>CM045759.1:198803780-200113216 GCA_025200525.1 Camellia lanceoleosa | reverse complement strand
ACCACCCTTGAGAGGCTTGCTGGGCCGAAAACCCGGAAGGGCGACCCAGGCAAAAGTTAGAGCACAAAAAAATAAAAAAATAAAAAAAATAAAAAAAGAAGGAAAAATAAAAAAGAAAAATGAAAAGCTCGCAAGGTTGAAAACTCGAAAGGGCGGCTTTGGCAACAATTAGAGCGTAAAAGGAGAGTGTCAATGCTCGAGTGAACCTTAGCCAAAACTATGTAAGCCCAGTGATTCAGATTGGAAGCAACCCTTGAACTAGGGACAAGAAGGTCGGATGTGATTTAGATTTGAAGCAGCCCTTGAACTAGCGGCAAAAGGTTGGATGTGATCAAAGAGTTCAAATTGAATCGTTTCCCAATGAAGACCGCTCCAGAATTTGAGAGAATGAATTTTATTATTGAAGGACAGTCGAGGTCCTATCCACTACACTAGGGGCAAATTCAGACCCAATTAGCCTAGTCCCTACATCATCATATCTACTGATCAAGTTTAGCAATCGTTCATAGATGGCTTAGAGATTTCACACCCAATCAACATGGACAAGTTAGAATGAAAGTAACCCTTGAAAGGCTCGTTAGGTTGAAAACCCGGAAGGGCGACCCAAGCAAAAGTTAGAGCAGAAAAACAAAAAAAATAGAAACTCAAAAGAAATAAAAAAATGAACAAAATGAAAAAAAAAAAAAAATCAAAATCAAAATCAAAATCAAAATCAAAAAATCAAAAGCTCGCAAGGTTGAAAACCCGAAAGGGCAGCTTTGGCAAAAGTTAGAGCACAAAAGGAGAGTGTCAATACCCGAGTGAACCTTAGCCGGAACTACGATGGCCTGATTCCTATCCTTAGGATACGTAGGTAGCTTCATCTTGAAGTTCGGCCCTAATAATTTTTCAATTCATTTATTTCGTCCATGTTTGATTGGTGTATCTATAGTCGACTTGGTTGTCCTATCCATGTTTGATTGGTGTATCTTCGTTCTGCTCAGTTCAATTGGTTCGATTTAACTCGATTTAGTTTGGTTCGATTCGGTTTGACGGTTCGGTTCGGTTCGGTTCGGTCCGGTCCAGTTTTGCTTGACCTCATTCGGTTCGGATTGGCTTGGTTCGGTTGGCTTGGTTCGGATATCACCTTTGATTATCTGGTTTGGGACTATGCACCCCAATGGTTGATTCCATGTTAGTTGAGTAGTGACCATTTGCAAAAATAGGTTTTGATTAATTTGAATGAAGCTGACTAATTTTTCTCGAAAATTGTTCCATTTTTGCAAAACTTGGACCATTCTTTGGATTTGAAAAGAGAAAATTTTTAGTGCTCACAGTTTAGCTCACATGATTTGAAACAGAAAATGGAATAAGTATGCTACTCCAACTCTCATGTTGATCAAAACATTTTTACAAAAAAATCAAGAAAAAAATCAAGGCAATGAATTAGGGGCATAGTCGAGTTAGAGATTCTGTCTTCTCCACCACTCGAGTCAACTCGTCAGTATATATGAGTGTGTATTCATACCAGTCAGTGTATTTATACTAGTTAGGGTATTCATACCAGTCAGCGTATATGAGTGTGTATTCATACCAGTCAATGTATTTATACTAGTTAGGGTATTCATACCAATCTGCGTATATGAGTGTGTATTCATACCAATCAGTGTATTTATACCAGTCAGGGTATTCATACCAGTCAGCGTATATAAGTGTGTATTTATACCAGTTGGTGTATTTATACCAGTTAAGATATTCATACCAGTCAGTATATATAAGTGTGTTCCTTTCATACCAGTCAGTGTATTTATACCAGTCAGTGTATTCATACCAATCAGTGTATATAAGTGTGTTTGGATTGTTTTACTTCATTTTTCTAGCGTTGAGTCATTTTTGTTTTTGATTCCAGTCAGTATAGAATCAATGTCCAATTCAGAGTTCAAAACTCAATCATTCTTAAGTTCAATTAAAATTGTTTTCAAACTCAAAGTGATATGTCAGTCATGCCAGTGATAAGCAAAAAAGAAACTGATTTTATTGAAGTCAGGGGAGGACATCCCCGATTACAGAGACACCAAAAAAAAAAAAAAAAACAAACAAACAAAAAAAAAATAAAACAAAAAACAAAAACAAAAACAAAAACAAAGAGAGAGAGGGATCTTTTTCTTTTTTCTTCTCCAGCAGCAGCCCGGTGGCGAAGATTACAACCGGCTTCATTTGCACACAGCTTCAATGCCTGACTTTACCATCAGCTGCCTTGCTTCATCTTTACTCCTTCGAAGCTTTTGAAGACTCTGCCTCGGCCTTGGCAGAGCTTCTAAAGGAGATTATTCTTCGCCGGCCATCAAGTTGGTTGTGCGAAGGAACTCCGAATCGAGTCACGGAGGTCGTCAGTCGTTTCAGCTCTTTGTTCTGCTTTTTTAACGCATTAATTTCTACCTGAGCATCTTTGCACATACGTTGGAGGAGGGAGAGTGTTGCATTTAACTGATGTACCTCACACACCCTGTTTTGCAGTCGACGGGACAAGTTGGAAATCGCAGTCACGATCTCTACACAAGACCTCAGCGTATACGAGTTTGCTTCGATGTCAGACTGTGCCGCCATGATTTGTTCAACTGACATCGCTAGAAAGTTGAAAATAGGGGAATGAGGAGGAGCCTGTGGTTGAGGTTCAGGGGAGTCAGAATTGGTCATCTCTATCATGGATTCATTCAGGTCTGGAAAAAGATTGAGAGAACCATGTGAAGAAGCCATGGCAGAGGAGAGTAATGCAAAAGAAAAAGGATGCAGAGTGGTGGCGGAGAAAGTTTGTAGGATTTTGCTCTACCTCTCTCTTTCGCAGGCCTCAATTTAAGAAGAGGATAAAGCCAAAGAAGAAGACAAAGAGGGAGGAAGGCTCGAGACGATCATTGACAATCTGGTAGGATTGGATAGCCTATCGGTCAGGTGCCACGATTATTGAAATCGCGCGACAGACACGACGCTCGAAGAAGATGAAGGAAGAGAGAGTGAGACAAAATAGGAAGAAAGAGTGAGACAAAAATAGGAGAGGCGGGAGAGTTGTATATATATATATATGTATATGTGTTGTATATCTATGTATTATATATATTTGTTTGCATATTTGGTTACAAGAGTGGCTTGGGTTCAGTGGTTCAGCTCAATGGTTAAGGGTTGAAAGGTTAAGCCTGAAATCAGGGGTTCGAACCCCACATCAAGTTTTTCTTTGTTTTGTTTTGATTTTGTATATATATGTCTTGTATAAGTATCTATATATATATATATATATATTTGTATGCATATCTTATCACAAGAGTGGCGTGGCTCAGTGGGTTGAGGATTTGGAAAGCCTAAGCCCGAGGTCAGGGGTTCGAACTCTACATTAAGTGTTTCTTTTGTTTTGTTTTATGTATAAATATGTCTCATATATATATATATATGGCTGAACATCTGGGTCACAGGTGTGGCTTGAGTTCAGTGGTTTGGCCTCGTGGTTGAAAAGTGAGAGGCTGAGCCTGAGGTTAGGGGTTCGAACCCTACATCGAGTGTTTCTTTTGGTTTGTTTTGATTTTGTGTATATATGTCTCGTATATGTATATATATTTGTTTGCATATCTTGTCACAAGAGTGGCGTGGTTCAGTGGTCGAGGACTCGAAGACCAGGCCTAAGGTTAGGGGTTCAAAACCCTGTATCCCCACATCCATGCATTTTGTGTTTTTTCTTTCTTTTTGCGTGTTTTTGCGTCGTGTCTTGGCGTCGACCAAGCGGAATATGCCTTCTCGAGAACGGCATCTTCCGTTGTGATTGCAAAGCAGAATATTCTATGTCGTGTATATATCCGTATATGTTTGTGTATAGGTCCGTATATATACATGTTGTATATACCTATATATATCGTATATATGCATGTATATATCTGTATATATCTGTCTGTATGTTGTCTGTATATGCATATGTGTTTACCATATGTACATATATGTGTGTATTGATATGTAAATATTTGTGTATTATATTGGTTATGTTTGCAATGAGTTCCTAGGAGATCAATTGAGACGGAGGAAATTAGAGCTCGAATGGCCGAGGCCTAGAATGCAAAGGTTTAGAATTTCCGAGACTAAAGTCTGGTTTAAATACCCAGGGGTGTATCCCCGGCTTGAAATCTCTATGGCAGCCCCATAGGTTGAGGTAGCGTGTACGCACCTCAATTCTGGATACTGAACCAATCTAGTCTGTCACCCCGTTAGAGAATAGGGAAAGTTGTGAATATAATAAAAAAGAAAAGCGGCATCCGTAGCTTCTGTATGTAGAGATTACCCCTTGTCAACAAGAAATCATTCTACCATTCTTCCACTCATGTGAGATGCATTTGGACTTCGAATTTATCTTTGTTCATTTCGCGTGAAACGTGTTAGGATTTGATGTTTATTTGGTTAAAACCTTCCCCCTCTCCGTATGAGATACGGTTAGGTATGTCTGTTGGTTCACCACCTTTGTTCTTTTCACGTGAAACGTGTTAGGATTTGATGTTTACCTGGTTAAAACCTTTCTCTTTTCCGTATGAGATACGGTTAGGTACCTCTATAGGTTATACCACATTTTATCCCCTTGCGTGAAACGCATTTGGGTTCGTTCACTATTCCTTCTTTCGCGTGAAACGCGTTAAGTTGTTGATTTACTCGGTTAAAAACATCAGGTGCGCCTGATGTTCACACCACCCCGATTAAAATACAGTCAGGTGTGCCTGTCTATTTACACCACCCCGGTTAAAATACGATCAGTGCGCTGTCATTTTACCTACGATTAAAATCTGATCGGTGAGCACTGCATTTACACCACCCCAGTTAAAATAAAAGTCAGGTGCGCCTGTAGACATCCCATTTTTGACCGCCCTTAAGACTTGGGCGCGATTGATGGTTTACTCGGTGATGAAAGGTGTGCAGGGCAAAGGTGCAGTTTCTTCGGCAAAGAGAGAGACAAATCTCAACTTCACACCCCATTTTGGACCAAAATTATTTTGGATGGTTTTTAGACCTTAAAACCCTCTCTTTCAAAACATTTTTGAAATAAAGTTCCTACAATGTTCTGACGCTCGCATTTCGGTAAATGTTGCATTTTTCGGTAAACCGAGCAAGGATAAATTGGAGAATGAATGAAAGAGAGATGAAATCTTTGAAAAATCTTTCAAAACACTTTGTTTACGGGTTTGAAGTTGAAGAAAATAGGAGAAGAGGGGAGAAAACAAGTTGGAGAAGAAGTTCGGCAAGGATCCGAGTGGAAGGGAGTCGAGCAGTCCTCGCTGAATCGGATTTATTCATCTACATACTTGGATTTTAGCTATGAGGACACCATCGTTGGAAAGCTTACTTCCGGGGATTTATTTTGCACTCAAGAATCTCTTAAAGCCAAGTCCGGGTGGGGGAGATATGATCAGTTGAAGTTGGGCATCATCCCGGTTGGATCGAATCTGCGCGACTTCACCAAAATGGGCATAACTTTTTCCACAAGAGGAATTTTAATGCAAGGTTTGCGCCATTAGAAATCCAACTTCCGGGGCTTCAATTTGAACATCCATCAGCCATTTTTTGACCTTGGCAGCACCTATCGGCAATCTATTTAGCCGACCGGCAATTTATAGTGCCGACCGGCACTTTATTTTGGCCGATGACCTCCTTTTCTGGCCGGTTTGACCCCTTTGCACCTTCCAGGCATTGTGCATGCCAGCTGTGCCAGTTGGGATGGACAGACCCGACCCCCCATACACATGTGTGGCCATTTTGAGCCTTGGACCCCTCTTTTTGCACCCTTTGCTCAAGGCTTCTTGAGGAAGCCTTGACCCCTTGTCTTGGTTTCCTCAAGAAGCTTACCAGCTGTCCAAGCTTCCTTGAAAAGCCTTGGTCCCTTTGCTTGGCTTCTTGAGTAAGCCTTGAGCCCTTTTAGTTAGCTTGCCTTAGAAGCTTGGCTCTTCCTTGGTCTATATAAGAGATCCATCCTCTTCCTTTGTGTAGGTTGGAGCAAAAAACCAGATATATATATATATACATATATCTGATAGATACACCCTCAATCCTCCATAGCTCTCTTCTCCAAAGCTCAAAAGTCCATTACTCTTGGCCCTTTTCTACACCACCACCTAGCACTACACTACCACTTCCATTTCCAGCAGCTTGGAGCTCTTCTCAAAGGCTAGGAGGCACCATTTTTCAGTCCAAGAGGCAACCAAGGGTTGGTCTTCAAGGGTAAGTGTCAATTCCTTCTTTTTGGGCTTAATTTTGTAACATTTTTCTAGCCATTTTTCTTGCTGTTTTGAGCTCCGACCAAAACTGAAAATGTCATTTTTTTGAGCTATATTCCATGTTTCATTAAGGGCTCATTGCAGTTTGAAGCTTATTTTTGGCACTTGCTTCATTATCCTCTTGAATGCCATTATTTTGCATGATATTTTTAGCCTATGTCTGATCTGTTTTGGAGCATGTCATAAACTGTAGATAGGCTTATTTTGAGCCCTTCTTCAACATTGAAGAAGGGCTTATCCTTGTTTGGGACCTCCATGTATCACTTGCCATTGTACCCCTCTTTGGTCCCTATTTTTGCATGTTTTGTTAGCTTATCTTGCTTCTATTTTTCGGCCATGATCAGAACTGAAAGTGGCCATATTTTGACCCCCTAGTCATGTTTCATTGAGGGTCTTTGGCTGTTGATGAATATTTTGTGTACTTCATGTTATAGCCCTCTTGTGGCCTTAATCTTACATTGCATTTTGAGCATGTTTGTATACTGATTTGGGCTTGATCATCTACTGTAAAATGCCATATTTGGAGACCCTCTTCAACATTATTGAAGGTCCCTCACTTTTTTGAGACCCCCATATATCAGTTACTTCTTTGCCCCTTTGTTGGCCCATTTCTTGCATGAATTGTTTGCCATATTTGTATACTGTTTTGGGGGCTGCCATAAGCTGTAAGTGGTCATATTTTTGGTCCATCTTCAGTGTTGTAGAAGGGTCTTTTTCTTTTTGGGCATTGCATCTACCACTTGCTTCATTGCCTCCCTTGCAGAGCCCTTTTTGTATGCCATTTTAGTCCCACTTTTGCTCACTGTTTGGCCATGCTTTGTACTATAAAAATGCTTATTTTGGGGCTTCCTTGCTTCTGCTTTTACACTTCATGTTCAAATTACACATGTTTAATATAGCTGTAGGCCATTCCGCATGCCTAGTTTTGCATTTCGAGAGAGATTCCATGCATCGGGTGTCATTTCGCCTTGTTTCGGGGCTGTTTTTCCCCTCATTATGGCCACTGATTTTGGCATGCTTGCGAGCTATCTATGTTAGTTTAAGTCCATCATCGCATGTTGTCGCATGCTATGTTTGTTTACGTGTTTAGGTTGCGTGCCTAGTGTACATTGGTCATTTGAATGTTCATGTTGCATACTTAGCCTCCATGCCTAGGTTGCATCTCATTGAGCATGCATCTCTTGCCTTTTGATCAATCATGATAGGGGTTGGGGCCTTTTGATGTGTTTTGTGCTTGCATTTCATTTGATATCGAAGTTACGCACTTGGCTTTCGGGTCATCACGCATTGAAATGCGTGATTGATGGCCCGGGGGTCGAGGGCCATCCTCCCTTGAGTCCATTGCATGATAGGGAGTGTGTTCATGCACACATTTGCTTGAAATTCCATGTCATACACTGCTTGCCCTCTCTTCTTTGTCAATTGCGGAGTTCTGCAGGAAGTTTTGGCCGGTCGGCTACATAGAGTGCCGACCGGCCAGGGATTTTTGGCCGATAATTTCATCAGAGGCCGGTGACCTTTTCCCATGGTCGGTGGCCATCCCTCCCAGCCGGTGGTGTTCCACAGTGTGCAAAGAACCTGTCCTGAGATTTGTGCAATTTTCAGAGAAGCTAAGCAGCGTAAACAGAGGCAACAGTGCAATGGCAGCGAGTTTCCGGGTGAAGCCAATCCAAGCATGCGTGCGTCCCTCTTCCTGAGGCCATTTTACTGCTTTAAATAGCTAGGGTAGTTAATTATTTATTCAGTCTGTATATTTATTTGGTCCCTCCGAGTGAGGGCGTATTTGTAATAAGTGTGGGTGCGTGTGTGCATGTCTTCCAACCCCCACTTCTTTCTCCCTTTTACTTACCTGCTTTGATGGTTAGTATTAGGACATATTTAAATTAGCATACCTTATGTTATGCATGCGTGCATCCATACATTTGTTTTCCATGCACCGGGCTCGGTACATCATGCTAACTGCATATGTATTTCAAATTCCAAAATGAGTACTTGTTAATTGCAGCATTTCACATGCCATGTTTCGGATAGCCGAGCCTATTATAGCTGCATTTTGCCTGTGATGCATTAGCCACTTAACATGAACTAGGATCATGCATTGATTACTAACTAGTTTCTGTTTTGGCTTGGAGTACTAGGTAAGCTTTTATGCTTTAGCATATCGCATGCGTGTGAATGTTGCCATAATAGCATGATTACCTTGAGGCTAGCTGCTTATGTGATATAATTGCTTGAATGCCTGTGGATGGAGGTCAAATTACCTAAATTGGAATAAATGCATTAAAATTGAGAGTTTTAAGCCCACTAAATAGTGGCAAAACCACATTTTCTAAAGCCCACTTGAGGGTGGCAAAATCTGTATTTTAGCCTACTTGAGAGTAGCAAACCATTTTCAAAACAAACATGAAATGTTTTGTTCCAATTCAGGCGATTTGGTCTATACTTGTTTGCTGTGCACATAACATAGTAAATCTAGGCTAATAACCGGAATAAGAACACATAACGTTTTCAAAATTGGATATCATGATTAGTAGAAGCCGGTCTTTGGACCGGGTGAGAGGGGGTGCTCATAGCTGACCTTCCCCAATCGTACCCAAGTTCCCGAGCCGAGGTAACTTTGGTGATGACGGACATGTGGCCTTTGGCACTGAGTCAGGGTTTCCTAAATTTCCCCATTAAAAAATATTTAGGTGGCGACTCTGTATCTGGAAAAGCAGTCCATGTTTGGCACTTCTTTCAAAATCTGTTTTTCTCAAAACGATTTGCCGGATTTGGACTCTTTGGTTCAGATATAGAACCGTGACAATTTGAGTCCGAACTGTAATAAGCCCAATATGAACAGAACGGGGGTTTATCCCGGCGCCGGGGCGCTCTGATTTCTGGCGACTACTGAGGATTTTTAGAGAGCTTGACTCGAACTCGTGATATCCGTTTTTGACTACACTTATGTGTTTCTTTGCATTGCATGTGCATTGGTGCGCCTAGGACACCGTGTTGGCCATCTGCTATTCTGGCGGTTTCTTTGGAGGCTTGTCTTGTCAAGGCATGACCATAAGGCTGACCGGTTGCAGGCTCTGCCAGTATGGGAACACAAACCCCGGTTTTACCGGGGCACCCTTTTCGACCATTCGACCTAGTGCAAAGGGATACGTAGGCAACCCTCGGGTTCAACCACTTGTATTGCATCTTGTTTGTTTGCCCAAGTCTTATGGCCTTGTCAAAAGGGTCGTCTTCGGGCTTTGACATTCACTCACGTCAAGAAATGACTTTGAGCTCTGTCAAAGAGGGGCAACTGTAGACACCCCATTTTGACTGGCCCTAAGACTTGGGCGCTTTCTTTTGATTACCCGATGATGAAAATAAGAATATGTTATCTCACAAAATTCTCAATAAAAAGATGGAATGTAAACTTTAATCCCAGTCTTACACCTGTTTTTGCCAAATTATTTTAGACTCATTCTCCATTTTCTTTTCCTTTATTATGTATTATATATATATATATATAATGTTATATTATTATATAATATTTTATTAAATGTATTCGGTACCATGGTTCCACTCACGCACCATACTTTTGTATATATATATATATATATTAAATAAATATAAGGGTACTATTTCTTCTTTGAAATTTTTTTTTTCTACACTCCCATCGTGTGCTTTTTATTTTCTGTGCCTTTAGACCCACCTTAGTCAAATTATGTTGCATATTTGGCCTACTAAAATATATTTTATTAGACTATGTATTTTAATTTTACATATTTGTGTGTTTATATATATATTTTTGGGTATTTGTACATATATTATGCTAATAATCCCTTTTATATATTATTATATTATAAAGTGCATAGTAATTTTACTGTGCAATGCACAGTAAAATCACTATGCATCTTTTGAAATTCCACCATTTCTTCTCTTGTCCTTTTCTTCCCAATGTTTTCTATAAAAAGAGAAAGCTAACAGCAGAATGCAAGAGAATTTTTGGGCGGGGGAGAGATCAGAAAAGAGTTTGAGAGAATAATAAAAAAAAAGAGAAGTAGTGCGAGAATTTTGAAAAAAAAAAAAGAATTAGAAAGAGAAGTTGTAATTCCAAATTGGGATTGAAAATTGAGAACACATTCCACAAACTTGAGGGTAATCAAAAGAAAGTTTGTGAATCAGAAAATTCATCATTTCCCCGAAAGGTGAGTTTTCGCAAACTTTCATCTAATTTCAAAATATGATATAATTTGTTTAAGTACTTCATTTATTGCTTTTCATAATTTTTTTTAAATGGTCGGTTGAACCACCTAATTTTACTACTTTATCTGTTGTAATTTACTGTTGTATATAAACTGTTGTAATTTACATAAAATGTTGTAGTTTACTATTTGTAAATTGTTGTAATTTTACTACTTTACATGGTCGGTTGAACCACATAATTTTATTACTTTATCTGCTGTAATTTACTGTTGTATATAAAGTGTTGTAATTTATATAAAATGTTGTAGTTTACTATTTATAAATTGTTGTAATTTTACCACTTTAAATGGTTGGTCGAACCACCTAATTTGTAAAAAGATGTGACCCCACCAGATGAATAGTGATCGGCGATGAATAGTAACCTCCGGCGGTGAATAGTAACTCCCGGCGGTGAATAGTAATCCCGACGATGAATAGTAACCCCGTCGATGAATAGTACTTCCGGCGATGAATAGTAACTGCGGATGAAAAATGCCCGGTAAGATGAATAACGATAAAAAAAATGTGAATAGTAATTATCATGATGAATAGTAACTTCCGGCAGTGAATAGTATCTCAAGATGAATAGTGCCCCTCGCAAAATAAGTTTTCCCGGACAGAACGGAGCAGTCTTTCTACGTCAAGCAGAACATTTTCCGTCACACATGAAGTTTCTTTATTTTATTTTATTTTATTTTTTATTTTGAGAGTTTGTGAGATTTTTATTGTGTTGTAATATTCCCTTCTCTCTCTCTTATTTGGTTTGTAATAATTTATTCAAAGCGTTGTAATAATTCCCCGCCCCACTTCTTTCTATCCCATTCTTTTACTTGCTTTCTTTATTTGTACATAAACATCATATTTATTTTTCATCATATTCATGCTTTGCATCCATGTTTCATGCATCTTGATTCGGCGAAGTTTACATTTGTGGATTTAATCAATTCCTATGTGATTATGTGCGCTACCTCATATTCTTGAGATGATTCACATGTCATATCTTAAAAGCCGAATCTTTAGTTGCATCTCATGAGTGAATTGCATTAGGACTTTGTATATAAGATCATGCATATTTTACTAACTTTGTTTTGTAGCTTGTTCGTGGGTCGTCAAACATGTAAGTTTTTATGATTTAGCATCCCTTTTGTGTGTGTTTTTCTTACTATGTTTAAGCATCTTACCATGTGGCTATTTGCTTATGTGATATAACTGTATGAATGCCAGTGGATGGAGGTTGTGTCGATCAATTTGGAATGATGTTGATTTTCATGTTTGTAAACTCAATTTATTTGGGTTATACATTTTCAAAACCCTTTCAAAACTACATGAAATCAAGTTATTCCAAAATGGGTGACATAGTCTATACTTGTATGTTTCACATAGTAAATTTTAAGATTTATTAAATAATCAGAACATGAACATATAAAGAAAATTAAAGTCATATCATGGTTTAGTAGAGGCCGATCTTTTGATTGGGTGAACGGGGGTGCTCAATTAATGACCTTCCCCCTTCATACCTAAGGTTCCGAGCCAAGCATCCTTGGTTACGACGAACAGTGGCCTTGGCACGAGTCATGGGTTTCTTAATTTTCCCAAAATAAATATTAGGTGGCGACTCTGAGATCTGATGACGCAGTCCATTTCTGGCAAAAGGTTTCGCAAGAAAATGGTTTTTCTAAAAATTGCCAAATTTGGACTCTCATCTACGTTTCACATTATACTCGTGAAACTTGAGATCAAAGAAATTTCGGGAGTCCGAGCTGTTTAACGCGCGCGGGTACTCCCCGGGCATGTTACATTGGCCGAGATGTTTGTGGCCAGGTTCGTAACAAATAAGCTGCAGCCATTAAGGGTGGACTCACTAATGGCCCTGAAGATCAGTAAGGATGAAGGCCTTAGGGCCTATGCAAAAAGGTACTACGAGGTGTTCAATCGAATACCTGAATGCAACCAGAAGGTAGCGGTCGTGTCTTTCAAGAACGGCCTAAAAGATGATTGTTCACTACGGAAATTTTTGGCAAAGACATTACCAAAAAGCATGGAGGAGCTCATGGCAAGAATCGAGAAGTATGCCAGAGCCGAGGAGGATACATCGGGGAATAAAGAGGTGAAACAGGAAAAAGGGAGCGGCTCACCGAAACGAGGCCGAAGTAACAACGGATTTAGTAAAACAGAGACGGAACTAAGGGTTAAACAGGCAGTGACAACCGTGTTCCGAATTCCAATTCAAAAAGTCCTAGGAAAAATTGAACCGACCCTATTTGAGCGTCGACAAAGGGCAGGGAATTTATGGGAAGAAACATGGACAGAAATTGTGCTTATCACAATGAAAACGGACATACAACACATGGCTGCAGAGCCCTAAAAGCACACTTGGAAGATCTGGTAAAGAAAGGCCACCTGAGGGACCTTGTCGATGAAACCAGAACAAAAGAAGAACAGGCAAGATTGCCTCAGGCTCCAGCAGCCCCACCACCACCTCAACCTCGGGCAGAAGGACCTCGGATAGTTAATGTGATCCACTCAAAGGTTAACGAGAATGAAGTCAGAGGAGAGACTCAAAGGGTAGGGCATCTGCAGCATGTCTACCAAGTCGGGGAAAAAAGACATCGGCCAGCAGAGTACCAAGGACCGATGATAGCCTTCACCGAAACCAATTTAGAGATGGTACAGCACCCACATAATGATGCCTTGGTAGTATCCCTCCAGGTTGGGGAGTGCCAAGTAAAACGCATCCTAATAGATCAAGGCAGCTCTTGTGACATCATGTATGTTAGATGTTACAAGGAGCTAGGCCTTCACCCAGACGACATGGAGCAATCAAATGGCCTGATGGTCGGCTTCAATGGAACGCTGACGTGGCCACTAGGCACTACAAACTTGGAAGTACAGGCCGGCACTAAGAAGATCAGGACAGAATTCATCGTGATTGATACGCCTTCTCCTTACAACATCATATTGGGAAGGCCATGGTTGCATGCAATGGGGGCAGTTCCCTTAACGTGCATCAACTATTGCGGTTCCCAACAGAACATGGGATTGAAGAAGTTTGAGGAGACCAGCTACAAGCCAAAAATTGCTCCATAGCAGCAATGAAAACAACCTGCAACATACAAGAACCAGGGAAGGTAGAAATTGAAGGTGAGGACGTGGAAGTCCTAGATGATGTCGGCAAGGAGCCGACCGAGAAGAGCGAGGAAACACTGAAGAAAATCCTTGTTCAAGAGGGCGATGAAGAGCGCTTCTTTCTTCTCGGCCCAGGCTTAGCCAAAGAAGAAGAGAAAGAATTGGAGGCTTTTTTAAGAACAAACATAGAGGTGTTCGCTTGGACACCTTATGAAATGCCTGGCATTGACCCCGAAGTCACATGTCACAGACTGAACGTCGACAGGTCGGCTAAACCTGTAATACAGCGAGCTAGAAGACCGACGCTGATGCACGTCGAAGCAGTGGAGGAAGAGGTAGACAGACTTCTGGAAGCCAAGGCCATCAGAGAAGTCAATTATCCAACATGGCTATCAAACACTGTGGTGGTAAAAAAGAAAAACGGTAAATGGAGGGTCTGCGTGGATTTTACAAGCCTGAATAAAGCCTGTCCCAAAAGACTTTCCCTTAAAATCGATCAATTAGTAGACGCCACATCTGGACATGGAAGGATGAGCTTTCTGGACGCTTACAGGGGGTACCACCAGATAGCCATGTACCCCCCAGACGAGGAGAAGACAGCGTTCATCACCCCAAAAGGCCTGTACTGTTACAGGGTGATGCCTTTTGGGCTGAAGAATGCAGGAGCAACCTACCAAAGGCTGGTAACCAAAATGTTCAAACACCTGATAGGCTAAACAGTAGAAGTCTACATCAATGACATGGTCGTAAAGACCAAGGAGCCTAAGAATCATCTTGCCGACCTGAAAGAGGTATTTGAAATACTCAAAGCATATCGGCTCTGACTCAATGCATCTAAATGCGCGTTTGGAGTCGGATCTGGTAAGTTTCTAGGGTACCTAGTAACAAGAAGGGGAATAGAGGCCAGCCCAGATCAGATCAAGGCCATCCTAGATCTACAAAGCCCAACATCGGCAAAACAAGTTCAAATGCTCACTGGCAGGGCCGCAGCCCTAAACAGGTTCATAAGCCGGAGTTCAGACAAGTGTAAACCCTTCTTCAACCTGGTAAAAAAGACCGCAGATTTCCTATGGACTGAAGAATGTGAGGCCGCTTTGGCTGACCTAAAAAAGTATCTGACCACGGCCCCAGTCTTGTCAACACCTGAACTTGGGGAGGAGTTGTTTCTGTACTTAGCCGTGTCGGAACACGCAGTAAGTGCAGTGCTAATCCGAGAAGAGCAAGGAGAACAGAAGGCTGTCTATTATGTAAATAAAACCTTGGCCGACGTAGAAACAAGGTATCTACCGCTCGAAAAGTTAATGCTAGCCTTAGTAATGGCCTCAAAAAAGTTGAACCACTACTTCCAGGCACACAAGATAGTAGTGCTAAAGAAGCACCTACTGAAGTCCTTATTGCAACAAGGAGACTTAACAGACAGAATTGCAAGGTAGGCAGTAGCCTTGGGCTAGTATGACCTGGAGTTCAGGCCCAAAACAGCAATTAAGGGCCAAGTTTTGGCCGACTTCGTGGCAGAATTCACGCCTGAATCCATCAAACGTCGAGCTTCGTTGAGCCAAGATGAACGAGGTCCCAGCAAATAAGGAGAATTCCATCCAAAGGCCAAGGAACAAAGGAAGGAAAAGCTCAAACCCTGCAGCATCTACATCGGCGACTCATTTAGACTGTTTGTCGATGGAAGTTCAAACCGACAAGGAGTGGGGGCAGGAGTGCTGCTAATATCCCCAGATGGGGAAATAATAGAACAATCCATCCGTTTGGGGTTCAAGGCCTCAAACAATGAAGCAGAATACGAAGCATTAATTGCAGGACTAAAGCTGGCAGCAGCAGCAGAAGTAGATGAGGTAATAGTTTTTTGTGATTCACAGTTAATTGTTAACCAGTCAACAGGAGAATTTGCAGCCAGAGACGAGAGGATGTCGGCATATACAAAAGAGGTCATTAGATTGGCAGCCCTGTTTCAGAACATCCGACTTCTCCAAGTAAGCCGAGATGATAACAGCCACGCCGATGCGTTGGCTAACCTGGCAAGTTCAATACAGACTGGAAAAACAAGAACGATTATGATTGACTATATGTCGGGCCCGAGCATAGAACCCTGAGCATAAAGCAAGAAGCAATGTGTGTGGACATGGGGCCAAGCTGGATGGACGCAATTGTTGCATTCCTGAAAGAAGGAAAGCTACCAGAAGACCGAAAGGAGGCACACAAAGTCAGGTTGAAGTCGGCAAGATTCAGCCTGACTGCGGACGGACATCTCTACAGAAGGTCCTTCACTGGACCCCTTTTAAGGTGCGTACACCCTTTACAAGTTGAAGATTTTTTATATGAAATTCATGAAGGAATTTGTGGAAGTCACACTAGGGGCAGATCATTAACCCATAGGGCCATCACCCAGAGGTATTGGTGGCCCTACATGCAAAAAGATGCAGAAGCATACGTAAAGAAGTGCGAACAATGCCAAAGGTTTGCACCTTTGATTCATCAGCCAGCTGCTGACCTGAATCCAGTATCCAGCCCTTGGCCGTTTGCCCAATGGGGCATGGATTTGGTTGGACAACTTCCCCAAGCAACTGGGTAGAGAAAATACTTACTAGTAGCAACAGATTACTTTACAAAGTGGATAGAGGCAGAACCTCTTGCCAAAATCCGAGATGTGGACGTCAAGAATTTCATATGGAAAAACATTATCACCAGATTTGGCATCCCAAGGGCCATCGTGGCCGACAATGGAACACAGTTTGATAGTAAACTTATCAAGAACTTTTGTGCGAAATTCAAGATCAAGAATTACTTTTCAACACCAAGTTTTCCCCAAAGTAATGGGCAAGCAGAAACATCCAACAAAGTAATTTTGGATAGAATAAAGAAGAGGCTACAGGCAGCAAAAGGAAAGTGGGTAGACGAATTGCCCAACGTACTTTGGGCATATCGGACAACACCGAGAAGATCAACAGGGGAATCCCTCTTTGCCATGGCTTATGGCACAGAAGCAGTCATTCCACTAGAAGTCGGCATTCCAAGGATCCGAACCTAGGGAGTTGAGAATGGGACCAATGACATACTCTTAGCCCGAGATCTGGATCTTTTAGAAGAGCGAAGAGAGAAGGCTGCAATTCAACTTGCAGTATACCGACCTTGACTTGCGAGCTTACAACAAAAGGGTCAACCCAAGAGATTTTCAAGTCGGGGACCTAGTCTTTAGAAAAGTTAAATGCAACAAGAAGGATCCCTGAGAGGGCAAGCTTGGCCCAAACTGGGAAGGACCTTATAGAATTACTTCGGTGTTAGGAAATAGAGCTTATCGGCTTGAAGACAATGAGTGCAAAGCATTGCCAAGACCTTATAACACTTGTAATTTGAACTTCTTTTATCATTAGATGTTCATTATTTTTGGCCGATGTCATCAATAAAATCTTCTCAGAATTCTTCAAACGCATATGATTGATAAAGATACTTAATATTGTTTCTGAAAAACATGAATAATGAGAACCCAAGTGGAACTTAGGTTCACATTGAGGACAGAGAGCAGGCAAAGATACAAAGTTTACTACTTGTTGAAATTTGTAGCAATTTACAAGTTGGTCAAACTGATACAAAGTTTACCACTTGTTGAAATTTGTAGCAATTTACAAGTTGGTCAAACCGATACAGAGATTAACACTTATTGAAATTTGTAGCAATTTACAAGTGGGAGTCAAGCCGAGATTACTGCTTCTCTTCGCTTGTTAAAATTTATAGCAATTTACAAGTTGAAGTTAAGCCGACATATGATCATCTGTTGAAATTTGCAGCAATTTACAAGTTGAGGTAAAAACTAAGTATATTGTTTAAACCTTTGTTGAAATTTGTAGCAATTTACAAGTAGGTCATTGTTTAGCACTTGATTATAACTTGAGGAAATTTTACAGTTGTAGACGTCCCCGAACGCATCCTGGGGAGGGAGTGCGAGTCCCTCCCGTTCTGGTTTGCTATTGGGTCACTACAGTTCGAAGGACTCAATTGTTTGTCACGGTTCGTAATCTGAACCAAAGAGTCCAACTCTGGCAAATCGTTTTGAGAAAAATAGATTTTGAAAAGAAGTACCAAACATGGACTGCTTTGCCAGATACAGAGTCGCTACCTAAATATTTTTTTAATGGGGGAATTTAGGAAACCCTGACTCGGTGCCAAAGGCCACGTGTCTGTCATCACCAAAGTTGTCTTGGCTCGAGAGCTTGGGTACGATTGGGAAAAGTCAGCTATGAGCACCCCCTTTCGCCCGGTCCGAGGACCGGCCTCTACTAACCATGATATCCAATTTTGAAAACTTTATGTGTTCTTATACTGGTTATTAGCCTAGATTTACTACGTTATGCGCACAGCAAACAAGTATAGACCAAATCGCCTAAGTTGGAACAAAACACTACATGTTTGTTTTGAAAACGGTTTGCTACTCGCAAGTAGGCTAAAATGCAGGTTTTGCCACCCTCAAGTGGGCTTTAGAAAAGATGATTTTGCCACTAACTAGTGGGCTTAAAACTCACAGTTTTTAATGCATTGTCCCAATTTAGGTAATTCAACCTTCATCCACAGGCATTCAAGCAGTTATATCACATAAGCAACTAGCCTCATGGTAATCATGCTATTATGGCAACATTCACATGCATGCGATATGCTAAAGCATAAAAGCTCACCTAGTACTCCAAGCCAAAACAGAAACTAGTTGGTAATCATATGCATGATCCTAGTTCATGTTAAGTGGCTAATGCAACACATGCAAAGAATGCAATCTAGACAGGCTCGGCTATCCTAAACATGGCATATGGAATGCTACAAATAGCATGTATTCAATTTGAAAATCGAAAAAACAATGCAGTTTGTATGATGTACCGAGCCCGATGCATGTCAACAAATGCATGGATGCACGCATGCATTGCATAAGGTATGCTAATTTAAAAAATGCCCTAATCTACCATCATAAGCAGATAAATAAAAGGAAAGAAAGAAATGGGGGGTTGGAAGACATACACACACACCCACACTTATTACAAATATGCCCTCACACAGAGGGACCAAAAGAATATACAATCCCAAATAATACAGTCCAAATACAAAATAAAATATTACAAAACTCTAATTATCAAATAAATGTAGAATAGAAAAGATGGCCACAGCCCCCGCTTCGGGATGCGCGAATGATGCATGTTCGATCCATCTTGCCCGGAAACTCGCTGCCATAGCACTGTTGCCTCTGTTTACACTGCCCTGCTCCTCTGAAAGTTGCCAAAGTTTCAGTGGTTCTTTGAGTTACATGGGACACCACGGTGAGGGGGAACACCACCGTGAGGGGAACACCGGCGAAGGGATGATCACCATTGCATTTTGATCTATCACCTACAAATTCTGGCGGTCGGCCTTTGTATGTTGTCGGTCGTGAAACTAAAACTTCAGTTTCAGTTTGACAAGAGGGAGAGAGAGGTGTATGGCATGGAATTTCAAGCAAATGTGTGCATGGACACACTCCCTATCATGCAATGGACTCAAGGGAGCATGGCCCTCGACCCCCGGGCCATCAATCACGCATTTCAATGTATGATGGCCCAAAAGCCAAGTTAGCAACTTTGATATCAAATGAAATGCAAGCACAAAACACATCAAAGAGCCCCAACCTCTATCATGATTAATCAAGAGACAAGGGATGCATGCTTAATGAAATGCAACCTAGGCATAGAGGCTAAGTATGCAACATGAACATGCAAATGGACAATGTATGCTAGGCGCGCAACCTAAACATGCAACAACACACAAGTATGCAACAACACACAAGGTGAGCATGCATCGACATGCAAAGGATGGTCTTACACTAACTTGGACAGTTCTCTACTAGGTCCAAAACAGTGGCCATAATGAGGCAAGTAAGGCAACACAATACATGGAATGCATGCACAATGCATTAACCAAACCTAAGGCACAAAAATGCAACTCTACCAAAGCATGGCAAGAGATGCAAGATGGAATACAAGCATGTGAATTTCAACGCTGGAACACGATGCCAAATGGTCCTAAAACAAGGAAATATGTCACCCAATGCGTGCTATAGGCCCTGAAACCCAAGATTAGGCACATGAAATGACTTACATCCATACAAAGCATGCATAATTTGAACATGGAGTATGAAGACAGAAGCAAGAAACCCCTAAAACAAGAATTTTTTCAGTTCAAAGCATGGCCAAACAGTGAGCATAGATAGGGCAAAATCAGCATGCAAAAATGGCTCCGCAAGAGGGGTAATGAAGCAAGTGGTAGATGAAAAGCCCAAACTGAAAAAGACCCTTCTACAACACTGAAGAGGGACCAAAAATATGACTACTTACAGTAGTTGACAAGCCCCAAATCAATATACAAACATGCTCAAAATGCAATGCAAGATTAAGGCTACAAGAGGGCTATAACATGAAGTATACAAAACATGCATCAAACAGCAAAAGACCCTTCATGGGACATGGAGAGGGGGTTAAAATAAGACCCTTTTTAGTTCTGATCAGGGTCGAAAAATAGAAGCTCAATGTGCTAACAAGTCATGCAAAAATGGAGACCAATGAGGGGTTCAATGGCAAGTGACACATGGAGGTCCCCAACAGTGTTGAGCCCTTCTTGAATGTTGAAGAAGGGCTCAAAATAAGCCTCTTTACATTTTACATCGAAGCTCAAAAATACTTGTAAATAAGACTAACTAATGAAGCTAAAAAATGCAAGTTTAAGGGAAATGGGTGCTTACCCTTGAAGAGCAGCAAACCAGTAGTCCTTGATCCAAGTTTCTGAGCTTCTAACCTCTGCAAATGGCCTCCAAAGTGCTGGAATGGAGGATGGAGGTGTTGTGCTAGGTGTTGTAGGGCAAATGGTGCAAGAACAAAGGTGTTTGGAGGCTTGGATAAGATAGATATAGAGGGTGTATGTATGTATATCAGATATATACCTCTTCTCTCTAGTTTTTTTTTTGCTCAAAACCACCAACCCCCAACAATGGAGGAGGAGAGCTCTTTATATAAGCAAAGGCAAAGGCTCCAAGCTTCTCCAAGAAGCTAAATGAAAGGGGCAAAGGGTGCAAATGGCTCAAGGCTTCTTGGAGAAGCTAAAACAGCTGGCCAAGCTTCTCCAAGAAGCTTGGCCAAAGGGTTCAATCTTCTAGAAGCAAAAGGGGGGGGGCAAGGCTCAAAAGGGTGCTAAATAGCCACATATATGCATGAGGGGTCAGGTCTGTGCATCCCAGCTGGCACAGCTAGCATGAACCATGCCTGCAAGAGTCAAAAGGGTCAAATCGGCCAAGAAAAATGGTCATCGGCCAAATAAATTGCCGGTCGTCACAATATATTGCCGACCTGCAATTTATACTGGCCGGTCGGATAAATAGAGTGCCGATGGTGGCTGATGAGGTCAAAAAAGTGCTGGTGGGTATCCAGATTGAAGCCCCGGAAGTTATCTTTCCAATGGAGCCAACCTTGCATTAAAATTCCTCCTGTGGAAAAAGTTATGCCCATTTTAGTGAAGCCGCGCAGATTTGATCCAACCGGGATGATGCCCAACTTCAACTGATCATATCTCCCCCACCCGGACTTGGCTTTAAGAGATTCTTGAGTGCAAAATGAAGCCACGGAAGTAAGCTTTCCAACGGTGGTGGCCTCATAGCTAACATCTAAGTATGTAGATGAATAAGCCCGATTCAATGAGGATCCCGACGACTCCTTTCGGATCCTTGCCGAACTTCTTCTCCAACTTGTTTTCTCCCCTCTTCTCCTATTTTCTTCAACTTCAAACCCCTAAACAAAGTGTTTTGAAAGATTTTTCAAAGATTTCATTTCTCTTTCATTCATTCTCCACTTTATCCTTACTCGGTTTACCGAAAAACGCAACATTTACCGAAATGCGAGCGTCAGAACATCGTAGGAACTTTATTTCAAAAATGTTTTGAAAGAGAAGGTTTTAAGGTCTAAAAACCATCCAAAATAATTTTGGTCCAAAATGGGGTGTGAAGTTGAGATTTGTCTCTCTCTTTGCAGAAGAAACTGAACCTTTGCCCTGCGCAGTTTCCAACATCGAGCAAACCATCAGTAGCGCCCAAGTCTTGAGGGCAGTCAAAAATGGGGTGTCTACAACAGTATACGTTAACACTTGTTGAAATTTTTAGCAATTTACAAGTAGGTTAGACCGAGATCACTGTTTAAACACTTGTTGAAAAATTTGCAAAGTCAAACATTGAATAGTATATGCTTTACACTTGTTGAAATTTATGAAAAGTTTGCAGGTCAGCATCTTGCCGAAGTGAGACTTATAGTTATGATACCCGAGGTAAGTAACCCCGAGAAGATGGCACAAAAGAGGCAAAGTATGAAAGGCATGCAAAATATTCTAAGTATAGAACAAAGCAATCAAGAAGAAATTAAAAGACCAAAGCATACAGACAAAAATAGTCACAGTTGTGTACAAAGAAGGCACATCGGCAATGGAATGAAGCTTACATAGTCCAGCAAATAAAAGAAAGTACAAAAAAAGAAAAGAAAACAAAAGACATTTCAAGATTCTTCAACATCAACAGATGGTTGGGCTAGGACCTCGGAGGACTCTGGGAGAACCACCTCGGTATCTTTTCCTGCCACAACCTCGGCATCTTTTTCCACCTCGGCGTCTTTTTCTTCCGCAATCTCGGCGTCAATTTCTGCGACTGTTTGATCAAGACTTTTTTCAACCAAGTGGACATCGGATAATGCTTGTTCAGGAGCGGCTTCTTTAATGACCTCCTCGTCTTCCTCGTTAGTCAAGTCAAGGACTTGATCACCCTGAGGAGGAGACTTGGTCTAATTAGTATCATTGGGCTTCCTTACTAGCGCATCAGTATCCTTATCCTCATCCTCGGCTTCAGACTCGGATTCATCTTCATCCTCAGTTTGACTTGGAGGTAGAGGACGAGGAAATGGCAGAGGAATAGCATCGGCCTTGCGCAATGGCGAGTCATCTGGGATATTAAGCTTCTTGGCAAGAGACATCCAACCAAGGGAGAAGCCCCTATTGCATGCCTGCCTGACTTGAAGTTTGTATTCCTCAGTAACGTCGGCCATGCCTTGGGCATATGCCTTTTCATCAAATGCCTTGATCTCGGCATCCTTGGTGGCCAAAGCTTCTTGGAACTCCTTCTCGGCTTGGGCTGCTTTTTCCTCAGCCTCTTTCCTTTGAGCTTCGGCGACATTCTTAATGGCCTCGGCAGATTCAGTTTTTTCTTCAGCTAGGGTTTGGGCTTTAGTAGCAGCCTCGGCTTGATCTTTCAATTTCTTCATTTTTGATTGAAGGCCTTTATTTATCTTTTGAAGGGCTGCAAACTCCTTCTTCAAGTCATTTAATTTCTTCCTGGTCTCAAAGGATTGTATGGAGAAGGAGTGTGCATGCTGGACAGCCTGAAAGAACACAAAGCAAAAAATTATTATAGAATTTTACAAGTATGGAGAGATGAGGATAAAACAAGTTACCAAGTGAAGACACTTACTTGCACACAGCGTTGAAGCATAAAAGCATAATTTTCGTACTCACTTATTTCAACATTCTTTTCAAGATCACCTGGAAGAAGAAGAGCGGTACTGAGTGCAACGCCGATATTTATATCGTCGGCGCTATCACTGGCGAGGACAGGCTTGTTCTCCAAAGTAATTGCAGGCGTCCAGGGGACGTCTGGTACTTTGGATTTTGAAGTCGTTGAGGAGGAGGACCTCGGCCTCTTTGACTTTGAGGATTCTGTTGGCTGGGTCTCTGCTTGCCTCTTTCCAGCAGAGGGTTGGGATTTGCTGCTCTCGGCCAATTATGAGATGGGCAAAGCATCCTCAGCCTCAGCCTCAGTAGCTTTGGTCTTTGGCTGAGCCTTCTTTGTTCTTTTTGGTTTTGGGGGGGGGGGCATCGTTTGGATTGGAACCATATCAACATCGGCTGGTAGGTCGGCTAGGAGATCTTGGGCGACAGGCTTTGGGCGAACCATTTCAGTAGTTTTGACAAGTCTGCGTCGGCGTTTTCTTTCAGGAATTGGTACCAAGTATGGTGCCGAGATAGAAGGTTGATTGGTTAGGTCAGATGTGGACTCTTGATCTGTTCGAGATGAGGAAGCGACTTGAGTTGTGGCAGTAGGTGGAGAAAGGCTCTTTTTCACCCTCCTTGGAACGTCGGGCAAAGTGGATTTGTACGTTGGGATGAAGTTCAGTACCAAAGGAGCCTTGCGCTTGTGAATCGGAAGGTCTAGGAGCTTCTTTAGATCTTTTCCAAGAAAATAGGGTTTGGAAATCCTTTGGTGGCTTCTGACGTGCGCAAAAAGAACACAACATTAGAGACAGACAAAATCTTAAGGATAGGGAAAGAACAACTAAGTGATTAACACTGGGCTCTTACCCTTGCCCTCTTTAACCGTTCGAGGAAGAGGGTAGAGATGGACATCTTCGTCTGGGCCAAACTCCCAATTTCCAGAAGCACTAAGATAATCATCTCCAGCCCCTTTGTTAGAGTCTGGGAAGTCGGCTACTATTTTGAATTCGGTGGACCTCGGCTTGAGGTAATATATATAACCATTTTCTTTCAGGTTAAGGGCGCACATAGTATAACAGTATTGGATGTCGGCAAGGGTAATCCTAACATTCTCTTGTCGGGCTAAAGCTATGATACCATTAAGCACTCTATAGGAGTTAATGGTGAGTTGCATAGGGTTCAGGGTGTAGTAGTGAAGAACTTCACGAAAGAGGGGATTGAGTGGGAGCCGAAGTCCACATTCAACAAAAGCCACAATAGGGAAAGGCATCGTAGTATCTGTAGGCATAATGGAGTCATCATCCCCAGCTAGCTTAAGGTGAACATGATTAGGAATAGAGAACTCTTGCCTAAAGAATTCAAGTTTGGTTGGGGTGTTTACCCTATGTCTCCACATACCCATGATTTTTGTGTAAAGGTACTTGACTACAGAAACAAGGGTTACTGGGACCTCGGCTTAAACCTAGGTATATACTGGTAAGGATTGTTTCAGTTTTTCTTTAGAATTGAAGGTTCTATAAACAAATCCCAACCCTAAATCTATGAAAGCAAAGATTGGAGGCTCGAATCTGAGAAAAACACAGAAAACAAGAGATAAGAACAAGTTTTCAGAATCAAGAACGAGGGTGGGCTGTAAAGAGCCTAAAGAATACAAAGAGTTGAAGGCCCAGAACAGTGGTGAAACAGTACAAGTGTTCATGACATGTGCAAAATCATGAAATAAGATGCATTCAGGTGAATGATTCACAAATTAAATGCTTGAACAGAACAGTAAAAACAGGAAATTCCAAAACCAATCAAGGATTGGGAAAGGAAGGGCCAGTTGCTTACCGGATAAAGTGAGGCCGGAATGAAATTCGCCGAGAACAAAGCATTGTTGAAGCGATGGCTAAAGCTTTGGGAATGGCGAGAACAAAGCGATTCAAGAGTTTGGAGCTTAGAGCAATGGTAGATTCAAAGAAGAAAGAGCTTTAGAGAGAGAAAAACAAGTGAACAGAATGCAAAAGTAAAGAAAGAAAGAGGGAAAAACAAAGTTTTGTTAAAAAACCTAAAATGGCGGCTAAACAGGGCATTTAATGCGCCTGGAGTAACGCAGACGTCAGGCGGCGCAGATAGATGAAAGACGGCTTGCAATCGCGTCATAGGCACGAGCCAATAGAAAACGCGTAAAAAAACGGTTGGGAAGTGATGCATGACAGCTCATGCGCGTAGGAGAGTTCCTTGGAATTCTTGTTCCTAAAAGAAGATATGTCGGTGTAGACGTCCCTCGAACGCCCCGGGAGGGTGAGTCCCGTTCCATTCGTTTTGCGGGTCTACTACAGTTCGGACTCAAATTGTCACCGTTCTTAATCTGAACCAAAGAGTCCAAATTCGGCAAATCGTTTTTAGAAAACAGATTTTGAAAGAAGTGCCAAACATGGACTACTTTGTCAGATACAGAGTCGCCACCTAAATATTTTTTTAATGGGAGAATTTAGGAAACCCTGACTCGGTGCCAAAGGCCACGTGTCCGTCATCACCAAAGTTGCCTCGGCTCGGGAACTTGGGTACGATTGGGGAAGGTCAGCTATGAGCACCCCCTCTCGCTCGATCAAAGATCGGCCTCTACTAACCGTGATATCTTGTTTTGAAAACGTTATGTGCTCTTATTCCGGTTATTAGCCTAGAATTACTATGTTATGTGCGCAGCAAACAAGTATAGACCAAATCGCCTAAATTGGAACAAAACATTTCATGTTTGTTTTGAAAATGGTTTGCTACTCGCAAGTAGGCTAAAATGCAGGTTTTGCTACCCTCGAGTGGACTTTTTTAGAAAAGATGGTTTTGCCACTATCTAGTGGGCTTAAAACTCACAGTTTTAATGCATTATTCCAATTTAGGTAATTCAACCTCCATCCACAGGCATTCAAGCAGTTATATCACATAAGCAGCTAGCCTCATGGTAATCATGCTATTATGGCAACATTCACACGCATGCGATATGCTAAAGCATAAAAGCTTACCTACTACTCCAAGCCAAAACAAAAGCTAGTTAGTAATCAATGCGTGATCCTAGCTCATGTTAAGATGGCTAATGCAACACATACAAGATGCTGCTGAAATAAGCTCGGCTAATCTACAATGACATGTGAAATGCTACAGCTAACACGTATTCAATTTGGAATTGAAATACAGATGCAGTTAGTATGATGCGCCGAGCCCGATGTATGCAAGACAAATGTATGGATGCACGCATGCATTGCATAAGGTATGCTAATTTAAATGTGCCCTAATCTACCATCATAAGCAGGTAAATAAAATGGAAGAAAGACGTGGGGTTGGAAGACATGCACACACTCACACACACTTATTACACAATTGCCCTCACTCGGAGGGACCAAAAGAATAATACAGACTGAATAAATAATCAACTATCCTAGCTAATTAATTATTACAAACCCTCTAAGTAATTAACAAATTAAATGAGCTAAGAAAGCAGTAAAGGCCTCGGGAAGAGGGTCCAATGCACACGTGCTCGGGTTTGCTTGGAAATCCATCGCCATGTACAAGTTTGCCCCTGTTTTCCCTGCTCTGCTCTTCTGAAAATTGCGCAACTCCCAAGGATGCTTCCATGAACACTATGGAGTGCCACCGGCTGAGAGGAATGGCCACCGGCCATGGGGAATACTCACCGGCCACTTATTGATCCATCGGCCACCAATGGATGGCCGGTCGGCACTGTAGATGGCCGGTCGGCCAAAGCTTCCTGCAGAAACCTGTTTGACAACAACAGAGGGCAGACAAGGCATGGCAATGCATTTCAAGCAAATGTGTGCACCACCACATCCCTTATCATGTTTGTGACTCAAAGGGGTATGGTGCTCGATTCTCGGACCACCAATTGCGCATTTCAATACGTGATGGCCCAAGAGGCAAGGCATGCATGCCAAATGCAACCTAAGCATGTGAACTAAATATGCAATATGAGCATGCAAGCAAGTAATGTACATTAAGCACACAACCTAAGCAAACAAGTATGCAAGGCATGAAGCAATGTAACAACATGTAAAAAGTGGACTTAAGTTAATTTGGGCAGCCCTCAACTAGGCCCAAAACAGTGGCCAAAAGCTATGGAAATGGGGCCAAATGCACATACAAGCATGCATACATACATGATCCGATTCCTAGGCATCAAAAGGAAACTTTTAAGCACACTTAAAAGAGGATAAACATGGACAAATGGCATGCATAGAAAGCTCTGAAATCATGTTAGAAAAGGTGCCAAACCAAGTAAACAAGACAAGCATGGCATGCAACAATGTCCAAAACTCAAAGCAAGCCAAGGGGCTTAAACCATGGCCATGCCAACCAAGCCTCAAAGGGCCATAGGGACTCAAAACCATCCCAAGGAAGACCAAAGCAAGGGTAAAGGCACACCTAGATGGCATCCAAATGGCCTAAACATGGGAGCATACAAAAGGGGCCAAACATGGAGCATGAGATGACAACTTTATAAACTATTAAAGGGGCATCAAATGCAAGCATACAAGCATACCATGAGGACTGAAATGACATGATAAGTGGTTCCAAACCACTAAAATGAAGCAAGTAAAGCATGCTAGAGGAGTCAATACTCAAGGCATACAAGAGAGGTTGCATGGTAGCTATACAAAGAAAGCCCTAGATGGCCTAAGCAACCAAAAACAGATCTTAAGCATGCCAAAATATGCATAAAAGCTTCACAAAGCTAAGCCAAAATCATGCTAGAAACAAGGCTCAAAGCACAAAGCATGTTAAGGCAATTTCATGGCATTACAAGACAAGTATGCTAAGCATGCATGGTGTGTCTAAACCAAATAAAAAAAGTGCTATATCATGGCAAAATAAGCACAAATAACACTTAAGGCATGGCCAACATGAACTTAAAAAATGGTGCTCACACATGAGGCTAAAATGGCACTTTTTGAAGGCAACAAGGAGAGGGGATGGCCCTCTCCTTCTTAGGACCCTAAACCACCATCCTCACCACTGAAATCCCTCAAGATTTCAGTGGTGAGGAGGCCCAAACAAGGTGGTCCCGAAGCTCACCAAAAACACACAAAAATGAGGCCAAACAAGGCCTAAGAGGGGGTAAACGACCCCAAACACAAAAGTGTCCTTAATGAAGTATCTTAAACACAAAAAAAAAGAACTTTTTTATGTTATACACAAAGCTCAAAACAGCAAGAAAGATAGGCTAAAAGCTGGTGCAAAAACGGGGAATAAAAGAGGGTTAAAGGCTCACCCTTGTAGACCAACGAAACCAGCAGCTTCTTGGATCAAAAACCAGTCCCTTAGCCTCTGAAAATGGCCTCCAAGCTCCTTAGGTTGATGATGGAGGTGTTAGGATAGGAGTTGTAGTGTAAATGTGCAAGAACTAGCCCCTTTTGAACCCTCTAACACACCCAAATGTAGAGAGAGAGAGGGAGAATATATAGAGAGAGTGATATATATCTATGATATATATCAGATTTTCTAACCCTTGAAAATGGTGGAGAGGCCCTCTATATATAGAGCAAGACAAGGTGCTAAGCTTCTTAGGGAAGCTAACACAAAAAGGATCAAAGGGGGCAAGCTTCCAAGGGAAGCTAAGCAAAGGGGTCAAGTTTCTTTTAGAAGCTTGACAAGGGTTCAAGCTTCTTGGAGAAGCTAAAACAAAAGGTGCAAAAGGTGCAAGCTTCTCTTGGAAGCTTAGGAGGGTTCAAGCTTCTTGGAGAAGCTTGGAGCAAAGGGTTCAAGCTTCTTGGAGAAGCTTAGAACAAAGGTTCAAAAGGTTCAAGCTTCCTCAAGAAGCTAAAACCAAGGGTTCGAAAGGTTCAAGCTTTCTCGAGAAGCTAAAACCGAGGGTTCGAAAGGTTTAAGCTTCCTCAAGAAGCTAAAACAGGGGTTCAAAAGGGTCAAGCCTCCCTAGGAAGAGGTCTCGGCCAGAAAAAGGGGCCATCGACCAAAACTATAGTCGGCTGGCCATACTGAATGCCGACCGGCCAATGGTATACTTCACCAATGGCCGGTAGCCTCAAAACACGGCCGGTGGCCTCAAGCCATGGCCGGTGGGTGCCAGGGGTAGCTAAAAAGCTACTCTCTACCCCCAGAAACAAAACAGAAGTGTTTGGTGCGAAACTGAACATAGAAGAGTCGAGTTGTGAGGTCCTGAGGCAAGGCGCATAGCCGAGACCTCCGAGAACTCAAAACGAACACTAACATGGATGATCACCAAGTGTTCAAACGGTGACGTCCAAGTCTTGAGGACGGTAAAAAATGGGGTGTCTATAGTTGCCCCTCTTTGACAGAACTCGAAAGTCATAACAATGATGGGAGTGAGTGTCAAAGTCCAGAGATGACCCATTTTTGACAAGGCCGAAAACTTAGACACACATAAAAGCTACAGACAAGATATGCGCCCGAAGGCAGGGGCAAGATGCAACTGACAATGCACAAAGCCAAGCATAACTTATGATCATGCGAGAAACATAGGGATGTATCCCGGTGTTTTGGAAAGGAAGAAGAAACGTAGGGACGTATCCCGATGTTTCGAAAAATGAGAAGAAACATAGGGACGTATCTCGGTGTTTCGAAAAAGAGAGAAACGTAGGGACGTATCCCGGTGTTTTGGAAAAGGAGAAGAAACATAGGGATGTATCCTGGTGTTTCGAAAAAGAGAGAAATGTAGGGACGTATCCCGGTGTTTCGGAGGGAATGAGAAACATAGGGACGTATCCCGGTGTTTCGAAAAAGAAAGAAACATAGGGACGTATCCCGGTGTTTCGGAAAAGGAGAAGAAACATAGGGACGTATCCTGGTGTTTCGGAGGGAATGAGAAACATAGGGACGTATCCCGGTGTTTCAGAAGAAGAGAGAAACGTAGGGACGTATCCCAGTGTTTAGGAAAGGTATAAGCATTGGAACGTATTCCGAATGCTCTTAACCTAAGAGGGAGAAACATAGGGACGTATCCCGGTGTTTCATAGGGACGTATCCCAGTGGTTGGGGATGTATCCCGGTGTTTAGGCATGTATCCCAATGATTAGGAACGTATCCCAAAGATTAGGGACGTATCCCAGAGGTTAGGGACGTATCCCAGTGTTTAGGGACGTATCCCAAAGGTTAGGGATGTATCCCAGTGTTACAAAAGGAAGGAGAAACATAGAGACGTATCCCAGTGTTTCAGAAAGAAAGAGAAATATAGGGACATATCCCGGTGTTTGGGGAAGAAGCAGAAACATAGGGATGTATCCCGGTGTTTGGGGAAGAAGCAGAAACATAGGGATGTATCCTGGTGTTTCGGAGAAAAGAGGAACATAGGGACGTATCCCGGTGTTTCGGTAGAAAGGAGAAACATAGGGACGTATCCCGGTGTTTCAGAAAGAAGGAAGAAACGTAGGGACGTATCCCGGTGTTTCGAAAAAGGAGGAAGAAACGTAGGGACGTATCCTGGTGTTTCGAAAAAGGAAGAAACGTAGGGACGTATCCCGGTGTTTCGAAAAAGGAGGAAGAAACGCAGGGATGTATCCCGGTGTTTCAAAAAAAGAGAGAAACATAGGGACGTATCCCGGTGTTTCAAAAAAAAAGAGAGAGAAACATAGGGACGTATTCCGGTGTTTCAAAAAAAAAGAGAGAAACGTAGGGACGTATCCCGGTGTTTCAGAAGGAAAAAGAAACATAAGGACGTATCCCGGTGTTCCGCAAAGAGAGAGAAACATAAGGACGTATCCCGGTGTTTCAGAAAGAATGAAGAAACGTAGGGACGTATCAAAAAGGAGGAAAAACGAATGGCGTATCGGTGTTTCAAAAAGAAAAGAATATAGGGCGTATCCGGTGTTTCAAAAGAGAGAGACATAGGGGCGTATCCGGTGTTTCAAAAAAATAAGAAAACGAGGGGCGTATCCGGTGTTTCAAAGATATAAGCATTGGGCGTATCCGGTGTCCAAAGCTCTAAACATAAGGGCGTATCCGGTGCATAATGTAAAAGAATGACAATTACAAGTGAAGTGGGTGCATAACAATGCAATTGGAATGTGCTTGACAACGCATATTTGAAACAAAATGCCGAATAAGGAAATACAAGCCTTAACAAGACCAATTCAAACACAACCTCCGATTTACCTCTCGGAGGGGTCACAATATATTCAGCTCAAAAACGGGCACACCCTGTTCATATTAGAGAGAGATAACATCTGCTACTGCTTTAATTGCCATTCTGACTTGAAGCAGGCTTAAGCTTGGGGTCGAGATACCTTCATACTTCGGAGTAGTGACGAGGCCGAAGAGGTACATCCGGAGTACAATCACAGAACTCGCTGAAGGTGAAACATACTCAGATGCTTCGATTTTTCCTCTTTTCTTTTGCTTTGCAGTCCGGAACCTATATAGCTTCAGATAGATCCTGATTTTACTGTTCTCACATGACCTGGGTTGAACCCTGCGGTTTTCGAAAGAACAAATTCCTTTTTTGCACAAATGTTGAGAATGGCACAGCACTCTAAGCACACAACAAATCATTTTTTGAAATCGAGAAAATGAGTTCTCAATCGGGTATTGAGCCTACGACTGAACACAGTGAAAAAGACTCAACAACGGAAAACAAAAGGTAAACAACCTAAACACATCTATCGACACTCGAAGTGACTCAAAATAAGAATCGAGACAGACAAAACAAAACACAAGACTGAAATGTGCACAGGGAGCCTGTTTCACCGGGTATTATTTCCCACCCTTTTCTCATTTGTGATTCTTACATCACTCGGCCCTCAAGCTCGGTTTTTCTCTCAAAACCCTTTTCTCGCTTTTTCTCTCAGCGCACATCTCTCTATTCTTCAATCTCTCATTTTTATCCCTCCACTGGGTAATTGATGGATAAACAGAAAGTTGTGGGCTCTTGCCCCTAGCATTCTGCTAGATTCTTCTTCTTGTTCACAACAGTGAGTTTCTTCCATAGAGGGGCTGCGCTACAATTGGGTGTGTAGCAAATCTGCAGCTAACATCGGTTGATGATGCTCTGCTAGGGAGTTTGGACATGGTTAGATTTGTCCAGATGATGGAGTGGAATATCTTGCCCCATTCCAGTTCGTGCTTCGCACTTGGCTCGATACCTCGCTGCTTGGAGGGTAAGAGAGCCTTCCTTTTGTTAACCGGTTGTGCCCTTTCGAAAGTATCTTGGAAAGTAGGAAAAGGAAAGACAGAAGCCTGACTCAACTGTGCCCCCTAGTTCATCATTTTGACCATTTTTTATTTTTGCTTTCTACTAAAACAGTTTTGATCAATATGAGAGTTAAATTAATATGCTTATTCGATTTTTTGATTCAAAATCATGTGAGTCAAGCTATGAGTACTGAAAATTTTCCTTTTTTGGGTCCAAAGAAATGGTCCAATTTTAGAAAAATGGAATAATTTTCGAGAGAATTAGTCAATCTCAGTAAAAATTCTCAAAAACTATTTTTGCAAACGGCCACTGCTCAATGAGCACAGAACCTACCCTCGAGATGCGCAGCCTCGAATCCATAACAATGGAAAATTGCCCCTTGTCTAAAGGATACTGCATGGCAACGGAAAGTTGCCCCTTGTTTGAATGGCACCGCATTGCGTTGAATGGCAACGGAAAGTTGCCCCTTGTTTGAATGGCACCGCAGCGTATTATAGACAGTCTTTATGGTAATGATCACAACCGAACTCTCGGATACAGAGAAGGCAAGGATCACCAAAACCAATACATGGACACACTTGATTTGGAGGTGTTTGTGGCTGGACTTCAAAGTGAAGTTGCCTACGTATCCCAAACATGGGAATCAAGCCTTACGTAGTTTGGGGTTAAGGTACACTCGGGTATTTAACCTCTCCTTTTATGCTCTAACTTTTGCCATATCATTGCAGGTTTTCAACCTTGCGAGCTTTGTTCTTCTTTTCTTTTCATTTTTTCTTTCTTTTTTTTCTTTTTTTTTCTTTTTTTGATTTTTTCTTTTTTCTTTTCTTTTTTTTTTTTTTTTCTTTTTGCTTTTGTATATATCTTTTCTTGCTCTTAACTTTTGCCCGGTCGCCTTTAGGGTTTTCGCCCAAATGAGCCTCTCAAAGGGTAAAAGTGTAACAAGTCCATGCCAAATGGTTTTAGGATCTCGAAGCCATCCGTATCCAAGAGAGTGGCTGTTGTTTTGCAAGAGGATTCATCTTCGACTCTTCGAGCACTTTTGAAATTCTTTTGCCCCTAGTTTGAGGGGTGCTTCTGATCTAGCTTTGCAAGCTTCTTTTGATGACTTTGTTGCCGCTAATTCACGGGCTGCTTTTGATCCGGCCACACAGGCCTTACATTGTGGTTGACCGTTGAACATTCTGAATTCTAGTTCAAGATTTGAAACCAAGAGGGGTGAAGTCTCAAGGTTGAGAGCGATCCTAGGCTGCACAATCTCAAGAGCGATTCCACACAGGTCTTCGTAGGACCGCGCAAAATATTTTTTGAAAGTTTTTAAGAAAGCGACAAATTGCTCGCGCTGAAGACAGTGTAGGACTAATCTGGATCAAGCTAGGATCCTTCTCAGTACTCACGCTAACAAGCACGATTTCATTCATAAAAAGGTTTAGCACGCCTATCTTTCTCTCAAATTGATCAAAGTTTTACAAATCCCGAGGAATTCCTCCCTCTTCGTTTTCACCGCAGTGTTCAAAAAGTTTTAAAAAACTCAGGTCATTACAATGACTTCAAGGCACAGAAAAGACAGAGTTCTTAGTCAAATCGTCATCTCATTGAACTTCGCATAAGCGCACAAGGCGTATAAACGCGAAAGCGTAAAAAAATCACTGTTGTTTCATTGAAAATCTGTTGGCACAACTGGCTCCCTGACAAAAACAGACTCAAAACAAAACGAAAAGACAAACGCGAAACAAAATAGTGACGCCCGAGGTAACACCCTCGGAATCACCTGACCTTTGTACAACAGGACTGACTCGATACAACAAGATAGACCTTTAGTCAAAAAGACTGACTCAAGACAAAAAGACAGACTCAAAACAAAACTACAGCACTGACTCAACACCCAAGTCAGAAACTACAAAACTAGCATTCGCAAATGCTCAAAACAGTGTGTGCCATACACCACATTTGAAATAAACTGAACGCCGCCCGCAGGTGGTTCATCCCCCGATCACATACTCGTACTATCCCCCAAGTTCACTGATCCAGTGACGATAGACTTTACTGAGTTGGTGCGATGATGACCTTGTTGTCAATCAAATTTTGTATCTCGTGGCGGAGACGGACACAACTGTCAGTGTCATGACCGGTTTGTTGATGGAAAGCACAGTACTTAGCCGGGTCATGATTTGGAGGGAGAGGATCGGGTAGAGGTCATTGTTCTAACGGTTTCAGATGTCCTTTCCTTAGTAGGCCCCCTAGAGCTTTTGACAAAGGCATAAAGAGTGGGGTGAAAACCCTCTTGCCCCGGGGTAGATAGTCCGAAGTTCGGGGGTTTGAAGTGGATGCACCAACAAATGGGGTGGCTGCTCTTGGTGTGGTGGTGGCGACCATGCCCTCGTCTGAAGTCCTAGCAACTGCATCACCACTGGTGGTCACATTCGAACCATGGAAAAATGCCCTCTTGGGCTCCTCCTTCTCCTGGTCAATGAGGCCCTGTTTCATAGCATCCTCGATCTGTACTCCCATCTCATGTAAGTCTGAAAATGTGGGGAAGGGGAGCACAATCATCTTTTGCATAAGCTTTGGTTGGAGGTTGTGCACAACCATCCGAATCTGATCTTTGTCGGAAGGCCTTGTAGCCATCATCGAGGCCTTTGCTCTCCATCTCACCACAAATTCTGAAAAACCCTCTTTTGGCTCCTGGCGGGTGACTTCAAGATCACGAGTTGTGACCTCAATCTGTGTGTGGTAGGAGTATTGATCACTGAAGGCCTCCGCCATCTCTTCCCAATTTTGTTTCACAGAGTTCTCAATTTCAAGATACCATTGCGGCTATCCTGCATGTGGTTCGCCGAATAGTGGCGTTTTCTGGGCTGTGGTCAAACCCATTGGCCTCAAGATATCAGAAAACAGTTAGAGGTGCACCCTTGGGTCATCAGAGCCATCGAATCGATCGATATGTGGCATCTTGAACCGATTCGGTAATGTCACCACTGAGTCGGTATAACCATCCTCTATATCAGAAATAGAGTGGGCCCCCTGAGACTTTTTGAACAATTTCTCAAGCTTGCTCACTTTCAATGTTGTGGGGTCTGTCTTGAACTCGAAGGGAGAGTCTGGTAGATTGGTAGGTGTTTTGGATAGCTGGGATAAAATTGGGGGCGGAGCCAGCCCTACCGGAATGTCCGTACCTTCCTGGACATTGGGTGTTTCCCCGGGTGTCTGAACCCCTGGTGATGGAGCTTGATGTGAAGCAGATGCTCCGGTTTGCTGCTCTAGCTTGGCAATTGTCTCTGCCTGTTGGGCTATGACCACAGCCTATTGCTTGGCGAATTCTGCTTGACGGACAGCGTCTTGCTGCATGGCTTTCATACTATCTTGGAGTTGGCGCACCATCTCTTCCAGACTCGACATACTGTCCTGGTCTAACTGAGCAACCGGTATATCTGTGTCTGCAGTAGGCTCGAAAATCTCAACCCGACTGCTCAAAGATCACTGATCTGGTAGCTGTTGTACTGGTGGTCTATGTCTGACTAGCCTTCTCTGACATTACCCTTGAACCGAAGTCTCGACCGACAAAGTCTATCAAGACAAATCCAATGTACAGGGGATAGTGGAGCCTTCAAGCTATGGTTCCAAGACTACCTAGCAAAAGGGAAAACAGACAAAGATCTCGGCCAACTTCACCAAAACAGATACTGTAGTAGAGTGAACAATCAGATTCTATCGATCACTATTCCCCAAATATCTGTCCCAAAACTGATACCCTTAAGTAAAACTGATTCCACAAATGCTGATGCCCGTAGGGCTGATACCCAGACTTGCAAACTGATACATTCATTCCCTGTAGAGATACACTCTAAAAGCACATAGCATGTAAAAGAGAGCCAAAACACCCCTATGTTGGGGTAGGGTTTTCCTGTCCTATTTTGTCAAGAGCTAGGGTTTCACTACGCACGCAGCGGCTTCAAACAACCTATGATCGGGTAAACAACCTGTCCTAGTTTGGAATGGTCACTATGGATTTCAATATGAACTAGGTTGAATGGTCAAAAATGGTGCCCCGGTAAAACCGGGGTTTGTGTTCCCATACTGGCAGAGCCCACAACCGGTCAGCCTTATGGTCATGCCTTGACAAGACAAGCCTCTGGCAAACCGTTCAGGAATAGCAGATGGCCAACACGGTGTCCTAGGCGCACCAATGCACATGCAATGCAAAGAAACACATAAGTGTAGTCAAAATAAGATATCACAAGTTCGAGTCAAGTTCTCTAATATCCCCAGCAGAGTCGCCAGAAACTGTAGACGTCCCTCGAACGCCCCGGGAGGGTGAGTCCTGTTCCGTTCATTTTGCGGGTCTACTACAGTTCGGACTCAAATTGTCACCGTTCTTAATCTGAACCAAAGAGTCCAAATCCGGCAAATTGTTTTTAGAAAACAGATTTTGAAAGAAGTGCCAAACATGGACTGCTTTGCCAGATACAGAGTCGCCACCTAAATATTTTTTTAATGGGAGAATTTAGGAAACCCTGACTCGGTGCCAAAGGCCACGTGTCCGTCATCACCAAAGTTGCCTCGGCTCGGGAACTTGGGTACGATTGGGGAAGGTCAGCTATGAGCACCCCCTCTCGCCCGATCAAAGATCGGCCTTTACTAACCGTGATATCTTGTTTTGAAAACGTTATGTGCTCTTATTCCGGTTATTAGCCTAGAATTACTATGTTATGCGCGCAACAAACAAATATAGACCAAATCGCCTAAATTGGAACAAAACATTTCATGTTTGTTTTGAAAATGGTTTGCTACTCGCAAGTAGGCTAAAATGCAAGTTTTGCTACCCTCGAGTGGACTTTTTTAAAAAAGATGGTTTTGCCACTATCTAGTGGGCTTAAAACTCACAGTTTTAATTCATTATTCCAATTTAGGTAATTCAACCTCTATCCACAGGCATTCAAGCAGTTATATCACATAAGCAGCTAGCCTCATGGTAATCATGCTATTATGGCAACATTCACACGCATGCGATATGCTAAAGCATAAAAGCTTACCTACTACTCCAAACCAAAACAAAAGCTAGTTAGTAATCAATGCGTGATCCTAGCTCATGTTAATATGGCTAATGCAACACATACAAGATACAGCTGAAATAGGCTCGGCTAATCTACAATGACATGTGAAATGCTACAGCTAACACGTATTCAATTTGGAATTGAAATACAGATGCAGTTAGTATGACGCGCCGAGCCCGGTGCATGCAAGACAAATGTATGGATGCACGCATGCATTGCATAAGGTATGCTAATTTAAATGTGCCCTAATCTACCATCATAAGTAGGTAAATAAAAGGGAAGAAAGACGTGGGGTTGGAAGACATGCACACACTCACACACACTTATTACACAATTGCCCTCACTCGGAGGGACCAAAAGAATAATACAGACTGAATAAATAATCAACTATCCCAGCTAATTAATTATTACAGACCCTCTAAGTAATTAACAAATTAAATGAGCTAAGAAAGCAGTAAAGGCCTCGGGAAGAGGGTCCAATGCACACGTGCTCGGGTTTGCTCGGAAATCCATCGCTATGTACAAGTTTGCCCCTGTTTTCCCTGCTCTGCTCTTCTGAAAATTGCGCAACTCCCAGGGATGCTTCCATGAACACTATGGAGTGCCACCGGCTGAGAGGAATGGCCACCGGCCATGGGGAATACTCACCGGCCACTTATTAATCCATCGGCCACCAATGGATGGCCGGTCGGCACTGTAGATGGCCGGCCGGCCAAAGCTTCCTGCAGAAACCTGTTTGACAGCAGCAGAGGGCAGACAAGGCATGGCAATGCATTTCAAGCAAATGTGTGCACCACCACATCCCTTATCATGTTTGTGACTCAAAGGGGTATGGTGCTCGATTCTCGGACCACCAATTGCGCATTTCAATGCGTGATGGCCCAAGAAGCTAAGTTGTGCATTTTAATGTCAAATGTAATGCACACAAACACATAAGGAACCCAACCTCAATCATGGTGATTCAAGAGGCAAGGCATGCATGCCAAATGCAACCTAAGCATGTGAACTAAATATGCAATATGAGCATGCAAGCAAGTAATGTACATTAGGCACACAACCTAAGCAAACAAGTATGCAAGGCATGAAGCAATGTAACAACATGTAAAGAGTGGACTTAAGCTAATTTGGGCAGCCCTCAACTAGGCCCAAAACAGTGGCCAAAAGCTATGGAAATGGGGCCAAATGCACATACAAGCATGCATACATACATGATCCGATTCCTAGGCATCAAAAGGAAACTTTTAAGCACACTTAAAAGAGGATAAACATGGACAAATGGAATGCATAGAAAGCTCTGAAATCATGTTAGAAAAGGTGCCAAACCAAGTAAACAAGACAAGCATGGCATGCAACAATGTCCAAAACTCAAGGCAAGCTAAGGGGCTTAAACCATGGCCATGCCAACCAAGCCTCAAAGGGCCATAGGGACTCAAAACCATCCCAAGGTAGACCAAAGCAAGGGTAAAGGCACACCTAGATGGCATCCAAATGGCCTAAACATGGGAGCATACAAAAGGGGCCAAACATGGAGCATAAGATGACAACCTTATAAACTATTAAAGGGGCATCAAATGCAAGCATACAAGCATACCATGAGGACTGAAATGACATGATAAGTGGTTCCAAACCACTAAAATGAAGCAAGTAAAGCATGCTAGAGGGGTGAATACTCAAGGCATACAAGAGAGGTTGCATGGTAGCTATACAAAGCAAGCCCTAGATGGCCTAAGCAACCGAAAACAGACCTTAAGCATGCCAAAATATGCATAAAAGCTTCACAAAGCTAAGCCAAAATCATGCTAGAAACAAGGCTCAAAGCACAAAGCATGTTAAGGCAATTTCATGGCATTATAAGACAAGTATGCTAAGCATGCATGGTGTGTCTAAACCAAGTAAAAACAGTGCTATATCATCAAAAAATAAGCACAAATAACACTTAAGGTATGGCCAACATGAACTTAAAAAATAGTGCTCACACATGAGGCTAAAATGGCACTTTTTGAAGGCAACAAGGAGAGGGGATGACCCTCTCCTTCTTAGGACCCTAAACCACCATCCTCACCACTGAAATCCCTCAAGATTTCAGTGGTGAGGAGGCCCAAACAAGGTGGTCCCGAAGCTCACCAAAAACACACAAAAATGAGGCCAAACAAGGCCTAAGAGGGGGTAAACGACCCCAAACACAAAAGTGTCCTTAATGAAGTATCTTAAACACAAAAAAATAAAACTTTTTTATGTTATACACAAAGCTCAAAACAGCAAGCAAGACAGGATAAAAGCTGGTGCAAAAACGGAGAATAAAAGAGGGTTAAAGGCTCACCCTTGTAGACCAACGAAACCAGCAGCTTCTTGGATCAAAAACCAGTCCCTTAGCCTCTGAAAATGGCCTCCAAGATCCTTAGGTTGATGATGGAGGTGTTATGATAGGAGTTGTAGTGTAAATGTGCAAGAACTAGCCCCTTTTGAACCCTCTAACACACCCAAATGTAGAGAGAGAGGGAGAATATAGAGAGAGAGTGATATATATCTATGATATATATCATATTTTCTAACCCTTGAAACTGGTGGAGAGGCCCTTTATATATAGAACAAGACAAGGTGCTAAGCTTCTTAGAGAAGCTAACACAAAAAGGGTCAAAGGGGGCAAGCTTCCAAGGAAAGCTAAGCAAGGGGTCAAGCTTCTCTTAGAAGCTTGACAAGGGTTTAAGCTTCCTGGAGAAGCTAAAACAAAAGGTGCAAAAGGTGCAAGCTTCTCTTGGAAGCTTAGGAGGGTTCAAGCTTCTTGGAGAAGCTTAGAACAAAGGTTCAAAAGGTTTCAACTTCCTCAAGAAGTTTAAACCAAGGGTTTGAAAGGTTCAAACTTCCTCAAGAAGCTAGAACCGAGGTTCAAAAGGTTCAAGCTTCCTCAAGAAGCTAAAACAGGGGTTCAAAAGGGTCAAGCCTCCCTAGGAAGAGGTCTCGGCCATAAAAAGGGGCCATCGGCCAAAACTATAGTCGGCCGGCCATACTGAATGCCGACCGGCCAATGGTATACTTCACCAATGGCCGGTAGCCTCAAAACACGGCCGATGGCCTTAAGCCACGGTCGATGGGTGCCAGGGGTAGCTAAAAAGCTACTCTCTACCCCCAGAAACAAAACAGAAGTGTTTGGTGCGAAACCGAACACAGAAGAGTCGAGTTGAGAGGTCCTGAGGCAAGGCGCGTAGCCGAGACCTCCGGGAACTCAAAACGAACACTAACATGGATGATCACCGAGTGTTCAAACGGTAACGTCCAAGTCTTGAGGACGGTAAAAAATGGGGTGTCTACAGTCGGCCTGAGATAAATGACCTCGGCTAAAGAGATCATGTGCCGAAGTACTAGAAAGAGGAACAATGTAGGTTCCATTACCTCAGAATGCCGAGGAAATAGAACCTAGGGGGCAGTTGTGAGGATATATTTTCTGAGTACTAACACGTGGCATGGTGACGCCGACGTGTCAACCGAGGTGCCACGTGTCGTGGTAGTTATGCCGAGGTAATCCCGGGGTTGCCGAGGTTAGCTCTGAAGATATCGAAATCCGGGATAAACGGATAAAGGACAGGAGTCCTAGATTGAGAGAAGACTTTAGTTTGGGTAAAGATGAAACTCTTAGAGAGTTTATCGTAATTTCACTGGGAGTTCCAGAACTAGCAATAATCCTGAGTCCATTGGAGTTAGGCTCCTATTGGGGCTAGGATTGTATTGGCTATAAAAGAGAGGCACCCCCATGGATCTAAGGTATGTTTCAAATACTCAAGCTTGTGAGTTGAATACTTGATTATCTTTGAGAGATATACTGACTTGATCGTCGGAGTGCCCCCAGGTGGAAGAACCATCGCCGGAGCCTTTTCTCGCAGACATTAGGTGCCATCTATTCTACTGTGTTCTACAAAATTTGAATTACTAAGGAGGGTAGTGTGATCGGAAAATTACTCACACATAATCCTATGATTTAGAGTTAATTCAAATATAAGAACAAAAAAGTTTACGACGATATATCTTTTGCTTAACTCCTGCTTTTGATTTTTTGATCCGTCTTTAACGTCATAAACTCTGGATTAAAGAAATAGAAGCAAGGAGCCAAATCTTTTTTCTTTTTTTTTTTCTTTCACTTTTTTGTTTTAAAACCCATTAAAAAAAATAAAAATAAAATAAAATAAAGAAGAAAGAAGGTTGTCAATGATGGAACATGGGAAAAAGGGTATAAATTATTACGGAAGGAAAGCATGGCATAGCAATCTTTCACAAGATTTTTGTTGCTGACATTCCAAGAAAAACATAAAGGAACCAAATTGATTATTGTAAAATTTCTCTATGGGATCATTTGTTGCCAACTCCAAACATATATTCTTGCTTCAAATGGACCAAAAGTATAACATAAATGCTTTTTTCATATGTATTTGTTGATAAAATGGTCAAAAGTAGGTAAACACAAATGATGGCCGAAAAGAATTATACAAAAATAGATTGTTTCTATATAATTTCTTTTAAAATGATGTGATAGTAATATTTTTGAAATTATGATCAATATTAGTGAGTATTTTGATCTAAAATAAAATAATCATATATAAAAGACACATCATATATATATATATGTATGTAAATAGTGTTTTTCTTTTTTTATGTGACACATTTTAAAGTTTTATTTTTTTTTCTTCTAAAAAAGTCACATCGGTATGCCTTTTTCATTTATATATAAAGTTCTACATAAATTCAATTTCAATTATAATAACTAATTTTATATGAACTATATTTGAGTAATATTTATTTTTCATATATATAATTATAATTTAATTATTATAATATTTGAAAAAAAATTTATCTCGATATACAAATAAATAAGTAAATAGAACTAATATATCTACCAAATTTGTTTAGTCTGAATTCGCCTGAATGAGTCTTTTCCTAGAAAGAGACTCACTCATGCATCGCACATATCAAATTAATTTTATTTTATATTTTATATTTTTTGTCTATCTTATTGATATCTTAATAGTAATTTACATTTAATTTTTTCATTTAACATTAAATTATTTTTTACAAAATATTTGTATTTAATTTAAATTTTACATACTTATATACAATATGTATGAATAATTCAAGAATAATATTAAAGAAAAAATCAATACTCTACATAATTAACTAGCAATTAACCCGTGCGATGAACAGACTGAACATATTTGTTTTAAAATATATATTTTTATAAAATTTAGTTATTTATATTTTGAATATATAAAATATTTAAAATAATCGTTTAATTGGAGAAAAAAAAAGCAATAATTTCAAATTTATATAATTATTCTTATTATTTATTTTAATAATTTTAGTTCTATCGTTCCATAAAAGTGTTACTTAAATCAACACATATACAAATTTTAAGTAAATTATTTATGTGTATTTTAATAATTTTAGCTTTATCGTGTTATAAAAATGTAACTTACATAAATATATAATAAATTTCATAAAAATAAATATTTTTAATATTTAATTTAAAAAAAAAGAAGTAAAAACAGCAGAATAAAATTAATTGGTAAAATATTTTTTAGTGTTTATAATTCTATTAAGTTTTATTTATGGGTCATTAGGTTAGAAGTCTTTTAAATATTATTTTAGAAAGAATTTTAGTAGGATTATTTACCAATAAATCCTACTTCAGAATATGTTATACCAAATAGTCCCATTTTTTATCTTTTAGACCACATAGTCCTACTGGTGGGTTTAGTTGGACCCATTAATTCGGTTTTCCATATTTTGGTGTGGGTTTTGGACGGTGTGCCCTTTGGGGGGTAATGTGGGGATGTCGTGTTGTGGGCTCCGTTTTGTCTAATTATGAGTATACATTCAAAAACTTTTGGAGGTAGGGTTTTCGTATTTCAATGTATGTGCTGACGGCTGTGTGTCATTCCGCAGAGGTTTGGAGCATTGCAGTGTATGGGCCGTTCTTTAACTGGTACGTTTATTTCTCTTTTGGGTCGTTCAACTTTGTTATTCATAGTTGATATTTTACAGTGTGGTCTGTCTGTGATTTTCATGGTGTAACTTGTGTGAGTTGTTCCTCGGTTTTGGGCCGATCATGGTGTTATTTGCGTCTGTGTGTTTTAGACGAGTCGTTGTTGATGGCGCGTGCTGCATGAATAGTGTTATTATTTCCTCTGCGTGTTAACACTGGTTCCGAAGTGTCACTTTATCCCGACGGGATGTGCTTTGTTTGAGTGACGTAGGAAAATGGGTTCCACATGGGGGGGGGAGTCAAATTTCTGGTTATGTGTCTTGCCCAGTTTACGGCGTGTTTTCCTTTTTTCATCTGTTGTTACTGCCCCCCTCATCAATTATTTTCTACATTCGCAGGAGGATGGACGATGCAATTATGCTAATATGTCGTTACGGTAATGTCAATGCCGCTATTAATTTGCAAGTTCGATTCGACGGACGACGCCGTCTGTGTGTGTGAAAAGTTCGAAGGGCTCACACCTGCCGAAGCCTGTTTCTTCTTCAAGATTCCCGGTTACAACAATTTTATATTGCAAAACGACGTTGATGTGGCGAACATGGTGTGCCTCGCACGGTCTTTTCAATTGCGATGCGTTGATGTACTAATTGAAATCCGTCGCGCAAGAGTCGGAGATAATGCAAACATCCAATTGCAGTCAGCTATATGTGAGCCGGCAAATGTGTTTGACGAGTCCGACGTGGATGACGAAGAGGATTTACTTGCTAATTTCTGCCCTCACGTTGACAAGGTGTTCTTGTCTACCCAATGGGCTAACGGGATTCAATGTATTGGCCAAAGCTTTGAAGATGGAGCGGACGAATTCTGGAGTGTTCTTCGCAAGTATGCTGTCGAATGTGGTTTCCGTTTTAAATATGTAAAAAACGATTCTGTACGAATCACAGCAGTATGCACGATAAGGGAATCGAGGGGATGCATGTGGTCGGTACACGCACGTGTTTTGCATGCTAACGGATTTTTTTACCTTCGCAAATGGAATAAGGATCACATATGTGGCGTAGCTGTTCGGACCCCGAAAAACCCCAGGGCCGGTTCAGATTTAGTGTCAGACGTTATTTACGAATCTGCACGCGATGCCACTAACGCTACTACGATGTGGTCTACGACCTGAAAAAAGACTATGGCTTGGAGGTTACCTACCGGGTTGCATGGTTAGGTGTTGAAAAAGCTCGTGGTGAGATGTTTGGTGCACACTCCATTTCGTTCGACCAATTGCGTTGGTACAGTTTCGTTGTCACTAAAACCAACCCTGGAAGTTATGTCAACATTGACTGTGACGAACACAACAACCGTTTCCTAAGGTTTTTCATATCATTCAAAGCATGTATCGATGGATTCAACCATTGCCGTCCATTACTATTTTTGGATGGGACTTTTCTGAAGGGAAAATTCAAAGGTCATTTGCTAGCTGCTACTGCAAAGGATGGCAATCAAGGTACTGTTCTAATGTTGCCACAACAAATTTTTTATTTGTACAGCTATAAATTCATTTTCCTATTCATGACACAATGTTCCCATGCACATTCAATCAATCAAATGTTAACTGCTCTCACCAACATACCACCACCATATTTGTAAACTAAACTCACAATATCTCTTTCCAGGTCTTTTCCCTATAGCCGTCGCGATTGTTGATTCGAAAAACACCGAAAACTGGGCATGGTTCTTGAGACATCTCACAAATGTTGTCAATAGTCATAGAACCCTTACGTTCGTATCTAACCGACATGCAGGCTTATTGGAATCAATACCAATCATTTTCCCCACAGCCCACCACGCATTCTACCTACAACATCTGCAGCGCAACTTGCAACATAGGTTGCGATATGTCAACACTTCATACCGAGCGGGCATGTTGACTAAATTCCGAGCTTGTGCTTACACACCTACTGTGTCTTCATTCAACAAATGCGTTGAGGAATTTACCAAATGTGGACGTAAGGTTGTTCCATCGTTTTTAAAAGATTTACCCCTTCAATATTGGGCTAACGCTTACTTCCGGTACGTATTTTGATCTTCCTTCTTGCCATTTTAACTCTTTCAACATTTACATACAATTTGTCTACGTCCACACTAATATCATAATTTTTCACAATCAGCGGTTCACGGTACGGTGAGATGAGTTCCAATGCTGTTGAATCGTTTAACTCATGGATACGGGAAGCAAGACATCTACAAATAACTCAACTAGTTGACAGTATTCGAGTAAAGATTATGCGCCAAATGTCGAAACGCATAATCAAGTCAAACGCGTGGCCCGGAGTTATTTGCCCAAAAATGGAAGCTCGTTTGGTTGAAGCGTACAATAAAGGTAGATCATGGATCGTCAGCCAATCCACTGACACAGTGTTCGAGGTCCACTCTTTCCCATCCGTCATGGTTGACGTTGACAAACGTACATGTTCCTGTTTCAAGTGGCAAATAAATGGATTTCCATGCTCCCATGCAGTTGTTGCTATTCGGAATAGCGGCCTCGACTTGTACGATCTAGTCGCTGAATTTTACCACGTCAGTGCTTACCGCAAATCATACCAACAAAACATACAACCCATTCCTACTGTGGAGAAACCATCATTCAATCCTGAGGATTTTGTCATCCAACCACCCACAGTAAAGCGACCACCCGGCCTGCCTAAAAAAAAAAAAAATTCTTTCCCAAGGCGAAGAAGCCCAACAGATTCGATGCGGTCGGTGTCAACGCATGGGTCACCACAATCGCACAACGTGCAAGGAACCAATTTAGATTCGAAAACACACAACTATCCGCACTACATAACTTTATTTTAGTTCGCAACTGTTTGCATCTAAATAAGTGGGTATTCCACATCCACAACATACACTAGTATGCCAGTCAAGGTTACAACAAACATTTCACAGTTTACAGTTTATTAGCAAAATGTGAACCTTTCATAGTTCATTATCATTAATAATTATTGAACTTGTTATATTTAACTTTTGTTACACCCGCATTGTCATTTTGTCTTACCCCCTTTATTTTGAGTATGCCATTAACACTGTCACTGTTTGGTTATGCACAACCACCAGCTAAACCTGTATATAAGACAAATTTTTACCAAACAATTTACATAATCCAGTCCATAAGTGCAGGTTGATCAACTCAAACCACGACACCATTACTGCCTTTTCAACTTGTTAATCCACATTTTTACAAACTATATGATATTCGAAACATTACTGTATTACGTGTACGTTGTTACCGTGTTCAAATAGTAAAAATATCACACATACATATTTCGGCACCACAACTTCAACGCGGACAGATTTTTTTGTTAACGACACAATGTCTCAATCACATAAAAACCCACACCCACACAATGCGACCCTCACCTAACCCACTAAAACACACACCACATACAATCACAACCGACACGCATTGTCAAACAACCACCTGTGTCTCCTCTACAAAACAATCACACATACCGTGCACCAAAAAAACCTGGACAGTTTCCATATCCAAACAAAACAATTTCACTTACCACATTTTAACCATACGTCTTAAAGCAAACATAATTACAGCATAACTATTCTAATAAAAAATCAAAAACCAATAATCCAGATTTCACCATAATGATGTCCAGCAAAAAAAACAAAACCACAAACCACATTGAGTGTATCATATATTAATTTTCGTTTGCCAGCTAACTGTTGACCATGTTCTCCTTCAAACAATGCACCATCACTTCATTCCTTCAGACCACGTGTTGGATCATTCACGAACGCCTTCACCATGTTTGCACGTAGAATGATGCAATCACTTCCGTGAAGCAAACGTTCCACGTCAGCCCTATGTACATACTGTCGCATAATAGCACACACAAGGACCCCACAATCAAGCCTGAACAAAAAAAAAAAAAAATCATCAGCCAAACTTACATTACAAACAACCTCAACAAATACAGTCCCCACAAACATGGTTCAGGCAAGAAACTTACGTCCCGGGTTTCTGTTGCGGACATTTTGTCACAGCTTCAAGTGTGCTGTTGAAATTCGCCCTTATGCTTTGCTCATCCAACCCGAATTCACGCAAAGTCTGTTCCATCACATCACCACACGCTTCTTTCAGAATAACTCACACGTAAACAACACACACATTTCAAGAACCTAACCCAGATAGTAATCATATTATCACGAAAACAAAATACAAAATTTAAACTCAAAACCATACCAAAGAAGTTGCTACATCAGTAATGAACATCACTCTGTCCCACGCACGCCTCATCGGATTGTAATGTTTCCAAGTACCTTCTTCCGTATCATACACTACAAGTGTCCAGTGTCCATCATGACACATTGGGAAATGTATGAACCTACAATCGGTAACCTCAGAGACATTGGTTCGAACAAACTTCTCCCTAGCACGCACGTCTTCGCTTTTTATCATATCCTACACAACCAACAAAACATGAAAACACTGAAACGACACACAAACGAGATATTTTCACCACAAAACTACACAACTCACCAAACACACACTGCTAAAAAAATAAGACTTATCATCCAACCCGTCAGCTCCATACATCTTCACATGCTCGCTTTTCAGCAACTCAACATAACCGTCAATCACCTGCCAAAAACCACATACCAAATAAAAAAAATTACACACCAAACACAAAAGCTACGTACGTTGTCCCACAAAATTTCATCCAACAAAATATGGAAAAGAAATAATTTGCATTAAAATACAAACACGGCCTCACATTTCCACAAACGACACTCTGGCGTATGATGTTTTTCACATCAGTAAAGTCCACCACCACATCAGCATCTCTATCTTCCCACATTACTGCCCTACACACACCAACAAACATCAGCCCCTACAACAATAACATCATTACAACGAGTAATAATAAAACAACAAAAAAAAAACATACGTACCGATCACCATGCCTATCATATCCTTGCTTGATTTTACACTTCTCCTCCACCATCATCATCTTCCACACCCCCAAACGGTTGTTTATATCAAAGCCAAACCACTTACTACCCTTCACAATCACGGCGTCCACATCAATAATTCCGCTGTTGGTAACAAAATCATCACTTCTAACCACAACGCCCGCATCTGTGACAGACTTCTTATTACGCCCATTTAAGATTAGGTACTCGAAATCCGGCAATTTCTTTTCCTGCCTAACTTTGTTTTTAATGTTACGAACAAACGAGGTTTGCCCCCCAGACACAATTAAGCCATCATCCATATCACACAGATCAACTTTCAAAATACTACCAGCACATCTCCCACGTTGCTCACCAACCGAATCAACAACATCGCATCCTATACTCGGACCCACAGCCTCGGTACACACATACTTGGGAGACAGACCAGCCCTAATCGGCGACACATTGTACACAATTTCACCTCCAACTTTAACCCCCTCATCATTACCTCCGCAACCGTCACGACGGACCTGCACATCTCGGAAAGCCTGCGTCACAACATGCACATCACGATCAGCAATTTGATCCTCAAGCACCAATAAACTCCTCCGCAACTCGATATTCTCTTTTTTCAACTTCTCCACCTCGTCATTCTTAATTCCCAAAACACACTCAAAACCCCCTACAATGTTTATTGCTTGCGCCTCCAGCTTCCTTTTCAAACCATCAACTTCTCCCTCAAGCAATGCAATCATTACATCTTTTCTTTTATTCTCCAATTCCAGTATAGCAATTGCATTGACATATTCATCAACTCTACTGCCTTTCACTCCCTCACTATTATTCACAAATACGGAACCGCGTAACACGTCTGCCGCATTTCCACCCACTGGGGATCCTGCTTTCTGCCCTTCCCACGAACTGCACTCCTCTCGTACAACTCCAAACCCACATTCCAGGTCATCCGTGTGCATTGCATCACATTTTCCTGTGTCAATACCTTCACCACCTTCCACAAAAGCATCATCACCCCCAACACAGTCAACTACATCTGCCTGAACATCTCCAAACATGACAACATCCTCACCCATCATTTCACGTTCATATTCAAACGACCTAAGTCGGTCCACTTTAACCTACACAGTCACAAACATAATTCCATCACGAATTGCACAAAAAAAAATCAATAAAAAACCATTAAAATAACACCCACACCCAACCTACATACCTAAAAATTAACTGGGCCAGACAAATCGACCCCCTAACCTTTGATCAGCAATTTCCCAATGTCCCATTTCATGAATCTGGGAAACATGTTCTTCGTTTGTGGCTCAATTATTGTCGAGTGTTCACATAACCAATACTAAACAAAACAAACAAGGAAAAAAAAAATCAGCCAACTAATATGTCAATCACCCATGTTCGTCACAACGAAAAAGTACATTGACCAATCTCATACCAGAAACGTAACCACGCAGCCTGTCACCTTCCACGGCATTTGATGGAACTCCTTCACAGTCCCCATCAGTGCTGCCACTATCGCGCCAGTCCAGTCATACATCATCACTGTGTTCAAATCATTCATATAACGAACAAATGTCCAACTGATTGTCTCGCCTGAATTAGAAAAAAACAATTTGCCACAAATGTACAAACCCAATAGTTTTGCCACATCTTCGTCATCTTGCTTGGTCCGCCCTTTAACAGCTTCAAAGAACAAACTTTTCACAAGTTTCGAAGTTAGCCGAGACGTGTCACGACACCTGCGCTGAATGAAGTCTGTCACTGGTCGTTGACCCGGGGATAAATCCAGTCTCCTCTTCCCGCATTGCAAACCAAAAATCAGTCTCACATCACTGCTAGCAAATTTCAGACTCGCCCCTCCAATGTGAAACGCATTATCACGCACATCATAAGTTTTTATGATTTTAGCAATCAGATCATCACACTTTCTGAATTCATTGTGGTTCAACTTGTTGACGTGGATCTCCTCGATCATAATCCAAAATGGCGTTCGCTTTAACTGGTTCATATGTGCCTCTGTCAGTTTCACAGAACTAACAAGTTTAATTATACCAGCAACATTTGACGTGTAGTTGATCCTCGTGTGTGCCTGCCGTTGTGGGGAGAACTTAACTTTACTAACATTACGTCCCACCGTATTATGCACAACTTTCGCCTGTTTGAAAAGAATGCGTCCCTCCATTTTCACACCTACTTTGTGTGGCTTCGACCCGGATGCTGCCTCAACCCTTCGCTTCTCGCACGAACAAGTCCACAGACTACGCATCATACTGCTATCTGTAATACCAGAAATAAACTAATTCATCAACTAATACAACTACTGCATCAACAAAATAACTCCATACAGCCAACCCCCATACCAAAAATAAGAACAAAATAAAAAATCATACTGTACAACATTAAACCAACATCGCACTCCCACTAAACAAATGACCTAATACTATCACATCATAAAACATTACGTAACCCAAACACCCACACACACCCACACGAAACTACGACCCATGCATAATTCAGCAACATTTCACAACAATATGTGTCCCCACCAACCAATACCATAACAAATTATAATCTAACCCTACTCCCAGTCACACAGAAACAAACAAAAAAAGAAAAAACCCACACAAATAACAAGGACCACAACCTATACATAAATCAGCAACATTTACAAAACAAAACTAAAAACAAAAACACACCCAAACCTGCATGTTCACAACAACATGTGTCCCCCCCAACCAATACCATAACAAACTATAATCTAACCCTACTCCCACTCACACAGGAAAAAAAAAACAAAACATGTCCCACACAAGTAACAAATACCACACCAATACACAGTCTGAAAAAACCACACACCCCCAAAACCCAAAACGCACAGCATTATAACTCCATCTTTTCATTAAAAATGTTAAAACCACACATACACACAAATACCCAAACACCCAACCCACACAAATAGACCTTTTACTCGGGAATCAGACGTGGTCCCCAACAAAAAAATTTACCCCTCAACCATTTTTTCCAACCACTTAACAAACACACAAGGGAATACAAATCCCAAACCTCAAAAAAGTCTTACGCTGGGCCACACCAAGCACCACCGTACCACAAACAGACAAAATGAAAACCTAAAACCCCCACCACACAACAGGCAGCACAATAAAACCACACAACCAAAAAACAGACAACTAATAAACACACACCCACACACATGACACTTATTTGACTCATCACCATTACTAAACATAAGGAACGGAATCAACAGGGAAACCACATAAACACAACTAACCACATTACAAAACACAAAAACCAACATCAAAATATACAAACACATACCCATCCCATCCATGAAAGCACTATGTCACAGCACCGTTGAGGGATTAGTAGTCTTAGGTTTCCTTTATCGCCCACTTCTTTCAACATAACACCGTCCGATCGCCACACAGCTCACTCGTCAAATGTAGGGTTTCACACAATAGATAATCAAAGCAGAACGACTGATTACATATAAATGGACAAATCGGGTCAAAATTTTAACCGGGTTGTTGGTGTGTGGGCTTGGTCTTAATCCCCAAACACACCAACGCAACCCAACAACAAAAACCCCTTACAGCCTTTTATACATTTGTGACGCCCCTTCAGTGTATCACGCGCAGCAAAACACACATTAACCACACACGCATGTGGGCTACACACTCGCCTCACCCAATCTTGCATCACCCAATCGAATTCAGTAACGGTCAAATAGGGTTATTTACGTCCCTAACAATCTTTTGGGACTAAACGGTTCAAAAGAATAAAATGGGGATCAATTGGTACATAAAATCTAATTATGGGATTTATTGGTAAATCTCCCATTTTAGTAAGGGTACTGATTTGGAATTTTAATATAAAAAAAAGAAAAAGAAAAAAGGGAGATACCCTACATATGAGAGAGAGAAAAAAAAGAAAAGAAGTTAAAGGTAAACTGCATTTTATTTATTTATTTTGATAATTTCAGTCCTATCATTTAATAAAAGTTTTATTTAAATCAACACATATAATAATTTTAAATAAATTATTTGTGTATATTTTAACAATTTTAACTCTGTTTTACTGTGAAAATATATAAATTAAATATATATATATATATAATAATTTTAAATTATAACACAAAAAAAAAAAAAAACATTCATTTGATAATTTTAACCTTTCGTACTACAAAAATATAACTTAAATAAATTATTTGATATTAAATTCTAACTTGATATTAGAAATAATTGTTATAAAATTAAAAGTGTTTCTAATTATTTAAGAAATTCAATATAATTAATATTATAAATAAAATAGACATAGAAATAAGAAATCTGTTACCCAAAAGATAACTTAAGAGGGGGTGAGTTAGGTTTTTACAAATAAAAATAATAATACACTAATAAAAATTATGACTAGCACAATAGATAAATATAGTTAATGAAATAAAAATAATTAAAACAAGTATTCTAACAACTATATCAGTTAATGATTTTAGCACAGTGAAAATGTGAAATATAACTATGGCAATTTAAATAAAATAAAAAGATAAGGGAGAGAGAGACAAATAAATTTATAGTGGTTCGGTTTCAACTCGGTTTACGTCCACTCCTCAAGCATTACTTGAAATTTTCCACTATACTCTAACTTCTCAGGGTAATAGCAACCTTTTCACAGATGGAGCAATCCTATACAGATTTTACACAGACTTTCTAAGTCAAGAACACTGAATGTACTACACTCTTATAAGGTTGAAAAGAATGTGTTTTTGCTTTCACAGAAAGCTACAAAAATTATCTCTAAAAGATAAATATAAAAATGAAACTCTGATTTTTCTGTAAACCTCACACAGGAAAGATGGGCTTAAAACTATACATCTCACTGTATAATTTCTAAAAGAGAATATGAACAAAATTAAAGAACACTTCTCAGAGAATTTTTCAGAGAATAGATGTGAGTGATTATAGATCATAGAATATTTTCTGATTTTTTTGTAACTTGTTTACATTAGAAGCTTTGGTATATATAATGAAACTTATAGCCGTTTATAGCCGTTGTATTCATAGCCATTTATAATTGTTGTATTCATTTGAATATCTTCTACTACATCATTATTAATTTGAATATCTTCCACTTGAACCTTTTGGCCTGCTGCTGTGCTGGGCTGTTTGAACCTTTATTTTGGCTTGTTTAAACCTCTGGTTTGGGCATTATTTTTGGATTGAAATGAACTCTTGATTTAAGAAAATATTAAATACATTCAAACAATATTTAGGATAAAAGTTTAGGTGAAAAATAATGGAACAAAATAAATTTTGATTCTATTTTCCTCTTTCAAATAAATCATCAAAATAAATTTTGGATTCTATTAAAATATAATTAAATAAATCATCAAAATAAATTTTAGATTCTATTTTTCTGTTTCAAATAAATTAAAATATAATTAAATAAATCATCAAAATAAATTTTGGATTCTATTTTTCTCTTGCAAACAAATTAAAACATAATTAAATAAATTATCAAAATAAATAAGTCTAACAATCTCTTCCTTTTTTATGATGGCAGACAATGATATTTTAATTTGATCTGGGAGTAAGAAAGGCTCCCCCTCAAGTCATGCTCTCTAAATTTATTTTTAAATACATAAGTTAGCACATGTGTAACAAATAAGCTTTAATCAACAACGTGATATAAGATTAAGATATCAAACTATAAATACGTAACATCAGATTAGTTTGAAAATAATATCATAATACATAACATTATAATATATAACATCATAATACATAATATCATAATTTTCTCCCCCTGTGACATTATCAAAAGGAAATCATGGCTCAGAATCGGGAGGAAGATGAGGAGGAGGAAAATGATAGTAATAAATGGCATCAAAAACAAATAATCAAAATAGATATATATATATATGATTCACCTGCCTCTCTCTTTTCCATCAAAAATCGCGTCGGACACGCGACCTTGCTTTTGCGTCAGCCGACCGGCAAAAGCGAGGCGGGTCAATTAATTACCTTAGCTCTCTCTCCCTCTTGTCTTCTTCTCTTTCGTCTTCTTCGTCTTAATCACTCGCTTTTCTTTCTTCTTCCTCATTCGCTTGCATCCCTTTCTACGTCGTCTTGAGAGAGATATAGCAGAAAGACTGAGTAGAGCAGAAAGTCTGCCAAAAACGACTCTCCTTTCGATTACATCTCTCTTGTCGATCACATGACCTCGCCTCGTCCCCTCACTCTCTTTCCGAACCTGAATGACCCCTCAAGTGTTGCTGGGCCGAGTGCCCGACACCTACTCTTCCCAACCTTCCTATGATGTCGATTGAGCAAATAATGATAACGCAATTAGATATTGAAGCCAATTATTTCACACTGACGTTCTGTATGGACACAGTGACTTCAATCACAAGATTGGCTCATCGACTGCAGAATAGAACAAGTGAGTTCCACTAGGTCAACGCCCAACTCTCTCTACTCCAACACATGTATAAGGATGCGTGAGCAAAGATTTGCGCACTGAAGGCCGAAAATAAAGAGCTTAAATGGAAAACCACCTTCATGGCTTGATTTGGAGCAACGTCGTTTTTGGCTTTAATAATCAGCGGAAAGTTCTCACTCTCGACGAAAGCACGGGGGCAGGGACGTCAAAGGTTGCCCAAGGTGATAAAAAGAATAAGAGAGCAGTGGAAAAGACGAGTAAGTGAGGTCGGCCAAAGGCCAGAAAAATGAAGGGAATTTTATATATATATATATATATAAATATGTATATTGTGATTTGTGTTTGTTTTTATGTTTAATGTAATCACTTGAAGATGAAATTAAATTGCAGAAAATAGTAAATAAAAATTAATCCTCGGGGCAAAACAACAAAAAAATAAAAAATAAAGAAAAGAAAAGAAGAAAAAAATAATAAAGAAAATGAAGCCTATTAGTAAAATAAAAAAATAAATAAAAAATAAAAGATATTAAGCCTAATAGCAATAAAAAAAATAAATTAAAATCAAATAATACCAACAGAAATTATACTTAATGTGACGTCAGTGTTGCTGGAAGGGTAATGGAAAAAAAAAAATGCCATGAAAGTTTTAAAGAAAATCAATGTATGCAAAGTTAATTTTACCTCAAGATGCAGAATTAAAAAAAAAAAATTACACAGTTGAGAATAGCAAACTGTTAAGGATAATAAATGTATGAAGAACTTGAGAGCATTCAACTGATATAAATGTTTCCATATCAATGTAGCAATACACATATATTATTTTAACAAAAATTCAAGTTTCACAGTCATAACAAAACTTTTTAAGTAGAAATCGACATTTCAAGCTCGCCATGAATAAAATTGAAGCGATCCTCGCTTAGGGGTTTTGTGAAAATATCCGTCAATTGCTTGTCGGTGTTTACAAATTCAAGTATAATATCTAATTTTTGAACATGATCTCTTAAAAAATGATGTCGAATTTCAATATGTTTTGTTCGTGAGTGTTGAACAGGATTTTTGTTTAAATTGATGGCACTAGTATTATCACATTTAATAGGGATATGATCATAATGCAAATCAAAGTCCTCCAATTGTTGTTTCATCCAAAGTATTTGGGCACAACAACTTCCGGAAGCTATACATTCAGCTTCGGCCGTTGATAAAGCAACAGAATTTTGCTTTTTGCTAAACCAAGATACTAATGAGTTACCAAGAAAGTGACAAGTGTCACTGGTGCCTTTTCTATCAAGTTTGCATCCGGCAAAGTTGGCATCCGAGTAACTAATTAAATCAAATGCAACACCTCTAGGATAAAACAGTTCCAAATTTTGAGTGCCAGTAAGATAACTAAAAATTCTTTTAACAGCACTGAGATGTGATTCCTTAGAATTTGATTGATATTTAGCACACATACAAACACTAAACATAATATCAGATCTACTTACAGTTAAATAAAGAAGTGAGCCGATCACACCTCGATATTTTGTTTGATCAATGGACTTATCTTTTTCATCCTTGTCTAGCTTAATGGATGTGCTCATAGGTGTTCCAATTATTTTTGAGTCATACATACCAAACTTTTTGAGTAGTTCTTTTGTGTACTTAGCTTGGTTGATAAAAATTCCTTCCTTACATTGTTTGATTTGAAGTCCAAGGAAATAATTTAGCTCCTCATCATGCTCATCTCAAACTCACCTTGCATACACTTAGCAAATTCCTTACACAAGGTTTCATTAGTAGCACAAAATATAATGTCCTCCACTTATATTTGCACAATAAGTAAATCATCATTTTTAGTTTTAACAAAAAGTATTGTGTCAATCGTTCCTCTAGAAAAAAAAATTTCAATCAAAAATTTACTTAATCATATTATTTTCAATCAAAAATTTACTTAATCGTTTATATCATGCACGAGGTGCTTGTTTCAAACCATATAAAGTTTTTGATAATTTAAAAATATGATTTAGAAAAGTATGATCTTCAAAACTTGGGAGTTGTTTAATATAAACTTGCTCATTTATAAAACCATTAAGAAAGACACTTTTTACATCCATTTGATAAAGTTTGAAATCTCTAAAACATACAAATGCAAGTAACATGTGAATGACTTCTAATCTAGTAACCGGAGCAAAGGTTTCATCAAAATCAATACTTTCTTCTTGATTGTATCCTTGTGCAACAAGTCTAGCCTTGTTTCTTATAATTGTACCGGATTCATCAAACTTGTTTCGAAAGATCCATATGATACCGATAATGGTATGATCTTTAGGTTTTGGCACAAGTTCCCATCCTTTGTTTCTCTCAAATTAGTTAAGCTCTTCATGCATAGCTATTATCCAATGTTCATCGAATTCAGCTTCTTGAAGTTTTTAGGTTCAATTTGTGAGAGAAAAGCCAAGTTACTACAAATGTTTCTAAGTGAAGAGCGAGTTTCAATACCTTTTGTAGGGTCACCTAGGATTAAATCCTTAGGGTGATTATGAACAAATTTTCATTCTCTTAGCAAATCATCATTGTTTCCTCATTCTTCTTGAGGTGAGAGAATAGGTTGTTCAATTTCTTTGTTCAACTTACATGGTTGGTTCTCTTCTTTGTAGATACTTGAATCTTCCACATTTGGTTCCAAATCTATATTATCACTAACAATTTGCTTTTGAGCAGATATTTTAGTTTCATCAAATGTCACATGTATAGATTATTCCACAACAAGAATTCTTTTATTAAAAACACAATAAGCTTTGCTAGTTAAGAAATAGCCAAGAAAAATTGCTTCATCAGATTTTGAATCAAATTTACCTAAGTTATTCTTACCATTATTATGCACAAAACATTTACAACAAAAAACGTGCAAGTGGCTAATGTTGAGCTTTCTATCATGCCAAAGTTCATAAGGAGTCTTTTTTAGAATAGATCTAATTAATGCACGATTTAAAATATAGCATGCGCTGTAAACGGCTTCGGTCCAAAAATATTTAGAAAATTTATTTTCGCAAAGCATTGTTCTACTCATCTCTTCTAAAGTTCTATTCTTCCATTCTACTACACCATTTTGTTGAGGGGTTCTAGGTACTGAAAAATTATATCCAATACCATGCTCATCACAAAACAATTCAAATTTCTCATTTTCAAGTTCTCTACCATAGTCGGTTCAAATATTAGTAATAAGAAAGCCTTTTTTATTTTGAATTCTATGACAGAGTTTTGTGAAAGAAGAAAAGGTTTCATCTTTATGTGCTAAAAACATAACCCATGTAAATATTGAATAATCATCAACAATAATAAGACAATAATGTTTATCACCTAAACTAGATGTCTTTGAGGGACCAAATAAATCCATATGCAGTAGTTGTAAAGGTTTAGTTGTAGAAATGTGAGATTTTGATTTAAACGATGTTTTAGTTTGTTTTCCTTGTTGACAAGCACTACAAAGATGATCTTTTTCAAATTTAATTTTGAAAGTTCAATGACCAAATCATTTCTAAAAAATTTAGCAATTAAATCCATATGAGCATGACCAAGTTTTCTATGCCATAACCAACTATTTTCATTATTAACATATAGACATTTAACATCACTAGCATAGAGATCATTGAGATGAAAAATATAAACATTATCGTGACGATTACCATTGAATAAAGCTTTATGATCATTTGTGCTTTCAATTGTGCAATGTGATTTATCAAAAATAACTCGATTACTTTTATCACATAATTGACTAATACTAAGTAAATTATATTTAAGTCCATTAACAAGTAAAATATTTTCAATAGAAGGATTAGGAGAAATACCGATGCTACCGTACCGATGATTTTTCCTTTCTTGTTGTCTCCAAAAGTAACAAAGCCTCCATCTTTGGATGACAGTGTAGTAAAGAAGAATTTATCTCCGGTCATGTGTCTGGAATATCCACTATCAAGGTACCACTTCTCTTCTTTAGTTTTGGACTTAAAACAAACCTACAAGATGACAATCAAGTGTTGGTTTTTAGTACCCATAGTTTCTTGGGTCCTTCTTGGTTAGTTTTGTTAGATCCCTTAACAATCCAAATCTTTTTAATTCCCATGTTTATATTATTTTTGAATGGACAAGACGATATATAATGGCCTTTCTTTCTACAATAATGACAAGTAATATAAGGGTGAGTTATGAGAGGTGCCTTTTCAAAAATTATATTAAGATTCTTTTGTTTTTAATAGGGTCATATCCAATACTCGCTTTATTGAAAACACATCTTTGATTTCCAAGAAGCATGTTGAGATTATTTCTACATTTTACAAAATTTTCAAGTGGTTTTGTTAAATCATCAATATTGTTTTTTAAAGTAGTTTTCTCATTAGAGATAGTATCAAAATCATTTTTCAAAACAATTTTTTCTTTCTTTAATTCTTCTACATTAATAGATAAAGATGCAACAGATTTCTTCAACACATTATTTTTGGCACAAACTTTTCTAAATTCATTTTGTAGTTCATGGAATGCACTTTCAAGTTCTTCATAAAGAGTAGTTACCTCATCTTAAGTAGAGTCTTCATCTTCAAGAGCCATGAGACATAAGTTGGCTACTTCATTTTCAATTTCATTTGAGCTTTCATGTTCACTTTCTCCCCAAGCTGCTACCATGGCTTTTTTGTTTCTTTTGTAGTTTTTTCTATGATTATTCAATTTTGGACATTCCATCTTCATATATCTAGGATTTTTGCACTCATAGCAAATAATAGGCTCTTTCTTGTTATTTTTGTTGTATTCTTTCTTAAAAGGTTTTCTTCCTCTATAATTGTTTTTCTTGAAGTGCTTTTTGAGATTTCTACTAAACATGGCATAGCTTTCATCCTCATTGGAATTTTCATGTTTTTCTTCATTTGATGAGACTTTGAATACAATTTTACTTTTCTTTTTGTTTTCAACATCCTTATATCCTTTCATGGTGATCTCATGAGTCATAAGGGAACCCATAAGCTCATCCAATCCAAGTGTGGAGAGATTTTTTACTTTTATAATGGTTGTGACCTTTGCTTCTCAATTCTTTGGTAAACATTTAAGAATTTTTCTCACCAACTCACTGTTAGTATAAGTTTTCCCAAGAGATTTCAAAAAGTTTACAATTTTAGTAAATCTAATAAACATACTTGGAATAGATTAATTAGAGTTCATTTTAAACAATTCATAACTATGAATAAGCATATCACACTACAACATTTGAAAGTGCCATAAAACTATTCTTCTAATGACATTTTTTGGCCTTGTGGCATTTTGAACAAGTGCCACTTCTATCGGTGCCACAGTAGATACTTGCAAGTGTCACTGCACCATCATGGTTAAAAACTTTCAATGACATTTTAATGTCATGGTAGATATTATTTGTGGCACTATCAAATGCCATTAAAAAAAGAGTTAGTGACACTTATAAGTGTCATTACACCATCAAAACTAAAACCTTTCAGTGACACTTTAATGTCATGGTAGGCACTATTCGTGACGCTATCATGTCACGACCCGCTCCCCGTACCCAAGGGTTAAGTATCGTGATGGCCAGTAACTGGCATTACCTACGGCCAATTTTTAAACAAATAAATAAACGAGAGCGGAAGAAATATTTAAGTAAAGGTACCAAAATAATTATTGGAGCTTCTATTTTTATTACAAAATTTATTGACCAAAAAGACCGATATTTACATATAAAAATATCATAAAAATACTATGTGTGTCTATTTCGCAGTCCCGCATTTAAGACTTTCCAGAAGCTATTTCTGAATTGCATGTTTTCTGAAAATTGGTAAAAAAACTATAAGCACATGGCAGAGTGAGAAATATTATACCAAGAGTATGAGGGACACGAAATAACCATGGATCGTTAGTTAGGCCAAAACATTTACATAAACAAATCATTTGAGTAGCAGAAATCATTTAAGTAGCAGAAACTGAAATACAGATATTATATAAATATATAACCATAACCACGGTACAGAACAGAACAGAACAGAGGTCACAGAAGTGACAGTCAGAACTAGGGTTGCAAATGAACAGAGCCGTTCATGAACAAGCTCGAGCTCGGCTCGGTAAGAGCTCGTTCGAACTCGGTTCGTTAATTTTTTTGGCCGTTCGAGCTCGAGCTCGAGCTCGTTAAATTTTTAATAAACAAGCCCAAACAGTCTAAAGCTCGGCTCGTTAGCTGGCTCGTTTAATATTTATTATTTATATATTAAATAATATAAAATTATGTATAAAAAATAAGAGAAATATGCTATTTATATATTTAAAAAATATAAATGTAAATAATACTTAACTATAGATAGTATATTTATATAATAGTGGTAGTAGATATTATTATTTTAGTAAAATATGGACTTTTTTTAGTATGTATATATATATTGTATATATAATTGTATAATCAAAGTTTTAATTGTAACTTTAGTCTCACATTCAAGTATGAATTTATAAATTTTTTGGCTCGTTAAGGTTCGTGAACAGGCTCGAGCTCGAGTCGAGCCTAAGCCAACTCGGCTCGAGCTCGGTTCGTTAAATTTTTATTCAGCTCGAGCTCGAGCTCGAGCTCGTTAAAATCTTAATAAACAAGCCCAAACACACTAAAGCTCGGCTCGGCTCGGCTCGTTTGCAGCCCTAGTCAGAACAGAGGTACGGATTCAAGAGGTGGCTCGTACGGATTGTAGAGGTAGCTCCCACAATAGTGTAAGACTTAGCCCCGCACAGCACTTTGGTCCGCACAAAACAGAGGTTAATGGATCCATGACAAACAGAGGACCACAAAGTGGTCAAACAGAGGCCAATGGTTATTTAAGTCCCCCAAGACGTGGGACTTCCCGTGGTGGTACTTACAAAACATAACTGTATATAAGGTTATAGTCAAATATTCTTTAAAATATAAACAAATATATCCATGGATTTTCTTTTTGGCAAATAGGGTTCAGATATAAAACTACGTAACTGAAACCTTTATAAAACATAACTTTTATTAATATACTAATAAAACATAACTTGTGTAAAACAGATTTTGGTAAATCAAAACATACGTACAATATATTTTGGTAACTCAAGGTATAATATAACTCACCTTATCTTTAATAACTTACCCTTTCTTTCCACTATCAAAGACCCTTTTAACTTCCACTATTTTTTCTTTTCTTTCTTTCCTTTCCTTTTCTTTCTCTCTTTCTTCTCTTTCTTTTCTTTCCCTCTTTTCTTTCTGTTTCTTTCCTCTCTTCTTTCCAGCGACGCCTCCTCCCTTCTTTATAGGGGGAGAGTTGATACGTGGCAGATTTCAATAATAATTACAAAGATTTATTCTTTTTTAATAGATATTTAGGATAATTACCTTTTGACCCAATATTTTAATATAATTATATAAATAAATTAATTCTTAATTAAATTACAATTTATCTTATACTAACAAAAAATTAATTATTTATTTCATTACCACATCCATTATTATTATTGTTATTATTATCTATATTATTATTATTTATATTTTGACCCCTAAACTTTTATTAATTATATTGTTTTATAAAATTACACATAATAATATATAATAAATTATATATTTTCCTAACTGAGATTAAATAATATTAGTATAAATTCTACAGAATAATTAAAAATCTGGGTTGTTACATATCAAGTGTCATTCGTGACGATAATTCGTTGTAGAACAATTTGATCCGCTCTTGCGGAGACTCGAACCGCCAACCTCCCGCACCATAAACCTTATACACCACACTCTTCCCACTACACCTCTATAGCACCACATGATTATATATGCAATATATATTATTTATATAGTACATACATCTATATTAATATGTATAAACATAATTATTTTATTGAACATAATTTATGTAAAATAAATTATTTACTATCAAAATAAAAAAAGACCACTTTTGGCGACTAAAAATATTTTTTAATCGTCAATTCTATACTTTTAGCTACTAATTATTTTTTAGTTGCTAAAAAACTTAACTTTTGTCGACCAAAATTGGATTTGGTCGCCGAAGATGCACTTTCAGCTACCAAAATTTTGGTCACCAAAAAATTTTATTCCCGCCTTAGGATTTTAGTTCTCCCGCGCTAAAAATAACCACTTTTGGTGACTAAACTTATTTTTTAGTCGCCAATTGTAGACTTTTGGCTACTAAAATTTTTTTTAGCATCAAAAAGCTTTACTTTTGGCTACTAAAAATCTTTTAGTTAGTAAAACCCATATAATCAGCGACCAAACTTATTTTTAGTCGCCAATTGTAGACTTTTAGTTACTAAATTTTTTTAGTCGCCAAAAAGCTTTACTTTGAGCTACTAAAAATTTTTTAGTCACTAAAACTCATATAATCAGCGACCAAACTTAGTTTTAGTTGCCAATTGTAGACTTTTGGCTACTAAAATTGTTTAGTCGCCAAAAAGCTTTACTTTTGGCAACTAATGCTGTTTTGGTCTCTAAATTTAGTCGCCGAATATGATTTTTCCTGTAGTGTATATTGAGTTTAATTCATTTATTTTTAATCATTTACTGCATTTTAAAATTTTAGAAAATATATTGACATTTTTTGTTTTTTCAAAAATGTCATTATAAGCTTGAAAAGTTTTTGGCTTAGTGGCATTTCTCAAAATGCTATAAAATATTTATTTATAACACTTTTCACCTAAGTGCCATAAAAAGTAATTTGTACCTACCTAGTGTCCTGACATTTTTTAAAAAATGCTATTGCAACTAAACTTTAGTGGCATTTGTTGGTAAATATCACGAACATAATTTTTTGTGTCATTATTTTATAAAATGTCATAAAATTGATGTGACATTTCTTTATTAAAATACCACTAGAGCCTTATATGTTTTGTGGTTCTATGGCATTTTTCTAAAACATTTAATGCCAATTTTTATTTTTGTGGCATTTTCTAAAAACATGCTATTAGTGTAGTGTCACTAAAGTGTAAATTTGTTGTAGTGACATTTTTGTTGTAGTGAAATGACATTTTTTTTAAATTGAAATGCCACTAGAGCCTTGTATGTTTGTGGCTCTATGACATTTTTCAAAAAAATGCCACCAAATATTCTTTTTGTGACATTTTTTAAGAACATGCCACTAGTATGGTGTCACTAAAATATGTTTTTGTTGTAATGTTGTGACACTTGTTCATTGAAATGTCACTAGAGCCTTTTATGTTTGTCGTTTTGTAGCATTTTTCAAAAACGTGCCACTAAATATTATTTTTGTGGCATTTTCTAAAAATTTGCCACTAGTGTAGTGTCACTAAAGTATGTTTTTGTTGTAGTGTTGTGACACTTGTTCATTGAAATGTCACTAGAGCCTTTTATGTTTGTCGTTTTGTGGCATTTTTCAAAAACGTGCCACTAAATATCATTTTTGTGACATTTTCTAAAAATATGCCATTAGTGTAGTGCCACTAAAGTATGTTTTTGTTGTAGTGTTGTGACACTTGTTCATTGAAATGTCACTAGAGCCTTTTATATTTGTCGTTTTGTGGCATTTTTCAAAAACGTGCCACTAAATATCATTTTTTGTGGCATTTTCTAAAAATATGCCACTAGTGTAGTGCCACTAAAGTATGTTTTTGTTGTAGTGTCAATACGAGATTCCTTCACTTGGTTTGTATCTTCATACGTTACCCCAAGTTTGTCCTAAGTTTCTTTTGCCGAATCACAACTTGAAATTCTACTATACTGCTTAGAGTCTAATCCACCGACAATGGTGAGTTTGGCTTTAGCATTGGCTTGCAATAATTTATGATCCCTCTCATCACATTCATCTTCAGTTTTAGGTACACTAATATTGTCTACTAATTTGGTAGTAATTTTTAGACATTTGGTGACAATAATCCACATGGCATAATCAGTGACTTATAGGTATATGGTCATCTTATCCTTCCAATGACTATAGTTATTTTCATCAAACAATGGTGCCCTATTTGTGGTTTGTACTTCAACTAAGGTTGCTATGGATCAAAACTCCCAGATGGTTAAATCTAAAACAAGAGTTTAGGCTCTAATTGTGACGCCCCAATTTTTTTTTTCTTTGAGACATCATAAGACTTTAAATAACAACAACTTGCTAGATAAAATTTTAACTACTAATTAGGAACTTTTAAATTCTTACATAGTCAAAGTCCAACAACAAAATAAAACTATAAGTTCACACACAACGTCACAACATAGTTAAATAGTAATACAAGAAATAACAGGATTTTATTGTGATAAAATCTTGACTCTAAGTTAGCCAAGGCTCGATATTAGCAGCAGTTCCAATTTCAGTCTCAGTCCCTTCCTCGACATAATCTGGCATGAAACGCCAGGGTAACAAAATATATGCCGTGAGTTTTGCAATACAGTAAGAAAACATAACCAACCTACCATTCTTTTTTAAAGAAAATAATGAGATTATAAACACGAGATAATAATATAATTGTAAATATAAATTACAACCATTAAAATAATTCAAATAATTTTAATAACTTAGGTGACCCTTGAAATCTCACCAAAGAGGTTTAACTTACCAACCATTAAGTCATGGCCACGGTTAATTTGGAACCCTCCCCCCTTGGTCAAATATTCAAGAATTACCAAAGATGCCTACGCCCGGAGTTATATACCCAAGCCGTAACATCCGTGGTCTGCCCCAAGGGAACGGTCTGCCAAGGGTACGTAACTTCCCTGCGTGCCACTCGCACATCCACCCTTATTCCAAAACCAAATACCGATAAGGGTTCAAATAATCCTCGTGCCATCTTAGGGTTTCGCGACACAATTTACTTAAAAGTTATTAAAAACCAGGGCTCACCCTGAATGCCCGGTATTAATCCTTTATCAGTAACTTTATATATTAAACACAAATTATTCAATGTCCAAAATTTAACAGACAATTAATTTAAGTCATGGTATAAACATAATAACTTGGATACAAGAAATAAACCATAAATACACACATGCACAAATTTTTGATTTACAAAATTAGACTAACACAATATTAAAGTGGTGATTTTATCCTGTCCAGAAAAATTTTTAGAATATATATCTTGCAGATAAAATTATAAATACATTACTTATACAACTCTAAAATTCATATCAATCTACAGGATACTCAATAAACATGTTATGGTCATTTTTTAGAAAGCATTTTCGAAAAATAAATTATAAATAATTCTAAAAAAATTCCAAGGGTATTTATGACACAGATTTGTCACATTTCCTTACATTAATTCCATGCTTAAATTTATAGATCAAACCCATAATTTAAAATTTTTATCATGAAACTAGACTTCTCAAATTTCATCTTTTAGTTAGAAATTACCAGATTTGGCTTAGTATAGAATTTTAAATAAATTTTCAAATACATGGTGAAATCTGTCTCACAGTTTCAGATTAGTTAAAAATTTGTATAAATTCTTAGAAAGCTCAAAAATTGTTTCCAAAATTCCTGGATGAACTAGACATCATTCTCAACAACTTTGTAGAAGAAATCATCTCAAAATTTTGAGTTTAAAATTGTCTAAAAATTCGGGCAAACATTATGGCAGATTCAAAACAGATTATTTTCAACACAGCTTCATATTTAATTAAAAATTTGTATAAACTTGTAGAAAGCTCAAAAATGGTTGCCAAAATTCCTGGATGAATTAGACATCATTATCAACAACTTTGTAGAAAAAATCATCTCGAAATTTTGAGTATAAAATTGTCTAAAAATTCAGGCAACATCCTGATAGATTCAAACAGATTAATTATTTTCAATCTTTTTTTTAAATGTATAAATTACACATGCAGGCTTATTTCTTTACAATAATAAGGTGATTTTAAGACTATCAACATCTTCAAACTCTTGATATACACATCACAAAATTCCTACACATATATATAAAATTTCTATTTATGAGTATCATTTTAATCACAAGGACATAATCTGAAAACTTCACTAATAAAATGAGAGGGTTGAGAGGGTTTTCTTACTTAATAGTAGGATTCAAATGGTTGATAAAATGGTAGAAAAATTTTGCTTCCTTAATCTTCCTCTCTTCTTCTCCTTTTACTGTTAGCTGAGATTTTTTTTTTTTTAATTTTCCTTCACTTATACGAAAGAGCAAACTAAGCCTCTTTTTGTATGGGATTTTGCTCAGCCATTCATGGTGTATATATGCTGAGCTCCCTCTCTCTCTCTCTCTCTCTCTCTCTCTCTCATTGTACTCCCCACTATACTTCTCCTTAACCCAAGAATGATAATGGGATGGAAGTTACCAAGCTTACATGTGGCATATTCTGTCACCGAATCTGATTCCTCTATTTTTTTTTACCAATAAATTATAACAATAATTATTAAACATCCACAACATTTTTATTCTTAATAAGGTCTATGTTAGTGATTGAATTGGGCTAATTTAAAACTAATTTTCACACTATTATATATTTTAGGTAGATTCTGAGTAAAATTAATTCATTTATTAATTTATTTTCTTTTAAGAATAATTTTAAATATGGGTTTTTACACTGATACCAATTGTTATCCAAAAGACAACCTAAAAAAGGGAGGTGAATTAAGTTTTTATAAATAAAAATACTAAAACCCTAATAAAAATTATAACTAGCACAATAGATAAATATAATTAATAAAATAAAAATAATTAAAACAAGTGTTCTAACAACTATGTCAGTTAATGATTGTAGCACAGTGAAAATGTGAAATATACCTATGGCAATTTAAATAAAATAAAGAGAAAAGGGAAAGAGAGGCAAACAAATTTATAGTGGTTCGGTTTTAGCTCGGCCTATGTCCACTCCTCAAGCTTCACTTGAGATTTTCCATTGTACTCTAGCTTCTCAGGGTGCTAGCAATCTTTTCACAGATTGAGCAATTCTCTTTAGATTTTACACAGACTTTCTAAGTCAAGAACACCGAGTGTACTACACTCTTACAAGGTTGAAAAAAAAGGTGTTTTGGCTTTCACAGAAAGCTACAAAATTATCTCTAAAAGATAAATATAAAAATGAAGCTCTGGTTTTTCTGTAAACCTCACACAGGAAAGATGTGCTTAAAGCTATACGTCTCGGTGTATAATTTTTAAAAGAAGATGTAAACAAAAATTGAAAAACACTTCTCGTAGAATTTTTTAGAGAATAGATATGAGTAATTATAGATCAAAGAATATTTTATGATTTTTTTGTAATTTGTTTACATTAGAGGTTTTGGTATATATAATGAAACTTATAGCTGTTTTATAGTCGTTTATAGCCGTTGTATTCATAGCCGTTTATAGCCATTGTATTCATTCGAATATCTTCCACTCGATTATTACTAATTTGAATATCTTTCACTTGAACCTTTTGGCCTGCTGCTGTGCCGAGCTGTTTGAACCTTTGTTTTGGGCTGTTTGAATATCTGGTTTGGGCATTATTTTTGAGTTGAAATGAACTCCTGATTTAAGCAAATATTAAATATATTCAAACAATATTTAGGATAAAAGTTTAGGTGAGAAATAATGAGACAAAATAAATTTTGATTCTATTTTCTTCTTTTAAATAAATCATCAAAATAAATTTTAAATTCTATTAAAACATAATTAAATAAATTATCAAAATAAATTTTGGATTCTATTTTTCTTTTTCAAATAAATTAAAATATAATTAAATAAATCACCAAAATAGATATTGGATTCTATTTTTCTCTTTCAAATAAATTAAAATATAATTAAAAAATGATTAAAATAAATAAGTCGAACAAAATCATTTTAATATTTTATTTTAAAAAAAAAGTGAAAAAAAGTATAATAAAATTAATTGGTAAAGTACTTTAGTATGTATATTTCTATTAGGTTTTATTTATAGGTAATTTAGATTAAGTAGAAAATTTTTAAATATTAAATTTTAGAATTTTTTTTTTGTTGATAAAATGATATATTGAGTGGCATTTTAATAAAAAGGGGAAAAAAATGAGAGATATGCCACGTAGGAGGGAGAAAAATTAAGAGCAAACACTACTTTTAATAATATATATATAAAAGCAAACACTACTAGATATATGTATTTTCTTCTTAATCTAATCACAATATATTTATATTTAATCTTTTAAATAAATTTTGTCTAATTAATTTCTACATATTTTTATTTTCTAAATAAAAATATAAATATAAATAAAAATAAAAATAAAAATTAAATAATTAGAATTACTTTTAATTTTATATTAATAATTCTCTTTCTAATTTAACTATTATTTTTAATATCAAAATGAGTGTTTATTTTATTATCTTATAGTTTAGTATATATCATATAAAATTATTGTATGATAATTATACTTTTATAGTACAATAGAACTAAAATTATCAAAATAAACTAATAATTTAACTAAATTTATTATATATAAGTATTCAAGTAACATTTTTATTGAACGATAAGGCTAAGATTATTAAAATAAATAATTAAAATTAAAATTTTATTTTAAACTTGGTAAATTTGGAATTTATAATCTTAGTAAATTTGATTAACACAAATGAGGATTTGATTTCAGCCTAAGAATACATTTTTTTTTTAAACTTTAAAAGAAATTATTTTTATAAGCCTTTTACATAGGATCACATACATAGTAACAAAAATTTTCATCAGCCATTAACAAATTTGTTTGTATTTGACTTTCAATGGTTAAATTTTTTTGCACAAAGTATGAAGACTCAAAATCAATTTTTTAATTTTAAAAATAAATTATTGTGCATCACATAGATCACCTACTAATTTTATATAATGATTATGTATAAAAAAAAAATTGACATTGTATAACTTATTTTAAATAAAAGAACCTCAAAATTTACACAATTCTATTCCCTCTGTCCCAAAATAATAGTCTCTTTTAGAAAATTCAATTTTTTTTGGTAGTATAATTATTATACTTTAAAAAAATTGATTTTCAAAATTACTCTTTCATAGTACAATTTTTGGAAAATATCAATTGTTATAATTTTATTTTTTGTATTGTTAATGAATTTAAAATAAAGGCAAAATAAAAAATTAATATTATTTTAGTCCTTAATTTTTGAAAAGGGACTAATATTTTAAGAAAATAAAAAATAAAATAAAAAACTAATATTTTAAAACGGATGAAATATGTACGACACTTTTGTTGCGTGTGTCTAATCTTTATCATATTGTCACATTATTTTCCTTTTTCATGTGTCTAAGCTTTATTATATTCTAACTTTTTTCCATTTTTTTTTTCTTTTTAAGCCTTTGTTACAAGGCAATTTTAAAGGCTAATATGCTAAGTTAAAGAGTGAACTTGTACAATTTTGGCAGATAAAAAAAAAAACTTGTACAATTTGGGCTATCACATAATGAGTCTTCTGATAACCTGGAAATGTATTTAAAACTCAAGTGCACTATTTGGCATAAAGTGCATTTTTTTTTTTATCTTTTTATTTTCTTTGGATTATATCTTTTATATATATATATATATATTCATAAAAATTCAAAAAAAATTAGATCATCTCAACAAAAAAAAAAACAATTTAGAATGTCAAGGGGTCAATTATATTATAAATGTGTAAGGGTATTATGAATATTTTACATAACCAAAAAGTTATGTAACTACTTATTTAATCAAACATGTTCATGAATCAAAAAAAAAAAATCAAACATGTTCAACTTTTTTTTTGTAAAAAATATTAAAAATTACACAAAATAGATTTATAATTTATTTAAATTTTAGGCTAATAATTTAAAAAATTATAATCATAAAAGTTAATTTATAAGTGATACCAAGTGGACTCATAGGTACAATTTATATAAATTATTTATATTTTATTTTGAAAGTCTATGTTAGATTTTTTACTGCAACTTTCACTTACATCTAAGGCATAAATAACTTGAATAACTTTTAAAAACTAAAATTATCTAGAAACTAGAAAACGGCTACTTTTAACTTATACTTATCAATTTTTAGTTTACTATAAGCTGAACCAAATAATACCAATAAAGACAATTTTTGCACATAATTCAATCACAAAACTAGACCGAGAATTGCCTGGTGGAGCTTATATATTATTGTATTTAGAATATAAGAAATGGGTATTTTTAAAACTTTACTTTTCGATTATCAACTTTTAACTTTTAAAAAAAAAAAAATCACACTAAACAAATTAATCTACAATCTTCTTGTGTTCAATTTTGTGCACCTAAAAATTTTTCTAACAAGGAGGATGTGGATACCTTGGACACCAATAATGAAAAGCAAAGATGTGTGAGGGGCAAGAGTGCCCCAAAAAAGCCAAGGCTTCAACATAACGTTGGGGAAGATAGTTTTTAATAGGAATCAAGCAAAGAAGTTGATTCATCCAATTCTTTGATTCCATTTCTAGCCCTATATATAAAGAAGACAATCCAAGATTTCAACAATATCACAAACAAAGCAAGCCCTCCTCTTCTAACCCTTTTTCTCTTTGTTGTTTTTGAATCTATAGAGCTTTTTGTAAAGATGAGCAACAGGTTGTTGTTGGGACCAGGTTCTATAGGCTCCGATTCGATGCAGCAACTGATAAAAACTGACAGAGGCAGCTTCATGGCATCCGATGACACTGTCATGTTGAAGCAAATCCAGACAACTCATAATCCCGATGGCCGCGAAATTGACATCAAATCTATTCTTCTTATCGTCGAGGACATCCTCAGCCGTGCCACCATGACCGTCGAAACCAGCATTGTCCCGGTAATAATAATCCGTTCATCATATCACATTACTTCATTATATTTGTCTTCAGTGATATGGATGCTCTATTTGTAAACTCTATTTACCATTAATTTTTTTTAAAGAAAAGTATTTGTATGAAATAATATAGTTACAATTATTAAAGGAAAATTTATTCATAAATTTTATATGATGGAATATTGATCCATTTAGTACTAAAAGTTTGCTTATGATCCAATTAGTCATTTTGGTTTTGAAAAGTTGTATTTGGTGTCATTTGAGTTTAAGTGAGCCTTTTTGTGATTCGTTTTTTCAATTTTTTGATTTAATTTTTGGATGGAAATGAAAATGTGAGATATGAATCATTTTTGGGGAGATTGGTGGCTGAAGTGTTAATTGTCGAACGTAAAAATTTAAATTTTTGTTAGTGTTATTTTCTAGTGTTAGATTGGAGTAATATATTAGAGTACTACGTTTAGAAAAATACACTAAGAAGTTTTTGTGTATTACATTAATTAGAGTGTTACGTTTAAAAAAAATAAACTAAAGAGTTTTTTTAAAATATTACGTTGTTACTTTTGAGAAAAATACATTAAAGAGTTTTTTAGTGTGTTACATTAAGTGTTATGTTTTTAAAGTGTTACATTGGAGTGTTAAGATTGAAAAAAAATACACTACGGAATTTTTTTGAAATATTACGTTTAGTAATTTAAACATTATGAGAAAACTCACATTTGTCACTCAATACATAACACGCGTATTTTACTTGACTCTTCATGTGATTCACACTAGAATGGGACCTTTAAATCTTTAAAAAAAAAAAAAATGAAAAACCAAACAGTTCATAAGATTATTATTTAGAATTTATTGGTACTTTATTATTAAATTGATTTGATTTTTTTTTTTATAAACAATCAAGAGCTTACAAAGTAAATAAATTAGATATTAAGCCTGTAATGGGCTTCACGGACTCAAGTGGATAGTCAAGTCTGGTTCACCTTGGACTGGAGACAATTTGTTTCCTATTTTAACGAGGAGAACTTTTTTCGTTTTGGGATTTTTTGATTTTTTTTTTTTTTTTTTTTTAAAAAAAAAAAAAAAAAAAATTTTTTTATTTATAACAAACAAAACACACATCCCATCCATATCATCATCATTCTTTTCTCTCAAAAAAACTCAAAACTTTATATGTCATCCAAAACAAGACTTGATAAATGATTTTGAAAACGTCACGTTTATCTGTTAGGCCCAATTGACTTTTGTGCCCCGCAAGTGTCAACCATAAACTTTTGTGCCCTTAGCTTTATTTCTAACTCATATTATTGTTATTATTATTACATGTGATTTATGCAAAAAGATGCACCAATAATTAGCATCATTCAATTGTTATGAATTAGTCATTTCAATTTATCATGATTCAATAACACTATATATTTAGAAAATTTACTCAAAAAATTACTTAGAAAGTGAATTAATGGATTAGATTCATCGCATGAATAATCCATATCTCACTAATTTTATACATCTCACATTTAAAGTAAATTTCGAAATAATTTTTCATAATTCTTAGCATTTTGTATCTTGATTTTCTCTTGTTGCTAATTTGCTTGTGGTTTGACTGTAGGGCGTCCATGCACAAATTGAAAGCATGGAAAACAAAACCCACCAAGCTAGTGTCACTCTCATGCTTGAGGCACTCTCATATATAATTGACCGAATTGCTTGTGAGGTAATTACAAACCAAATACATATACAAAAAAATTCTCATTTTTCTTTGAAATATCCAAAATTCCAAAAAATAAAAATAAAAATCATGTCCTATATAATTACACAACAATGAGATTTTCTCTCTTTTTTGCTGACAGTTAGACCAGTAAATGATTTTTTTTTTTTCTCCTTCAAAAGACTATTTATCCAATTTACATTAACATTTTTCAATCAAAACTATGTGTTTTCAGATGACATACAAGTCTTTGGCTGGTGTGGATGGACATCAAATAACAGTCTCTCTCTTTACTATGCTATCAAGCTATTCATGGGATGCAAAATTAGTGTTAGCCCTAGCAGCCTTTGCATTGAACTATGGAGAGTTCTGGCTTCTAGCTCAGATTTACACATCAAACCAACTCGCAAAATCAATGGCGATCCTTAAGCAGTTGCCCTTCATCATGGAGCACTCGGGCCCACTGAAACCCCGGTTTGATTCCCTAAACAGTCTCATCAAGGCCGTGTTGGACTTGACTCGGTGCATTGTCTCGTTTAGAGAGCTACCATCGACGTACATTACTCAGGACATGCCAGCTTTGTCCACGGCCATGGCCACTGTCCCAACTGCTGTGTATTGGGCCATTAGAGGAATCATAGCTTGTGCAACTCAAATAACTAGCCTCACTACCATGGGCCATGAGTATGTTTTTCACAACAATTATAATGATTGTTTTTAAGTTTTTAAGTATATATCAAATATTTGTTTTTGACTAGAAATTAAAGCAATCAATTGAAACACTATCAAATGACCTTGCTTCTTCACACCACATATGATTTTTTAGGTATGTAGCAGCCACCATGGAGGCATGGGAACTATCCACCTTGGCTCACAAGATCAATAACATACATGAACATCTCAAGAAGCAACTCGATATTTGCTATCAACTCATAGGTAGACGCACTAACCTGTAAAAAAGTACGGATGTTGGCCTTTGGTTGCAGCTTATAAGTTGGTTTGTTTTTTTTATTTATTTTTTTAGTGACCTTTTTTCAATTTTGAATTAAATTTTTTATTTTTTTATTTTTTAGATCCTCTAGACAACTATCCTAAATTTTTTGAAAAAAAGTCTAACTAATCATGTTGTTGATGCAGAGGATAGGAGGAACATTGAAGCTTATGAGGCACTACTGCGTGTCTTTGATATGATCCACATAGATAACATGAAAGTTCTCAGGATGCTGATTTATGCCAAGGATGATCTGCAACCACTCTTTGATGGTTCTTCTCAGAGAAGGGTTTGAACATGACTCAATACTAGCACTAACTACTTTAGGACATTACAAAAATTACCATTTCAAAAAAAAAATCATAGTAATTTTGTTTTGCGCCAAAAAAATTTCATCCTCAGTTCATCGGGCAAAATTTCATCATAAAAAGTAAAAGGCAATGGCATGTTGTAGCATGCACTTTTTGCGACAAACTAGCAAGTCGTCATAAATTCTATAGTAATCGACATGCCTTTATATTTGTTGCTAAAAAGTAAAGGTTCTAAAAGAAAAATGGCACAACAAATGACTCATGCATTTAGCGTCAATTTTAAAAGTTACTCTAAATTTATGTTGCGATGATGATTATAGTCATCAAAATCCATAGAAGAAAATTTGGTTGAAAATATCATAACGACTATTTTATAGCAATGAAAGCAAATACACTTTTCTATTTGATTTGAGGCAATTGAAAGATTCTTATCAATAAAAGCACTTTGTGATGAATTTGGTTCATCACAAAAAAATTAGTCACTAAAAATAGTATTTCTTGTGGCAACAGGAATCAACTAAAAAATTTTAACAGTTGTAGCCGTTGCTTGTTTATACTAACTTCTTTACCTCTATGCGGAAAAAAAAAAAAAAAAAAAAAAAACAGGTTAATCTCGACGTTCTGAGGAGGAAGAATGTATTATTGCTCATATCAAGCCTAAACATCTTACCGGATGAGCTTTCAATTCTTGAACAAATTTATAGGGAGTCGCGACATCATGCGACGAGAATGGATAATCTATATGAGATGGTATGGATCCCAATCGTGGATCGCACGGTGCAATGGACAGACCCTATGCAAAAGCAGTTTGAGTATTTGCAATCTCCTATGCCATGGTATACGGTGCACCACCCTTCCTTGATTGATCGGGCAGTCATCAGGTTCGTCAAGGAGAAGTGGCACTTAAGGAATAAACCCATCCTAGTGGTCCTGGACCCTCAAGGGAAGGTTGTGAGCCCCAATGCCATCCACATGATGTGGATTTGGGGAAGTAATGCATTTCCTTTCACAATCACGAGAGAGGAAGCTCTTTGGAGAGAAGAAACTTGGAGGCTTGAGTTGTTGGTGAATGGTACTGACCAAACAATATTGAATTGGGTAAGTAACATATTCTTTTTTGAGTATTGCTATTCAGGTCCAAAAATTAGACTCACTTTCTAAACTTTTTAATATGTTACTTTATTGAAATATTTATATCAAATCTCTCTTTCATTTATTCTCTAATCATCAATTAATTATCTTATTGATACATTACTAAATCTAGAAAGCGGGTTTAGAAAATTGGCTTATATATCATTTTCATTCTTTTTTTCATCTCTAGATTAACATTGTCACATTAATCTATATGTATACACAAAATTATTCATATATGTATCATAATCAATTAGCAATTTAAGGTATATATATCTAAAATCAAGCATCTAAAAATTGAATTAAGCATATATGCTTTCATGTTTAGAATTCGAAAAATGATGACCCACATATAAAAAATTAGAATTAAAGTTAAGTGAGTTGTGCAATGTGTTTCCAGATTAAAGAAGGAAAGTATATTTTCTTGTATGGAGGGGATGACACGGAGTGGATCCGAAGATTCACCAAGACAGCACGCTCTGTTGCACAAGCTGCGAACATCCATCTAGAGATGGCTTATGTTGGAAAGAGTAGCAAGAAGGAACAAATACAAAGAATCATCGACACCATCAATCAGGAAAAACTGAGTTATTCTTGGTCAGACCTCATGATATGGTTCTTTTGGACTAGGCTAGAAAGTATGTTGTTTTCCAAGATTCAACTAGGAAGGGCCGATGATCAAGACCCCACAATGCAAGAGATCAAGAAACTACTTAGCTACGACAAGAGTGGAGGGTGGGCAGTGCTAAGTAAGGGAGCGGACGTGGTGGTGAATGGGCATGGGACAACCATGTTGCCTACCTTGGTAGAATATGATACGTGGAAGGGGCATGTGATCACAAAAGGCTTCGAAAAATCGTTTAAGGATCACCATGACATGCTTCATGGTGTTGCTCATCCCTGTTGTCGCTTTGAGTTTCCAAGTATGGGGGGAAAGATTCCAGAGAGCATGAAATGTCCGGAGTGCCAGCGAACCATGGAGAAGTACACCACTTTCCTTTGTTGCCATGATGACAACACTACAACATCCTTCTACTAAAGCCCCAACCTCACGTTACTTGCTAATTAAAACCATCAATTCTGCTAAAAATACCGAAATTAATATATGAATAAAACTGGGTATGAAATGTAGCGTCAAGGTCGCCCTTGTGGGCTTTGATACAGTTGGTGGTCTAATTCTTGCTAAATAAGAGCCACTTTGATGTAAAAATGGCACCATATTAATAATAATATTGAGTATTATTATTTGGCTCATGTGTTCTTTTAAATTGTTATGTCTTCTTCCTATAGTGAGAGTCACTCACATCAAAATATGGACCAATATTCGGATAAGGTATCCTTTAGTGAATTTTTTTAAGCTCTTAGATCTTGATTACTTAGTGTGAAGCAAGATATGATGATATGCATATGATGATTTTTATTTATTTTTAAGTTAAAGAGTATGCTAGTAAAGTAATGAGATGTGCCTTTCATCAAGTAAAATCAAAACTATTTGGTATCATTTAAAATAAATAAATAAAAAAAAAAAAAATCGACTTTGTATTTTAAAAAATAACACAACACCACCCATCACTTTTAGAAGTTTTTCAAAATTCGTAAATTTCAAAAGTATTTCTTAAATACTAGTGTTTACATGCTTTCCCAAAAGTTAAATTTGGAAACAGTTTGTTAAATAGTTTTTTTCCATATTGTGATTACAATTAAATTTTACTTTATATATTAACAAAAAATAAAAAAATCGTCAACATAGCCCCTATAGCTCAGTGGTAGAGCGTCAGTCTTGTAAACTGAAGGTCTGTAGTTCGATCCTGCATGGGGGCAAATAATAATACTTTCTTGATTTTAATTTTCTATCTTTTATTTTTTGGGGGGACAAATTTCACTTTATTTTCTTGAAAAATTTATCCATAAATTCCATATGGAAAAGATGTTGATCTATTTAATCTTAAGAGTTTCTTATGAACCAATTAGTCATTTTTATTTTGAAAAATTATATTTATTTGATTTAGTATCATTTGAGTTTAAGTAAATGTCCTTTTGTATTTTTTTTTTTTATGGGAATGGAAAGGTAGGGTGTAGAAGATTATTTTTGGGGGGGATTGGTGGTTGAAGTGTTGGTTGTCGAGTGTGGAAATCTACATTTTTGTTATTGTGATTTTCTGTATTACATTAAAGTGCTACGTTTGAAAAAATTACATTGTATATTGCATTGATTGAAGCGTTACGTTTGAAAAAAAAATGCACAAAAAAATATTTTGAAATGTTATGCTATTATATTTGAGAAAAGTACATTAAATTTTTTTTTTAGTGTGTTACATTAATTGAAGGGTTACGTTTAGAAAAAGTATACTAATTTATTTATTTATTTATTTATTTAAGAATGTTACGTTATTATATTTGAGAAAAGTACTATTTGGCATAAACTAAATAAGTGCTTATTTGAGTCATATCAACTCTTTATTTTTTTGCATATCTTTTTATAAAAAATCAAAAAGTATACTTATTTAAATTATTATAAACAACCTGACATACATTGGAGTATTATTATGTTTAGGAAAATTATAATAAGAAATTTTTTAGTGTTACATTGATTGGAGTGTTATGTTTAGGAAAAATACATGAAAGAGTTTTTATGGAATATTACGTTATTACGTTGTTACGTTTGAGAAAAGTATACTAAGAAGTTTTTTTAGTGTATTACATTAGAGTGTTACGTTTTCGGAATGTTACATTTAAGTGTTATGTTTAGAAAAAATACACTAAGAATTTTTTTTTAAGTGTTATGTTTAATAATTTCAATATTACGATAATACCTACATTTGTCTCTCAACACATAATACATACGCATTTTTGTTTGGTATTTTATGTAATTTATACTAGAATGAGACCTTTAAATTCATAAGGAAAAAATGAATGATTAACAAGTTTATAAGATTATTATTTGAAATTTATTGGTGATTCATCCTATTTTTATTTAAAGAAAAATTTTATTTTATTTCTTGTAATTTTATGTACTGACTACTTTCATCTCATTAAGAAATAATTGCGTAACCACTTTGTAATTTATAAATTAAAATATACCGTTAGAACGGTTAATAATTTAACAAAAAATAATAAAATATTCCTATGTATAAGCAACCTAATTTTCTAAATTACAAATATTTTCTTCATTTATTTGAAAGTCAAAAGGCACCTTAATTTCGATGTTTTATTTCATTTGCAATTGACTTTCTTAAAATTTTAAAATAAACATATAACACTTCTTATATTTGACATATGTTTTTCGCAATTAAATTAGATAAAATGTTTAGCATGCTTTTCAATCAAAAAAATATAAAAAAATTATGTCGTTATTCTCAAATAAGATTCAAATAAGATAATAAGAAAAACAATTACAGGACAAAGGGAAATTTGTAATTTTTTTTATTGGATTAAAAATTATAAAAATCAATTCAACGGAAAATGGAACCAAAAAAAACAAAATCTTAATCAATTTTATTTTAAGTAAAAGATATTTTAAATTAATGATATTTTTTTTATAAATATTAATATGTAATATTATAAATTTTTCCATCATTTCATACTAAAGTTTCACTGACGAGTAATCTTCCCTTTATTTTTTGATTGCGGGAAAACCCTAATTGATAAATCTCAGATTTTGTGTTCTTGAAGTGAAGCGTTTTTTTGATCTTCAATGGCTTCGCTTCTCCAAAAACTTCTTAGAAACCAATCTCCCAATACAATCATCTCTACTTTTAACAAACCTCAACTACAAAATGTCATTCCAACGCTCTTCACTCATCTTCACCACGAACCCCGTCTCGGAGAAACCAGACCACACCATCCCTGCAATGTCGATCCATCGAGAACAGGGGATTCGAATCCTCCTCATCCGACCCCGATCTTTCCAAGTTTCCCAATTGGGTTTTCTTTAAACCCTATAATTTCAACTGGGTTCGTGCCATCCGACGGTGGCGATGTCGTTTACGATGATGCTACGACGATCTGGGCCGATAGTGTGAAGAAGAAGAGGAAGAGGAAGATGAACAAGCACAAGTACAAAAAGCTGAGGAAGCGTCTCAGGAAACGCACTTAGAGCTTCGTTTGGTGAGAATTGTTATAATTAACTTGCCAAAGGCATTCAGTGGGTATAATTTTGGCTACTATTTGAGAATAATTAGAACTTGATCGCGAAAGGCTTTTTTTTTTTTGTTGTAACAATTCTTGGAATCACCTTGATTTATTTAGATTATATGAGCATCTTTAAGGGGTTTGTTATCTATTTTGATTGATATATATATATATATATTTACTATTATTTTTATTTTTATTTTTTTTTTGGGGGGTGTCGTAGGAATTGGTCTGTTTTATCTAAAGCTATTATTTTTGATAGATTTTCTGAGATTGATACAGAAAGTTGGAGGTGTACATGTAGAGATCTAACCTCTGGATTTGACATGTTAATTGCTGATACTATGTTTGGGCAAAGTGGAATTGTTGGCTTCTCAATGGAGACTGGTGGTAATGTCATATTAGGCATATGGTTGAGAGAGTTTGTTTTTTATGCTACACGCTGATGAAAACGTATCAATGATTATTTATGGGGTAATGGTGAATGGGAAATTAAACATGTCTCTTTGGATCAATTTGGTTATCAGGCCTATATCACAATGGACACCTATTTGCCAGGTTATAGAACCATCATTTGAATGAAATAATTGATATTTTATAGACGCGTTATGCTATATAGGAAGTGGAAAAGAAGCATGCTTCTCATTTATTTGCAAATGTGGGGGCAGAGGAGTCTAGTGATATGATATTTACCAAATTTAATTTAGCCGAACAAGTAAGTTGTTGATTTCACCCTTTTAGCATAGTACCTTCTTTTCATTTCTAGTGTTGTATTAGGTTGTGCTTTCTAGATGTCCCTGTACCTATTAAGCTGCTGGATGCGTTAAATCATTAATTTTTAAAAAATAAAAAATATTAATTAAAAAAAAAAAAAAAAAAAAAAAAAGTTAGTTTAAATAAAAAAAAAAAATATATATAATGAATCACAAAAAAAAATAAAAAAAAATCAATATTATTTTTAAAAAAAAAAAAAATGATAAAAAAAAAAAAAATATGATCGGTAAATTTTTTTTCATTATAAAAAAAAAAAAAATTCGTTAAATCTGTTTCTGCTCTAAATCAAAGGTGATGTGGCATAACTATTCTGGGAAGGGTTTCAACTTCATTTAGCTAAGATTTTGTTCTACAAGATTTAGAATCAATATCTGGAGGAATATACAGGAATTGGGAATCGTATGAAGGTTTAAATTTATTTTTCGAATCATGGCACATGTGGTTTTATGCTTCGACATTGAATCAATTTTTTGGCATGCTGGAAGTTGGTTTACAATGTTAAGTTGGTATATGATGTTGAAATTTATTGAAGAATCCAGAAGACAAAACAATGTGACTTGAGTTAGTGTGTACTAGTAGTTCTCTTGGAATTTCTGTACTAATCTTACATTCTTAATCCCTAGTTATTCTTGTTTTAGGGAAAGTGGTTAGGCTTCCTGTCTCACTGAAGTGTGAAGCATTGGTTTTGCAAACAAAAAATTATTTCTAATTTGAGACGGTCCAATGGTTTCTTTCTTTCCAAACATCACATAGTATGAATGCAAAAACTCACCTCTCTTTTTCTTTTTCATTTTTTTTAATCAAAATTTTAAAAACTTAATGCCTTAATCCGATGAAACTACTTGAGCTTTAGAGGACCTAATAAACTTCATGTATTTGATTCTCAAGATTTGTGTTGTTAATGTTTGCTCATTGCTTGGAAAATCACTCGTGTTGTTTTATTTACTGATTTTATAATATTTTTACGGTGTGCGGGTGTTGTTAACTCTATAAATATATATCACTGAACTCTGGGAAAATTTAATAGTGATCTGTTAAACCTAGCTGTAAAGTTCAAGTCTATGGCCTATAACTCTACAAACTCTAAATAGAAAGAAAATGTAGAATGAAATTAATTGAAATTTATAATGCAAAGTGATCTGTTAAACCTAGCTGTAAAGTTTAAGTCTATGGCCCCATAGGCTATAACCTTATAAACTCTAAATAGTTATTGTTGTTTGTTCCTGGTTGGTTGATGATCAAAATAATTTTTACCTTATGCTTGCTCTGTGTTTAGGTCAATGTTACCCGGAACATGGATCGTTCCGGCACTTAGCATGGGAAAGTGAACATGAACGTGATACACCATATGTTATAAAATATGGTACGAAAGGAGTAAACTTGTATAGATAATAAGATTTTAAGATATTTCTAGTGTAATTTTCTTTTAACAATTTCACATTCAATAAAATGTAGGCTTATTTTTCTCCGAATTAATCATGTAGCCTCACATTTCTACGAGTATTATGACCCTTTTTTGACGTTTTGTTGTGTAAAAACTTCACTCACCTTTGATTCTAGTTCATTATTTTTTATGTATTCCATTCACGCTCTAGTTCCCATCTCAGGTCCTAGGAGTTCAGTTGAATGTAAATAGAAAAACCTACTTAAAGTGTTACCTGTGATTTTCTTATCCAGAAGCTCTCTCATCATGATTTCTCAATTATTGTATCATGGCTCCACTATGAAGGTCCATTTTGGCTGGAAGTGATTCCCTTTATGTTGCTTTGGCATAGTCAATCTTTCTTGTGGAGACCTACTACTTGCTTCTTTGATGGTTTTTAAATGTCACAGTCTCTATGATTTTTCTGGCTGAAAATTGTTGGAAAGGACTTATTCTGGTTAATGACAAGGACTTCTCACAGATCATAATAGGTTAATTCCTTGGTTGGTGGTACAAATAAAGATTGGTTATTGGTCAGATATGAATTCAGATCCATTGTGGGTATCAATCACAGGAAAGAAACACTGGAAAAAAAATTGGTAGACATTTAATTTTTTTTTTTTTTTTGTTGAAGCGTTTTATTTTTTATATAATATTTATAGCAATAGTTAACGATACTCTAAAATGTAATATGTACTGTATTGATGACAAAAAGCAGAGTATGGATGGGGACTCCTATATTCTTAGTTGGTGTGAGCCTGTGAAGCATCTTGAATCATCCCATTTCACTACCATCACAAAATAACAGGAAGATATAATCAATTGGAGTGAGCCCTCCACACCACACACATCTCTTATATTGTCTCTGCAATTATTTTTGGTAGTTATTTAGTCATTTTCCTCACACTGTAAGATTAGATTAGATTAGAGGCAGAGAGGTGTCTTTGTTCACTTTTTGATTCTGTGCTTATTCTTTGTCCCTGCCATTAGCAATTTGGGCCCTTCCTTAGACATATATGGCTGGCAGTAAGCGGTGGTTGTGTGGTAGGGGCCTGGTTTACCGCTAGCCTATGCCACCCCCACTTACAATACTTGTTTTTTATGCAAACAAAATACTATCATCTTGATTGATACATCTCAATTCATTACAACCTGTTTGGACGACAATTTTATGTTTCTGTCTGAGTTGCTTTTGCCTTGTTGTATAGTAAAGATGGAATTTGAGACAGAGACCTAAGAGAAGAGGACAAGCGATCCTCAACCGAAAGTGCCAAAAGTGAGGCAAATACTACTTACCTAAGGTGAGTTACATGTGTAGATGGAACAAGTAAAAAATAGTGAAGTTTTATCTTTCGATTAAGGGATGATTAATCAGATAATGATAGTTTGGTGAAGAAGAAAAAGGAGAAGAAGAAGAAGAAGAAGAAAATATTTTTCATTTGGATTTGATTATTTTAGTAAATTTTTTAATTTTTTACAAAAAAAATAATGCAAAAAAAGAGATATAATGTGACAATTTATAGTGATTTTTTTTGTCTAAAATTTATGATTTCCAAACAATATTAACATAGTTGTTCATTTGGTTTAAATGACATTGGGTAACTTAAGACGAAGACAATTTAATTCATGTGGATTTTGTGCCCTGCTTTTGTGTTCATAAGTGGAGTTTGATTTGTTTACACACTATCGATGTATGTAAACAAAACAAAAGGATAAATCAATAAATTTACAATTTTAAGTGGTGTTAATAAATTTTTTGAATGTGAGATTTGCAGTTTTAGATCAATAAAATTTTGTGTTTCCGTTCACATAATCACAAAGTATGTCAACACATCTATTTTTTTGTGAGTGGACATGGATTGTTTAAAAAAAAAAAAAATTGAATATTGCTGAAATTTATCTAAATGTATATAATTTTACTGTTTTTTAATTTTTTTTTGTTTTATTTATAAAAAGAGACGTTGAGATCTGGATGGTCAAACATGTACATTCTTAGTCCTGGTTTGACAAGTGTCTTTTTAGTCAAAAAGTTACTAAAAAAATTAAAAAATCAACAACTTATATTAAAAAGTTAAAGATTTCATTTTCTCTCTATTTTTTGCACATCTTTTCATAAAAAATTAAAAAGACGTATTAAACATATTTAATTTTTTTTACATTACATTTTAAACAAAAAGTCAAAAAAATTATTAAAAAATTTATTCCCAAACAAGAACTTATTAATATTTTGTTTAGGATGCTTTGAACTAAATAACATTTAAGGGCTTGTTTGGAAGCAAGTACCTCTGAAGTTACAAATCCCATTTTTGGATCCAGCTGGCTAAACTTTTGTCCACTTTGGGGTATAAAATTACATGGGGAAGCAAACTTTCCGACATGTACCATTGATAACTTTCCTTTTCCTTTACTTTTTCTTGGTTTGGACCAATGATACGTGGAAGAATAATATAAAAAGTTGAACAGTTAAATATAAAAAAAATGCGTTAGAGTAAAATGATAAGCAAAGGAGTAATGTTTTATAAATTAATAAATTTTACAATTTTTTTTTTTTTATACTTACTTATATAGCACTTATCATATCATTGAATTGAGTCTTGCTTTACTTTTTAAAATATTTTATTATAAATAAAAAAGAGTAAAAGTTTTTTTGTTTTTTTTTTTTTTTTTTTTTTTTTTTCCTTTTTTTTTTTTTTTTTTTTTTTTTTATTTTATTTTTTTTTGAGTTTAATTCCTTAGTGTGATTGTTAATGTATATTTTGCTCATTTTGTAGTGTTTTTTTAATTTCATTTTCATTCATCTCATTTCATCACATTTCCCATTCTCATTCCCATTATCTCCATCGTTTCCATTTAATCAAGTATCTTTCATTCACTTCGCTCATATCGATATCTTTCATCATCGTCATCACGCCATTGATTACGTTTCAGCTTCACCATTTTCACTTCTTTCTTTCTCTCCACCTCTTTCCTCTCCACCACCCCCCCCGCTCAAGATTCTTCCACCTCCGATTCCACCGAATCCCTCTCTATTTCTTTCACTAAATATTTGACTTCATTCATCCCCATTCCATCCATTCATTCCATTCCTTCACTCCGGTCTTCATCATTCATAAAGGTCAGTTTCAAAGGGTTCATCATCATCACTCAGGCGTTGCGCAGATTCATCATGAGAGATGATTCATATCTTGGCTTCAAGGCTATTTTTTATTTTTTTTTTTTTGAATAGATGATTTTTTTGAAAAAAAAATCTTTGATTATTTTTTATATATATATATATATATATAATAATATATATATATATTATATATATTATTAATATATTATATAATATATATATATATATTATAAATTTTTATGAAAAAAAACATATAATATATAACATCATTATTGATTTGAAGATGATCGAAGAAAAATCACGATTTGATGAATTTCCGATTTCCATGAGGATCGCCGAAATCAATGAAAACAAAAAGAAAAGAACATCACTAAATGAAGAACATCAACATCAACATGACATTGATGATGAACATCAATGATCATGATCATGATATGAAAGAAAGTGAAGAAGATCTTGAAGAAACAGAAGAGTTATGGGTTACAAGAAAAGACAAAAAATAGAAAATTGAGTGATAGGTATGTAGGATGAAAAACAGGTAAATAAAAAAATAACTTAAATGAAATTTTTTGTATGTTTTTGATTTTTGATTTTTTTTTGATTTTTTTTTTTTTGTTGATTTTTTGTTTGATGTTTTGATGTTTTTTTTATTTTTTGTTGTAATTTTTTGTTTTTTTTTGTTGTTCCAAGATTGATAAGAAATAGAGAAGAAGAGAGGAGGCAGGCAAATAGAAAACAGGTTTTTGGATTCATCGTTTTTCAGATTGGCGGATGTTTGATCCTCAAATTGGAAGTGAAAAAAAATAAAAGAAAAAAGAAATAAGTAAAATTCATGTTTGTATTACTATGATAAAAAAAAAAAAATTATAAGATATAGATGATCAAAGATGATTAAAACAACATAAAAATTAAAGAAATAACATATTTTGTTTTGTGTTGATTGTATATTTTTTTTTTTTTTTTTTTTTATGTTTGTGATTTTTTTTTTGTTTTTTGTTTTTTTTTTTTTTTTTTTTTTTTTTTTTGTTGTTGTTTGTTTGTCAACATTTGATGATTTTTTTGATTTTTGTTGATGTTGATGTTGATTTTTTTTTTTTGGATTTGTTGTTGTTGTTCACCACATACATATATCGATAAATAAATCGATCATAATCGAAAAATAAATCGATGATGAAATGAAAAAACCAAAAAAAAAAAAAATATTTTTGAAAAAAAAAAAAAAAAAAAAAAAAAAAAGAAAAAAGTTTTGTTTTTTTTTGGTAATAATTATATATATAAACATCAATTCAAAATTACCCCTTTTCAATTCTGATGTGTATGAAAAAGAAAATGGGTACTAATGTCTTTATACATAAAATAGGACTTATTAGTCCAACAAAAAACTCTCAGGACTAAATAGGTTAACATTATCAAATTAGGAATTTAATGATGCTTTCCCTTTATTATTATTATTATTATTATTATTATTACATAACAAAATTTGAGAGGGAAAAATGAAGGGCTAAATTATCACAAAACTCAAAACAACCATTCAAATATTTTTTTTAAGGTATTATTGACTACAAATGAGGAAAAAAAAAAAAAAAGTAATTGATTTTGTTCACCCACTTAAAAGTAGGTGAATAGAACTTCCTCGTTTTTAGCATTTTTATTATTATTATTATTAAAAATTACTGTTTTAAGTGGGGTTTGAAATACCCTCCAAAACAATATACCTTAGTTTAATTTTAGTGTATGAATCAATCATAAAAAGTGGATTTTGTTTAACCATCTATAGTGAAAAAATAAAACTCAAATGGAAGGGACATTTTGGTTGGATTAATTTTTCTCATTAAAGAAACATCCTTTTAATAACTTTCATCATTTTGTTAATAAAAAAGACCTTTCACAGAAGAGTAACTTTACCAATTTGTCAAACATCTAAATCATTATTCAAAAAGTCAAGACCAGATTAATGGGATGCATTTGCTTGTTGGATAGTTTGATGGATAGTTCCATCTTTTGACTTCAATAATTTAAAATTAAGAAAATATCATATCAATAAAAAATAAGATAAAATTATAAATTTGTATAATTTTTTTTTTAGTATAAGTTACACTAAAGACGGATGAGACTTGTACTTAATTTATTTTTTATCATTTTATAATTATTTTTTTAACATTATACTGATCAATTTTAAAAAGTTACAAATTTTAATTGAATTCGTTAATTCGGTCAATATTAACAGAATCGAACATAACACGTGTGCTTCGACATTTGGTTCTCGGATGATCTTAACTCAATTAAAAGGTGGTGTTAATTTTGGTAAGATCAACTTCATAAGTTTATCTAATATGGACGGTTATTGAAATAAGAAAGTTGAGTTTTACTAGAAAATGCATCCCTTTCTAGATAAAATTTTATTGCAAGTGGATTCTATTGGAAAGGGTAACCTTGCAATGTATAAGAATTGACACCACAAGCGGGATGACTGCGGGGTGAGTTTGTAATTCTCATTCTCACCCCCGCTTTCAAATATTTTCTCTGCTCCTGCGCCTGCCCCTCCATTGCTACAGGTGGAATATTTTAACTCTATCCCTGCCCCCGTAGATATCCAGAAATTTCTGATCACATTTCAAATAAACAAAAAATTCAGAACTATTTAAATTTTTAACACACTAAATAATTTCTCTTGTTTCTAAATATATAAACAGTAAGACTGTTAATATTATTATTTATTTATATTTAAACGAAATCACATACTTTTAGCATTCATTTGTTATATCTAATTATATTATATGTATATGTATATATATATATATATTATTAATTATATGGATTTAGATTGGGGATGGTGATACTTGCCTCCGCTCCACCCCAACCCCACTCCTGTTGCAGGTGACTAAAATATAATCTATTCCTATTTCACATAAATGTCAAATCGAATCAAAATAACCATCCCTAACTGCAAAAGTTTATATATACTAAGGGGTAGTTTGGAATATCCTAAATAAATACATTTTTTGACTTTTTATAAAAAGATGTGTAGAAAAATAGAGAAGAGATGTTGATTGATGTAATCCAAAAAAGATAAAAAGACAAAAAGATGAACTAAAATAGGTTATGCCAAACAAGGCTTAAACACTTTAGACACCCATGGAGAATTTGTATATGCAATACCTTATGTTGTTACTTAAGTATTAGAATATCCACCAATCGGTCACAACTTGCACACGACAGATCAACTTGTCGTTCATATCATGGTCAACTGGTGTAAACGTTTTGTTAAACTTATTTACCAAAACTAATTAACTAACAAACTCAAACATTTAAGATCTTTTTTATTATGATTATAAAATAAATCAAGTAACTTAAGTTATTTGTGTTCAATTTTTTAACAATTCATTGAAAATCATTGTTACATAAACAAATCAAATCAAATTTATACTTTTCTTAGCTGAGCTCAAAAACTAAACAAACAACCAGTCAAACGTTGTAATTTATGCGTGGTAAAGATTTTCTAATCCGGGTATGTAGAAAATATTTGGTTTAGTAGATTATGAAAAATAAATAAAATAAAAAATTAATAATTAAAAGAAAATTTAAATTTTTACTTCGGAGCTACTACGTAACTTGAAAAACGTTTGACCCGAAATGGCTCGAATCCAAAACGACGTCGTTTTGGAATTTTTTTTTTTTTTTTTTTCCTTTCTTTTCTCTGTTTTGAAACAGGGAGGACGAAAATGATGATAATGAAGAAGAAGAGAGAAGATGGAGCTGGGGACAGAGAGAAAGAGAGCATCAACATGAACAACAACACATCATTAACATCAACAACCACTAATCACCCAAAAAAAAAAAAAATTGTATACACAGATCATCAAAAAAAAAAAAAAAAAAAATCGAGAAAGCATCATCATCAATACCAGATCATCTTCTTCATCTTCTCTCCTTCTCATCCCATTAATACATTATCATCAACACCAGATCTGTGTATACACAGATCTATACACACACATCTATCTATATATATATATATATGAGAGAGAGAGAGGGCCACTTGCCGACAGAAAGAAAGAGTCACCAATTGACCAACCGGTACTGCCATCACCGTTTCCTTCTTCTCTTCCTCTCCCTTCTCTCTATCTTTTCTCCTTCTCTCTCTTTCTTGCATCTTCTCTGTTTTGGAGAAAAAAAAATCTCAAAACGATATCATTTTACTTACAACTGTGATTTAGACCCCCTCAAAACTTTCATCCCCACCACCTCCATACACATGTGGGAGTTGGTGATTAGGGGAGGAGAAGAAAAAAAAAAATAAAACTTGATCAATCAAAAGCGAAAGGAGTCAAAAAAAAAAAAAAAAAAAAAAAAAAAAGATCTTAAATATTTTTGTTTTAATTATTTGGTCCAATTCGGACCAATAATGTTTGAACTAGCAAGTATTATCCTTTTTACTTTACATTAAACAAGGCCTCCTACTCCTGTTCATTTCATTTCACACTTGAATAAAAAAGAACCACCCTCCATCCATGCGTGCCCCCTGAATCACTCACTGTCTAAAGCGCTCCTTCTCTCTTCTCTCTCTCTAAAAAGTTCAATCTTCTGGAAATAAAAAGAAGGAATGTCGATCTGATTTCGATTTCTTCAACTCTGTTTGTATAGAGAAACTATAATAATACATACCCATTACTGGTATACTAATCAGAAAGAGAAACAGAGAGAACAGAATAGATAGAGAGAGAGATGGGTGGAGTGACGTCATCAATGGCCGCCAAGTTCGCCTTTTTTCCTCCGAACCCACCTTCGTACAAGCTGATCACAGACGAACTGACGGGGCTTTTGCTTCTGAGTCCGTTCCCTCATAGAGAAAACGTGGAAGTACTGAAATTGCCGACTCGTAAAGGGACGGAGGTAGTGGCGGTGTACATACGACACCCTATGGCGACCTCAACTCTTCTCTACTCTCATGGTAACGCCGCCGATCTGGGTCAGATGTATGATCTCTTCATCGAATTGAGCATCCACTTGAAAGTTAATCTCATGGGGTACTCTCTCTCTCTCTCTCTCTCTCTGTGAATTTGCTTATTGAGAGTATGTTTTGTGTGTGAGCGACTTTGGGGCTTGTCTTTTTCTTTATTTGTGTAATCCTTTCATTTCTGGCATCTGGGTTTTGTTGGGTTTTTGGAGTTTCTTGTTTTACTCCTAAAATTTGTTACTTTTTCCACCTGGTAGTTTGATTGATGGTTTTTTTTTTTTTTTTGGGGGGGGGGGAGAGAGAGAGAGAGAGAGAGAGAGATTATGAGCTTATCTCTATTGATTTCTGAGGCTGTGGGTGATTTTGGTTGTTGATTACCTTTTAATTTACTCAAAATGGAAATTTTATGAGTGTTTTGATCAATTCGATGTAAAAAGAAAATGAAATTTTGGTTGATTTTTTTGTGTTAGTTTTGATTTGATCCCTTCTGGCATTAGGGTTTAGTTGGAATGTCATCAATTTTTTGCAAATTTATTTACTTTAGAGGTTATCTCTACTGATATCTGAGGCTGTGGGTGATTTTGGTTGTTAATTACAATTTAATTTACAGGAAATTGGGGTTATGATTATGGGTGCTTCGATGGATTTGCCGGGACTGTTCAGTGTAAAAGAAAATGAAAAATTGGTTTAATTATGTGTTAGTTTTGATTTTATCCCCCTTCTGGCATTAGGGTTTAATTGGAATGTACTCAGATTTTTGCAAATTTATTTACTTGAGATTTTGTTATATTGATGGGACTTTAGTTTTGATTTAATCGTTTATCTCTTTATTTAGAGTTTGTAAGTTTTAGAACTTTATAGGATATGAATCATAAAATGAAAAGAATGTTGTTAGGGATCTATAGTCCTGCCCTATATATTATAGGTTGTTTGTCGCACTCCATTTTTGACTTAAAATGATGTTCTTTTGCCCTAGAAGTCTCATTTCGGCAAACCTTGTGGTTAACTTTGCCTTCTCTCATCATATAACTCAAATCACCTTAGTTTGCATACATTCATACATATATACATTTTTTTTTTTTTTGGATAAATAACCAAACTTTATTAAGAAAGCATCAAGAAGATGTAAGAAATACAAAAGAGGTCCCGAAACCTCGACCTAATTAACAAGTCAAATCTTCTACAAAATCTACAAAAGCCAACCCATCCGGATCTACTAAACTAGTCACCCAACTATACAAAATTATAAGAAGCCGTCTCTCTAACTAAGAAATGGAGTGAGCCACCCCCTGAAACACCCGCCTATTACGCTCCAACCAAATCATCCACATTAAACAGTGCAACGCAAGAAGCCAAGACAAGCCTTCTGCCGCCGCCGCCGCCCTACCTGCCCAACTTTGCACAACTGCGAGCACCGAGCCTGGTTGAACCCAAACTAAACCAAAAATTGCAATCACAAGCATCCAAAGACGAGACGAGACCGGGTGGTTGCACTGTAGCTTCAAAAGTTTGATACTGATAGACATATCTCATGTCCCAGCTCTATAGGACTTGAATGGAAAATTTAATACCCAGAATAGAGGGAAAACAATGCAGCTGTTATGATCTGCTGTTCTATTCCAAGAATCAAAATGTTATGCTGTCATCTGTTGAGCAAAGTAATGACAGTTTTATGTTTGCTTTTGCGCAGGTATGACTATTCTGGGTATGGACAGTCTTCTGGGAAGGTGTGTGGCAATCGAAAACTTTTCTAGATGAAAGTGAATTGTTAAGTTATATAGTGTGCCTTGTAGTGATAGAAAGTGTCATCTATGGCACATAGCTTCCTTGTTTTGCAGCCAAGTGAGCATAATACATATGCAGATATTGAAGCTGTGTATAAGTGTCTTGAGGAGAGCTATGGTGCTAAGCAGGAGAATATTATCCTTTACGGCCAATCTGTTGGCAGTGGCCCCACGTTGGATCTTGCAGCTCGTCTTCCTCATTTGAGAGCTGTGGTTCTGCATAGTCCTATACTTTCAGGCTTAAGAGTCATGTATCCTGTGAAGCGTACATATTGGTTCGACATCTATAAGGTAACATTGATCTTCTTCAGATCATCTGTTTATCTATACTATTATTTTGATTGAAAGATTATGCATTTTTTTTTTTGGGTCTAATTAAATGGTGTTTGTGTTGACTGTGTGCAGAACATTGACAAAATCCCATATGTTAATTGTCCTGTGCTGATTATTCATGTAAGTATGCAATTTTCAACATTTTACCTTTTAGAATTACTTATGGTAATTGAAGAACCATTCTAATACAGTTTTTAGACAATTAAGCCATTGTATAAGCTAGCATGAAACTCTTACCTTCTTTATCTGCCTTGCTTCTTTGTTTCTGTGTTTTTGTGGGTACATGTATATGATCATAACCACGGACTTGGATGACTAAGATCTTATGACTTGATGGCTATAGTTGAGGTTTTCCATGGTATTTGTCACATCCTCTCTAAGATACTTAACTGGTTTTAGAGAGAGATCCTCAGAAGAAGACAAATCCAAACTATAACCAAGACACATGATGTGCTTTGTACTCCTTTGCACTTTGAGTACAGCTAACCGTTGTTGAAGATTCTAAGTATTTCAATGCAAGGGGTGGTTGTATCCTTTGGATTGTTGGGCCAAAAAGGACAAGCCACGTGTACTTTGAGCAGTGCTCTTTTCCTTCAGTGAGAACAATGCTCGCCCTCTCTCTCTCTCTCTCTCTGTCATATCGTCTCAGCTCTCACCCCTTCCATCTCTAAATCACACAATCTCAGTGCTTCCCAAAACTTCCCGGAGGGTTTCATACCTGACTACCAACCACTAACCATCCACATTTATTTTGGGTCTCTTTTTGAGTGTATGTTTTGAATATATTTAAATTAAGAAGGAAACATAAATTCCATATTGTCTACATTGAAGAATTGCAAATATTGAGTTGATACTTTCCAAACAGAAAAAAGAACATAAAGTATGAATGTTCGCATGCCCCTTGTGAAATGTGATCTTGTTCAGCCTGCCTCATTTGTAGCACCTCTTGTATGTCGGACTATGGTTAAATGCAAAATTAGTTCTTAGTATTGTGACTCTTATTTAATTGCTGGTTTCTGAACTTCGGCTTAGGTTAGGACACTTTTAAATGTCACTATTTCATCATAAAATGTTTGCACATTATAAATAGAACCTTGACTGTACTGTCATCTATTATCAGTTTCCATACTTGCTTTCGCATTCTCGGGTTCACGTTAGCTGATATTACTTCTATACTGGTCATGCAAGCGGCTAAAACAAAACAAGACAAACTTTTTAAAAGATGTAAAATTGAGACCAAGTAAATTGTTCCAAATATCTTTTGAAATTGAGACGTTCATATTTTGTTTTGTTTTTGAACCATTTCATAGGGAACTGCAGATGAGGTGGTTGATTGCTCTCATGGTAAACAACTCTGGGAACTGTGTAAAGAGAAATATGAGCCGTTGTGGCTTAAAGGAGGGAACCACTGTGATTTAGAGCTATATCCAGAGTACATCAGGCATCTAAAGAAGTTCATCTCAACCGTTGAGAAATCACCTTCCCAAAGAAACAACACGGCTTCTAGGAAGAGCACAGACCAGTTTGAGCAGCCTAGGAGGAGTACTGATTTTTTCGAGGCTTCAAGAAAGAGCACTGATCGGAGAGAGGAGGCTTCGAGGAAGAGCACTGACCGGAGAGAGGAGGCATCAAGGAAGAGCACTGACCGGAGAGATAAACCACGGAAGAGCACCGACAGGCCAGAAAAATTGAAAAATCTAAATCTGGCCAATAATGCTGACAAGCTAGAAAAATTAAGAATGACTTTTGAACAAATGGAGAGGTCGCGGAGAAGCGTGGATTGCATTGAGAAATCCAGGAAAAGCATCGACCATCAGCTAGAAAGAGCTCGGAAGAGTGTTGATCGGTTGGATAGAATAAGAACTGGGTAATTTGTCTTACAACAATTGTATAATTCATGCATTGGTTTGGTGTGGGGTAAAGAGTTGTGCTTTTTTCTCATTCTCTTTTTCTTTTTCTTTTTTTTTAATCCCTTTAAATTTATGGTCCTCCAGCATTGTAGTCGGGTTGTTGAAGCCCTATAATAACTACGGCATACGATGAAGAGAGAAAAGTGTGGTGATTATAATGGATTTTTTTCTAATGTATTCTTGCTGTGTGGCCTTTCTGATTCTAGATTTTGTGAAGGGTGCAAATACATTCCGTGCTTTTACCCTAACTCAAATACTTTTAAGAATAACAAGAGCATCTCTGAAAAGTTTCATATTTGAAGTGAGTTTGTAAGAAACTGCTTAAGTTTTAGCAAAAACTGCTCTTGAAAGTTGTATCAATTGGTTGAAAGGCTTTAAGAAGAACGTTGTTCTAGGAAATGATGATACTTGTTCGGTACCGAAATTTACATAAACAAAAGATATAAGATTGAAGCTTACAAAAATGCTACATTGTGACACATTTTGAACCTCTAAATCATGGTGCAATCACAGCGAATGGTACATATAAGTTAACAAGACGAAGTTCCATCTAGCCTTAGAATTCATATTTTGTTGCAAAGATGAATAAAATTAAAACTACTTTGTTGAGATTGAAACAAAAAGGTAGTGAATGTTACTTGATCCATGGAAGAATCAGTAAAATTGGGCAGCGCTTTCCAAGATGGAGAATTTGGGCTTGAGCTCGCTGAATTCAACAATGGCTGATGGTGGACGACGACCAATGGATATCTCATGCACTGTTGTAAATAGCGGGAACAACTCTAACCATCCCCGATGGCTTAAAACCTCGTAAACCTCTTTGGCTGTTGAAACACCCTTCAAGAAAATAATAAAGAAAGATCAGATAATCTTGTTTTCAACAAATTTTGAATGTACACTTATTTGAAGCATTTCATTTCTTTTGCTTTTTTTTCTTTGTACGTATTATTAATATCTACCTGTAGTTTCTGGCCCTGCAGCATCTCTGCTTCAAGCTCATCAAAGGACCTATAGATCAGAATCAGCAACACCAAACATGATCAGAAATTGATCCGTACGTTAAGTTTTTGAGCGTTAAATGAAGCTAAGAGACACAGACCTTTTCCCGCCATTCCTAGCAAAAGCTTCCGCACATTTCCTGTTTCTTCCCCCTACTGCCATATCAAAACAACATAGTAATGTTTGCTTCAATAGTGCTATCGAGAAGATAAAATTTATACAAAAAAGAAAAAAAAAATTCTATCTGCTGCCTTACAGCAAGTTGTTATGAGATCGGCCACACCACAACTTTCAAAGAAGGTGCTATCCTTGACAGACGAGAACAGAAGCTTTGAAAAGGCCTTCATTTCTCTCAAACCAATTCTCATTATCGCAGCCTAGTAAATTATCATATAAACCATCAAGGTGCCTACTTTTCTTAAGGTAGATATCAATGTGTCGTGATTTGAAACAAAGAGTAAAATACCTTTGTGTTATTTCCCATTTCCAACCCGTCCACGATGCCTGTTTCATCGGACATCAAACCCTTAATTAATAACACACACAATACAGTAAATGATACTTAAAAGGAAAAACAGTGGGCCGTCAAAACCTGCTGCTATTGCCACAACATTTTTCAGAGTCCCGCATAGTTCAACTCCTTCCACGTCTTGAACCTGATTTTTGTTTTTTTGTTTTTGTTTTCATAAAACAAATCAGTTGAATAATGATTGCTTTTATTACTGATAGGGTGTATTAAATTCATCAAATTTGTTATACACCAAACAATTAAAATTCTATGGAATGCCTAGCAATAGCAATTGATCAAGAATATATATATATATATTTGGCACTCACAGCTGAGACCATGAAATAAGGCGTACTGAATAGCTGAACCCATTTCTCTGCGATATCTCTGATCTCTCTGTATCCAACCGTCGCTTCACTGAACTTCTCCACTGCAATCTGCATACACAGTGTCTAATCATTAGCAACTGATGGTTCGAATGGCTCGTGCAAGAGAGTAAAATTCAAATAACAATTCAGTTCTAATTACCTCATTAGCAATATTTGCTCCCATTAGAACACAACAATTAATCCCGAGCTGTTCAGTTATGAGAGAAGAGATCATGCATGGACCTTCCATCTTGACCTCCATCCCTTTAATGAGGGAAATAGCTTGTGCATCTTCCCTTATCTTCCCCACAAGCCTTCTACATATACCCTCCATGAATTGATGTGGAGTCACAAAAACCAACATGTTTGCATCCTTAACTGCGTATTCCCCCAGCTAAAAGTGGTCAGAAAAAAGGATAACACAATGTCTCAAAACCACTTTATTCTCTCGTCTCAATTTACTTACTGTTTACCACATCATGTGAGAATTTCAAAATATGAAAACTTATGAGTGAATTGAATAGCGCTCAACATGGAGGTGGGGCTCACTCTGAACTCACCTTCATGATCCAATTGTTCAGTTTGTAGGGTCATTGTCAAAATTCAAGTTAACTGAATATCAGCAGATACGTAATGGAATCATATTTAGATTAAAATGGATGATAAATGTGATTTTCATAATAAACTGTCCGTTTTGTTTGCGAAATATAATCTAATCACGTGGCTAACAATATTCGATAAATATGTTTTCATGCATGGATGACATTCACCATATAATTCTATAAAATAAGCGGTTTGGATCATCAAAATCGATCTAGAGTGGCCCTAGCTTGGGACAGGGCAGGGACCCCTGCTCCATGTTATGGACTCATGAATTAAATTTAGCTAATTGCATAAAAGGAAATTAAAAGTACCTGCATGTTCAAGGTCTGGGTCAGCAACAACATTTGTGCCAAGTTTTATACCAGGAAGATATTTAACATTCTCCTGTTATGATTGTGAAAAATTAATTAGAATAGTGATCAATTACAAATACAAATTGACACATCGTAGGGAAAAAGAAGAAGAATGGGGTGAATTTACATTGTTTTTGTTGATGGCCTCAGAAAGTTTCTCACCACTTGGCAATACCTCCTCGAATACCCACATCCTCACTTCATCTAAATTTCATCATATCAAATAAAATCCAAGATTCAAAATGGGTATTTTTTTAAAAAAAAAAAAAAATACATGCAAGTTTAATATGTGGCATGAATGGTTTTTGTACAAATGTGTATGTGAATGTATGTATGTAAAATTAAAGAATGAAATGAGAAATTGGGGATTACCATGGAAGGAGGAGAGTTTAAGGGTGTTGGAGGCAACGAGCTTGGCGGCGACACTTCCCCAATTCCCACTTCCAACAACTGTTACTCTACATTTCTCTGTTTCACCGTTTACCTTCATCTGCTGGGATTCCAACAATGGAGCCATCGAGAGAGAGAGAGAGAGAGAGAGAGAATGGTGGTGGAGGAGAGAGAGAGAGAGAGAGAGAGAGAGGGAACAGAGGGAATATGAAGAGGCGGACGCGGAGGCGGAGGTGGGCGGAGAGAGGGAAGAGAGATGACACGTTGCGTGAGAAGCAATGTTTTATATGTAATAAATCTGGCGATCTACTCTATGAATAACAACTCACCCTTTCACACAAATTTAAACACCATCAAAAATAGAAAATTTATTTTTTTCATGCATTCACACAACAATCATTAATAACCACAACTAATCATGCACGCCACGTGGTTGTATGTTTAGGCCTCGTTTGGGAATCCTTTTTTTTAGTCAAAAAGTCAAAAAGTTATTAATTAGTTAAAAAGCCAACAATTCATACCAAAAAGTCAAAGATTCTCTTTTTTCTCTACTTTTTGTACATCTTTTTGTAAAAAACTAAAAAGTCATCCTAAACATACTAATTTTTTTTAACTCATATTTTAGCCAAATAATTAAAAAAATTATTAAATTAACCTGTTCCTAAACGGAGCCTTAGTCTAATTTTAAACCGGGAAAACACCTAGTAGAATTTCCCCTTAAACCGATGCTAATTATTATATGAGGGTTTTTTTTAACTTACAGAGTGTGTAACCCCATTTACTTAAACAAATCTTTTAATCTTTAACTCAAAATCTAAATTGGACGGTGCTCCATGAATTTGTGGAGTTCATCATCAGTTTTCATTTTGATGATTAAAATCATTCATTTGCAGGAAATCACACGCAAATTATTCTTTAAAAAAAATTAGGCACATAGTTTATCTTTTCCTGTCAGTTTTATTTAACAGAAATAAAAACCTAATTTAGATTGAAAATAAATCAAAAAGTAAAATTTAAATTATAAAATTAATGGATAAATTACAAATACATCCTTGAAATTTACTTAAAATACAGATTGCCCCCTGTAGTTTGAAAAATTACAAATATCCCTTATTATAATTTTTTATTTAACAGAATTAACTAAAAAAATAAAATTCATAATTGTTCTCCTATACAATAATAAAATTACTTAAATTATTAATTAAAACATATTTTTAACATTATTAAAAACTGTTATTTGACTTAATGATTTATTAATAAAAGAAGCAATTTGTTATGAAATTAGAAATCTCAGTGGGTGGAATGTAATTTTTCAAAATCACAGGAGGCGATTCGTATTTTAATTAAATCTTAAAGAATGTATTTATAATTTACCCAAAATTAAAACTCAAGATTTATTTTGTTATAACTGTAAAATTTGATTTTTTTTTTCTTTAGGGTTTTTTTGGAAGGGTGTGGTTAGAAGAACAGCCCAAAATTTATTTGGGCTTTGGACATTAGCTGAACTCAGGCCAGGCCCAGAAAGAAATAACGTAGTATGGGCCGAACTGCAGGGCTAGATTAAAATGACCATGTGGGTTGTAGATTTTAGGGCTGGATAAGGTCATCTGAACCGCATAATCCATTCAATCCGAACCCTAAACCCTAATCCCTAATTGTTTTCCTATACAATAATAAAATTACTTACATTATTAATTGAAACATATTTTTAACATCATTAAAAACTTTTAATTAACTTGATGATTTATTAATAAAAGAGGCGATTTGTTATGAAATTAGAAACCTTAGTGAGTGGAATGTAATTTTTCAAAATCACAAGAGGCGATTGTGTTTTAATCAAATCTCAGAGGATATATTTATAATTTACCCAAAATTAAAACTCAGCATTTATTTTGTTATAAGTTTAAAATTCGATTTTTTTTTCTTTCGAGTTTTTTTGGAAGGGTGTGGTTAGAAGAACAGCCCAAAATTTACTTGGGTTTTGGACAATAGGTGAACTCAGGCCAGGCCCAGAAAGAAATAACGTAGTATGGGCCGAACTGCAGGGCTAGATTAAAAAGACCATGTGAGTTGTAAATTTTAAAGCTGGATATAGGGTTATTCGAACCGCACAATCCGTCCAATCCGAATTGATTCGTATATAAATAAGCGGTTTCACAGACACAATGCGAGCGGAATATGACATGATTGCGAGTTGCGGGTTTAACCTGCACCCGCAAGAACACGCCTGTACTTAAAGACTTTTTTTTAATAAAAAAAACCCTAGACCGTTGTTATTTTATTGTTACATTTTGGATTAATGTAAAAATTAATAAAGAATTACTTTTAGGTAAACTTAGAATTTTGAATGATTTTACTTCAATTGTATTGTTGGGTAATAGATAGTGAATGAGATTGATGATCTAATTTAGGATTTTAAAAGATGTGCTTGTATTAGTTTATGATTTGATTTAAAAGTTTAGGATTTTGAATGATTTATTTATGTTAGGAATTGATTTTGTTGTGTTTTTATTTTTATAAGTTTTAATTCATTAATTATTAATAGCATTTTAGAAAATAGGGGGAAAAAAGGTCTAAAATAAATATTTACAAAATAGAAAAAATAAAAAAAAGTTCCAAAATAAATTTTTTTACAGGAAGACCATGACACTAGGATTTCAATATATTTTAATATTGCACCTTTATGTATTTATAAGTAACTGGCTTTGGATGCCAAAAGACCTCCTGATACTAAACTTATCTATGCATGCCAAAAAAAATAAATAAATAAATAAAATTAAAAAAATAAAAGTATTTTTTGAAAACAAAATTTTAGAAATATATCTAGACAAGAGAGCATTCCCTCTAGTTAGGAATCTCAATTGGAGGGTATTGTTGGACTTTATGAGCTCAATTATATAAGTTACTCAAATCATTTATCTTATAAGGCTCTCTAAATAAGTTATTCATATAAAAAATTAGATTGATTAGATAACTATATTCACATGACCGGTTCACATTTCTCTTTAAAAAAGATAAATGATCTATTCTCAAAATCATATCTATCATTCAATTGTATTTATTTTTTTAAAAAATTCTAATCTGATCATTTAGCTACCAACTATGGCTTGTCAAATTTTTGACAATTATATAATTTGGCATGTGAAAGAGTCGTTTTCAAATTTTTACTTTAACATAGATTATTAGCAGACTATTTGAAATGTTGTAAGCAAAATATTAAAGATTATGAAAGCAATTATCTGTGGTCCAACATTGATAATAAACTAATAGAATATGAAATCAAATCTGAAATTAAAATAATATAATATAAAGTTAAGGAGGGAGAGCAATAACATCTCTATCTCGTGTTGCTTTTAGAACATGGGGAAGCTATAAACTGTTGGTGCATGCGCAGCTTACTTATTTATTTGCACTGTTACTGAGAAGAAGGACAAGGAGCGGGAAGAGAAGAAATTCGTAACCTGCCTCGGAGGACATAAAAGTCAACACTAGAGTTCTATTTCGATTTCATAAACTGTTACAAATATAATTATGGATGAGATTTAAAATACAATAATACTGTATTTGACAAGAACACACAGACTACTTTCCCCTCACAAATGTGATTGTGTTTGATTAGGTTAGAAAATTGAGAGGAAAAAATAATCAATAACGAGAGACAAAAGTAGACACTACAACCTAAACGACAGGATAGAACGAGGAAGAAAGGCTACACGAAACATTCTACATCTAAATGTTTCGAATAATATCATTACCCAATACAAATTATACAATAACATCGGTTATATATTCCTTCCAAGATTTCCTGCTGAGGAAGAAGATTTGGTGAACGTTTTACATAGTAATATTAAACGAAACCTTACAATAGATGCAGAAAATATCAACCAGTTTGCTACAACCATCCGGCATCCATGCTTACAATGAAGAGACAGAGAGAGAGTAGTCATGGTTGTAAATTATTGTGAACATGCCTCCGCCTCCGAGGCATCGAGTAATCCTCTGACAGCCACCAGCTCGCTGTCTCTTGCTTACCTAGTAGTACTCTTCTTCCCATTTTACGATTCTGATCCTGTGTTCCCATCATCACCCCTGCAAATTACATATATCCACACTTTAAAAATCAAAATCCTAAATAAACACAGCAATGCGTGTCTCTGTCTAGCAAAACAACCAGACATGTCTACGTATGTACCTTTGTAGTGTACTTGTCCGTCAGCAAGAGACTTGTGTTGTTGTCGATCACCAAGCAAAGACAAGAGACAAACAACAACCTTAATAACCACCACCACCCTCATGGTAATACCACCCTTCCCTCTATAAAATTCTCCTCCACCCAACCCTGTCTATATTATATATATATGGTATAATACTATTCCATTTTCTGCCACGTGTCATTCGATACTCAAATTCTCCATCTTATAGTATAGGAGGCATATGATATGTATCATGTATATATATATAGTAGGTTTATTTATAGGCACGCACATGGTATGCTGATCCCCGGGGTTTCTTTTTGTTCTTTCCTCTGCTCAAAAAGCCCTTTGATTTCCAAAAAACAATAAAGCTAACCTCGTGATCTGAACATTCGGATGTGGCCGGCCCATCAGACAATAATCTTCGAGCGAAACAAACACATTATTATATTATATTATATATAGTTAGACAGCTCTAAACTAATTCAAAAACAAGTTTCTAGTGCATACCACACCCTTCTAGGCTTCTATCCTAGATAAACTTAGCAATTCAGGAAAAGATTCCAGGATGATATTTCCAGCTGCGAATTAGAACTCACTAAGCCGAACTATGCAACTTCAGGAAGATCAAAATATATATACTGCATTTTTCATTTCATATCATATCATATCACCTAAACAATACTAACATCCCATCATTAAAAATCAAAATCGTAGTGATACACACCTTGTCCAACCGGTGCAATTTATATTCCATTTCTCAGGTAATTGTGTGCATACACTCAGTATAACATTCAAAAAAAAAAAGGGGGGGGGGGGGGGTCAGATCCTCCCTTTGATTTACTGGGAAAATAAAGGGAAAATCTGATAGAAATGACCACCAAAGTTTGTATTCCATCGAATGTAACTCAAATAATAGAAGTGGATGTGAAATTTTACTATCTTGCTAAGAGCCAGAATCAATCATGGATCATATCCATTTGGAAGACCAATTGGCACACCAGCTGGTTAGGCACTGATGGAGATGCAGTATTCCCTTGTTTCATGGAGCTCTGTCGAAGGGTTTTGTATCATTATAACAAACATCCCATACAGCTTCCATAGCATCCTTAGCAGCAGCTTCTGAGCAGTAAGGATTAGCAATCACCGATTTCATCACTCTTCTTCTCACACAGTCCTACAAATGAAAAGATAAAGCAGGAACAAACAAGGTATTAAAATGAGTTAAAACATGACAATAACTTCATTTATGCGTGTCACACATGGGAAGAATTGAAAAGGTTTTAACAGATGGAGTATGGTAACTATTTTATCTGTGCCACATATTCAACTCTTCTTCTCAAATGTACGAATATCATGGACAGATCTTCTTACCACAAAATCGCTTTGACACTATCCGTGTGGTGAATTATCAAGAAGCAAGTGATTAACTGCTGCTATGATTGTAAGGGAAGGATATCCAAAAACTACCCTCTCGAACTTCATTTTTTTTCACATATCTTTCCCGGGGAAAAAAAAGAAAAAAAAAAGAAAAGAAAAAAACCTCTACAATGTGCAGCCATCCTATACATATCCAACTTGCACGTGCGCGCACACACACACTCTAGTAGATGAGGAGCACATAATTTCAAGAAACCCAAGTATAAATGCCTGGCAGTGTTAAAGAATAAAATTCTTATGGTTAATGTGGGCATGTATTACACAACTTTGCCTCTGATTAGAAGGAAAGCAAAGTGAAAACACATTATAATTAGTTGTCGCAATATGACATCCACGATTCCCAACAAACAGAGAAAGTACCGTGAAAAGGTACAGAAACATGCAAGTACATCAAGACAAAGAACTAAAAACCAACCCATTGCAGTTACTAGCAAAACTTTAGATTTTTCACACACATTGTCAAATAAGATCGAGCCAGCATAAAGCCTTAGACATAGAAGAACAAGAACATGAAATGAAGAGAAAAAACAAAGGTATCTGAAACATTGAACCTTTAACAATTGAACTTTGCCTCATCTAAAACCTTTTTCCTTCACTGACCTTTAAACAAATGGAAATGCATGTAGTTTTTTAAGAAGCTTTGTAATTACACATTGTCAAGGTGTATGTATGGGATAGATTATTATGTAACCATAAATTTAGTAAGGGAAAACAAGTGAAATAATATAAGAATTAATAGCCAAATGATTAGAAAAGAGAATGAACTCACTTGTTCATGGCCTTGTATCTTTACAAAACCACGCAGCAATTCTCGCTTGTAGTGGCAATCACCACTTAAATGACCGGCCCGAATCTGCTTCACATAGAAATGGGAACAATGAAAAGGACCTTGATGGTTTAAGAAACTCCAACAAACAAAACACCCAAGGAAAGAGTTAGTTGGCATCGCGACACAAACCTCACTACAAGCATGATGAGCACAATTCGCCCAGTCCAAGTTTGCGGCACGGCAATCGTCATAAGCATGAATGAGCTCATGGACAACTACTTGGTTAACCTCATCTTGGAAGTTCATGTGATTACTACATACCATTATCTAAACACAGAGACATGAAGAGAAAGGGCGCACACACACACACACAATATTGTCATCTAACAGTTTGATGAATGAAGATACACATGAAAAGAAAGGGCACACACATACATAATATTGTCATCTAACAGTTTGATGAATGAAGATTAAAAAAAAAAAGAAAAGAAAAAAGTAGTGTGTAAAAACATGAAATTTGCCATCAAGTTTGCACTGGGATAACATAACATGGCCCACCAGAGTCCATCTTCTTGAAGGTATATGCACCAAATATTTGCTAAGGGTTGTTTGGGATGTTCTAAAAATAAGAGTACTTTTTGACTTTTTATAAAATATGTGTTGGGTTTGAAATGATATGGTAGAGAGGTGATGTGACTTAAATAAGATAGTGACTTTTTGACTTTTTTAAGACACTCCAAACAAGGCCTAAATTTTCAATTAGAATATGATTACTATATTCCTATTACTTGGCAAGAGAAGCAGACCCCTCTGCTAATCCGGCCATTTCCGAACCTGTCCGCCCCACTCAAGGTTTTAAAAAGGGACCGCAATCGTTACGTAACGCCATTACGTAACGGTTGCATTATGTAATGGTTGCAATAGTTACCGCTACCCGTTACGGCCGCTATAGCGGTATGACAGAAATTCACATGTGTAACAGCCGTAACAGTATCGTTACGATCCGTTAGACACTGTTACATCTTTTTACAATATTCTGAATAGCTTCATTTTCTCCAACAAAAGCTTATAAAAAAAGAACAAATATTCAAGTGATCCAAACTCAAAGAAAAAATCTTATATGAATTTTTTTTTCTTTATAATTTTTTTTAATTTATGGCACAATTTATATTTTATAATCCTTTCATTTAATATAATTGTGAATATTTTTTATTTAGTTAGTTTAGGTATTGGTAAAAAATAATTTGTAGAAATTTAAAATTAATTATTCTTAAAATCATTAACTATTGAAATAAAATATAAAAAAACTCCTTTTATAGTGATTTGAAAATATGAAATAAATTGGATTATACTTAAAAATTAACAAAAATTGATCAAAAATTATTTTAAAGCCCAATAAATGTGATTCTGAAGAAAAAAAAAATATGCGTATCGTTAAATTTTCTTCAAATTGTGCAAAAAATTAAATAAAAAGAAATCACAGTTTCTTTACCGCAACCGTTACACTACGGCCTTTACACGGCGAACGCAACCGCTTTTCAAAACCTTGGTCCCACTCAAGGTTTTAAAAAGCGGCGGCAACCGTTACGTGATACCATTACGTAATGGTTGTGATGGTTACCACCACTTGTTACAGTCGCTATAGTAGTATGATAGAAATTCATATGTGGAACGGTCCTTTCGGTGTTACGTAACGGCCGTAGCAATCTATGAAGCACGGACACGGACATGGACACGGGACAAAACAATTTCTAAAAAATAGGGACACGGAAATTTTTTTAATTTTTTTATAAATATTTTTATTTTAATACATATTAATTATTTTATTTATTTATTATATTTTTTAAATAATTAATTATTTTATTTTATTTTATATACATGTATTTATTTATTTTATTTATTAATATATATTAAATATATTATATGTTATATAATAACTATTATATAATATATAATAATATGTTAACTATTATATAATCTATAATAATAATAGTTATTATATAATCAATAAACCCTCAGATAAAATAAAACGACAGATGCACAGATGCAAGGGAGAGAGAGAAGGAGAGAGAGTGAGGGAGACAGGGTCGAGGTCGAGGTCGCGATCGCGAGAGAGAGAGAGAGAGATCGCGATCGTCTGGGGTGTTCGATCGACTGATGGAGCTTGGAGCTTCGATCTGAGAGAGACAGATCGCAATCGTTTGGGGTCTTCGATCGACTGATAGAGCTTGGAGCTTCGATCTTCGACTGGATTCATGGAGCTTTGATCTTCGACAGGTTTGTCTCTCTTCACTCTCTTCCTTCACACTCTCTCCTTTGTCTCTCCCTCCTTGTTGTGTCTCACGCCGTGTCCACATCTGGACACGCGTGTCCCCTACAAGAAAAACAATTAAATTAAAGGGGCATAGCAGATGGCGTGTCCCATACGTGTCCCCGGCGTGTCCCCGTGTCTGACACCGCCACGGCGCTGATTTTGCCGTGTCTATGCTTCATAGGTAGCAATAGATGGTCATAGCGGTGTTACGTAACGGCCGTAGTAGTACTGTAACGGTCGTAATGGTCCGTTAGATATCGTTATATCATTTTATAATATTTTGAATAGCATCATTTTCTCCTAAAAAAAAACAAAAAAAAACGAATACTCAAGTGATCTAAGCTTAAAGAAAAAATCTTATATGAATTTTTTTCTTTATAATTTTTTTTTATAAAATTTATAGCACAATTTTTATTTTATAATCATTTTATTTAATAATTGTGAATATTTTTTATTAGTTCAAGTATTGGTAAAAAATAATTTGTAGACATTTAAATCAATTATTCTTAAAATCATTAATTATTGAAATAAAATGTAAAAAACTCATTTTATAGCGATTTGAAAATATGAAATATATTGGATCATACTTAACAATTAACAAAAAAGTATCAAAATTTATTTTAAACCCCAATAAATGTTATTTTGAAAAGAGAAAAAAATATGTGTATTAATAAGTTTTCTTCAAATTGTGCGGGGAAAAAAAAAAAATCACGGTTCCGGTTACCGCAACTGTTACGCTACAGCCTATACACCCCACAACCGCTATCGCGTCACCACAACCGTTATGGCGACTGCAACCACTTTTCAAAACCTTTCCCACCCCATTCAATTCAATGGAGGACTTCCTTGAGATTCCCAGCTCCCTTACTCCTGCCTCAAGTCCAGCAGCACAAAGAAGAAATGGACACACAAGCGACAATCGAGAGCCGAAGGTCTGATTTCCACCTAGTAGAGAATTCAACCAACAGAGAAATCAACTCTAGCCCGATTTTATTTGGTGAAAGTTCAATTCCATTTTGGTCGTACACTCAACAGTGGGCTATAAGGGGACGGGCAAAATATAGTTTATGGTTTTACTAAATTATCCATACATATTTAAGCAAGTAATTACATGGTTAGAAGACTCAATTGCAAAAAAATGTATATTCAGATGGAAAACATTTACATGTACAGCTTCCAAAATAGCACCCAAAAAAAGCAAAAAAGGCACAGAACGATTAATCAAATAAAAACTTGTGCAGTATCATCAGTATGAGGCCAAAAATTCAAGAGATGAAGGTCAATTAGCAAATCAGAAAGCATGGTCACTATGAACAATGATATTGCACAAACAGAGGAATCAAAATCTAGTCACATTGATTAATAAATAACCAGTTCACAATCTGATTTTGATTTTTAATAAATTAAACTTCAAAATTGAATGATTTATGATCTTTAAAAGGGAATGATGATTTACGATTACCCCTTGGCCGCGGAGATAACCGCCACCGATTTCCTTGTCGCAGGGGACGGCCTTGATGAATTTTTCCCCAACACTGCATCCAGCGTTCTCCAAATGTTCCCTTAAAAATTCCACCATTGGAGCTGCAATTAAGCAATTGAGTTGATGAAATTTCAGCGTCATTGTATTATGAAGAAGAATAAGAAGAAGAAGCTCTAAAACCCTAAAAACCTTTGTTGGATCGACAGAGAAAGATAGAAAGAGAGGTGAAAGGTAAAAGGACGTACTTCTGAGACTTCGCCGGATCATATCTTGGCATTCCTCCACCGTCACGCCGTCGTTCACGGCGGACGAATAGTCGCCGGAAGCACGTTTCGGATCGTACTCCGCCGCCATAGTCGCCGGATGTAGTGGCTGACTGATGGACTCCCGTTATGGTTTTTCGGGTCAACGGTTGCACCGGGTTCTTAAAAATTGTAAAAGGAGTTTTTTTTTTTTTTTAAATTTTGTGTTACTTTTAAAATAGGATTATAGTTTGGGACTTGTATCATTTTAATCATTGATTTTTTAATTGTGATACATTTGATTTTAAATTTTGAATATTGTTCCAAATAAGGACAATTGAAGATATCATTAGATTTTTCAAAGGTAAAATCATCAATTTGATAAAATATAAATTAATTTGACAAAAATAAATGTCAAACAAATATTTTTGAATTTTTAAAAATTATTTCTATCCACTAAAAATAAAATCATGTAAAATTGATAAATATTTTAGACATTTATTTATTTTTTTACCAAATTAATTTTTATTATGTATTTAGATAATGATCATGTAAAATTAATTTTAAAAAATTAATCATGTAATTTTTATTAATTTTTTTCAATTTTACATAATTTTATTATGGTGGATAAAAATAATTTTTAAAAAATTGAAAATATTTTTTTTGACATTTATTTTTGTCAAATCTATATAATAAGGCAAGAGGTTTTTTGAAAATGTGTTAAAATGTATGAGAGATACATTTTGAATTAAGGGTTTAGATCCATTCTAATAAATATCAATGGTTGAGATCTGTTCGATTCCCGCCCAAACGCTCTCTTCTCTCTCTCCCCACGTCTGCCTAAACACATCTCTTCAACTCCCTCTCTATACGTTTCTCTCTCACGTTCTCTCTTCAAAATCAAAAATAAACCTGATCTCCTGTTGTTACCTTTACCCTTCTTCATCCTTCACCAAACACCACCATTGATCCGCTGCCGCCGCTCACCACCACCGCTGCTGCTCATCATTATTGTCGCCATTGATCCAACTCCGCGACTGTCCCACCTTCCTTCTCTATCTCTCTCCCACTCTCTGTTCTTCTGCTTTAACAGAACGATCTCACCCACATTCTTCCTCCTCAACGAAAGGCGAAAGAGAGAGCAGCAGCAACAGAGTCCCAAGTGGCCGATGAAAGTTAAATCGAAAGCTAATCCAATGGTCACACCATCTGAGAAAAATCTGGTCCCAATCCCAAACGAGAAGCCCTCTCTCTCCAAAACCCTTGCCATACCCGAAAGTAAAACACATCTCTCTCTCTCTCTCTCTCTCTCTCTCTCTCTCATATTATATAAAACAGTGGAGTCAATCTGAAGGAAGAGCAATCTTGCCCACCAACTGTTCGATAAAAATGATGTGAGACAGAGGTGCTAAATTTAGACTTCATTAATTTGTACTACAATAATGCTCCAATCGATTTGTACTACAAACCCAGGTTATTACTACACAAGAATAGTATACATTAACCCTTATTTCCATGTTGGTAAGGTTTTCTTGATTCAACACCTATAAATATGGTAATTTGGTGATTTGTTTGAAATACCCAATTGAGGGTTTATTGGGTTTTGTGAGCAAATACAGAGGAAGTCAATAACTGATCTGGTGATTTGGTACATTTTGTGGAGTTAAAATTCGGCATTTCTAGGTTTTGGCAAAGATTTATTTGTTGATACATACATTTGAAGAATTCAAACTTCAATTTTGAGACATTGTGAGCTTTTCATACTCTCAGACCTTCCTATGCTAAGGAAAAGAACTATCCAGGTGAGATCACTCATGTTTACTAGCTTGCTTCCTTTTAAAGTTTTTAATTTTTATTTTAGTCAATTGAGAGGAGAATATTTACAGAATATATTAGAAAATTACATTAAATAGAACAAGTAATTACGTAAGAAAGTCCAATTATATATACCTGCAACGAAAATGCTAATATGCACACTCCTATCATAAGAAATTTATGAATTTTTTTGGGTAAAAGTTATGAATGGGGAATTTATGGTGTGCACCTAAAATGAAAGTTCTAAACCATTGTGATTATGTTGATTAGTTATGAACGATGTGGTGAAAATGTTATGAACCATTTGTAGTGACAAATCATTTTGGTGAGAAAAGTTACAAGTTAAGGTATTTGTTACGGAATATTGTGGTTATGTTAAGTTTGTTGTGGTAATACAGTATGCCATTTTTAGAATATGCACCACAACTCCCTACCCGCAAACTCAACATCATAGCCACTATATTAATATATGAAAGAGTTTAAAGGGAAAAAATAACATCTAAAGAAAAACCTAATATGAAATAAATAATTAGTCTCTACTTTGACTAGAAATTGACACTAACCTCTCTTAATATATGAAAAGAGTCCATAAAGGGAAGAATAACAACTAAAGAAAAAGCTAATATGAAAGAAATAATCAGTCTTTACTTTCACAAGAATTGACCTTGACCTCTCAATTAAGGTAAGTGACCCTAGCCTATTAAGCACGGACACGGATACAGACACAGGCATGGAACACGATGATTTTAAAAAAATGGGGACATGGACATAGACATAAACATGGCAGGGGACACGAAATTTTTTTTTTATATTTATTTATATATATTTATTTACGATTGAGATTAATTTTATGTTACCAAACATCAAAATTCATAAAAACTACCATTAATTCAATATATATACATATCTATATCATAAGGCAAGAGGCTTTTTAAAAATGTGTTAAAATGTATGAGAGATACATTTTGAATCAAGGGTTTAGATCCATTCTAATAAATATCAATGGTTGAGATGTGTTTGATTCCCACCCAAATGCTCTCCTCTCTCTCCCCCATGTCTGCCTAAACACATCTCTTCAACTCCCTCTCTATACATTTCTCTCTCACGTTCTCTCTTCAAAGTAAAAAAAAAACTTGATCTCCTGTTGTTACCTTTACCCTTCTTCTTCCTTCACCAAACACCACCACCGATCTATTGCCGCCACTCACCACCACCGCCGCTGCTCATCATCATCGTCGCCACTGATCCAACTTCGCGACTGTCCCACCTTCTCTCTCTATCTCTCTCTCACTCTCTGTTCTTCTGCTTTAACAGAACGATCTCACCCACCCTCTTCCTCCTCAACGAAAGGCGAAAGAGAGAGCAGCAGCAGCAGCAGCAGCAGTAGCAGAGACCAAGTGGCCGATGAAAGTTGAATCGGAAGCTAATCCGATGGCCACACCATCTGAGAAAAGTCTGGTCCCAATCCCAGACGAGAAGCTCTCTCTCTTCAAAACCCTTGCCATACCCGAAAGTAAAACACCTCTCTCTCTCTCTCTCTCTCTCTCCTATTATGTAAAACTATCTCTGCAATAGATTAATTGTTTTTGGTTTGTAACAGAGGATTCAAGTCTTGCTGCTGAAAAGAAATCAGGCGATCCGACTAATAGAGGTATTAAAAAATAAAAATAGAACATTTTTTTATTACTCTCAGACTGTTTAATCCCTCAATTAACTGTTTTACTCTTCGCTCATATCAAATTTTGTAACTTCTTTTAATTTTATTAGTTATGTCATGAATTGTAAACTCTTCTTAATTTTTAAATTTTACATTTCATTTGAATGGTTGCCCATTTTTTTTCTTCCATTTAATTTATTATTATTATTATTATTATTATTATTATTATTATTATTGTTGTTGTTGTTGTTGTTGTTGTTGTTGTTGTTGTGTTTTGATTGTTGTGAAATAGGATGATGAGTGACTTTAAGGTGGAGAAGTTTTATGTGGATTTTCATTGACCCAAATAGTAAATCATCTACACCCATCTCTGATTTTATTTATTTACTTATTTAATTATATATTTTTTAAATAAGGGAGAACGATTCTTTTTTTATTTTTAATTTTACATTTCATTTGAATGGCTAAGATTTTTTTATTTTTTATTTTTTGAATACGGGAGAACGATTTTTTTTTTAATTTATTTTTAATTTTACATTTCATTTGAATGGCTGAGATGATTCTTAATCAATATCTAACGGTTAAAGTATGTGCAGTGATTTTAGGATTGGATTTGTGTTCTTCTTTAATTTTTAATTGTTGTTGGTGTTGTGATGATCTGAGTATTGTGAGTGCATATTGTTGTTGTTGATGATGAATGATGATGAAATAGATAAGATACATGTACAATACTTGATTTGTGCAAAGTAAATTTTTGTAGCTAAAATTTGTACATATAAAAGGCTCTGATTTGTCCAAATTGATGATCATGATGAAGAGGTCGAAGAGTGTGGCAAAGAAGTCGAAGAAGTACTTGGAAGAGGCACATACAAATCTGTTGTATTTTTAATTTTTAAATTTTACATTTCATTTGAATGGTTGCCCCTTTTTTTCTTCCATTTAATTTATTATTATTATTATTTTAATTGTTGTGTTTTGATTGTTGTGAAATAGGATGATGAGTGACTATAAGGTGAAGAAGTTCTATGTGGATTTTCATCGACCCAAAGACAGGAAATCATCTATACCAATCTCTGATTTTATTTATTTATTTATTTATTTAATTATATATTTTTTGAATAAGGGAGAATGGTTCTTTTTTTATTTTAAATTTTACATTTCGTTTGAATGGCTGAGATGATTCCTAATCAATATCTAACGGTTGAAGTATGTGCAATGATTTTAGGATTGGATCTGTGTTCTTCTTGCAGATTAATTTTTAATTGTTGTTGGTGTTGTGATGATTTGGGTATTGTGAGTGCATATTGTTGTTATTGATTTTAGGATTGGATTTGTGTTCTTATTTGTACGGGAAAGAAATATACCTTCTCGTATAATCCTGTTGATCAAATTTGCGCTCCTTCGTATGACGTAGTTTTATCACCTGAAAACACAAACGTGAGCTAGCCGGCGAGGGTGTGCCGAAAACCTCTCCGATGCCTAAGTCAGTAAGCTTGACAAATAGACAAAAGCTCTGTGTATTCAAAAAACAAAGTTGTGTTACCTCTCCAAAGGTGATATAGGTGAGCTTTTATAGGTTTCGTGTGGCACAATCCTGGTAGGACTCTTACTCCTCCATGTAGAGTCCTCCTAGGATTCATACTCCTGAGAGATAATGCTTCTCTCAACACCCCCCTCACTGCTTAAACCAAGTGAGATGGTTTTACTACAGCCTAACTATCTTACGACCGAAGTAAGTAAGGCACATGTGATCAACAACCAAACTATACTTTAGTTCGACTCTCCAACATGGCCGAAGTAACTGTTAGTTCGGCCCCTACCTTCCTTTCCCTTATCTCGGCTTTTCCATGCTAAGACCGAGCTATCCATAAGAGTGGAGCCGAACTAATTTATGGAAGGCCGAACAATCCATCCCTCAACCGAAGTAGAAATAAGCCTTACGAGACCGAACTAATTACCACGGTTGTGACCGGTCCAACTCCAGGGCTACTTCTTCAGACCGGAGTAACTCAGACGGCCTTTTTACTCAGCCCTTCGCAGTGCAGCCCAAACTGGCCCATCATTATAGCTTGGCTCAATTTATCCAGCTCGACCCAATTTACCCAGCTCGGCCCAATTTTCATATAAATTACCTTCTCAATTGCCCCTTAATTCCATCTGCAAAGCATGATAGGGATTACCTGCTTATCAGCCGAGCTAGAGTTTTAACCTCTCCAGCCGAGCTAAAAACACCCATTAGCCTTTCCAGCCAAGCTAAAACCCTTTCCAGCCGAGCTATACACGTCCGATCAAAATGTCTCTTCAATTTGCAACAACTGAATCGTTCCCCATTCCAATGACACGTGGCAGGCTCTGATTGACTCCTTGCAGCTGTCAAGCCGCCCTCGTACTCCGAAAAAATTGAATAGTTCCCGCCTTTTCCCTTTTCTACCTAAACAAAACAAACCCTTTTTATTTTGGATCTCACTCTATACTATTCATTTCCTTTACATCTTCTCTCTGTGCTTTTGTGCTTCCTCAATCTTGAGCTCTTTGCTGTTCTTCATTCCTACAACTTCAAAGCTTGTGTTTTCCACCGCCTTGCTTCCTTCTCCAGCTCTTTCTTTCTTCCAGGTAAGCACACGAATTTGTTCTTTGTTTCCTTTGTTTTTGCAAAACACTCTTTATGCTTAGTTTCGTATGGTTTCTGGAAAAAACTTCACAAGAACTTTATGAACTTCATTCAATAGCTAGTAAAGCACTTGTTTGATCCACAAACACGTCCAACCGAACTAGGAAACTGTTTTCTGCTATATATACAGATTTAGGCTGACTAAAACCGAACTAGAACTTTGTTCATGTAAAAGTAGTTTCAATAGGTCACCATCTGATTCACATTAGCCGAAATGAAAACGCACCGAACTAGAAATCTTGGCCCTCAACCGAGCTAAGCCAGCTTTCTCAGTTTCTAAACCGAACTTAGAAATCTGCCCCTTGACACCCAACCGGAATAACAAAACGCCTAGGTAGAACTGAGATAACCAAACATTTTGCCAATACCGAGATAACAAGCACCTAGAAGAAACCGAAGTAGATCCTGTAGCACCCTATGTAGCCGAAATAAGTCTTCTTTTTCTTGCTTTGTTTTTGCAGCACGGTCAATGATCTGTGCTTAACACCTTGTTTTTCCACTTTGCAGACTTAGGTTGCCCAGGCACTCCCTTTGTGCGCTCAACCGAGCTTCTGAGCACATCTTTTCGACCGAGATAATTTATTCTTAACTTATACAATAAATGGGGAAATATAGGTTCCTAGTAGAAACCCCAGGAGGCCTAGCCGAATTCAGAAAAGATTACAACATTCCAGCCGATGTCCACCTTACCCTAGCCAAGAAAAACACCATTCCTTGGAAGAACGAGGGTTCTGTGCCTTTTACCCTTCTTTCAATAATTAAGACCGGACTAAGATTCCCGGTCCAACTATTAATTTGCGAGTTCCTTAGGCAAACCAGGCTTTGCCCCACCAAACTCTCCACCAACTTTTACCGTATAATAATGGGCATCGCTGAACTAAATCGCCAAACCGGCCTGAACCTCGGTCTAGCCAAAATATTCCATCAATATTCTTTAGGATCCAAAGAAGACGGGTGGGTATACTACCTTAGGATACGCCGACGTAGAGAAAAAATAATAAAAGACACGCCGGATAAAGACTTGAATGACGACGACTTCTTTTGGGTATCTGGGAATTTTGAGGACCACCAAGCCCAGATCCCAGGCTGAAGTATAAACTGGAACAAAGGAATCCCTGGTAAACTTACTTCAGTTTTCAATGCATTCTTCTTTTTTATTTCGATTTCCAATTTTCGACCGGACTAACAGTTGTTTTCTCTATGCAAACTCAGCCCATCTACACTCATTGTATAGCCACCCCAACCTTGGTATCCTCCGCGCCGCACTACGTGTTCAAGAAAGAAGTTGGGCTAAACTTCTCAGCTTTGAGCCGACGTACAGATACACCGGTCGACGAAAAGCGAGAGTAACCGACTTCCTTCTTGAAGAAGCGCCTGAACCGGACCCATCCTTGCCCCAAATAAATCTAATTCCACTCACAGCCGAACAAGAAATGGCAAAGAAGAGCAGGCTGAAGGCCCTTTTGACCGCAGAATAACTCCGGTGACGCGATGCGACCAACCGCCAAACCATCAAGCGTGGTGGCCCTTCCATCCCAGCAGCCATCTTCTTCTCGCCGAAACAAGCGTGCCCGGACTAGCCAAACCGAGCCACGACTTGCTGACGAGGATGAGATCGTTCTGCCACAAAGCCCTCCTCCAAGCCCTCAGCAAAGCCTCTAACCGGAGCAGTCCGACCGAACTGCCTTCTCCTCCAAATGGGCTCCTACCCTCACCTTCAACGACCGAGATATCACCGCTTCCGATGGTTTCAGAGAAGGACCACTTAATGGCTTTTAACCTAGCCAAAAGTGTGTGCCTTCCAAAAGATATGGAGCACCACTATAAACAACTCAACACCGAGCTGAAGTCAATACGGTCTTCCACTAAGTCCATGATCCTAGTACATAAGTCTCTACCTTCTATATAATTTTTCTCAACTTTCAGTTCGACTAACGTTACTTCTCCTTTGCAGGCCATCCAGAAAAATCAAGTTACACACAGGAGGGTCATGGAGCTTAGGAGGAACACAAGGGAGGCATTGGCTGAGGCTGAACTAAAAACGGCCGAATTAGAGGAGGTTAAAAGGCAGCTGGCCGAGCTTCGAGAGGAGAACGGTCGACTGACCGAAGTAGTTAACTCGGCCGAGGCCGAGAAGGAAAAGATCGCCATTGAGACAAAGGACAAGTACCTGCGTCACTTGGCAAAAATGGAGAAGAAAAAAGATGCCGAAATAAACCAATTGAAGGGGGAGATGAAGAAGGCCGAGAAGCGGGGCTTTAAGGAGGCCGAAGCAGCATACACCCTGCAATGTGACGCAGCCAAAGATCTTTTTTTCAAATGTGGCTGGAGGAGTGCGGTGGAGAAGCTCGGTTGTACGCCCGACACCAAGGTCTACAACGCTCCGCCGTACTCCATTCCAGCCTCGCTTTCGCAATACGCTGCCGATCTCCAAAGGCAGTTTCTTGAGAGGTCAGGTGATAAAGATGATGATGATGATGACTCTGAAGAAGATGAGCCAACTCTCACCCCGGTCGTCAATGAACAACAAAATAATCAGTCAGCTCGGTTGGAGCAAGTCATTGAAGACCTGACTCACGAGTTACAGCCAAATGATACCGAAGTTCAGGCTGACACCGAGCTCTCTCCTGACACCGTGCTCCCATCGGCCACAATGCTCCCATCTGATACCGGTCTTCAGGCAGATGACGATGTAGAATTTGACGCCGAACTTGATGAACTTTTGCGCTGATTGTCTTTTTTCTTTCTTCTTTTGAATTTGAACTTTGTAACCGGGCTGTGGTCCCCCAATTGTATTTGTTTTGCACTTCAATGAAATGATCTTCTACTCTTACTTTGGTTTTGTTTGAGTATGCTTGCATTTGCAATGAATTTTCCATGAACCGTGATTTCGGTTTAGCTATCTAACTCACTAGCCAACCACTCTTTAGCCGATATAAATACTTCGGCTGAAGAGTACAAAACGTTGGTTTAATCCAGCCAGCCACTCTTCGGCTGATATAACTTACTTCGGCTGAAGAGTACAAAGAGTTGGTTTAATCCAGCCAACCATTCTTCAGCCGTATACTTACTTCGGCTGAAGAGTACAAAGAGTTGGTTTAATCCAGCTAACCATTCTTCAGCCGTACACTTACTTCGAGAGTTGGTTTAATCCAGCCAACCATTCTTCAGCCGTACACTTACTTCGGCTGAAGAGTACAAAGAGTTGGTTTAATCCAGCCAACCACTCTTCGGCCAATATAACTTACTTCGGTGGAAGAGTACAAAGAGTTGGTTTAATCCAGCCAACCACTCTTCGGCCGATATAACTTACTTCGGCTGAAGAGTACAAAGAGTTGGTTTAATCCAGCCAACCATTCTTTAGCCGTACACTTACTTCGACTGAAGAGTATAAAGAGTTGGTTTAATCCAGCCAACCACTCTTCAGCCGTACACTTTCTTCGGCTGAAGAGTATAAAGAGTTGGTTTAATCCAGCCAACCATTCTTCAGCTGTACACTTACTTCGGCTGAAGAGTATAAAGAGTTGGTTTAATCCAGCCAACCACTCTTCAGCCATACACTTACTTTGGCTGAAGAGTATAAAGAGTTGGTTTAATCCAGCCAACCTCTAAGTTGGTTTTTCCAGCCAACTTAGAATAAGTGTTTTGGTTATACCGACCAAAACGTCCTGCAGCCTGGATCCCGATCCTGGGCTTAGGAGGGGTGTTGGTTTAATCCAGCCAATCTCTAAGTTGGTTTTTCTAGCCAACTTAGAATAAAGTGTTTGGTTATACCGACCAAACGTCCTGCAGCCTGGATCCTGATCCTGGGCTTAGGAAGGGTCATAGTTGGTTATTCCGGCCAACTATGTTTACAATGCTACTAACTTACGAAAGCTACTTTCTACTGAAAACAATCATGCTAAAAAAGAATCGATTTGTTTTATTGATGGAGTAAAAAATTATACATACTTAAAGAGAAAAAAAGCTAGAAATAAAACAACTTGAGATTTGCAGTGTTCCATGGCCTGGGAATTGCTTTGCCATCCTCATCTTCCAAGTGGTATACCCCTTTGCCTGCTAATCCGACCACTTTATAAGGTCCTTCCCAATTAGGTCCCAACTTGCCATCCCGTGGAACTAAGGTGTTTCCCATTACTTTGCGCAGCACCCAATCCCCGATCTTGAATTGCTTTGGATGCACTGTTTTGTTATACTTTCTGGACAACTCTTGTTGGTAGGAGGCGATGTGAACCAATGCTCTGTCTCTTCTTTCTTCCGCAAGGTCAAGCTCTAATGCTATGGCTTCACCATTTAAGTCTGGATCAAAGTTTTCGCTTCGAATTGTGGGGAGGCCAACTTCTAATGGGATGACTGCTTCCATGCCATAAGCTAAGGAGAATGGTGTTTCTCCTGTTGATCGTTGAGGCGTGGTGCGGTAAGCCCATAAAACATGAGGGAGCTCTTCTACCCACTTGCCTTTTGCCTGTTCTAACCTCTTCTTTAATCCATCCAAGACTACCTTGTTTGATGCCTCTGCCTGACCATTTGCTTGGGGATATGCCGGTGTAGAATTGTAGAACTCTATCTTGTACTTTTTACAAAAGCACCTAAATATTCTGCCATCGAACTAAGTGTCGTTGTTTGAGATTAAAGCCTTTGGTATGCCAAAGCGAGTGATAATATTCTGCTAGACGAACTTCTTTACATCTTTCTCCTTGATTGACGCCAAGGCTTCTGCTTCCACCCACTTTGTGAAGTAGTCAGTTGCGGCAAGAAAGAACTTCCTGTTGCCTGGTGCTGTTGGAAGCGGGCCTACTATGTCCAATCCCCACATTGCGAAGGGCCATGGGCTAGTTAGAGGTAGAAGTTCTCTGGCAGGTTGGTGTATTTGGTGTGCGAAATTTTGACACTTTTCGCACTTTTTCACATACTTCTCTGAATCCGCTTGCACGTATGGCCACCAGTATCCTTGCGAGATCGCTCTGTATGCCAATGATCTTCCTCCTTGATGGCTGCCACAAACACCCTCATGTATTTCGAATAGGAATGCTTCCACTTTGCTGGGGTGAACACACTTCAAGTAAGGTCCTGAAAATGACTTTTTGTACAATGCCAAAGATGGAGAGAGCCAAAATCGCTGTGACTTTGCTCTTATTCTGTTGGCTTCTTTCTTCTCTTTTGGTAAGGTGCCGTCTTTCAGGAACAGTATGATGGGATCCATCCAGGAAGGGCCTAACTCTGCACAACATACCTCTTCTACTTCTGGGTCTTCAATGCTTGGTCTAGGCAGGTAGTCGATTAGTAGGGGGTGAGGTATGGAGGTATCTGCCATTGAGGCGAAGCCTGCGAGTTCATCTGCTCTGCTGTTTTCCTCCCTGTTGATCTGTTCTATTCTCACCATTTCAAACTTCTTTATCTCCGTTCTGACTAGTTCTTGGTACTTGGCCATTCTATCATCCTTTGCCTCGTAGTCGCTAGATATGTGGTTTACCACCAGTTGCGAGTCGCTGTAGACCATTAGCTCGGTGGCCTTCATGTAGAGTGTTGATTTGAGACTTGCTAAAAGCGCTTCATACTCCGCTTCGTTGTTTGACGCTGGGAAGCCATGGTTGATTGCTTGCTCCACTACTAGGCCGTCTGGAGAGATGAGAACTATGCCAAGTCCTGCTCTATGCCGGTTGGATGCTCCATCTACGAAGAGCTTCCACATCTCTCCAACGAACAACTTCCAGTAGGTGGAGGGATCAGATGATGCCTTGGGATCTTCCATGTTGCTGGTGGCTTCTTCAGAGTCCATGCTTCTTTGTCGCCTTTGCACCAAGTCTTTATTTGTCGGTGAGTCCGGACTTGTTGTAGCATGGTTTTTTTCTTTTCTTTCTTTACTCTGGTCTGCCTTGGGGCCTGACTAAGTAACCAGTACTAGGGGTTACGTTATTCTGACGTCAACTTCCATCCCTAGTTTGGTTGTCTCAGTTAGGTCGACTGGGCAGATGTGATGACTTCCTGGTGTGAATTCTGCGACAAAATCTGCCAATGCTTGTGCTTTTATTGCGGTCCTAGGTTGGAACTTGATGTCGTATTGTCCCAACTCCACTGCCCACTTCAGAATTCGCCCAGAAAAGTTCGTTCTTTCAAATAAAGCCTTTAATGGGAAGGCTGTGAGAACAACTATGGTGTGGGCGTGAAAGTAATGTGACAACTTCCTTGAGGCCATCATCAAGGCCAATGCCAGTTTCTCCAGTGGCAAGTACCTTGTTTCGGCGCCCAGTAATGTCTTGCTGACATAGTAGATAGGAAGATGTTGGATTCCTTCTGCGCGGACCAATACTGCGCTAATTGCATGCTGCGAGACTGCCAGGTATAAGAAGAGTTCTTCTCCAGGGATTGGGGTTACAAGTAATGGTGGAGAAGACATGTATTCTTTTAGGCTTTTCAGGGCATGGTCGCATTCTTCGTCCCACTCAAACTTAGCCTTTAGTGCATGGAAGAATGGTCGTAGTCTGTCTGATGACCGGCTTATGAACCGGTTGAGCGCAGCCGCCATGCCAGTGAGATGCTGCACTTCCTTCACTGAATTTGGCCTCTCCAGATCCTGTATTGCTTTGATCTGAGAAGGGTCCGCTTCTATACCTCGGTTGGTCACCAAGAAGCTTAGAAATTTGCCAGATCCTACCCCGAACGCACACTTCGACGCATTGAGGCGTAACTTATGCTTTTTCAGGATCTCGAACATCTCACCTAGGTCCTTGAGATGGTCATTCTCATCTTTGCTCTTGACCACCATATCGTCGATGTAAGCCTCCATCGTTCTACCTAACAATGGCTCAAACATCTTGGTGACCATTCTTTGAAATGTCGCCCCTGCGTTCTTCAGGCCGAAGGGCATGACCTTGTAGCAGTACAATCCTCTTGGAGTTGTGAAAGATGTGACCTCCTGGTCTGGTTCATGCATGGCGATTTGGTGGTAGCCTCTGTATGCATCCAGAAAGCTAAGTCGGTTGTGCCCTGCCGTTAAGTCTACCAGTTGATCTATCCTTGGTAGAGGAAAGCTATCTTTTGGGCACGCCTTATTGACCGTTTTGTAGTCGATGCAGACACGCCACTTGCCATTCTTCTTTGGCATTACGACGGTGTTGGAGATCCATCTCGGGTAGTGCACATCTCTGATTGCCCATGCTTCTAGCAGGTTTCCTACTTCTTCCGCCACTATTTCGGCGTGGTGGAGTGTCGATTTGCGGGTGCGTTGAATGATCGGTCTGGCAGAAGGGTAGACGTTGAGTTAGTGACAGATGAAGTCGGGATCAATGCCTGGCATGTCGTATGGAGTCCAGGCGAACACTTCGATGTTGGAGGTCAGAAATTCCAAGACCTCCAATCTCTCAGTGCTGGACAACGATGAACCAAGCAGAAAGAACCTATCCGGGTTCTTTTCATCTATTCTGACCTCCACCAAGTCCTCTACCGCTTTCTGACTAGCCGCTTTGCCGACATCCGCGAATAGTTCATTACTCTCAGGTTCTTCAACCGAATGAACGTATCCTTTGGCAGCGAGGCTGCCATTCACTGTGACAAAGCACTGCTTTGACATGATCTGATCTCCATAAACTTCTTCTATTATTCCGGTGTCGTTTGGAAACCGCATCACTTAGTGGTAGGAGGACGCCACCGAGCGCATGACATGCAGCCATGTTTTGCCCAAGATAATGTTGTAAGTGGAGAGGACCTTCAACACCCAAAACTCCACTTGTTTTGTCACACTCCCTGCTCTTACTGGGAGGATGATTTTGTCGACGGGCCATTCTGGCATGGAGTTGAACCCGATAAGGGGAGATACTGCAGGCGCCAAGTCTTTATCTTGCAATTTGAGTTGTTTGAAGGTTTCATAGTACATGATTTCACACGAACTACCCTGGTCAATCAGAATCCGCTTAACGCCAAAATCCTTGACTCGGAGAGTGACGACCAAGGCATCGTTGTGAGGGCAATAGATCCTTGCCAAGTCTTTATCCAAAAAAGACATGACATTTGTGGCTTCTGTCTTCCCCTTCTTGACGACTGGTTGGGCACTTAGCACCTCTCTTAAGTGCTCAGCCTTTTTTATTGAACCTCTGAGCTCGCATACATGCTTAGGTTCAAAGACTCCATGTATTACGTTGATGACGCTTTGGGGCGGGGCGTCGATCGGCATCCCATTGGGGTTGTTATGGTCCTAGGGGGCTGGCTGTGCCCCTCCCTCTATGTATTTGTCCAGGTGACCTGCTGCCACCAACTCTTCCAGATGCTGCCTTAACGGCGTGTAATTTTCAGTGCGGTGCCCCTTTTCTTTGTGGAAGGTGCACCTGGACCTGTCATCATAGTCCTTCTGGGCCTCGCCTAGCTTAGCTGGCCACTTGATGAAAGGCTCGTCTCGAATCTCACTAAGTATACGGTAGATCGGTTTCTTGAATACCGTGGTTATGGAAGTGCGGACTCTCAACCATCTCTTGTCCTGGTCCTCGCCATTGTCTCGCCTGCCTCGTCCGTTTCGGTTTTGGCGATCTACCGTATTGACCTTTGCTGAGGTCTTCTTCTCTGGTGCTGTGGTTGTGCCAGACTTTGCCTTGGCACGAGCACCATCCTCTTCCACCCTGATGTGCTGATGCACTCTTTCCATCAGGGCCTCCATGGTGAGGGGTGGTGTCATGGTGATAGAGTCCCTCAGTCTGTTCCCGACTGGAAGGCCTCTTTTATATTGCGCAATGGCGAGATTGGTTGGGCAGTCCCCAATCTGGTTGAATGTCTCCCAGTAGCGACTGTTGTATGATCTTAGGGTCTCCTTGTCACCCATGTCGATGGAGAGTAACTGGTCGATCTCCACCGGGGTTTTAGTGTTTGTTCTGAATCGCGTTACAAACGCCTCCGCCAGTTGTGCCCAAGAGGCTATACTGCCTTCTGGGAGCTTCTCAAACCAAGTCAAGCCCAAATCACCAAGGCTTGAAGGGAATAGGATGCACATTAGGGCCTCGTTTCGCCGATATACAGCCATGACCTGGCGAAAGTGGCTTAAGTGCGAGTAGGGGTCCGTCTTTCCTTCATATGTTGTGAATTTGGGTTGTAGGAAGCCTGACGGTAGGGGTGCGTTCTCTATCGCGAGGACAAATGGTGATGTTTGCAGCCTCGCCAATGCCTTGTCCGTTGGTTCGTAGGCGGGGCGCGGTATTGGCATTCCAACCTCGACGCTTCCATGCGTCCGAGGAGCCAACCGCTGTAAGGTTGAAACTCTGTGTTGATCGCGTGCCTTGGCGTCCTCCTTCCAACGTGCCTTCTCTTCTAGCACGGATCGTAGGTCGGACGATCTGGGTAACTCCGTCTGTCTAGACCTTGTCTGGTGTGTATGTGAGGGCCAATATGTGCTTCCCTCAGTGTATGACCTCTCAGACCTCGTCCTCTCGGACACTGGGTGGACGAGTCTGGAAGATCTGGATTGCGTGTCGCTGTCCCGAGGCTTGTTTTACCTTGAGAGGGTGTAGAATTCCTACTACGACCCTCTGAGTGGCGAGGGGGCGTCTTGTTGTTGCACCCCTCTCCTGTCGCCACTTCTTTTCCTTTTACCTGGCGCTTAAGAGATTCCATGTCCGCTGCCATCCGACGAATCAACTCGTCTTGTTCCCTGACGCGATCCTCCAGAGCTTGAGGATCAATCCTGCACCTTTGTCTTTCTGGGCTTTGCGAACGAGAAGGATGAGGGCTGTTATTCCGCCTTCGTCCCCTTACATATCTCCTAGAATTATGTCTTTGCGGCTCCAGGTTCGCCATGGGAGTGACCAAGGGTAGGCCTTCCCGCCTTGCACCCCTATCTGGGGTTTGTCCGTCAATGGCGGACTGGGGTAACTCTTCATTGTTCGCCATTGATGTTTGCGAGAAAAAGCTTGATCAAGAGGTTGTTCTTGTCTGTATTCCCACAGACGGCGCCAATTGTACGGGAAAGAAATATACCTTCTCGTATAATCCTGTTGATCAAATTTGCGCTCCTTCGTACGACGTAGTTTTATCACCTGAAAACACAAACGTGAGCTAGCCGGCGAGGGTGTGCCGGAAACCTCTCCGATGCCTAAGTCAGTAAGCTTGACAAATAGACAAAAGCTCTGTGTATTCAGAAAACAAAGTTGTGTTACCTCTCCAAAGGTGATATAGGTGAGCTTTTATAGGTTTCGTGTGGCACAATCCTGGTAGGACTCTTACTCCTCCATGTAGAGTCCTCCTAGGATTCATACTCCTGAGAGATAATGCTTCTCTCAACACCCCCCTCACTGCTTAAACCAAGTGAGATGGTTTTACCACAACCGAACTATCTTACGACCGAAGTAAGTAAGGCACATGTGATCAGCAACCGAACTATACTTTAGTTCGACTCTCCAACATGGCCGAAGTAACTGTTAGTTCGGCCCCTACCTTCTTTTCCCTTATCTCGGCTTTCCCATGCTGAGACCGAGCTATTCATAAGAGTGGAACCGAACTAATTTACGGAAGACCGAACAATCCATCTCTCAACTGAAGTAGAAATAAGCCTTACGAGACCGAACTAATTACCACGGTTGTGACCGGTCCAACTCCAGGGCTACTTCTTCAGACCGGAGTAACTCAGACGGCCTTTTTACTCAACCCTTCGCAGTGCGGCCCAAACTGGCCCATCATCATAGCTTGGCTCAATTTATCCAGCTCGACCCAATTTACCCAGCTCGGCCCAATTTTCATATAAATTACCCTCTCATTATTGCTAATTAATTTTTAATTGTCGTTGGTGTTGTGATGATCTGGGTGTTGTGAGTGTATATTGTTGTTGTTGATGATGAATGATGATGAAATAGATAAGATACATGCAAAAGACTTGATCTGTGCAAAGTAAATTTTTATAGCTAAAATTTGTACATATAAAAAGCTCTGATCTGTCCAAATTGATGATCATGATGAAGAGGTCGAAGAGTGTGCTAAAGAGGTCAAATAAGTACTTGGTAGAGGCACATACAAATCTGTTTTATTTTTAATTTTTAAATTTTACATTTTATTTGAATGATTGCCCTTTTTTTTTTCTTCCATTTAATTTATTATTATTATTATTATTATTATTATTATTATTATTATTTTAATTGTTGTGTTTTGATTGTTGTGAAATAGGATGATGAGTGACTATAAGGTGGAGAAGTTCTATGTGGATTTTCATCGACCCAAAGACAGTAAATCATCTATACCCATCTCTGATTTTATTTATTTATTTGTTTAATTTTATATTTTTTGAATAAGGGAGAACGATTCGTTTTTTATTTTTAATTTTACATTTCATTTGAATGGCTGAGATTTTTTTATTTTTTATTTTATCCTTTTTGAATATGGGAGGACGTTTTTTTTTTTTAAATTTATTTTTAATTTTACATTTCATTTGAATGGTTGAGATGATTCCTAATCAATATCTAACGGTTGAAGTATGTGCAGTGATTTTAGGATTGGATCTGTGTTCTTGGAAATTAATTTTTAATTGTTGTTGGTGTTGTGATGATTTGGGGTGTTGTGAGTGCATATTGTTGTTGTTGTTGTTGATTTTAGGATTAAATCTGTGTTCTTCTTGCTAATTAACTTTTAATTGTTGTTGGTGTTGTGACGATCTGGGTGTTGTGAGTGCGTATTGTTGTTGTTGTTGATGGTGAATGATGATGATGTAGAATGATGATGAAATAGATAAGATACATGTATAAGACTTGATCTGTGCAAAGTAAATATTTGTAGCTAAAATTTGTACATATAAAAGGCTCTGATTTGTCCAAATTGATGATCATAATGAAAAGGTTGAAGAGTGTAGCAAAGAGGTTGAAGAAATACTTGGAAGAAGCACATACAAATCTATTTTGTTTTTAATTTTTTGATGTTTTTTCTATGATGATGAACATATAGGATTTGGTGATTATGTTGTTGATGAACAGATAGGATTAGGTACGTGCTTGGGTATGATTTGGATTGGTGTTTGTGTATCCAAACTGGTGATCAACTTTGTATTTGTGTTACGAAGGTAAGAATGAAAGGAGATGTGAAGTTGCTAAAAAATTAGTAGAGCAACTTTATTGAAATATTTAAGTGGGTTGAAAGAGTAGTTTTTTTTTTTTTTTGGGAGGGGACTCATTGTGTGGTATGATATACAATCTGATCCTTGGGTCTGAAATAATAATTGATCCTCATGAAATGGTTTTCAAATGGTTTTTAACACATTCTTAAGTGATTTTTCAAATGGTTTTCAATGTTTCATTGTGTTATTTATTTATTTATTTATTTTTTTTGTTGATTAGGTTGTTTTTCTACGGTTTCGGTTTGTGTTTGTGTTTTTAAGATTTCTCTTTGGGTTTGTGTGATTAGGTATGCAATCAATGGAACCACTGAAAAAGTTAGAAACAAAGCTTAAGAGATACAAAGCATTGAAACAGAGCATTGAAAATCATTCTGTTTCTTTTCAATCAAAGCAAAAGAGACATCAATTTGGGTTTGTGTTTCTAAGATTTGGGTTTGTATTTGTGTTGTCAGCCGAGGGTCTTGACATTGGTTTGTGGGACTGTTGACTTTGGTTTGGGTCTCAACATTTTCTTTTTTATTTATTTTTTCTTCAACCCGTATGTCTCTCACGAGTCATTATTTTTGTTTTACTTTATTTATTTTTTATTTCTATAACCCAATTTAAATTTTCATTCATAATTCATGGACTATTTCTTCTTTTGTTAAAGACATTGTGAAGAAATTGAAAAGAAACAGAGTAGCAAGGAAAGAGATAGTAGTCAGTTTTCTTAATTGTGTTGCGCATTCAAATGTTTGGCCACTATCATATTTTTATTTATTTTATGTGCTATTCAAATTGTGTTGATATATTATTTTTTTTTCCAATAGGAATGCAAAATGTGTTGATATATTATTATTTTTTTCGATAAGAATGCAAAAAAAATATGTAAAAGACAGACCCTACAAAAGACTGATGGCTACTTTTTTCTACTGACAAATTGCTTGGATTATTAATGGTATTTATTTATTATTTAGTAAAATACGTAAAAGATCTCAGATTGTTCGGATTGAAAATATGCAAATAGTTTAGATTAAAAATAAATCAGAAATTTAATATTTAAATTTCTAAAATTAAAAACTCAATAGTTTATTTTTTATAAGTATTAAATTCTAAGTTTTATTTTTTATTTTTGGTAATTTTTTCTAAATTTTAATGATACCTAAATTATTCAAACAAGATTGGCTTATGTGTGGTGACAGCATACAATGTTTCTAATATATTCATATTCCCCAAGATTAATTAAATGTTGAGGATGCATTAAATTAATTAATTAATTGACATTATACGTAGAAATGAAAACTGCATTTGAATCCTAACATTATTTATACCGTGCCTTCAGGTACGGGCATACATTAGTTAGTTTATATTTTACTAAATTAACGATTTTGCCCTTGAAATTAAACAATGGTATCTTCAATTGTCCTTATTTAGAACAAGATTCAAAATTCAGGATCAAATGTATCACAATTGAAAAGTCAGGAATCAAAGTAACATGAGTCCCAAACCATAAGGACTGTTAGTGTAATTTGCCTTTTAAAATAAAAGACAAAATTACCATTTTAGGGCGATTTTCGAAATATTATTATACATTAATGAAAAAATTATAATTATCAAATTTAAAAATTGATATACAAGTTCATTTTGTAAATTTACTTTCTAATCTTAATGATGTGTCAACAAGATGATTGGTTGATAATTATAAAATAAATTATTTAGGTATTTTGAATAGAATGTCACATCAATAGATTTAGAAAATGAGTCTAATTTTGAGAGTTCAGGTTTTTTTTCTTGGTCTCTCTCCTTGTCTCCCTACTTACAGCGATGGAGATGCATCCTAAGGTGATATAACGGTTTAGATTTGACTAATTTTGAGGCTTTTTTTTTTTTCTTTCCCATTACCATTTGTGTGTAATTCTCCATATAATAAATTGTTATATAAAAGATGTTTAGTTATATATTTTATTTTTTAAATAGCTATGTAAGTGCATAGCATTGCTAAATTGTCTTAAGTCTACCATGAGTGTTTCTAATAGAATGATTAAATTTGTGTGTTAAAGAGTATATCAATTGACAAAGATAATAAAGGTATAATTTAATTTTGCGTCTCTAGAATTAATAACAATAATTTTAACAAATCCATTGAAAACAAAAAATAAGAAAAATAATTTGTTAAATTGCGATAATGATTGATGGTCATTAATATTTAGAGACCACATTGAAAACATCCAGTACAGGCTTTAAGAACATATTTAGGCCTGATGTCAAATTGTTAAGGAATGAAATTAGTTTTATTCTCCAAAAAAAAAAAAAAAAAAAAAAAGAAGTTTTTTTTATAATTGACTTTACTCACTGTTTAAACATGTTAATTGTTATTTTACACTTTTAACTGAAGAGAATCAATTATAGACAAGGTGGGACAAAGAAAGAATAGAGAGAGATTGTTCTCCATTGCAATAAACATTCATTTTGTAAAGTTGTAATTTGGTAAAAACTTTTTTAGTTGATTTTTCAGGATTCAGATTTTTTTAGTTTGAGATTAAAAAGTTTGTTTAGTAATTTTTTTTTTATTTTGACTTTTGTGAGAGAAAAAATAAAATAATTATGATTTAGATATGACATTTTATTTTATTGAATTATTTAATCTATTTTATTTTTTTGTGTTTTTTTAATCCAACCAACTTAGCCAAACAAAACATAAATTAACAAATCTTAACACATAAAATTAAACACATTATTATTATTTTTTTTGTCATATAACGTTGAGTAGTAACACACAATCTTAATATCTCTATTGAAGATACTTTAAGATTGTGACAAGTTTGTTGTAAAAATTTGTGAAGAAAAAATTAAGAAAAGAAAGAAGTTTACTTTCTAGCATCTTTCACTTTGATTGGATAAAAATATTCTTGTATAGTTACTTATAAAAATGAATATAAACGACTATGTTTATTTTATTTTTACTTAATAAATCAAAATTCAAATAGATATGAGTTAGACTTAAAATAATAAATTTCACACACATCGCACGTTATAAATTTCACTTTATTCCTATATTATAATTAATTTAAGTTGAATTAGTTATATTTAAGTTTGAGTTGGATTTAATTTATATTGACTTTTATTAAATAATATTTTACTCTTTGTGTTATGTTTAAATGTTAAATATACTCATTTATTATTAATTAATTTACTTATTTTTAATATAGTAGACTCATGATTCAATTTACATTGAGTTGAGTTAGATTGGTTTAGTACATAATTAGTTTGATTATGATTTTAAAATTTTAAAATCAGTCATAATTAAGTTCATACCAAATTTAGTATCACGCAGAACCAAATTATGACATGAACAGAACACTCCTAATACTATTGAAAATTGATATTTATGCAATGTAATTTATAGTATTATTTTAGGAAAAAGTTAGGGATCATGAAAATTTTGTCATGAAATGATCATGAAAAATTTATGATCCTTAGATTACCTTGATTAGTGTGTGGTGCTTTATTCTAAGTGTAATCCAAGGGTCACAACGCTTTCATGATTATTTTCATGAAAGATTTTTCATGATACCTAACATTGCTGATTATTTTAAGACCCACCACCCAATTTTAACCATTTTGACACGATTCAATTTTTACCAACCAATGCACCACCAGACTCGGTCAAGCAAAACCACCACCCTCCGTCGTACTCCTCCACTCCATCAGGATCACCACACAAATTTACCAAAAACTTCTCTCACTCTCTCCCTCTATCTCTCTCTCTCTCTCTCACACACACACACACACATGCATGCCCTCTCCTCCATGCATTCTACCAACATCTCTACCACCCTGTATAAAACCCCTCCTACCACCACCATATTCCTCAATTCTTAGGTTCGCAGTAGTTCTCTAATCTCATTCATTAGAGAAATTACTGCTTTCCTCCAATTCACTACTACTATTTCATTACTTTCTTTATAACTTAAATCCAATCTCAACCAAAACAATGGCCCGCCAATTCGTTGTCCTCGCCCTCATCTTCGCCGCCATCGTCAGCTCCGTCTCCGCCCGATCCCCCACCGCAGCCCCCGCCACCTCTCCCGTCGCCGCCGCACCCACCACCGCGACTGTGGCCAACTCCACCTCCCCTGCTTCAGCCCCTGCTTCATCCCCGGTTGCCACCACCACCCCCTCCGCCGCCCCAACTCCGGCTGCCACCACCCCCACCGCCTCCACCCCCGAATCCTCTTCTCCCACTCCCGTCGCCACAGAGGGTCCCGGGGCTGAAACCTCATCTCCACCAGCCCCCGCCAGCGAATCCAACTCACCCACCGCAGCCACTCCCACCGCCGATGCTGCCCCAGCTGAGGCACCTGCAAGCGGCGCCGCCGCTTTGAAGGTTGCATCCGTCACCGCCGGTGTTGCCGCCGTTGCCGGTTTCTTCTTCTAAGCATTGAAAGAAAATCAAGAAAAACAGAAAAAGAGGGAAGAAGTGAGTGTTTTGATCTTTTTTTTTTTGGGAGGGGGAGATGGATTGGAGGATGTGTTTAGTAGAGGAAGCCATTGTTGGTGGCGGTGACCTCTTTTGATGACAATCTTCTTGTATTCATGCATGGTTTGTAAAGCAAGCTAGCATGTAACTTTTTTAAGGGGTCACTTCAATGGGTTGAGATTGGTTTGCTCTTTGAGCTCAAATATTTATGTGTCACTAATATTACAAACGCACCTTTGTCTCAAGAGTAATGTTAGGGATCATGAAAAATATATTATGAAATATATCATAAAAATTTTTCATTTCTTGATTAGTCTTGATTAGTGTGTGGTATTTTATTGTATGAGTAATCTAAAGGTTGAGAATCTTTCATGATATAATTTTCATGATCCCTAGCATTATTGTTATCTCAATTCAAAATTTTTAGCTTATAATTCAGATTTATTCAAACTTCACACAGATTTCATACGACACACAGATTAATCTCCACCATCCAATCAACCACTCAAAATTTTCTTGGTAGATAAATCTGGATTGCAGATTAATTCTTTATTTGTTATTTTGAGTAATGAAATAAATGTTGGCATTCTAATAATTAAATGAGTCCTTCAATTCTTTAAAAATAGGGTAAATTACAAACACACCTAAAGTTTACTTAAATTACAAATTACCTCATGTGATTTTAAAAATTACATTATGCCCCCTAAGATTTCTAATTTCATAATAAATAGGTTCTTTTATTAATAAATCATCAAGTTGATTAACAGTTTTTAATAATGTTAAAATTTTATTTCAATTAATAATTTAGATAATTTTATTATTGTATAAGTGAACAGTTAAAAATTTTACTTTTTCAATTAATTCTGTTAAATAAAAAATTCTAACATGGAGGTATTTGTAATTTTTCAAACCACGGTCCACAGGGGACAATTCGTATTTTAAGTAAACTTCAGGGGTATATTTGTAATTGACCCTTAAAAATAAGAAGGGAAAATAATAATTCAGCGTAAGTTTCTAAAAATTATTTTAGATCAGTGATTATAAATTTTAATAATTAAAATTATAATTTTTTATGTATCAGTAATTATTTTTGAAAACATACCACTGGAATGTAATTTCTTCAAATAAAAACCAAACTCTGTCTCTAATCTAATTTCTAAGACCGTCAAACTGGTCATCTATGCAAAAGAAAAAAATAAATAAATTAATTTGACATCAATAGTGATATGATCAATTTATATTTACATGAAAAAATTAACGATGTATTCTCGACAGCATATTTACCATATATATTTTTTAAGACAAATATAATCTGATCAATTAATAATTAATGTGTGATCAACTTAATTCTTATATAAATAATATGCTCCATGTGCTTCACAAACTAAATATTTTCAATCAACCAAGATGAATCTAAAAGGGGAAATTATTATTCAGTGGTGTCAGCAAAAACATAATATAAATTCATAGCAAAATTTATCAATTTAATTATTAAAATTTATAAACTTTATCATGAATTTGTAATATGTTTTTACTCACACCACTGTATGGTGTTATTTGTTAAATATAAAAATTAGAGTATATAGAATCTTTTTATTTTTAGTATTATGCATATAATCTGTGATTGTGTCAATCACTGATTTGGTATTGTTTCATTATTTATATACATGGCATCTACCTCATTCATGGATAAGCCAAATAATTCTTTTCATTTTTTTTATTTGTCCGGGAATGGGATGTTGGTGCTCACCAAGCACCATGCATAGATGAAAAAAGAAAACGTTGTCATCGTTTTCTTGCATAGTAGTTACTGTTGTACTAAGTACACAGCAACACTGGGATACTGTTGTATACTTAGCGCAACAGCAACTGCTGTGCGAAAACGGCAACGTTTTTATCTTGGACCTAAGCCTTCACATGGCAAAAATTATTATAGTATACAACTTGAGTAATGCTGCACATGATTTTTTCGTATAAAATTAAAAATTAATACTCACATTTATATATTATATTTTTGTTTGAGAAAAAATATTAGTACAAAAATGAATTACAAAATATCTAATATTGTTGATTTTATTTACATATAATGTATCATTTATGCATGGGTAACACTATACAAATAATTTTTTTTACAAAAATTTTATAATGAATGATAAGGACCATTTATAATATCTCATTGGAAATCAAAAGGGCCATCGCTATGAGTCATAATTACATATATGTCATTGTTATATCATTTTTTATAATATTTTTTAAATAAAAATTTTGTATGATTAGTATTTTCTTTATGCATTAGTGAAAACATTAGTGTTGAGTTTCATTAAACTAATACAACGATAACACATAATATGACAAATAAAATTTGGTTCTTAAATATAATTCTCATAGTATTATTATTTTGATTAGACTAGTGCTACACTTACGATATTTATTTTACCATCACATGTGTGATGAGAAAGGAGATTGGGACCGGACTGTACGGCCGAGTTACGATAACGTAGGTTGGTCAAATCTCACGTCGAGTCAGTGTTCTCGGGCTATGGCGTCCCCAGGCATTATATGCAAATGGGGATTGGTCGACCAGGTGTAGATAGAGGTCTGGCCGAGCTATGAATTGGAAGGCACTCGGCCGGGCACGCAATGATGTGAAACGACCGAGCTAAGGGTAGTCCGGGCTAGACCGAGGACAGGCGAGGGACGGCGTGCCTTCACAAGAGTGAAGGTAGGGCGGTGAAAGGCTCAGATGTCTCGCAATCGGCCGTGGGTATCATATTTTTGTCCCTTGCCAAGGGACAGGTCGGCGATGCATAGCTCGGTTGAGTTGCTTGTGAGTGCAATGCTCCACAAGGGATAGATCGGTCGTGGCACTCCAGTTAAGTGTGCCACCTGGGCCAATAGTGTGAGGGAGAGGACGTCCGCTCCAAGCACGTGTCAATATCGTTTGGTAGTTCTACGTGTACTAGTTGGAAGACTAGGCCTTTACACGCGTAAGGTGGTGGGAGGCGAGCGCAGCCACCTGTCCAGGGAAGGACAGCAAAGGTAGTGCACGCACAATCTTGGGGCTACATGGCCAGCCTAGAAATAGGAGGGGGAGATGAATGTTAGAGGTAAGCAATTTTGCGACATTTGAAACACACACTCTCTCTCTCTAACAGCTTCCTTCTTCCTCAAGCGATCTGACTTGATCGTCGAACGGTCTATCCGGTAAACCACCGCCGGGCAGGTCACCGTTTCTGTGTTGCCAGGTTAGACGCCGTCATGAGAAGCTTGGAGTCCAAAGAGTACGGAAAGCAGAGGGTATTTCGCCCCCGTACAATTGGCGCCGTTTGTGGGAAGTCTTTGATACCGCACCCTTGTTCTTCGAGCTTCTTCGACCAGTTCCATGGCCCACAACGATGAAATTCCACTGTCCGTCGTCGATGGTGTCACACCAGAGTCTGTCCGACGGAGAGAAGGCCCCCCGAATATCCCAACCATGGCGACCTTAGAAACTTCTTCGCGAGGTGCACGAGACAAACGCGGGAGGAGTACTGATCGCTCGAAGAGTCTAGAGGGCCGTCGGCGGCGGGGAGAGTCTCGTGCGCAGCGCCTGGAGCACAAACTCAAAGACCAAGACGCCCTCATTCGCAAGATGGCGGCAGAGATGGAGATGTTGAAACGCCAGGTTAAGGGGAAAGGTGTTGCTGGAGAGGGCAACCTCAGTGAGCGCACCCCGTTCCAGCATTCTAGCGATCGCCTCCAGTGGAGTACTCATTCTCTCTCCGTACATGCACGTGAGCCATTACCGGCAAGTAATGGCTGGCCACCGGCTCAATGACGCCCTGATGCGCCTCATATTCCCAGCAAGCTTGGGAGAGCTGGGCTTGAAGTGGTTCGAAAGGCTCTTGGAGGGGAGTATTGAGGGGTGGCAGCAACTAGCGGAAGCCTTCGTCACCAGATTCAAAACCAACACTCGAATACCGAAGGAGGTCGACCATCTCCTAGGCGTCAAGATGGAATCCGGAGGTTCATTGAAGGCATACAATGCGAGGTACTGGGAAACTTACAACGAGATCCTCGACTGCCCTACCAATTTGGCTATCACTCAGTACAAGCGGGGTCTCCCAGTTGGACATAGGCTGTGAGATTCGTTCACGATGCACCAGCCCGCCACTATGGAGTCCTTGATGCAGCGGATCAATGAGCACATCCGTGTAGAGGAGGATGCCGCCTTCGCAACCGAGAAGGATAATTCGGTTACGGCGGATAAAAAGGTGGCGGGGAAAATTCATTCGATCGGGCAGGAGGATAACCGCCCAAAGGACCAATCAAAAGATCAACGTCGTGGCCTAAATCGCGATGACAGAAACAAAGGCCACAGAAACGACCGAGCTGATGCTCCCCGTGACGTAGCGAAAGATGCCGGGAGAAAATTGAAGACGCGGACTGGAATCACCACGGTCTTTAAAATCCCTATCTACCGCATTTTGAGCGAGATCCGAGGAGAGCCTTTTGTCCGCTGGCCAGCCAAGTTGGGGAGTGCGCAAAGAAGCTTCAATTCAAAATATCGCTGCACCTTTCATGAGGAACGGGGGCACCAAACAGAGGACTGCTTGCCGCTCAAACAACACTTGGAGGAATTAGTGACGGCCGGGCATCTTGACCAATACATAGATGGGGGTATGAAGGCCGCACCATTGGGACAGACCAAACCAAACGGTCTAGTCGCCCTGGACGCAACGCCGCAAGGTGTAATCAACGTCATCCATGGCATCATTGAACCGACCAGGGTCTGCGAGCTGAGAGGGATGATCAAGAAGGCCGAGCACATGAGAGAAGTGCTCTCCGTTCAGCCCGCTATGAAGAAGGGGAAGACCGAGGAGAAAGACGTCCTTACCTTTTCAAGCAAGGATTTGGAAAGGATCCAGATGCCCTACAATGATGCCCTAGTGGTAACTCTTCGCGTTAAAGACTTTGACATCAAGAGAATCTTGATCGACCAGGGGAGTTCGGTCGAGATTATGTACTATGATGTCTTCAAGCAGATGAAGCTGAAGGGCAAGGACTTGGCCTCTGCGACGTCTCCTTTGGTTGGATTCAACTCACAGCCAGAGTGGCTGGTGGGGAAGATCATATTGCCGGTCAAAGCGGGTTCAGTTGTAAAGCAGGTGGAATTTTGGGTGCTCAAGGTCCCATCTACTTACAACTTAATTTTGGACAGGGGCTGGCTGCACGCCATGCAAGCAGTAGCGTCGACTTACCATTAGGTTTTGCGCTTTCCGATGCCAACCGGACAAATAGAAGAGGTTTAGGGAGACCAAGTGATGGCAAAACAATGCTTCGTTCAAGAATGGCGGTAGAAAGGGTTCGTCCAAATGATTGAGGGACCCGAGGGAAAGGAGGTCCTTGAAGACGTAGGTAGGAAGGCTGAGGAAAAATCGGTCGAGGATTTGGTGGAAGTGCGCATCGACGAGAACGACCCAACTAAGTTCTTTCTCTTGGGATCATCTTTGTTTAGCACCGAGCGGTTAGATTATGTCAACTTCTTGGCTTCCAATTTGGAGGCTTTTGCGTGGACGCCTTACGATATGCCTGGCGTCGACCCGAGCTTCATTTGCCATCAGTTGAATGTCTTTTCCAATGCACGACCAGTCATCCAAAGGACACGCCGCTCAGCCTTGCACCATGCCGAGGTAGTGGCCGAGGAAGTGAAGAACCTGTTGGAAGGTAGGGCCATAGAAGAGGTGCAATACCCTCGGTGGATATCCAATACGGTGGTGGTTCCGAAGAAGAATGGTAAGTGGCGAGTCTGCGTTGACTACAAGACGGTCAACCGTGCTTGCCCAAATGATAGCTTCCCCTTCCCTCGAATTAACTAGCTGGTGAACTTAACCGCTGGCCATTAGAGGTTTAGCTTCCTGGACGCGTATCGCGGCTACCACCAGATAGCCATGTATAAACTGGACTGAGAGATCACATCATTCACTACTCCCAGAGGGTTGTATTGCTATAAAGTCATGCCGTTCGGGCTGAAAAATGCCGGAGCAACTTTTCAACGGATGGTGACAAAGATGTTCGCCCCACTGTTGGGCCGCATCATGGAGGCCTACATCGACGATATGGTGGTGAAGAGTAAGGAGAAATCTTAGTACCTCTCCGACCTAGCAGACATGTTTGCTATACTTAAACACCACAAGCTTCATTTGAATGCCTCCAAATGCGCTTTCAGAGTTGGCACCGGGAAATTTCTGGGTTTTCTGGTCACAAACCGAGGGATTGAAGCCCACCCATCACAGATTAAGGCTATACAAGACCTGGAGCGCCCGAACTCCACGAAGGATGTGCAACATCTTGCAGGGATGGCAGCTGCGCTGAACAGATTTATCAGCCGGTCTTCAAATCGTTGCAGGCCCTTCTTCAAAACTTTGAAGACCAAGTTCTTCTAGGACGACGAATATGACCATACACTGGCGGACTTAAAAGTGTATCTCTCCTCAGCCCCTATCTTAGTTACGCCTCAGCCGGGCGAAGAATTGTATCTCTACTTGGCAGTCTCTGAACATGCGGTGAGCGCCGTCCTAGTCCGCGCTGAAGGCATCCAGCACCTGCCCATTTTCTATGTAAGCAAGACTTTGCTCCCGGCCTAGACGAGATATCTTCCGCTGGAAAAATTAGCGCTGGCCCTGATGATGACGTCGAGAAAGCTGGCACACTATTTTCATGCCCATACAATAGTTGTGCTAACCGAGTTTCCACTCAAGGTGCTCTTTGAAAAAGTAGACTTTACCGGGAGAATTTTGAAATGGGCCGTGGAATTAGGACAGTACGACATCAAGTTCTGCCCGCGTACCGCAATCAAGGATCAAGCTCTCGCAGACTTTGTGGCGGAGTTCGCCCCTGAAACGCATCTAGTTTGCCCGGTTGATTTGGCTGGTGCGGATTTAGCGCAGCCCATGGATCAGGCAATGGAGACAAGTGTTGGCTCATAAGTGAAAAAAGGGCAAAAGGCGACCGAATTGGCGAAGCCAGGTAACTCATTAGAAGACGGACTCAACGAAGATAGGGAAAGAGACCAGAATGAGCCGATCAGAGACTTGGAACTGAGATGCTCCCAAAGCCCTTCTGATTGCTGGAAGCTCTTCATTGGCGAGATGTGGAAGCTCTTCGTCGATGGGGCATCTAACAGGCACGAGACCGGGCTGGGTATCGTACTGACTTCTCCGGACGGGCTGATTATCGAGCAGGCAATTACGCTCGGCTTCCCTGCATCCAACAACGAGATGGAATATGAAGCCCTTGTTGCCGGGCTAAGAAGCGCATTGAGAATGAAAGCATCAGCCCTTATGGTATTCAGGGATTCCAAGCTGGTGGTCAATCATGTCTCAGGGGAGTATGAGGCAAGGGATGAAAGAATGGCCAAGTATCAGGCCTTGGTGCGCGCAGAGATCAAGAAGTTCGACGCCATAAGAGTGGAATAGATCAACCGCGAAGAAAACAACACGGCTGATGAATTGGCCGGACTTACTTCTGCTCAGACAGCTTTTCCTAACCCCTTGATGATAGAATTCTTACCTCGGCCAAGTATTGAGGAACCAGAAGCGTCCGAGGTACTCTGCACCGACATGGGTCCTTCCTAAAAGATAGAGTTCAACCGGAAGAAAAGAAGGCGGCCAACAAGATTCGGGCCAAGTCAGAGCGATTTTAGCTTTCCCTGTCCGAAGCCTTGTATAAGAAGTTTTTTACCGGGCCGTATCTGAAGTGTGTCCACCCCGCCAAGGTGGAAACTTTTCTCTATGAGATCCATGAAGGCATCTGCGGCAGCCATACTGGGGGCAAATCTTTGGCTTACCGAACAATTTCTCAGGGTTATTGGTGGCCATGCATGCAGACAGATGTGCAGAAATGCGTTCGCAGGTGTGGAAAGTGTCAGAAATTTGCTCACCAGATCCACCAGCCAGCTAGAGAATTGCTCCCCCTTACAAGTCCTTGGCCGTTCGCGCTTTGGGGGTTGGATATTGTTGGACCACTCCCAGCAGCATTGGATAATCGCAAATTCTTCATCGCTGCCACTGACTACTTCACTAAGTGGGTTGAGGTCGAGCCACTGGTGACCATAAAGGAAAAGGATGTGAAGAAGTTTGTCTGGCAAAATGTTATCACTCGCTTTGGCATACTAAAGGCCCTCATCTTGGATAACGGCACTCAATTCGATGGGAAACTCTTTCACGAATTTTGCGAAGAGCTGAAGATCGAATTCTACAATTCAACGCCGGCCTATCCTCAGTCAAATGGTCAAGCAGAGGCCTCGAACAAGACCATCCTAGACGGGCTGAAGAAGCGGCTTGAGAAGGCCAAGAGGAAGTGGGCTGAAGAACTCCCTAATGTACTCTAGGCGTACCGCACTACGCCAAGATGGTTAACCAGAGAGATTCCGTTTGCCTTGGCCTATGGCATGGAAGCCGTTATCCTGCTGGAAATTGGCATGCCAACCATCCAATCTGAAAGTTTCCAGCCAGATTTGAACAATGAAGCAGTAGCATTAGAGCTAGACCTTGCCGAGGAGAGAAGGGAGCGGGCACTAATCCACATAGTGGCCTATCAGCAAGAACTCTCCAAGAAATACAACAAGGCTGTGCACCCCAGGCTGTTCAAGATCGGGGACTAGGTCTTAAGAAAAGTGCTGGGCAACACGGTGGTCTCAGGCGAAGGAAAGCTCGGTGCAAATTGGGAAGGACCATACAAGGTGACTGGTTTCGCTGGCAAAGGGGCATACCATCTGGAAGATTTAGATGACAAAGCTGTCCCCAGACCGTGAAATGCAGCCAACCTTAAGATCTTTTACTTTTAAGATGTAATTGCTTGTATTGCTTAGCTTTCTAGCCCGTTAGCCTTTTTGGCATTTGATGTAAGTATAGCACTGCTTTTTGTAATGAAAAATAGCCTTCTTGTTGCTTTTTATTGCATCTTTCTGTACAATGACACTGCAAGGATACAAGGCCACTATGGATGCCAGGGGCATAGAAACCGACCTGAATCGAACTGGATTGATTTTCTCTCGCCGGTATATAAGCGGACCGCACAAACAGTTAGTGTATTGTCCAGTGACATGATTGGCGTATGGTCCAATTCACATAAGGGCCGAGCTGGTTTTTGCTCGCCCAATTGGGATGTTGGCGTTGTGACCAACTTAGGTGAAATATCGGTGTTTTGCCCAATGTTAAGGTCGAGCTGATTTTGCTCGGCCGAAAAGAAATGTTGGTGTTTTGTCCAACTAATAATAGCCGAGCTGACTTTGCTTGGCCAAGCGATATGTTGGTGCCTTGTCCAACTTACAAGAAGCCTAGCTGACTTTGCTCGGAGAAAAGAAATATTAATATTCTATCCGACTCCAAGGCCAAGCTAATTTTGCTCGGCTATATCGGAATGTTGGTGTTTTGTCCAATATACAGGCTGCGCTAGTTTTGCTCGGCCGAAGCGAAATAATTGTGATTTGTCCAACTTCCTTTTTGTCCTCCCAAATACTAGACTTAAAGTGTTGTCAAAGCTAGAGCGGCAGCGGTAATTTTTGCTCGGCAGAATGAAAATTTTTGGTTTCATTCGAAAAATCAAAGAACCGAGCTACCAGTTGATTCGCGAACATTTAAGCTAAAGAAATTCTGATAAGATTGGCATATTGTGCGGCAAAGCCGACGTACCAGTTGTGATGCATTAAAGTTTGAATGAAGAAATTTTACACGTTCCAATCGAACAGAAATGAAAGATAAACGAGCAAAAAGTTCAAATTTCATTGATCAAGGAAATGCATTACAAGTGTGGGGCCTAGCCCGGTTACATTCAAAAAAAAAAAACAAAAAACAACGCAGTAAGGAAAATAGAAGCAAACATCTTCAATCTAATTCGAGATCCACCGTCTGCTCGGTGACTTCCACTGTTTGCTCGGTGACCACCGCAGTGTGCTCAGGCAAGCCTTCTTCCGCCTCATCGCCAACGCCCTCCACCACGGCAACCTCCCGATCGGCCACATGATCTTCCGCATCTAGAGATGTTTCAGGAGAAGTTTGCTCGGTTTGTTGCGCGGCGGCGGCTTCTGCCTCGGCTTCCTTTCTGGCCTCCTTTATGAGCCTCTTCTGCAGAGCGGTCGCGTAGGCCTGCATGTAGTGCGGTATGAAGGCAGCAGGTGGATTCAGGAACATATCAGCGTCTTGACCAAGGCTAACTTTTTCCACGGCAACTTTCCAACCGCATTGGAAAAAGATGTCCTTGGTCGCCTGCACTTGCCGTTTATACGTTTTCTCGGCTTGAGCGTAGCCCCTGTCTTCGTCGTCGTAAACTCCTTTTCTTTCTTTTCCTTATGGGCATCGCGCAGTTTCTTCAGCTCGGCGAGATACCGGGCCTTCGTTGACTTCACGGCCCGCTGCTTGTCAGCTTCAGCTCGGTCAACCTTCTGGCTCAGGTCATCTCGCTCGGCCACAATAGCCTCCTGCGCGGCCTTAAGCTTCGCTATCTCGGCCGCTTGGGCCTTGTTCTCGGCGATGACATCACGCAGACTCTGCCGCATGGCGATCATGCACTCGTGGGCGAGATAGTTCTTTTGCGTGGCCTGCAAACAAGCAAAAGATTGTCAGTATTAAGGAAACCGAGCAAAAACCAGGCTACAACTTGAAAAAAAAAAAAAAAAAAAAAAAAAAAAAAAAAAAAAAAAGAGTGACAATTTACCAATACTATGGATTTCGCCGTCGAGCAGAGGACCTTTAGGTTGGAAAGCTCGTCATGTTTTTTCATGTCGGCGGGCAGGATCAACCCCTTGGTCATTTTAAAATTGAGCGAGTAGTCCTTGTCTGCGTAGACAGAGTCTGCTGTAGAAACAGCACGGCCCTTGTATTTAAATTCTAGCAACCAGACCGGGGGGGCACTTGGGCTCTTTGTTGGCCCGCTAATTTGTTGTTCGGTCTGATCCCCGAGATCTGTCGAAGCTTGCTCGGTGGACTCCTCATCCACCAAATGTTGACCGGTTAGATCCTTCTTCGGCTCTTTCTTCTATTTGGCCGGTTGTTGTTCGCCGAGCCAAAGACAAAGATTTTTCTTTTTCGCCTTGGGGAATTGAAGATATTCCCCCGGTCGTCTCCGGTTATTGGGACTCGCTTTCCTCGCCAGTGATCATGGACTTGATTGCCCGAATTTTCGCTATTTCTTGCTCGGCAGTGAGAGGAACGAGTTTGATCGGCGGAAGATTTGGGTCAAGTTCTAGGGATGGAGCACAAAGAAAGTCGGTGACCCGGCTTTTGCACGGCGCTCTATAGTTGTAGGTCGGTTCAAAGTCGAGCAGCTTTGATGATTCTCTTTCTTCTTCTAGATAACGCAGTAAGACTCGTATGGCCTCTTGGTTAGCTCGGCAGTAGTCTTCTGCTAGGTGCTTGTAATCTGCAAAAAGAGGACAAGTGTTAGATCGGTATAAAGAGAAACTGATGTCGAAAGAAGATAGTGCGGTTAGCCGAGCTACTCACCAGCACTGCCAAAATCCTTCCTAATGTACTAGCCCAGTATGGGCGCCTCGGTGTCCTCGTAATTACCGGACACCCACAAGAAGTCGTCATCATTGGTCTCCTTGTTCGGGTTGCCCTCGATGAGTTTTGCTCGGCCCTTCTTTACTTTTAGGTACCAGCAAAACCCATCTTTATTTTTATTGAGACTGTATTGATGGAATATTTCAGCAAGACCGAGATTGAGACCGAGCCTCCGGTTTAGCTCGGCCACGCCGTTTATTATCTTGTATGTGTTGTTCGACACTTGGGTTGGACAAAGCCTTGTCTGCCTCAAAAATTCACAGATTAAAGGTTGGACTGGGAAGTGAAGTCTTCCTTCGACTATGGACACGACCGTGAAGGGGTACCGGTCTAGGTCGCCCCAAGGGATATCTCCCTTCTTGGCCAGCTCTAAGACGACATCGTCTGGAATGTTGTACTCCATACAAAACTCGGCTAGCGCACTAGGCGAGCTTACCATAAATCGGTACTTCCCCATCTATCTCGATTTTATTTGGTGATTTTATTTGAATCTCGGTCAAAAGTTTTGGTGTATTTGCTCGGACTTTGAGCTCCACTAGTGATAATTCTGGATTGGCCTAGTCGGTTCTAGTTTGTTCTGCATTGTTAAGAAACAAATCCAGGGGTTAGCACGGCATAAATTGCACGGCTTCAATATGGATTTTTTAGCTCAGTGAAGGGTTTTTTGGTGTTTGACCGATTCGACCCTATCTCGGCTAGACAACTTGGCCGATTTGGCCTTTCTAGTTCGATTCTGTCTCCTTATTTTCAGCTTGGTGAAGGCCCAAGAAGAGAACTCGAACAAGCTCTAGCTCGGTTCAGTCCTATAACGGATGTCATTGAATATTTAGCTCGGTCAAGGCCCCAAGTAGAGACCTCGAACAAGTTTTAGCTCGGTTAAGTCCGATTTACGGATCTAAATGAGCATTTAGCTCGGTTGTGCCCAGTGTTCATCCAGTTCATCCTAAGTTCAAGGTTTATTCATTCGAACCAATGAGAAACAGGGGCACGAAGGCCCCATATACCCCTCCAGTTCCAGTTTGCCCTAGGGTGTGCCAATAACCCCCCCCAATGAATGAGGTATTGGAAGGTTCCAAGCAAAGAAAATGAAGAACAAAAGCACAAAAAATTAAAGAACCAATATGAAGATACGGGAATGGAAATAGAAAATGCAGTAAAGGGGTAGAGAACTCACCAAAAACAGATGCGAAGCGAGGTGGGCCTCACGAGCTTGGATGTAGCCTGTGCAGAATCAAGGATGGATGGATGGGGAGATGGAAGCTTGGAGGGAACGATTAGAGAGCCTGGGGGCTAGGGTTTTGGCTTGAAGGAGAAAATGAACAGTAAGGGTTGAGGTGACCCTTCGTTCATGCATAAAAAGGAGGTGACCCTTCGGCTTGGTACTGGCGTAACTTAAGGGCTGTAAGCTCGGCTATGGAGGTAACCCCAATCACGATTAGCTCGGATGGGATTAAGGGGCAATTGAGAGGGGAGATTTGGACCGGACTGTACGGCCGAGCTACGATAACGCAGGTTGGTCAAATCTCACAGCGTCGAGCTGTGTTCTCAGTTGGCGCGGCCCCCGACCTATCATGTGCAGCCGAAGGGATTGGTCGACCAGGCGTGGATAGAGGTCTGGCCGAGCTATGAATTGGAAGGCACTCAGCCGGGTGCGCAGTGATGTGAAACGACCGAGCTAAGGGTAGTCTGGGCTAGACCGATGACAGGCGAGGGACGACGTGCCTTCACAAGAGTGAAGGTAGGGCGGTGAAAGACCTGCATGTCTTGCAGCCAGTCAGCCGAGATTGATCGGTCCTTCGCAGCTCGGCCGTGGGTATCATATTTTTGTCCCTTGCTAAGGGACAGGTCGGCGATGCATAGCTCGGTTGAGTTGCTTGTGAGTGCAATGCTCCACAAGAGATAGACCAGTCGTGGCACTCCGGTTAAGTGTGCTACCTGGGCCAATGGTGTGAGGGAGAAGACGTCCGCTCCAAGCACACGTCAATACCGTTGGGCAGTTCTGCGTGTACTGGTTGGAGGACTAGGCCTTTACACGCGTAAGGTGGTGGGAGCCGAGCGTTGCCACCTGTCTAGGGAAGGACAGCAGAGGTAGTGCACGCACAATCTTGGGGCTGCATGGCTAGCCTAGAAATAGGAAGGGGAGATGAATGTTAGAGGTAAGCAATTTTGCGACATCTGAAACACACTCTCTTTCTCTAATAGCTTCCTTCTTCCTCAAGTGATCTGACTTGATCGTCGGAGGGTCTATCCGGCAAACCAGTGCCGGGCAGCTCACCGTTTCTGTGTTACCAGGTTAGACGCTGTCACGAGAAGCTTGGAGTCCAATGAATACGGAAAGCAAAGGGTATTTCGCCCTCGTACATGTGATTATTGTATTTGTTTAATTAGTCTCATTACTTATGTACATTATCAATGCAATTGTGACACAAAAAATACAACAGATGTAAAATTACTGTTGAGATTTGGATTATTATTGCATTAATAACCGACATAAAAAATAGATCTCATTAAACTAACGGTAGTGCTATATGTATTAATTAATGTACTAACTAGTGTACCAACACAAATTATGACATTATTATTGACCTCACTCATTAATCATAATATAAATATTAAAAACCTTTTAAATTATGTCACATTATCAATTAGTACATTAGGTAATATATTAATTGGTGCATATAACATTATTTATATTGTCAAGGCCTGGGACATAGGAGTGTGCTCCCTTCATTGTCTCGAGTTTAAAATTTTGTAGATGTAAAGAATTTTTTAGAATGAGTCTATACAGGACTTTGTCCTAATTTTAATTAGAATCTACGCTAGTAGACAGTGAGATTAATTTCCAAATTAATTGGTCTATTTGACTGGACACTAAGTTATTAAAAAAAAAATTATAATTATACATGAAAGCAAATTAAAATACATAAATATTTTACTGCATTATTATTTGGATTTTTTGTTTCGACCATGCTACGTAGCTCGAAACCGCGGCTCGACACCAAAACGACGTCGTTTTGGTGTCGAATTTTTTTTTTCTTTTTTTCTAGTTTTTGTTTCAGTTTCAGAACGAAGAAGAAGAAGGGAGAAGAAGAAAGGAAGGAGGAGGAGGGAGAGGAGGAGGGGGCCATAATCTGCTAGAGGAGGAGGCGGGCAGGCGGTGGCAGTGCAACGATCGGCGAGGAGCAATCGTCTTTGCGAGATCGCCGGCGACAGCAATGACGACCTCTCTCTTTCTCCCTCTCTCCTCCTCTTCCCCTCTCTTTCTCCCTTTCTCCCTCTCCCTTCCTCCTCTGCTTCTCCCTCTCTCTTTCTCCCTCTCTCCTCTCTCGAGCCAGTTTTCGAGCCAACTCTCTTGAGCTCTCAAACATTTCCGTATTTGTTTATGATTGTCTTCCCATTCATGATGAAAACACTTTGGCACCTGACACAGATGAAAAAAGAAAACGTTGTTGTTTTCTTGCATAGTAGGTGCTGTTGTGCTTAATGCACAGCAGCATCCCCATTTTTTGTTTGTCCAATCTAAAATGAGTCAAATCCCTGTAAACATAACATTTTTAAGTAGACTGTGGACATGATTAGTTATTAACAATCTAAAATGAGTCCAAACCATGTAAACAGAACATTTTAAAGTAAACTATGGACATGATTAGTTTTTAATAACATATACGATGTCCATGATCAATATCACACATAAGAATGTTTATTTATTTATTCATGGCATTTAAGTTAACGACCAGATTTGCCGCAATAGATTGAAGCATACACTTGCCTACGGCCGCAGAAAGGTCATTTCAATTCTTATATGTATGCACGTGTTTCGAATGCACATAAAATATGAAGACGTCAAATGATAATTATGATTCGGGTGGATTATTAACAGTTTTTATAGTTTCAGATTTGTGTTATTTTAGTTATTGACTTTTCAATTGTGATATATTTGATTCTAAATTTTGAATTATATTTTAAATAAGGACAATTGAATATACCATTGTTTAATTTCAAGAATAAAATCGTCAATTTAATAAAATAAAACTAATTTGACAAAAATAAATGTCAAAAAAATATTTTTAATTTTTTAAAAATTATTTTTATCCGCCAATGATAAAATTATGTAAAATTGATAAACATTAATAAAAATTACATGATTAATTTTTAAAAATTAATTTTACATGATTAACATCTAAACACATAATAAAAATTAATTTGGTAAATAAATAAATAAATATCTAAAAGATTTATCAATTCTACATAATTTTATTTTTAGTGGGTAGAAATAATTTTTAAAAATTCAAAAATATTTGTTTGACATTTATTTTTGTCAAATTAGTTTATATTTTATCAAATTGACGATTTTATCATGGAAAAATCTAATGATATCTTCAATTGTCTTAATTTAAAACAAGATTCAAAATTCATGGTCAAATGTGTCATAATTGAAAAGTTAAGGATCAAAATGACACAAGGCCTAAACCATAGGGGCTATTAGTGTAATTTGCCCATATGGTTTTTATTTTTGAGAATTTTATTTATTATTTAGAGTATTGATAGGGATCATGAAATTTTTTTCACATTTGAATTATATATATAACAAAACACTACATACTAATCAATGAATGAAAAATCTTTTTGATGTATTTCATGATATTTTTTTTATAATTCCTAATATTAATCTATTATTTAACGAAAGTAGACAGAAATTCGTGGCTTCGTTAAGTTGGGCCCACTGGAAGGGGATTACCCCTGATTGACGGGCCAAACTGTCTATCTTGGATCAAGCTTTTCCTTATTTGGTGGCCTCTCATGACTTAAAAATTTGGGAGAATTAGAGGATGTTGAATGGTAATAGGTATTTTACTTATTTAAATATTATTATAAAATATATATTTTATTTTGTCTATTAATTATTTCATGTTTTCATTCTAATCATACTTTTTATTTTAGCTATTTATCTAAATATTATTAATTTTATAAAATGTCACATCAGTATCAAAGATGGAGGGAAATGATCTTAATGATTAAATATATTTTGTCTAACCTTAAAGGCTAGCTATATGTAGCTAGTGAATGTGAGTTGAGCTAAAATGCCTAATCATATGCCTAGTGCATTGGTGTTGAAAAAAATGAGTTATACTAGACATTTTGACTAACAAGCATGATATACCTAGTGGGTTGAAGATACTCTTACATATTAGTGATTTTAAAAAAAATTATTTATAAAAAATTAATTAATATTAATAATTAAAATTATAAAAAAATTTAACAAATTTTTAAAATTTCCCTGCATAATTTTTTTTGCTAAAAATAAAAATAAAAATAATTCTCAAAGATGATGCCCCACACCCATAACAATCACATTCGTGAAGAATACAAACTATCTATAAGGAATTTAATTTTTTTTTGAATTAATTATCTAAAAATCTTATTTACAAATGTTATGATAACTCAGGTTCTATTTAAGATTTTTTAAACCAATAAGTTCTATTCAGTAAAACTGAGAATATTATTAGTTTTTTTCCAATTTTTAAAACTAAAAATATTATCAATTTTGCATAGTAATATTCCAGGTAATTGTTTTATTAATTGATAAAAAAAATGAGTGTGAGATTAAACGTTTTTGCCCTTCTACTTATTAGTTTGATTAAACTATCTAATAAAATCGAGAACATTATTAATTTTTTTCAGTTTTAAAACTGAGAACATTATTATTATTTTTTTTCCAGTTTTGCATATCAATGTTCCATTATCATATACAAAATTTTCACTTTTGTACAAAAAAATAATTTAGTTTTTTTAATTTTTTCAAAAAAAAAAAACACAATTTTTTTTAAAAAAAATTCAATTTGAAAGTTAATATTTTAAAATTTTGAAAATTAAAATAAATGTCAAATCGTCATATTCTTTTATAAATAATCATAAATTATAAACAATAATTGTTTAAAGGACAATTCCAATTATTAAAAATTTGACGAGACTTAAAAGTTCAAAAAATCTTATAACTTAATGGAGTATAAATTTATAATTTAAAACTTGTGTGTAAATGCTTTTTTTTTTTTTAATTTTAAGCAATAGGGGAAAAAAATTTGCAATCTCACTAAAAATGAAAAAATATATACGAGAGAGAGAGAGAGAGAGAGAGTAGCATGAATTATATGACAAAATCTGAACTTCTATTTTCATTAGCCCAGAGAACATTGTCAACACTCGACATAGTTTTTAAAAGCAAACACACTGGCGGGAAGCACAAAGCATCTCACACCCTTCTCTTACTAATTTTTTTTTTTTTTATAATTTATTTTAATTAGCTAGGGTTGTTGTCCATTAACATATCATATTTGGTTAACAGCGAGAGCCTCTCTTGCAATTGAGTGCACCAGCAGTGGTGGTCATCGCACCCACAAATGACGATGGTCTAGCACTCAAACTGGATGCCCTAGCGTATGAGGAAGATGCACCTGCCCCCGATTGCTTGAAAAATGCTCCGTTCAACATTAGGTCTCCTTCCGACCTCCAGTTCCAGTTCTTATATTCACTCTCCGGTGTATTCTCATATTTTGTCACCTGCATTAGGAGTGTGATCCATTCTGTAATTCGTTTTTGTGCAAGTAAATTTTTTTATATTTTTAAAAATATGCAGGGGGAGAGAGAGAGAGAGAGAAGAAAGAGGGCTTTGTGTATGTTATGTTATCTCTCTTACCTCTTTCTTGGTTCTGTCATCGGGTGCAAGGAATCTGTTGCCTTGGCTGTTGATGGTAGGGGCTGCACTACCACCAATGGCATACATTTCCCAGTGAGTGTAGTCATTGTTCACCACATGAAAGTATCCAAATCTACACCTGTAGATATTTGTCAAACACATGCAAGAGTTATAAACATTACACATCTATATGTTGTTCTCTATGCAAATGGACTCTATCTAGTTGACCACCCAAGTTCATTTGAGTGATTTAAATCTTTCTATCCCGTAAGATTTACTGATTAGATTATTTATGCAATAAATAAATAAGTTGATTAGATATATTAGCAGGTACAATATCGGATCCCATGACAAAGACTATTTATGTTTGTAAGACAAATGTGATTTGAATATATGATTATTTATGTTAGTTGTTTTGATATTGGTATGCACATGTTCGTTAAATTTTTTAAAATTAAATGTGATGTTATAATCATACAATTATTCTAATGTTTTTTTTATTTTTATATAAACGTTCTAATCAACAACTCAACAAAATAAACGTTTTAAATCTTTCAAATCGGCTTGACAAAAGCCAATAAGACCTCTTCAATTGAATGCCCAATCAGAAAATATCCAATGCTTTGATTTATCATCAACTCAGTGTAGCCGTTTTTTTGATACAGTACAACGCTTTTTCTTTTTTTCCAAGCTATCCCGAAAAAAATTATTAACTGTTTAAAAAACTTTTATTTTTCTTCTAGTTAGCAAAACTATTAAACAAAAACATATATAATCAAAATTTTATAAATAAAAAAATTTGGGAAAAAAATATATTAAAGTGAACATGGATATTGAATAATTTACCTAGGCATCCTTTGCACGAGCCCCTCACCAAAATGATTAAAGGCTACGGTAACCTGCATATCCTTATCCTGTGTGTACGAATCACTGTGCCCCAACAGCATCACCTTATCATGATGCGTCATATAATTGTTCGAGATCGTTATAGCCGTTGATCCATGAATCGCATCAATCAATCCATCATGACAGTTGGACAACGAACAATGATCAACCCAAATATGACTCGACCCGAATATCGAAACTCCATCACCGTCTGATACAGTCCACCACCCAGAATGCTGTGGGGAGTCACGTATGTTAGCATTCCCTGCCTGCTTGCAATCATGAATGTTGATTCCATGTATGATTATGTTGGTGACATAATGGACGGTAATGCAGGGTCCGTTGGCGATGTGGACGCTCGCTCCTCGACCGTCGATTGTTTTGAACGAGTTCATGACGAGTTCTTGACTGAGTTTGATGACCATGTCTCGCTGGAAGATGATCCATAAGGGTTCGTTTTGAATTACGGCGTGGCGGAGAGTTCCGGGTTTTGGGTTTACGGGATTGTCGTCGGCTGAGTCGGTGACTACGTAGATTTTTCCGTTTCGGCCGCCAATTGCGTTTTTGCCGAACCCAATGGCGCAATCGGCTAACCGCTGCCTGTTCTGCTCCCAATTGGGGTCGCACCGCCAGCAGTCATCAATTGGGTTGCCTGTTCCGCAGGAGAGGTAAGCTAGGTTCCTCCTCGATGCATTGATGCGACTGCATATAAAATTAAGATTACACACTTTTAGCCTACGTCTAAGACCATCTCCAATGCTTTAGTAAATTTGATATCAAATTTAAATTTTGATGAAAACGGTACTATTCATGACTCCAACCGTTCACCAAACCTGATACCAAAATGAGATTTCATCAAAATTTTCATCAGATCGACGACGAAGTAATGAATTCATCAAAACACTGTTCCTGACCGTTGGAAAGAGGAGCCGGTTGACCAACCGGTCAACCAGTGAAAGGTTCAAACAGTTCAAGGAAAAGAAGTTCAAACCGTAAAAAAAAAAAAAAAAAAATTTTCTAACCAGTCGACCAGCCGGTCGTCCCGGAAAAAGTTCAAAAAATTCAAAAAAAAAAAATTTTTTTTTTTTGGCCTAACCGGTCAACCGGCCGGTCGACCCGGGACACATTTGGTGAAAGGTAAACCGTTGGAGCATCTGTTAAAAAATTTGGTAAAATAAGTCATTTTTTACTCAAATTTAATGAAAAATTTGAGTCACCGTTGGAGATGCTCTAAGAGCACATAAATTAGTTGTAGAAGTGAACACATAATACACAACATTTTTTTTCAAGATTTTATTTTAAAAACTTTTTAGTTTCCGTGCTTTTAGTACAATTATTTTAAGCTATAAAATAAAAACTATTTGCGTAGAATTGAAACATGTAAGTTGGGTTGGTGAGAAAAGGAAAAGGACAAAAAAACAAAGCCTATGAAAGGGTTTTTTTTTTTTTTCTTCTCTTTTATTTTTATGCTATATTTGGTTGGAAAATTTGAGAAAAAATTTAGAAAAAGAAAGAGAAAAGTTATATGAAACTATGTGAATGTAGATATATTTTATTCACATTTTACTTTCTTTTTTTCTTTTCCTTTACAAATTTCTTCTCAAATCTCCCAACCAAACACAATGTTAGGGAAAATAAAATTTAGTATAAGTTTAGAAAAAAAAAATTATACATAAGTGATGAACTTTATAAATATTAATAATTAAAATTCTAAATTTTTTCATATAAATAAATATTTTTTCAAAAATTCACTGAATTGTAATTCTTCTTTTACTTTTTCTCTACAAATTGCTACTCAAATTATTAATCCAAATACAATTGTAAAGTTTCACCATAGAAACACAAGAGGGTATAGGCTCCACTTCTTGTCTTATTGTAATTCTTCTTTTACTTTTTCTCTACAAATTGCTACTCAAATTATTAATCCAAACACAATTGTAAAGTTTCACAATAGAAACACAAGAGGGTATAGGCTCCACTTCTTGTCTTATTTTTATGTAGAGTAGTTACTTCACATCCAAATGCACTCCCGCCTATATGATTTGATTAGAATTTTAAAATATGGAAATCTCAAACACGATTGTGCAGCTAAAGTGCATGTGGAGAAAAATAATTTCAAAATAAAAAAAATGTTAAGCATTTTTGTACTTGTAATTAAAATGCGTTAAGAGCAGATGAATAGAAATTTGAGACAAAGAGTTTCACGCCATATATTATATAGTTTAATACAATGCAAAGTAATAGTTACCTGTGTACTTCTTGTACAACAAGATCAGGGTCTTGAACTGGTGAGGAAGAAGCTAGGACAAGAAGAGATAGAAGCGAAGAGAGGAGAAGTAAAGAAAGAGCAAGACTTGCCATTTTCATTTCCTCTCTCAAGTTGGAAGAAGAGAAGTGAAAAAAGGTGGGTGATTTGGGGTGTCTAGTGAGAGGGGTTTATAAAGGATTGGCGCCGAGATAAATGGCGTGATTAAAATTGTAACATGGTGGGGTCCCATTTGTCCAATTTGCATTGTAATTTCAGGAATAGATTAGCTTAGCTTTTCTTGTTTGAGTTCCCATTGGGTAGTTTAAACGGTTAGAAAGTCAACCGCTAAGAAAATCAAACACAATTGGTGACTGTTTTGTTGCCTTATTTTTTACTTTGGTGAAATTTTTAAAAATGTTTTAGACTTCTAAATTTTCCTGCGAAGAGATGAATTGAAAAGTGAAAAAATAATTTATAAAAGATAAAAATAAACCAGAAATAATAGAATTCTTTGGTTTTTTATTTTTTATTTTTTTTGAAATTTTTGATTTTACTTTTTACCTTTTAGATTTATCTACCTAAGACGGATCGAAAGTAAATAATAAAAAAATTGATATAATTTTTTAAAAAAAATCTAACGAAGAAAAACATTCTAAAAAAGAAGCGACTTATTTTTGTGTTTGCAAACCCCCTCCTTTTGTCTTTTATTGCATGTACTAAAAATCTTACTAAAATCATGGCCTTATTTGGTTTGTTTTTTAGAAAAATTTTTGAAAAAAATTATCTACAAATAAATTTTCAAGAAAAATCAAATTAAACAAATTTTTTCAAAAAAAATCTCAAAATTTTGTTTGATTACCTACTTTCTAAAATCACTCTTTCTTGTACACATCAAATCGATCACTTTTTTAAAAACTCTCTCCTGAAAACAATTTTCTAAAACTATTTCTGAAAAAAGGCAAATCAAACAAGTTTTTGTACTTTTTATCTCAAAACTACTCTACAAACACAAATCAAACACAATGTTTAAATTCAAATATCATTCAGGCCAAGTTTGGGAAGACTAAATAAGTGCACTTTTTGACTTTTATTGAATTATGTGTAGAAAAAGTAGAGAGGAGATGCTGATTGATGTGACCCAAAAAAGATAAAAATATAAAAAGTATGGACTTATTTTGGGATGCCAAACTTGATTTTTAGAAAATACTTTACTTTTCAAAAAATTCTATTTTTGATTTTGATTTTTTTTTTGTTTTCAATGATTTTTTTTAATATTTAAACAATTTTTTTAATTTTTAGACACACCTAAGATAAATATACTTAAAAAGTATAATATTTGTGAATTTTTTTTTAAAAAATTCACTAAATACCAAAAATACAAAAAATATATATATGAAAATTCAGTACATTTTTTGTATTTTTTTGTATTTATTAATTTTTTAAAATATTTTTGCACAAATATTTTACTATTTAGATATATCTAAGTAAAATGCATCTTAAAAAGTAAAAAATTGCTTCAAATTTTAAAATTATTCACTAAAAATAAAAATAAAAAATTTAATTTTTAAAAAATTGAATTCAAAAATTGAAACAAAACACACTAATTATTTTTTTTTACAACAAATTATATTAGGCCTCTTATATTTTAGTAAATTATTCGTCTTTTTATGTTTAAAGTAGGAATAATTATGATGATAATTCTTATAATTTAACTCTTGTGTTATTTTGATCTCTATAATTTTAATTAGTTCTATTTTGACTCTAAATTTTTAAGTTTGTCTCAATTTGATCCAATTAATAATAATTACTCTTAACATTTTTTATGAAAACTACGGATATATGTCATATTTTAAGAACAAAATTATAAACTTACGTAACTCAGTGAGTTAATTTCAACCAATTCAGTGATAATTTTTTGTCAAAAATATTAATGACATTATCAATTGGACCAAATTAATACAAAATTTAAAATTAAAAGTTAAAAATAAATTAATTAAAAATATAAAAACTAAAATATACACACAAAAAAATATATATATAGGGACACCGATACAATTTGCCCCTTAAAGTATTTGGCCGAAATTGACATTCCTTTTGACAAATACACCCCCCCCCCCCCCCCCCACAACAAAATCTCTCTCTCTCTCGACTTTTGTATTTTTACTGTTTGGCAAAGATAAAAAGAATCTACCGTTAACAGTTACATACATTATATTTCATCTAACCATTGTTTTTCATGTTTCATCACATGGATTTCACTATTTAATATTTTTAACTTCCTATATGTGTATGTAGCAAATAATGAGTTCTTTTTTTTTTTTTGGATAATTACAAAAAAAATAAATAAATAAAAAAACATAGAGTTTGGTACTTATAACAAAAGAAAATTTTAAATTTATTAATTCAGACTCTAATATTTTGATTTGTTTTCACTATGATCTATTTTTTTATTTTCGTTAAGTAAAATTAATAGAAAAATTAATATTTTAGCTATTAAACTTAATGTAGATGTATATAAAAATGTCTAAAATACCTTTTTCATTGAGTTTAATAACTAAAATATTATTTTTCATTAATTTTACTTAATGAAAATAAACAAATAGTTTAAATTGAAAATAATTATTATTTGAATTGATAAAATTAAAAAAAATCAAGATTTATTTTGGTACAATAGTCAAACCTGAGTTTTTTTGTGTGTGGTAATTACTCCTTTTTTTTTATATGAAATATAATCTAATCAAATTAGATGTGTGAACACAAAAGGTCATTAGATCTACACTGTGATCGAATCCCTTCATTTACTTTGCGCCAAATGAAAACTTTACTTCAAAAACATAAAACAAAATTGAAAAGTAAAAGTCCTTCACCATTCCAATTGAAAATTTTACTTCAAAAATATAAAATAAAATTGAAAAGCAAAAGTCCTTCACCATGGCAACTTTGAAGTCTCTGAGGCTCCTTCTCCTTGTTTTATGCCCAGTCAATCATAAACATGATATAATATAAGAAAAATATTATATATCATTAATTTTTTTATTATCATTTGGTATTCTCTTGTTTAAAAATAATTATTATACCATTAACTTACTAAGGGGTGGTTTGTTACAAGTTGTCATATTATCTCTCTATTTTTGTACACATTTTTTTTTTTATAAAAAATAAAAAAGTCACTAAATAAACTTACCCCAAACCATCCCTAAGTATTTGATGATATAAGTAGGTCAAAAATAAATAAATAAATAAATATATATAAATAATATATAACCGTCCTCTTAGTGCATTTATACCAGAAATGTCAAATAAGGGTTAAATCATAATTTGAAAAACGAGTGCGGCATACATAAATCAAGCCTTCCATCTGCATTTTGATAACGTTTGTCCAATTTGCTTTGTAATTTCACGATTAGCTTTGCTTTTTCTTGTTTCAGTACCCAGTTGGTAGTTTATACGGTTAGAAAGTCAGCCTCTAAGAAAATTAAACACAATTGGTGACTGTTTTGTTGTCTTATTTTTGTCTTTGGTGAAATTTTTAAAAATGTTTTAGACTTTTAAATTTTACTCAGAAGAGATGAATTGAAAAGTTCAAAAATAATTCATAAAAGACAAAAATAAACCAAAATAATAGAATTCTTTGGTTTTTTATTTTTTTACCTTTTAGATTTGTCTATACAAGACAGACCGAAAGTCTTTTTTTTTTTTTTAAAAAAAAAAAAATTGATATAACTTTTTTTTTTTTTTTTAAAAAACTAATGAAGAAAAAAATTCTAAAAAAGAAGCGACTAATTTTTGTGTTTGCAAACCCCCTCCTTTTGCCTTGATTGCATGTACTAAAAATCTTATACTAAAATCATATATGTCTAAATTCAAATATCATTATTTTTTTTACAACAAATTATATTAGGCCTCTTATATTTTAGTAAATTATTCGTCTTTTTATGTTTAAAGTAGAGATAATTACGATGATAATTCTTATACTTTAACTCTTGTGTCATTTTGATCTTTGTAATTTTAATTAGCTCGATTTTGATTTTGGATTTATAACTTTGTATCAATTTGGTCCGATTGATAATTACTCTTAGCAAATTTTTATGAAAAATACGCAAATGTGTCATATTTTTAGGAACAAAATTATAAACTTACGTAACTCAGTGAGTTAATCTCAATCAATTCAATAATAATTTTTTATCAAAAATATTTATGACATTATTAATTAGATTAAATTAATACAAAATTTAAAATTAAGAGTCAAAATTAAACTAATTAAAAATATAAATACCAAAATATACAAAAGATAAATTATAAGGAGCACCGATGTAATTTGTCCCTTAAAGTAGTTGGCGGAAATTGACATTCTTTGACAAATACTCTTCCCTCTTATGACTTTTTTTATCTTTCTACTGTTTGGCAAAGATAAAAAGAATCTACCGTTAACAGTCACATACGTTATATTTCATCTAACTAGTATTTTCTTATCTGTTTCATGTTTCATCGCATAGATTTCACTAAAAATAAAAAAAGAAAATAAACCTAGAATTTGATTCTTATAACAAAATAAAATCTTAATTTTATTAATTCAGACTCTAATATTTTAATTTGTTTTTAATATGATCTATTTTTTATTTTCATTAAGTAAAATCAATAGAAAAATTGATATTTTAGCTATTAAACTCAATGTAAATGTATATGGAAATGTCTAAAATATCTTTTCCATTGAGTGTAATAACTAAAATATAATTTTTCATTAATTTTACTTAATGAAAATAGGCATTGTTTAAATTGAAAACAATTATGATTTGGACTGGTAAAATTAAAAAAATCAAGATTTATTTTGGTAATGGTCAAACCTGAGTTTTTTTGTTTTTTTTGTTTTTTTTTCCCGGTAATTACTCCTTTTTTTAAATGAAATATAATCTAATCAAATTAGATATGTGAACACAAAAGGTCGTTAAATCTACACTGTAATCGAATCCCTTCATTTACTTTGCTCCAAATGAAAATTTTACTTCAAAAACATAAACAAAATTGAAAAGTAATAGTCCTTCACCATTCCAAATGAAAATTTTACTATAAAAATATAAAACAAAATTGAAAAGCAAAAGTCCTTCACCATGGCAACTTTGAAGTCTCTGAGGCTCCTTCTCCTTGTTTTATGCCCAATCAATCATAAACATGATATAATATAATAAAATTATTATATATCATTAATTTTTTATTATCGTTTGGTATTCTCTTGTTTAAAAATAATTATTATACTGTTAACTTATTAAGGGGTGATTTACTACAAGTTGTCACATTATCTTTCTATTTTTTTACACATTTTTTTTAAATAAAAAAATTAAAAAATCACTAAATAAACTTGCCCCAAACCATCCCTAAATATTTGATGATATAAGTAGGTCAAAAATATATATATATATTAATAGATAATATATAACCGTCCTCTTAGTGCATTTATACCAGAAATGTGAAATAAGGGTCATGGCATTGCCAAACTTGTAAATCATAATTTGAAAAAACGAGTGTGTGGCGCACACAAATCAAGCCTTCCATCTGCATTTTGATTACGTTTGATCCTTTTTTGGGGGGGGGGGGGGGGGGGTTGTTTGGATTTAATTCTTATCAAATTCTATTGAAAATAAGTTATAATAAAATTGTCGTTAAAAATAAATTTTTGTGATATTTTTTGCATATGCCCTCTAAAAATGGATAATTAGTGTTTTTTTTATCACGATTTTTATAAATTGTCTCTAAAATTTAAAATTAATAATGTTTTTCTGTGATGAATTTTTCAAATTGTTGCCTTAAAATTAATAATGTTTTTTGCATATGACTTTTTTTGTAACAATTTTTTTAACCTGTAACCAAAACTTATAATAGCGCTGTTTGGGAATCACGGTTTGGGGCTATTATAGGCTGATATTGGAAATTAGCCCAAAAGTCTATTACTGTAGCAATGTTTTCTTGATTTTCAAAAAAAAAGAAAAAAAGAATATAGGATCAAGATGTAGCAAAGCCTGCCTACCCGGACAATGCATGTCCATCACTGCTAAATTATGATTTTACCCCGGATAATAATTTTAAAAAATATTTTTTTTTGGACAAATTTGTCATTTTAATTTTAAACATCATTTCAACACATTTTTCAATACAACAATTCAAATAAAATTCATCTCATCTTCCCAAACACAAAAACTAAAATAGTTACTAAAATAGCCAAAAAGCCAAATAGCCTACTAAAATAGCCACTTCCCAAACGAGGCCAATAGTGACATTTTTTGTGACAAAATTTTTAAACTGTTGCTAGAAATTAATAATTAGTGATTTTTTTTATTAGTGTTTGATAAAAATACCATTAATTATTATAAGACGTATTAAACAATAAATATATTTATTAGGATTTACACGTAAATTTTTTTTTTTTTTTTTTTTTTTTCCTTATATTCTCAATTGACATGTTTCAATCTTAAGCATATATTTGATTGGAGTAGTTTTCGCCTTTAAAACTGCCATCCACGGTCTCAAAATATATAATAATATTTTGAACAAAATGGGATCAACTGCACGCTCTAAAGAGTCAATAGGAGTCCTTCTTTTGTTGGCTCTAAATTATGATAGTTAAACAGTCAATAGGAGTCATTCTTTTGTTGGCTCTCATTATGATTGTTCAACGAATCAAATAACTCAAGTTTAACTTATGTTTAATTTTTTTTAAATTTGTATAAGATCAATTTATTATATAAATAAATTAAATTTGAACACAATTTTTGACTCATTAAATTTTTAAGTCTAGCTTAAACAATTTACTACTAAATGATTGATAAGCTTATATATCTTATAAAAAATAAAACTACTCACTTAAACTCAACTTGTTAAAAACTAATTCGAGATCAGCTTGTTATATAAACAGGTTAAGCTTGAAGATAATTTTAAACTTATTAAATTATCAAATCAAACTTGATAACTTATATTAAACTCGACTCAATTCATTTTCATCTCTCATGAGATTAATTAACCTCATGATAAGCAAATGCTTCTGGTTAATGATTGAATATCAGAACTTATAAATTAAAACCCATTTGTAAACAATAAGTTTAGGGACACCAATTAACAGGTGGAGTAGAATTAGTATGAATGAAGAGCAGAGTGTCCTCAATAATGATTCCCTATGGTTTCGGTTGGCTGCTACTTTGATTATCTCTTTTTGACTTTTGGAACTGGATTGCATGTGTTAGGCAGTAGTCTGGAATTTTACACATAAAGGCATGTTTGGGGACACGATAAAAAAGAAAAGTGGTAGTCAGTCATGCCTACACGAGTTAGTCAATAATCCAAACTTATCTCTCCCTTCTGCTTTCTTTTCTTTTCTTCCCACATAACTGATTTTGCGGAAGGACGTTTGACTTGCCTGTGGCTCTATTTGGGTTTAGTTTTTCTGCTTTTTTTTTTCCTTTAAAAAAAAATTACAAATTTTTGGGGCTTGAATTGGATAATTATTGGATATACAAAGCAAAAAAAAATGTTATCAAATTCATTCATATTCGAATTTCATACTCCACTAATTCAATCTCTATCACCAAAACATGTTACTCAAAAAAATCTTAGACAATTTTCCTGGATTAATAGGATTTCTGTTTATTATTAATATATAGCTTTGTTTGAAAGCTCACAAAAAGTTAGTTTTTGACTTAAAAAGTGAAAAGCTACTTGTTTGTCATTAATTTAAAAAGTAAAATGTCACATCAATTTTTTTATTCAAAAAAAAATTGATTTTTTTAACAAATTTCCAAATGCATTGCCATATTTGGTTTGATTTTTTATTTTTTTTCACAAAATTAATTTTTTAACTTTTTAAAATAAATTATGAAACAAATTTTTGAAAATTAAACCAAACATGGGCATTAATTTTTTTAACTCTTAAAAAAAATTAAAATTTTAATTTTTTTTTAAAAATTGCCATAGTTGTATAATTTTTTTTTTTTTTTTGAAGATGGTGTAATTATAGTTGTATTGTACTTATTATTATTAGGTAATTTACCAGCCAGTCTCTCTTTCTAGCCTTATTACCTAGAATAAAGGTTGGGACCCCCTTTGGGGGTCACCCCCTTTACCCCCCTTTGCCACGTGGCAAGAGGTGATTGGAGGAGCAGAAAAAAAAAGAAAAAGAAAAAGAAAATGTGACCAATGAGAGAGAGATGGGGTCCAAAGGGGGTCCTAAAAAGGGGGGATGAATCATTGTTGTATTACCTATTAGGCCCTACTTATATTTTTACTAATGTATGCCCGTGCCTAAAAGTACTGTATAAATAATGTTGTGATCAAAATGTTATTGTAATTTATACGTATTATGTTGAAATTTATGAAATCTGTAATATTTTTTGATTTTTGATAAAGACACTAAAAAAAATATAAAGAAATATTATTCTTCTTGGAGAACTTCTAACAATTTTAGTATCAAAATCGGACAATAAAATACAAAAATTAATTTCAATAAATAATTGTCATGGATAAGAAATACTTAATGGGTTACAATCAAGATGAGAAGAGCAGGTACATAAACAAAGAGGAGATTTTTTTTTTTCATTCTAGAGAAAAAAATGGGCAAATGGATATCAGGTGTATGTTTCTTTATTCCAAAAAGCATTGAAAGAAAAGAAAAAAAAAATATCTATATATATATATATATATTAATTTCTTGGTCATTTCCATAATAAGTATGAAAAACCAAATATCCAAGGTAGGTATCATTCACAATTTAAAAGAAGATATCATAACGACCAAGTACTGTGCGTGAATCTACATTTTCCTCCTAAATAGTGAGTGAATATATCATAATTTAATATCTTATTTGATTCTGTCATAGCATTGACATTACCAGCACTTAGAGCATTCAAGCATAGTTAATCAAATTCTCTATAGGAAAGGTAAGTGAATCTACATTTTCCCCCCAAGTAATATATCATTCACAATTTGAAAGAAGATATCATAATAGGCCAAGTATTGTGAGTGAATCTACATTTTCCCGCCAAATAGTGATTGAATCTATCATAATTTAATATCTTATTTGATTCTATCATAACGTAGACATTACCAACACTTAGAGCATTGACACACTGCTAATCAAATTCTCTATAGGAAAGGTTGTTTAATCATTTACTTAGCCTGTTATAATAGATTCACTTACTATTTGACCAACAAAAAAGTTGAATTATATAAGTAGTTGATTTAACGAAAAGAAAATAAACTATTTTAATTGAGGCAATTTACAAAACATGGTGTATGCACAAAGATACAAAATAAAAGAGCTTGATTGTACCAAAATAGGCAAAATACCTAGAATAAAATTCTCAAGTTTAGAGAGAAATGAGGAGATGGAAGAAGGGCAAACCTAATTTCAAGGGGTATTTTGAACACAACAATTTAAGATTTTATTGGCAACAATGCACAGGGGGAAAAAAAAACACAAAAAAAAAAAACACAAAAAGGAAAATAAAAAAGAAATAAAACTCAAAAAAAGAAACAAAGCATAAACCTAAAAAAAGAAAGAGAAACCCAAGCACATACATAATGAAAGATAGAATTTAATAAATAAAAGCAACTTAATCTAGTCAATATCTTCAGCAGATGAAGTTCACAATACCTCTTTAGATCTTCAGGGCTTTCCTAGACATCATGAAGCTTTACTGGATTTCAAGCTAATTCAATCCCTTCAAGCTTATCAAATTCTAATACTACACAAACAAACAAACAAAAATAAGAAGAAAAAAAATCATTACATGAAATAGAAAGTCATGAAAAAGTATTAATTTTGCAATCTTAATTATACATCAAAGTTTTCATAAATTCAAGATTTTTTGCAATCCTCAAAACAATGCTCACTTCCCTAAAGACACGATATAAATAATTATTGAGATCAAAATGTAGTTAAATACAATTGTAATTTATCGAAAAACATGCCAAAAACTAAGACATTGAGAAATAACAACCCCTAGGCATAGGTATATATATTATTTTTAAAACACTTCCAACAATTTTCCTAGTATCACACACTCTACAAAACTCAATTAAAAATAACAACCACTAGGCACAGGTGTATATATTTGTTGTTTAATAAAAAATATTTCGTTTTCGTTATTCATTCGTTACCAAATAATACCAGCCAAAGCTATTGTACATATATCAATACTTAATAATAAAAAATAAATAAATTACCAAACACCAAATGAAGCACACCAGTCACTGCTATGCAATCCAAAAAAATATATAGAATTCAAAATTAAATAACAAACAATGCACACCAGCCAGTGCTTTACAATAATAAAAAATTAAATTTAAAATAAATAATAAACAATGCACACCAACTACTGATCCGCAATCTCAAAAAATAAAAAGAAAGTGAAACCTTATAGAAGAAGATATTCAAGACTTTCCGAACTTGAATATAAGACTGAAATTGTCTTAAACACCTGTCACTTGGAGAAAATAGAAAATTTTATTAGAAGGAACTTATAAACGGGAAAAGAAGTATATTTAAAAAATATATATAAAAAAAAGACCTGTAGACACCCCATTTTTGACCGACTTTAAGACTCAGACGTCACCGATTGAGCGCTGGGTGATGTTGCATATCGCGCTTGTTCCGAAGTTTTAGAGTCTCGGCCGTGAGCCTTGCCTCCGGACTTCCGGGCTTTTCTGTACTTTGCCTCGGTTTGCGAACCAGGCTTTGTTTTCTCTTCCTGAAGGGAGGGAGAGGTCTCATAGATCATCTCTCAGTGGCCGTAGGTTACGTTTCATGGTCGTAGGCCATTTTTCCCATTTCGGAGTCCGGTTCTCGGTTTTCGGAGCCGTCGGCCGTGTGCCTCGGTTCAGGACCGCTTAACCACCTCCGTTTGCTCCAGTTTTTGGCACACATCTTATTTACTCCCTTTTGAGGGACACTGTGGTCCGAGAGACCAACTTCGTGGTTGAACACCATCTCCGGTGCTTAACAGTCAGTTTTCGGGGCCCCAGGCTGCGTGTTTCGGCCCCCGAACCTTCAATTTGCATTGGTTTGAGTTCATTTTTGGCAGGGACCTTATTTTCATTGTCATGAAGGTCGTAGAAGGGTGGGAGGCCAGCAATTGTTCTGAAAGTCAACTTTATTCCTTCATCGCTCTCTGTCGCCTGTTTTTCTTGCTAGAAAGCTGATGTTGACCACCCCCGGGCCACTTTTTTGGGCCATCAACCACATATTTGTGTTGTACACACTTGGGAGGTCACCAATATGTCATAGCCGGCCAGCAATTGTTCCTGACCCTTTTGAACCCCTCTGAAAAGTTGGGTTTCCTCTCTCCTAGTTCATATTTTCAGGGTTTCAACCACATAGCTGTGTTATGCACACATGGGAGGCCACCAATATGTGTGGCCGGCCAGTTTTCTCTGATTGACCTTTTTGACCCTAGCCGGCCGACTAGGGGAGGTGGCCGGCCGGCCACCTGAGCTCCCAGAAACTGGCCAGCCATGCTCCCCTCAGCAGGTTCCTTACAGATACATCCTCATTTTCCCCCCAGATTCTGTATTCGATGGGGGCACTTTTGGGGAGAAAATTTGAATTTCATTTCCCCCCTTTTTTCTCCACACCTTTGCCTATATAACCAGCACCCCCAACTGTGTTTAAGGGGTTACAAAATTGGTTTTGAGCTCTTGCTTACATCTCTCCCCTCCCTCTTTACTCCAAGCCTCAAAACCCCAAAGTCCTACACCATTTCTACTCCATCTCCAAGCCAACCAATCCACACTCCATTCCAGCAGCTTGGAGGCTCTTTCCAGAGGCTAGGAGCACCACTTCTTGGACCAAGAGGCTGCTGAAGTTTGGTTCTACAAGGGTGAGTTCCATTTTCTCTCTTTTGTGCACTATTTTGATCTATATCCTAGCTCCTTGTGCTTACATTTTTGAGCTCCGACCCTAATTGGAAATAGTCTTATTTTGAGCTCTTTTTTATGTTTGATTAAGGGCCTTTCCCTATTTGAGGCTTCCTTCTTACCCTTTGTGTTTAAACTCTCTTTTAGGCCTATTTTTGCATAGTATTTTAGGCTCATTTGTGAGCTGTTTTAAACTGTAAAGTGGCTTTTTTTTAGCCCCTCTTAAACTTTGTTGAAGGGCTATCCTCTGTTTGAGGACAGCTACTACCACTTGCCTCTTTACCCCTCTTTTAGGCCCTTTTCTTGCATGATAGTTTAGCCTTACTTGTGTTCACTTTCGTGGCTTTATGTAAACTGTGAAGTGCCTTGTTTTGAGCCCCTATTCAACTTTGTTGAAGGGATCTTTGCCATTTGGGGCCGGCTGCTGCCCCTTGTCTCTATTCTCTCTTTTAGGGCCATTCTTGCATGATAGTTTAGCCTTATTTGTGCTCATTTTTGAGACTTGTTGTAAATTGGAAAAATGATTTTTTTGAATCATCTTCATGTTTTATTAAGGTTTCATTTTTTTTTGAGGTCATATGCTATCTTGTATGCGTGGTTGCCTCCTATTTTGACCCTTATATCCTAGCCCTTGTTGCATGCTTGGTTTGGCCTTCTAGACACTGAAATCCAGTGGATTTTCAGTGGTTTGGCCACTGTTTTGAGCTTCCAAATCAGAGGGGGGTGACCCCCTCTCACCTTGATTTGTTTGGTGGTAATTTCGGCCTTCCAAAGAGGCCCTATCTTGCATGCTTTGTGGACTGATTTTGGGGCCAATTTGGTGAGTTTTGAGACTATCATATTTGATTTTCAAAGTTGGTTTGGGGCTGCCACATGTCTATCTTGTATATGATTAAGAATCCCTTTGTATGCCCTCTAAAGGAACCCCTCATTTGTGCATGTGTTGGCTGCATTTCCATGGTTATTTGGACATATTTTGGCATGTTTTATTCACTGATTTTTGTTGGTTTGATGAGTTCTTACTTTCTTCATACACTTGCCATGTAAACTATGTTTGCCCGCCAAAATTGCATGCTAATTTAAGCCATCTTGCTAACACCTTTTGGCCACACTCTAAACTGGAAAAGTTCATATTTTGGGACTGCCTTGACTCTGTCTTCATGCTTCATGATCAAAAAATGCATGCTTTGTATAGCTATAAGTCATTCCATGTGCCTAATTTTAAGTTTCGGGTCTCATCTCATGCATCGGGTGCCATATCGCCATGCTTCGGGGCTGTTTAACATCATGTTTTAGTGCTGAAATTTGCTTATTTGCATATCATGTTCCATGTCTTACCATGCTTTGGTAGAGTGGCATTCGTGCCTTAAGTTCGGTCCTCGGTTTGCGTGCATGTGTGCACGCATCTCAAGTGTCTCATTTCCATCTAATGGCCGCTGATGTGAGTGTGGCTGAGGTCCACTCATATTGGCGTAAGTCCATCATGCATTGCGTATGCCATTTCGATTCATAGCATTGTGTATACTAGGTTGTATGTTAGCGCATTGTGTATGCCATGTTACCTCGTGCATCGTGTATGCCATTTCATAGCATTGTGCATGTTAGGTTGTATCTTAGTTGCATTCATGCATGTCATGCATATTGCATTGTGTTTGGGATAGGAGTTAGCCCGAGTACGGGAAACGAGGTACGTTTCGTACTCCGAGTGACGGAACATGTCTCAATTCCCAATCGCCGATACTCCGGATTACCCATGATGGAGTTTAGGTCTTGTTGTGTTTATGTGTGCATTCATTTCATATTAAGTCGTGCAACTCGACTCCTCGGTCATCATGCATCGAGATGCGTGATTGGTGGCGCGAGGATCGAGGATTACACTCTCTGAAGAGTAGTCAAGCATACATATGTGAAAATACATTGCTATGCCCCTTTCCTGCTCTCTGTTGCAGCAAATCAAGAATCAGCAGCCTTCCGGAGCTTGGCGCGCTTTCCAAGAACAATTGCAAATAGAGGCTAATTGGGACATCACAGTGGATTTCCGCACAAGGCAACCCGAACATATATCATTCATCAGAATTGAGGCAGTCCCTGGCTTGCATGCCAATTTATTGCTTTCCTAGTTAAGTTTGTTAATTAATTAGGACTTTGTATTTATTCGGACTGTAATTATTTATTTGGGACTGTATTATTTATTCGGACCTTCTGCGCGAGGGGAATGTTGTAACAAGTGTGCATGTGTGTGATGTATGTCTTCCAACCCCACGTCATTCCCCCTTTTATTTACCAGCTTATGATGGTTAGATTAGGGCATGTTTCAATTAGCATACAGTATGATAGCATGTTTGCATTCATTCATCTGTTTTGCATGCACCGGGCTCGGCACATCATAATTCACTGCATTGTATTTCAATTTCAAGTTGAATACGTGTTAGTTGTAGCATTCCATATGCCATGTTTAGAATAGCCGAGCCTGTTATAGTTGCATTTTTGCATGTGTTGCATTAGGCATTTCTGTATAGTTAGGATCATGCATGAATTTCTAATTAGCTTCTGTTTTGGCTTGGAGTACTCGGTGAGTTTTTATGCTTTAGCATCCTTGCATGCGTGTGAGTGACTGCCATGATAGCATGCTTACCATGAGGCTATTTGCTTATGTGATATAACTGCCTGAATGCCTGTGGGTGAAGGTTGGGTTATTTGGATTGGGACAAATCATTAACTGTGAGTTTTAAGCCCACTAGATAGTGGCAAAACCATGTTTTCTAAGCCCACCTGAGGGTGGCAAAGTCTGCATTTTAAGCCTACTTGCAAGTAGCAAACCATCTTTCAAAAACAAACATGAAATGTTTTGTTCCAATTCAAGCGATCTAGTCTATACTTGTATGCTGTGCGCATCACATAGTAAATCTAGGCTAATAACCAGAATAAGAATACATAATGTTTTCAAAACTAGATATCATGGTTAGTAGAGGCCGATCTTTGATCGAGCAAGCGGGGGTGCTCACGAAGTGACCTTCCCCAATCGTACCCAAGTTCCCGAGCCGAGGCAACTTTTGTGATGACGGACACGTGGCCTTAGGCACGAGTTAGGGTTTCCTAAATTTCCCAAAAATAAAATATTTAGGTGGCGACTCTGTATCTGGCAAAACAGTCGATGTTTGGCACTTTTTTGAAAAAAATCTGTTTTCTCAAAACGATTTGCCGGATTTGGACTCTTTGGTTTAGATTACGAACCGTGACAATTTGAGTCCGAACTGTAGTGAGCCCAAACGAACGGAACGGGGGACCTCATTCCCTCCCCGGGGCATTCGGGGACATCTACAGTTTCTGGCGACTCCGCTGGGGATTTAGAGAATTTGACTCGAACTCATGATATCTAGTTTTGACTACACTTGTGTGTTTCTTTGTATTGCATTTGCATTGGTGTGCCTAGGACACTGTGTTTTCCATCTGCTATTCCCGAGCGGTTTGCCAAAGGCTGCGTGCTATAAGGCTTACCGGTTACGAGCTCTGGCAGTATGGGAACACAAACCTCGGTTTTACCGGGGCACCCTTTTGACCATTCGACCTAGTGTATATTCGGAATCTGTAGTGACCATTCCAAACTAGGACAGGTTGCTTACCCGATATAGGTTGTTTGAAACCGCTGCGTGCGTAGTGAAACCCTAGCTCCTGACAAAATAGGACAAGGAAACCCTACCCCAACATGGGGGTGTTTTGGTTCTCACTTATCTGTTATGTGCTTTTAGAGTACGTCTCTACAGGGAATGCATGTATCAGTTTATGGATTTGGGCATCAGGCCTGCGGGCGTCAGTCAGTGTTTGAGAATCAATTATCTGCGGGTATCAGATTCAACTTTCGGGGACAGTGATTCAGGGATAATGATCAGTGTCTGAGGACAGTGTGTATTCAGCTTATCGACTGTGTGTTGTTATGCCCAACTGTGTGTTGTGTATTTATTTTAAGTTGTTATGCTGTTCAATTATCTGGTTGTTTATTTCCTTATTGCTTTATTTATCTTTATGCTAGGAGAGTTTTAGCACAATTGCTTCAAACCCAGCAGATATTCCCCAAGCACTTTGGACAAGAGGTCGTCGGCTCAATCGATCTGAGGATCTGGGTGAACGAGATGTTCTATTCTCTACCCCGGTTGTCGGAAGAAGGCGAAGCGCGGTGTGTTTGAGCGAGAGGTTACGGAAGCGTTGGCCTACCCTAGCAGTGAATAGTCGGGCTGAGGTCTTAGTTTCTGCCATAGAGATACACATACCAGTCAGTCAGCAAGATCAGCAGAATATGGCCGGGATGGAAGAAATGATGCACCAACTCCAAGAGAGTATGAGACAGATGCAGGAGGACGCTGTCCGCCAAGTGGAGTTCGCTAAACAGCAGGCCACAATCATGGCCCACCAGGCAGAGCTAATTACCCGGCTCCAGCAGCAAGCCGGAGCATTAGCCTCACATCCAAACCCTCCCTCACCAGGAGTCCCCCTACCCGAGCAAACACCAACTACCCAGAATGTCCTGCCAAACATCTAAAACACCTTGCCAAATGTCCAAAACATCCAGGAGGACACGGACATTCCAACGGGGCTAGCTCCGCCCCCACTTCCGCCTCAACTGTCCAAAACCCATACACCCACCAACCACCGGGACTCTCCCTTTGAGTTCGAAATAGGCCATACAGCACTGAAATTGAGCAAGCTCGAGAAGCTATTCAAAAAATCCCAGGAGGTGAAGGCTATTCCGGATATCAATGACGGATATATCGATGTGGCTGTAACATTGCCAGATAGATTCAAAATGCCGCAGATCGATCGCTTCGACGGATCTGGTGATCCCATGGTCCACATCCGACTATTCTCAGATATACTACGACCAATGGGCCTAACCAGACCCCAGAAGCTTTCGCTATTTGGCCGAACCCTATCGGGAGTGGCCGCTATCTGGTATGCGAAGTTGGAGGATGATGTCAAACGGAGTTGGAATGAAATGGCCGAGGCCTTTGTTGCGCAATACTCTTACAACACCCAAATTGAGATTACAACTCGTGATCTCGAAACAACAAGGCAGGAACCCAAAGAGAGTTTCTCGGATTTCGTGACCCGGTGGAGGGCGAAGGCCTCGATGATGACTTTAAGGCCCACCGATAAGGACCAGATCAGGATGATTGTGCGCAACCTCCAACCAAAACTGATGCAAAAAATGATTGTACTCCCATTCCCCACCTTTTCGGATCTGCACGAGATGGGGGTACAAATTGAAGATGCAATGAAACAGGATCTGATTGACCAAGACAGGGAGCAACCCCAGAGAACTTTTAACCGCAACAACAACACAGGCCCGAGTGGCGCTGTAACTGCAAGAACTTCGGAGGTCAGCATGGTCGCCACCATTCCCCCTCCCCTTCTAAGGCCCATGGCAGCTACATCCTTCTCCGGTGCATCCGGAAGCAGTACCCAGACCACTAAATACCAACCCAGAGGCCAAAGAACCTTCACTCCACTGTACATGCCCCTGTCCAAAGCTCTAGGGGTCTTAATCAAAAAAGGGCATCTAAAACCCCTAGAGCCGAGGCTGTTACCAAATCCACTCCTCCCCACTCACAACCCAGCCAAGTATTGTAAATATTACCAACAACACGGTCATGACATAGACCAATGCTTCAGATTACGTTATGAGATTCAGGATCTCATTGACAAACAAGTGATTTTGCCACTAGAAAGACCCAATGTTACAACCAACCCACTCCCTACACACAACCCAGCTCCACCTCCCAAAAGAGTCAACGTTATCTAGACTGGGATTGTGTCTTACGATCTTAGCATCTATATCACTCCCTCCCATCTACCTGAGCCGGAGGTGCTCCTTCCCGACTATACTGACTTTTTGTGCAAGTTAGACATCTCTACAACCCAACCTGAGCCAATGGTGGTGGTTGTTGAAGACAGTGCAAGGGAAATTACAGAGGAGGATGGAACTGTTAAGTCAGGGTTTGAGCAGTCTGGGAATTTTGCTAGGGAAGCCTACGATCCGAGTGAGTACATCCTATCAGTGGGCCAGTCTGAGCCAAGTATAGAATTTCCAGAGAGAGAGGAATTGTGTGTGATCCGGGGGGATGGATTTGAGCAAGGGGTAGGTGATCTGACAGCCGTAGAAGAGGGCTTTGCCAACCTACAGTTTTTCGATGACCAAGAATCAGGCGGCGCAGTAGTCAACTGGTTTGATTATGAGGAATCGATAGAGGCCATTGGATGGCTGGATGATCAACCAGATGTGGTGGAAGAATTCCAACAAGGCCCGGCAGGGGCGAGTGTATCAGTTGTGGCCGGAAGGGCCGAAAGTCAGAGTACATTGCCGGAGAGCGCCGGTACGAAGAATTTCGCTCAGAACAGGGGCATTGTGAATGCAGAGGAAGCTAAACAACAAACTGCACTAACGCAGGTGGAACAGGAAAAGATTTCGAATTCTGAGAGGATTCGAAAAGCCAAAACCCATGAAGTAATCAAAAGTGCTGTGGGCACGAAGACAGAAGATGCTGTGAGCATAGGGGCTGAAAGTGCTGCAAATATAATCATACCGGAGCCAGACAGGTGCCTTTCGAATGCCAACGGGATGTGGTGGGAAGACGATGATTTATGTCTTGCCCACACAGACGATGATTGGGGAAGCAATCAACCAGGCGACACATGGTATCTCGATGAAGTTGATCACATGACAAGAAGCGGGCGGTACTTCAAGCCCCCGCACCTAGACCAGCCAGAGACATCTGGGAAGGATAAAGAAGCTGAGAAACAAAAGGAGAAGCAAATCGAAGAGGAAGCTGTGTTGAGGCAGTTGAAGAAGATACAAGCAGACATCTCCATCTGGAGACTGCTTATGGCGTCACGAGTGCACAGACAGGCTGTCCTATCTGCTATGGACAAGGCTAAACTCTCTATAGATACCACACCAGAGCAGCTGGTTGGACTGGTCTTTCCAGGAGGAGGTTCCCCGATGTTAACCTTTTCAGATAAAGAACTACCGCCTGAGGGCGCAAATCATAACAAACCCCTTTACATCTCTGTGAAATATAGAGACAAGTGGGTGCCAATGGTTCTTGTCGACACGGGATCCGCCATTAATGTGTGCCCGTCAAAGACAGCATATGCAATCGGGTTAAAGCCCGCGGACTTCGTGCCGACTACTCAAGTGATCAGAGCCTATGATAACACCAGCAAGGAGGTGATGGGGACTGTCAAAATTCAGACCCAGGTTGGTCCAGGACAACACAACATTGAATTTCATGTCTTGGATGTTCCTGCAACCTTTAATTTACTCTTGGGGCGACCGTGGTTGCACCAAGTAAAGGCAGTCTCTTCCACTCTACATCAGATGGTGAAATACCCCTATGGAAAGGGAGTAGCCATTGTTTTCGGGAATTCATCGATCCATCCACCTCCGTAGGTATCTACACCAGTCTTGGAAATCAAGCACGGCACGGAGGATATGTTCTTATCAGGGTTTACTCTGGCTGAGGCTCGGGTTGTGCAGAATATCATGGCTGTTAATGAGGGAGTGTACGTCAGTGCTCAATCTGTATATCTTATGAACAAACTACAACACATCCCCGGGATGGGATTAGGAAGGAGCGGTCGGAAGGGCATCACAGCATTGGCCAAAGTGCCACACAACCCTCATACCTTTGGATTGGGTTATCAGCCCACCAAAGAGGATTGGTTAAGGAAAGGAAAAGAAATGGCTGGAAGAGACAGAGCAAAGAAGGCTGGGAAGCCATTTGAGCTGATGCATAGGCCCATTCAGGGTACCCTAAACGGACGCTTCGTCCGGGAGGGGGAAGACTTTCCTTTTTGTAGCTTCCCAGAGCCGTGGCAGAACATGGAGAAGAAGCGCGTACCAGGCTTCGAGATTTTCTTTGACCTACAACTATCCGGGGATGACGTTGCTGAAGAGTAGACAGACCCATCGGCTGAGGTTGAGCAGTGTAAGGCAGTGGACTCCGAGGGCACTGAAGTTGAAATGGGGGTAGCACTGGCATGTTTACTTTCAGATCCTCCGATCGACCATAAGTGCTTGGGGGATAGCTTCTCGGTTTCCATGATTGGGGATGAAACGGCTACGAGCCTACCAGCAACTATTTTGGATGCATCTATCACACCTTCTCTCACTTGGCAATACGAAGAGAGATTTTTGTCCAGCAATACCAGGTCAGGTAGTGAGCCGGAATCTGATTCCACTGAATCTTGTGAGTCGGAATCAGGTTCCAGCTCGACTAAGTCTGCGTTTGGTAATCCTGAGGATGATAACCCGGATGCCACAGTCTTGTCCAGTGTCACGACCCAAACTCGCCCCTATAGGTTCGGTGACGTAACCGGCCAGTAATCCGTGGATTACTTACGGCCTCTGAAGACATTAACAAATATTAAGGGGCTGCGGAAGCAAAAATGTAAAATAAACAAGGTCCAATGAGCTGTTATGACATACATGGGACAGAAAATTTTAAAATTTATTTATATACATAGCATGCCAGTCAAAGTACACTAATATGTACAGAATATTTACATAAGTACGTCCCAAGATCCGACTTTACAAAGACACTACCATTGACTAGCATGAAGTACAAAACTGCCACGGTGTTAGGCTTCAGGCGGAACCTCCTCGGGAGGCGCAACAGGTGGCTGACCAAAAACAAAAACAAAGGGCCATCAACTCCGGCCAGGGTCTAGTACCGGCTCACCTACATATATATAATAAACTGTGAGCGAAAGCCCAGTGAATAATAATAGAGTAAAGGTTTTAATGAATGATATCCATCACAGAGTTAGAAATCAGAGTTTATTTCAGAACCACAATCTTATCAGAAATAGAGTCTTATGCATTTCAGATTTCCAAACAGAAACAGATTCAAATACATGCTCATAGTCGGTTTCACATTCGTGTACAAATTTGGCATAAGATCATATGTGGTACACCCATTAGCTATCAGATCAGGTAGGTCTAAAGACCACAACAGGTAGGTCCGAAGACCACAACAGGTAGGTTCAAAGACCACAACAGGTAGGTTCGAAGACCACAACAGGTAGGTCCAAAGACCACAATAGGTAGGTCCGAAGACCACAGCAGGTAGGTCCGAAGACCACAAATAAAGTTGGTACCAACAACCACGGTATTATTACCCCCGGGCGAGGGCCATCCGGACTAAGGGTGCCACAAATACTTTTTAGAAAAACGGGACATTCATTCATTTATTTCCAACATATCATAGCTTTTCCAAGAATCAGTCATTTCGTATCATAGTATACTGAAAATACATAACATTGAACATAACTTTACAAAGTTATTACTCACAGTGGGCGTTGATACAGGTAGACGAAGTCAAAGGATCAACAGATTGCGGCTCGTGACCTACATAACACATTACGGGTACACACTTTGAAACATGTACTCCAATTGTACAAAACCTACATTAACGATTCTAAGTGTGTACTTAACTCCTTAACCTTAGTATGGAGTCTTAATCATGGCCTAGGAATGCCTAGGATGGAATGAGGGTGCAAAATTGCCTTAGAAAACATTTTTCAAAAGTTGCTGAAAACAGGGGTCTCGTTCGAGCGAGCCTTCATTCGCTCGAGCGAGCTCCCAAAATCAAAGGCTTCGCTCGAGCGAGCCTTTCTTCGATCGAGCAGTCTGATGAAACAGTAAAAATACTGGATGTCGAAATTTTACGCGCGATGCTCGCTCGAGCGGAGCCCTGGACAAAGGTGCTCGCTCGAGCGAGGAATCCTTTGCTCGAGCGAGGAAGCCAAATTCTGAAATTTCCAGATTTGCCTCCCAAGTTCGAACCAAGCATTCTCCAACCCAAAACTCAACCCCTTGGGCCCAAACTCTGGAAAAAAAATTTAAACTCATAGTATATCAAGTTTCAAAAGCAAATTTATAGAATCATTGCCCAAGAGTGAGTCAATTTGAGCATCATTTACAAACCCATTTTCAAGAACAAAGTGCAATCCAACATGCATGAGTTCAAATGCATTTCAAAGCTTCAAATCATGATCCAAGGCAACATTTAACTCAGAAATTTGTTGACCTCATAGGCTTTAGCAAAAATATGCACATGCATGTAGAAATTTGACACCCAACCACTTAAATTTCCATGAATGTGCACATGCATGTATGTTACACTACCCAATTCACTCTAATCTTCAATGTGTCAAGAATTATGCAAGAGCTAATTCAATTCCTTAAATGAGGGGGGGTGAATTTCTACCTTAAACCTTCAAGTTTGAGTGTGAGAGCTCAATTCTTCCAAGTTGCCTACAATTCCTCCAATTTTCTAAGCCAAACCTTGTTGAATCAAGTTTTCTTCACTCTCACTTGTCTCTCCCACGTTGGTCTCTCAAGAGAATGAAAGCAAAATGTTCCAAGACTAAGTCTCCTAATTGTCTAAGTTAGTGGCCTTCAATGGCGTAATCGTAAATAAGCTAGTTTCATTATTAAAATGTTATCTAATTAGATTTAAACATTCCAAATCGAATTTTAATTGAACCTACCATAAAATCACATAAAATCTCACTAGCCTAAAACACCAATCAACTTCGGATCCGGGCGCCGATAAGGCTTTCAATTTGTAGTTTAAAGTCTAAAACACGAACAGATATTCCGACACTGAACAGATAAACACATAAGTCATGCAATGCATATGCAAATAAATTCCAGATTTTTTTTCCCTTAATTATTATTAGACATAATTAAGTCCCAATTAGCGTTAATCAGGGTCGGGGTTATTACAGCATTCCCCCCTTAAGAGAGTTTGGTCCCCAAACTCAAGTTACCTTCATTCGAAGCCAATGTCGGGTCTAGAGGAAACAAATCCGGATATCTCTTCTTCATGTCTTCCTCGGTTTCCCAAGTTGCATAGGTTCCCCCGTGGTTCTGCCAATCAACTTTCACCAACGGTATTTCTTTGTTTCTCAACCTTTTAATCCTTCGATTCACAATCTGAATAGGCCTCTCTTCATAGGTGTAGTCATCTTTCAAAAGTACATGCGTCGGTTCGATGACGTGGAGTGGATCTCTCAAATATTCCCGAAGCATCGATACGTGAAAGACATTGTGCATATGTTCCATCACCGGTAGTAAGGCTATTCGGTAGGACACCGGATTGATCTTTTCAAGAACTTCGTAAGGTCCAACATACCTCGGAGCCAATTTTCCTTCAACACCAAATCGGGTTTGACCCTTCATCGGGGTCACCTTAATAAACACACGGTCCTCCACTTCATATTCCCTTTCTCTTCTTCGAACGTCGGCATAGCTTTTCTGCCTATTTTGTGCAGTTTTCAAACGTTGCTGTATCAGTTTCACCTTCTCGGTTGTTTCTTGCACAAGTTCCGATCCCAACAAAGGTCTGTCACCCACTTCAGCCCAACATATTGGAGATCGACACTTTCTTCCATACAATGCTTCGTAAGGAGCCATCCCAATACTTGAGTGATAACTGTTGTTGTACACAAACTCAGCTAATGGCAAGTAGGTTTCCCAATTTCCCTGAAAGTCTAACACACACATTCTGAGCATATCCTCCAGAGTTTGGTTAGTTCGTTCGGTTTGGCCATCAGTCTACGGGTGGTAAGCACTGCTCAGTCTTAGTTCTGTTCCCAAGGCCTGTTGCAAACTTTGCCAAAATCTTGATACAAACTTTGAGTCCCTATCAGACACAATAGATACTGGCACTCCATGTAGTCTCACAATTTCAGTCATATAGATGTTAGCCAGTCTATCAGCGTTATAAATAGTTTTAACAGGCAGAAAATGTGCAGACTTAGTCAAACGGTCAACTATAACCCAAATAGAGTCCATACCTCGAAAAGAACGAGGCAATCCCACAATGAAGTCCATGGTGATGTGCTCCCATTTCCATTCTGGTATTGGGAGTGGTTGTAGCAAACCGGCAGGTCGTTGATGTTCGGCTTTAACCTGTTGGCAATGTAGACATCTAGCCACAAAGTCTGCAATACTCCTCTTCATTCCAGGCCACCAAAAATGCTGTTTCAAATTGTGGTACATCTTCGTGTTCCCCGGATGCATAGCAAATTTACTACTGTGAGCTTCAGTCATAACACGTTTCCTCAAATCATAGCAATCAGGCACACAAAGACGGTTCTGAAATTTCAGCACACCCTTTTCAAACACAAATTCGGGCCTCGGTTTCGAATCAAACTCCTCTATAATCTTTTTCAAGTGTTCATCTTCACATTGTTTCTTTTTAATCTCATCAAGAATAGCAGGTTGAGCAGAGACAGCAGACATCAATCCATCTTGTTCATAGTCAGTTGACAAGTCTCTTCGGCTGGATAACAAACACAACACAGTTGCACCAGATTTTTGGCTCAAGGCATCCACCACGGTATTAGCCTTTCCCGGGTGATACAGGATTTGCAAGTCATAATCCTTGATTAGTTCCATTCAACGTCTCTGTCTCATATTCAACTCCTTTTGGGTAAAGAAATATTTCAAGCTCTTATGGTCGGTGTACACTTCGCAAGTTACCCCATACAAGTAATGACGCCATATCTTCAAAGCAAACACCACGGCTGCCAATTCAAGGTCATGCGTCGGATAATTCTTTTCATAAGGTCGCAATTGTCTAGAGGCATAGGCGATCACCTTTCCATTTTGCATTAGTACACACCCTAAACCTTTATATGAAGCATCACTGTACACTTGAAACCCATCAGTACCGTTTGGCAAAGTTAAGATTGGTGCAGTCACTAACCTGGTTTTCAACTCTTGGAAAAGCCTCTCTTTGATCATTCGATCAAGCGGCATGTTTTTACGAGTTAAGCGAGTCAATGGCAAGGCAAGCTTTGAGAAGTCTTTCACAAATCTCTGTAGTAGCTGCAAGTCCCAAAAACTTCATTTACATCATATTTGTAGGCCTCGGCCAATCCACAACAGACTTCAATTTTACGAGGGTCTCTGAAACACCATTTTTGTCAATCACATGGCCCGAGAAATGCTACCTTTGTCGGCCGAATTCACACTTAGACAATTTAGCATACAACTTCTTTTCTCTCAATATCTGCAAGGCGGTTCTCAAATGCTTTTCATGTTCTTCCCTGTCTTTAGAATATATTAGAATATCATCAATAAATACAACAATAAAATCATCCAGATACGATTTAAACACTCTATTCATAAGATCCATGAAAGCAGCAGGTGCATTTGTCATCCCAAACGGCATTACCAAGAATTCATAATGTCCATATCTAGTTCGGAATGCAGTTTTCTCAATGTCTTCGGCTCTAACCTTTAACTGATGATACCCAGACCTGAGGTCAATTTTAGAAAACACTTGGGCACCCTGAAGTTGGTCAAATAAGTCATCTATTCGGGGCAGAGGGTATTTGTTTTTGATAGTCACTTTGTTTAATTCCCGATAGTCTATACACAATCTCAAAGACCCATCCTTCTTTTTGACAAATAACACTGGAGCACCCCAAGGTGAAGTACTCGGACGGATAAAGTTCTTGTCTAACAGTTCCTGGAGTTAGGTTTTCAATTCTTTCAATTCAGAGATAGACATCCTATAGGGAGTCTTGGATATAGGTTGTGTCCCCGGAATCACCTCAACAGTAAATTCAATTTCTCTGTCAACTAAATCCCCCGGTAAATCAGTTGGAAACACATCAGGAAAGTCACAAACAACAGGGATTGTTTCTACGGTAGGACTGTCTGATGATGTAGTCAATATGCAGCACAGATAACCCCTACAACCCTTCCTAAGTAGTTTTACAGCTTTCATAGCCGAAATTAAGTATGGGGGAAGAATTACTCCATTTCCTCTAAAGGTAAATTCAGGCATACCCGGCGGTCTAAACACAACAGTTTTGTTTACACAGTCAATGGTAGCACAGTATTTAGTCAACCAATCCATCCCCAAAATACAGTCAAAATGATGAATGTCCAAAGGTAATAAATCCATATACAATATCATATCACCAACCACAACATCACAAGCCGGATAAACATGAGTGCACATCATAAAATCCCCAGAAGGTGTAGATACAGATAATACACATGTCATACGTTCTAGTGGCCTAGTCAATTTTCGAGAAAAAGCACGTAACACAAAAGAATGCGTGGAGCCAGAATCTATCAATACGCATGTATTTTGAGAACATACAGAAAGTGTACCTGACACTACGGTATAGGTGTTCGGTACGTCACTAGGCACTAAAGCAAACACTCGGCCCTGTCTTAACGGTTCCTTTCCTGCATTGGCTTTGACGTTGGTTTTGGCCACAGAAACAGATCCCACTGAGCTCACTGCAGGACGGCTAGTAGTCTCAGATCTAAACGGACAATCCCTCATTACATGGCCTGTCTTGCCACAACTGAAACACGCACCTGATATTCAGTGACAAGTACCTCTGTGCTTATTCCCACAGTTGGGACAATTTGGCGTAGAGTCATTACCTTGGTTTGAGTTACTGTAAGACCCTGTGTTATGCTTCGTATTCCCAGAAAATGAACGGCCCTTTTTAAAGTTATTCCCGAATCTTTTCCTTGTCCACTCAGTCCGTGGCGCGGAAGTTTGTTTCTTTGCTGCTGGAATGGATTCTGCCATTAATGCCCTGTCCAAAACGCTCACATATGTGGGTAGATTCAGAACTCCCACCCTATCCAGTATGTCCAGATCCAATCCATCCTCAAACTTGCGGGCCTTCTTGTCTTCTGTGTCCACCATATGGGGAGCAAACCCAGCTAGCTCGATGAACTTGGCCTCATCTTGGGCTCTGAGACATCTTGCCCTGTTTAAGTTCCTGAAATTCTGAGACTTTCCGGTTTCGAAAGCACTGGGGAAAATACTTATCATAAAAAATTGCGTTGAACTGGGTCCATGTCATATTTTCGTGACCATTTCGAATCAATAACCACCACCTGCGGGCTTCATCTTTCAGTGTGTAGGTAGCTAACAAAACTTTCTGAGTTTCAGAACAAGGGAACACCTCATACAACTTCTCCATCTCAAGCAACCATGTTTCAGCTTTCAGAGGCTCAATCCCACCGTAGAACATTGGTGGTTTCATTTTCAGGAATTTCTGTGTCAGATTAATGATTTCACTGTTATCGGCTTCGGCCTGTACTGGCGAGGGTGGAGGGGGCAAGGGTTGTTGTCTCTGTTGCTGCATTACCACTTCGGTCAAGGTTGCCAGCATTTGTTCCATTCTATCCATTCGGGCATCGGAGGACCCTGCTGTATCATCATTTCTTGTATTGTCCATGGCTATAGGTAAACAAGACTTTATATATTCAAATGCGCATTCAGTTTTAATATTCAGTTGCATTACCACACACCCACACATGCAGATGGAATGCCCCTAATTCTTACTAGGACATCCTAAGCTCATAGGGACCTGTGTGTGCGGTACAACTCGTGCTCTGATACCACTCTGTCACGACCCAAACCCGCCCCTATAGGTACGGCGACGTAACCGGCCAGTAATCCGTGGATTACTTACGGCCTCTGAAGACATTAACAAATATTAAGGGGCTGCGGAAGCAAAAATGTAAAATAAACAAGGTCCAATGAGCTGTGATGACATACATGGGACATAAAATTTTAAAACTTATTTATATACATAGCATGCCAGTCAAAGTACACCAATATGTACAGAATATTTACGTAAGTACGTCCCAAGATCCGACTTTACAAAGACACTACCACTGACTAGCATGAAGTACAAAACTGCCACGGTGTTAGGCTTCAGGCGGAACCTCCTCAGGAGGCGCAACAGGTGGCTGACCAAAAACAAAAATAGAGGGCCATCAACTCCGGCCAGGGTCTAGTGCCGGCTCACCTACATATATATAATAAACTGTGAGCGAAAGCCTAGTGAATAATAACAGAGTAAAGGTTTTAATGAATGATATCCATCACAGAGTTAGAAATCAGAGTTTATTTCAGAACCACAATCTTATCAGAAATAGAGTCTTATGCATTTCAGATTTCCAAACAGAAACATATTCAAATACATGCTCATATTCGGTTTCACATTCGTGTACAGATTTGGCATAAGATCATATGTGGTACACCCATTAGCTATCAGATTAGGTAGGTCTAAAGACCACAACAGGTAGGTCCGAAGACCACAACAGGTAGGTCCGAAGACCACAAATAAAGTTGGTACCAACAACCACGGTATTATTACCCCCGGGCGAGGGCCATCCGGACTAAGGGTGCCACAAATACTTTTCAGAAAAATGGAACATTCATTCATTCATTTCCAACATATCATAGCTTTTCCAAGAATCAGTCATTTCGTATCATAGTATACTGAAAATACATAACATTGAACATAACTTTACAAAGTTATTACTCACGATGGCGTTGATACGGTGAAGCGAAGTCAAAGGATCAACAGATTGCGGCTCGTGACCTACATAACACATTACGGGTACACACTTTGAAACATGCACTCCAATTGTACAAAACCTACATTAACGATTCTAAGTGTGTACTTAACCCCTTAACCTTAGTATGGAGTCTTAATCATGGCCTAGGAATGCCTAGGATGGAATGAGGGTGCAAAATTGCCTTAGAAAACATTTTTCAAAAGTTGCTGAAAACAGGGGTCTCGCTCGAGCGAGCCTTCCTTCGCTCGAGCGAGCTCCCAAAATCAAAGGCTTCGCTCAAGCGAGCCTTTCTTCGCTCGAGCGGTCTGATGAAACAGTAAAAATACTGGATGCCGAAATTTTACGCGCGATGCTCGCTCGAGCAGAGCCCTGGACAAAGGTGCTCGCTCGAGCGAGGAAGCCAAATTCTGAAATTTCCAAATTTGCCTCCCAAGTTCGAACCAAGCATTCTCCAACCCAAAACTCAACCCCTTGGGCCCAAACTCTGGAAAAACAATTTAAACTCATAGTATATCAAGTTTCAAAAGCAAATTTATAGAATCATTGCCCAAGAGTGAGTCAATTTGAGCATCATTTACAAACCCATTTTCAAGAACAAAGTGCAATCCAACATGCATGAGTTCAAATGCATTTCAAAGCTTCAAATCATGATCCAAGGCAACATTTAACTCAGAAATTTGTTGACCTCATAGGCTTTAGCAAAAATATGCACATGCATGTAGAAATTTGACACCCAACCACTTAAATTTCCATGAATGTGCACATGCATGTATGTTACACTACCCAATTCACTCTAATCTTCAATGTGTCAAGAATTATGCAAGAGCTAATTCAATTCCTTAAATGAGGGGGGGTGAATTTCTACCTTAAACCTTCAAGTTTGAGTGTGAGAGCTCAATTCTTCCAAGTTGCCTACAATTCCTCCAATTTTCTAAGCCAAACCTTGTTGAATCAAGTTTTCTTCACTCTCACTTGTCTCTTCCACGTTGGTCTCTCAAGAGAATGAAAGCAAAATGTTCCAAGACTAAGTCTCCTAATTGTCTAAGTTAGTGGCCTTCAATGGCGTAATCGTAAATAAGCTAGGTTCATTATTAAAATGTTATCTAATTAGATTTAAACATTCCAAATCAAATTTTAATTGAACCTACCATAAAATCACATAAAATCTCACTAGCCTAAAACACCAATCAACTTCGGATCCGGGCGCCGATAAGGCTTTCAATTTGCAGTTTAAAGTCTAAAACACGAACAGATATTCCGACACCGAACAGATAAACACATAAGTCATGCAATGCACATGCAAATAAATTCCAGATTTTTTTTTTCCTTAATTATTATTAGACATAATTAAGTCCCAATTAGCGTTAATCGGGGTCGGGGTTATTACATCCAGGTCGTCTTTTCTTTCTCATTTGAGTCTGTTGTAACCGAGGAATCGGACAATTTGGATGTGCTTAATGAGAATCAAGTAGCTGTGGTTTCTGAGTACTTTTCTGTGCCCTTAATTTATTGCATAAATTCAGAATTTCAAAATTTTGATGAAAACGACAAGGACGAAATTCCTCAAGTTTTGCAACGCTTAATTGAACAAGAGTAGGAGAGATTTGTTAAACCCTCAATGGATGAAATCATAACCATGAATATTGGTACTGAGGAGGACCCGCGGCTGGTCCAGATCGGGTCCACGTTGTCTTCGAAGGAACGCGAGCGCTTAGTCGCCTTATTAAAAGATTTCAAAGATGTTTTCGCGTGGTCCTACGAAAACATGCAGGATCGATCTGAGATTGTCTGACACTAGATCCTCTTGACCGAGGCCCAGGTCAGCGAAACTCGGGAGAATCCTCCTGACCGGCTCTCAAGATTAAGGAAGAGGTCACCAAGCAAATCGACGCAGGCTTCCTGTTGGTATTCGAATACCCGACTTGGTTGGCCAACATTGTTCCAGTGCCGAAGAAGGATGGCAGAATCCGGGTATGCGTGGATTTTAAGGATTTGAACAGAGCCAGTTCGAAGGACGACTTTCCCTTACCACATATTGACGAGCTAGTGGACTTCACAGCAGGGCATGCTTTGCTCTCATTCATGGATGGCTTCTCAGGATACAATCAGATAGTGATGGCATCAGAAGACCGGGAAAAGACTGCATTCACTACCCCGTGGGGGACATACTGCTACAGAGTAATGCCGTTTAGGTGGTAGAATGCGGGAGCTACTTATCAACGGGCCGCGACCACGATATTGCACGATATGATCCACAAAGAGGTTGAGGTGTACGTGGACGACATGATTATCAAGTCCAAAGAAAGAGAGGGCCACTACACCGCCTTGCAAAAATTCTTTCAAAGGAACAGAGAATTCCGGTTGCGGCTGAATCCTCAAAAATGTACGTTTGGTGTTACAGCGGCAAAAATGCTAGGGTTTCTGATTACACAGAGAGGTATCGAAGTCGACCCTTCCAAAATCAAGGCCATCCTAGAAATGCCCCCACCAAGGACTGAAAAGGAGGTGCGAGGCTTTCTGGGTAAAGTGCAATTCATAAGACGGTTTATCTCAAAATTAACCTTAACTTGTGAACCACTTTTTGGTCTCGTGAAGAAAGGAAAGAAATTCCAATAGGACGGCCGATGCCAAGCTGCTTTTGAACAGATCAAGGAATACTTACAGAACCCGCCCGTGTTGTCACCGCCAGAATTGGGGAAACCGTTGATATTGTACCTATCAGTGACTGAGACTACGATGGGTTGTATGCTCGCAGAAGAATCAGAGGACAAGATGGAGAAAGCCATCTACTATCTGAGCAAGAAGATGCTAGAATATGAGACTCGCTACACACCTTTGGAGAAGGCTTGCTTAGCTTTGGTATGGGCTACTAGGAAGCTACGGCACTACCTGTTAGCTCACTCTGTAATGTTGGTTTCACGACTCGATCCCATCAAATATCTTTTCGAGAAACCAACACTTACGGGTAGGCTAGCTCGTTGGTTGTTGTTGCTCTCCGAATTCGATCTGAAGTATGTAACGCGCAAGTCAGTCAAGGGAAGGGCAGTAGCGGAATTCTTAGCCAATCATCCAGTGAAAGGGGGTGAAGCAGTCGAGTACTTATTCCCAGATGAAGCTATTTTGCACATCAACGATGAAACTTGGACGATGTAGTTTGACGGAGTGTCAAATCAGTATGGGTATGGGATAGGAGTATTGCTAATAGCACCTGATAAATCCCGTATCCCTCTAGCCTTCAAACTCCAATTCAAAGTCTCGAACAACGAAGCAGAATATGAGGCATGCATTGCTAGTCTAGAAGCAGCCCTGGAACTAGGGGCAAGACGGTTGGACGTCATCGGGGACTCGAACCTTGTTGTGTCTCAAGCAAAAGGAAACTGGAAAGTCAAAGAAGAAAAGATGTTGATGTATCACCAGACCTTGGATTTGTTAATCCCTCGGTTTGAAAAGCTAAACTTTGCTCATCTACTAAGAGAGAACAACAGGTTCACAGATTCTTTAGCAACTCTATCTTCCATGATAGACATCCCATTCGGAGTCCGGATGCGTCCAGTCATCATTGACCAGAAATTTGCGCCAGCCTACGAGTCGATTGCTGCTATAGATGAGGTTTAGGACGAAAACCCTTGGTATTACGACATTTGGAATTTCTTGGAGAAAGAAGCATACCCGCTAGGGGTAAATGCCAAGGATAAAAGGGCAATCAGAAGAATGGTCATTCAGTTCATCATCTGTGAAGGTAAGCTGTATAAGAGAGGCCATCTAGGAATGCACAAGCTGTGTGTCGATGCCGAAGAATCAAAGCGTCTAATGGAATCCATCCATGGAGGGAAATGCGGTGCGCACATGAATGGAGTAATGCTAGCACGGAAGATCCTTAGACAGGGTTACTACTGGTCCACCATGAAGGAGCACTGTATCGGTTTTGTTCGGAGATGCCACAAATGTCAAATTCATGCAAATCGCATGAACATTCCGCCGTCGAAGCTGTACAATATGACTTCGCCATGGCTATTTTCAGTTTGGGGAATTGATGTGATCGGGGTCGTCACTCCGAAGGGGTTGAATGGGCATGAGTTCATCCTGGTCGCGATAGATTATTTCACAAAGTGGGTCAAGGCCCAATCTTATACGGTGTTGAAGGCTTCACATGTCGCGAAGTTTATCAGAAACAACATCATCTATCGCTACGGGGTCCCAAACGAGATAATTTCAGATAACGGTTCCCACTTCAAGAAGAAAGTGATTGACTTGTTGGAGAAATACAACGTGGCTTTTCATAAGTCATCTACCTATCGGCCGCAAACCAATGGTGCGGTTGAGGCCGCCAACAAAAACGTCAAACACATATTGCAGAAGATGGTGGAAACCTACCGGGATTGGCCAGATAAGCTGCCGTTTCCTCTGTGGGGGTACCGAACTTCAATCAGAACTTCTACTGGGGCGACTCCGTATTCATTGGTTTATGGGATGGAGGCCGTTCTACCTATCGAGATTGAGGTTCTGTAATTGCGAGTATTGGCTGAGTGCCAAATAGCCGAAGCAGATTGGCAGTAGAGCAGGTTTGAGGAACTCATGCTATTTGATGAGAGAAGACTGAAGGCACTGTACCATGTTCAAGGTTACCAGCGCAGAATTGCCCGGGCTTTCAACAAGAAAGTTAAGTCTAGGAATCTAAAGGAAGGAGATTTGGTGCTCAATGACAACCGAGCTCTCATCCATGACCCAAGGGGCAAGTTCAGACCCAATTGGACTGGTCCCTACATCATTAAGTCTATCTGGTCAGGTAGAGCTGTGGTTCTGATGGATCTAGATGGCTTGGAGTTCTCACAACCGATCAATATGGACAAGTTGAAGAAATATTACCCTTGAGAGGCTCGCTAGGCCGAAAACCCGAAAGGGCGACCTAGGCAAAACTCAGAGCACAAAAAATTTGAAACTACAAAAACTGAGCTTGCAAGGTTGAAAACCCGCAAAGGGCGGCCTTGGCAAAAGTTAGAGCGTAAAAGGAGAGTGAAAATACCCGAGTGAACCCGAGCCTGAACTACGTAAGGCTTGATTCCCGTCTTTGGGATACGTATGCAACTTCATCCTGAAGTTCAGCCATAAACTTTTCCCCGATCAACTTTGTCCATTTTGATCATCTCAGTCATCTTTGTCCATCAGCATTCATCGTGATCTCTGGTGCAGTGCTTTTCAGACTAGGGGCAACTTTTCATTGCTATGAAGTGCCGCGGTGCTATTCAGACTAGGGGCAACTTTCCAGTTACAGGAATCCGAGGTTGTGCATCTCAGCGACAGATCTCAGGCGTGTCCAGTTCTGATCCATGTCGAAAAATAGTTTTGAAAAGTTTCAATAAAAGTTGACTTTGTTCAAATTAATCTTTTTACAACTAAGACCATTTTTGGACCAAAGCGGAAAATTTTCAGTACCCACAACCTTCAATTTCATTGATTTCAAAATAGAGTTCTCCTACTCTTGCATACAAATTGAAGTTGCTTTTTTATTATATTCATAAAAAAAACTTGAAAGTACTGGTAAAACAATAAATTCGGGACATAGATAAGTTAGGTGTCCCTGCGCTCCCTCCCAGAGCTGGTCGAAGCCTCTGATGCCAAGCTGGGTCCAATCTGCGCTTCTTCATTGAGCCAATCCAAGCACTCGTCAGACAAAGTGTAACTGAAAGCAGGAGCGGGGGCTAGGAGCTCTCTAGTCCTCCAAGCTGTGGCATACCGGGCAAGCTGGGCGCTTCGAACCGAGAATATGGCAGGATACTCTATCCCCTTTGGCAGGCAAGTCTGATCATGACCGAACTGGCGCAGGAACCGGAATGGAAAGTAGAACACATAGTGGGTCAGACCAATCAACTGGATCCCGGTCTGCCGGGACATGCTATAGCTCATTACCGGGAGATTGAGCCAAGGACAGCGCCAAGCGATGCTATCTGCAGACAAATTGCACATCCAGTCAAACCATCACCCTTCATCAGGGGCATCGACTAGGCGTTGTCGAAAAAAAGTAGCCATGAAATTTGAGTAAAATTTGGGCAAGAGTCCACAACCTACAATTTATCCATCAACCATACCTGGAGAGGGATGAAAAATGAGAGAATAAAGAATAGAGAGATGTACGATGAGAGAAAATTGAGACAAGGGTTTTGTGAGAAAAATCGAGCCCGAAGGCCGAGTAATGTGAGCAATATATACGTGAGATTGGATGGGAAACATTACCTGCAGCAGTAGGGGGCTTCCCGTGAATCTGGCCGTCTCCCGGCAATAGAAAGCATCTAAGCCCATTAGTGTCTCGGCCAAAGTCATGGCAATGCAGCTCTTTCCTTCCTTCAAGCCTTGAGCAACTTCGATCAGACGGATGGTAGATCCACTGAAGCCTGGGGCAAGCAGAAAGTGAGATAGCATGCACAAGCAAAGGGCGTGTTGCTGAAAACCTTACCAATGATGGTTGTTGCGGTCACCGGCGTCAGAAAAGCGATGAATCAGGCCGATGATGTCCAGTTTCCCGTCGTAGATCAGAGATCGAGCATCATGCATGGTGAGTCCACACATCCGCCCTAAAGCTTGGGCGTGACCGAAGCGAAACTAAGGCAAAATTTCCTCATGACGTTTGGATTCTATCAAAACTTGAAAATCTTCGAAAGTTGGACATACCTCTTGCCATCCGAAGCTAAACACATGCGTCACCAGGTTCCAAAACCTCACCGCGGCATGAAGGAAAGGAAGGTGCAGCGGAGTATGGCTCAGTGTGAATAGTGCATTCAAGCCGAAACCCCGGAAGTTCAACTTTTCCGAGTCATCTAAAGAAACGATCCGAGTTGTGAGATTTTCGATGAGAAACGCCTCCATTTTGGTACAAAACTGAGATGAAATGAATCAACCACGAGGCTAGAGCTTTTAAAGAGGATAAGACACTGTTCGGGGGACACGTGTCAAAAATTTGGTGGTTGCTGGGCTAAGTGGCCGGCCAGCCACCTTTCCTGGCAGGCCGGCCACCTCTCTCCCCCCAAATGCAAAAAGTTGGCCGGCCAATTCTTAAAGGTGGCCGGCCATGCTCTCAAGTGTGTCTTTGGTCCTGTTTTACCCTCTGGAAGGGAGTTCCTAGCATTTCCATGCATCGGGAGTGTCGAAGGCCTCCATTTCCCTCAGTTTTGGATGCGTTCCGTCACCCAGATCGTCCGAAATGCACTTCGCTCATGGAGTTGTTGTTAAGTCTTACTTATCGAGTTGTTGTCTCGCTTATCGAGTTGTTGTTTTGCTTATCGAGTTGTTAAGTTTGTCGAGCTGTCAAGTATTGCACATTGGGTTGTTACTTTTTGTTTAAATCAATTTTGTCGTGCTTTACTTATTGAGTCGTTAACTTTGTTGTGTTTTGCTTATCGAGTTGTAAACTTACTAAGATTATGTTATTGTTTTGGTGAGTTAAGTTGTCTATTGTGTCGATTCACTACCTGACTTGGCCAAATGCACAATACGCATATCCATTCAATCTCATTTTGGTGCAAAAAGATGCGATGCGATGCTGAGAACACAAAATACAACATTTTTTCAAAAGCTGTTTCATTCCATCATCATTCCTTTGTTACAACATTTTACAACAAGGGTACAAGTTTTACAGAAAATAAAACTGACTAACAATGTACAATGTGCTATAACTACTAGCAAAAAGGTAAATAAAACAGGGAACAGCTGCATCAATGCTCTCAAGAGCAAGAATAAGAGGCCCTCTTCATCCTCTTCTGCGAAGCAGCCTCTGCACTACCGGCACTATCCGAGTCGGAGCTGTCGCCCTCAGGATCCCCCTCGGCCTCACCTCCACTCCCGGAACCAGGGTCAGAACCCTCCTCCCTATCAGCAGATGTATCTGACTGACGATCGGCAACCTCCTCCTCCTCACTGGCCTCCTCCTGAATGATGTGCACTCTACGTCTGCGAGAAGACTCCCCTCTCCCAGCCCCTCGAGAAGGCCTAGATGGTCCAGCCCCTCGAGAAGGCCCAGATAGCCCGGCTCCTCGGGAAGGTCCGGATGGCCCGGCCTGTGACTGAGCATACACCGGAGCTATCTGAAAATGAAAAATGCAGTTTAAATACATCAGCCAAAACATGTATATCAGATACAGATGCAAGCAAACTACACAGAGTGGATGTACGCAGGAATAATGCATGAATATGGTGTGTGTCAGATGTGCTCTACACAGGTAGCCTATCAATGTAGTAAAATGTTCAAAATCAGCATATTATCAGAAGTACGATAAATGCCAGAAAACTAAAGGGTACCTAGAAACCCATGATGGACAACTGCGCCTCTCTCCGCAGGACCAACCCCTCAAGTGAGGCTACCATCTCGAGCACCTCATCCATGTACTCGACAGGAGGCTACAGATGCAAAGGCAAGAGTATCAGTAAAGGAATAAATGTCCAAATGTTTGAGTAATGAATCAAAGCTGTAAAGCATACCGGGGGTGAGTCGGGGTCCTAACATATCGATGGCCAGGCATCGGAGGCTCTATCGGGATCGGAATCGGAGAGGTAGTCCTATATTGCCACCCCATCAGCTCAGTCGGCATATCCGGCCATCCAGGATGAGAATAAGTTGGAGGAATCGGGGGAACCAATCCACCCCCATCCCTAGATGTACGAGCCCTGCTAGTGGAAGGGGCATCCGCAGTGCGAGCCCGGCTTGATGATGGCATACCAGCAGACCTCATCGTCGGAGTACGAACCCCTATCAGTGGAGGCATCAGATATGTGTGACGATAAGTCGCGTACAGCCCCTGATCCAGATGAAAAAATGCATCAGTACCCAACCTGGCGTCAATCACACCCTGGATTGGGAGCCTATCAGCGGTCCGCATGTCAGTTAGGGGTGCTGAAGGAAGGTCCTAAGTGGCGTAGCCCCACACCTGGCGCAAGAAGCGATCACCCAAAAACCAGGCCCTACCAACTGGCCCCTCAAGCAGAATCCTATACCGGGAGGTACCCCATCCTCCGGCAAACCGGAATTGGAGATCTCTACCAAAAGGCGCTCAGGGCTGCCATATGATCTGCGGATAATCAATGCATAAGCTGATCAGAAATTGTAAAAGTGTAAGATTGGAAACATGAAGAACTGAGAGTTCTGAAATACCTCCGATGACCGCACTGTGTCAAAATACTGCCGTAAATAGGGAAGAGACTCCTGAGGTCTCGGCCGATACTGGCCTTCGAATACAAGCGAATACGGAATCGTAAGGGGCACCTCCACCATAAGCTCTGGGGCTAATACCGGGAAGTATGCGTAAACCCACAACTGTGAAAAATAGAGCAGTAGCCATCAGAATACAGAATGCTGAACGTAGAATGTAAATACAACATGCTGAGAGCAAAGTGCAAAGTATAGAATGTAAAGTGCGCCGTGTGTGCAATGTACAAATCATGAGAAGCAGAAATGTAAAGGGTAGAAAGTACCTTCCAGGCTCTCCAATAGCCGCCAAGTATATTCCCCCGTCTGCAGGAAGTCGCGCTCATATAACAGTAGAGAGTGGCCAGGCTGGCACCGCCTCAATCATACCGGCTAACCTGTGAAAGGTCCACTAGGGCGCTCAGCAGATAGAGCCCAACAGTGTTCCCCCTATCGGTAAACAGAGTGGTGCCGAAGAGGAACATCAGGAATCCACGAGTATACTGTGACACCTCCTCGGGAGTCTCAGGCTCCATCTCCACCCTCCTAAAGTGAGAAGAGAACCAGCTGTATCGGACTCTACCTGAAGATCTATCCACTGGCGGGCGAGCTCCCAATAAATATGTCCAGGCAGCCTCCCACTCGCCCATGTCCTCATCATATGGGATGGCCCAACCTCCCACATCGAGGCCCGTCAGTACGACAAAGTCGAACGGGGTCATGGTCATGTCTCCGGTGGCAGAGAAATGAAAGCAGTTGGTGGTGTCCCACCATCTCTCTACCAAAGCGCCCATCAGTGTCCTGCTAACGGGGCAGCGAGAGATCCCAGTGCAGAAGGTCCCGAACCCCGCCACATCAACCAGATCGCGGACAGCCTCCGGGAGCTCGGCGTACCACTCTCTCGCCGTGACAGAGCCATATCCCCGCACAGCACGGGAAGTCACCTGCATTCAAGAATGAATATAGATTTCAGAACTTCAAAATGAAATGAATAAGCTGTGTGCGAATGAAATAAATAAGCTGTGTGCAAATGAAACGAATAAGCTATGTGCAAATGAAATGAATAAGCTGTGGGCAAATGAAATGAGCAAGCTGCGTGCAAATAAAATATATGAGCTGTGTGCAAAATTGAATCAGATACAGAATACTGGGCTGCATGTTCAGAAAAATTCAGAATTTAGGCTGTGTATTCGACATCAAGAGTTTGGGTTGCGTGTTCTACTCTCAATCAATGTGTGCTGCGTGTTCACCTCAACAATGGGCTGTGTGTTCAGAAAATCAGAGTTTCGGGCTGTGAGTTCTACTCTCAATCAGTGTGTGCTGCGTGTTCACCTCAACAATGGGCTGTGTGTTCAGAAAATTAGAGTTTGGGTTGCGTGTTCTACTCTCAATCAGTGTGTGCTGCATGTTCACCTCAACAATGGGCTGTGTGTTCAGAAAATTAGAGTTTCGGGTTGCGTGTTCTACTCTCAATCAGTGTGTGCTGCGTGTTCACCTCAATAATGGGCTGTGTGTTTAGAAAATTAGAGTTTGGGCTGCGTGTTCTACTCTCAATCAGTGTGTGCTGCGTGTTCACCTTAACAATGGGCTGTGTGTTCAGAAAATTAGAGTTGGGGCTGTGTGTTCTACTCTAGATCAGTGTGTGCTGCGTGTTCACCTCAACAACGGGCTGTGTGTTCAGAAAATTAGAGTTTTGGGCTGCGTGTTCTACTCTCAATCAGTGTGTGCTGAGTGTTCACCTCAACAACGGGCTGTGTGTTCGAAAAATCAGAGTTTGGGCTGCGTGTTCTACTCTCAATCAGTGTGTGCCGTGTGCTCACAATTAATTTATGGGTTGCGTGTTCATAAATTCAGAGTGATTGAACTATGCGTTCAAGATGCAAATAGAATATGGTGTCATAGACTAAGCATTCTAAACAAGCTGTGTACTCGAATGAGCCGATAAACATAGCGAAAGCATGAAATATACTAAAAATGCGGAATACATTGCAGAAAATGTAAGGGTGAAGTAAAATACCTCTCGTGCCTGATAGGAGAGGGGAGACTCCGGCTCTCGCAAAAGCAGATCCCCGGGCGCCCGATCATCAAAATCAGTAAAATGGTAGAAAACAGCCTGCGGAAGGACATGTACCCGAGGGGCGTACCTCTCCGGAATGAACGGTCAAACCCTCGGAGGCAAGGCCATAATATCGGGATCACCCCCGGCACCTGGGGAACCTCCACTGTGAGGAAGATGACCGGTCATTTCAAGAAATCTGTAAAAAGGAGCAAAAACGAGCAAAATGAGCCAAAATTGAAAAAAGTCAACAAAAGTCAACTCTCGGGAAATGAAAAAGTCAACAAAAGTCAACTCCCGAGAAAATCTTCCAAATGTTGAGACAAACTCACCTCAAGTGGCGAAAATGAGAAAAGAAGCTCCGAAATCAAAATTTAATCGGTCCAAAGTGACGAAAAATTTCGCGAAAACAACTTGCATGGGGCGTTGGAAAACGCGTATAGAGCGCAGATCTGAGAGGGAAAATGGTTTGGGAAGGTAGAGAGGATGTTTTCGGAGCTGCACTTGTGAGCACAAAGTGTTTGGATGAGTATATTTAAAGAAAATAGAGTGAAAAGACAAAACTGCCCCGAATCTGGGCTAGGTGGCCGGCCGGCCACCTTTTCTGGTAGGCCGGCCACCCCTCTCCCTCAAAACTGGCCAGCAGCCTTCCCCTAGGAATAAAAGTGGCCGGTGATGTTCCCAAGGTGGCCTCCAAGCTCTCTACAAATTTTGGTGATGATTGGAGTCACGGGACCTGAAAAAAGTACAAGATAAGTGCACTTTTCGTCGCGAAATTGCTTCGCCGGGACTTCAACTCCAACCTTCGATGCGTTTCTCATCATTACTCACCGAAAGTGAGATGTATCCTTTTTGAACATGTTGTAACCCCTTCGGGAGGTGAATCGGAGGTCACGATCGAGTCGCCATCGCCGAAACGTGCATTTCTTCGCTCGTTGCTTTGTGACAAACGTGCATCCTAGTTTACATTTGCTCTACATTGTTATGCATATCACTTGCATTCTCATGCATATACTTGCATTGTTATGCACGTTTTCTTGGTATTACCATGCTTCTATGCTTAACTTGCGTTGTCGCGCGCGTTTCTTCTCGCATTGCGAAGCACTCACCCATCGACATCACGTTTGTCGGCATTTCGATATCACATTGAACATATGTTGCTAAACATGTTGTGCTTGTTGAGTTTCTTTCTTTTACAGGCACGATATTGTATGTATGGTTCATTTGAGGTCAAAAGTGCGGCGCATTTAATCGCGCAGGTATTGTATCTTCTCCGTGTGAGACATGGCGAGAATTGAATAATTCACTGCATTCTAAACTGCATGAAATGTAGTTGTTGCTTTGCATTCTTGCTTAAAACTGTTGCATATATTTGCGAATACTTGCTTCATTACAGCTTGCTGCATTTGCATGATCATTGAGTTATATTCGGCTTTGTGCATATCGCTTTGCATTTTGCCCCCCCCCGCGCCTACGGGCATGCCTGCGGGTACGTTTCTTGGTTTATCTTGTATGTTTGTCTAAGTCTTCGACCATGTCAAAAATGGGTCGTCTCTGGGCTTTGACATTCACTCCCGTCACTTGTGACTTTCGAGTTCTGTCAAAGAGGGGCAACTGTAGACACCCCATTTTTGACCGACCTTAAGACTCAGACGTCACCGATTGAGCGCTGGGTGATGTTGCATATCGCGCTCATTCCGAAGTTTCAGAGTCTCGGCCGTGAGCCTTGCCTCCGAACTTTCGAATTTTTCTGTTCTTTGCCTCGGTTTGCGAACCAGGCTCTGTTTTCTCTGTTTTCTCTTCCCGAAGGAAGGGAGAGGTCTCGTAGATCATCTCTCAGTGGCCATAGGTTACATTTCGTGGTCGTAGGCTATTTTTCCCATTTCTGGTTCCTGGTTTTCGGAGGCTCCGGCCGTGTGCCTTGGTTTGGGACCGCTTAACCACCTCCGTTTCCTCTAGTTTTTGGCACACATCTTATTTACTCCCTTTTGAGGGACACTGTGGTCCGAGAGACCAACTTCGTGGTCGAACACCACCTCCAGTGCTTAACAATCAGTTTTCGGGGCCCCGGGCTGTGTGTTTCGGCCCCCGAACCTTCAATTTGCATCGGTTTGAGTTTATTTTTGACAGGGACCTTATTTTCATTGTCATGAAGGTCGTAGAAGGGTGGGAGGCCAGCAATTGTTCTGAAAGCCAACTTTATTCCTTCATCGCTCTCCGTCGCCTGTTTTTCTTGCTAGAAAGCTGATGTTGACCACCCCCGGGCCACTTTTTTGGGCCATCAACCACATATTTGTGTTGTACACACCTGGGAGGCCACCAATATGTCATAGCCGCCCAGCAATTGTTCCTGACCCTTTTGAACCCCTCTGAAAAGTTGGGTTTCCTCTCTCCTGGTTCACATTTTCAGGGTTTCAACCACATAGCTGTGTTGTGCACACATGGGAGGCCACCAATATGGGTGGCCGGCCAGTTTCCTCTAATTGACCTTTTTGACCGTAGCCGGCCGGCCAGGGGTGGGGCAGTGAGCCACCGAGCTCAGCCCGGTCGGCCATGCTCCCTCAAAGAGTTCCTTACAGATACACCCTCATTTTCTCCCCAGATTCTGTATCCGAGGAGGGGACTTTTGGGGGGAAAATTTGAATTTCATTTTCCCTCCTTTTTCTCCACACCTTTGCCTATATAACCATCACCCCCAGCTGTGTTTAAGGGGTTACAAAATTGGTTTTGAGCTCTTGCTTACATCTCTCCCCCCCCCCCTCTCTCTACTCCAAGCCTCAAAACCCCAAAGTCCTACACCATGTCTACTCCATCTCCAAGCCAACCAATCCACACTCCATTCCAGCAGCTTGGAGACTCTTTCCAGAGGCTAGGAGCACCACTTCTTGGACCAAGAGGCTGCTGAAGTTTGGTTCTACAAGGGTGAGTTCCATTTTCTTTCTTTTGTGCACTATTTTGATCTATATCCTAGCTCCTTGTGCTTACATTTTTGGGCTCCGACCCTAACTGTAAATAGTCTTATTTTGAGCTCTTTTTCATGTTTGATTAAGGGCCTTTCCCTGTTTGAGGCTTCCTTCTTACCCTTTGTGTTTAAACCCTCTTTTAGGCCTATTTTTGCATAGTATTTTAGGTTCATTTGTAAGCTGTTTTAGACTTGGTTATAAACTGTAAAGTGGCTTTCTTTGAGACCCTCTTAAACTTTGTTGAAGGGCTATCCTCTGTTTGAGGACAGGTACTACCACTTGCCTCTTTACCCCTATTTTAGGCCCTTTTCTTGCATGATAGTTTAGCCTTACTTGTGTTCACTTTCGTGGCTTTATGTAAACTGTGAAGTGCCTTTTTTTGAGCCTCTCTTCAACTTTGTTGAAGGGCTCTTTTCCATTTGGGGCCGGCTACTACCCCTTGTCTCTATTCTCTCTTTTAGGGCCATTCTTGCATGATAGTTTAGCCTTATTTGTGCTCATTTTTGAGACTTATTGTAAACTTGAAAAAGGATTTTTTTGACATCATCTTCATGTTTTATTAAGGTTCCATTTTTTTTTGAGGTCATATGCTATCTTGTATGCGTGGTTGCCTCCCATTTTGACCTTTATATCCTAGCCCTTGTTGCATGCTTGGTTTGGCCTTCTAGACACTAAAATCCAGTGGATTTTTAGTGGCTTGGTCACTATTTTGAGCTTCCAAATCAGAGGGGGGTGACCCCCTCTCACCTTGGCTTGTTTGGTGGTAATTTCGGCTTTCCAAAGAGGCCCTATCTTGCATGCTTTGTGGACTGATTTTGGGGACAATTTGGTAATTTTTGAGACTATCATATTTGATTTTCAAAGTTTTTTTGGGGCTGCCACATGTTTATCTTGTATATGCTTAAGAATCCCTTTGTATGCCCTCTGAAGGAACCCCTCATTTGTGCATGTGTTGGCTGCATTTCCATGGTTATTTGGGCATATTTTGGCATATTTTATTCACTGATTTTTTTTGGCTTGATGAGTTCTTACTTTCTTCATACACTTGCCATGTAAACTATGTTTGCCCGCCAAAATTGCATGCTAATTTAAGCCATCTTGCTAACACCTTTTGGCCACACTCTAAACTGGAAAAGTTCATATTTTGGGACTGCCTTGACTCTGTCTTCATGCTTCATGATCAAAAAATGCATGCTTTGTATAACTATAAGTCATTCCATGTGCCTAATTTTGAGTTTTGGGTCTCATCTCATGCATCGGGTGCCATATCGCCATGATTCGGGGCTATTTAACATCATGTTTTAGTGCTGAAATTTGCTTGTTTGCATATCATGTTCCATGCCTTACCATGCTTTGGTAGAGTGGCATTCGTGCCTTAGGTTTGGTCATCGGTTTTGCGTGCATGTGTGCACGCATCTCGAGTGTCTCATTTCCATCTAATGGCCGCTAATGTGAGTGTGGCTGAGGTCCACTCATATTGGCGTAAGTCCATCATGCATTGCGTATGCCATTTCGATTCATAGCATTGTGTATGCCAGGTTGTATGTTAGCGCATTGTGTATGTCATGTTACCTCGTGCATCGTGTATGCCATTTCATAGCATTGTGCATGTTAGGTTGTATCTTAGTTGCATTCATGCATGTCATGCATATTGCATTGTGTTTGGGATAGGAGTTAGCCCGAGCACGGGAAACGAGGTACGTTTCGTACTCCGAGTGACGGAACGTGTCTCAATTCCCAATCGCCAACACTCCGGATTACCCATGATGGAGTTTAGGTCTTGTTGTGTTTATGTGTGCATTCATTTCATATTAAGTCGTGCAACTCGACTCCTCGGTCATCATGCATCGAGATGCGTGATTGGTGGCGCGAGGATCGAGGATTACACTCCCTGAAGAGTAGTCAAGCATACATATGTGAAAATACATTGCCATGCCCCTTTCCTGATCTCTGTTGCAGCAAATCAAGAATCAGTAGCCTTCCGGAGCTTGGCGCGCTTTCCAAGAACAATTGCAAACAGAGGCTAATTGGGGCATCACAGTGGATTTCTGCGCAAGGCAACCCGATCATACATCATTCATCAGAATTGAGGCAGTCCCTGGCTTGCATGCCAATTTATTGCTTTCCTAGTTAAGTTTGTTAATTAATTAGGACTTTGTATTTATTCGGACTGTAATTATTTATTTGGGACTGTATTATTTATTCGGACCCTCTGCGCGAGAGGAATGTTGTAATAAGTGTGCGTGTGTGTGATGTATGTCTTCCAACCCCACGTCTTTCTTCCTTTTATTTACCAGCTTATGATGGTTAGATTATGGCATGTTTCAATTAGCATACAGTATGATAGCATGTTTGCATTCATTCATCTGTTTTGCATGCACCGGGCTCGGCGCATCATAATTCACTGCATTGTATTTCAATTTCAAGTTGAATACGTGTTAGCTGTAGCATTCCATATGCCATGTTTAGAATAGCCGAGCCTACTATAGTTGCATTTTTGCATGTGTTGCATTAGGCATTTCTGTATAGTTAGGATCATGCATGGATTTCTAATTAGCTTCTGTTTTGGCTGAGAGTACTTGGTGAGTTTTTATGCTTTAGCATCCTTGCATACGTGTGAGTGATTGCCATGATAGCATGCTTACCATGATGCTATTTGCTTATGTGATATAACTGCCTGAATGCCTGTGGGTGAAGGTTGGGTTATTTGGATTGGGACAAATCATTAACTGTGAGTTTTAAGCCCACTAGATAGCAAAACCATGTTTTCTAAGCCCACCTGAGGGTGGCAAAATCTGCATTTTAAGCCTACTTGCGAGTAGCAAACCATCTTTCAAAAACAAACATGAAATGTTTTGTTCCAATTCAGGCGATCCAGTCTATACTTGTATACTGTGTGCATCACAGAGTAAATCTAGGCTAATAACCGGAATAAGAATGCATAATGTTTTCAAAACTAGATATCATGGTTAGTTGAGGCCGATCTTTGATCGAGCGAGCAGGGGTGCTCACGAAGTGACCTTCCCCAATCGTACCCAAGTTCCCGAGCCGAGGCAACTTTAGTGATGTCGAACACGTGGCCTTAGGCACGAGTCAGGGTTTCCTAAATTTCTCAAAAATAAAATATTTAGGTGGCGACTCTGTATCTGGCAAAGTAGTCCATGTTTGGCACTTCTTTCAAAAAAATCTGTTTTCTCAAAATGATTTGCCGGATTTGGACTCTTTGGTTTAGATTACGAACCTTGACAATTTGAGTCCGAACTGTAGTGAGCCCAAACGAACAGAACGGGGGACCTCATTCCCTCCCCGGGGCGTTCAAGGACGTCTACAAGACCACATACTTTAATGCGTGGTACACCATTGATGTGTCGCATAGAACTAATGTTATAAAGTGAGATAATGATATGAACAATTCAAACCGATTGAAAGCGATGGACATTTTCAAAAATTGTATATATATATATATTTTATAGAAGTGAATGTCTATTTAATCAGATAGACCCAAAATAGCAATCGAATAAAATTTTTTGTCTTAATATTTTACCATATTGTGACCAGATATACTGAAAAAAATTTATGCTTCATTTGGTTCAATGTTTAGCTTCAGATTAAACCACAACAAAGTTTTAAGATTAAAAACCTGTAAAATAAATAAATAAAAGACAAATTTTATCATAAGATGTTTTATGTATCATCAAATCAAATATTCAAACAAAATTCTGATTTCAAGGGTACAAAATTTTCATAATAGTGCAATCAAAAGATGTAAATTAGTCTGCACCCTCCTATAGAACATGAAATAAACAAAATGGGTTGAAGCACTAATTCTTTAGGATAGTTAACAGTCAACAGCTAAGAACTTGAAATGTCTGAGAATATCAATTTAAATTTAGATAGGAATTTGAAAAGAAAAAAGAAAAGATGAGGGAAATATAAAGTTATTATGATTCAAACACAACCTTATATACCTAAGCATAATTATTTTTGTTGATGGAATGGAACCAATACATGTTTTATAGAGGGGTCAACTTGAGAGAGTGTAGACAAATGCACGCTCTTTACAACTATGAATTAGTAACCAAACAAATGTGACATTTCAATCCACAAATGTGAGTGCCAAAAAGCATGAAAAATCATTTCTATGAACATATAAAGAAACAAACCGAAGTTGGAGGTAGTAAATAGCAATTAAGCACAATCATTGTTGTGAAACTTTAAACTTGGAAGGCATAGATGGTATATATTCAAACCTAAGTCAAGGAAATCCATTCTATGATCCAACTTGCCAAGTTAAGTTGTCAACAAAAATCATTGCATTCATATAATGGCTAACTGCAGTTAAACCAAAGATTTATTGAAAAGATGATTAATGTAAAAGTTACCAATTACATAAACTAAAGACAACTTTAAAAATTAAATTGTTGCCCTAAAAAAAGGCCAAAGTCAAAAGGATTTGAAAGTCATTCAATAGTCATCCCAATATCCATACCTGAAATAAAGAAATTAAAATTTAAAAAAGAATAATAAAGTTAGATTAGATGGATTAAAAGTATAAATGTAATAAACTTTCTAACTGCTCAAAAGTATATATGATGTATCTTAGTTCGCCACCACCACACAGTCTAGCTCCCTGTTTTCACATGTTTTATCGTCTAGGGAAAAAAATTAAAAGGCTCACTTGGTCTATGTGCCTTGTGTAAAATGGAATACTTCCTCTCCATGAACGTTCACCTTCTCGTCTACCAACACTACAATTCATATCCATAAAATACATCAATTATAAAGTACTTGCTTTCAATTTCAAGAATATGTTTCTTAAAATTTTGCTTATTTTTAAATCCATGATGGTCTAAATCTATAATTTAGAGGTAGACAATTTCAGCAATTAATAACCAATCTATTTTTCAGAAATTTCAGAATTTAATCAACCAGTCAACCCATTTGCTTCAAATAAAAGAATAATGAACTTGAAATATGAATTAACTTATGTTGTTCATGTCAAAACATTTAAGTGTTACTGATTTTTAGAAGGCACACATTGCAAAGTCTAAAAATATATAGAATATGAACTTGGCATTCATTTTCATTCTAACTACCATGTCAAAACTAGAGCGTCATAGTGTTGGTGACAGGTTTATACCCAAATCTTGCACATACCATGATGGCAAGGCTTGAAAAGCAATTTCTCTCACCTATAAAACTCAAAGCATTATGAGTTACTTAAAATATTTTTGTTCAACAAATGGAATTAAAGTGCAATACTCACGACTTACATATGTCAAAATAGACAACAAAATATAACATTTATTTGAATATTTTATTAGGCTTGGAATTGCATTATTACTTTCTTTTAATACTAAAACTGCGTTTGAATCATGAATTTGGATAGGGATTTGGAAAGGGAAAGAAAAATAGAGAAATAATTTAGTTTATATTTCATTTACATTTCACTCATTCTTTTCCTCTATCTTTTCATAATCCTATCAAAAACCACAATCCAAACTCACCTACGAAGATTATACAACACATCTGTAACATAGACATTTTCATAAATATATCTTTTAAAAAGAAACATAAGCATAACTATGCCAATCTTAAGCAATGTTCCTACAGGAGAGGGAAAAAGAAAAGAAAAGAAAAGAAAAAGGTCATATTAGCACCTCCACAATTCAATCCCACGGAAAATTGAAGCGCCAAAAATGATGATTGAATGGTATTTATTAACATATAAAGCTTATAGGCATGGCTACTAATAGAATTTTTTTTTTTTTAAATTATAGAAAAAAAAAAAAAGCAAAAAATCATATACATAAGGTAACTATTCCCTTTGGAATTACATTACCAGGATTTTTATTAATCCAAGAAAGACAAATTTAGTGATGTACTAAATTTATTGTTAAAGTAACAGATAACGTCAAATTTTATTGCTAAGAATATAATTGAAACTACCTAATAGAATTTCCAACTAATTAAATCAAACTTAAAATTAATGTAAGCAAATTCCTGAACCCAAACAAATATTAGCTAAATACACGTACATGTTCCTCAAAGAGATAGAGAGAGAGAAAAAGAAAGTGAGAGAACCAAACATCAATCAATTGAAGAGAAACATATTACAAATATCTTCTATTTATTCCTCACTACAAAAGTTTTTCTTTCTTTCTCCGATTCAAATTTTAAGAAAGTAAATGTAGCATATCAGCCTATACTCATTTTTTATATAATAGGGATATGAAAATAGAACAGTTAATTTCATGAAACATAGTACCCATGAATGGCACCTTAAACTTCACAAAACCATCAAAACAAACAAAACCCAATAAAATTTATAACCCAATTTGAAAAATCTGCAGAACCCATGAATGAAATTAACATACCCATCGATTTGATTAACAAATGGAGCAAAGATAGAACAAAAATCAAAGCCAAAAATTCAGAGAAAGCTTAGAAATTAATTACCTAAGAGTTAATTGAATTTGAATTCAGAGCTAAATATACCCTTCTTAGGTATATGTATCTCTCGTGAATGAACTTACAGATCTTTGCTTCAAGCCTTGACAAACCCATTTCAGAAATCAAAATCCATACATGTATATATGAAATGAGAAGAGGTGAAATATGGGATTTCATGAACTTGAGAAAAAAATCCATTTATACATTGGACTATACATACATGTATATATATCAAGTGAAACCTACTTCAAACCCAAAATTTTTTTAAAATTTAAATTTAAATCCGTTTAAGAAACAAAACCTATATCAAAAATAAAAACTCATTTCTCATTTCAAAATCAACCCTACCAAACATCCACATATCAAAAAAATCCAGATTCAACAAAAATAACAAGATTAAAAAATATCCAGATTCAACTTTACAAACCCACAAAAATATCTAAATTCAAGCAATCAGAAACGACCAAACCCACCAAAATATCATGAATTGCAAAAGTTGGAAGTTCTAATTTACCTTGCAAGAGGAGAGAGACGAAAGAGGAGGGTAAGAAGAGAGGAGGAGAGGAGGTGGTCGGTGGTGTCGTCGAGAGAGGATGACACAAAGAGGAGAGGTGGTCAGTGGTCATCGGCGTCGCGATGGTCCGATGCAGGTAGAGAGAAAGAAAGAGGTCAAAATTTGAAATCAAAGAGAGAGAGAGAGAGAGAGAGAGAGAGATTTTCTTCAATTTACATTTTAAACATTAGATCTTGATGGTAATTGATCTCAACCATTGATGCTTAAAGAGCATTTAGGCGGGATATTTGACATCTCAACCATTAAAGTTTAGATGAGGCAATTTAAACCATTGGATCAAAATGTATCTCTAAGACAAATTAGACATTTTCAAAAATCCTTCTCCCTTATTATATAGATGTACTATTAAGTCCTTAGTTGCCTATAACACCTTCATTGAATTTATTACTCATTAATTTTCTCAATTTTTATTAACCTCTCTTTCTTGATCCATTTTTCAGAACCCTTCTTTTGTCTCTCTCTCTCTCTCTCTCTAGAAAATACCACCATCGTTGCCATGGTCATGACCATCCACATACCACCACAATCACCATCGTTGTCTATCACTGACCACCACTCCCTTTGCCGGCCACTACCACCACTATCATTTACCAACCATCTCCACCGTCGCTGATCTATACTTCACCAGCTCTAATTCACCGCCATTGTTTACCAATAACCTTCGCCGTCGTCGATTTACACTATGCCATCGCCGATTTATACTCCGTCCTAGATCTACATTGATCTAGTTGTTTCTACTGTGAAATCAACTTCAAACGACTACAAGCAACATTGATTCTCCAAATCTCACCTTATACTCTCTCCTAGATCTACATTGATCTAGTTCTTTCTACTGTGAAATCAACTTCAAACGACTACAAGCAGCATGGATTCTCCAAATCTCTCATCTCTCTCCATCCCTCACTCTCTTTTTATTTCTTCCAAACCAAATCTGTTGTAAACAAGGGTTTAATATATCAATGATAAATTTATCATTGATATATGTCTTTGAATCTTGTGCTGATTTGTTACGATAATGATGAGATTTTCTTTTTGTAATTTTTTAACAAACAGTCAATGAGAAATTTATCAATGAATGTGTCTATCAATAATAAATTTATCACTGAATTTGTCTTTAAATCTTTGTGTTGATTTGTGACAATGATGACGAGATTTTCTTTTTATAATTTTTTAACAAACTGTCAGTGAGAAATTTATGTGAATGTGTCTATTAGTAATAAATTTATCACTGAATATGTCTTTGAATCTTTGTATTGATTTGTAACAATGATGACGAGATTTTCTTTTTATAATTTTTTAACAAATAGTCAGTGAGAAATTTATCAATGAATCTGTCTATCAGTGATAATTTAACATTAAATATGTCTTTGAATGTTGTATTGATTTGTGATAATGATGACAAGATTTTATTTTTGTAATTTTTTAACAAACAGTCATTGACAAATTTATTACTAAAAATGTCTTTGAATCTTGTGTTGATTTGTGACGATAATGATGAGATTTTTTAATTTTTAACAAGGAGACAGTGGTTAAATTTATTACTGAATGTGTCAATCATAAATTTTTTTTACTAGATTTGTCTTTGATTCTTTGTGTTAATCTACAAATGTGAAGAATTATTTTCTGGTAAGGATTCTTCATCTCTCTCCTTCATTTTCTCTATCCTTATTCTTCTCTTTTTCTCTTGTTGTCATCTTGTTTGATGAGGTACTGGCGATATTGACATGTGGAGATGGAAAATGGCCACACAAAAAAATATTGTCAAAGTTCGAAGGTAGTTGCTGGAGGTTAGTAATGGATGCCGACAGTCAAAGATAAAGGTCAAAGGAGTCATCGGAGGTCGATGATGGTCGCTGGCAATCAGAAGTGGTCTTCGATGGCCGGTTAAGAGAGAGATATTCAAACAGTTGTGACAGAGAGAGAGAGAGAGTAGAACGGTTGAGTGATTTCTTTGTTTGGACTGAATGTCAAGGGTAAAATAGGAAGATGTACTAAATCTTTTTTGAGTCAAGACCTTATAGGAGTTAAGTCCGGTCCAAAGGACCGGCCCATAACTCCCCTTTATTATTATTCATTAACTTGTGGGCCATAGTTTCTTCGAGAGTCCAAAAAGTTTTGATGGATCGATTGTGCTTGCCTATCTCATCCCATGCCCAAGTTGGAATGGGCTTTTAATGATTTCGCTGGTGGTCGCAAAACACAATCTCAATTCCTTCAATTTCATTTATTTAAATTTTGTATAAATGAGTTTAAATGAATGATATATTTTTAATTCAAATAAAATTAAAAACATTACATTTTTTAAGGATTCTTTTCGAGTTGTTTCTGAATTTTCAAAAATGTTCTTTGGCCAAAAAGAAAATAATATGGAAACAATGTCCATTTTGAAATATTTTATTACTTTTGATTCAAAAACATAAGAATTAATTTGAAAAATGAAAACATCGAAAATGAATTTGTAAGAGTGGGCCAATTTAAAGAGAAATCTGTTTGGGCTTTTGAAATTAGGCTCTGAGCACTTCCAACCACTCTTGTGGGCTACAATCTCAAGGGTTCAAAAATTTTAAGCCCAAGTTGCTTCTCTTTCCTGGCCTAGGCCTTTTAAGATCACTCTTTGTTAACTAGATTCATTGGGCCCAATTAGGATGCGATAGGCCATGGATAATTGAAAAACACTCAAACTCTTGGACTTTTTAGTAACACTTGGATAGTCATGAGCCGAACCTGTGGGTTGGATTTATTTATTTAAAAGTTATGTTTTAATTTTCAATGATAAATTTACCGTTTATTATATTTTAATACAAACTAACACTAGTAAACTAAAAATAAATCAACATTAGTAAATAAAAGTCAAAATATATCATTCATTCACCACTATGATAAATTTATTAATATTATTACTAGTCACAAATTGTCATTTTGCAAACACAAAACACATTTAAAAAGTCTTTAAAAAAAAAATTATCAAAACAATTAGCAAATATGTAAAAAAATAATAATAAATGAAATAAAAATCTACTCAGAAATTATGAATAAATAAATCCAATGAATAATACCTGCTTGTAATTATCCCAAAACGTAACACCCAACTTTAAATTTCAGAATTCTATGAGCAAGAAATTACTCAGTGCACTTGGAGAATGTTTCATTATTTATATTATCTCTTAAAATTCTAACACTAAACGGTGGTGTTATATGCATGCATCAATTAATGTATTAATTAATGTATTAATATTAATTATGACATTATTATTGATCTCACATATTAAGCAAATTATAAATACGAAAAATTTCTTAAATTATGTCACATCATCAATTGATACACTAGTTTAGTTAGTATACTAATTAATACATATAATATTATTCAACACAAAAACAAATATGAGTTCTATAATTGAGATTCAAATAGCTATTAATTTGAAGCATCACCTAAACTTATTCCAAAAACACGTTTTTTCAACTGACAAAAAAAAAACAAAAAAATTTCATTTGGTTCCCAAGGGAGAGAGGGTTTTGTTTGTTAAGGCTAAGTTTGGTAAGTTTAAAATAATTCATCTTTTTATTTTTTTATCTTTTTTCTATCACATCACTTCTCTATTTTTTTGCATATCTTTTCGTAAAAAGACAAAAAGTACACTTATTTAGGTCATCCCAGACAACCCCTAAGTGTCCATTCGTTACCCACAAAGTTCTTCTTATTAATAAAAGTACGGTAGTTTTACGTACATCAATTAATACATCGGGGCTGTTTGGGGTGACCTAAATAAATGCACTTTTTATCTTTTCATGAAAAGATATGCAGAAAAGTAGAGAGGTGATGTGATAAAAAAAAATAAAAAGATAAAAGGTGTGTGCTTATTTTGGATAGTCAAACTTGGTCTTAATATATATATTAGTATATTAATTAGTATTATGTCATTATTATTTATCTTACTTATTATATAAATTACAAATACTCGAACAGTAGTACTACATATATCAATTAATGTACTAAGTAGTGTACCAACACTGGTGATGATATTATTATTGACCCCACTCATTATACAAATTACAAATATCACAAACCTCTTAAATTATGTCATGTCATCCATTGGTATACTAATTTAATTAGTATACTAATTAATACATATAACATTATTTAACACAAAAACAATGAGTTCTATAATTGAGATTAAAATAGCTATTAATTTGAAGTATCACCTAAACTTATTTCAAGAACACGTTTTTTCAACTGACAAAAAAAAAAAAAAAAAAAATCATTTGGCTCCCAGGAGAGAGGGTTTTGTTTGTTAAGTGCCTCTTCATTACTCACGAAGTTTTTCTTATTAATAAAAGTATATTGGTATTACATGCACTAATTAATATACATATTAGTGTATCAATTAATATTATATTATTATTACTAATCCCATCTATTATATAAATTACAAATACTCAAACAGTGGTGCTACATATACAAATTAATATATTAACTAGTGTACCAATACTTGTTATGACATTATTATTGATCTCACTCATTATACAAATTAGAAATACCAAAATCTCTTAAATTATGTCACATCATCAATTGGTACACTAGTTAATACACTAATTATTGCATATAGCATTATTCATACGTAAAACTTCTAAAATTAAGTTACATCATCTGTTAATATATTAGTTAGTACATTAGTTAGTACATTAATTAATACATATAACATTATTCATAAAAGTACACATATACTTTCATTCAAATACAAACTAGGTCACGGGGTGGTGGCTTAATGGAGAAGGCATCCTCCTCCACAGGCATGATCCAGATTCGAATCCTGAGGGGGGTAAAAAGTGGTTGCTTTGCAGCCGGCTCTCTTTGGAGACCTCGTCCTATATTCCGATCGAAATCTAGGCTCGTCTGTGGCGTATGGTTGAGCTCTGCTAGTGTTTCGGTGACGGGTCCCTTCCTGTGGGTTAGGTCAAATCAGGCCGACAACCGGTTATCTCAGAGCCTGGACCCACAGATACCGTGATGACACCTTGGAGCATCATTTTTAAAGAAAAAAAAAAAAAAATACAAACTAGGTCCAACAAAGTTACATAATGTTTATAGTAATTAAATTTAGATACTAAATTTTGAATATCTTTTAATTTGATTTATCATAATCAGATTAATATTAGACAAAAAAGGGTGAGGACCATTATATATCATTTTTAATTTAAAACAAAACATTCATTACTTTTGTTGATATTTTCACAATAGCCTTGCGGAGATATTTTTGCTTCAGATAATGTCTTTTCCATGATGTGAGGATATCTTTTCCAAATGAGGAGAAGAAAAAAAAAAACCATATGAAGCCAAACTAAACTATATAGCACACCTTTTTATTGACATATACATAAGTTAATGTAAAATAATATTTATTAAAAGATATAAAATTTTAAAAAGTAAAAATATGACTATCATATCATTTTGAAAAATTAAAAATTAATGTAAAATATGATGTTTTAACAAACAGAACTTATGAATCATATACTTCCGGCTGCAACTTTTTTCCTCTGAAAATCTGAAGGAAAGATCCAAAAACATTCCTTTCACTGTTAATAACAATATATGGATATTCAAACCTGGCAAAGAATAAGATCAAAACTTGTATCAAGAACTGTATCATACATACTTACCTCTTAATGATATGGTTGAAACTTCATAAGATGATTTTGATGGTCTTATAGCATCAACAAGTTTGTTTGTTAACAGAAGAAGAGAGAGCACAAGACTGCTCATACACACGCCTTTATGGGCATATTCAGTTGTGCTCTCTATCTTCTGTCAACAATAACCTATCATTTACTTCATCACCATGCATCAAAACCGATTTTTGAACTTGTCTACCTCCCTGCAAACAATAAAATCCAAACCAAGAAGATTAAAATATAAGAACTAATATAGAGAGCTGAAAGATGGAAAAGTAGCCAAATGATGGGAGTCTCATGGAGATTACTATCTATTAAAAATATATATATACATATATTGTGAGAGAGAGAGAGAGAGTGTGTGTGTGTGTTTGAAATATTAAATGGAAATATATATCAAATTAAGGATATTAAGATATAGAAGAAAATATAGTGGATAAGATTTCTATTAAAATAGTAACTCTGAAAGGGAAGATGTACGCAATTTACCTTATTTTTAGAGAGAGAATTTATGTGACTCAACTCACACTATCACAGCTGCCAACTGCTAACAATAAGTTTTATCGTTGATAAATCACTGTTTAAGAAAATATTAAAATATAATGGCAAAAAATAGAGAGAGGCGAAGGTAAAAGTTAGACTGTATCATCAAATGGATAGTGAAGAATTTATTTGAGTTGTTGGAGGACCAAAGGAAAATGAAAGCATAGAGAGCTCTCTCTCTCTCTCTCTCTCTCTCTCTCTCTCCCCCTCTCAATTTCTCTATTTCTCTCTCTTTGTTTGGGTTGAAAATATCACAATATAGAGATGATCAGAAACTTCAAAGAAAGCAAAGTTGTGTGTTGTTGAAAGGCTATAAGGCAAGAGAGTGTGTGGTCATTCTTGACTTGCGAGGAGAGAGATGGTGGGAGGAGCTATAGGAAAGGAAGTCTAGTCATTCAAGCCACACACACAAGCGGTTTAATTGATGTATATATATCTCTAATATTATTCTATTTCTTCTTCATATTTTTCTTTGAGATAAACAACACATTATTAGTGCTTTATGTAATCACAGGTCGTTTTCTCAGCTTTCATTTTACTAACAAGTCGTTAAAAACATTACCTTGAAAGGGTCTCCGACATGTGTCGAACTGGTATTTGCTCCTTCCAACAACTACTAATTTAGAGATTTCTTATTCCTAATAATGTTGCTATTTATAATAAATGTTTTTGACTAGTACTTGTTTCCCACCCTTGTAGTTAGGGATGACAATTTAAACCTGATTCGACAGGACCTAGTCTTCCGATTTTAATTAGAATGACTTTTTCTTGAAAAATACCTTTGACAGGTTCGGGATGGTATTCGAAAATGAATCCCTGACAATTTTCAGGTAGGGAAAGGTGATAGGTTCCCCGGCCCCGGTCCCAGCCCATTTTTGCTCAAAATTACTATTATACTTCTCTATATATATATATATATATATATGTGTGTGTGTGTTTCTCTAGGGATTTTTTGACTCATTGTAAGATTTTTTGACTCTTTAAGAAATGCCTATTAATATTAGAAGTTAACTTAGCTAATAATATTGGTTGTGTATGCTACTTTGCAAAATTCACAAGTGGTGTTTTTTTTTTTTTTAAAGCAAAAGATAGATAATGTTTGGATGTTGTTTTTTTTTTTTGGTTGTGGCTTGGGTGTTGTTTTGTATCTTGTTTGTTATGTTGTTGTTGTTTGGATACTTATGTTTAGACATTGCTGGATTATGTTTTTAAATATATTATTTTTATTTGCCTCAAAAAAAAAAATGGAATACACAAAATTCAAAAAAAAACAAAGGTAGGAGATTTTTCGAGATCGGGGAAATCCGATCTTGTTAGGAGGTGGGGGAGTGATGGGTTCTCCACCAGGGATTGGTGGCGGGGACGAGAAATTTTATACTCTCAAGGATAAAAAACAAAGAGTATAATCCCTAACCCCACCTCGACCCGTTGCCATTCCTACTTGTAGTAGATAAGTTGTTAATTCAATCACCTCAGTTCCAATCATAAAGTCGTAGAGAATGTCATCTAATTAGTTTTGATTTCAAATGATACAAATGTTTTAAACATAATTTTGAAAATTATTGTGCAAGGCTCGTTTTGTTTGATATAGTTATTTTGACTAAATTGTCAATAAATATAAAATAGATTTATTTAGTTAATAAAATAAAATATTATACTCAAATTATAATTATTTCACTTATTCTCTCACAACACAATCATCAAATTAACTACAAAAAAAGTCAAAATTTATCACAAACTCAACTTTTTTAGTCAGACTAAAATAATAAAAAAATCAAAAAATCAAACTAAATTAGTTCATCACAAATGAAGGCTGATCAATTTGAGATTAGATTATATCTAATTTTAAATCATTTGTAATCATTGGATCATATCTCAATATTCTCACACTTTTACGCTCCATTTGGATCGTAGGATGAAAAAAGAAAAGAAATGATTATGATATCTCAACTAAGTATGAATAGAAAAGAAATGAAATAATTTTGTTTTCTCCCTACCATATTTGGATGAGTAAGAAAACAAATTATGTGAGAGAGTGAGTGAGATTTTATTTTAAGGAGCAATATTTGTATTATAAATATTTTACAACTAATCAATTTGTTTGGTACCAAATCTCACCATTTCTAGTGAGAAATAAAATAGACTTAATAAGAGAAATCTATTTCTCGCCCTTTCTCACCTAACTTATAAACCAAACATGGAAATTTTCCATCATTTCTTATTATTTCTCAGCAAACAATTCCATCCAAACAGAATGACTTACAAAAATTTTAGTCATAAAAGATTTCCTCTCCTGCATTTATGTATAGATCATTGTAGCCACTCTGGTTAGGGATTCTCTAATTCATTTATAATTGTTAGATCATTTAATAATTTTAAAATATGAAAACCTCAAAATATGAATAACTATGAGTGATTAGGACAAAAAGAAGAAGAAGAAAAAAAAAACAGGAAAATAGAAGATTTTAAGACTTGTACTTTATTCTTTAGAGTAATGTGAAAAGTATAGAATGGATTACAGAATGATTTACAAAAAAATACAATGAAAGACTATGATTACATCCAGTTATAATATCTAAAAAAAATTATAGTTATGAATGAGTTCACATTCAGAATAAATCTTAGTCTTTCCTTACACTTTTTGCGATCCATGTATTTTTAACATTAGTGTATTATATATAGATCACAAAATGCCAAAACTCATAAGAAAAAAAAAAAAAAATACAACATTACCACATAAATTTTTTTTTATTATCTATTTTTAATTGTGGTTAGTAGAGAACAATATGTTAAATCTAGTGTTAGACACTAATGGTGTGATAAGGAGTCCCAATGGCTTGACCTCTTGTTCTTGCCAATTCCATGAGGAGTTTTCTCTCCTTGATGGCTGGATCCTCCAACAACAACACCTTGTCCTTGTCTCTAATCCCAACCATATGCAAGTGTTCACTATCTTCTCTCTCCTTTCCTTTGAACAATAGCCTTTGTTCTCTTGGCTCCATACAAGTCACCAATGACAATATCATCTTCAATTCTCCTGCAAGAACCAAAAAAAAAAAATTAATTAATTAATAAAAAGAAGTTAATTATTAATCCCACTATAAGGAATGTTGTTTGAAGGCTTTTTTTGATACTCCATCTTCTATATTATTATAAATGTTAATGTAAAAATGAAAGTACTTTCCATTCTTAAACTATAATTATCCAATTAAAAACATTTTACTCTTTAATTATGGAAAATGCTATTCATGCAAAAAATAAATAAATAAAATTTATTACTAGAATAATATGACAATCATATTTTTATAATTAAAATATCATTTAAATGGACACCCTACATTGAAATAATAAGTTTCAATATAATTATACCATTTTATATATAAATTCTATTTATAAATCACTATTCTTTTACAATTGTGTCTTCTTTTTTTTTTTTTTTTTTTTTTAGAACGATAACAAAAGATAGCATTACTTTAACTTAATTACATCACTTGCCAGAACATGTGCTGATTGAATTACTTCCTACTTTACTAATACATATATAGTCAATGCACAGCCCGAAAATTAATGTTGAGCAAGCTTTTACTCCTGGTTTTCCCAGGAGCTGTAGTGGATCAAGAGATGGGTATGGTCCTGGTATTAATCTTGAAGTGGATTTGGCCCAAGCTCTAAGTATGAACTTAAATGGGAATATGCAAGTGTTCACTATCTTCTCTCTCCTTTCCTTTGAACAATAGCCTTTGTTCTCTTGGCTCCATACAAGTCACCAATGACAATATCATCTTCAATTCTCCTGCAAGAACCAAAAAAAATTAATTAATTAATTAATAAAAAGAAGTTAATTATTAATCCCACTATAAGGAATGTTGTTTGAAGGCTTTTTTTGATACTCCATCTTCTATATTATTATATTATAAAGTCAACACTTCAGTTAATGTTAATGTAAAAATGAAAGTACTTTCCATTCTTAAACTATAATTATCCAATTAAAAACATTTTACTCTTTAATTATGGAAAATGCTATTCATGCAAAAAATAAATAAATAAAATTTATTACTAGAATAATATGACAATCATATTTTTATAATTAAAATATCATTTAAATGGACACCCTACATTGAAATAATAAGTTTCAATATAATTATACCATTTTATATATAAATTCTATTTATAAATCACTATTCTTTTACAATTGTGTCTTCTTTTTTTTTTTTTTTTTTTTTTTTAGAACGATAACAAAAGATAGCATTACTTTAACTTAATTATTACATCACTTGCCAGAACATGTGCTGATTGAATTACTTCCTACTTTACTAATACATATATAGTCCAAACAACTAGCATAATAAACAATATCATTAATAATAGTAGTTAGCTGCCAATCATCCTCACTGCTTTGCTTTTTTTTTTTTACAATTGTTTAAACTACTTCCGTTTGTAGTGATGGTTTAGGCAAAAATATTAAAAAAAACACACCGCAAAACAATTCGATTTCTCACTCCCTAAACCACCTATCTTCCTATTACTTGTTTTATACACGCATCGTGTCTGTAGGGTCGTTGATATATGAACAAAAATTAGGACTACAAAGGGCAGTACTTTTAACTATATATGTATGAATTTCAAGGGGTTTGACTTAGCCAGGGGAGAAGATAACCAAAAAACTTATTACCAAAAGGTCATAGATTCAAATCTAACGAAGTTTAAACATCTCAAATCTTGAGATTACTAGAGGTTTGCTTAGTCATTAATTTTAGAATTCTGTGATTAGTTAGTCGAGGTACACATAAAGTGGCCCGGCCACCCAATTATCAAAAAAAAAAAAAAACCTATATGTTGATGATAATTACAAATAACACACCAGAAAATACAAGTAATAAAAGTTACAATGACTACTATAAGGGCTGAGGCGTGGGAAACTCGCTCTCTTTAAGGAGATTCAAGCCCTCTGCAGTTAGGCAAAGCCTCACACCGGTGCAGCAGAAAAAACCTTAACTTGTCCCCCTAGGATACAACAGCCCGACTAAGTCGTATGGTTCACCAATACTGCACAATTGGTTGAATCCAAAGATTTATCACACACACCCTTTTTTACCAAACAACAAAAACTTCTTCTGGTATATACCAAGATAGGAGATAAGCTCAATATATATAGAAATGAAAACTTAGTGGAGAAGTTAACAAAAGACTAGAGCAAGACCAAGAAGCTTATCTAGGAAGACAAGATGGATAAGATAGGATAGACTTGGAGAAGACTTGAAAAGATAAACATGGAAGACTAGGCAAAGACTTATCTTGGAGCTTGAAAGATTATTATAATATTAAAATATCTGCTAACACTATATATATATATATGTATGAGAGAGAGCTTACATACCAAAAGTTGAAGTTGGTTGGATGGTAATATCATGGCATTGAGAAACAGTTGAGATTCTTAATGTGATCAACTCTTCTTCTCCATTATTGTCTCTCTTCTGAACAAGCATCCCACCAGGACGTTGTTCCCATTTGATTTCACCAACACCACCACCTCCACCTCCACACCCTTTTCCATCCCCTCCGGCACCATTGCCGCTGCCACTGCTGAGCTTAGAGTTGCTCCTGGAAAACCTTTTTGATCTCAACTTCAGCATCATCATCTCTTTCTTCTCTATAGTTGAGTTGGGGGAGAGGGGATGGTAGACTTGGGCTGTTTATATAGTCGAGACAGCAAGCACTAGGACAAAAAATGATACCGATATAATACAATAAGCCTATATTTGATGGGAAGATTTGACCAGATAAATAAAAAGAAAAAATGAAATGTAATTTGACTTTTTTGTTTAGTTATAATAAAAAACACAAGAAAAAAAAAAAAAAAAAAGTAAGAAGGAAATGTAGTATCACTTTTCGTATTTTGGGTTCACTTAAGTTCTTTTATTTCTCTATTTCGTACTTCAACCAAACATAACTTAAAATTTGAATCATATCAATTTTTTTTCCTTCTCTTTTTATTTCATTTTTCTTTTCTTTTCCATTTCCTTTATCAAATTCTCTAACATACCTTCTTTTTTTTTCTTTTTTTTTCAAATCTCTTTAAAAATTCATGAAGCAGGTAAGTGTCGGAAATTTTGCATTAAAATTGTTTGGAAGTATATATATATATATATATATATGAAAGTGAAGGGACTAATAAAATTGTGACACATGGGGGTACAATACAACATGGGTAGAATTTCTTTGTGCTGATTATATTCCGGCTTGAGGCACATGGGGGTTGGAGGCTTGTTAATTGCGCTCTTTGCTTGATTGGCGGACTCCAAACACAAATCACATCCAATAATCGGTTGGTTGTTCTTAAAAAAAATGGGACTCCGGTGATTGTGTGAGTTCCAGTTTTTTTTAAGACTTTATTAGAAGGGTTAGTTTCTCTTCAGTCGGTTTTATTGACTGGACCATTCACTTTTATTATTGTGGGCTTCGCTCAAACTTATTTTAATAATTTAAATTAATTATTTTATATGTTATATTGAGATGATTATTTAAGTAAAAAATTATATAGGTTAGATATGAAAAAATAGATGATCTATTCTCAAAATTTCTATAGTCTTTTTTTAAAAAGATAAATATGATTTAACTATATAATTATCAATATTTAATTAAGTTAAAATATTAAAAGGTTATTTGGAATAATATTAGCCCTGTTTGGTAGAGCTGTTGGAAACTGCTTATAGCTTATGCCTAAACAGTTTATAACTTATAACTTTCAGCTTAAGCTGATTTCCAGCTTATTCTTAAAACATCTCCTGCCCCACTCAAAGAATAAGCTGATTTCTGACTTTTAAAAAGCTATAAGTTATAAGCTATATGCTAAACCAAACACATCAAAATAGCTTAAATTAAGCTGAAAGCTGGAATAAGCTGATTATAAGCTGTGCCAAATAGGCACAATCTAAATAAGTGTACTTTTTGACTTTTTATGAAATATGAGTTGGGTTTGAAATGATGTGTTAGAATGAAATATGGGTTGGATTTAAAATGATGTGTTAGAGAAATGATGTGACTTAAATAAAATGATATGACTTAAATAGGATAATGACTTTTTAAATTTTTTACTTTTTTCAAACATGCCAAACCAAGCCTAAATAGATGATCATCTCGATAAAATCAAGAAGATTAACTATTTGAATCACCAAAATAGGTTTGAAATAAACCCACAGTTGGGCAACTAGACAATCCTACTACCAATTGGATACTTTAGAAAAGTTTATTGTTAGCCAAAAAAAAAAAAAAATTTCAAAATCTGTTGATCAATCCATATGGAATGAAGCGTGTTGGATCACACTACGTATTGTCAAGCTTGGCCCCCTAGATCTTAATTAATGGGCTAATGGAATATATAATATGTTACATTTTATTATAGGCGCCATTTTATTTTATTTTTTTTCCTTTTTCGTTTACTTACGACTTTGTTTTGGCGGTTAGCTCTTCCATAGGGTATATCAACCCATGTGAAGCCGAGGTGGTTAATCTCTGTCTCTCTCTCAACCATAAACTATTTAAATACAGTTCCAAGTTCACTACAACCGAACCAAGGTGGTTAAGCTTTCAGATTTATTTTAATTTTTGAGTACTTTTTGAAATATATACATATATATATATATATATATATATTGTGTGAGTGATTTTCCGATCACACTGCCCTTCTTAGTAATTCAGTTGTAGAACACATGCAGAATAGATGGCACCCTGCTGTCCTGCATAGAAAGAAAAGGCTCCGGCGGTGGTTCTTCCACCCGGGGGCACTCCGACGATCAAGTGAGTATATCTCTCAAAGACAATCAAGTATTTAACTTACAAGCTTGAGTATACCAAAACATACCTTAGACCCATGGGGTGCCCCTCTTTTATAGCCAATACAATCCTAGTCCCAATAGGAGTCTAACTCTAATAGACTCAAGATTACTGTTAATCTGGAACTCCCAGTGGGTTTAGGATAAACCCTCTAAGAGTTTCATCTTTACCAAAACTCCGCTTATCTCGGATTCCGATATTGTTATCCCAGATAGGCAACCCAAGAGGGGGTGAATTGGGTTATTAAAAATTTTACAGTATTAAAATTAACACAATATTCAGAATTTTAATAAATAAAAAAAAAACAGAATAATAATTATCAATATAAACGTAAGAGAGATAGGGAGAGAAAATCAAACACTGCGATTTGTAGTGGTTCGGCACGCCGGCCTACATCCACTCCCCAAGGAACCTCCTTGAGAATTTCTTTACTATTGTCACGACCCAAACCCGGCCCTATGGGTTTAGCACCGTAACTGGCCAGTAATCCGAGATTACCGAAGGCCTGCTTAACAGTAGGACAGTAAAAACAGAGTTCAAGGCCTGGCGGAAGCCAATACAGTAAATAAATAATGTCCATTGAACTGTGACAGTCTGTATGCCAAAAAGATTTTTCATGCATTCATACATTCAACAGTACAATCTATAGAACATTTACAGTCAAACAGCGTGGGAACTTAATTCCTATCATAACAGTACAGTACGGTAAACATTCAGTCTATATAAAACAGTAAGACAGTACAGAAGGGGAATGCTAAAACACCCCTAAACCTTAACACGTTAGGCTTGGAACCTCGCAGTGAGGCACATAGGCTGGCTTGACAAAACTGGAGTCTAACCCACGCTCCTAGCTCCGGTCTGGTGGCTGAGCACCTACATATACATATAAACAGTGAACTAAAGCCCAGTGAATAACATAATGCGTAAAGAGGTTAAGAATGAAATGTCCTTACAGTAATAAAAACAGTTCATTAAACAAGATTTGATCTTTTCAATCGTAGCAGTTATTCACCATATGTGTACATCCATTAGCATAGCGAAGAAATGAGTCTTAAAGACCTAACGGTAATGATGGCCATCGAACAAGTGATAATGGTCCCACGAGGAACCGACAGATCTCTGTAATAAAGAATAAAGAAATGAGAGGTACTAAGGATGCCACAAAGACATTTTAAATAAAGGACATACATTCATTCAAGAATCGATATCGATTCAAGAAATGCTTTAGTTCAATGTTCAGAAAGATAATCATTTGAACATATCTTTACACAATTGTTACTCACAGAGTTTGGGCTACAATATGCTAGAGCGTGTCTCCCCAGTCGCCAACCCTACACAGTTCACAGATTGAACACACACTAAGCTACACAGTTGGGAAATATCATAATTTAAATCCCTAACTTGTCTCGGCGTGTTCTACATCTATATCCTCATTAAGATGCCTTAAACTAGGCCTAAGAATGCCTAGAATGGGATAAGGATGCAAAAATACACTTAGAAAACATTTTGCAAAATTTGCTGAAAATGGGACCCTCGCTCGAGCGAGCCTTCCTTCGCTCGAGCGAGCTTCCAAAATCAAAGGCTTCGCTCGAGCGAAAAATTCTTCGCTCAAGCGGTCTGATGAAACAGTAAAAATACTGGATGCTCGAATTTTACGCTCGAACCACCAATCCTTCGCTCGAGCGTGGCTCAGAGTAAACGTTGGTCGCTCGAGCGAGGAATCCTTCGCTCGAGCGAAGAAGCCAAATCTGGAATTTCCAGATTTGCCTTCCAAGCTCAAACCAAGCATTCTTTCACCCAAAACTCGACCCCTTGGGCCCAAATTCTGGAAAACACATCTAAATTCAATGTATAACAAGTTTCAAAGCTCAATTTGTGAATTCAAAGCCCAAGAGTGAGTCAATTAAAACCAATTTCAAACCCATTCTCAAGAATAAACTTCAAACATGCCATGCATGAATTTAGAACCAAATTCCAACTTCAAAGCTTACTCTAATGAGCTCAATATTTTGAAAACAAGATGAAAGTATGGACTATAACAACAATATGGGCATGCATGTACCAATCCATGAAATTAAACCTCCAAGCTTGACTATATGAGCATGCATGCATGAGATGAGCTCTAACTCAACTCTATAGAACCAATTTATGTCTTAACTCTATAATTTGCCAAGAATCATGCAAGAATCAAGCTCAAATACATACCTAAGTCTTGTAATCAAGGTGTGGGAGCTAAATGAGCAATCTACACTTCAATTCTCAATCAATTCTACAAGTTGAACCCAATTCCCTCTTAATTCTCTCCTACTCCCTCTAATTCTCCTCTCTTGGTCGGCTAGCACAAGGAAAGAGCTGAGGAAATGGTTTTGATTAAGTGTATAAGGCTCAAACATTGACTAGACAAAGGCCCACTCCTAATGACATAATGGTAATTAAGCTCAACTCTTCAATTGATCAATATTTAATCTAATTTAAACATACCAAATCTCTTTTCAGATAATTACGCCGTAAAATCATATAAATTCTACTGATCACGAAACACTAAACGATTTTCAGTTCGGCCGCCGATAAGGCCTTCAATTTGCAATTTAAACATAAAACACGAACAGATAATCAAATAATCAAACAGATAAGAATGCAATACAATCAACATGCTCAGTCAGTTCAGTTTAAATTTTCAATCGGTCCGTTCAGTACTTCAGTTAGTTCAATTATCGGTCATAAACAAATTCGATTTAGCGAATGTCGACGTAATTCAAGAGATTTTCAGAAATGATATGGGGTTGTTACAACTATCAATTGAATAAATACACCACCAAGCTTGTGGATTTGGCACAGGACTTACTCTTATCTATTGAGCCTCACTCAACAATAAAAGCCTTACCCTTACAAAATCTCTCTAAAAAATAAAGAATAAGAATAAGGGTAATTTAAACCCTCTTTTACAATATTTCTCTCACAAAGAGTAGATATGAAAGTGTAAGAACAAATGCTAGACTTAGATCTGAAAGTGAAAGAGCATAATACAATTTGGAGCTCTCAGAAAATTTTCTCTTCAAGTTCTTGGTTTCTTCTCCACATCCAACACCTCTATTTATACACAAAAATATACCCGTTGGACGCTCCTTGCTGACGTCATGGCTTACATAAGCGCGCTCCTGACGTCATCGCTTACATAAGTACGCTCCTGATGTCATGGCTTACATAAGTAGGCTCTTGATGTCATCGCTTACATAAGTACACTCCTTAATTTTAAATAGTCAGCAAATGATAAGAATAAAAATAAGACTAATTTTTTCTTTTTGTTTTTTTCAAACATGGAGCCACCGTTTTTGTAGACAATTTAATACAAAGTTCACAACTTTCAAACAAACAAACAAATAATTTTTTCCATCTTGTTTATAATATATATATATATATAACTTCATCTTTTTCTTCTTGCATGATTATAATATGATATAATCAATGTAGTGTAGTGTGATATGATATAATCAATGTAATGTAAAAAATTTAATAGCGCACGTGATGTATTCTGCATATAACGTTATATATGTTCTGATCAAATATTTGCATACATAGAAAAATCTCTTTAAATAATATTTATGATGGATCTGAAAATATATGCTCTCTTTAAAATATTGTACAAGTTGTAGAGATTTTAAACTAAATATATTTTACCACTCCATATTAATTTTGTCAAAACAAGACAACCCATAAATATCAAATTTGTCAAAATAATACAACCAATCAATCATTTTTATCAAAATTATATAACTAATCGATTTGTCAAAAGATGAATAGTAATTAACCCTATTTTTCAAAAAGTGAATAGTAAATCTTTTGAAAATATTTTTATTTAAATAATATTTAACAAATATATATTTAAAAAAATAATAATATTTTGGGTCAAATAATATGTATATTAGAAAAATCCAAATTGTTACAAATAATATTTTAGACATCATCAAAATTAAATAATATGATTAACAATCTCCCCCTTTTTGATGATGGCAATATTTGTATAGATTTGACACAAAATAACATTGACAAATTATTTGATAACCCTACAACATATAATTTTCAAAAGTAATTTCTCCCCCTTTGACATCATCAAAATAAAGATGAAGATAAGAAACAAACACATTTGATACAATAATTTGAGCGGCCAAAAATAAAATAATGGGCCTTCTGTCTTGTCGGAATCATTGTGGGGATTTTGGAGCATCTCGAGTGTAGGAAATATGGACAAACAAAATATTTGAGCAGATATAGCAGATATGCATCGAGTAATGGAGCAATGGAGCGTATAAAAAGTGACATAGATCAGATGCAAAGATACAAAATCATCAAGTGTGTGAGAGAAAAATTTGTGGTAGCTTCTTTTGTAATCATGTCATTTTTTACCTTGGCGATCAATGAGTCAGACCTGCATGAGGTGCCTGTAATGTAGGCAAATGAGAGAGTACCAGTGACACAGGCACATGCTATGCCTATAAATGAGGGTTCTAGTGGTATTAGCAATCGAAATGATTTCGATGCTATTAATAACACTATGGCTCTTAGTACACAGGCCATGATTGCAGTTTCCAATATGGCGCAACGATTACAAGCAAGAGTACAAGAAAATCAACAATGGAGAGATGAGGTGTGCTTGGTAAAACAACAACTAGTTAATATGTGTAAGGAGAAGAAAGAACTAAAAAGGAAAAATACACAGTTGGAGAATGCAGTGCATTATTATGCAACGGTGATAATGCCAAGACTCACAGAAATCGAAAATAGAGAGAGACATGTGAAAGAAGCTCATGAAAAATTGTTGAGAGAAGTGAAAAACAAAAAATCTGTGAAGCCTTCGGAAAATTTATATGTAATCGAGTAATATTTCTTTTTCTGAAATAAAATGCGAGCATTTCTTCCTTTATTATTTATGTTATTATTATTATTATTATTATTATTATTATTATTTTTTAATTCTGTCGTTGCACAAAAAAAAATTTGTTTGTCGGTGCAGATAAGGAGTATGACAGATAAGGAGTAAAAAAAATATGTATATATACTCCCCTTAAAATTATGCACAAAATCTACACATGCCCCCTTTTTTTTTTTTAGTTTTATAATGAAAATATATGAGTCTCCCCCTGAATTAATGCACTAAAAATTACATAAATTTGAAGAAACAAATTACCAATCTATAATACCAAGGGCCCTTAAGATCTGGCCATAAACAACTACACCAAGTGCACTAGCATAAAAGGAGAAAATAAAAATAAAAACAAATACTTCAATCAAGGTAGAAGCAACCAATATTAAATCTAAGAGAATTTGGAGCACATATAACAAGTAAAAAAATACAACACAGTGCAACAATAATTTTAACATGTTGATCGGTGATGACCTTGTTGATCGGAAGAAATTGAGAAGATTTGGTAGATCAATGACGAATTTGTGTAGATCGACAGTGGATCTTGATGGATCTGTCACGGATCTTGGTGGATCGGCGATGGAACTTGATGGATCGGTAAAGATGGTGATGCAGATTTTTGGGTAGAGAAGTGATGGAGTTCGGTGGATTGGTGAGGGATTTGGGTAAATGATAGTAGTGATGAAAGTGATGGATGATTTTGTGGATGGTTGAGATGGTTGTAGATGATGGTGAACATGGATATGGAGTCGGCTGAGGAAGAAGGGAAAAGCGAGAGACCAAGAGAAAGAGAAAAAGAGAGAGTAAGGGAGAGAGTGGGTGAGAGATAGAGACGGAATGGGAGAGAGAGGGAAAAAAAATTATATATATAAATATATGTATATTATTATTTTTGTTATTATTTTTTATAATAATAATAATTATTACTATAGTTATTTTATTTAATTATTTATTTAAAAAAAATCATTTTTTCATATACACATTATCTTGGAGTATTCATCATACTAAGTTCTGTTCTAATATAACAAAATTGTTCTTCATTGAGAGGCTTGGTAAATATGTCAACTAATTGACGATTTGTAAGCACAAATTCGAGTTCAATGTCACCTTTGAGTACATGATCTCTTAGAAAATGATGCCTTATTTTAATGTGTTTAGTGCGTGAGTACTGAATAGGATTTTTTGAAAGGTTAATGGCACTTGTGTTGTCACATTTTATAGGAATTTTATCATAGTGAAGTCCAAAATCTTGAAGTTGTTGTTTCATCCAAAGCAATTGTGCACAACACCCAACGACGGCAATGTATTCTGCTTCAGCAGTTGACAAAGCCACTGAGTTTTGATTTTTGCAAAACCAAGAAGTGAGTGAGTGTCCAAGAAAATGACAAGTGCCACTAGTGCTTTTTCGGTCAAGTCTACATCCCGCAAAGTCGGCATCTGAGTAACCAAAAAGTTCAAAGGTGGTTCCCTTAGGATACCATAATTCCAAATTTTGAGTGCCAACAAGATATCTGAAAATAGGTTTGACTGCGGTGATGTGTGACTCTTTTGGTGCGAATTGAAAACGTGCACACATACAAACACTAAACATTATGTCGAGCCTACTTGCAGTAAGATAGAGTAAAGAACCAATCATACCTCGATATTTCTTTTCATCTACAGGTTTATCTTGCTCATCTTTATCGATTTTTATTGATGTGCTCATTGGAGTTGCTGCAGGCTTTGATGATTCTATTTCAAACCTTTTGAGTAGATCTTTGATATATTTCGTTTGATTTAAATGTATTCCATCATTAGTTTGTTTAATTTGTAGACCAAGAAAGTAATTTAATTCCTCCATCATACTCATTTCAAACTCACCCTGCATGTCTTTAGCAAACTCTTTGCACAAATTTTCATTAGTAGCACCAAAAATGATATCGTCAACATAAATTTGAACAATTAGCATGTTTTCTTTTTTTATTTTTATAAAAAGTGTTGTATCAATTTTTCCTCTACAAAAGTCTTTGTCAAGTAGAAAATTACTCAATCTTTCATACTATGCTCTAGGAGCTTGTTTCAAACCATATAAAGCTTTTGAAAGTTTGAAAACATGATCTGGGTATTTATAATTTTCAAAACCAGGAGGTTATTCAACATAGACTTCCTCCAAAATATACCTATTTAAAAAAGCACTTTTAACATCCATTTGATATAATTTAAAATCTTTAAAACACGCAAAAACAAGTAACATTTTAATAGCTTCAAGTCTAGCAATTGGTGCAAAAATTTCATCAAAATCAATTCCCTCTTCTTGATTATAGCTTTGAGCTACTAATCTAGCTTTATTTCTAATAACAACTCCAGATTCGTCTATTTTCTTTCGAAAAACCCATTTTGTACCAATAACGGGATGATCCTTAGGTCGATGGGTCAAAAACCAAACTTCATTTCTTTTAAATTGATTTAATTCTTCTTGCATTGCTAAAATCCAATTTTCATCATTTTCAGCTTCTAAAAATGATTTTGGTTCAATTTGTGAAACAAATGCTAAGTTACCACAAATATTTCTAATAGAGGAACGAGTTTTTATACCTTCCGCCGCATCACCTATGATGAGGTATTTGGGGTGGCCATGAGCATACTTCCATTCTTTTAGTAAATTTGAGTTACTTTCTGGAAGAGCATATATTTTTTTTAAGTTTCTCCATTGTCATTTCTTCTTCTTGTTCGCGTAATGGATTTTCTTCATTTTCCTTTTGTAAATGCTCTCTATGCTTGGTTGATTTTCTACAATATCATTACTTACAAGATTCTTGGAAATAATATCGTTAGATTCATCAAGAACAACATGCACAGATTCTTCAACAAGTAGAGTTCTTTTATTGAATACTCTATAAGCTTTATTAGACATAGAATAACCAAGAAATATAGCTTCATCCGATTTAGCATCAAATTTTCCTAAGTTATCTTTATTGTTATTTAATACAAAGCATTTACAACCAAAAGCACGTAAGTGACTAATATTAGGTTTTCTTCTTTTCCAAAGTTCATAAGGGGTTTTCTTAAGAATAGGTCTAATCATGGCCCGGTTTATAACATAGCATGCAATGTTAACAGCTTCCGCCCAAAATATATTTAGGTAAATTATTTTCACAAAGCATAGTACGAGCCATTTCTTCAAGAGTTCTATTTTTTCTTTCAACCACACCGTTTTGTTGAGGAGTCCTAGGGGCTGAGAAATTATGATCTATTCCTAAGTTATCACAAAACATAATAAAATCATCATTTTCAAATTCTCTACCATGGTTACTTCTAATACTACAAATATTAAGATTTTTCTCATTTTGAATTCTTTTACAAAGTTTTGAGAAATTATAAAAAGTTTCATTTTTGTGTGCTAAAAATAATACCCATATATATCTAGTATAATCATCAACACAAACAAGGGCATAAGATTTTCCTCCTAAACTTAATGTTCTAGATGGTTCGAATAGATCAATATGCAAGAGTTGAAGCGGTCTAGCAGTTGAAACAATATTTTTGGATTTAAAAGAAATTCTAGTTTGTTTTCCAAATTGACATACATCACAAAGTTTATCTTTTTCAAAAACAATTTTTGGTAAACCTATGACTAACTCATTTTTTGAAAGTTTGGAAATTAAATCAAAATGAGCATGTCATAATCTTCTATGCCAAAGCCAACCATTATCGTTTATAGCAGATAAACATTTAATATTAAAATGAGAAGACAAATCGTGCAAATCAAACATATATACATTCTCATGTCTGTAACCTATAAATAAAGTTTTATTTTCTAGGGTGTTTTCAATAGTGCAATGAGTTTTCTCAAAAATAACTCTATAACCTTTATCACATAATTGACTAATACTAAGCAAATTATGTTTTAAACCTTCAACAAATAAAACATTTTCAATAATAAAAGAGGGATTTTTACCAATACTTCCTACAGCAATGATTTTACTCTTGTTATTGTCGCCAAAAGTCACATATCCGCCATCCTTTAGTTGGAGTGTGGCGAATATAGCTTTATTTCCAGTCATTTGCCTCGAACATGCACTGTCGAGATACCATCTATCGTTACTGGATTTTGTCTTGAAACATACCTACAAAAATTTGATTTTTCTATTGGTACCCACTTTTTCTTGGGTCCATAAAAGTTAGAATTTGACACTCTCAGGATATCCTTAGGGACCCACATCTTTTTTATTTTAGCAAAAGGATTTCTTTTAATAGGACATGAAGGTGAAATATGACCTTTTGTTCCACAAAAATGACATGTGAGATGTGAGTGATTAGAAGATGCATATACAAAGCCATATTTGGCAGTTTTTACTTTTGAAAAAGGTTTATATCCAATTCCGGCTCTACCAAAAGTACAGTTTTGATTTTTAAGAATTTTATCTAAAGTCTCTCTACCTTGAGTGAACTTTGAAAGAGTAGTTTTCAAGTCTTCAATATTTTCTTTCAAAATAGTTTGCTCATTTTTTAAAGACTCGTTTTCTTTTTGCAATACGACTAAGTGTTTTTCAAAAATTGAAGACTCTTTTTGAGTTAAAATCTCATTTTCCTTTTTCATTTTCATGGCTTCATTTTCTAAAACATTTATCTTGGAAGTCAATGATTCATTTTTTTTGATAAACTTGAAATTACTTTCTTTTGACAATTATTTTTCAAACTAAGTTTCTTAAATTCAGCATGTAATTCATCAAAAGCTAATTGTAATTCATCAAATGTAAAGGATTCGTCATTTACCTCATTTTCATTTCCAAGTGCCATTAAACATAGGTTAGCAACCTCGTTTTTGCAAACTTCGGTTTCTATGTCGCTTCTATCACTATCTTCTCCCCATGCTGCAATCATAGCTTTCTTCTTGTCCTTCTTGAATTTTTTCTTAAGTTTTGGACATTCTGATTTGTAGTGTCCAGGTTTGTTGCATTCATAGCAGGTTACTTCAAATTTTTTGTGATTTTCTCCTTTTTGAAAATCCCTATTGTTGAAGTCTTTTCTGAAAAAATTTCGTACGCTTTGTTTCTTTCTCACAAACCTTTGGAACTTTCTAGTGATGAATGCCATTTCCTCATCCTCATCTGAATCATCTTCCTTATCCTCTTGATATTTCGAGGTAGATTTGAAGGCTATTCCTTTCTTCTTGTTGTTGTCCTCCTCTTCCATTCCTTCTTGCATTACGAGCTCATGAGTTAAGAGAGATCCCATTAATTCATCTAGACTTAGCTTTGATAAATCCTTGGCTTCGGTAATGACAATGACTTTTGTCTCCCAACTTTTTGGCAATGACCTAAGAACTTTTTTTTAAAATTTCAGCATTAGTATATATTTTGTCAAGAGAAGTTAAACCATTAATAATATCAGTAAAACGAGTAAACATTTGAGGAATAGTTTCATCAGGCTTCATTTTAAAAAGTTCATAATTATGGACTAGCAAACTGACTTTAGATTCTTTAACTTGTTCGGTTCCCTCATGAGTCACTATAAGCTTGTCCCAAATTTCTTTTGCGGTTTTACATGTGGAAATTCTATTGAACTCGTTGGCATCTAAGGCGCAGTACAACATGTTTGTAGCTTTGACATTAATTTGGGCCATTCTAGTATCTGATTCATCCCACTCATCTTCAGGTTTTGGTAACTTAAGTCCATCTACAGTTTTGGTAGGAATTTTTGAACCATTGCAAATAATTTTCCAACATTCATAATCATTAGATTGAATATGTATGGTCATCCTAGTTTTCCAATAGCTAAAATTTGTGCCGCTAAATAGAAGTGGCCTATTAGATGCTTGTCCCTCGGGTAAGGAATAATTAGGGGTTGCCATGATCTACTCTAAGACGGTTAAGTCACAGAAACTAGAGTCTAAGTTCTGATACCAATTGTTATCCCAGATAGGCAACCCAAGAGGGGGGTGAATTGGGTTATTAAAAATTTCACAGTATTAAAATTAACACAATATTCAGAATTTTAATAAATAAAAAAAACAGAATAATAATTATCAATATAAACGTAAGAGAGATAGGGAGAGAAAATCAAACACTGCGATTTATAGTGGTTCGGCACGCCGGCCTACGTCCACTTCCCAAGGAACTTCCTTGAGAATTTCTTTACTATCAATTGAATAAATACACCATCAAGCTTGTGGATTTGGCACAAGACTTACTCTTATCTATTGAGCCTCACTCAACAATAAAAGCTTTACCCTTACAAAATCTCTCTAAAAAATAAGGAATAAGAATAAGGGTAATTTAAGCCCTCTTTTACAATATTTCTCTCATAAAGAGTAGATATGAAAGTGTAAGAACAAATACTAGACTTAGATCTGAAAGTGAAAGAGCAGAATACAATTTGGAGCTCTCAGAAAATTTTCTCTTCAAGTTCTTGGTTTTTTCTCCACATCCAACACCTCTATTTATACACAAAAATATACCCGTTGGATGCTCATTGCTGACGTCATGGCTTACATAAGCGCGCTCCTGACGTCATCGCTTACATAAGCATGCTCATGATGTCATGGCTTACATAAGCAGGCTCTTGATGTCATCGCTTACATTTAATTTTAAATAGTCAGCAAATGATAAGAATAAAAATAAGACTAATTTTTTCTTTTTGTTTTTTTCAAACATGGAGCCACTGTTTTTGTAGACAATTTAATACAAAGTTCACAACTTTCAAACAAACAAATAATTTTCTCCATCTTGTTTATAATATATATATACATATATAAATATATATATATATATATAACTCCATCTTTTTCTTCTTGCTTGATTATAATATGATATAATCAATGTAGTGTAGTGTGATATGATATAATCAATGTAATGTAAAAAATTTAATAGCGCACGTGATGTATTCTGCATATAACGTTATATATGTTCTGATCAAATATTTGCATACACAGAAAAATCTTTTTAAATAATATTTATGATGGATCTGAAAATATATGCTCTCTTTAAAATATTGTACAAGTTATAGAGATTTTAAACTAAATATATTCTACCACTCCATATTAATTTTGTCAAAACAAGACAACCCATAAATATCAAATTTGTCAAAATAATACAACCAATCAATCATTTTTATCAAAATTATATAACTAATCGATTTGTCAAAAGATGAATAGTAATTAACCCTATTTTTCAAAAAGTGAATAGTAAATCTTTTGAAAATATTTTTATTTGAATAATATTTAACAAATATATATTTAAAAAAAATAATATTTTGGGTCAAATAATATGTATATTAGAAAAATTCAAATTGTTACAAATAATATTTTAGACATCATCAAAATTAAATAATATGATTAACAGATATCTTCGGAGATAACCTCGGCAACTCCGAGATCACCTCGGCGTAACTACCACAGCACGTGGCACCTTGGCTGACACGTCGGCGTCACCTTGCCACGTATTGATACTCAGAAAATATATCCCCACATATATATATATATATATTTAAAGTATTTAAATGGGTGATTCACACTACTCAAAAACTAAAATGAAAAAAAAATTGAGGTATATTTTATCAAGTCTTTGAAATGTTGATGCCGTGGTAGATTTTGGGTAATAGACTAACAAAAATGCTTCCTACCCCCACTGGGAGTCGACTCCCAGTGAGGTGTCACTCCGGGAGTGGACCAAATAAAAACTTTTTTTTTTTTTTTTTTTTTTTTTGAGTTTCAGCAAATAAGGGACTGCCACCTCATTGGGGGTCGACCCCAGTGGGGGTATGTAGCACGGTTGATAGACTAAAGTGGCTTAATAATTGAGTCACTCCTAATTATTCTACATATTCAAAAAAAAAAAAAATCGAAATTTGGATACTTGGACAAGAAAAAGTAAGTATAAGTGCAAAAAATAGAAGATTCTTTCATAACTGGAACATTAGTTACTAAAACTTGTATTTTAGTAGCCAAAACTTTCCCGCGGCAACATATTTTGGCATCTAAATTTGTCGCCCGAATAATGATTTTTGACAAAATATGTGAGTCACCAATAATGATTTCCAACAGTATGTTTTTTTGTAATTAATATTTGATTTATTAGAATAAAGTTAAAATAAAAGAGTTATTCTATTGGAATACCAATACTTATATTTAGGTTTGTTTTGGCAACATCAAATAGTAATTAAAAAATTAAAAAATCACTAAAAAATCAATCTCTTTTCTCTCTACTTCTTGTATGTTTTTTTCGTAAAAAGTTAAAAAAAATCATTTCAAATATATTAATTCTTTTCACCTCATATTTTAGTCAAAAAGTCAAAAAATTACTAAAATAACATATTCTCAAACCAATCCTATTTCAATAAAAAGAAAATGAATGTACATTGTAAATAAAATAAATATTTACCAATTTAGAAAAATAATCAATTCATTAGAACGCAAAAGAATAATCATTCTATTTTTGTTTAAAATTATTTTGACGAACCAATCATTATTTCAGAATATGTTTGGATTATAAATTTGAATAGGAATTTGTGAAAAGAAAGAGAAAAACAAGTGAACTATAACTATATTTTACTCCTTTTTTTTCTTATTTTAAATTTTTACTTAAATTTATAATCCAAACGGCAGTATTAAGTTTCACCGACATCCCCGCATGTTTGCTTCTAGAGAACCTTGATGTGAGCGAGGGGGGGCCTGTATGTCGGGCTAACCCAATATAATATACATGTTTGCTTGCTGCTGGAGTAATGAAGTATGGGTTCCAAGGCATCAATAATTAAAGGTCAAAAAAAAAAAAAATCAATAATTAAGAATATTTCTCATACATTCGGTTGGGATTTTATTTTTTTGTTAAAAAAATTGTTTTTGGTTATATAATTTTTTTTATAAATATCTTTATTTGGGTTAAAAAAGTGAAAATTTTAAAAAATAACTTAGAACCCATTCGACTTTTTTACTAACAAAAGAAAGTATTCATCAGTTTTTTAGCGACAAGTTTTTTTTTTTCTTTAAATGTGTTTTTTCGCAACAAGTTTAAGCCAAAAAAAAAAAAAAAAAAAGAGTAAAAAATAATTGTGAAACCATCTGATTGTATTACTGTATATCTACCTTTCATCAAACCAAATTATCTTATTATGTTCTCTCGGATTATTTTTAGTTAAATACTTCTATCATTTTACGAAATCACGAATATATTTATTTTTTAAAATAATATATTTTGAATCCAACAAAATATACATCAGAGTGTGGTAACACCTGAAGATATTGTATATCAAACAATACTGCATAAGATTTGATCTTTTTCAAGCCTTCCACAAGATTTGATTCTTGTTGGCATGCAATCAAATATAATATTAAAAAATAATAAATAAATAAATAAAATCAAGATGACATATACTGTGGGAGGATAAAACTTGTAGAACTGACACTATGGAGTTTTGTAAGTTCTCTGGTTGTAGCAATAAAAACAATTACTAGTCTAGTATGTCTTACTGTATATATCTATACTAGTTTGTCTAGTTTGTAAAACAATTATTTGTCTTTTTTTCTTTGTTTTTTTTCAATAATTCATTCAGTGTCCAAAATATGAAAATTTACCAGGTCGAATATATAGCACACAAAAATGACTCGACCATCAGGCCATTATTGTTTTGGTAACTTATTAAAATAGTTAAAAAATTAAAAGTTATTACTAAAAAGTCAACTCTTCTCTCTACTTTTCAGCATGTTATCACTAAAAAGTCAATTTTTTTCTCTATTTTTTTGCACGTATTTTCATAAAAAATTAAAAATTAACTAAAATAATTAGTTCCCAAAACAACCCCAAGTCTATCGATTAAGGCCTCTAAATTGAAAAAAAACAAAAAATTATTGTTGAAGTTCTAAGTTTCACACGTCTAAGTAGGACAAGACCTCATTTTAATATTGCTGCGCACAAAAAGATGGGTAGCAAGATGAATTATTTAGGCTCCGTTTGGTTAGAGTTTTGAATTATAGTTCTACTTATTGATGTGAGTGTGTTGTTTGTTTTGAATTTTTAAATCATAATTTTATATCCCATTTCTCAAAACTCAATTCAAAACATAATCATTACTTTTCAAAACTCATAACAAAACACATAATTCAAAACTCTTTTCAAAACTCAATTCAAATCAATATTTTAATTTTTTAAATATTTTAATTTTGTTAAGATTTTAAATATTTTAATATTTTAATATGTTATGATTTTTTAATTTTTTGAATATTTTTAAATATTTTAATTTCAAAATATTACGAGTTTAATTTTTTAAAATTTAAAATATTTTATAAAAAAAATTCAAACTCTATTTTATAAACATATTTTTAAATATTTTAATTTTGTTGCTATGTATTTGGTTATGATTTGAGTATAGAGTTGTGAAAGTAGTATGGAGTTTCGAGTTATGTGTTTGGTTATGAGTTTTAAAAATAATTTATTAATTGAGTTTTGTTTTATGTGTTTGGTTACGATTTGAGTGTAGAGTTGTTTTTAAATTTCAAATATTAACATTTTAAATTATTTAAATTTTTACGATTAAAATTTTTTGAATATTTATTTTAATTTTTTACTTATTAAATTTTTTAGATTATTTAAATTATTTAAATATTTATGATTTAAATTTTTTGAATATTTATTTTGAAAAAAAATTATTTCCTTTATAGTATTTTCAATTTAAAAATTGATTAATGTTATTTTTTGTTAATAATAAAATTTTTTAATTAAATTTTAAAAAAAATTTGGTTATGAGTGTTGATCAGAATTTTCAATAGTGTGAAAATAATGTGTTTTGTTATGATTTATAACAATTTGAATTAAGTTTTGAAAACTCTTTCCAAAACTTATAACCAAATAATTAAGTTTTGAAAACTCTTTCCAAAACTTATAACCAAATAAATTTTCTTACTTCACATGTAAAATCAAACTTTCAAAACTCAATTTCACACTCAATTCAAAACTCAATTCAATACTCTATTCAAAAACCATAACCAAACAAATTTTTTACACTCAAATCATAATTTCATGACTCACAAACTCAAAATACAACTCATATACTCTCAAATCATATTTACAAAACTCTACCAAACGCATCCTCAGTGTTCAATGAAGACTTCAAATTCTCCTTCTTCTTTTTTTTTTTTTTTTTCTTTTTTTCTATTACATTATAGGGCATTGCTACATCCCCTAAAAACACTCCCCCTAATCCCCCTAATTTCCATATCAAGTAAGAAAAAAAAAAATACAAGGAAACAGTTATCCAAAATGAAAATTAGGAGGGATTAGGAGGGACAGTTTTTAGGGCTCCAAATCATTTTCCTACATTATATTGATATGTGTACTTTTTTAGCTAATTACAATAAAAATAATAGATACTTAAACATTCAATAATGTTTGGACAAGTGTAATTTTTAGTAAGATTTTTTATAAAATTTTAATGCATGTAACATTGTTCAATAAAAAATTCTAAAGGCAGATAATCGGATATAAATCTATCATATTGGGTGGAATTCACCACGTGTGTAGTTCCAACACCATATATGATAGGATTGTGTATGCTTTCGTAATCTGATTTTGTACATGTAGATATGCAATCAATTTTGTTGGGCATATGGGCTAGGCCCAATAAGGCAGATCAAAGAGTAAGGAATGATGAATGTTTCAAAACGTCAAAATTAGCCTATAACTAAAAGGTCCATGGGCTTAGAAGGCCTTACATTGATCTAAGGGCGGGCTTGGTTAGTCTAGTTTGGGCTCACAAACAAAACTCCCAAACAGCCTTGAACTATTGTTTTAGACTATTTTTTATGAGCAATTTACCAAATATATATATATATATATAATTATAATTATATATCAAAAAGTTGATCAAACACTCACGTGGATATGAAACTCACACTCATGTATAAATTTTGATGAAACATGTAGGGGTTATAACATTTATTAATTTTTTTAATATATCGAGTTATATATACACATGTAAAAGTTAAAAAATAATATAAAATTATATAAGTACTGATATAGACACGTGACACAATTATTATGGTCAAACTTCATTAGCCACTTTGCTATGTTGCATCATAACTTTCAAACAAAATGTTGAAATCATTAGAAAATGAATAAATAAAATCAATAAAAGTGGATTAATCCTTTTTGACAACTTGAAGACAATCCAAAGAACAAGTTTGTTAAGATATGGTTCAAAAATTCAATTTTGATAACAAAATATGTTTTAATTATCCTCGAGGACCACAATGATCCAACCATCACCCACTTGTAATTGAGTGAAAGTAACATTACTTTCATAAGAGAGTTTGACGAAAAATTATTAAGTGAGTTTGAGGAACCGCATGATAATAATTATAGGAAAATGATTGGTGATCCTAAAAACTGTGGCTCAAATGGCTCAAAATTTTCAGTTTTGATAACTTTGTTTTTTTTTTTTTGTTTTTTTTTTTTGTTTTTTTTTTTTACCTGATAGGGAAATTTGAGCCATTAGGGGCACCCAAATTCGGGCCCCCTAACAGTGCTCAATAATTATATTAATTATAAAATGTTATACACTTTATTATTTTTTTTACTATTAATATAAAATTGTAAATCTCACTCCTTTCACTAATTACAATATATACCACGTGATCACAATCCAAAAGTACTAAATAACTTCTCGAGTTTGACAGTTGGCGAAATTAGCATTTTTCTCCACCAACATGAACATTATAATGATAATTATTAATTAATTTTATGAATAATAAGCCACGTTAAATGTCTAACACACGTGCTTGCTTATTGGCTTTTACAATACCTGTCGTGCCCGTTTTTCCAACCTATTTTTGAAAGGCTCTTTTTTTTTGGATTATAGTAATTTTTTTTCTCTCTTTCTTTTCTGAGCCTTTTATTGCCACAGGAGTAAAGATAATATTCTATATTATGATAAGTTTATGAATAAATTTATCAACACACAAATCAATCAAAGAATTATATACAACTCTCGTTCGGGTTCAACTCTTTTAGTGGGTTTGGAGAATAGTTTTTTTTTTTGGGTATAAAAAAAGTGAATAATTGATGTGTTTGAATTTTTTTAAGTAGTTTTTTATTTTTTTGCTTTTTTTATTTTATTGTTTTAACTTAAAAATCAAATTTTCAAACAAAGCTGAAATATGTATGAATAGACAAGATTTTATAAAAACTAGTTTTATTAATAAATTTTGTAAATTTTTATTTATAAATATGTATTGTGTGTTTTATTTTTATATTTATAAGTTTATGGCATTATTTTTGGACAATGGATTGAGCACCCTTCCTTGCTGTGGGGATATATTTTCTGAGTACGAACACGTGGTAAGGTGACACCGACGTGTCAGCCGAGGTGTCACGTGTCCTGGTCGTGATGCCGAGGTGATCTCGGTTAGGCCGAGGTTATCTCCGAAGATATCGGAATCCGAGATAAGTGGATAGGGGACAAGAGTCCTAGAATGAAGAGGGAACTCAACCTGGATATGGACAAGAGTCCTAGATTGGGAGAAGACTTCACCTGGATATGAACAAGAGTCCTAGATTGGGAGAAGACTTCAGTTTGGGTAAAGATAAGACTCTTAGAGAGTTTATCTTAGTCTCACTGGGAGTCCCAGATTAGCAGTAATCCTGAGTCCATTGGAGTTAGGCTCTCATTGGGACTGGGATTGAGTTGGCTATAAATAAGAGGCACCCCCATGGGTCTAAGGTATGCTTTTGATACTCAAGCTTGTGAGTTTAGCACTTGATTTATCTTTGAGAGATATACTGACTTGATCGTCCAGTCGGTGCCATCTATTCTGCCGGTGCTCTCCAGTTGACTACTAAGCGGGCAGTGTGGTCGGAAAATCACTCACACACTTGCCTACTTCCTTGTGAAATTTACAACAATATTATATATATACCATGTTTTTCATTGTAAGGTCCTAGTGTCACACATCGGGAATGAGGAGAAGTTCCTAGACTATAAAAGTAAAAATCTAAATCCTTATATAGCATTGAGGCATTTCCCCGGGTGATAAGATCCCTAATAGAACTTCTCAGTTAAGCGTGCTTAGGCGGGAGTAGTTCTGAGATGGGTGATTCACTGGGAAAAACAAATCCGTACATTTATTAATAAAACTAGTTTTTATAAAATCTTGTCTATTCATACATATTTTAGCTTTGTTTGAAAATTTGACAATGGATTGAGCACCCTTCCTTGCCTACTTCCTTGTGAAATTTACAACAATATTATATATATACCATGTTTTTCATTGTAAGGTCCTAGTGTCACACATCGGGAATGAGGGGAAGTTCCTAGACTATAAAAGTAAAAATCTAAATCCTTATATAGCATTGAGGCATTTCCCCGGGTGATAAGATCCCTAATAGAACTCCTCAGTTAAGCGTGCTTAAGCGGGAGTAGTTCTGAGATGGGTGACCCACTAGGAAAAATAAATCTGTACAGGCGAACCTAAAGCGGACAATATCAATAACGTGTGAAGGGTTGGAGTATTAAAAATAGTATTAAAGTCGACTCTCCGGAGTACCAAGTGTGGGCCCCTGGCGTCTCTCGGTGTATGTGGGTGGACTTGTGAGCTAGCAGACTACAGTACGGGGACGTGCTGCCCCCCTAAGAGGGGTGGATTGTGAGGTCCTAGTGTCCCAGTGTCCCACATCAGGAATGGTGATGGAGTTTCTAGGCTATAAAAGTAAAAATCTAGACCTTTATATAGTATCGAGGCCTTTTCTCGGATGGTGAGATCCCTAACAAAACTCCCCAGTTAAGCTTGCTTAGGCTGGAGTAGGTTGGGGCATTACATTCATAATTATTAATCTAACTAATTTTTTGTATTGTTTAGTCTTGTTCCTTTATTTCTTTTATACTATAAGATATTTAAAAAGAATTATATAGTTGATGTTAAAGTGTAGAGAGGCAAACTATTATAATTATGGGTATTCATCTTAATTTGAGAGAGAGCGTTTGGGCTTAGTAGTTTTATTTTGAGATTGATTTTGGTGATCCGAAACTTTAACTTTTTAGGACTTGTTAAGTATAATTTTCATATAAAAAATCAAGATAATTGAACTTTAATAACTATATTTTTAAATCAAATTTGTATTACAAAAAATGAATAATAATTCTTGAAATTATATTTTTCATTCATGTTTTAAAAATAAATATGATTTAAACATATAACTACCGATATCTAATAATCATGAGTTTTTATATAAATATTCTACTGAACGAGTTATAACGGTTTCGATCACCGAAATCAATCTCAAAATGGACCAACCAAATCTAACCATTCTCTCAAATTGATATGAGAACTTAAGAAAAACAAAATCCAATAATTATAACGTCTTCTAATAACCTTGAAAATATTCAATGGATTGAATAGTGGTAGTTGCGGCCTTGAAAGGCAATTGAGAATTTATCCAAATCACAACAAAAATCTCTTTAACAAAACCTAAAAAGTTAAGTATACGTGGAGACCGAATATTACTGGGTTTTTTTAATTTTTAATTTTAAAAAATAAAAAACATGGTGTGTACATGTGAGATTCGATTCTCACACAACTTGTATTTGCGTGTGGAAAGTAAGTTGAAATTGTTCAAAAGTTCAAAGTTATCTAGATTTATATTTTACCATATGTTGTTGTCACTAATGCATTAAAATAATGCATAAATGGTGAAGTGAGATAATTAAATCAAGGTGTTTTTTGTTAATAGTATCTTCTGGGTAGGAGGATGACGGCTATACAATTCCTCAAGTATTTACTAATGTTTTGCATTTTTTATGTAATTTTTCATATTGTATAATAGGTTTACCATTTTTAAATATCATAGACCTTAGGTATACATATGATGTTTATTAGAATTTTTTTTTAAAGTTTTTGATATTAAGATTTTGTAAGATAAATAACATATAATATTTTCATAGTAGTTAAGGTTCCTTAACATTTGTACAGAGAAAATTCGGCTTAGAAAAATTTTGTCTCGACTTAGAAAAATTTCAATTTTTACAGAGAAATTTTTCTAATTTTCATACCAAAAAAAATTCAAAATTTCTCTGTGATCATACCAAAGAAATTTTGAAATTTTTCTGAGTTTGGTGAAATTTCTCTGAGTTGAATTTTCTTTATAAAAATATTAAAGAACCTTAGCTAATAAAAAAAAATATCTTGGATCTCTCCAACTATCCAAAGTTTGAGAGGGATGTTTTACTAATTTTTCCTATTTATTATTGAAATACACAGAGGGTGTAAAGTAAATGATATGATAAATAATTTTTTTAAGACTGTTTTTAGATTATGAATTTAAATAAAAATTTAAAAAAAAAATAACAAAGAGTATAAAAAATATATAAAATGTAATTATATTTCATTCACATTTCACAGCCAAGTTTGGGAAGACTAAATAAGTTTATTTTTTGACTTTTTATGAAATATGGACTTAAATAAGATGATGTGATTTAAATAAGATGATGTGACTTAAATAGGATAATGATTTTTTAATTTTTTGAATTTTTTTGAAGATACCAAACTTGGCCTTACTTTTCAATTTCCTTCACTGAAAATTGCTACCCAAATTTTATAAATTAAACACTTCCTAACAATAGTATTCAACAAAGTATTAAATTATTATATATTCCTCAACAATCTCTATAAAGAATTTTAGGAGATTACATTTTTTTTAGAGTGCTACTATTAGCACTTTATAAATTATTTTGAACCTTTAATTTTTAGTTTTTTTTTATTACAATAATAACCTCAAATAAAATTACTATAAAGGACATCATTAATTTTGGGATACCACATTTCACAATTAATCATACACATCCACTACATCATGAAATATGGTTTATGAACGTATCCACCTCCATTACCACCTATCAATCTTCCCCAAATCCTACCTTCAAAATCTACCTACCCTCAAAACCTTGAGAATCATTTGGCAGCAATATTCTAGCAGTAACGATGGCAACCATTTGATTACCTACACTTTTCAAGTAATGACAATAAGTGAAAATTTGTCTAGCAACCACAACTCCATAAAACGAGCGAAGTATAACAATAAAAATTTAGAAGAGGTTCATAAGTTTGATGTTGTTCTTACCTCAGAGGAAATTGACATTGTATGAGTAAGTTTTTTGGAAAAAAAAATGACAAAAATAATAAAATATGTTCATCATTTTTTCAAGACTGAACTCCCTGAACATATAACTGGAATTCGAAAATACAAGGCTGAACATTGTTTATTTGTTTGGGAATCGGTAACCAACATTTATTATTTGTTCGGAAACAAATAACCGAACATTATTCATAGGTTCAGACCTGTTTTACTGAGAAAACTAAACCAATTATTATAATTTTTTTTCCTGTAAGAGAATAAATTATTATTGTGTTTGGTTTGTGTTTTGAGATAAATTTTCAAAAAAAATTTTGGGGGAGAGTTTAGAATTTTTTTTAATTTGTTTGGTTGTATATTTTGAAAATAGTTTAGGAGTTTGGGAGTTTTGGATGATTTGATATTTTGTAGTTGTGTTTGGCAAGTGGGTTTGCAGGCTTTTTTGGCTATTTTAGCCACAAAAAACAAAATAGGCTATTTTAGTCATAACAAACAAAACATCACATCCAACCCATAATCATTACATTCTTCTCTCACAAAAAAACTCAAAAAAGTCAAAAAGCCAAAAAGTCTTTCCCAAACCAAGCTTTTAAGCCCAGGCTAAAATAGCAAAAAAAGCCAAAAAGCCAAAAAGCCAACCTACTTCCCAAACGAAGGCTAGATGTGTATGTGAGAGAAAAAGTGATTGAGGAGGAGAGATGAGAGAGAAAAAATGATTGATTGCAGTATAAGAGAAAGAAAGTGATTTTAGAATTATTTAAAAAAAAAAAATTGAACCAAACAAAAATTTGAAAATTTTCTCAAAATACAAACCAAACAAGTCCTAAGAAATTATGTGTATATATATATATAAAGAGAGAAAGCATACCAATTGTGAAAATGATGAATGGAGTAGTAAAGATAGTAATCACCCTACCTCTTCTTCGTGGGCTTTGTTAGAGTTTTTTTTTGGAAGTGGGGTTTTTTGGGGGTATAGGGAGTGTGCATTCAATAGGTGGAATGTTTTTACAAGAATAATTTATTATTATTTGAAGGGAAAATAAATTTTAAGGATTTCAAAATTTGTAAGTAAAGGTCCAAAGAAATGTGGAGTCTTCATGTAGTGCTAATCAGTATGATTAGTTTCAGTCTTCTTAAAATTAAGTTTTTTATTTTTCGTATTTTTTTTTAAATTTTTAGTGAATATTTTTTAAATTTTAAGCATTGTTTTTTACTTTTTTAGATGTATCTTACTTAGATATATCTAAAAAGTAAAATATTTGTGAAAAAATTAATAAATACATAAAAATATGAAAAATATACTAAAGTTTTGTATTTTTTTTTTTTTATATTTTTGGTATTTAGTGAATTTTCTAAAGATTTTCTTAACGAAAATTATATTTTTTAAGTGTATTTATGTTAGGTGTGTGTAAATTTTTTTTTTAAAAAATTGTTTAAAAATTAAAAAAATTCAATAAAAATAGAAAATATAGAAAACAAAAAGTAAAATTTTTTGAAAAGTATTTTAAAAAAACTAAAAACAAACATGGTGAAGAGCACCACTCTTTTTTTATCTTTAAAAATAAAAATTTTATTATAAAAAATGTTAACAGATCAATTTTTCATGATGGAATTATCACAAAAAATAATTTAAAAGTCAAAAAAATAATATTTAATGATAAAATTTTAAAAATATTCAGTGTGTTTGGTTTGAATTTTTTGAATTAAACTTTTTGAAAATTGAGTTTTTTGATTTTTGTATTTTTTTTTTTGTTTTTAGTGAATATTTTTAAATTTTCAAACATTTTTTTAATACTTTTTTAGGTGCATTTTACTTAGATATATTTAAAAAATAAAAAAATTGTAAAAAAATATTTTAAAAAATTAATAAATACATAAAAGTATAAAAAATTTACTGAATTTTTTTTTTTTTTTTTTTTGTGTTTTTGATATTTAGTGAATTTTTTTAAAAAAAAATTCATAATTTTTTTTTATTTTTTAAATATATTTATGTTAGGTATGTCTAAAAATTTAAAAAAAAATTACTTAAAATATTAAAAAAATTTAATAAAAATATAAAAAATATAAAAATAAAATTTTTTAAAAAGTATTTTTAAAATTCTAACTAAAGTGATTACTACTACAAATTATTTAACATATCACATATCACATCATGTAGAAAGTATCTAATAATTTTCTGGTAATTCAACTGTTCACAGATAAATTGATCTGTCTCTTGATTGCTTTGGTTCAATGTTCCAGAGTGGAATCATAAGCTTTGCTTCAATTTTTTTTTTCTTTTTCATTCATTTAAGGCAAGTGATAATGATTAAAAAGTGAGAAAGAAGACAAGCTAGCTCCAAGAGTACCCATTACTTCCAAAACCTTTGAAGGTAACTGCTCTGCCCTCTGCCCCTCAATCCGAGGCTATCACAACCAACCCTTTTGCTGATTTCTAATCCTAAGCAAGCCCAGGCTCGATTTTCAAAAGACTACATTTTTTTTTAAGCAAAGAGATAAAGCGAGAAAGAGACAGAGAAGACCCACCTTGGTTCTTGGATTTTAGGATCTGAGAGGGAAGACCTTTGAGATTTGTTTGGAATTGCAGATATTTGAGGTGGGTTCTGAGATGGGTTTGTAGAGAAGTGTGGAGGGAGATCTGGGGAAACTTGAAAAGCTATGGAGCCTCCAAGGGGGGTTTGGGCTTCTTTGTGGAATTTCATATGTTTCTTGCCTTACTTTATTGGACTTCTCATTCTGGGTTTTATCAAAGGTACTGTTTCGATTCATCACTTGTTTTTTGCTTTTTCCATGTTCTGCTGTGGGTTATGTTCTTTCCTCGTACTCTGCTGTGGTTAGGAACAAGTTCATTTAATCCACTTTTTCTATCTTTCTTCTTATAATAATCAATGATTTATTGGGCTGGAATACAGTTTGAATTCTTTAGGTTGTGTTTGGATCTTGGTTTTGGAAAGGGATTCGGGTATGGAAAGGAAAAGTGAGGTGAAATGTGAAGGAAATATCAGCTCAATTTTTGTCAATTTCCGTTTGTTTTTTCTTTTAATCCTCAAATCCATCTCCAAATCCTAAATCCAAACACAGCCTTAGTAGCCATTATTTATTTCAATCTACTTTGTGGCTTGAGGTTGTATATGGATCCACTGGCTCTTGTATTGCTTTGGACAAAATGGTTCCTTTTATGCTAACTAGTGGTTGTCACGATCTGTGCTATGAAATCTACAACCAAAGCAATTGAGAGATTTTTAGGGAAAATAAAATAAAAAAAAATGAAGCAATTTTGTATGGTATAATTGCTCTTGTGAGCATTTTTGGAAATTACAAAGATTCACCAACTTGGTTGTGGGCCTTATATAGTAGTGTAGATAGTACTGATGGTTCTTAACTCGCCATTAAACTGGGAATTAATTACCAAATGCGCAAGTTAGTTCTATCCATATAAAGCAAAATAAAGGTACATATTAGAAAGGGTGTTCAAATTTTCTGTTTGAAGGCGAGGCATTGTCTATATTCTGTAATAGGTTATATTCATTAGTATTGAGTCTGTGAAATGTGAATGTATCACTTTAGGAAGCACCAAGTACTGGGTAAACTTAGGAAATGTTTTCTGAGGGATGACTGTAATTCTGGATAAATGTAATTAGGGCTTATACCAATGTTTTATTTCAGGTATCATTCTCTGCCCGTTGATATGCCTTATTATGGGAATTGGAAACTCTGGAATAATTTTGGGTCTCTGGCCTGTACACATTATCTGGACAAACTATTCCATTTTAAGGTGCGTTGTTGGGCCTTCCACATCCAGATATCTTTCATTCACCCTGTTATCTTGTCTAACATGTAGTAATTTCTTTCTCATTTTAATGCCAGAGCTAAGCGGTTTGTGCCACTCTTGAAGATTGTAATCTGCTTATTCATTTCTCCTGTACTGATTTTGTGGCCAATCTTTGGCATTCTTGGAAGTATCATCAGCGGTGCAGCATATGGCCTTCTTGCTCCGATGTTTGCCACTTTTAAAGCTGTTGGTGAAGGGAAGACCAATGAATTCTTCCACTGTCTTTATGTAAGTTTGAATGTCCTAACTATTGATGTTTCTAGTTTTCTATGTTCTTGCTCGCCTTTGTAACATAAATTTTCCATTCATGGTTCTGCAGGATGGAACTGTGGACACTGTCAAAGAGAGCTTTACTGTCGTCAGGGATGTTTGGGATGTATGTTTCCATTCCTACTTCTCCGCTATGGATGACCTACAGCATCAAGGGCCCGGAGACGTAAAATATTTTGAGATTAGGTATGTTTTTTGTGATTAATGTTTGGAACTTTTTTTTGACAACGTTGATTTGTTTCAGCCTATAAAACCTGAAGTAAAATCCTTTTTTCTCATAGTATCAAAATCCTGCCAATGAACGAAACAGGCCAGTGTTGGTAGATCCACCCCAATTCAAGTTGCTAGGCCAATAGGCTGTGTGGGGCGTTACAACCATGGTCCATACAAGCTTTTTTTTTTTTTTTTGAATTATTCTTTTCCTTTTTGTAGTTATAAATTACTATATCACAATTGGTACTTTTTACTTATAAGTTATATTGTACTTGTCAAGGGAAATTTGTACTTCTGTTGTGATTAAGCTAAAAGATGGAGGCAAACAATGAGTGAAGACAGATTTGAAATTTAGAATCCCATGTCCATATGCTTGCCTGTGTACTACATTGGTTTGATCGGTGGTTGTACTTTTGTTTAACAGAACCATTTTTGCTAAATATTTTGCAGATTGCTCTATCTTCCCGGTGCTTTTCTACTTGGGCTTCTTGGTTTCTTGGTTGACTTTCCAGTGATCTCACTCATCGCCATTTGCAAAAGCCCTTACATGTTGTTCAAAGGGTGGCACCGCCTGTTTCATGACTGTATTGGCCGGGAAGGCCCCTTCTTGGAGACCATTTGTGTACCATTCGCTGGTCTGGCGATCCTACTCTGGCCCTTGGCTGTTGCCGGGGCTGTATTCGGCTCCATGCTATCGAGTATCTTCTTAGGTGCTTATGCAGCAGTGGTTGTATATCAGGTTTAATTAATTACCTCTACTTCTACATTTTTTTATTCAGAACCATTGGTAAGCAGGGTTCGATAACTGTCTAAATTCATCAAAAATGATGAATTTGGCATGGTCAACTATTAATACAAAATGGACTAGTTTTGTGTTTGTGTAGCTTTCAAACACCTTTTAAGTAATGGTTTCCTAGGTTTCAATACCGGCCGCCTAGTATTTTTATCTGACATGAACCACGTAACAAAGATGCTCATGTACGTGCACCAGATGTCATATTTTTTTTGGGTGAGTACACCATATGTCATCTTGATTCTTGTAGACACAGGCAAACCAACACGTGCATCTTAAACTAACTTTCAGGGTAAGAAGCACGAACACAGACACACAACATGGATATGCTGACATATCAATTTTAAAGAATGGCAAAACATGACACTTTGCGCATGCAATATTAACACCCATGTGACTGTGCCATATTCCATTTAATTTTGAGGCTGCTTTTTAAACCCATCTTTCTTCTAATATGCCATGTTAGATGCCTTAAACCCATCTTTCTTCTAATATGGATCTCGAACTGCTTTTTAATTTATTGCTTTTGGTAATGGATTGCAGGAGTCCTCTTTATGGTTCGGGCTTTGCTATATTGTCGCTTCCTTGTCCATTTATGATGAGTACAGCAATGATGTTCTTGACATGCCTGAAGGATCCTGCTTTCCCAGGTTCTAATCACCACTCTAATTCCATGTTTCATATGTAGGACGACCACTCGTTTCGTTTTACCAAATCTTTTTTATGTTTTATTTTCCTGAATTTCTGATTTTTTTAAACAGGCCTCAGTATCAAAAGAATGTTGTGTCGTCTGAAACCAGTTCTCGAGCAGTTTCTTTCTCGAGGCCCGACTCTTTCCGAAATCCTCCCTCTCGCACAGTGTCTATGAAGTATCCTATGGTTGAGTTGAAGGCACTCGAGGTATTTTGTTACTTTTCCATTTGACATCTCCAACGAGTTCACCGCTTTGTACTCATGTCACCGTCTTGGGAGCTAATCAAACTGAATACTTGAATGCTGCAGTTACTTGATAGCTTTTTCAAAGAGTGTCAACAACAAGGGGAACTAATGGTTTCTCAAGGACTAATAACGCTTAAGGACATCGAAGATGCTAAGTCTTTTAAAGATAGTGGCATAGTCATAAGCATCGGCTTACCAGCTTATGTCTTCCTCCAGACATTATTACGTTCTGCAAAAGCTAACTCTGCCGGTATATTGTTAAGTAAGTGAAATGAACACTTCTCCTCGTAGCATCACTTTTTCAGCCTCCTAAGCCACAATTGAGTAGGCAGAAGAAGGTTTTAAATATCAGCCGATGATATGTATTGTGATTTTGGACTTCCAAAACCAATATTTGCCGATATACCGGCTTCACCGATATACCGGTTGACAGTGTTTGATATGGGCTGATATATGATTGTATTGCTGATACTAATATGCATCCCAATTCTCCTCCTAGCATCACTTTTTCTCCTCCTAAGCCACAATTGAGCAGGCAACAGAGGGTTCTAATTGTTGCCAATACAAATTGTGATTTTAGACTTCCGATATCGATATTTGCCAATATATTGGCTAATACTATCCAATATCAGCCGATATATGACTGTATTGCCGAAGCTGATACATATCCCGATACAGTTATTTAGGACCACAACACACGAAGAAATGATTATACAAACTTATTTTTGGTAATGCAGATGACAATGTAACTGAGATAACCAGCACAAACCGACCCAAAGATGCCTTCTTCGATTGGTTTTTTCAGCCGCTCCTGATCATCAAAGACCAAATCAAAGCGGTGAACCTGTTTGAGGCTGAAGAGGACTACCTAGGCAAATTGGTTATGTTCAGTGGGGATCCTGAAAGGATGAAAAATCCAAATATTGGCCCGCCACCTGAATCTGAGCGTAAGCGAGCTGAACTTGACGCGCTTGCTCGAAGGTAGTAATAAAAAAATTTCACTCTACTTATTAAAACGGAGCTTCTTCATTTCCCTTACCTAATAGCTTCTTTTTTTTCCTTTTTTCTTTTTAAAAAAAATTTCCCTGAAGACTTAGAGGAATTACAAAGTCGATCTCTAGGTATCCAACGTTCAGGCGTCGTTTTGAGGATAGTATTAAGATGATGTCTGAAGAACTTGCAAAGAAAAATGGCATCAAATCGACATCTAATGGGCGGCAAAATTTTCCAAGGTCTAGGAGTACCTTTGCTCGGATATTTAGCCAGAGATCATTTAGAAGCAGAACAAGCAACCGAGGGTCTTATCGTCAAGAGTCTCAATCTGTTAGTGAAAGAAGAGAGGTGGAAAATGTCTGACGGTTGAGATGTTGAAACATGTAACGTATGTTCTTTCAATTGTAATATGTCTGTATCACTTGTTGATTGATTGTTACATTTGTTCATATTACCGGCTTTCACATGATAGCTTTATCATTTGACTGTAGAAAATACTCGTGTTTTCCCATTTCTTGGAACCATAAAATTTGTTTGGATTAGGTATCATGTATTTCTTTTTTTCTTTTTTTATTATTTGATTTGTATTCCTAAAGAAACCATGACATCAAATTAGATGTCGAATTTAATTTTTTTCTCCCTCGGTTCAATTTTCGGATTTGGTACATGGCATGGAACAATTTTTTTTTATTTTTTTTGGTTTGGTGCAAGTGATGAGCTTCAATTATAGTTGACATTGGTGAAATAATTTATTTTTTTACAGGATATTTTTTGTTTTTGTATGCATGTTCCATCCAAACGGGTGTATAGATATAGTTCATACTATGAGTATTTTAATAAGAACGTTACAAGGTGTCTATTTTTATATAGATATTTCTAAAAAATACAGAGTAATAAATTATATATAATTTCAATAAATATTTTATACACTTTTTAAACATTTCAATATATTATATTTTAACATTTTTCTTCTTATATTGCATTACTCATAACCGGACAATCTTTTTTTTCAATTAAAAAATAAATCGTGAAATTATATTATTTTTCAGATAGAAGTCAGATGCACTCAACTAAAATACCTTTGTAATATCAAGAAATTTGATAGCCAATAAATTAATTAAATAAAGAATCCTTTTTTTGTTTTACCTATTAATCATTTCGTCACTCAAACAACATTTGACTTCCTTGATATCTGATGTTTTTGTGTCACGCCTCACCCCCACAACATTGTCTCAACATTTAACATTACGTTGTCTGCATGAGTAGTTAAACCAAAATGTTTAGAGCATTTTGTGTGTTGGGCATTTTGTCAAACACATGCACATGCTAGGTTTGGTTGCTTGATCGTCAGCGCAAAAATTGCCAAGTTAAGAGTGTGTGGGGGGTTTGAAAAAAAAATCATCTTAATCAAGCTTTCTTTGCCAGACTGACAATTTCTTAACTCACCTTCAATCCGCATGACCTCAAATTTAGCGGGTTAATTTTGAGTATTTTGATAGTTTCAAACAAACAAGCTGGGGGTAGTCAGGTTGCAAATTCTGATACATTTTACGGTCACATTCTGAAGTCACATAATCAAAATAAAGAAAAGATTAAATGGTTCAGTACTGCAAACCCAAAAACTTGAAATTGCAAAGAACAACACATTAGAAAATATTAAAATTGACAGAGTACATGATACAGTATAAATTGAAGCATTATGGCACAAAAAAGTCTTCTTTTTGGAATCAAATTAACCTCCCAAATAGCCTATCCTACTAGTCCAAATCTTCACAACGTCTGATTCTGAGAAAAATATCAAATAATAAAAAGGGAAGTAGATAAACAGAGTGAGAGAAGAATGCTTGTCTATTCCTTCTTCCTAGAGTCTTTGAGTAGTCCCTTCTTTCGGATTGCGAGGCAGAACCTTAGACGCCAAGCATCGACAACGGACTCAGGCAAAGAGTGGGCTAGCGCCCACAGAACAGTATGGGGCCAGTAAGGAGTGCAACGTGGTTCATAGCCTATCCAGCGCATGGCAGCCTTAGCATAACCATCTGTCGACGGAACAAAGAAGGAGGACCTTCTGATTGATGCCATCTTCGTTGCCACGTACAAGGGCACCTATATTGAAAAGAACTCATTAGACTGTATAAAAGAATATGAAACCAAATTCACACACGTATATAAGCCTCCCAGTTTAAGTCTTTGTTTTAAATGGTTCCTCAAAACCACTAAAAATCTGTAGTTCTTGTGTTTTCTAGCAAAACCATAATTCAAATAAGAACCTTGCAGTTCTTGACATGCGTAAAATCACCTATAAACTGAGAAAGAAAGTCGGTTGGGAAAGACACATAAAGCAATCCAACAAGGTGAACTAGGTGGTTCTCACTGACATGGAAAAAGAAAGGGCAGCTTTCAAGATTGGCTCTGTATAAATTGTTTTCTTCTCATTTTTTTCCTTCTTGTTTTGTGAATTAAAATATTAGTTTCCAAAAGAATAATGTGGACCGATCATAAGAATCATAATAAACAGATCATTTCAGAGCACATAACCAAGTTCAACGGAAAATTAAAAGAGAATTGTATTTTTTTTTTCTTTGGCAGGTAAATTAGTTTCATAACAAGTAGCCAATGCATTGACTATGGAGAAGAACAGGAAAACAAGTTCTGCTTTCTATCACCATCATAATATAAAAATGGTTATCTTACAGAGACAAATCGTAAAAGAAGATTTATACCATAGAACTTTCTTAATAAAGTCATAGAAGCATAATAAAAATGTATCCATGACTTGACAATTTTTTAATGTTCTATATACTTGCTAAGTTACCTTATGACTTCAAATAAGATTAGAAAATTTTAGAACCAAGTTAAACTGCAATACTGAATTATACACAGATCCAATTGTGGGGCATTTGAACAATGGAGAGTAAGAACAAAGTAGAATTTCTTCAATAAATCTTAGCGACATATTGTCCGAAAGTAACATGAACTAGGAAAGGCAATGTAGCAAGAAGGGGGTTCCAAAAAACAAGCATACCTGACACTGCACATCGATCCCATTCTTCTTGTACTCCACATAAAGGCACCTTGAGAATTGATCAATGTATCTGCAGAGTAAAACCACCAATCTCATCCATTCAGCATTCCAAATTATGAAAACCAATTTATATTTGTATACTTTGAAAAATAACTTTTCCCACAAAACAAACACAAGCAAAAACAAAAACTGATCTCTCAGTGGATGATTACAAGTAAACAAACATCAATAACCCAAACTACAAATTTAATGTTCTATGTACCATGTTAAATCATATCCATAAACCCCATCTATGAGACTTCATAAATCATTTGATTGCTGAGGATAGGGAAAAGAGTATGAAAAAGAGAAAAACCAATATCCGTGTTGTTTTTGGTTTGTTGAGAACCAGTAGGATCAGCTCGATTCGGTCTCATACAACCAGTCTAGCTGATTTTCATGCTTTCTGAGTAACTAAACAACTCCATAAGCATAGAGAGAGCTTCAATTTTCTTTTACAACCCTAATTAAAACACCCACAAGTATGAAACTACCAGCAAGCATTCACTCATTACTTCAAATTAACGAAAAAAACAAACAGATGAGATGCTTACGCTTTGGTGGCTGCATATACAGCGTAAAGTGGATCAGAAGGGATAACAATGGCAGCACCAGAACCAATATTAACAATCGCACCTCTCTTCCTCTTAATCATCCCAGGCAAAACCGCTTGTGTAACCTTAGTAGTCCCTTCAACATTGATTTTAATCAAATCAGCCAACAATTGCTCGTCCACCTCATGGAAAAACCTCGCGTAAGGATACGAAACTCCAACATTATTGATCAGAACTCCAACATCCAGACCTTCAATGGTTTCACGAATCCGATTTACCCCTTCGTTCAAATCTCCAGAGAAATCAACAACCACAGTCTTGATCTGGGTTTTCCCGAATTTGGCTCCGATCGACTCCGAAACCTCCTTGAGTTTCTCGGGGTTTCGACCAACGAGAATCAAATTCAGACCTTTACGAGCCAATTCGAAGGCGAAACCCTTGCCAATACCGTCGGTGGGTCCGGTAACGAGTGCCCAGGACCCGTATTTCTTCAGATTCTTGGGAGGTCTGAGGAAATTAACGTAGACCCATTTGAGAAAAGCTAAAGAACACTTCAGAAGTGATAAAGAACCGAGAGCTAGTAGTAGAAGGAGCCAGAGGGGTTGAGATTTGAGTTGCGCCATGGAACAGATCTCCATGATGCAGAGTGTCTGAGTTCTCTGAGAAATGGGTTTTGGTTTTTGGGGATTAGATTGGAAAACCCAGAGGGGATTTGTGAATCTAGATCTCCTGCAGGCGGGGATGGGAGAGTTGGAGAGAGAGTTTTATAGCTTTGAAGAACAGAGAGGGTTCATGGAGTTGAAGAAGAAGGATGATAGTTAGGAAGAAACGGTTGAGCAATTAATGACATGGCTAAATGTTTGAGGCTGGGCTGGGCTTGGCATGTGTTGGTTGAAGTAGATGAGCTAATATTTGCCAAAGGCAACTTCTTGTATGTCTCCGTCAAGGCTTGCTCTTTTCTTCTCTTTCTTTCTTTTATTTTTCTTTTTTGCAATTATAAATAATTTTTTTTTGTCTTTAAATTATAAAAACATGCTTTTTTTTATTTATTATTTATATATATATATATATATTTCAATCTCAACATTAAATAATATTCATGGAACACTTGTTAGGATCTGCTTGTTTTAAAGCAAAAAGTCTATGTTAAGTCACATAGTTTTTTACAAATCATTTGGTGTCAATTTTTGTTTATTTATCAGTAGTTTTTCAAAAATTATGCCAAACAAATCGTTATTAGAAAAAGAAAATGATTCACAAACATAAAATTTATAGAGAATGTTATGTGAAAATTGATGTAATAATGTCATTTTTAAAATACAAATCACATTGATGGACTTTTGCTTTTAATAAAACTACCACATCATTTCCGTAATAAAATTATGTATGATTTTCAGTTTATATGATATTACTCATTGGACAATTATGTTGATTTTATTTTTGTTTTGTTTTGTTTATATAGTATTACTCATTGGATAATTTGCATGGCCAACAAATATTGTATAACTTGCAAATTGCATAGCAATGCTCAAAATTTACCTAACACTAAAATCAATATTGTTTTATTTAACACTAATGTTGAATTTATTTTATTGTTATTTTTATTTTTGATTGACAAGTTGGTTAAAAGTTATTTTATTTTTATTTTTTAATTTTTTATTTTTTGGTCATATCACTTCTCTACTTTTTTACATGTTTTTTTTTAAAAAAAAGAGTCAAAAAATTAATTTTTAATCACATTCTTAAAACAACCCAAAATAGGCTCTCCAAAAGTTAAGGGGTTGGTTATATCTCACCAAACAACACCCACTTAAGATACAAGAAAATTAATAAATAATCAAAACTCATAAATAAAATTTTTAATGTTTCTACTATTTATTACTTTGATAAATTGCTTTGTATTATTATTAATATTAAATGATTATTTCACAAATATAAAATATATTTAAAAAGTCTCATATTATCAAATAATGGGTAAATACATAAAATTTTAAAAAAATTATAAGTAAATTAACCTAATCAATAGGATGTGTTGTGTCCATCATTACCTTTCCCTTCCTGTTTACAAGTTTACGAGGTGGATCAAGAAGGGTGTAATGAACCAAAGCCCGAAATAAACAGTCGGACCTCCTTTAGACTCGTACAGTCTGCTTGATATTTATGAAGCCCAATTTAACCTCATTCAGCCCAATTTAGAAATTGAAGTATTTATTAGGATGACCATTTAAATCCGATATGTGGAGGTCCGCTCATACCCACCTGAATGGGATGGATTTTACCCGCCCCAACACTTTTGTGGGGCGGGAGTAGATTATGTTTTGGTCATCCGCAATGGGGGTCGGGGTAGGGGCGGGGATCGCTTTCTCCGGTCCAAACCTAACTCAATATAATTAATAATATATATAAATAAATAATATATGTATATATATATAATATAATATAATTAAATATAAGAAAATAATATTAAAAGTATGATTTTGTCTAAATATAAATAAATAGTAATCTTAAAAGTTTCACTGTTTATATATATGAAAATAAAAAAATTATTTAGTGTGTTAAGAATTTAAATGGTTTTTAATTTTTTTTGACTATTTGAAATGTGATCGGATAGCCGCGGAAGCAGGGGTGGGGTTGAAAAATTCCACCCGTAGTAGGAATGTGGGTAGTGTTTGTCGGCGGGGAATGACAAATCTGCCCTGTGGCCATACCTAATATACACGAACCAACTTTACTAGAAATTCTTATCTTTTTACCTCCCCAAAAAAAAGAGAGAAAAAAAAAGAGAGAGAACATATATATTTTTACTTATGTAAAATATTTAAATGCGTATGAACAAAACAATTCTATCTCTGATTTGAATTTTAAAATTATAAAATATTTACGCAATAAAAAACAATTATGTAACAACTTATTTAAGGGTTCAGTTACCCTCCTTGAAGCCTCTCCCTCACTTCTTCCGTGCAACGACTAAGATCAGCCAGTCTAGATCCAACGGCTATAAAAAAATAAAAATAAATTTTTTTGAAACAAATTGAAATAGAAATTTTCCCGCCCAAAGCTATACAGGTTATACACAGAGTTTTGGAATTCACTCTCACTCAGCCCCCTTCTTCTCCATCGAACCCACCCTCACTGGCAACCTATCTTCATCGGCGACCCACTCTCGACGACGGAAAGAAGCTCCTAAAACCCAACCGGCCGACGCCTTTCCTTCTTTCTCTTTACACAGACAAGCTCTCTCTCTCTCTCTCTCTCTGTGTGTGTGTTTCTTGATCGTGTTTTTGTTTGTTTGGGGGTATAAGATTAGAATATCTTATTCAAGTAATTCTGATTCAGTTTTTTGTGGGTTTTGGCTAGAGTCTTTTTGAGGGTTTTTTGTGGCATAAATCATGGGTTTGTTTTGAATATTTGGTTTGGGGTTTGGGAAGCTGTTTATAATTTTTTCTATTTACAATTTGTTCTGATTCATTTCTTTCATTTCTTTGAGAGTTTATTTTCCCCACCTTTGTTTCTTAATAATTTTTTATTTTTTTTTACATTGCTTGCTGGAGGAAGATGCATTTTCAGAGATTGGTGTATTGGTGGTGGGTGATTTCTTTCAACTACAAGTGATTGTCAGGTTGGTTACTTTCTCAAGTTTGCCTCTCTTGCTCTTTTCTAGTGTTAACATTTCTCTGTTGATGTCTGTGTTCTACTTCTAATATGTGTTCTTCCAAAGTGCTATAGTTTTTGTGGTTTTAGTCTTTGTTAGCTTGTAGTAGTGCCATTATGTTCTTAGTTGTTCTTGCTTAACCATGGTTCTATTGTCAATTGCATACTCGATTGTGTTGGACAATCTTTACTGTATTTGTAAAATTCATTCTGTTGTGTACTTAACAACAAACAGAATATATAAGAAATAAAAAAAAAGGAGAGAATTGTTTGATTACAAAAATCAAACCAGAAAAATAAAATAAAATAAATAAAAACTGATTTTTATTTTGTTATAAAAATAAAATCAAAATCTGATTTAAATAAATAAATAAAATAGAAAATAAATAACCAACTTACTTGATTAATTTCTTAAATAATATTCTGATCAAGTCTAGTGTTCGACACTGTGTCCTTAAGACAGATTCGTTCTCTCCACGGTGCTTTCAGAATGTGGACGTCTGTCTCCCAGGATGAAATGATCAACAGCAAACAATAGCAGTATTACAAATTGTTTGCCTAACGAATACACTAAGTGTTTACACTCTTTCTCACAGAAAATATATGCAGCAAAATGCAAAGAATTTTAGCAAAGGAGAAGTACGAAAATTATTGTAAAAAACCAAATGAGGGATTGCCTATTTATATAGGTGAAGTGGTGGCTTGGTGGCTGCTAATTTTGAATTAAATAGGTACAATACCTGTTCAATTTAAATTAAATAGATACAAAATCTGTAGGCACTGTTTGGTTTGAATTTCAAACAATTCAAAAACTTGTTTTGGGTGGATTTGAATTTGAACAGATTTGGTTAGGACAGATCCGAAACTGTGCGAAGAGGTGCAAACCAAAAATTTGAATTTTATTTCCAACCAAAATTGAAATTTGGACAAGCCCAATGAATCACCACGCACTGTGCCAAGCCCAACCCGACGGACGGATGGCAAGGCGCAGTGTGGTGATTTTTGGGTCCAATGGGTCTAGTCCATTTTGTCCATAACCTCCCTTTCTACAAAACTTTGGTACCCCTTGGGGCACACCTCAAGTTCCAATCCCATGTCTTATAAACCCACTCAAAACTTCCCACTAAATCAATGTGGGACAAGCCATTTTTCAAACCTTTAAGGATTTTCCACAAAAACTCTATTTCCATGGAGCACACTTTGGCTTCAATTTCTCATTCACTCGATAATGGTTTTGAGCAACCAAATATACCACATAAATCACAATGCAGCATAGAACACGTTACCACTTAGACCCGCCAAATTTGGCATACGAGTCCCACCTAAATAATAGACCAAAGTTAGGAAAAATTCTATTATATACCCAGATTTTTTCCAAACCATTTCTAACAGATTGAACCAACTGTATTGATTGGAATGCATTTCCAATTAATTTGTATTATGTTTTCCACTATCATGAAACTTGAATAGCTCTCAGAATGGTGGCTTCTAAAAGGTTATAATTGACATAACCTCTCTCTCTCTATATATATATTTGGAAGATTTGCATTAGAAAACTACAAAGGCAATGGTGGGTGTTTTAACTGGAAATTAAATGATCACAAGGAGTGACATCATTTTGTATGAAAATTTTGTATAAAAGTTTTGGTTTGTGTACCATTACCATTTTTTTTTCCTTTTTTTTTACTGTCTTTTGTTCTTTTATTTTGATTTTGTTTTTTGAGCAAAACCTCACCTTTTTTAGCCCCCTTGGATTAAAAATCCTTATTGGTTTTTAATGTAACTTGGACAAAGAAACATGAGAGTTGGTGCTAAATGTTTTGACACAGTAACTAAAACAAATTTAAGTAACAATAACATTGAGCTCTTATTATTCTTCATCTCTCCTTCTTTTTTTTTTAAAATTTTTTTTTTATTCATTTTCTCTTAAACTGGAATGTTAGGCTTCTTAAACTTCCATTTAAATTAAAGAATCATATGCTATAATGTGAGGATATGTGTGATATGCTATACATGTCTTTATTAATTTTCAAAAAATGGAGTTGTGATCCTTAGTTGTGAGATTGTTTGTATTGTGTATGCAGATTAAAAAATGGCATCTTCTTCTACTAACAATAGCAACATAAGATTAAAACCGAGACTGTGCAATTGTGAAAGAACAACTGCTATATATATTGTAAGAACCAATGAGCATGGAAATCAAGGGCGTTTGATTGTCATGCATTGTAGAGTAACATTGGCCATTGCAATTACTTCAAGTTCGTAGATGAAGATGATGAAGAAGTTACGTCCACAATTCGTTCCAACACTAGAGCTTGTGATGCTATAACAGTAGAAGAATTTAACGATCTAAGGGCGAAGCTTCATGGAATAGAAAATAAAAATAATAAATGTCGTCGAAGACTTGAAAGGATGGAAAATGAAAATGATAACTATGGTCGAAGGCTTAAAAGGATTGAAAATCATTTGAAGGCAACGGTGTATGTCATTTTAATTTTTATGATTTTGTACTTTATGTTGGAATTTATGGTTTTTAGAGGCTTATTTTAGGTCAACTTTGAGCTCAAATTTGAGTGGGTCCCACACATCTTTTACGGTGGGTCCAAAGAGATGACGTGTTCTTTGTCGCATGGCAAGTCACACGGTGAAAATGATTCGTCAAAACCATTTATGAGTGAATGGAAAATTGACGTCATTTTTGGGTTCGCGGAATAGACAATTACAGAAGTAAAATGTGGATTGCTTTGTAATGGTAGTTCTACATTGAAAACTTAAGAGAGCTTATGTGTATATATAAGTTCTAGGTGGCAACACTAGGATTGGGCCCCAAGGGGCATCTCAAGTTTGTAGAAGGGAGAAGTTATGGACAAAGTGAGTCTTGGCTCAAACCACCACATGTGCGCGTGTCGCCGTTGCTTGGCTGGCCAGTTGAGCCGAGTTGAGCCGTGTTGGGTATAGGTCGAGTCGGTTCTAATATTAATTTTGTTGACAAAATTTAATTGAAATTTTTCTAAAAAAATTCTTGGGGAAAATTATTTTTTCAAAACGGAATTAATTCAAATTTGAATTCAAAATTTCTGTCCAAAATTGTGCTTTTTCTAGTTCTTTCTAGCAGATTCAAAACAGTTTTTTCAAACTGTTTTAACAGTTTATACCCGGACAGATTCAAACCTGCTTCAACAGGTTCAATTCATTTTCATACCTGTTCAGGTTTATTTTGTATCTGTTCAATTCAAATTCATACTTGTTCAGTTTGAATTTCATACCTGTTCGGCCCTATATATGCAGACCCTCTTCTAGCAACTTTCTGATTTCTGAAAATTCATTTGTTGCCTTCATTTTGCTCTCTCGCATACATATATTCTTCATACTAGTTTTAGAGAAAATTCTGAGAGTATAGAACACAGGTTTGGTTCGTTGTACAGATTGTTTGGAGTTTTACTACAATCTGTGTAGATCATTGTATCCTGGGAGATAGACGCCATTTATTCGTAAGCACTGAAGTGGGGAGAATCTGTATTAAGGACAGAGTGTCAAACACTCGACTTGATCTTTTTATGATTATTCGGTTCGGTAAATAAATTCAGTAAGTAATTTATTTTTATTTGTTTGATTTGTTTCAAGTTATTATTTTACACAGAAGATTGTTCCAATAATCTTAAGACAGACCTGCCCGAATTATTCTGTTTATACAGAATTTTTCGTTTGTTTCTTTTTCTTCCTTTCTTCTTCTTATAGAAATTATTTTCTGTGATTATACAAAGTAACATTCTGGTTGGAAAAAACAAATAGTAGTAATATACTTGTTTGACAAATAATAGTAATATACTGTTTATTTTCTTTGACAATTAGTAGTAATATAGTGGTAGTCATTAACAAGCCAGAATATTTATTTGTGAAGTTGGTCAGAAATTAATTTTGGTTTTTATAAATAATTTCCGAGTTTTCATTAATTAAAATTCTATTTTCAGTATTTTAATTTTTGAAGTGTTATAGAAATATTTTTCTGTGTGGAATTAATTTGTTTAAATAAAATTTTATTTTCAAATTAATTGGAAATAAAAGTTACAATTCTTGTTTCTTTTATTTTTATAGAATTTAAATTCTGTATTTATGGTTTAATTTTTTGTGTAGTATAAAATTCTAATTATAATTTTGTTTTATAATTTAGAATTTATAGCTACTGAAACTAATGCTCAAACAAGTACTGGGATGGTGGTTGCAATAGCTCCAACCCCTTCTCCTGTTGTGACTATGCCAGTCAATCATGGTGAAAAGTCAGAGAAGTTCTTAGGAACTAATTATAAAAGATGGCAGCAGAAAATGCTTGTTCTATCTTACTACTCTCAACCTGGCGCGTTTCCTTCGTGAGAATGGTCTTACTCTGAACGAGGATGAAATCGACCGACAAGTAGTTACTGCGGTCGATGCCTAGAAACATTCTGATTTCCTTTGCCGAAACTACATCTTGACGGACTTGACAACACATTATACAATGTCTACAACCCAATTAAGACGGCAAAGGAACTTTGGGAGTTGTTGGAGAAAAAATATAAAACAGAAGATGCTGGCTCGAAGACATTCGTCGTAGGTAAATTTCTGGACTTTGTGATGATTGATTCTAAGACTATGATCAGCCAAGTTCAAGATCTCCAACTCATTTTGCATCACAATCATGCAGAAGGCATTTCTCTCAGTGAATCCTTCCAAGTTGCTGCCTTAATTGAAAAATTACTACAAGGCTTGAAGGAATTTAAGTACTACCTCAAACACAAGCGCAGAGAAATGACCTTGGAGGAAATGATTTTGCATTTGAGGATTGAGGAGGACAACCGCAATTCTGCGAAGCGGGTTGGTAAGCATCCCATGGAGTCTAAGGAAAATGTGGTGGAACATGTTCCAAAAGCAAAGAAACGAAAGTTTTTTGAAGAAAGTTCCGCACAATGCTCTAAAGGAGGGGAAATTAAAAAGTACAATTTAATGAAAAATGTTACATCTGTGGAAGGACATCAGGCCAAAGATTGTCGAAGCAAAGGCAAAGGCAAAGGAAGATCAAGCAAGAAGCCTGCTCAAGCCAATATGACCGAAGTGGACAAAATTTCCAATGGTGTAGATGACATAAATCTTTCTGCAGTTGGTTCCGAGGCAAATCTTGTCGGAAATCCTAAACAATGGTGGGTGGACACTAGTGCTACTCGCTACATCTGTGCCGACAAAAAGATGTTCATATCTTATTCTGTGGTGGACAACGGCGAATAACTCTTTATGGGAAACTCTTCGACTTCTAAAGTTGAAGGACAATGAAAGATTATTCTGAAGATGACATTTGGAAATGAACTCACTCTCAACAATGTGCTGCATGTACCGGACATTCGTAAGAATCTAGTCTCCGGATCTCTATTAAGTAAAAATGGCTTTAGGCCAGTTTTTGAAAGTGACAAATTTGTACTTACCAAAAACAAGATGTATGTAGGAAAATGTTACATGTCTGTAAACACCCTATTTTTGACTACCCTTAAGACTTGGACGCTTTATTCTAGACACCCGATGATGAAAGTTACACTGTGCAATCTTTTGAATTCTTAGCGAAGAAATTTGGATTCAAGCTCTAATCCCAAACCTTGCACCCCATTTTGGCCAAACCATTTTAGACCTTAAAACCCTCATTTCAAAATAGTTTTCTAAATGCTTCTACGATGTTCCGAGGCTCGTATTTTGTTTAAAACATTGCACTTTTCGGTAGACTGAGTAAGGACAAAGTGGAAATAAATGGAAGGGAGGTGAACTCTTTGAAAAATATTTAAAACATCTTATTTATAGGTTTGGAGTTGAAGGAAATAGGAGGGCAGGGAAGAAAGCTAGTTTAGGAAGAAGTTGAGCATTAAACCGTTGAGAAAGAATGAGCAGCCTTCACTAAATTATGCATATCTCTTTGCACACTTAGAATTTAGATGTGAGACCACTACCATTGGAAATTAGACTTCTGGGGCTTCAATTTAGACTCAAGAATAACCTAAATCCTAGTCTGGATGAGGGAGATATGTTTGTTTGAAGTCGGGCTTGAAATACAGATTTTTAGAGCTGGCCAAGTCCATTTAGATCCGGCCGTGGCTCATTTAGAGCTAGCCTGCTTTCAATGAAAATTTGTCCAGAATGCCTTTTTAGACTTGGCCTTGCATTATTTGGTCCGACTGTGGGTTTTTTGGAGCTGGCCAACTGTTTTGGGAGCCGGCTAGCTCTCAATAGCGCCAAACAGACAGCTTGTGGAAATTGGACAGCTGGCTTTGTTTGAAGATATTTTTGACCAAATTGGCTCAAATTCTATAAATAGGACCTCCCACTTCAAATTTTAAGGTTAGAAAAACCTTCTAAGAGGCTTAGACATTGATGAGAGCTTTTGGACCTTCAAGCTTCCGTTGATTCTTCAAATCAATTCCCATCCTCCATACACAATTAAAGCTTGGATTTGAAGCTTTCTTGTAGAGAATTCAAGGCATATTTTCATAACCTAGAGGTTAGAGAATTGTTCTAGGAGATATTTGTAGGAGCTGTGACATAACTTCCTTACAAAAGCTTTCTTTATCTTCAAACCTTTTTCAACAATACATACACCATTAGAGCTTGTTCTTGGAGTTTTTTGTTGATATTTGAAACTAAATTTCAGAACCTTGAGGGTGTTTTGAATCAAGTTTGTTAACTAAGAAGCATCCTCTCTTTCAAGAGGTATAAGCTTATCACCTTTTTCCTTACTTTCATTTCAATTTTTTTCTTGTATTTCCCTACTATTTTGGATCCATTCTAAGTGTTGGAATTTGGGGTTGAATAGTTACCAAAGATAAAAAGGTTTAACACCCTTTCTTACTGCTTATTTCATGGCTCATGTTCTTGCACTATTTTCTTTGTTTTTTACACTGATTTTCAGAGTTTAAAAAGGCTGAAAAACATGGTTTAAAAATCTCAAAAGTGGAGGGATTAGCCACCTCTCCTTGGTTTTGCTTACTAGCTTTGTATCTCTTGCTTTTGTCTATCTTTTTGTGCTCTTTAAACACACTTTTAGCCACTTTTTTGGGGCTGTATTGGGACTGTTCTTGGACTTTTTTTAGGGCTGAAATATGTTATTTAAAATTGCAAAAAGTGGAGGGGTTAGCCACCCCTCCTTAGGCTTTGTTCCAAAGCTTTTTCTCTACTATTTTTACTTACTTTCTCTTGCTTTTAGCTACTATTTTTTACATTTTAGGGGCTATTATGGGCTGTTTAATTCATTTAAATAGTTTATGCTTTGAATATCATACATGTTGTGTTGTAAGTCCTCATGGCTTCGGTTGTTTAGGCCTTAGACACCGAGTCATTTGAGTTGATAGCTTTATTTACTTAGTTTTCATGCGAAGAATTTTATTTTAAATAATCAACTTCGCATAATCATTTTTGCACCCTCCCTTCTTTCTTCTTTTCTTTTGTTCGAGAGCTATTGCAAACAAGTGCTTGTTGTTCAAGGCATGAGAAAGAGATCTATATTCAATGGCTTAATCTCTACGGAGGTTCATCGTCAATGTATAGTCTCTCTTTCATGCTATGGATCATTTCTTGTTTGACATTTCTTCTCATTTAGTGGACTTAAACATCTCTTCGGACAAATTGATTAAAGAATGGAAAAGATTAACAAAATTGGCTTAAAATGAACTAAACTGACATAAAAAAAATGTTTAGAGTTGGTTGGATTTGGCCGGACGTTATGCCAAGTCCATCACTTCGAGAATTGTCACTTATCAATCCATGATATGTTGATGAGACTTGGAGCGTGTCTACTTCCCTCTTTGAGCCTTCATGATAAGAGGAAGGGGTGGTTTTCCATTGCATTTATTAAATTTGTCCAAACGTGCTCGAAATAATCAAGCCATCAAATTGTGCTTATTGATGGTTTTGGACTCGAAATCGTTCTTCTCTTGAGTTTCCCATGACAGAGAAGAGCAGAAAGGACAAACAAGGCCTAGAAAGACTCTGTCTGCATTGTTCTCACCTCAGAGCATAAAAACATTTTTGGCATAAAATTAGGGTACAATCGGCTCTTTTTGGACCCGACTGAATCTCATTTAGGGCCGGCTGGCTCCCAATGTTTGGTAAAACAGAGACTTTTGTCAAAAACAAAAGGCTGTGGCTGAAGGTGAGGCAGAGCAGTCTGGGCAGATAGAGCAGCTTCTAGACACTATGCATGCAATCATTGTGCCTCATTGTTACTTGTATTCGTATTATTATCTTATTATTGTAATTATTGTTGTTATTGTAAATATTAATTGTTGTTGCAATTGCATTGGATATTATTATTGCGTAATTAGTATTGATATAATATCTTTATTGTAATAAATTAGATAGTTAGCTTAGTGTCTCTTGAATTTGTAATAAGTAGTTAATTAACTTAGCTAGTTAGTTACTTAATTCATTTATTCGAATTTGTAATAATTAGTTAATCCGGACACTTGGACACCTATTCGGACCCTCTTGCATGAGGGTAAATATGTAATAATTATGTATGTCTTCCAACCCCCATTTCTTTCTCCCTTTTATTTACCCGCTTATAATGGTAGTGTAGAGTATCATGTTTTCTTAGCATTTCCCATGTTCGCATACACTCGTCTCACATGAATTTGGGTTCGGCTCATCATACTAACCAATGTCAATTTCAAATTCATTGCTTGAATACGTGATTTATCCTATGTTTTGAATTGAATCATATACTATGTTAGTAGCTAAACCTATGTAATTGCATGATTGCATGTGTCACATTAGTCATTTCGCATTAGTTAGGGACATGCATGTTTTCTAATTATCTTGCTTTGTTGGCTTGCCTTGGAGTACTAGGTGAGCGTTTATTGTTTTAACATATTGCATTGCGTGTTAGTGTTGCCATATTGAGTATACTTTCCATGAGACTAAGTGCTTAAGCGATATACCTATTTGAATGCCTATGGATGAAGGCCTTTTTACTTAAGTTGGAATAAGTTGATTAATGTCAATACAAGCTCGCTTTTTCAAGTGACATGTATGCAAAACGTTTTTTCAAAACAAACATAAAATCAGTGAGTTCCAAATTTTGTAAAGTGGTCTATACTTGTGTGCATCACATAGTAAAGATAGCCTAACAACCGGAACAAGAGTATATAATGTAAATAAAAATCATATCATGATTAGTAGAGGCCAATTTTTGATCAGGTGAGTAGGGTGTTCAATTCATGACCTTTCCCTCTCATACCTAAGTTCCCGAGTTGAGACACTTTGGTGATGACAGACTAATGACCTTTGGCACGAGTCATGGGTTTTCTAAATTTCTCAAAAATATTTAGGTGGCGCCTCTATAATCTGACAAAGCAGTCTATTTTTGGCATTTTGATTCAAAATTGATTTTCCAAAAGAATTGCTGGATTTGGACTTATTTGTGTTTGTCTATTTCACATTACACTTGTGAAATCAAATTTAGAACAACAGGAGTCCGAACTGTAGGGCTATCGTATTCGAAAGGAGCACGAAAAGCAAGCTACAATTTCTAATGGCCTTTTCAAAATAAATGTAATGACTGTTGTACCCTCTGTTATTAATAATAATACATCTTTTTCTTACTTGCTTTAGTCTTCAAATTTGTGGTATGGTAGACTAGGACATATTAATTATGGATCTTTGCGTAAATTAATTAATATGGAATGTTTACCTAAATTTGACATTGATTTAAATCATAAATATGAAATTTCTGTTGAGGCAAAATTAACTAAAACTCTTTTTCATTCAATTGAGCGAAATACAAAGCCACTTGAATTAATTCATAGTGACATTTGTGATTTTAAATCAATTCAAACCAGAGGTGGGAAAAAATATTTTATCACTTTTATAAATGACTACACTAGATATAGTTATGTTTATTTAATTCGAACCAAGGCTGAAACTTTTGAAACTTTCATTTAATTTAAGAATGAAGTTGAAAATCAACTTGGTAAAAAAATTAAAAAACTAAGAAGTGATAGAAGTAGTGAATATGAATCACCTTTTGGTGAGTTTTGTAAAGAACATGGAATAATTCATCAAACCATCGCTCATTACTCACCTCAGCAAAATGGAATTGCTGAAAGGAAAAATAGAACTTTAAAAGAAATGATGAATGCCAATGTTAATAAGTTCTAGATTACCTCAGAACTTGTGGGGAGAAGTAATACTTTCTGCTAATTATATACTTAATAAAATACCCTGAAAGAAAGTGAATCAAACACCTTATGAAATATGACATGGGAGAGTACCATCCAACAAATACTTAAAAGTGTGGGGGTGTTTGGCTAAAGTGGCTATTCTTAGTCCTAAAAAGACTAAGATAAGTCCTAAAGCTGTTGATTGCGTATTCATTAGTTATACCAAAAATAGTAGTGCATATCAGTTTTTGATTCATAAGTCAGAACATTCCGAAATGCATGTAAATACTATTATTGAATCTCGGAATGCATCATTCTTTGAACATATATTTCCAAATAAGACTGGACAAAAGACTTGTCACACCCCAAACTTGCCCCTAAAAGTTTGGGCATGACCAACCCGATGATGGGTCTCAAAACCACGTAATCAAATAGCAAGAATACCTTAAATAACACCGGGGCCTGAACGGTAGCAATTATTAATCTAATATGACCTTCGTTGAGCAGTGCTTAAATGCCAAGATCACAAAATATTTCATCACATAACCCAACACATAATGTAGTATATACGTAAGTGGTAACTATATACATACATATACAATCCCAACTCCATAAATGGGGGTATAACCAAAACATTCAAGGGTGAAAAGTTATACATATCTATCAACATTTGACAAAAGTACTGGTGACCCAACGTTATGTGCCATGAAAGGAACTCTACAAAAATAAATAGGCGTCATTTAATTGATTGGACACAACGGGGTCGACAAAAGAGCTGCTAGAGCTGGACTAGGACTGGCCTCCAAGCTGATTACCTACATTGATATACATAACACAGAGTGAACGAGGCTCAGTGAATAATAACATGTAGGGCAATTTGTATGAATGAACAGAAATCGCACCGAATGTAAACATATAATTCACATGCTTGTCTTTGTTCTGCACTTATTCCCAAAATGGCCTCGGGCCCAATATCATACAGAACGACCTTAGGTCCAACGTATCAATAGTTGTTTGGAACATTGGAGGGTAGGTAGAACATCGACATGTATACCACTCCCCATCAGCCTTAGGCTATGAGTCGTAAATAATTCAAATCATATTAGGGTCGATGAGACATCGACATGTCCCCACCTCCCTCGGCCCTAGGGCCGCCAACAATAAGTAGTTTATATCCGAACGGCCTCAGGCCCATTGATAGCAAAACAAAACGACCTCGGGTCCATACTAATACCATTGTTCAATAGTATGACACAAGTTTTTCAATTGTTCACCATATCGAGACACAACCCATTCACGAGTAACAGTATACTAACGATAATTATCAGAAGTAAATGGAACATATCACTACACTACTATTACTCACAATGCTGTGGAGAAGCAATAGTCCCTTCCTGTATGTGACCTACACACAGCATGCAACCCACAAGTTAGTTACTTTTCATTAGACAATATCAGATTCTTTCAACTCTTACTTATTTTCAAGCATTTTAAAAGGTTCAAATGCACATTTTAATATGTCCAGAGGGTCTAATAGAAGAAAAGAAACACACAGAAGTTTTCCTCTTGGGCCGCACATGCGGAAGCCCTCCACCGCATATGCGGGAAGGTGGGCCGCATGTGCGGGGGTCCTCCTCCGCACGTGCATTTATTTCAAAACCTCAAGTTTGTACTCCCCTGATTTCCGCACATGCGGCCATGAGCCTCGCAAGTGCGGTCGTGACCTCTGTTTTGAGCAGTCCAAACCAAGGCAAACATCCAACTAGGTATACACATCATAAGGTACAAAATAGAGGAATTTAATGCAATATTATGATACAACATCACAATAACATGAATCACAAGTTTAATTAGACCATCATCCCCTCCAAATTCATATACACAACTCAATTCTCTTAGATTTCTAGCTTTATTTGTCTAAGCAAATATATATTTAACCATCTAGTTTTGCATAGGTGAGTTCAAACATGCAAAACTAAAGGATAAGATGTAATTCTCCTCCATATAGCACAAAATAATTTCCAAAACAACCTAAAACAAGAAGTATTCTTCCAATTAACCGATGACCATACATTTGGCTTTAATTATAAACCCTAGTTTTCATGAATGTAAAAGAAGTTCTAACTCAAATCAATTACAGAGGTTATTCTTGGTGGGTTATTCCTGCCTTGAACTCAAATCTCTACAACTCTTCTCAATTCCCTAAATTTTCTTCTTGTTGAGCCTTTTCTCCTTTCTCTTCCTCTCTAGCACTCTTTCCTTCTTAGGAGATATTTCTTTTGTGATATGAAAAGTGACCAAGTTAAGAGGGTTATTTAAGGGTTGAACACAAATTAATCAATTTAATCATTACGAATCAAATTTTTACAAAAATTCATATTATGATATAAAAATCATGCTCATCACAATTATAAAGTTAATTTCGGGTTATCATGCTTCTAAGGCTTCCAATTACTAATCCAAACGTCACAATTGTAATAGATTTTTCACATAATTGACAGATATAAATCCATTGTCATATAATTCACACAATTAAACTTAATTTTACATGGAATTTCACATCAAGCATATAATTACACATATAATAAGAGACTAAAAGCATACCAGAAAGCATATAAGAGGGTCGGGTTATTACAAGACTAGTACTAATAAAAGATCTTATGATGTTATTACTAGTCATGGTCAAGAATAAGAGCAAGAGATAGATCAAAATGAGGAAGAGGAACTTAGGTGATGTAGGCCGAAAGGTACCACATTGAGGCCACTTAAGTTACATTTTTAGTTTTTCAATTTTGTTTATTTGGTGGAGATGATGTGTTTGGTGCACTTGTACAGATTTAGCAGAAAATACACAAATTCAATTAAAAAGGGGCGCGAAAGCAGATTCTTCGTGCAAAAAGCGAAAAAACCGAGCTAGCCACCTCACCGCACGTGTGGCCAAGCTTCACCACACGTACGGCCCACCATCGCTTGAGTGGCCCACCTAGGGTTGCGTGTGTGAAAATTTTGGGCTTTTCTGCTGGGAATAAAAAGAAAAAAAAAAGGGACTAAAGTGGGTTCGAGAATTATTCTAAGAAAAGGGAGGCTAGGGTTTAGAGAAGGTGATTTTTCCTCAAGCTTCAAGGAGAACTTTCATGGGGGCTTCCACCTCTTCCATCTCTTCCCACTCCTCCATGAGTGGCTAGGCTTTTCTTTTTTAGGATTTTGATGAAACCCTAGCCATGTAAATGGATTTTTCTTAAGCTTTGATTGTGAATAGTTTGAATAAATGTATGGATGATTTAGATGTTTATAATAATTGTTCTGTCCATCTCTTCAAGTATTTTATTCTCTATGATTGTTTAATGCTTTCCATACATTAGTTTTCTTTGTGTTTGTATTTGAAGTACCATATGATTCATGCTACGAGAGACGGGTCGGATTGCTACCATAGTTTAGAGCAAACGCCTCGTGCTACTCGGAATGATTCATGCCTGTACGTTGAATACAATAACCCTCTTGATCAATATTTCAAACTTGTAGTTGTGAAATATTGAGTATTTCAAACCGGATTGTAATTGATGACCGATGTTAAATCTCATTTTGTGGTTAGTGGTGAATTCTTTGCCCTAGGATTTTTTCCAAAAATTAATATCTCAAACCCTAATTTTAATTGTCAATTTAACTATTCAAATTCATTTAATTCTTGTTTAGTCACAATATCCATCAATCTTTTTAATCAAAATTAATTTTGGAATCTAGCAATTAAATTAGTTTAATTTCATAACTGTCCATGTGGATCGATTCTTGGACTTGCCATTATTTTAAAAGAATTTGGTATAGTTTAGTGTGTGAAACAACCCATCAATTTTTGGCGCCCTTGTTGGAGACTTCTGGCAAAATTGAGTAATTTAAAGTTACATTCCTATTTTAATTTTTAGTTTAGGATTTTATATTTTTGTGTTGCTAAGTGTGCAGAGTGTTTGCAAATGAAGCTATTACCGAAGTGCAAGCAGAGTGCAACCAAGCTTTAAAAACAAACCGCAACACCAAAGTGCTTTTTTTTTAAATAAAAAAAACAAAAACAAAAACAAATAGTTGCAAGCAAAGCACCAAAGTGCTACAACTAGAGAGCTCAAGTGGAAATTGGGGATAACGTTTACACGTCAAGCACCCGCAAGACGAGTAAAGCGTTTTTGTTAAATTGTGATAAGTATTCTCTTCTTTGGTATTTTGCTTTCATAACTTAGTGCACAGAGTCGGAACTTAGTGTGTGTGAGTAGTGTATGCACGAGCGCCATTCTTGTCACCCTAAATTGTGGAATTTGGACCTTGAACTAGAAAGGACTCTTAGGAAACTTAGAGCCTCTTCCCGTGTTCCTATTCTTGAATACCCTTATCCATACTTCGAACCAATAAAGATGGAAAACCCAAATGGCCTAAATGGGCCCAACCGGACCCTTAAGGATTACTTCACACCCACTGCATATACATCACCATCATGCATCCAATTACATGACACCGCTGCTGCTTATTATGAGATTAAGTCCAGCACCATCCAAATGCTTCCATCATTCCATGGACTAGCTCATGATGACCTTATAAACATCTGAATGAATTTTTGGAACTTTTCTCTACAGTGAGGATCCAGAATTTCACCAATGAGGCCCTAATGTTGCATTTGTTTCCATTTTCATTAAAGGACAAAGCCAAACACTGGCTGAACTCCTTACCTGCTAATTCAATCACAACTTGGGACCAATTACAGTAGAAGTTTTTTGGAGAAATACTTTTCCATTGGTAAGACCAACTAACTCAGGTGAGCCATCACCAATTTTGCTCAAATTGATGGCAAGTAATTTCATGAGACATGGGAGAGACTTTGTGAACTTCTCCAATAGTGTCCCCACCACCAAGTGCCTGATTGGCAACTTGTGTAGACCTTTTACTATGGCTTAACTTAGCCTCACTGCCAAATGGTGGATTCTTCTTGTGGTGGGACATTCATGTCCAAAAATGACGCCGAGGCATGACAATTATTTGAGAACTTAAGTGATAATTCCCTTCACCATATCTCCGCAACCCGGCAAGTTCGGCAACCAGTAGTTGGAGCCCCGAAAAGAGGGGGAATTTATGAGGTAAGGCAAAACCTAGAGTTTGCCCAACAAGTAGAGCCATTGTCCTATAAGATGGACCAATTATTAGCTTCGGGACATGGCCCTACACAACAAGATCAACCTCAATTTCACGAGGCATGTGCTATTTGTGTGAGTCCTGCCCATGACTTGAGTGAGTGCCATTCGACATCACAATTTTTGGAATTAGTCCAAGAGCATGTGAATGCGGCTCAAGGATTCTCCAACCCGGGTAATGACCCATATTCCAATAAATATAATCAAGGATGGAGAAATCACCCTAATTTTTCATGGAGACCTCCTTTACAAGGCACTTCTTATAATCCTCTACCGTCAAGGTAGAATTTTAATAATTTTGCCAACCAATCTTTCTACCGTCTACCACAACCTTATTGACCCCCACAACCTTACCGGCAACCATAACCTCCGCCTGTTCCTCAAGGCAACTTGGCATTTGAGACTCAGGTGTTAGAAGTTCTCTCAGAACTTAAGAGGTTAGCACCAGTAGTTCACTCTCATACTCACTCCATTGCCAAGCTAGAGGCCGAATTAGGTTAAATGGCTAACAACATGAATAGGAGAAAGGAGGAAAAATTACTGAGTCAGACTGTGGCCAACCCTAAGGGTCAATGTGGGGTAGATGGATCTGGTGGGAATGGAAAGCACCATGAGCAGGTGCAAGCGGTGATTACTTTGAGAAGTGGGAGAGAGTTAGAGCCTCGGCCGGTTGTGTCTGATGCAACTAAGGCTAAGAAGGGTAATCACGGTGGTCAACCTAAAGAGAGCAAGGGTAAGGGAGAAACACCTAAGGGGATGACTTAGCCCCTAGCACTTCACAGGAGCCGAAGGCACTATATGTGCCTAAGGCACCCTTTCCCCAACGCCTTGATACAACAAGTGAAAATCAACCTCCCCCTGTTGGAGTCGATTAAGCAAGTACTCTCCTATGCTAAATTTCTAAAGGACCTTTGTATACAAAAGCGTGAATCTAGGACACACGTGTCCCAACCATACTCACGGAGCAAGTAAGCTCTATCTTGTTGAATGATACACCCCCTAAGCTTAAACATTCGGGTGCCCCAACCATTGTATGCATTATAGGGGACGATTTCATTGATAGGGCCTTGTTAGATTTAGGGGCTAGTGTCAATTTGTTGTCGTACTCTGTGTACGAAGAATTTGGGCTTGGCGAGTTGAAGCCCATTACTGTTACTCTCTGTAGACACCCTATTTTTGACTGTCCTCAAGACTTGGATATGCTTGCAGGTGCATCCAGGGACAAGTTCGATTGCTCGTCGAGTACTCGAATTTCACGGCGGAACGTCACAAGTTTGAGCTTTCCAAACCCTGTATCCTTTCTGCCCCATTTTTGGACCATGTGTTGGTCCTTTCAGCATGCTTATTGTAGTGCATTGCCGGCCACTTTTTGGCACTACTGGCCATGCATTTATCCTTGCCTGCCATTGATGAAGCTTGTCGGCCATTAATGAGGCACTGTCGGCCACCACTGATGGCCGGTAGAACACCTTGTCTCAGCAAATTTCACGCCGGATCTTTTGAGCCAGCTGGTTTTCACTCATCCCTCCTCCATATGAAGCCCATTTCAAGCTTGTTTAACAAGCTTTGCATTGCATGCCTCTATATAAGGGGAGGTTCCTCCCCCTTTACAGTGGTTCAGCAACTTTAGAGACAATATATATCTCTCTCTCTCTCTAAATTTCTCACACTCTCTCTCTATATTGAACTAGTTTGTGTCTTAAAGTGTATTTTCTCTTCACTTTTGCACTACAACACCTAGTAACACACCACCATTTTTGAGCTGAGGTTTTTGGGAGTGTTATTTGAGCTCTGAAAGTTGGTTTTTGCCTCAAAAACTTCTGGTTTTGAAGTTGTGCTTCAAGGGTGAGTATATTCCCCTTTTAAGCCTTTGTTTGTATACCATATTGGCCATCCTTGCATATTGTTTTAGGCCTTGCTTTCAACTGAAAAAGTTCTGTATTTAAGTGTTTATGATGGTTGTTTAAGGCCTCTTTGGTGTTAAGGATGTTCTACCCTCTTGTGTACCTTGTTTGGCCTTGTTTTGAGCCATCTCTTAAGGCCCTTGAGGCAATCTTTATTTGGCCTTTTAACCACTGAAATCCAATGGATTTTCAGTGGTAGAAATGTGGTTTTAAGGCCTCAATTGAGAGGGGGTGGTCCCCTCTCTTCTTGTCTTGTTTGTTTGTGTTATTGGCCTATCGAATGAGCATATATTTCTATCCTCTTGAAGCTTAGTGTGAGCATGTTTTTGTGATTTTTTAGGTTTGGTATAACTCTATTCATGGCTAGTTTGGTCATCTCATGTATGCTTTTTTACACTTGTAGTGTAAACTTGCCATTTAGCCTTGTGTGTTCAATGCCTTGATCCATCATGCTAGCCTATTTTGGTTATATTTTAGCATGTTTTTGGTGTTATTTTGGCATGATACAACTCTATTTTTGGTTGGTTAGAGCATCCCTCATTTGCTTCTTACACTTGTAGTGTAAACCTTGCTCACTAGCCTAGTATACTTGGTGTTTTGGCCCATTATTCTAGCATGTTTTGGCCCCATTCCAGCAAGTTTTCACTCATGTTTTTAACATGTTTTAGCTCTATTTTGAGGCTTCTTGGTCAAATGATGCTTGTTATGCATGCTTGTAGTGCAATAGCTTTGATTAGCTTTGAGTTTTGGGGTATCTTGCATGCTTCACTTGAGGTATCTACATGTTTTGGCATCATTTGGAATGATATTTTAGAGCATATAGTGTTGTTACACTTCCATATTTTTCACTCTTTAAGTGCTCTTGAGAGTTATACCTTTATGCCTTGTTGGTGAGTCATTGCATGAGCGTCATTTTCTTGCCTTTCAAGCCATCATCTCAGTCTATTTTGGCTACTGTTTTGGCCTGCATAAGGTTTGTTTGGGGCTGATTTGGCCATTTGAGCATTGTCTTGCATGCCTTTAGTGTAATACATTTCACTAGCTTCGATGCTTAAGCCTTGCAACATGCATCACATGGGTTGTTTGCATGATTTTCAAGTTATTTAGCATGACATTTCAGTGCTGGAACATATGCCATTGTACTCCATGTTTCACTCTTTTGATGCCTATGGAGAGTTGTGTCTTGTGCCTTAATCTTGCACTAACATGTATGCATGTTTGTCTAGTTCTTTGAGTCTTCATTTCAGCATGTTTTGCCACTATTTTGGGTATGATGTAACTCTGTTTTGAGCTGGTTTAGATGTTTGAGCATTGTGATGCATGCTTTTAGTGTTATCCTCTTCACTAGCCTTGGTGTTCTTGGCCCCTTAACATGTTGTGCATGAATGCTTGCATGTTAGAGTCTTGCATGCCATCTTAACATGTCAAGATTAGCATGAGAGTTTTGCATGTCATGTTCGTTTGTGTGCATTGCATTGTGTTCAACCCGGTGTTGTGTTTGAACACAAGGTGGATTAGCTCATTTCATACTTGAAGTGATGAAATGAGCCAATCTCCCTTGGTCTCGATTGCCTTTGATTTCTTATGATAAGGAGATGGTCTTCATGTCTTGTTTGTCATGCATTTATTGAATTTGCACATGTTGGATCTTTGGCCATCATGCATCGAGATGCGTGATTGATAGTCTTGAATCCAATGATGCCCATTCCATTGATGTTTTGAAGTGATATGGAGTGGCATAGTGCGTACACACCTTTGGGAGACCCTCTCTTTTCTCTATTTTGTGCTCTGCTGCAGCTTGGTGTCACAGCACACTAGTGGCCGACACCCTCTTATTGCTGGCCGGCACCCTCTCATTTGTGGCCGGCAGTGTACATTCTTGGTCGGCAGGGGGGTCGGCAGCCACCTCTCATGGCCGGTAGGCCACTAGTGCACTCCTTAGCATTGTTTTTGTGAGATCCAGCAGCTAGTTCTCAAGGACACCCTGCAGACAGAGTCTCTAAAGAGCATTTGGAGAGCTTTCGGGACGGGAATCGAGCATGCATCTTCAACTTGTTCAAGGCAAAGCTGAGGTGGCCTAGTTTACATATTTTAATGCTTAGCATGAATTTGTAATTTAATTAATTCATTTGTTAATTAGTTAAAGTTTTGTAATAATTAGCTTAGTGTTAGCTAGATATTCAATTTGGTTATGTAATAATTAGTCTAATTAGATTATTAGATTAGTTAGATAAGCTTAGCGTATTCATTCGGACCCTCCATTGAGAGGGAAAATTTTGTAATAAGTGTTCGTGTGTGTGATGCATGTCTTCCAACCCTATTTATTTCTTCCTTTTACTTAACCGCTTTTAATGGTTAGTCTAGAGTCATTTTCAATTAGTATCCTTATGCTTCGCATGCGTGCATCATTCATTTGTCTTGCATGCACCGGGCTCGGCGCATCATTCAAACTGCATTGTATTTCAATACACTTTCTTGAATACGTGTTTCGAAGCATGTTATCAAGTGTCGTATTCACATGACATCTTAGAATAGCTGAGCTTATCTTAGTTGCATTTTTGTATGCGTTGCATTAGGCATCTTAACATAGCTAGGATCATGCATGATTATTAACTAGCTTTTGTTTTGGCTCGGAATACACTATAAGTGTTTACGCTTTAGCATCTTGCATGAGTGTGAATGCTGCCATATGTAGCATGCTTGCTATGAGGTTATTTGCTTAAATGCTAAACTGCATGAATGCCTATGGGTGAAGGCTCAATTGCCTGAATTGGAACAACTCGATGATTGTGAATTTTAAGCCCACTTTGCGGAGTGGCAAAATCATGTTTTTCGAAGCCCACTTGAGGGTGGCAAATCCATGACTTAGCCTACTTGCGAGTAGCACCTTCAAACCATTTTCGAAAAGAAACACGAGTTGAGTTGTTCCAACTTAAGTGATTGAGTCTATACTTGTATACTGTGCGCATCACATAGTAAGCTAGCTAATAAATCAAAATAAGAACACATGTGTCTTCAAAAACAACATATCATGTTAGTAGAGGCCGATCCTTTGATCGGGCGAGCGGGGGTGCTCATTTCAGGACCTTCCCCTCTCGTACCCAAGTTCCCGAGCCGAGGCAACTTTGGTGATGACAAACACGTGGCCTTAGGCACGAGTCAGGGTTTCCTAAATTTTCCAAAAACAAAATATTAAAGTGGCGACTCTGAAATCTGGCAAAGCAGTCTGTGTTTGGCGCTTTTCGATTCAAAATTGATTTTTCAAAACCAATTGGCGGATTTGGACTCTTTGGTGATTTATCAGTCTCACATTGCACTTTGTGAGATTAGATTCAGAACCGTGATAGGAGTTCGAACTGTAGTAGCTAAGAACTACAATTCGCGCTCTCTTCGAAAAGAGGGCGCTCGGAGCGGAGTTTGGGCGGTCTACACTCTCCAGTTGGTTGACCAGTCCCTTAAAGTGCCACGTGGCATGATTGAGGATGTGCTAGTAAAGGTCAATAGGTTTTATTTTCTTGTTGACTTTTTGGTCTTAGATATGGAACTGGTAGCCAGTTCTAGGAAGCAAATCCCAGTGATCTTAGGTCAATCTTTCTTGGCTATGACCAATGCATGCATAAATTGTCGTACCGGGGTTATGGAAGTTTCATTTGGGAATATGCAAGTGAAACTCAATGTTTTCCAAGTATCTCAACAACCCCATGAGAGAGAGGAGTGCTAATTTGTGGATGTTGTGGAGTGGATGGGATTGTGGAGGAGGCTTTACCCTTCATTCTTGTAAAGGACCCTCTAGAGACTTGTCTAGCTCATTTTGGGTTTGAAAATTTTGATATTGATGGGTTAGTTGAGGAGGTGAATGCCTTAATTCTTTTTCTACACCAAATTTTCCTCCGTGGAAAGCTCGGTTTGAGTCCTTTCTTCCTTTGTCTAGAGAGCCTACCATACCATCCTTAGTCACACCACCTATACTTGAGTTGAAACCACTCCCAGCCATACCTAAGTATGTATTTTTAGGGCCTCAAGATACTTTACCTATCATCATTGCATCTGACTTAATTGCAGAGTAGGAAGGTCAATTAATGAGTGTTCTTGTGGCACATTGGAGTGCTATAGGGTGGTTGCTGGTTGATTTGAAAGGGATAGATCCCTCCGTGTGCATGCATCATATATATTTAAAGGAGGATCCAAACCTTCTCGTGCAATGCAATGGAGACTTAATCCTAACATGAAGGAGGTTGTGAAAAACAAGGTGTTAAAATTGTTGGATGCAGGTATCATATACCCCATCTCGGATAGCAAGTGGGTGAATCCTACGCAAGTGGTGCCCAAGAAATTGGGCATCACTGTTGTAGAGAATGAGCAAGGAGAGTTGGTCCCCACACGAACCACTACTGGGTGACGAGTGTGTATTGATTATGAGAGATTGAATTCTATGACTAGGAAGGATCATTTTCCTTTGCCATTTATCGATCAAATTCTTGAGAGGTTAACGGGGCAGGGTTTTTACTGTTTTCTTGATGGCTACTCGGGGTATAATCAAGTCCTAGTGTCACGCTCCAAAATTTAGACAATTAAATATTAAATCATCCAAATTTTAGGTCGTGACAGTTTGGTATCAAAGCTCTAGGTTACCCTAAACTTGTGAGAGTTTAGGTGATCCTCAGATTGTGGAAATATGGGTTAGCTAATTTAGTTTGGTGGTTGAGTTTATTCCAAGTAGTTTTGAACAAATTCTTTTTGTGTGTTTAACTTGAAGGTGATAGCTAGAAAGTATAATTTGAGGAGTGCTGAGTCCAATAGCATAGGGGAAGAAACAACTGCTAACACGGTGGCAGCGGCAACGGTGGCGACAACTACTACCGGGGCAACGACAGCTACTACCGAGGCAACCAATACGGTGTAGACTAATGTGGGGGAGATGATGGCTTAATTACTTCAAGTTGTGCAAAACAATCATCAAGGTAAGCAGGGAGATCCATTTGCGAAGAGAAACAAAGATTTTGGTTCTTTGCGAGGTCAAAAATTCTCTGGAGATGGAGGACCCATTGCAGCTCACGCTTGGGTTCAGAAATATGAGATGGTGTTTGGTCGTATATAGCTCATCGAGGTTCAAAAACAGGAGTTAGCTACACATCAGCTTGAGGGAGCAGCCCTATTTTGGTGGAACTCGTAGAAGGAGGGTCTAGATTTGACGACTTTGACTTGGGCAGATTTCAAGACTCGTTTTGACCGGAAGTTTGTTCCTGCTATTATTTGGTCTCAACTGAGTGATGAATTTTTGAAGTTGACTCCAGAGGGTAGAACAGTGATCTAGTATGTCACCAAGTTTAATGAGTTGTCTCATTGTGCCCCTTACTTGGTCAACACGCAGGAGAAGAAGAATAATGAGTTTATTAAGGGATTGAATCATTACCTGTCTAAATCCCTTATTCCCTTTGATGCTGAACCGTTTGACAGAGTTCTTGAATTGGCACTGAAGTATGAGGAAAAGGAGAAATAGTTTAAAGAAGGAAAAGCCAAGGTCAGAGAGACTTCTAGAGGGAGTCACTTCCAGCAGCGGGATGAGAACAGATACCGACCCTATGATCAAAGGCATAGGGGCCAGCAGTTTCAGAGGCTACAGTAATAGGGTAGTTAGGGAAATTTTAGACCTTAAGGTAATTTCCGGCCTCAAGGCAATTTCCAGTCCCAGGGGCACTATTATCAAAGATAGGGTGGTCCGCGCCCACAAGGTTATCAAGACAGCGACAGCAAGTGCCACAATTAGGTTATCGTCCTTCCGTACCTCAGTTAGAGGGGCCTCCACCTATTAGACTAGGAGCACCTCAACCAATCAATAAGAAGTGTTTTGGGTGTCAGCAGTTGGGGCATGTAATCAAGGATTTCCCTCAGAGACAGCAGGCACGACAAGGTCAGGTAGCTCCAGCCAAGGCATTTGCAGTGATGCCAAGAACTGACAAAGTGCAAGGTACTTTTAATCTGTATCAAGAACCCATTAGAATACTTTTTGATACTAGTGCCTCTTATTCTTTTATATCTAGACAGTTTGTAGAAAGATAACATATTGTAACTACCTCCTTGTCTAGACCTATTCGTGTTGAGACCCTTTTAGGAGGGGCAGTTACTCTTTATAAGATGTGTAAAGATTTTGAGATTGACTTTGTAGGATTAGTTGGGGCTACGGTGGTGACGTGGAATAACTATAGTTGTTGGAAATGTCTCTTGGATTTTTTTTTTTTTGTTTTCTTGAGCTTAGGGTTGATATTAGTTTATGTATTTATTATTTTTTTATGACTTTAGTATTGAGATAATTTGGCATGGTTTGTAACTGTACATTATTTAAGTTATTTTGACTACATATTGTTACTTTAATGTTAGAGGTATTGGTTAGTTATGAAATTATGGTGGATGGTTTGGTTGGCGTTTAGTTTTTTTTGTTTCACCCCTAGGATTTGGAAGATGGAATATTAAATGGGGTTTAGTCCTAATTTAATATTTAATTGTCCAAAATTTGGGGCGTGACACCCGATGTACTCCGCTGACCAAGAAAAGACCACGTTCACTTGCCCTTTTGGCACTTTTGCTTACAGGCGCATGCCCTTTGGGCTATGTAATGCACCGGTGACTTTTCAGTGGTGTATGATGGCCATTTTCTCTGACATGGTGGAGAAATTTTTAGAGGTTTTCATGGATGACTTCTCTGTGTTTGGGCCGTCTTTTGAGGAGTGTCTCCAGAACTTAACCAAAGTCCTTATTCGTTGTGTGGAGACAAACTTGATTTTGAGTTAGGAAAAGAGCCATTTTATGGTTCGTGAGGGTATAGTGTTGGGACACATTATGTCCCCTTAAGGCATAGAGGTTGACAAAGCTAAGGTTGACCTCATTGCAGGCCTTCCTCCACCCAATTCTGTGCGTCAAATTAGGTCTTTCTTAGGACATGCAGGTTTTTATCGTAGGTTCATCAAAGACTTTAGTAAAATATCACATCCTTTGTGTAGTTTACTTCCTAAGGACACACCTTTTATCTTTAATGAGGCATGTTTGAAAGCCTTTGAAACTCTAAGAGTGGCCCTTACTACCGCCCCAATCATGAAATCACCGGATTGGTCGCTTCCTTTTGAAATCATGTGTGTTGCCTCAGATTATCCTGTCGGCGCTGTGTTGGGCCAAAGGGGTCAATAAGGCACAATATGCTATATACTATGCTAGTTGCACTCGTTTAGATGCACAATTGAATTACACTATTACTGAGAAAGAGTTGCTAGCTGTGGTCTTTGCCTTAGATAAATTTTGGTTCTATCTCATTGGCTCTAAGGTCATAGTCTTCACTGATCATGCCGCTTTGCGGTATTTACTATCAAAGAAAAAGACCAAACCTAGGTTAATTAGATGGATATTGTTGCTTTAGGAATTTGATTTAGAGATCTAAGATAAGAAAGGATTTGAGAATGTGGTGGCGGATAACCTTTCCCTAGTCCTTGTTGAGTATAATAGTGACCTTTTAACTTTGCATGATTCGTTTCCGGACGAACAACTTCTTGTGGTGTCATGAGCGAGCCCCTTGTGGTTTGCACATATTGTGAATTACTTGGTCATCGGGCAAATTCCTCAAAATTGGTCTAAGCAATACAAAGATTGATTCTTTTTGCAAGTCAGGTATTATTTTTGGGAGGATCCGGAGTTGTTTAAATATTGCTCTAACCAAGTGATCTAACGGTGTTTGCCGGAGAGTGAGGTGCATAACATTCTTACATTTTGTCATTCTTCTGCATGTGGTGGTCATTTTAGTGGGCATAAAACAGCTGCCAAGGTTTTACAAAGTGGGTTTTATTGGCCCACAATTTTTTGTAGAATTTGTTTGCGTTGTCAGCAAATGGGTTTGATATCTCGTCATGATATGATACCAATGTTCCCTATTCTTGTAATAGAGATCTTTGATGTTTGGTGGATTGATTTTATGGCCCTTTTCCCTTCGTCGTTCGGGTTTGAGTATATTCTCTTGGTAGTGAATTATGTGTCTAAGTGGGTGGAGGCAATAGTTACTGGATCAAACAATCATAATGTAGTAATCGAATTCTTGCATGAAAACATTTTTAGTCGTTTTGGGTTTCCTAGAGCCATAATAAGTGACCAGGGTATTGTAGATACCCAATTTTTGACCAACCTTAAGACTTAGACGTCATCGTTTGTGCACCAGATGATTGTGCATGTTTGTGCTCGTTTTGAGTGCCTGAAGGTCTCAGCCGAGCGCCTTGTCTTTGAGCCTCTAAACTCTTTGTGTTTTGGCCTTGTTTTTGGGCCAAACCTTGGTGCCCCTTGCCTGGAGGGAGGGAAGGCCTTGTCGGCCACTTTTGGCCCTTGTCGGCCACTTTTTCCTCTTGTCGGCCACCTAGAGTGGCCGATGGCCATTTTTCTCATTTTTTAGATATTTTGTGTGCCAGCTGTGCCAGCTGTTGATCACTGAAGCCATCCTCCATACATGTGTATGGAAGGATGGAAACAAGCCTTAGGCTTGTATTTCTATATAATGGGGGGTCTCTCCCCCATTTGAGGGGTTCAGAATTTTGAATAGCAAAATTTCCCCTCTCTCAGAATTCTTGCTGCGTTGTTGCTGTGCTTCAAGGGTAAGAACTTGTCCCTTTTAAGCTTTATTTTGGTTAAGTGCTTGGTTATCTTTTTACACTATTTTGAGGCTGGTTCTAACCTCTAAAAACTCTGTCTTTTAAGGTTTTAAAATAGTGATTTGAGTCCTGTTTGGTTCGGGGGGTGGTTCCCTCCTTGCTCCTTGGCTTGTAAAGCTTTTTGAGCCTTCTTTCAAAGCTTTTGAAACCCCCTTTTCTTGGTCTTTTAACCACTGAATTCCAGAGGAATTTCAGTGGTATAAATTTGGTTTTGAGGACCAAAATAGGAGAGGGTGGTCCCCCCTCCTCATATCTTGTTTGCATGTGTAGATGGCCTAGTATTTGAGCATGCTTTTCTACCTTTTTGTAGCCTAGTTCAAGTATGTTTTTGGCCTTATTTTAATATGTTATAACTCTGTTTTTGGCTGTTTGGAGCACCTCTTATTTGCTAATTACACTTGTAGTGTGATTTTGCTTACTAGCCTAGCATGCCTAATGAGTTAGCCTATCATTCTAGCTTGTGTTGGCTCAACTCCAGCACATTTTTGCTACTGTTTTAGCATGTTTTAGCTCTGTTTTGGGTGGTCTTGGTCATACGTCCTTTGCTTTGTATAGCTATAGTGTAAATACCCTTTACTAGCTTTGAGGTTTAGGGCCTCTAGCATGCTTGTTTGTGATGTTTGCATGATATAGCATCATTTTGTATGTGATTTCAGAGCATATATTACTGTTACACCCTCACATATCCCACTCTTTCATTACTTTTGAGAGCCATGCTTTGTGCCTTGTTTGTGAGCCAACATGCGAGCATGTTTTTCTTGCCTTTTGGGCCTAAGTTTCAGCATGTTTAGGTCACTGATCTGGCATGATTAAGCTCTATTTTGAGCTGGTTTGATTACATTAGCTTTGCTTTATATGCTTGTAGTGCAATTGTGCTAAATTGCCTCGCATGTGCTATTGTTTTGGCCCCTTAATATAGCTATTCTTAGCTTATTTCAAGCATGTTTTAGAATTCTATTTAGGGTGTTTTAGGACTGTTTTGGACTGTTGGTCCCTTTTGAGCATTATATTGCATGCCTCTAGTGTTGTGTCCTTCACTAGTTTCAATGCTTTTGGCCTTTAACATGTTGTGCATGTGTTGTTTGCATGTTGTTGCATTGTTTTTCATGCCACTTTAGCACTGAAATATCTGCCATCTCCCCAATTTCTTCACTTTTGATTTGTTTTGAGGGTTGGTTGGCCTTAGGTTGTGTTTAAGCATGAGTTAGAGTTTGTGCTCAAATGGCTTTAACCCTCTTTTGAGGGTTTCTTCCTAGTCAAAGGCATGATCTCTCTCATGTTTTAAACCATCCTTTGGCTGACCCCTCTTCCATTAGAGTACTTTTCACATTGGACTTAACCGGTTAAAGGATTAATTGGTAAACTAAAATGTGTAAACAATAAATGGACCAAGTAAAACATGTGCAAGATAAACATTTGTGTTGCATTGCATGTGTTTGGATCTGACGTTAATCCAAACACAAGAAATGTGGGACGTTTCATACTCAAAGTGATGAAACGTGCCACATTTCTTGGTCGCCAACACCCTTGATCATGCATGATGGGGTGGAGGCTCTTTGTGTATTGTTTGTGCATTCACTAAGTTTGTAAAAGTTTGGTTTTTGGGCCATCTTGCATTGAGATGCTTGGTTGGTGGCTTGAGAGCTGAGAGCCATACTCCTTTGAGCTTGAGACATGATAAGGAGAGTGGCAGTACACATATTTCCTTGCAAATACATTGTCTTGGCTCTGTTGTTCTCAGTTGCAGCAAAACTAGCATTTTGGGAAAGGAGGTAGCCGAACGGCCAGTGGCAGTAGCCAACCGGTCACTTGCACTAGCTGACCAGCTAGTAGAAGTGGCCGATAGCTACTTTTGCTGGCCGACCGGCCACCAGTCCATTTTGGTGCAAAAATGTTCCTGTTTTGAGGCAAATGCAGTCTGAAGTTGGTACAATGTTCAGAAAACAGAGGCGAGTGCAAACAGAGACAACCGACGGCAAGGCGATGAATTTTCGGGATGACGCCAACTGAGCATGCATGTCTCCCTCGCCCGCGAGGCCACTTTATCGCTTTATTAGCTAGTGGTAGCTGATTAATACATGTGTTGTAATTAATTAGTTTAATTAGTTTTGTAATATTTTAATTAGCTTAGCCTAGCTATTTATTCAATTGTGTTGTAATAATTAGTTAACTAGGATAGTTAATTAGTTTGTTCTGTAATAATTAGCTTAGCTTAGTGTAGCTTAGCTTAATTATTCGGACCCTCCTGCGAGAGGGCGCAATGTTGTAATAAGCATGCGTGTGTGTGTGCATGTCTTCCAGCCCTACTTCTTTCTTCCTTTTACTTAACCGCTTTCGATGGTTAGTTTAGGGCGCGTTTCAATTAGCATACCTTATGCTTTGCATGCGTGCATCGTCCATTTGTCTTACATGCACCGAGCTTGGCGCATCATTCAAACTGCATCGTATTTCAATACTTATTTGAATACATGTATCAAATTGTTGCATTCATATGCCATTTTAGATAGCCGAGCCTATTTAGTTGCATTATTGCATGTGTTGCATTAGGCATCTTGTATAGATAGGATCATGCATATTTCTAACTAGCTTTTTTGTTTTGGCTCGGAGTACACTGTAAGTTTTTACGCTTTAGCATCCTTGCAGGAGTGTGAGTGGTGCTATGATAGCATGCTTGTCATGAGGCTATTTGCTTAAGTGATAAACTGCATGAATGCCTGTGGGTGGAGGCTTGGTTGCTTGAATTGGAACAATTCATCAAATGAATGTTTTAAGCCCACTTTGCAAAGTGGCAAATCATCATGTTTTTAAGCCCACTTGAGGGTGGCAAATCCGTGCTTTAGCCTACTTGCGAGTAGCACTTTCAAACCATTTTCGAAAGCAAACATGAATTGTTTTGTTCCAAGTCTTGCGATTGAGTCTATACTTGTATGTGTGCGCCACATAGTAAAGATAGATTAGTAACCGGATAAAGAACACATGAGGTTTATAAAACAACTTATCATGCTTAGTAGAGGCCGATCTTTGATCGGGCGAGCGGGAGTGCTCATGTCATGACCTTCCCCTCTCGTACCCAAGTTCCTGACCCGAGGCAGCTTTGGTGATGACGGACACGTGGCCTTTGGCATGAGTGTAGACACCCAATTTTTGACCGACCTTAAGACTCAGACGTCATCGATTGAGCGCTCGATGATTGTACATGTTTGTGCTTGTTTTGAGTTTCCGGAGCCTTCGGCTGAACGCCTTGTCTCGGGACCTCTTAATTTTCTCCTCTTGGCCTGGTTTTTGAACGAAGCCTTGCTACCTTTGCCTAGAGGGAGATAGAGGCCTGTAGGCCACTTTTTGTAGACGTAGACTACCTTTCCCTTTTTGTACCCGTAGACTAGTTTTCGAGGCTTCCGACTGAGTGCCTCGCCTTGTGGACTCTTGTCTTGCTTCTTTTTTGGTTTGTTTTTGAATCAAACCTTGTTACCCTTTGCGTGGAGGGTAGAACAAGGGTGTAGACTAGTTTTTCCCCCTGTAGACCACTTTTCCTCCCTTGTAGACCACTTTTGGTGGTCGGCCAGCTAGGGTGGGTCATCTGTGGACCACCTAAGGTGGTCGGTAGCCTGCCACCACCTTCTACTCTCCCTGCAGACCAGCTTCCTCTTTTGCGGACCAATTTTATTCCATGTAGACCACCTTTTTTGGTCGGTCGACTAGAAGGAGTGGTTGGTCGACCACTTCAACTGGTCGGTAGCTTTCCTGCATTGTCTGTAGATATTTTCCTTGCCAGCTGTGCTAGCTGTTGGGCACAGAAGGCATCCTCCATACATGTATGGAGGGATTGCACCAAGCTTCTAACTTGTTCAACAAGCTTGAGGCTTGGAATTCTATAAGAGGGAAGGTCCCTCTCCCTTTCCAGAGGTTCAAAAATTTGCATTAGGGCTATACATATCCCTCTCTCTCTATATATATTTCTCCCTCTCTCTCTATATTTGTATTGGTTTATGCCTTAAAGTGGTTTTTCTTCACACTTTTGCACTAAAGCACCTAGTGAAACACCTTCACTCTTGAGCTGAGGTAATTTTAGGTTTGTTTGAAGCTCAAAAGCTTGGTTTTTGCCTTAGAAGTTACTGTTTTGAAGTTGTTCTTCAAGGGTGAGTCTTTATCCTCTTTAAAGTTTTGTTTTCATTGCTTATTTAGCCCTATTTGCATGATGTTTTAGGCCTAACTTTCAACTGCAAAAAGCTTCATTTTTAAGTATTAAAAATGGTTCTTTGAGGCTTGGTTTGAGTTAGGGATCCCCTTTGGTGCCTTGTTTTACTTTGTTTTGTGCCATCTCTTTAGGCCTTTGAGATCACCTTCTCTTGGCCTTTTAACCACTGAAATCCAATGGATTTTCAGTGGTAGAAATGTGGTTTTGAGGCCCAAAATGAGAGGGGGTGGTCCCCTCTCCTCTTGTCTTGTTTGCTTGCCTTGTTGGCCTCATTATTGAGCATGTGTTTCTAGCATGTGTCGGCTTGTTCTCAGCCTATTTTTGGCCCTATTTCAGCATGGCATAACTCTATTTTGGCTTGGTTGAGTCACGTCATGCATGCTTTTTGCACTTGTAGTATAATCTTACCATTTAGCCTTGTGTGCTCAATGCTTTGATCCATCATGCTAGTTTATTTTGGTTCTATCTCAGCATGTTTTTGGTGTTATTTTAGCATGCCATAACTCTGTTTTGGGTCGGTTTGATTGCCTCTTGCATGCTTCATACCCTTGTAGTGCAATCCTTCCTATAGCCTTAACATGCATCATGCTTTGGACCACCATTTTAGCATGTTTTTGGCTCCACTCCAGCAAGCTTTTACTCATGTTTTTCCATGCTTAAGCTCTATTTTAAGTGTTTTTGGTCATGCATGCCTTGCTTTGTATAGCCATAGTGCAATCTTGCTCACTAGCTTTGAGTTTCATAGTCTCTAGCATGGCTTACTTGAGTTATTTGCATGCTTCGGCCTCTTTTCTCACATGATTTCAGTGAATGAAGTGTGGCCATACTCTCCCATGCTTCACTATTTCAATGCTTTTGGAGGGTTATGCTTTATGCCTCAATCATGAGCCAATTGGCATGCATGCTTGCCTAAGCTTTTTGGGCTACCATCTCAGTGTGTTTTTGGTCTTATTTTGCCATGATATAACTCTGTTTTTGGTTGGTTAGAGCATCCCTCATTTGCTTCTTACACTTGTAGTGTAATCATGCTTATTGGCCTAGCTTATTTGGTGTTTTGGCCTTTTATTCTAGCATATGTTGGCTATGTTCAAGCATGTTTTTTACCTTGTTTTGACATGTTTTAGGACTGTTTTGAATCATCTTGGTCCTTTAGGGCTTGCTTGATAGGGCTATGGTGCAAGTACCTTAGCTAGTCTTGAGCTTTGAGCCTCCTAGCATGCCTTATTTGTGATATATGCATGATTTAGCATCATTTGGAATGTAATTTCGGAGCTTATGTCTTTGCTATACTCCCATGTTTATCGCTCTTTCATTGCTCTTGAGGGTTATGCATTTTTCCTTGTTTGTGAGCCAATGAATGAGCATGCTTTCCTTCCCTTTTGAGCCTGTGTTTTAGCATGCTTTGGCCTTGATTAAGCATGCCTCAACTTTGTTTTGAGTAGTTTGGGTCATATGGGATTTTTCATGCATGGTTGTAGTGCAATAGCTTTGACTAGCCTAATGATTCAAGGTCCTTAGGATGCTATGCTTGTGTTGTTTGGATGATTTGGCATCATTTCACACATGATTTTAGTGCATATAGTGTAGCTACACTCTCACATTTGTCACTCCTTCAATGTGTTTGAGAGTTGTGTCTTCATACCTTGTTTGTGAGCCAATGTGTATGCATGCTTCTATAAGCTTTTGGGCCCCCTTTTCAGCATGTTTTGGCATTTATTTTGGCATGGTGGAGCTCTGTCCATAGTTGGTTTAAGTCCATTGAGCATTGTATTGCATGCCTCTTGTATGATGCTCTTTACTTGCTTTGATGCTTTAGCCTCCAAACATGCCATGCATACATTGTTCATATGTTAGAACCTTGTGCATGCCACAGTAACATTGTTAGATAAGCATGTTGTTTGCATGTGCGTTGCATTGCATTGTGTTTGGATCGGATGTTGATCCAAACACAAGAAACGAGGGGCATTTCATACTTGAAGTGATGAAACACACCTCATTTCTCGGTCGCCGACCCTTTTGATCAAGCATGATAGATGTGGAGGCCCTTGTGTGTTATTTGTGTGCATTCATTGACATTGACTTGTGCAAACTTGGCTTCTCGGCCATCGTGCATTGTGATGCTCGGTTGGTGGCCCGAGAGTCAAGTACCGCACTCCCTTAAGCTTCAGAAATGATAGGGAGGGTGGTTATGCACACATATCTTGCAAATACACTGCTATGTCCCTTCTTGTTCTCTGTTGCAGCAAAACTGGAATTTGGCAAAATTTATGGTCGGCAGACCAGTAAAGGTGGTCGACCGACCACTTTTTCTGGTCTACAACAAATTTTTATGGTCTACATGTGGTCTACAGCCCCCTTTTCTGGTCGGCAGCCCACTAGAGGGTCCCTGTGTTGGAGCAGAAGTATTCTGGAGTTTGTGCAGTGTTCTGAGATCAAATCAAATGCAAACAGAGACAATTCTGGGCATAGTAATGGATTTCTGAGTGAGGAAACCGAGCATGCATCATTCATTATTCCGAGGCAAAGCTGTGGCAGCCTAATTTAACTTCTTTTTCTTACTTAGTTGGTTTTGTAACTTAATTAATTTGATTAATTAGTTAAAGTTTTGTAATAATTAATTAGCTAGAATAGCATGGTTAATTAGTTGGTTTGTAATAATTAGTTTAATTAGCGTAGCTAGTTAGCTTATTATTCGGACCCTCCGTCAAGGGGGCACAATGCTATAATAAGTGTGCGTGTGTGTGTGAATGTCTTCCAACCCCACGCCTTTCTCCCTTTTATTTACCAGCTTTTGATAGTTAGTTTTAGGGCATGTTTCAATTAGCATATTCATGTTTGCATGCGTGCATCATTCATTTTGTCTTGCATGCACCAGGCTCAGCGCATCATTCAAACTGCATTGTATTTCAATACACTTTCTTGAATACATGTATCAATTGTAATATTCGTATGCTATCTTAGAATAGCCGAGCCTATCTTAGTTGCATATTGCATGTGTTGCATTAGGCATTCTTGACATAGCTAGGGTCATGCATTAATTTCTAACATAGCTTTTGTTTTGGCTTAGAGTACTAGGTAAGCTTTTACGCTTTAGCATCCTTGCATGCATGTAAGTGTTGCCATGTTTAGCATGCTTGCCATGAGGCTATGTGCTTAATTGCTATAACTATTTGAATGCCTGTGGCTGGAGGCTTGATTGCCTGGATTGGAACAACTTGATGATTGTGAGTTTTAAGCCCACTTGAAGTGGCAAAATTATGTTTTTCTAAGCCCACCTTGTTTGGTGGATAAAAGCGTTTTAGCCTACTTGCGAGTAGCACTTTCAAACCACTTTCAAAAACAAACATGAGTTGTTTTGTTCCAATCCGCGTGATTGAGTCTATACTTGTATGCTGTGCGCATCATATAGTAAGGTTAGCTAATAAACCGGAATAAGAACACATGTGCTTCCAAAAACAACATATCATGTTAGTAGAGGCCGATCTTTGATCAGGCGAGCGGGGGTGCTCATTTCAGGACCTTCCCTTCTCGTGTTTAAGTTCTCGAGCCGAGAAAACTTTGGTGATGACGAACACGTGGCCTTAGGCATGAGTCAGGGTTTCATAAATTTCCCAGAACAAAATATTTAGGTGGCGACTCTGAAATCTAGCAAAGCAGTCCATGTTTGGCGCTTTTTGATTAAAATCGATTTTCCAAAATGATTTGCCGGATTTGGACTCTTTGGTGATTTATCAGTCTTATATTGCACTTTGTGAGATTAGATTCAGAACCGTGACAGGAGTCCGAACTATAGTAGCTAGAACTACAATTCGCGCCCTCGCGCACGGAGCGAGTTCAGGCGGTCTACAACGAGTCAGGGTTTCCTAAATTTCTCAAAAATAAATATTTAGGTGGCGACTCTGTAATCTGGCAAAGCAGCCTATGTTTGGCATTTTTTCATTCAAAATTGATTTTCCAAAACCAATTGCCAGATTTGGACTCTTTGGTGTTTATCAGTCTCGCATTGCACTTTGTGAGGTTAGATTCAGAACCGTGACAGGAGTCCGAACTATAGTAAGACCAATTCACGCCCTCTTTGAAAGAGGGGCGTGCGAAGAAAGTCGGGTCTACAGTTTTTGGCGACTCTACAGGGGATTTAGAGAATTTGACTCGAAACTCATGATATGTTGTTTTTATCTACATTTATGTGTTTCTTTGCATTGCATTTGCATTGGTGCGCCTAAGTCACAGTGTTTGCAATCTGCTATTCTTGAGCGGTTTGCCGGAGGCTTGCTTGGAAAAGCGTGCCATAAGGCTGACTGGTTGCAGGCTTTGTCACGATGGGAACACAAACCTCGGATCTAGATCATCGCCGTACCGTTTGATCCTCCTTTCACTTCTCGGTGTTAGGAGCGAGAGGTATATTAGGCGGTCTTGTTGAGGCATCCTTTTTGACCATTTGACCTAGTTGCATATTGGAAGCCTTAGAGACTGTTCCAAACTAGGACATGTTGCTCACCCGAATACAGGATTGTTTGAAACCGCATGCATACATAGTGAAACCCTAGCTCCTGACGAAACTAGGACATGGAAACCCTACCCCATCATAGGGGTGTTTTGGCTCTTACTTGCTTAATATGTGCTGTTAGGGTGTGTCTCTACGGGAATGTATGTATCATATGCAAGTTAGGGTATCAGTCTGAGGACATTAGTGTTTGAGGGTATCAATTTTGAGGCAGAAAATTTGGGGGGCAGAAATCAGTGTTTGAGTACAGAATGTCTAGCTTATGAGTTCAACTGTGTGTTGTCTTTATCTAAGCCGAGGTGCTGTATGTTTTTTTTTTTTGTTTCTTTTGCTTTATTTTCTATTTTGCAAGGTAGTATTTTCATCATTGCTTCTGACGAGGCAGTTACCCCCCAAGCACTCTAGACCCGAGTAAGAAGGCTTTATTGATTTGGGGATCTTGTGAGTGGACAACCAATGTTTGCTTCGCTTCCCCCGGTTACAAGATGGAGGAGAGTTCAGCATAATTCACAAGTTCGTCAGTCACCTGTGCTCAGTGAAAATCAGTTTTTTGCTTCCACTTTAGAGGGTATACAGAGTCAGACAGATCAGCATTTTTCAGCCAGTATGGAAGAAATAATGCGTCAACTCCAATAGACTATCGAGGCCATGCAGTGGGATGCTGCTTGCTAAGCGGAGGTCACCGCTCGTCAAACAGAGGTTGTAGCCTAGCAAGCTGAGCTGATTTCCAGGCTTTAACTACAACAACAACCGCAACAAGCAGCGGCGTCTGCTTCGCACCCACCCCCACCTAGGGTTCCAATACCTGGGGATAAAGCAACGGTCTAGGAGAATACAGACATCCCAACAGGGCTAGTCCCACCTCAGACAGCAGGGCTAGTCCTACCTCAGACATCTAAAGTGCCGGCTTACCCAATGGACACACCGTTCGAATTTGAGATCGATCTAACTACTCTGAAAGTGAGCAAGCTCGAAAAGTTGTTCAAGCAAGCTCAGGGAGTTAACTGGATCCTAGACATAGAGGACGGCTACACAAATTCGGCGGTGACATTGCCAGACAGATTTAAAATGCCTCACATAGACTGCTTTGACGGCTCGGGTGATCCTATGGTCCATTTGAGGCTGTTTTCAGACATTCTACACCCGATGGGCTTGACTAGAATGTAGAAGCTATTCTTTTTTGGTCAGACCTTGTCGGGTATTGCAGCCATCTGGAATGCTAAACTAGAGGATTCAGTGAAGAGGAATTGGGAGGAGATGGCCGAGGCCTTCATTGCCCAATATTCATACAATACTCAAATTGAGGTCATAACTCATGATCTCGAGGCAACCAGGCAAGAACCGAAGGAGGGCTTCTCTGACTTTGTTACTCGGTGGAGGGCCAAGGCCTCCATAATGACCACCAGGCTAGCCGAGAAAGACCAGATAAGGATGGTCGTCCGGAATTTGCAACCGAAGCTGCTGCAGAAGATGATTGTCTTACCCCTCTCCACCTTTGCTGATCTTCACGAGATTGGGGAACAGATAGAAGACGCTATGAAATAGGGTCTGATTGACCAAGAGAAAGAGCAGCCCAAGAGGGCGTTTACCCATAGTTCGAATCCAGCTACAAGTAGCAATGCAGCTGCGAGGACTTTTGAAGTGGACATGGTCACCACCACCCCAAAAATAGCTACACCCTTTACCGGTTCATCTGGAGCCACCCCACCACCTGCAAAGTACCCACCTCGAGGCTAGAGGACATTTACCCCACTTTATATGTCTCTGTCTGTGGTCTTGAGGGTCCTGATTAGAAAAGGGCATCTGAAGCCCTTGGAACCCCGTCCATTGCCAAATCCCCTCTCTCCTACATACAACCCAGCCAAGTATTGTGCCTTCCATCAGCAGCATGGGCATGACACTGATTTGTGCTTTAGATTATATCATGAGAGTCAAGATCTCATTGATAACAAGGTGATTGCGCCTCCCGAGAAGCCAAATGTCACCACTAACCCTCTCCCACCATATAACAACCCCCCTCCTCTACCCAGGCAAATAAACCTGATCCAAACAATGGTCGTCCCGTACGACCCCAGCATATACATCACTCCCTCCCACTTGCCTAAGCCGACATTGTTTATCCCAGAGAGCACAAACTTGTGCATGATGAGCACGTCATTAACCCTACCCAAGCTAGTGGTGGTGACTATCGAAGACAAAGTTGGGGTGACCTTAGAGGAGAATGGGAACGTTGGTTTAGAACTTGGGATATTTGAGAGCTTAACTGAGGAAGCATACCACCCGTGTGGTTATATTGTGTTAACAGATCAGGCCAAGCCAATGGTAGAGTTTCCAATTGGGGCAGAGGTCAATGGGGTTCGGGAAGACGGGCCAAATCATGGGTTGGATGATTTAGCAGAGCTTGAAGAGGACATTGCTAATCTGCAATTCTTTGATGAGCAGGATCTGGGGAAAGTGAGCGTTAATTGGTTTGACTTGAATGGATCAACAAACAATACAGGGTGGCTTAGTGATGAGCCAAATGTTGTTGAGGAGTCTCAACTAAAACAGGGACAGTTAGAAACAGGAACGTCTGCAGTGGCCGGAACGGTTGATAATGAGGAGAAGTTGCTAGAGAGCACCGGTACGAAGAATTTTGCTCGGGAATTGGGCAGTTTGTGTACAGCAAACACAGAACAAGAAGGTGCGCTGAGGCGGTTCGAACAAGAGAGGATCGAGACTGATCAGAGGGCTAGAAAAGCCAAGGCCCATACAGGGACAGAATGTGCTGTGAGCACGAAAACAACTACAGCAGAATCAGACAGTTGTTTGTCGGTTGCTGAGGGCATGTGGTGGGAAGACGATGATTTGCATCTGGCCCATACTGATGAAGACTGGGGACAGAATCTCCCGAATGATACCTGGTACGCCGAAGAAGTTGACCACATGACCCGGAGTGGGTGGTATTTTAAATCTCCACACCTGGACCAACCAGAGGTATCTGGGTAAGACAAGGAGATAGAAAAGCAGAAGGACAAACTGTTAGAGGAGGAAGCTGTACTAAAGCAGCTGAAAAAGATTCAAGCAGACATCTCCATCTAGGGACTGCTTATGGCCTTAAGGGTGCATAGACAAGCCGTCCTTTCAGCCATGGACAAGGCTAAGCTTTCGATTGATACAATGCCCGAGCAGTTGGTAGGGTTGGTTTTCCCGGGTGGTGCTTCACTGACCCTGACCTTCACTGACAAAGAATTACCGCCTGAGGGCTCCGAGCACAATAAACCGTTAGACATCTCTATGGAGTGTAAGGATAAGTGGATACCGGTTGTCCTAGTTGATACGGGATCTACAATCAATGTATGTCCTTCACGAACGGCATATGCTATCGTGTTAAAGCCCACAGATTTCGCACCAACAGCCCAGGTGATATAGGCTTATGACAACACTAGCCAGGAGGTGATGGGGACAATGCGGATCAAAACTCAGGTTGGCCCAGGCCAACAAGACATCGAATTTCATGTTTTGGATGTTCCAGCCACCTTCAACTTACTCCTTGGACGGCCGTGGCTGCACCAAGTAAGAGCTGTTTCTTTCACCCTACACCAGATGTTGAAAAACCCCCATGGGAAGGGGGTGACAATTGTTTTTGGGAACTCTTCCATACATTCACCGGCAGAGGTTACTACGCTGATCTTGGAAATTGCACATGGCGAGGAGGATGTCTTTCTGTCTGGGTTCACCTTGGCTGAGGCTCGGGCAGTACAATATCTTCTAGCTATTGATGAGGGACTATATGTCAGTGCACAATCTGTTTACCTCATGAACAAGCTTCAACATGTACCCGGGATGGGATTAGGAAGGAGTGGCTGGAAAGGCGTCGCTGAATTGGCCGAAGTGCCACACAATCCCCATACTTTTGGTCTAGGTTATACACCTACCAAAGAGGATTGGATAAGAAAAGGAAAGGAGATGGCTAGAAGAGCCAAGGCTAAACAAGCTGGAAAGCACTATGAGTTAGTGTATAGACCTATCCAAGGAACCCTGAATGGATGCTTTGTTTGGGAGGGGGAAGATTTCTCGTTTTGCGATTTTCCAGAGCCATGGCTGAATTTAGAGACACGGCGCTTGCCGAGTTTTGAGATCTTTTTTGACTTACAATTGCCAGGGAATAAAGTTGTCGACGAGCAGACTGACCCACCGACTGTGGCTGAGCAGTGCAATGAGGATGCATCCGATGGCACAGATTCTGAAATGGGAGCAACGCTGGCCTGTCTCCTCTCGGATCCTTAGATTATACCAGAGCGCTCGGGGGTTGATTTCTCAGTTTTCATGATCAGAGATAACTCGGCTGTGGGCCCTTCTTCTGGCATTCTGGATGCATCCATCGTACCCTTCCTCATCTGGCAATATAAGGAAGGCTTTTTATCAAGCAGTTCTGGGTTAGGTAGTGAACCGGAATCTGATTCCACAGAGTCTGTGGAGTTGGAATCAGATTCCAATTCTTCTGAGTCAGAGTCTGGTATTCGTGGGGTGATAACTCGGATGCCGTTGTGTTGTCCAAGTCATCTTTTTCATTTTCTTTTGAGTCGGTTGTAACCGAAGAATCAAATGATCTGGAAATTGCTAATGAGAATAGTATCGTTGTAGCTTTTGAGTACTTTTCTGTGCCTTTAGTATATTGCAATAATTAGGACTTTCAAAATTTTAATGAAAACAATGAGGAAGAAATTTCTCTGGTTTTGAAACACTTGATTGACCGAGAGCATGAGAGGTTTTTTAAAACCTTTGGTTGATGAAATTACCTTAATTAATGTTGGTACTGAGAAGGATCCATGTCTGGTCCAGATCGGGTCCACGTTGTCATCGGAGAAACGCGAGCGCTTTGTCACTTTATTAAAAGATTTCAAAGATGTTTTCGCGTGGTCCTTCGAAGACATGCCTGCAATTGATCTTGAGATTATATAGCACCGGATCCCTCTTGACCTTGAGGCCCGACCCATCAAGCAGAAGCTTCGGAGAATACGCCTGGACTGGGCTTTGAAAATCAAAGAAGAGGTCACTAAGTAGATTGATGCAGGGGTCTTGTTAGTATCTGAGTATCCTACTTGGTTGGCCAACATCGTTCCGGTGCTGAAGAAAGACGACAGAATTCGAGTATGTGTGGACTTCAGAGATCTGAACAAAGCTAGTCCGAAGGACGACTTTCAATTACAGCACATCGACGAATTGGTGGACTTCACCGCTAGACATGTGCTGCTCTCGTTTATGGAAGGGTTTTCCGACTACAACCAGATTTTGATGGCACCTGAAGATAGGGAGAAGACTGCCTTCACCACCCTGTGGGGGACCTACTGCTATAGGGTGATGTCATTCGGTTTGAAGAATGCTGGGGCTACTTATCAACGGGCTACAACCACTATCTTGCATGATATGATCCACAAAGAGGTTGAGGTGTATGTGGACGACATGATTGTCAAGTCCAAGGAAAGAGAGGGCCACTACACCGCCTTGAAGAAATTTTTCCAACAAATCAGAGAGTATCGATTGTGATTGAATCCTTAGAAATGTACTTTTGGTGTTACAGCAGGAAAAATGCTGGGGTTCTTGATCACACAAAGGGGCATCGAGGTCGATCCTTCCAAGATTAAGGCCATCTTAGAAATGCCACCACTAAAGACTAAAAAGGAGGTGCGAGGCTTTCTGGGTAAAGTGCAATTCATAAGACGGTTTATTGTAAAATTAACATTGACTTGTGAACCACTGTTTGGTCTTCTGAAGAAAGGAAAGCAATTCCAATGGGATGACCGATGCCAAGTTGCTTTTGAGTAGATCAAGCAATATCCCGTGTTGTCACCGCCAAAGCCGGGGAAACTGTTGATATTGTATCTGTCAGTAACTAGCCCGACAATGGGCTGCATGCTTACACAGGAGTTTGTGGACAAAGTGGAAAAGGCTATCTATTACTTGAGCAAGAAGATGCTGGAATATGAGACTCGTTACACTCTGCTTGAGAAGGCTTGTTTGGCCTTGGTATGGGCTACCAGGAAGTTGAGGCACTACCTGTTAGCTCACTCTGTAATACTGGTTTCGAGATTAGATCCCATCAAATATCTCTTCGAGAAACCAGCACTTACGGGTAGGCTAGCTCGTTGGTTGCTTTTTCTCTCCGAATTTGATTTGAAGTACATGACTCACAAGTCTGTGAAAAGGAGAGCGGTAGCGGAGTTCCTAGTCGATCACCCAGTGGAGGGAGATGAAGCAGTAGAGTATCTGTTCCCAGATGAGGCCATTCTGCAGGTTGAAGAAGAAATTTGGATTATGTACTTTGACGAAGCGCCAAACTAGTACGGGTATGGGATAAGGGTGTTGTTGATAGCACCCGACAATTCCCACATACCATTAGCTTTCAAACTCTGGTTCAAGGTATCAAACAACGAAGCAAAGTACGAGGCATGTATCGCTGGCTTGGAAGCTGCCCTAGAACTAGGGCAAAATAGTTGGACGTCATTGGGGACTCGAACTTGGTTGTGTCTCAAGCGAAAGGAGACTGAAAGGTTAAGGAAGAAAGGATGAAGATCTACCACCAAACCTTGGACGTTCTAATTCCCAGGTTTGAGAAGTTAACCTTCACCCATCCGTTGAGAGAGAGCAACAGGTTCGCAGACGCTTTATCAACTCTATCTTCTATGATAGACATCTCTTTGGGAGTCTGGATGCGTCCAATCATTATTGAACAGAGGTATATGCCGGCCTATGAGTTGATCGCTGCCATAGATGAAGTACAAGATCAGAACCCCTGGTATCATGACATCTCGAACTTCTTGGAAAATGAGGCTTATCCACCAGGGGCAGATGCCAAATATAAGAGGGCAATACGAGGAATGACTTCTCAGTTCATCATCTGCGGGGGTTAAATTATACAAACGGGGCCATCTTGGGATGCATAAACTGTGTGTTGATGCTGAAGAGTCGAAGCACCTGATGGAGTCCATCCACAGAGGAGAGTGCGGATTGCTCATGAGCAGGGTGATGCTAGCTCGGAAGATTCTCAGACAGGGTTACTACTGGTCAACCATGGAGGAGGATTGTATTGGTTTTGTTTGGTGATGCCACAAATGCCAGATCCATGCAAATCGCATGAACATTCTGCCGTCGAAGCTGTACAATATGACTTCCCCATGGCCATTTTCAGTCTGGGGGATTGATGTGATTGGGGCAGTTACTCCGAAGGGGTCGAACATGCATGAGTACATCCTAGTGGCGATAGACTACTTTACAAAGTGGGTCGAGGCCTAATGCTACGCAGTGCTGAAGGCGTCACATGTAGCTAAGTTCATCAGGAATAACATTATCTGTCAGTATGGTGTCCCGAATGAGAGCATCTCGGATAATGGTTCCCACTTCAAGAAGGAAGTGATCGACTTGTTGGAGAAATACAACGTGACTTTTCATAATTCATCCACATATCGGCCGCAAACAAATGGAGCTGTTGAGGCCGCTAACAAAAACATCAAGCACATTCTGCAGAAGATGGTGGAAACCTACAGGGACTAGCCAGATAAGCTGCCATTTGCTTTTTGGGGCTACCGGACATCAATTCGAACTTCTACTAGGGCAACTCTGTACTCCTTGGTTTATGGGATGGAGGCTGTTTTGCTGATCGAAGTTGAGGTTCCATCATTGCGGGTTGTGGCTGAGTGCCAGATAGCAGAGGTAGATTGGCAGCAGAGCAGGTTCGAAGAACTTATGCTGTTTGACTGGAGAAGGCTGAAAGCACTGTACCATGTCCAAGGTTATCAGCGTAGAATTGCTAGAGCTTTCAACAATAAGGTTAAGTCTAGGAATTTGAAAGAAGGGGATTTCATGTTCAAAGACAACCGAGCTCCCATCCATGACTCTAGGGGCAAGTTCAGACCCAATTGGACTGGTCCTTACATCATCAAGTCAATTTGGTCAGGTGGAGCTGTCACTCTAATGGATTTAGATGGCCTTGAGTTCTCTCAACCTATCAACATGGACAAGTTGAAGAAATACTATCCCTGAGTGGCTCGCTAGGCCGAAAACCCGAAAGGACGACCTAGGCAAAAGTTAGAGCACAAAAAAATTTGAAACAAGAAAAACTGAGCTCGCAAGGTTGAAAACCAAGAAAGGGTGGCCTTAGCAAAAGTTAGAGTGCAAAAGGAGAGTGTTAAAACTCGAGTGAACCTGAACCGAACTACGTAAGGCTTGATTCCCATCTTTGGGATACGTAGGCAACTTGATTCTGAAGTCCAACCATAAACACTTCCAATTAACTGTGTCCATGTGATTGTTTTTGGTCACCTTTGTCTTCTCTGCATTCAAGAGTTCGGTTGTGAGCTACAATGCAGTGCTATTTAGATAAGGGGAGACTGTCCAGTTATTAGATCCGCGGTTGTACATCTCAATGATAGATCTCAAGCGTGTCCAGTTGTGATCCATATCGAAAATGGTTTTGAAAAGTTTTAATAAAAGTTGATTTTGTGCAAATTAATCTTTTTACAACTTAGACCATTTTTGGACCAAAACGGAAAATTTTCAGTACCCATGACCTTCAATTTCATTGATTTCAATACAGAGTTCTCCGACTCTTGATACAAATTGAAGTTGCTTTTTTGTTACATTCACAAAGAAAAACTTGAAACTATTGATTAAAGCAACAAACTTGGGGCATCATCAGGTGTTCTTGCGCCCCTTCCCAGAGCTTGTGGAAGCTTCAGATGCCAAAGCAGGCCCAGTTTGCGCCTCATCTTCAAGCCAAGCTATACATTTGCCAGAAAGGGCACAACTGAAATTGGGAGTGGGGGCCAGAAGTTCCCTCGTCCTCCATGCAGTGGAATACCGAGCTAGCTGTGGGCCTTAGATTGGAAATGAAGCTGGGTACTCTATCTCCTCTTCTGGGCAAGTCTGGTTTGGTCGTGTCTGAATTGACGTTGGAATCGGAATGGAAAATAGAAAACGTAGTGCGTCAAGCCAACCAACTGAATACCGAGCTGGCGGGACATGCTGTAGCTCATCTAAGGTAGATCAAACCAGGGGCAACGCCAAGCAATGTCAACAGCAGACCTGCTGCACATCCAGTGGCACCACCATCCCTTGTTCGGAAAGTCAACTAGCCGAGGGTGAAAAAAATAGCCGCACGCTGAATACACAGGACAAGCGTCCACTACTTTCAACTTATCCATCAGCCATACCTGGGCAGGGATGAAAAATAAGAGCTATTAAAGAATAGAGAGGTGTACGTAGAGAGAAAAGTAAGAAAAGGGTTTTGAGAGAAAAACAGAGCCTGAGAGCCGAGTGATGTGAGAAACATATGTGAGAAGGGTGGGAAACATTACCTACAGCAGTAGTGGACTTCTTGCAAACTTGGTTGTCTCCCGACGATGGAAAGCATCGAAGCCCATCAAAGTTTCGGCAAGTGTCAACCTGATGCAACTTTTGCCTTCTTTCAAGCCTTGGGCAACTTCGATCAACTGAATGCTAGACCCTCTGAAGCTAGGGGCAAGTAGAAAATGGGCCAACATACACAAGCAGAGGGCATGTTGCCGAAAACTTTGCCAAAAGTGGTCACCACGGTTACTAGCGTCAGAAAACCGATAAATAAGATTGGGGATGTCCAATTCCCCGTTGTGAACCAAAGCTTGGGCATCATGCAAAGTGAGCCCGGACATCCGTCCTAAAGCTTGGATGTGGCCAAAATGAGACTGGGGCAAGATCTTCTCGTTACGCTGAGATTCCATCAAAGCTTGGAATTCTTCAATTGTGGGGCATACCTCTTGTCCCCCAAAGCTAAACACATGTGTAACCGGATTCCAACATCTAGCCGCGGCATGGAGGAACGAAAAACATAGCGGGGTGCGACTTAGCGAGAATAGTGCGTTTATCCCAAAACCCCAGAAATTCAACTTTTTCGAGCCGTCCAAATTCGCAATCCAATCGAAGAGTTTTTCGGTGAAGAATGGTTCCATTTTTTGGGCAAAAATGGAGCTGAAATGAAGAAACCACAAAGCTGATGCTTATGTAGAAGACAAGGTACTGAGTGGAGGACATGTGGCAGCAATCTGGGGATTTTCAAAGTTTCTAGCTGACCGGCCAGTTCAAGTAGCCGACCGGCCACCTTTACTGGCCGGCCGGCCACTTCAAGTGGCCGACAATGATCATAAGTGGTCGACAATGAGCCTAAGTGGCCAACAGCCATTTCTTGTCTCCAGCAGAGAACTTTTAGCCATCCTGTGTACTGAGAATGCTGAAAACTTAAGTTTGATTCTACTTCGGATGCGTTTTGTTGTTCTATTTAACAGTTGTATTTGTTTATCGAGTTGTTGCAATTTGCTTACCAAGTTTGTTGCAATTTGTTTATCGAGTTGTTGCATTTTACTTATCAAGTTTGTTGTAATTCGTTTATCAAGTTGTCGTTGTTTTGCTTATCGAGTTGTAAGTTGTCGTGTTTTGTTTATTATAGTTGTTGTGTCGGTTCACTACCTGACTTTGCAATGTACAAATGTTCAATTTTCATTAATCTCATTTTTGTGTAAAATGGTGCGATGCAATGCTCAGAATATAAAATATAATAGTTTTTCAAATCAAAAAGCTGTTTTCCATTCCATTATGGTTTCTTTTTACAAAGAGTATAAGTTTTAAAGAAAATAAAACTGCCTAAGGCTATACAATGTGCTAAAACTACTAGCAAGAAAGAAAAAAACAAAACAAAGAAAAATGTCTAAATCCGCGCCAGCTGTCTCAGGATCGGGAGGCCATTTTCATCCTCTTCCGTGGCTGAGCGGACTCTGAGCAGTCGCCATCAGCACCACTATCTGAATATGAGCCGGAGCCGGAACCAGAGCTGTCTCCGCTCCTATCCTTAGAGCCCTCCTCAGCGTCGTCTCCACCCTCAGAACCTAAGCTGGTGCCGTCGCCTCCGCCCTCAGATGACTCTGACTGCAGACCCGCTGGCTTCTCGTCCTCACTGGACTCATCATCGTCATCGCGCGTGACAGGCTCCCGACGTCTCCCACGGCTATGTGCCGGAACCTCTCTCTCTGCTGTTGGAGAAGGCTCTGAGGGCCCTGTTTGCAAGGGTGTGACTTGAAAAGGTAGTTTGAATATATCAGCGAGTATCAAAGTGCAAGTGTGGTATGCAGAGTATATGCAGAAATCAGATACAGTATGCATGCAGTGTATCATGTCAGATGTGATCTACGCATGCAGTGTGTCAATACACTGTGAGGAAATGCTCATTTGAGATGTCAGTTTTAGTAAGTTAGCAGAAATACAATAACCGAAATGCAAGAAAGCTGAAAAGCACCTAAATGCCATGGGAGCTAAGCATCGTCTCCCTCCTCAAAATCATGCCCTCAAAAGAGGCCAGTACCTCGAGTAATACCTCAACATATCCGATAGAGGGCTGCAAATGCAAGATGATCAATTAGTGAATGAACGAATGAATGAATGAATATTTGAGCGATAAATGAAAGTTGTAATGCATACCGGTGGTGAGTCAGGTGTCCTGACATATCTGTGATCGGGCAATGGAGGCTCGAGCGGAATTTGATAGGGCACACCAGAATACCGCCGACTTGTTAGCTCGGTCGGGAGATCCGGCCATCTAACACACTGCCTAGTAGAAGCTGTCCCTTTAGCCTCATCCCTCGATGCCTGGGCCCTGCTAGTCGAAGGGGCGTCTGCTGCCTGAGCCCTCCTCGCCAAAGGAGCATCTGCTGCCCAAGCCCTGCTTGACAAAGCAATATTAGTTGTCGTCCCCGCGGGAGCACGAGCTCCTGTCAGCGGGGGCATCAGTTATGTCTGGAGGTAAGTCGTGTAATCCCCCTCCCCGATGAACCGATTTACGTCTGCCCCTCGCATGACATCAGTAATCTCTTGAGGGGAGAAACTCTCAGTGGCTCGCATAGAAGGCAGGGGCGGTAAGGGGACCGACTGTAGTGGCAGGCCCAGTCTCTGTCACATGAAGCGCTCTCCCAAAAACCAGCCCCGGCCTATTGGTCCCTCGAGCAGGATCCGATACCGAGAAGCAGCCCAAGCGTCGGCAAAATGAAAGTGGGCAAACCCTGGCATCGACGCCCAAGGCTACCATGTGACCTGCAAACAACAAAGTGCATAGATTGATCAGTTGCCATTAGATATGCAAAATAAATTGAAGCTGAAAGTAGAAAAACTGTGGGTTTTGAATTACCTCTGTTGTCATCACTGTGTCAAAGTACTGGCGCAAGTATGGGAGGGTCTCCCGGGCTCTCGGTTGACACTGTTCGTCGTATCTATGTGAGTACGGTACCTCAAGTGGTGTCTCAACCTTTGGCTTAGGGGCTAGCACTGGGAAATAGGCGTATACACACAGCTGTGGAAAGCAAAAGGGTGATAGTGAGAATACGGAATACACAGATAATGCAAACAATATAGAATACAGAAAATGCAGAGAGCAAAGTGTAGCACAGTATATAGAATGTACAAGTGCAGAGCAGAGATTAGACTATGTGTTTGCAGTGAGCAGTGTGCAGTGTACAGAGAGTGCAAGGTAGAAAGTAGGGCAAAAACTGTAAAGCTGAACAATAAAGCATACCTTCCAGGCTCTCCAATAGCTGCCTACTACATTCCCACTCCTGCGGGAGGTCGAGCTCATATAGCAATAAAGGGTAGCGAGGCTGGCACCACCCCAATCATAGTGCCGAACCTGGGATAGGTCCACTAAAGCGCACAACAGATATAGCCTGACTGTGTTCCCCCTGTCGGCAAACAATGTAGTGTCGAAAAGAAATATAAGGAAGCCTCGGGTGTACTGCTCTATAGCCTTAATCATCGTGGGCTCTCCCCCTCTGAAGTGGTCAGCGACCTAGGTATATCTGACCGTGCCTAATCGGAAGATGGGTGGGTGTGCTCCCAGCAGATAGGTTCAAGTAGCCTCCCACTCACCCATGTCGGAGTCGTATGGGATCGATCGATCTCACACCTTTAGACCTGTCAGCATTGCGAAGTCATACGGGGTCATCGTCATGTCCCCGGTGGCAGAGAAATGGAAGGAGTTGGTGGTGTCCCACCATCTCTCTACCAATGTGCCTAAAAGGGACCTGCTCGCCATGAGACGCGAAAGCCCCATATAAAATAGGCCAAATCTCGCCTCATCTATGATCTGCCGGACGCCGTCAGGGAGGTCCATATACCACTCCCTTGTCGTGGTTGATACGTATTTGTGAGTGAAGCGAGAGTCTACCTGTGTTCAGAATGAGCAGAAATGCAGTGTGTGAGATGTGTTCAGAATGAGCAGAAATACAGTGTGTGAGTTGTGTTCAAAATGAGCAAGAATGCAGTGTGTGAGATGTGTTTAGAATGAGTAGAAATATAGTGTGTGAATGTGTTCAGAACAAGCAGATGGCATATAGGGCAAAAGTGTGAGCCATACAAGAAATGTAAAGTGCATTATAGAAACTGTAAGAGGACAGTGTGTACCTTGGGCGCGTCATGAGATAAGTGAGACTCCAGCTCTTGTAGCAGAAGATCTATGGGTGCACGACGTACAAATTCGGTAAAGTGGCGGACTGTACTAGGTGGTAGTATATGTACCTCGGGATGGTACGTCACTGGGTCGAATGGCCAAACTCGGGGCGGCAATGGGATATGCTCCGGCTCCCCCTCCATCCTCGGAGAACCCCCGTCGTGTGGAGCGTCGTCTGCCATCTGAAAAGAAGGTGAAAGATAGACAAAAATGAGCAAAATGGGCGAAAAATGCCAAAAGTCAACAAAAGTCAACTCTCGGGAAGAGAAAAAGTCAAAGAAAATCAAAGCCCGGGGAAAGGCACCAAACTCAAGACAAACTTGTGGAAAACATACCTCAAATGGTGAATGTAGAGAAAAAAGCTCCGAAAATAAGTTTTGATCGGTTCAAAGTGAAGGAAACCGAAAGTTTTTAGAGAATCAACTTCGCGAGGGGCGTTGGAAAACATGTGTAGGGCACGAATCTGAGGAGGAAAAGTGTCTAGGAGCAGAGAGGAAGGAATTTCGGCCTTGTGGGTGTGAGCAAAAGTGATTTGGATGTGTGTTTTTAAAGTTCTCCAAACAAAATGACCAAACTAGCCCGAATTTGCCTCAACTGGCCGACCGGCCACTTAGGTGGCTGACAGGGTCTTGGGGTGGCCGACAGGTGTCCAGTCTTCTCCCTGTGTGTTTTCAAACTGATTTGAGTCCTTGGCTCTCGAGAAAGTGCAAGAAAAGTCCACTTTTTAACTCAAAATGTCTCCGCGGGAGTTTCAATTCATGTATTCGACGCGAGACTCGTTGTTAGCCGACATGAACAAGGTGTATCCTTTTGAAACACATTGTAATCCCTTCGAGAGGTAAATCAGAGGTCGTAACTGAGTTGGTCTTGTTAAGGCGCGCATTTCTTTATGCAACATTTTGCATTGAGCATGCTATTAATGTGCATAATATATTGTTATCATTGTGCACATACGTCGCATTTCATTGCATAACATATGTTCTTTTGTTTGCATAGAATATGCATGTCACGTTGTATTGCATTGTGCATGCTCTTACATTCGTATAGGAATTCTCCGTACTTATTGCATTGAACATGCAATTGATGTTGCCTAGAATACGTTTCATATCATGCTTCTGTTTTGTTTTTGGCATAATGTGTATGAAACATGTCTTCCTAAGCATTGTATCATGGTTATTGATGTTGCATTGAATATGCATTTGTATTGCTTTGTACTTGTCAAAGTTTCTTCCTTGTGTAGGCGCGATATTGTATGTATGGTTCATTCAGAGCTGACGTAACCAGACGATATTATACGTATGGCTCATTCAGAGACACTCCAGGTAAGATCATTCCTGTCCTTTGAACTCCTTTCGTTGGTTAGAAACATTCGGGTACGCCCGATGTTTACACCACTCCTTGTGTTGGTTAGAAACATTCGGGTATGCTTGGTGTTTACACCGACTCGTTGGTCAGAGACATTGGGTTGTGCGCCCGATGTCTATACCACTCCTTCAGTTAAGAGCGTTTGGACCATGTGTCTAACGCTTATACCATCTTGTTGGTTAGAGATATTGGGTCGTGTGCCTGATGTTTATACCACCCTTTTGGTGAGAAGTGTTTGGACTGTGTGCTTGACACTTATACCACTCCTCGGTTAGAAGCGTTTGGGATATGTGCCCGATGCTTACAACACCTCTGTTTTGGTTAGAAGCACTTGGGATGTGTGCCCGATGTTTATACCATCCTTCGGTGTTTACACCGCTCTCTTTTCCCTCAAGCGCGTGGCGCGCTGGGATGCTTCGGTTAAATGCGTTTGGACGGGTTCCAATGCTTATACTACTCTTTGTTTTGATTGCATAATAGTTGGATGTGTTCCACTTGTTATTATGTGCTTTCTTTAGTTTGGAACCTTGGGGTGTGTCCCTGGGTTCGCACCACTTCTCTCATCGCGTGTGCCACGCGTTGGGATCTTGTTTGCCGCCTCGAGTGCGCCCGACGGTTGTTGTTCTTTATCCTTTTCTGCGTGAGGCGTAGTCAAGATTGCATAATTTTCTTACATCCTTTCTACATAAAATGTAGTTCGGTTTGTAGTTCCCACGCGTGGCGTGTTTGCTTACTTACTTATGTACGAGTTTGCTGTAGTATTTCTTTGCATAACATTTGCATTCAGATGTTTCATTACAGCCCTCATTGCATGATCATAAGTTATGTTCTGCATTGTGCACATCCTTTGCATTTTGCCCCAGCCTGCGGGCGCATCTCTATCTTGTTTTCTTGTTTGTTTGTTTGAGTTTTCGGCCTTATCAAAAATGGGTTGTCTCTAGGCTTTGACATTCATTCCCGTCATTTCATGACTTTCGAGTTCTGTCAAAGAGGGGCAACTGTAGACACCCTATTTTTGACCGACCTTAAGACTCAGACGTCATCGTTTGCGCACCCGATGATTGTGTATGTTTGTGCTCGTTTTGAGTGCTTGAAGGTCTTGGCCCAGCGCCTTGTCTTTGAGCCTCTAAACTCTCTGTGTTTCGGCCTTGTTTTTGGGCCAAACCTTGGTGCCCCTTACCTGGAGGGAAGGAAGGCCTTGTTGGCCACTTTTGGCCCTTGTCGGCCACCTTGGGTGGCCGGTCGGTTAGGCGAGGTGGTCGACGGCCATTTTTTTCCTTTTTCAGATATTTTGTGTGCCAGCTGTTGATCACTAAAGCCATCCTCCATACATGTGTATAGAGGAATGGAAACAAGCCCTAGGCTTGTATTGCTATATAATGGGGGTCTCTCCCTATAGACATCCCATTTTTGACCGTCCTTAAGACTTAGGCACTACTGATTGTTTACTTGGTGATGAAAGTTGTTCAGTGCGAAGATTCGATTTCTTCGGCAAGAGGAGCGTCAAATCCCAACTTCACACCCCTTTTTGGACCAAAATGATTTTGACCAAAATATTTTAGACCTGAAAACCCTCTTTTTCAAAATAGTTTTTGAAAGAGTTCCTACGATGTTCTGACGCTCGCATTTCGTTAAATGTTGCGCATTTCGGGAAATCGAGCAAGGACAAAGTATAAATGAATGAAAGAGAAGTGAACTCTTTGAAAAATATTTCAAAACACCTTGTTCAGGGGTTTGGAGTTGAAGAAAATGGGAGAGGAGGGAAGAAACCAAGTTGGAGAAGAAGTTCGGCATGAATTCAGGTAGGATCGAAATTGAGTAGTTTTCACTCAAAGAGGCATAACTTTTTTCACAGTTGGAATTTTGATGTGACGCTGCCACCATTGGTAAGAAGACTTCAAGGGCTATGGTTTAGGCTCAAGAATGACCTAAAAATAAGTCCAGATGAAGGAGTTATGTCTGGTTGAAGTCGGGCCCAAAAAGCAGATTTTTCTGGCCAACCAGAGGTGGAGAATGCTGGCCATAAATGGGATTTTTTGGCCATGTGCCGGCCATGGATGGCCCATGTCGGCCCCTTGCCATCGAAGAGTGTCCCATGCCTGCCAACAATGATGTAGTGCCAGCCATTGATGCAAAAAGTTAGTTTTTGGCAGATATTCATGCCTGCCAACAATGATGTAGTGCCAGCCATTGAAGCAAAAAGTCAGTTTTTGGTAGATATTTTTGTTTCAGCTATTCCAGCAGTCCCTTTTGGAGATATTTCGACCAAAGCTTGCATTTTACTATATATAGAGAGGATTCTCTATTTTTTTGAAGGTTAGAACAATTTAGCAAAGGTTTGGGAGCCTTTCTCTCTAAATCCTCTCATTTTAGATTCTTCTCTCTCTAAAGCTTTTGTGCTTGGAAGCTTGTATACATCCATCTTCAACCTATCAACCCTTAACAAGAGTGGTTCATCTTTGGGCTGAGATTGCTTGAAGCTCTCTTGAAGCCTCCTTGGAGCTCCTTAAGGTGGTTTTCCTTGGTTTTGTTTCTTAAGTGTTGTCTTCCCTTCAAGAGGTATAAGACTCACCCTTTAAGCTTGCTTTCATACTTGTTTTTGCCATCCTTTTGTGCTATTTTTGGGGTGGTTTTCAACTGCAAAAAACTCTGTTTTTCAGTCCTAAAAATGGTAGTTTGAGCTTATTTTGTGTTAGGGGGTTGTCTCTCCCTTTTGTTTCTTAGCTTGTGTAGCTTTTTGTGCCATCTTTCATCATCTTTCAAACCAACTTTTTTTGGCCTTTTAACCACTGAATTCCAGGGGAATTTCAGTGGTGAAAACCATGTTTTGAGGTCCAAAATAGGAGGGGGTGGCTTCCCTTCCTTGTGTCTTGTTTGCTTGTGTTGATGGCCTAACTTGTGAGAATGTATTTCTACCTTTTTGTAGCTTAATTCAAGCATGTTTAGGCTCTAATTTAACATGTTTTAACTCTGTTTTTGGCTGGTTTGGCCACTTGTTGCTTGATTCTTGCACTTGTAGTGTAATCTTGCTTACTAGCCTAGCATGCCTAATGAGTTAGCCCATCATTCTAGCATGTGTTAGCTCTATCTCAGCATGTTTTTGCTCATATTTTAGCGTGCTTAAACTCTATTTTGAGTGGTCTTGGTCCTTTGAGACTTGCTTTGTATAGCTATAGTGTAGTTAGCTTCACTAGCCTTGTGTTTTGAGGCCCTTAGCATGCTTTGCTTGTGATGTTTGCATGATATATTATCATTTGGCATGTAATTTCTGTGCATATACCTCTATCACACTCTCACTTATGTCATTCTTTCATTGTGTTTGAGAGTTGTGCCTTTACCTTGCTTGTGAGCCAATGAATGAGCATGCTTTTTCTTGCCTTATGTACCTAAGTTTCAGCATGATTAGGCCACTATTTTGGCATGATGTAGCTCTGTTTTGAGCTGTTTTCGTCATTTGAGCATTGTATTGCATATCTCTAGTGTTGTGTCCTTCACTAGCTCTAATGCTTTGGCCCCGAACATGTTGTGCATGTGTAGCTTGCATGTTGTAGCATCATTTGTCATGCCATTTTAGCACTGAAATTCTGCAACCTCTCTTTGTTTTTCACTTTTAATTTGCTTTGAGGGTTGGTTAACCTTATGCATGTGTTTAAGTTTGAGGTAGAATTCATGCTCAATGGCTTTAACTCTCTTTTGAGGGTTTCTATTAGCCAAAGGCATGTGTAGACCTGACTTTCTTCGCGCGGCCCCTTTTTGGAGAGGGCGCGAATTTGGTCTTACTACAATTCGGACTCCTGTCATGGTTTTGAATCTAATCTCACAAAGTGCAATGTGAGACTGATAAACACCAAAGAGTCCAAATCTGGCAATTGGTTTTGAAAAAAATCAATTTTGAATAAAAAGCGCCAAACATGGACTGTTTTGCCAGATTACAGAGTCGCCACCTAAATATTTTATTTTTAGGAAATTTCGAAAACCTTGACTCGTGCCAAAGGCCACGTGTCCGTCATCACCAAAGTTGCCTCAGCTCGGGAACTTGGGTATGAGAGGGGAAGGTCCTAAAATGAGCACCCCCGCCCGTCCGATCAAAGGATCGGCCTCTACTAAGCATGATATGTTGTTTTAAAAACCTCATGTGTTCTTGTCTGATTATTAACCTAACTTACTATGTGATGCGCACAGCATACAAGTATAGACTAAATCACAAGAATTGGAACAAAACAACTCATGTTTGTTTTGGAAAATGGTTTGAAAATGCCACCCTCAAATAGGCTAAAGTGTGGATTTGCCACCCTCAAGTGGACTTTAAAACATGATAATTTGCCATTCCGCAAAGTGGGCTTAAAACTCATAATCATCGAGTTGTTCCAATTCAGGCAATCAAGCCTTCACCCACAGGCATTCATGCAGTTAAGCATATAAGCAAATAGCCTCATGGCAAGCATGCTAAACATGGCAACACTCACACTCATGCAAGGATGCTAAAGTGTAAACACTTACAGTGTACTCCGAGCCAAAACAAAAGCTAGTTAGAAAACATGCATGATCCTAACTATGTTAGATGCCTAATGCAACACATGCAATGATGCAACTAAATAGGCTCGGCTATCTAAGATGGCATATGAATGCAACAATTGATATACTTATTCAAATAGGTATTGAAATACAATGCAGTCTGAATGATGCGCCGAGCCCGGTGCGTGCAATACAAATAAATGGATGCAAACATGCGAGCATAAGGTATGCTAATTAAAAATGCCCATAAACTAACCATTGAAAGCGGTTAAATAAAAGGGAGAAAGAAATGAGGTTGGAAGACATGCATACACACACGCTCGCTTATTACAACATTGCGCTATCACTAAGGAGGGTCCGAATAAACATGCTAAGCTAAACTAAGCTAACCTAATTATTACAAACCAACTAATTAACTAACTTAGCTAATTAATTACAACAATTGAGATAAATTAACTAGTTACACAAACTAATTTAGTACAACACTCGGATTAAATAATTAGCTACAACTAACTAATTAAAGCAAGTAAAGTGGCCTCGTAGGCGAGGGAGACATGCATGCTCGGTTTACTTCGCTCGAAAATGCATTGCCTTGCCATGAGTTGCCTTTATTTGCACTGTGGTGATCTCAGAACATCATATGAACTTCCAGATTGCATCTGCCCCAGCGTAGGAACACTTTGGACAATCCTTAACTGGTCGGTAGGCTACCTCAACTGGCTGGCCGGCCGGCCAGTACAAGTAGTCGGTAGGCTAATGCAAGTGGCCGGCTGGCCACTTCTCTTTCAAGAATTCTGTCTTTGCTGCAACAGTGAGCAACAGAGCCAAGACAATGTATTTGGCAAGAAATGTGTGTATTACCACCCTCCTCATCATGTCTCAAGCTCAAAGGAGTGTGGTACTTGGCTCTTAAGCCACCAACCAAGCATTTTCAATGCATGATGGCCCAAACGCCAAGCTTGTACAAGCTTAGTGAATGCGCACATAAGACTCAAAGTGCCTCCACCCTATCATGCATGAGCAAGGGTGACGGCGACCAAGAAATGTGACACATTTCATCACTTTGAGTATGAAACGTCTCACATCTCTTGTGTTTGGATTAAGATCCAATCCAAACACATGCAATGCAACATGAATCCTTATCTTGTTCATGTTTTACTTGGTCCATTTCTTGTTTACACATTTTAGCTTACCAATTAGTCCATTAATCGGTTAAGTCCAATGTGAAAGTCCTCTGTTTGGAAAGATGGCCTAAGCCACAAGTGTCTTGAGCATGAAAGAAGTTTCATGCTTTTGGTTAGTAGAAACCCTCAAGAGAGGATTAAAACCATTAGGCATGAATGCCTCAATTTCATGCTCAAGCCAATAAGGGGCTCAAGACCACTTTCAAAAAGCAAATTCAAAAGTAAAGAACAAAGGGAGATTGCAGACTTTCAGTGCTAATATGGCATGCTAAAGACACTAAATCATGCAAGCAATTCATGCGCAACATGTTCCAAAGCCAAAGGCATTAAACTAGTGAAGAGCATAACATTATAAGCATGCAATACAAAGCTCAAAAGGGACCAACAGTCCAAAACAGTCCTAAAACACCTTGAATGGAGTTCTAAAACATGCTTGAAATAAGCTAAGAATAGCTATACTAAGAGGCCAAAACAATAGCACATGCTAGGCAATTTAGCACAATTGCACTACAAGCATACAAAGCAAAGCTCATGTGATCAAACCAGCTCAAAACAGAGCTTAATCATGCCAAATCAGTAGCTAAAACATGCTGGAATTGAAGCATAAGTGGCAAGAAAAACATGCTCGCATATTGGCTCTCAAGCAAGGCATAAAACATAACTCTCAAAGGCAATGAAAGAGTGGAATACATGCACACATGACAGAGGTTATGATGCTGAAATCACATGTTAAATGATGCTATAACATGTAAGCAACGCAAACACTTCATGCTCAAAGCCTCAAAGCAATTGACTAGTGAGGACCGTTACACTATAGCCATGCAATACATGGCTCTCATGACTAAGACCACTCAAACAGAGTTAAAGCATACTAAAACATTAGCAAAAATGTGCTAGAGTTGAGCTAACACAAGCTAGAATGATAGGCATACTCATTATGCATATTAAGCTAGTGAACAAGATTGCACTACAAGTGTAAGAAGCAAGCAAGAAGTGGCCAAACCAGCCAAAAACAGAGTTTAAGCATGTCAAAATATAGCCAAAAACATGCTTGAACTAAGGTAACATAAGCCATAAAAAGAAGCTACTTTGTAGTGCTAACAAGGCATGGCATAGAGAGACAAGGAAGGGAGGCCATCCCCTCTCATTTTGGACCTCAAAACAAACTTTCTACCACTAAAATATCCCTAGAATTTAGTGGTCAAAAGGGAAAAACAAGATTGTTTCAAAAGCTTTGAGAGATAGCTCAAAAGGCTTTATAAGCCAAGGAGCAAAAGGGGGGGAAACACCCCCTACCCAAACAAGGCTTAAACCACCACTTTTAAAACTTAAAATCAGAGTTTTTTATGGTTGAAAAACCAGGTCAAAATAGCACAAAGAGATGGCCAAGAACTTAACCAAAACAAAGCTTAAAGGGACAAAGCCTTACCCTTGAAGCACAACAACAAACCAGCCCAAATTCTGAGCTAAAACCACCTTTGAGAGCTCAAATAAGACCTCCAAGAACCTCAGCAACAAGGTAGAGGTGTTTGGTCTAGGGTCTCTTTGCAAGAGTGTAGGAAATTCTCTCTTCTAAGCACAATATAGCACAATATATATATATATATAGAGAGAGAGAGAGAGAGAGAGAGAGAAATTTCAGCTTTGAAATTTTGTAGAGAGAGAGATTTTAGAGAGAGAAGCTCTCAAATTTTCTAACCTTCCAAAATGTAGAGAATGGCCTCCATATATAGCAAAAACAAGAGCTTTGATCGAAATATCTGAAAATGGATAGTTGGAGCAATGTGAAAACAGTTTGAGGAGAAATATCTACAAAATATCTGAGTTTGGGACCTTAGTGGCTGGTCGGCTACTTCAAGTGGCCGGCAGGCCACTTGTCTTGCCGGTTGGCTACTTGTGGTGGCCGGTCATCCACTTGTGGTGGCCATCCGGCCACTAAAAATCTGCTTCCAGGCTCGACTTCAAACGGGCATAACTCCTTCATCTGGACTCCTTTTCAGGTCATTCTTATGTCTAAATTGAAGCCCCAGAAGTAATATTTCCAATGGTGGCAGCCTCAGATCAAAATTCCATATGTGCTAAGAGATATCCCTCTATTAGTGAAGACTGCTCAGTTTCGGTCCAACCAGATTGATGCCTAACTTCAACCAACCATATCTCCCCCATTCGGACTCGGCTTTAGGAGATTCTTGAGTGCAAAATGAAGCCCCAGAAGTATTATTTCCAACGGCGGTGGCCTCATAACTTAAGTCCAATTGTATGAATGGATAAGTCCGATTTGGTGAAGGCTGCTCAACTCTCTCTTAACGGTTCATGCCCATCTTCTTCTCCAACTTGGTTTCTTCCCTCTTCTCTTCTTTTCTTCAAATCCAAACCTCTAAACAAGATGTTTTAAAGATTTTTTCAAAAATTTCACCTCTTTTTCATGCATTTCTACTTTGTCCTTGCTCGGTTTACCGAAAAGTGTAACATTTAACAAAATGCGAGCCTCGGAACATCGTAGAAACTTTTTTTCAAAAATATTTTGAAAGAGAGGGTTTTAAGGTCTAAAATATTTTTGATCAAAAATTGTTTTGGTCTAAAAATAGGGTGTGAGGTTTGGGATTTGATGCTCTCCTTGCCGAAGAAATCGAACCTTTGCATAGCATAGCCTATACCATCAAGTAAGCAATCAGTAGTGCCCAAGTCTTAAGGGCGATCAAAAATAGGGTGTCTACAACATGGATTCCCTCATGTCTTAAACTATCATTTGATTAATCCCTCTCCCATTAGAGGACAATCACTTGGACTTAACCAGTTAATGAATGGCTTGGTAAATGCTAAAATGTGTAAACAAGAATTGAATCAAGTAAAATATGCCAAGATAAGCATGTTATGTGTGCATTGCATTGTGTTCAATCGGACGTTATATTGAACACAAGGTGGATTGGCCCATTTCATACCCAAAGTGATGAAAATGAGCCAATTCCCTTTGTTTCCATTGCCTTTGATCATCCATGAGAAGGTAGTGGTTCTTGAGTCTTGTTTGTTGTGCATTCATTGAATGTGTACAAGTTGGATCTTTGGCCATCATGCGTTGAGATGCTTGATTGATGGTTTTGGATCCAATGGTGCCACTCCTTTGATGTTTTGAGATGATAAGGAGTGGCATAGTACAAACATGTCCCTGGAAAATCTCCATTTTTCCTCTATTTTGTGCTCTGTTACAGTTTGGTATTACAGCACACCGGTTGCTGGTAGTTCTTCATTGTTGGCCGACATAGGCACACTCTTGGCTAGCAGATGGTCGGCAGCCACCATTCATGGCCAACAGGCCACTGGTGCACTCCCCAATAGTTGTTTGGTAAGGTTCAGCAAAAATTTCTTAAAGGCACCCTGCAAACAGAGCCTCTAAAGAGCAAACCGGAGAGCTTTTCGGGACGGAAACCGAGGCATGCATGTTCAACTTCTTCAAACAGAACTGAGGCAGTACAAGTTTAGACCTTTACTTGTTAGTTAACATTTGAATTTGTAATTTAATTAGCTAATTTGTTAATTAGTTAAAGTGTTGTAATAATTATTAAGTAGTTTGCTAGTTATTCGATTGGTTTGTAATAATTAGTCTAATTAGTTTAATTAGATTAGTTGATTAGCTTAGCTTAGTATAGCTTAGCTTATTCATTCGGACCCTCCTTCGCGAGGGCACAGTGTTGTAATAAGCATGCATGTGTGTGTGCATGTCTTCCAACCCCACTTCTTTCTCCCTTTTATTTAACCGCTTACGATGGTTAGTTTTAGGGCACATTTTGATTAGCATACCTTATGCTTGCATGTTTGCATCATTCATTTGTCTTACATGCACCGGGCTCGGCGCATCATTCAAACTGTATTGTATTTCAATACTTACTTGGATACATGTTTCAAAGCATGTTATCAAATCGTTGCATTCATATGCCATCTTAGATAGTCGAGCCTATTTAGTTGCATTATTGCATGTGTTGCATTAGGCATCTTACATAGTAAGGATCATGCATTGTTTCTAACTAGCTTTTGTTTTGGCTCGGAGTACACTGTAAGTGTTACGCTTTAGCATACTTGCATGAGTATGAGTGTTGCCATGATAGCATGCTTGCCATGAGGCTATTTGCTTACTTGGTTAAACTGCTTGAATGCCTGTGGGTGAAGGCTTGATTGCCTGAATTGGAACAAATCGATGATTGTGAGTTTTAAGCCCACTTTGCAAAATGGCAAAATCATGTTGTTTTAAGCCCACTTGAGGGTGGCAAATCCGCGCTTTAGCCTACTTGTGAGTAGCACTTTCAAACCATTTTCGAAAACAAACATGAGTTATTTTGTTCCAATTCTCGTGATTGAGTCTATACTTGTGTGTGCGCATCACATAGTAAAGATAGCTAATAACCGGAATAAGAACACATATGTTTATAAAACAACATATCATACTTAGTAGAGGCCGATCCTTTAATCGGGCGAGCGGGGGCACTCATTTCAGGACCTTGCCCTCACGTACCCAGGTTCCTGAGCCGAGGCAACTTTGGTGATGACGGACAGTGGCCTTTGGCACGAGTCAGGGTTTCCTAAATTTCCCAAAATAAAATATTTAGGTGGCGACTCTGTAATCTGGCAAAGCAATCCATGTTTGGTGTTTTTTCATTCAAAATTGATTTTTTAGAACCAATTGTCGGATTTGGACTCTTTGGTGTTTATCAGTCTCACATTGTACTTTGTGAGATTATATTCAGAACCGTGACAGGAGTCCGAACTGTAGTAAGACCAAATTCGCGCCTTCTCCGAAAGGGAGGCACACGAAGGAAGTCGGGTCTACAGTTTCTGGCGACTCTACTGGGGATTTAGAGAACTTGACTCGAACGCATGATATGTTGTTTTATTTACATTTATGTGTTTCTTTGCATTGCATTTGCATAGGTTACTACTGATGGCAGCACAGTTGCGAAATGCTCAGAAGAAGTAAACACTGCAACCATACCCATTGAAAACCTTCCTCCCGATAATGGCCAAAAACCAACCACTTCAATTCGGCCCTAAGCCCAAAATTTCCATCCTCTTTACATGAGTCTCTTTCAAGCTTTGAAAATGCTGCAAGAAGCAGGGTACCTAGAGCTCCTAGAACCTCAACCCCTTCCGAATACTTTCCCTGCCAGATACGACCCAGCTAAATACTGTGTCTATCATCAACAACACGGTCATGATACGAACCGTTGCATTTGCCTCCATCATAAGATTCAGGATCTTATTGACGAAGATATCATAGCTCCACCAAAGGGACCTCAGGCCACCACTAACCCATCACCTCCACACCTCAATCTAATCTATATACTACCATCCAACTACAACCCCAGCATATACATGACCCCGGCCTATCTACCCAAGCCTGAGATGTTCATTCCAGTCAGCATGGACTTATGCATGATAGATGCACCTGAACCCCAATCATCTCAAACCCATGAACCCACTACTTCTGAGCTGGGGAGCATGATTGAAGATTTGCAAAGAACTGTGTCAAATTTAGCCTTTTGGGATTTTGGCTTTATCATCAATCACATCACAGGCCAGAAATTTTGATCCAAAAGGCTCCTCAATCTTGGAGCGAGCTGCAATTAAAAAGGGCCAACTTGAAGCCATCTCAGATCTAGGTGGTGACATGTCGACAACAACCAAGCTCCGCTCTGATATAGCAAACCAATCCCTTGGCCAAGCTGAAGCAAGTAATAGGAACAAAGCCGGGACAAGTATTGATCTTTATGCACAACTTCGGTGGGCTGTTGAGGTTTTGAAGGCCGAAGGGCTGAACAAACAGCAAGTGCTGGCAGTTGTTGCAAAAACTGTGTACGGCACTTTTGCCATTCAGGATGAGAGCATTTTGAATCAAGAGGCAAGTCGGGAAAAAGGATGTCGTACCAGAAACACCCCTCTCAACTTCAGTCCTACATCTGTCAGAGATCAGCAAACCTAGTCAACACATGCCGACCCTTTCGCCGGTACATCTAATACAACCTCACAAACCCTAAAGTACCCACCCCGAGGCCAGAGGTTCTTCACCCCGCTTTCTATGTCCTTATCCAAAGCCATGGGTGTATTGATCAAAAAAGGCCATCTCAAACCCCTTGAGCCTCAGCCTCTTCCGAATAACCTCCCTTCCTCACATGATCTGGCCAAGTATTGTGCCTTCTATCAATAAACCGGTCATGACACTGACCTTTATTTTCGTCTTCGCCACGAAATACAAGATCTGATTGACAACAAGGTCATCGTCGCACTAGGTCCTGCAAAGTCTATCGACATTGGATCGATGAACTTGGGGGGTGATTATGTGATCGGGGGATGAACCACTTGTTGATGGCGCTCAGTTTACTCCAGATGTGGTGGATGACACACATTGTTTTGAGCAATGTGCAAATGCTGTTAATTTTACTTTCTAACTTGGGTATTAGGTCAGTCTTGTTGTGTTGTATTAAGTCAGTCTTCTTATACTAAGTCAGTCGAGTCTGTCTTGTTGTATCAAGCCAGTCTTGTTGTGTTAGAGTTAGGTGATTTCGGGGGTGTTACCTCGGACATCACTTGCTTGTTTTGCGTTAGTCTTTTACGCTCTTTCTTTTGTGTCTGTTTCCCCATGAAGCCAGTTGTGCTAGTAGATTTGAATGAAATGACAGTACTTTTCACCTACTTTTCTGTGCCTTGAAATCATTGCATTAACTTAAGTTTTTCAAAAACTTTTCTAACACTGTGATGAAAACAAAGAAGGAGAAATTCCTCGAGGTTTGCAAAAATTTGATCAATGGAGAGAAAGAGAGGCATACTAAGCCCTTAATAAATGAGATCATGTTTGTTAATGTGAGTACTGAGAAGGATCCTGGCTTGATCCAAATTGGTTCTACACTGTCTTCACGAGCGACTAGTCACTTTCTTAAAAAATTTCAAAAAATGTTTTACGTGGTCCTGTGAAGACATGCGTGGAATTGATTTCGAGATTGTGCAGCATAGGATCGCTCTTAGCCTCAAGACTCAACCCCTTTTGCTTTCAAAACCTTGAACTTGGATTTCGAATGTTCAACGGTCAGCCACAATGTGGGGCTTGTATGGCCAGATTTGAAGGAACCCATGAACTAGGGGCAATAAGGTCGTATGACATCAAAGGAGGCCCGCTAGGCCAGATTTGAAGCAAACCTCGAACTAGGGGCAAGAGAGTCAGATCAAGAAGATCAGATGTTATCAAAGGAAGCTCGCGAAGCTAGATCAAAAGTAGCTCTTGAACTAGAGGCAAAAAAAAAAAAATGTCAGATGTGCTCAAAGAGTCAAAGATAAGTCTTTTTCACAAACCAATGAAGACTGGCAAAAAAGCCAAATTCCAACAGCTGGAAGAAGAAAATTTATTTTTGAAGGACAATTGAGCTTCTATCCATAGCACTAGGGGCAACTTCAGCCCGCATTAGATGGACTTCAACATCATCAGCGAACAGCAGCCATTCTCCTAGATACAGATGGCTTCGAGATCCTACAACTGATCAACATGGACAAAGTTAAACTTCTCTACCCTTAAGAGGCTCGCTAGGCTGAAAACTTGGAAGGGCGACCCAGGTAAAAGTTAGAGCAAAAAGAAAAAGAAGAAAAAGAGAAAAAAAAAAAAAGAACAAAAATGAAAAAAAATGAAGAAAAGAGAAGAAAAGAAGAACAAATGAAAAAAAAAAGAAAAGAAAAGCAAAGCTCGCAAGGTTGAAAACCCAGAAGGGCGGCCTTGGCAAAAGTTAGAGCGCAAAAGGAAAGCGTCAACACCTGAGTGAACCTCAACCCGGAACTATGTTAGGCTTGATGCCCATGTTTGGGATACGCAGGCAACTTCATCTTGAAGTTTGGTCCCAATCATTTTCAGCTTGCTTGGCTCATCCATGTTGATTGGTTTATCCTTGTTCAAACTCGGCTATCTTGTCCATGTATAAATTGGCTCGTCTTTATTCAAAATCAGTTGTTCTATTCTGTTGGAAGATTTAGCTGCAAGACAATTCAAGTTCAAATCTGAGGTTGTGCATCTCGAGAGTAGATTCTGCATCGGTTGAGCAGTGGCCATCTGCAAAAATAGTTATGAGAATTTTTAATGAGGTTGACTAATTTTCTCAGAAATTATTCTATTTTTCCAAAACTGGACCATTTCTCGGACCCAAAAAAGGAAAATTTTTAGTGCTCATAGCCTAACTTGCATGATTTCAAATCAGAAAATCGAACAAGTGTGTTAATTTAACTTTCATGTTGGTCAAAATTGTTTTAGCAGAAAGCCAAAAACAAAAAAAATGGTCAAAATGATGAACTAGGGGCACAGTTGAGTCAGGTTTTCTGACTGTTCCCCATTGTCAACATACTTGCTAGAGAAGGCACCATATTTGCCAGAAAGGGCACCATATTTGCCAGAAAGGGCATAACTAAAGCTAATTAGCAAAGGGTAGAAAGCTCTCTCATCCTCCATGCAGCGAGGTACCAAGCCAAGTGCGAAGCACAGACTAAAAATGGAATTGGATATTCGATTCCCTCATTTGGGACGATCACACCCGAATTGGCGTCTAACCCAGAATGGGGATGTAGAAAAGGCAATGTGTGAGACCAATCAATTGTAAACCTGGCCTGTGGGACATGCTATAACTCGCCTCGATCAAGCTAAGCTAGGGGCATCGTCAACCGATGTGAGTTGCAGATTTGCATCCAGTCGCGCCACAACCCCTCTGTGGGAAAGCTCACTGTTATGAACGGAAGAAGGAGAATCTAGTAGAATACTAGGGGCAAGAGCCCACAACTTCCTGCTTATCCATCAACCACCTAGGGGAGGGATGAAAAAGAAAAAGTGAGATTGAAGAATAGAGAGATGTGTGTTGAGAGAAAAGTGAGGAAAGGGGTTTTCAGAGAAAAAGAGATTGAGTACCTGAGTGATGTGAAAATCACAAATAAGAAAGGGTGGGAAACAACCCGGAGAAACAGACTCCTTGTGAACCGAGAGGTCTCTCACCATTGGAACACATCTGATTGTTGTGTGTGTGTTTTTGTTTGTCTCGATTCTTGTTTTGAGTCATTTCGAGTGTCAATAGATGTGTTTAGGTTGTTTACCTTCATTTTCTCTTTGTTGAGTTGTTTTAACGGTGGTCAGTCGTAGGCTCAATACCCAGTTAAGAACTCGTTTCTCAATTTCAATTTCAAAACAACTCGTTTTGTGCTCAGAGTGCTATGCCGTTCTCCACATATGTGCAAAACAGGATCCTTTCTTTCATGAACTGCAGGGTTCAACCCAGGACATGTGAGAACAATAAAACCAGGACGTATCTAAAGTTACATGGGTTCCAGACTACAAAGCAAAAGAAAAGAGGGAAAATTTGGAGCATCTTAGCATGTTTCAACTTCGTCAAGTTCCAAGACTGCATTCCAGGTGCATCTTCTCAGGCCTTGCCATTTCTCTAGAGTATGAGTGTATCTCGACCCCAAGTTCAAGCCTGCTTCAAGTCAAAATGGCAATTAAAGCAGTATGCAAATGTTACCCCTCGCCAATATGAACAAGGTGTGTCCTTTTTGAGCTGAGCATGTTGCAAAATCATCTGAGAGGTAAATTCGAGGCACCAAAGTAAATATTTGCCTCCCTTCTTGCATAGAATGTGCCATTTCATATACACTTCTGTTGCATGCATGCCGCGCATCATTTATGATTCTTGCATAGAATATGCTTTCAATATTGCATAGAATATGCTCTTGTTTCATGCATAGAATATGTTTTTGTCTCTTACATAGAATATGCTTGTTTCATGCATAGAATATGCTTTTAATTAACATCGTGTATCTATCGCACAATAATGTCACTCAGTGCATCTATTTCACAATTTTCTATCACTCGCACTGTCTTGTGCACTTTGTGGTTGTCTGCCACTCGCACTGTCTTGTGCATCGCGCTTTCTTGCGTAACCTTTCTCCACTCGCGTGTGGCGCGTTTGGATGTACTCGCACTGTCTTGTGCATTCTTTGGTCTAGGAGACCTTAAAATCCTGAATTTACACTCGCGCTTTCTTGCGCATCACATTGTTTTGTGCATCTTACACTCGCGCTTTCTTGCGGATCACACTTTTTTATGCAGTTTACACTCGCGTTTTCTTGCACATCGCACCGTTTTGTGCAGTTTACACTCGTGCTTTCTGGCACATTGCACTCTTTTGTGCAGTTTACACTCGTGCTTTTTTGCGCATCGCACTGTTTTGTGCAGTTTACACTCGCGCTTTCTTGCTCATCGCATTGTTTTGTACAGTTTACACTCGCGCTTTCTTGCGCATCACACTATCTTGTGCATTTCATTACATGCTCTCATCTTGCATAGAAAATGCTCATTTCACCTTACCTGCACTTGTTAGTGCAGTGCATCGCATTTTCTTGCGCACCTTACCTGCCCTCGTTAGTGCAGTGCATCGCGTTTTCTTGTGCACCTTACCTACACTTGTTAGTGCATTGTATCGCGCTATTTTGCGCACCTTACCTGCACTTGTTAGTGCATTGCTCACACTGTTTTGCGTGCTTTACTAGCACTGCTGTGCATTCACTTTTGTATCGCACTGTCTTGTGTACCTCGTATTACTTGCACTGTCTTGTGCACCTATTTAGCACTGTTTTGTGCATTTCATTCTGTATTGCACTGTCTTGTGCACACCTATATAGCACTATTTTGTGCATTCACTCTTGCATCGCACTGTCTTGTGCACCCTGTATCACACTGTTTTGTGCATTCACTCTGCATTGCACTGTCTTGTGCACTCTCTGGTGTAGGAGACCTTAAATCCTCTGAAGTTGCAATTCCTTGGTGTTTGTTATGCTCGAACGACTTCCAGTGGTCTGGTATAGCCACCTGCCTGTGTTTGTAGTGAGTTCCTAGGAGATCAATTGAGACGGTGGAAGCTAGAGTTCGAATGGCTAATGCCTAGAACACAAAGGTTCAGAATTTCCAAGACTAAAGTTTGGTATAAATACCCAGGGGTGTTCCCCAACTTGAAATCTGTATGGCAGCCCCATAGGTTGAGGTAGCGAGTATGCGCCTTAATTCTGGATACTGAACCAACCTAGTCTGTTACCCTGTTGGAGAATAGGGAAAGCTGTGACCATAGCCAAGGAGAAAAGTAGTACTTGTGGTTCGGGAACGCAAGATACAGAAGAGAAAGATCCCCATCAGCATAAGGTGAGTCATCACCAATTGCCCCTGTGAGGTACCTTCACTTCCTAGCTGTTTCATTATCTATTACATCGCATGCATCTACTGCACTATCTGTTACATCTACAGCATTATCCATTTTATCTCCTGCATCCTTTCCATATTAAGCTTAGTCTGGCATATGCTCATACATTTCTTTCGTTGAAGCATAGTTTTATGATAATGTGTGTGTGCCTATTCCATTAAAAGAATTGTGGTCTGAGGGTTTCGGCACCTTTTCTATGTTAGACGTGGTTTGTTTTGTGTCCATGCCTTTTCTAGGTAAAATGTGGTTTGGCGGCGTGCCTTATGCACTGCATCCACTACATCCATTGCATTGTACTTTGTTTTATTGCATTCAACATTTAGGATCATGATCTTTCAACAGCAGATCATTCCTCGCTTATATCATGCCACCCAATTACTTATATTCTTTCTGCGAAACACATAGTTCTGCATGTGCATGCACCTATTCCACTAAGAGAATTGTGGTTTGAGGGCTCCGACACCTTTTCTATGTTAAACGTAGTTTGATGTTGCATCTCCATCCCTTTATGATATTTGTGTAGTTTTACACTGCTTGTGGTTTGATTATTTCATTGCATTGTATATCATTTACACTGTTTTGTTATATTGTGTATCATTTTGCATTATGCCTCCTGAACTATGCTGGTTTGATTTCTTGCAAAGGGATACGTAGGCAGCCTGCGGGCACAACCGTTTGTTTCAGCATCTTCATTTTATTTGTTTGTCCAAGTCTTCGGCCTTGTCAAAAATGGGTCGTCTCTGGACTTTGACATTCACTCATGTCATTTCATAACTTTGAGCTCTGTCAAAGACTTCCCCATTTCAGGGGTTCAGAATTTTGAAGAGCAAAATTTCCCCTCTCTCTCTCTCTCTCTCTCTCTCTCTCTCCTTATTTTAGCCTTGAAAGTGTGCTTTCTCTACATTTTTGCATACAACCTCTTGACCAAATACCTTCATCTTGGAGCTGAGGTCCTATTTGAGGACTAAAGCTTGGTTTTAGCTTAGAATTCTTATTGCTTTGTTGTTGTGCTTCAAGGGTAAGAACTTGTCCCTTTTAAGCTTTGTTTTGGTTAAGTGCTTGGTTATCTTTTTACACTATTTTGAGGTTGGTTCTAACCTCTAAAAACTCTGTCTTTTAAGGTTCTAAAATAGTGGTTTGAGTCCTGTTTGGTTAGGGGGGTGGTTCCCCCCCCCCTTGCTCCTTGGCTTGTAAAGCTTTGTAAGCCTTCTTTCAAAGCTTTTGAAACCCCATTTTCTTGGTCTTTTAACCAATGAATTCCAGAGGAATTTCAGTGGTATAAATTTGGTTTTAAGGACCAAAATAGGAGGGGGTGGTCCCCCCCTCCTCATATCTTGTTTGCATGTGTAAATGGCCTAGTATTTTAGCATGCTTTTCTACCTTTTTGTAGCCTAGTTCAAGCAGGTTTTTGGCCTTATTTTAATATGTTATAACTCTATTTTTTGCTGTTTGGAGCATCTCTTATTTGCTAATTACACTTGTAGTGTGATTTTGCTCACTAGCCTAGCATGCCTAATGAGTTTGCCTATCATTCTAGCTTGTGTTAGCTCAACTCCAGCACATTTTTGCTACTGTTTTAGCATGCTTTAGCTCTGTTTTGGGTGGTCTTGGTCATACGTCCTTTGCTTTGTATAGCTATAGTGTAAATACCCTTTACTAGCTTTGAGTTTTAGGGCCTCTAGCATGCTTTGTTTGTGATGTTTGCATGATATAGCATCATTTTGTATGTGATTTCAAAGCATATATTACTGTTACACCCTCACATATCCCACTCTTTCATTGCTTTTGAGAGCCATGCTTTGTGTCTTGTTTGTGAGCCAACATGCGAGCATGTTTTTCTTGCCTTTTGGGCCTAAGTTTTAGCATGTTTAGGTCACTGATTTGGCATGATTAAGCTCTGTTTTGAGCTGGTTTGATTACATTAGCTTTGCTTTATATGCTTGTAGTACAATTGTGCTAAATTGCCTAGCATGTGCTATTGTTTTGGCCACTTAATATAGCTATTCTTAGCTTATTTCAAGCATGTTTTAGAATTCTATTTAGGGTGTTTTAGGACTGTTTTGGACTGTTGGTCCCTTTTGAGCATTGTATTGAATGCTTCTAGTGTTGTGTCCTTCACTAGTTTCAATGCTTTTGGCCTTTAACATGTTGTGCATGTGTTGTTTGCATGTTGTTGTATTGTTTTTCATGCCACTTTAGCACTAAAATATCTGCCATCTCCCCCATTTCTTCACTTTTGATTTATTTTGAGGGTTGGTTGGCCTTAGGTTGTGTTTAAGCATGAGTTAGAGTTTGTGCTCAAATGGCTTTAACCCTCTTTTGAGGGTTTCTTCCTAGTCAAATGCATGATCTCTCTCATGTTTTAACCATCCTTTGGTTGACCTCTCTCCCATTAGAGGACTTTTCACATTGGACTTAACCGGTTAAAGGATTAATTGGCAAACTAAAATGTGTAAACAAGAAATAAACCAAGTAAAACATATGCAAGATAAACATTTATGTTGCATTGCATGTGTTTGGATTAGATGTTAATCCAAACACAAGAAATGTGGGATGTTTCATACTCGAAGTGATGAAACGTGCCACATTTCTTGGTCGCCAACACCCTTGATCATGCATGATGGGGTGGAGGCTCTTTGTGTATTGTTTGTGCATTCACTAAGCTTGTAAAAGCTTGGTTTTTGGGCCGTCATGCATTGAGATGCTTGGTTGGTGGCTTGAGAGCTAAGAGCCACACTCTTTTGAGCTTGAGACATGATGAGGATAGTGGCAGTACACACATTTCCTTGCAAATACATTGTCTTGGCTCTATTGTTCTCCGTTGCAGCAAAACCAGCATTTTGGGAAAGGAGGTAGTCGACCGGCCAGTGGCAGTAGCCGATCGGTCACTTGCACTAGCTGACCGGCCAGTTGAAGTGGCCGACTGGCCACCAGTCCATTTTGGTGCAAAAATGTCCCTGTTTTGAGGCAAATTCAGTCTGAAGTTGGTACAATGTTCAGAAAATAGAGGCGAGTGCAAACAGAGACAACCGACGGCAAGGCGATGAATTTCTGGGATGACGCCAACTAAGCATGCATGTCTCCTTCGCCCGCGAGGCCACTTTATCGCTTTATTAGCTAGTGGTAGCTGATTAATACATGTGTTGTAATTAATTAGTTTAATTTGTTTTGTAATATTTTAATTAACTTAGCCTAGCTATTTATTCAATTGTGTTGTAATAATTAGTTAACTAGGATAGTTAATTAGTTCGTTCTATAATAATTAACTTAGCTTAGTGTAGCTTAGCTTAATTATTCAGACCCTCCTGTGAGAGGGCACAATGTTGTAATAAACCTGCGTGTGTGTGTGCATGTCTTCCAACCCCACTTCTTTCTCTCTTTTACTTAACCGCTTTCGATGGTTAGTTTGGAGCACATTTCAATTAGCATACCTTATGTTTTGCATGCTGTAGACACCCCATTTTTGACCGTCCTCAAGACTTGGACGTCACCGTTTGAACACTCGGTGATTATCCATGTTTGTGTTCGTTTGGAGTTCCCGGAGTTCTCAGCTACGCGCCTTGTCTCAAGATCTCCGAACTCGACCGTTTTGTGTCTGGTTTTGCACCAAACACTTGTGTTTCGCTTTGAAGGGGCAGGGAATGCCTTGTGAGGCATCCCCACACACCACCGGCAGTGGCTAGAGGCCACCGGCTGGTTTTTGTTGCCACCGACAATGTATGTTGCCGGTCGGCAGTCAATTTTGTCAAAATGACATTTTTGGCTGGCCGACTACTGTTCAGCTGCTTTTGGAGATATTTTGAAACAGCTGGCTGGCATTTGCTTCCCCTCCATACACGTGTATGGAGGGATGCCCCTCTTGTTAGCTTACATTGTAAGTTTACAAGATTGGCTCCTCTATAAGAGGAGCCCTCCTCTCCTTTGCTCAAGGGTTAGAAAAAATTAGAGCTTTTTGCTTAGAAAATAAAGAGGAAGCTCTGGTTTTAGGGTTAGGGTTCAATAGCCATCCTATCTCTATATTACTCTTGTGTGTGTTTTAGTCCATACTATTGCACACAAACACCTAGTGATTCACCTTCCTTGGGCTATTGAGGTTCTAAGGGCTTGTTCTTGCTATTTTTGACTGGATTGAAACTTAAGGAGGCAACAAGACCACCATTGTTGAAAAAAGGCTTTAAGGGTAAGAAACTAGTCCTTTTTACCCCATTTTTGCATCATATTTCTACCTATCTTAGAGCTTTTTTTGTGTTTAGTGTATAACATAAAAAAGTTCTATTTTTAGGCCCTCTTGATTGTTTGTTAAGAGTATTTTGTGGTTTGGGTGTGTTTGACCACCCTTAGGCCTTGAAAGGCCCCATTTTTGTGCTATTTTGTGCAAGTTTCGAGACTTTGGTGTTTGGGCCTCTTCACCACTGAAATCTTGAGGGATTTCAGTGGTGGGGATGGTGCCTTGAAGTCTCCAAAACGGGAGGGCCACCCCCTCTCCTTATTGTCCTTGAAAGGGACCATTTTTGGTCTCTTAAGGGAGCTTATGTTTGAGTGTGTGTTGAGCATGCCATGACTATTTTTCATGCTTATATTGCCATAATATAACATGGTTTTAAGTTGGTTTTGGTGTACCATGCATGCCTTGCATACCTACCTTGTAATGCCTTATGATTGCCTTAATATGCCTTAGGTTGTGTGCCTTTGTTTTAGCATGTTTTAGGCTTAGATTTGTGAAGCTTTTGTGCTTATTTTGCCATGCTTTCGGTCTGCCTTAGGTTGTTTGAGTCGACCCTAGCATGCATTATATAGCCTCTTTGCATTTTTGGGCTTGTTGGCCTTAAGTATGTAAGTGTATAGCATGCTTTGTTTGCTTTGATTTAGTGGATTGGAGTCATTTTTCATGTTATTTCAGTCCCTTTAACATGTTTGTATGCTTGCCTTGCATGCCTCTTTAACGCCTTATGAGCTTGTGTTGTATGCTCCTTGAAAGTGCATTTGTGCATGTCTTTGGACTTGAGCCATTTAGATGCCATCTAGGAGTTCTTTGGGTGTTGTTTAGGTTTTCCTTTGACCTGTTTTGAGTCCCCTTAGCCTTGTGAGGCTTGGTGGGTTTGACCTTGGTTTAAGCCTCTTGGCTTGCCTCAAGTACTTGGGCCATTTGCATGCTTTACTTGCTTGAATTAGTTGGTTTGGCACCTCTATTTTGTGCAATTTCAGAGCTTGTGTTGCATGCTAATTGTCTATTGTTTGGTCTCTTTAAGTGTGCTTAAGAGTTGCCTTGTTTATGCTTAAGGTGTTGGACCATGATTGCATGCATGTGTGTGTGCATTTTGGCCTTCATTTCCTTGGTTTTGGCCACTGATTTTAGGCCTAATTAGAGTTACCTAGATCATGTTTAAGACCATCATTTGCTTGGTTGCATGCTTACCTCATGTTTGCTAGTATGCTTGCACAAGTGCCTTGTCATGCCATGTTGCATCCTTAGCTTGCATGCTTAGGTTGCATTGCATCTTGCATGCATGCCTTGTTCCTTGATTTGGTGATAGGAATTGGGCCTTGTTTTGTTTGATTGGTTTGCATTTCATTTGACATGAAAGTGCACACTTGATTCTTTAGGCCATCATGCATGGAAATGCGTGATTGGTGGCCCGAGAATCGAGACACATACCCCTTTGAGTCGCAAACATGATAGGGGGCATGATTGGTGCATACATTACTTGAAATGTATTGCCATGCAAGTTTTGCCCTCTGCTGCTGTGAGTTACAGGTTCTGCAGGTATTGTTTGCCGACCGGCAACATTTTGTGCCGGCTGGCAGTAAGTCATCAGCCGATGGGTTCATTTTGTGCCGATGGCCACATCCTAGTGCCGGTGGTCATTCTACTTAGCCGGTGGGATCCCCCAGTATCCTGAGAGGCATTCCTGAGACTTTGGCAGTCTTCAGAGGAGCAAAGCAGGGAAAACAGAGGTAGACTATGCATGGCAGTGCGATTCCGAGCAAGTCCCGAGCATGCGCTGCATCTGACCCGCTTCCCGAGGGCTTTACTGTTTTAATTAGATTGATTAATTCGTTTAGTTAATTTAATTGATCTGTAATATTTAATTAGCTCGCCTAGTTAATTAATTTGTATATTCTTTTGGTCCCTCCGAGCGAGGGCAAATCTGTAATAAGCGTGTGTGAGTGGTGTGCATGTCTTCCAAACCCTACTTCTTTCTTCCCTTTTATTTACCCGCTTACGATGGTAGATTAGGGCATGTTTATTTTAGCATACCTTATGCAATGCATGCGTGCATCCATACATTTGTCTTACATGCACCGGGCTCGGTACATCATACAAATCGCATTGTATCTTCAAATCTAACTTGAATACGTGCAACGAATAATTGCATTTCACATGCCATTTTAGGGTTAGCCGAGCCTATCCTAAACTGCATCTCTGTATGTGTTGTATTAGCCACTTAACATAAACTAGGGCATGCATTTTTGCTAACTAGTTTATTGTTTTGACACGGAGTACAATGTAAGTATTTATGCTTTAGCATATCGCATGCGTGTGAATGTTAACATAACGACATAATTACCATGTGGCTAAATGCTTATATGAGATAAACTGTTTGAATGCCTGTGGGTGGAGATTGGATTGCTTGAGTTGGAAAAACTCGTTGAAATCCGTGTTTTAGCCTACTTGCGAGTAGCAAATTTCAAAGCACTTTCAAAACAAACGGATATGCAATGCTTATTTCCAAATTAGGCAATCTAGTCTATACTTGTTTGCTGTGCGCATAACATAGTAATTCTAAGCTAATAACCGGAACGAGAACACATAACGTTTTCAAAATCGGATATCACGGTTAGTAGAGGCCGGTCTTCAGACCGGGCGAAAGGGGGGGCTCATAGCTGACCTTCCCCGATCGTACCCAAGCTCCCGAGCCAAGACAACTTTGGTGATGGCGGACATGTGGCCTTCGGCACCGAGTCAGGGTTTCCTAAATTTCCCATTTTAAAAATATTTAGGTGGCGACTCTATATTTGGCAAAGCAGTCCATGTTTGGCATTTCTTTTCAAAATCTATTTTTTTTCTCAAAACGATTTGCCAGATTTGGACTATTTGGTTCAGATTAAGAACCGCAACAAACAAAAAGGGAGTCCGAACTGTAGGGTGAAGCCCACGGGCGCGTCTACACACGCGTGCATCATTCATTTGTCTTGCATGCACCGGGCTCGGCGCATCATTCAAACTGCATCGTATTTCAATACTTATTTGAATACATGTACCAAATTGTTGCATTCATATGTCATCTTCGATAGCCGAGACTATTTAGTTGCATTGTTGCATGTGTTGCATTAGGCATCTTGTATAGTTAGGATCATGCATATTTCTAACAAGCTTTTTTGTTTTGGCTCGGAATACACTGTATGTTTTTACGCTTTAGCATCCTTACATGAGTGTGAGTGTTGCCATGATAGCATGCTGACCATAAGGCTATTTGCTTAAGTGATAAACTGCATGAATGTTTGTGGGTGGAGGCTTGGTTGCCTGAATTGGAACAATTCACCAAATAAATGTTTTGAGCCCACTTTGTGAAGTGGCAAATCATCATGTTTTTAAGCCCACTTGAGGATGGCAAATCCGCGCTTTAGCCTACTTGAGAGTAGCACTTTCAAACCATTTTCGAAAGCAAAGATGAATTGTTTTGTTCCAAGTTTTGCGACTGAGTCTATACTTGTATGTGTGCGCCACATAGTAAAGATAGATTAGTAACCGCATAAAGAACACATGAGGTTTATAAAACAACATATCATGCTTAGTAGAGGCCAATCTTTGATTGGGCGAGTGGGGGTGCTCATATCATGACCTTCCCCTCTCGTACCCAAGTTCCCGAGCTAAGGCAACTTTGGTGATGATGGATACGTGGCCTTTGGCACGAGTCAGGGTTTCCTAAATTTCCCAAAAATAAAATATTTAGGTGGCGACTCTGTAATCTGGAAAACCAGTCCATGTTTGGCATTTTTTCATTCAAAATTGATTTTCCAAAACCGATTGCCAGATTTGGACTCTTTGGTGTTTATCAGTCTCGTATTGCACTTTGTGAGGCTAGATTCAAAACTGTGACAGGAGTCCGAACTGTAGTAAGACCAATTCACGCCCTCTCCGAAGGCTGACTGGTTGCGGGCTCTGCCATGATTGGAACACAAACCTTGGATCTGGATCACCACCGTACCGTTTGATCCTCCTTTCATTTCTCGGTGTTAGGAGTGAGAGGTATATTAGGCAGTCTTGCTAAGGCACCCTTTTTGACCATTTTACCTAGTTGCTTATCGGAAGCCTTAGAGACTATTCCAAACTAGGACACGTTGCTCACCCGAATGCAGGATTGTTTGAAACCGCATGCGTGCATAGTGAAACCCTAGCTCCTGACGAAACTAGGACAGGGAAACCCTACTCCATCATAGGGGTGTTTTGGCTCTCACTTGCTTAATATGTGCTGTTAGGGTGTGTCTCTACAGGAATGTATGTATCAGATGCAAGTCAGGGTATCAGTCTGAGGACATCAGTGTTTGAGGGTATCAGTTATGAGGTAGAAAATTTGGGGGGCATAAATCAGTGTTTGAGTACAGAATGTCCAGCTTATGAGTTCAACTGTGTGTTCTCTTTATCTAAGCCGAGGTGCTGTACGTTTTTTCTGATTTTTGTTTCTTTTACTTTATTTTCTGTTTTGCAAGGTAGTATTTTCATCATTGCTTCCGACGAGGCAGTTACCCCTCAAGCACTCTAGACCGAAGTAAGAAGGCTTTATTGATCTGGGGATCTTATGAGTGGACAACCAATGTTTGCTTCGCTTCCCCAGGTTACAAGACGGAGGAGAGTTTGGCATAATTCACCAGTTCGTCAGTCACCTATGCTCAGTGAAAATCAGTTTTCTACTTCCACTTCAGAGGGTACACAGAGTCAGACAGATCAGCATTTTTCAGTCAGTATGGAAGAAATGATGCGTCAACTCCAATAGACTATCGAGGCCATGGAGCGGGATGCTGCTCGCCAAGCGGAGGTCACTGCTCGTCAAATAGAGATTGTAGCCCAGCAAGCTAAGCTGATTTCCAGGCTTCAACTACAACAACAACCGCAACAAGCAACGGCGTCTGCTTCGCACCCACCCCTACCTAGGGTTCCAATACCCGGGGATACAACAACAGTCCAAGAGAATACGGACATCCCAACAAGGCCAGTCCCACCTCATATATCTAAAGCACCGGCTTACCCAACGGACACACCGTTCGAATTTGAGGTCGATCCAACCGCTCTAAAAGTGAGCAAGCTCGAAAAGTTGTTCAAGCGAGCTCAGAGAGTTAACTCGATCCCAGACATAGAGGACAGCTACATAGATTCAGCGGTGACATTACTAGATAGATTTAAAATGCCTCACATAGACCACTTCGACGGCTCGGGCAATCCAATGGTCCATTTGAGGCTGTTTTCACACATTCTCCGCCCGATGGGCTTAACTAGAATGTAGAAGCTATCCCTTTTTGGTTGGACCCTGTCAGGTATTACGGCCATCTGGTATGCTAAACTGGAGGATTTAGTGAAGTGGAATTGAGAGGAGATGGCCGAGGCCTTCATTGCCCAATATTCATACAATACTCAAATCGAGGTCACAACTCGTGATCTCAAGGTAACCAGACAAGAGCCGAAGGAGGGCTTCTTTGACTTTGTTACTTGGTGGAGGGCCAAGGCCTCCATGATGACCACCAGGCTAGCTGAGAAAGACCAGATAAGGATGGTCGTCCGGAATCTGCAACTGAAGCTGCTGTAGAAGATGATTGTCTTACCCCACCTCACCTTTGCTGATATCCACGAGATAGGGGTACAAATAGAAGACACTATGAAACAGGGTCTGATTGACCAAGAGAAAGATAGCCCAAGAGGGCGTTTACCCGCAGTTCGAATGCAGCTACAAGTAGCAATGCAGCTGTAAGGACTTTTGACATGGGCATGGTCACCACAACCCCAAAAATAGCTACACCCTTTACCGGTTCATCTGGAGCCACCCCACCACTCGCAAAGTACCCACCTCGAGGCCAGAGGACATTCACCCCACTTTATAAGTCTCAATCTGTAGCCTTGAGGGTCCTGATTAAAAAGGGCGTCTGAAGCCCCTAGAACCCCATCCATTGCCAAATCCCCTCCCTCCTACACACAACCCATCCAAGTATTGTGCCTTCCATCAACAGCATGGGCATGATACTGATTTGTGCTTCAAATTACGTCATGAGATTCAAGATCTCATTGATAGTGCTTCAGATTACGTCATGAGATTCAAGATCTCATTGACAACAAGGTGATTGCACCTCCAGAGAAGCCAAATGTCACCACTAACCCTCTCCCACCACATAACAACACCCCTCCTCCACCTGGGCAAATAAACCTGATCCAAACAATGGTCGTCTCGTACGACCCCAGCATATACATCACTCCCTTCCACCTGCCTATGCCGACGTTGTTCATTCCAAAGAGCACAAACTTGTGCATGATGAGCACGTCATTAACCCTACCCAAGCCAGTGGTAGTGACTATCGAAGACAAAGCGGGGCTGACCTTAGAGGAGAATAGGAACGTTGGTTTAGAACTTGGGAGATCTGAGAGCTTAACTGAGGAAGCATGCCACCTGTGTGGTTATATTGTGTCAATAGATCAGGCCAAGCCAATGGTAGAGTTGCCAGCTGGGGCAAAGGTCAATGTGGTCCGGGAAGACGGGCCAAGTCATGGGTTGGATGATTTAGCAGTGCTTGAAGAGGACATTGCTAATCTACAGTTCTTTGATGAGCAGGATCCGGGGAATGTGAGCATCAACTGGTTTGACTTGAATAGATCAACAGACAATACATAGTGGCTTAGTGATGAGCCAAATATTGTTGAAGAGTCTCAGCGGTGGCCGGAGCGGTTGATAATGATGTGAAGTTGCCAGAGAACACCGGTACGAAGAATTTTGCTCGGGAATTGGGCAGTTTGTGTACAGCGGACACAGAACAAGAGGGCGCGCTGAGGCGGTTCGAACAAGAGAGGATCGAGACTGATCAGAGGGCTAGAAAAGCCAAGGCCCCTACGGGGACAGAATGTGCTGTGAGCACGGAAACAACTACAGCAGAACTGGACAGTTGTTTGCCGGTTGCTGAGGGCATGTGGTGGGAAGACGATGATTTGCGTCTGGCCCATACTGATGAAGACTGGGGACAGAATCTCCCGGATGATACGTGGTACACCGAAGAAGTTGACCACATGACCCGGAGTGGGTGGTATTTTAAACCCTCACACCTGGACTAGCTAGAGGCATCCGGGAAAGACAAGGAGACAGAAAAGCAGAAGGACAAACTGTTAGAGGAGGAAGCTATACTGAAGTAGCTGAAAAAGATTCAAGCAGACTTCTCCATCTGGGGACTGCTTATGGCCTCAAGGGTGCATAGACAAACCGTCCTTTCAGCCATGGACAAGGCTAAGCTTTCGATTGATACAACGCTCGAGCAGTTGGTAAAGTTGGTTTTCTCGCGTGGTGCTTCACCGACCCTGACCTTCACAGACAAAGAATTATCGCATGAGGGCTCCGAGCACAATAAACCGTTATACATCTCTGTGGAGTGTAAGGATAAGTGGATACCAGTTGTCCTAGTTGATACGGGATCTGCAATCAATGTATGTCCGTCGCGAACGGCATATGCTATCGGGTTGAAGCCCGCAGATTTCGCACTAATAGCCCAGGTGATACGGGCTTATGACAACACCAGCCGAGAGGTGATGGGGACAGTGCAGATCAAAACTCAGGTTGGCCCAGGCCAACATGACATCGAATTTCATGTTCTGGATGTTCCAGCCACCTTCAACTTACTCCTTGGACGGCCGTGGCTGCACCAAGTAAAAGCTATCTCTTCCACCCTACACCAGATGTTGAAATACCCCCACAAGAAGGAGGTGGCAATTGTTGTTGGGAACTCTTCCATACATCCGTCGCCAGAGGTTACTACGCCAATCTTAGAAATTGCACATGGCAAGGAGGATGTCTTCCTGTCTGGGTTCACCTTGGCTGAGGCTCGGGTAGTACAAGATCTTCTAGCTGTGGATAAGGGACTGTACAGGATCTGCTTACCTCATGAACAAGCTTTAACATGTGCCCGGGATGGGATTATGAAGGAGTGGTCGAAAAAGCGTCGCTGAATTGGCTGAAGTGCCACACAATTCCCATACCTTTGGTCTAGGTTATATACCTACCAAAGATGATTGGGTATGAAAAGGAAAGGAGATGGCTGGAAGAGCCAAGGCTAAACAAGCTGGGAAGCACTATGAGTTAGTGCATAGACCTATCCAAGGAACCCTGAACGGACGCTTTGTCCGGGAGGGGGAAGATTTCCTGTTTTGCGGCTTTCCAGAGCCATGGTTGAATTCAGAGAGGCGGCGCTTGCCGAGTTTTGAGATCTTTTTTGACTTACAGTTTCCAGTGAATAAAGTTGCCGAAGAGCAGACTAACCCACTGGCTGTGGCTGAGCAGTGCAATGAGGATGCGTCCGATGGCAGAGATTCTGAAATGAGAGCAATGCTGGCCTGTCTCCTCTCGGATCCTTAGATTATACCAGAGTGCTCGGGGGTTGATTTCTCAGTTTCCATGATCGAAGATAACTCAGCTGTGGGCCCTTCTTCCGGCATTCTGGATGCATTCATCGCACCCTCCCTCGTCTGGCAATACGAGGAAGGCTTTTTATCTAGCAGTTCTAGGTCAGGTAATGAACCAGAATTTGATTCCACAGAGTCTATGGAGTCAGAATCAAATTCCAGTTCTTCTAAGTCAGAGTCTGGTATTCCTGAGGGTGATAACCCGGATGCTATTGTGTTGTCTAGGTCATCTTTTTCATTTTCTTTTGAGTCGGTTGTAACCGAAGAATCAGATGATCTGGAAATTGCTAATGAGAATGATACCGCTGTAGCTTTTGAGTACTTTTCTATGCCTTTAGTATATTGCATTAATCAGGACTTTCAAAATTTTCATGAAAACGATGAGGAAGAAATTCTTCCGGTTTTGAAACACTTGATTGACCGAGAGCATGAGAGGTTTGTAAAACCTTTGGTTGATGAAATCACCTCAATTAATGTTGGTATTGAGAAGGATCCGTGTCTGGTCCAGATCGGGTCCACGTTGTCTTCGGAGGAACGCGAGCACTTAGTCGCTTTATTAAAAGATTTCAAAGATGTTTTTGCGTGGTCGTACGAAGACATGCCTGGAATTGATCCTGAGATTGTACAGCACCGGATCCCTCTTGACCTTCAGGCCCGACCCGTCAAGCAGAAGCTTTAGAGAATATGCCCAGACTGGGCTCTGAAAATCAAAGAAAAGGTCACCAAGCAGATTGATGCAGGGTTCCTGTTAGTATCTGAGTATCCTACTTGGTTGGCCAACATCATTCCGGTGCCGAAGGAAGACGACAGAATTCAGGTATGTGTGAACTTCAGAGATCTGAACAAAGCTAGTCTGAAAGACGACTTTCCATTACCGCACATCGACGAATTGGTGGACTTCACCGCTGGACATGCGCTGTTCTCGTTTATAGATGGGTTTTCCAGCGACAACCAGATTTTGATGGCACCCGAAGATAGGGAGAAGACTACCTTCACCACCCCGTAGGGGACCTACTGCTATAGGGTGATGCCGTTCGGTTTGAAGAATGTTGGGGGCTACTTATCAACAATCTTACATGATATGATCCACAAAGAGGTTGAGGTGTACGTGGACGACATGATTGTCAAGTCCAAGGAAAGAGAGGGCCACTACACCACCTTGAAGAAATTTTTTCAACGGATCAGAGAGTATCGGTTGCGACTGAATCCTCAGAAATGTACTTTTGGTGTTACAGTAGGGAAAATGCTGGGGTTCTTGATCACACAAAGGGGCATCGAGGTCGATCCTTCCAAGATTAAGGCCATCTTAGAAATGCCACCACCAAGGGCTGAAAATGAGGTGCGAGGCTTTCTGGGTAAAATGCAATTCATAAGACGGTTTATTGTAAAATTAACCTTGACTTGTGAACCACTGTTTGGTCTCTTGAAGAAAGGAAAGAAATTCCAATGGGATGACCGATGCCAAGTTGCTTTCGAGCAGATCAAGCAGTATCTACAAAACCCACCCGTGTTGTCGCCGCCAGACTCGGGGAAACCGTTAATATTGTATTTGTCAGTAACCGACACGACAATGGGCTGCATGCTTGCACAGGAGTCTGAGGACAAAGTGGAGAAGGCTATCTATTACCTGAGCAAGAAGATGTTAGAATATGAGACCCGTTACACTTCGCTTGAGAAGGCTTGTTTGGCCTTGGTATGGGCTACCAGGAAGTTGAGGCACTACCTGTTAGCTCACTCTGTAATATTGGTTTCGAGATTAGATCCCATTAAATATCTCTTCGAGAAACCAGCACTTACAAGTAGGCTAGCCTGTTGGTTGCTTCTTCTTTTCGAATTTGATTTGAAGTACATGACTCGCAAGTCCGTAAAAGGGAGAGCGGTAGCGGAGTTCCTAGTCGATCACCCAGTGGAGGGAGATGAAGCAGTAGAGTATCTATTTCTAGATGAGGCCATTCTACAGGTTAAAGAAGAAATTTGGACTATGTACTTTGACAGAGCATCAAACCAGTACAGGTATGGGATATGGGTGTTGCTGATAGCACCCGACAATTCCCACATACCCTTAGCTTTCAAACTCCGGTTCAAGGTATCAAACAACGAAGCAGAGCACGAGGCATGTATCGTTAGCTTGGAAGCCGCCCTAGAACTAGAGGCAAAATGGTTGGACGTCAGTGGGGACTCAAACCTGGTTGTGTCTCAAGTGAAAGGAGACTGGAAGGTTAAGAAAGAAAGGATGAAGATCTACCACCAAACCCTGGACGTTCTAATTCCCAGGTTTGAGAAGTTAACCTTCACCTATCTGTTAAGAGAGAGCAACAGGTTCGCAGACGCTTTATCAGCTCTATCTTCTATGATAGACATCCCTTTGGGAGTCCAGATGTGTCCAATCATTATTGAACAGAGCTATATGCCAGCATATGAGTTGATCGCCACCATAGATGAAGTACAAGATCAGAACCCCTAGTATCATGACATCTGGAACTTCTTGGAAAAGGAGGCTTATCCACCAAGGTCAAATGCCAAAGATAAGAGGGCAATACGAAGAATGGCTGCTCAGTTTATCATCTGCAGGGGTAAATTGTACAAACGGGGCCATCTTGGGATGCATAAACTGTGTGTTGATGCTGAAGAGTCGAAGCGCCTGATGGAGGCCATCCACGGAGAAGAGTGCAGATCGCACATGAGCGGGGTGATGCTAACTTGGAAGATTCTCAGACAGGGTTACTACTGGTCAACCATGGAGGAGGATTGTATTGGTTTTGTTCAGTGATGCCACAAATTCCAGATCCATGTAAATCGCATGAACATTCCACCGTCAAAACTGTACAACATGACTTCCCCATGGCCATTTTCAGCCTGGGGGATTGATGTGATTAGGGCAGTTACTCCGAAAGGGTCGAACGAGCACGAGTACATCCTAGTGACGATAGACTACTTTACAAAGTGGGTCGAGGCCCAATCCTACGCAGTACTGAAGGCATCACATGTAGCTAAGTTCATCAGGAATAACATTATCTGTCGGTATAGGGTCTCGAATGAGATCATCTTGGATAATGGTTCCAACTTCAAGAAGGAAGTGATCGACTTGTTGGAGAAATACATCGTGGCTTTTCATAAGTCATCTACATATCGGCCGCAAACCAACAAAGCTGTTAAGGCCGCCAACAAGAACATTAAGCACATTCTGTAGAAGATGGTGGAAACCTACAAGGACTAGCCAGATAAGCTGCCATTTGCTCTTTGGGGCTACCGGACATCAATTCAAAATTCTACTGGGGCAACTCTGTACTTCTTAGTTTATGGGATGGAGGTTGTTCTGCCGATCGAAGTTGAGGTTCTGTCATTGCGAGTTATGGCTAAGTACCAAATAGCAGAGGCAGATTGGCAGCAGAGCAGGTTCGAAGAACTTATGCTGTTTGACGGGAGAAAACTGAAAGTACTGTACCATGTCCAAGGTTATCAGCACAGAATTGCCAGGGCTTTCAACAAGAAGGTTAAGTCCAGGAATCTGAAAAAAGGGGATTTGGTGCTCAAAGACAACCGAGCTCCCATCCATGACCCTAGGGGCAAGTTTAGACCCAATTGGACTGGTCCTTACATCATTAAGTCAATTTAGTCAGGTGGAGCTGTCACTCTAATGGATTTAGATGGCCTTGAGTTCTCCCAACCTATCAACATGGACAAGTTAAAAAAATACTATCCCTGAGTGGCTCGCTAAGCTAAAAACCCGAAAGGACAACCTAGGCAAAAGTTAGAGCACAAAAAAAAATTGAAATAAGAAAAACTGAGCTCGTAAGGTTGAAAACCGAGAAAGGGCGGCCTTGGCAAAAGTTAGAGCGCAAAAGGAAAGTGTTAAAACTCGAGTGAACCTTAACCGAACTACGTAAGGCTTGATTCCCATCTTTGGGATACGTAGGCAACTTCATTCTGAAGTCCAGCCATAAACACTTCCAATCAACTGTGTCCATGTGATTGTTTTTGGTCATCTTTGTCTTCTCTGCATCCAAGAGTTCGGTTATGAGCTACAGTGCAGTGCTATTCAGACAAGGGGCAACTTTCCAGTTATTGGATCCGGGGTTGTACATCTCAGTGATAGATCTCGGGCTTGTCTAGTTGTGATCCATATCGAAAATGGTTTTGAAAAGTTTTAATAAAAGTTGATTTTGTGCAAATTAATATTTTTACAACTTAGACCAGTTTTTGATTAAATAGAAAATTTTTAGTACCCACGACCTTTAATTTCATTGATTTCAATACCGAGTTCTCCGACTCTCGATATAAATTGAGGTTGCTTTTTTGTTACATTCACAAAGAAAACTTAAAAGTACAGATTAAAGCAATAAACTTGGGGCATCGTCAAGTGTTCCTGCGCCCCCTCCCAGAGCTTGTGGAAGCTTCAGATGCCAAAGTGGGCCCAGTTTGCACCTCATCTTCAAGCCAAGCTATGCATTTGCCAGAAAGGGCACAACTGAAATTGGGAACGGGGGCCAGAAGTTCTCTCGTCCTCCATGCAGTGGAATACTAGCTGTGGGCCTTAGATTGGAAATGAAGCTGGGTACTCTATCTCCTCTTCCGGGCAAGTCTGGTTTGGTCGTGTTTGAATTGACGTCGGAATCGGAATGGAAAGAATATAGAGTACAGAAAATGTAGAGAATATAGAATACAGATAATGCAAAGAATATAGAATACAGAAAATGCAGAGAGCAAAGTGTGGCACAGTATATAGAGAGTACAAGTGCAGAGCAGAGATTAGACTATGTGTTTGCAATGAACAGTGTGCAGTGTACAAAGAGTGCAAGGTAGAGAGCAGGGAAAAAACTGTAAAGCTGAACAATAAAGCATACCTCTCAGGCTCTCCAATAGCCGCCTACTACGTTTCTGCTCCTACGGGAGGTCAAGCTCATATAGCAGTAAAGGGTAGCGAGGCTGGCGCCGCCCCAATCATAGTGCCGAACCTGGGATAGGTCCACTAAAGCGCCCAGCAGATATAGCCCGACTATGTTCCCCCTGTCGGCGAACAATGTAGTGCCGAAGAGGAACATAAGAAAGCCTCGGGCATACTGTTCTGTAGCCTCGATCGTCGTGGGCTCTCCTCCTCTGAAGTGGTCAGCGAACCAGGTATATCTGACCGCGCCTGATCGGAAGATGGGTGGGTGTGCTCCCAGTAAATAGGTCCAAGCAGCCTCCTACTCACCCATGTCGGAGTCGTATAGGATCGGTCAACCTCCCACCTCTAGGCCTGTCAGCATCGCGAAGTCATACGGGGTCATCGTCATGTCCCCGGTGGCAGAGAAATGGAAGGAGTAGGTAGTATCCCATTATCTCTCTACTAATGCGCCTAAAAGGGACTTGCTCGCCATGAGACACGAGAGCCCCATACAGAATAGGCCAAATCCCGCCTCATCTATGATCTGTCGGACGCCATCGGGGAGGTCCATATACCACTTCCTCGTCACGATCGATCCGTATCCTCGAGTAAAGCGAGAGTCTACCTGTGTTCAGAATGAGCAAAAATGTAGTGTGTGAGATGTGTTCAGAATGAGCAGGAATGCAACGTGTGAGATGTGATCAGAATGAGTGGAAATACAGTGTGTGAATGTGTTCAGAACAAGCAGATGGAACACAGGGCAAAAGTGTGAGCCATAAAAATTTTAAAGTGCATCGCAAAAACTGTAAGAGGGCAGTGTGTACCTTAGGCGCGTCGTGAGATAAGTGAGACTTCGGATCTCATAGCAGAAGATCTACGGGTGCGCGCCATGCAAATCCGGTAAAGTGGTGGACTGTACTAGGCGATAGTACATGTATCTCGGGATGGTATGTCATTGGGTCAAATGGCCGAACTTGGGGCGACAACGGGATGCGCTCCGGCTCCCACTCCATCCTCTGAGAACCCCCGTCGTATGGAGCATCGTTCGCCATCTGAAAAGAATGTGAAAGATAGACAAAAATCAGCAAAATGGGCGAAAAATGCCAAAAGTCAACAAAAGTCAACTCTCAGGAAGAGAAAAAGTCAAAGAAAATCAAAGCCCGGGGAAAGACACCAAACTCAAGACAAACTTGTGGAAAACATACCTCAAATGGTGAATGTGGAGGAAAAAGCTCCGAAAATAAGTTTTGATCGGTTCAAAGTGAAGGAAACCAAAAGTTTTTAGCGAATCAACTTCGTGAGGGGCGTTGGAAAACACGTGTGGGGCACGGATCTGAGGAGGAAAAGTGTCTAGGAGTAGAGAGGAAGGAATTTTGGCCTTGTGGGTGTGAGCAAAACTGATTTGGATGTGTGTTTTTAAAGTTCTCCAAGCAAAATGACCAAACTAGCCCAAATTTGCCTCAACTGGCTGACCGGCCAGCTTTTGTGGCTGACTGGCCACTTAGGTGGCCGACATGGTCCTGGGGTGGCCGACAGGTGTCCAATCTTCTCCCTGTGTGTTTTCAGACTGATTTGAGTCCTTGGCTCTCGAGAAAGTGCAAGAAAAGTCCACTTTTCAACTCTAAATGTCTCCGCAGGAGTTTCAATTCATGTCTTCGACACGAGACTCGTTGTCAGCCGGCATGAACAAGGTGTATCCTTTTGAAACACATTGTAATCCCTCCGAGACGTAAATCAGAGGTCGTAATTAAGTTGGCCTTGTTAAGGTGCGCATTTCTTTATGCGACATTTTGCATTGAGCATGCTATTAATGTGCATAATATATTGTTATCATTGTGCACATACGTCGCATTTCATTCCACTACATATGTTCTTTTGTTTGCATAGAATATGCATGTCACGTTGTATTGCATTTGCATGCTCTTACATTCGTATAGGAATTCTCCATACTTGTTGCATTGAACATGCATTCGATGTTGCCTAGAATACGCTTCATATCACGCTTCTATTTTGTTTTTGGCATAATGTGCATGAAATGTGCCTTCCTAAGCATTGTATCATGGTTATTGATGTTGCATTGAATATTCATTTGTATTGCTTTGCACTTGTCAAAGTTTCTTCCTTGTGCAAGCGCGATATTGTATATACGGTTTATTCAGAGCTGACACAACCAGACGATATTATGCGTACGGTTCATTCAGAGACACTCCAAGTAAGATCATTCCTGTCCTTTGAACTCCTTGCATTGGTTAGAAAAATTCGGGTACGCCCGATGTTTACACCACTCCTTGCGTTGGTTAGAAACATTCAGGTACGCCTGGTGTTTACACTGACTCGTTGGTTAGAGACATTGGGTTGTGCGCCCGATGTCTATACCAGTCCTTTGGTTAAGAGTGTTTGGACCGTGTGTCCAACACTTATACCATCATGTTGGTTAGAGATATTGGGTCGTGTGCCCGATGTTTATACCACCCCTTTGGTTAGAAATGTTTGGACCGTGTGCCCGACACTTATACCACTCCTCAGTTAGAAGCGTTTGGGATGTGTGCCCGACGCTTACAACACCTCTGTTTTGGTTAGAAGCACTTGGGACGTGTGCCCAATGTTTATACCATCCTTCAATGTTTACACCACTCTCTTTTCCTAATGTGTTTGGACGGGTTCCAATGCTTATACTACTCTTTGTTTTGATTGCATAATAGTTGGATGTGTTCCGCTTGTTATTTTGTGGTTTCTTTAGTTTGGAACCTTGGGGTGTGTCCCTCGGTTCGCACCACTTCTCTCATCACGTGTGCCACGCCTTGGGATCTTGTTTGTCGCCTTGGGTGCGCCTGACGATTGTTGTTCTTTATCCTTTTCTGCGTGAGGCGCAGTCAAGATTGCATAATTTTTTTACATCCTTTTTGCATGAAATGTAGTTCGGTTTGTAGTTCCCACGCGTGGCATGTTTGCTTACTTGCTTATGTACGAGTTTGCTGTAGCATTTCTTTACATAACATTTGCATTCAGATGTTTCATTACAACCCTCATTGCATGATCATAAGTTATGTTCTGCATTATGCATATCCTTGGCATTTTTCCCTAGCCTGCGAGAGCATCTCTATATTGTTTTCTTATTTGTTTGTCTGAGTCTTTGGCCTTGTCAAAAATGGACCGTCTCTAGGCTTTGACATTCACTCCCGTTATTTCATGACTTTCGAGTTTTGTCAAAGAGGGGCAACTGTAAACACCCTATTTTTGACCGACCTTAAGATTCAGACGTCATCGTTTATGCACCCGATGATTGTGCATGTTTGTGCTCGTTTTGAGTGCCTGAAGGTCTCGGCCAAGCACCTTGTCTTTGAGCCTCTAAACTCTCTGTGTTTTGGCCTTGTTTTTGGGCCAAACCTTGGTGCCTCTTGCCTAAAGGGAGGGAAGGCCTTGTCAGCCACTTTTGGCCCTTGTTGGCCACTTTTTCCTCTTGTCGGCCACCTTGGGTGGCCGGTTGGCTAGGGGAGGTGGCCAACGGCCATTTTTCTCCTTTTTCAGATATTTTGTGTGCCAGCTGTTAATCACTGAAGCCATCCACCATACACGTGTATAGAGGGATGGAAACAAGCCTTAGGCTTGTATTTCTGCATAATGGGAGGTCTCTCCCTGTAGACACCCCATTTTTTACCGCCCTTAAGATTTGGGTGCTACTGATTGTTTACTTGGTGATGAAAGTTGTGTAGTGCGAAGATTCGATTTCTTCAGCAAGAGGAGCATCAAATCCCAACTTCACACCCCTTTTTGGACCAAAATGATTTTGACCAAAATATTTTAGACCTTAAAACCCTCTCTTTCAAAATAGTTTTTGCAAGAGTTCCTACGATGTTCTGACGCTTGCATTTCATTAAATGTTGTGCTTTTCGGTAAACCGAGCAAGGACAAAGTGAAAATGAATGAAAGAGAGGTGAACTCTTTGAAAAATCTTTCAAAAAACCTTTTTTAGGGGTTTGGTGTTGAAGAAAATGGGAGAGAAGGGAAGAAACCAAGTTGGAGAAGAAGTTCGGCATGAATCCGGGTAGGATCGAAACTGAGCAGTCTTCACTCAAAGAGGCATAACTTTTCTCACAGTTGGAATTTTGATGTGAGGCTGACACCATTGGAAAGAAGACTTCAAGGGATACAGTTTAGGCTCAAGAATGACCTGAAAAGAAGTCCAGATGAAGGAGTTATGTCTGGTTGAATTCGGGCCCAAAAAGTAGATTTTTCTGGCCAACCAGAGGTGGAGAATGCTGGCCATAAATGGGATTTTTTGGCCATGTGCTGGCCATGAATGGCCTATGCCAGCCGCCTGTCATCCAAGAGTGTCCCATGCTGGCCAAAAATGATGTAGTGCTGGCCATCAGTGATCCAGTGTCGGCTATTGATGCAAAAAGTTAGTTTTGGCATATATTTTTGTTCCAGCTATTCCAGCAGTCCCTTTTGGAGATATTTCAACCAAAGCTTGCATTTTGCTATATATAGAGAGGCTTCTCTATTGTTTTGAAGGTTAGAACAAATTAGCAAAGGTTTGGGAGCCTCTCTCTCTAAATCCTTTCACTCTAGATTCCTCTCTCTAAAGCTTTTGTGCTTGGAAGCTTGTATATATCCATCTTCAACCTATCAACCCTTAACAAGAGTGGTTCATCTTTGGGTTAAGATTGCTTGAAGCTCTCTTGAAGCCTCCTTGGAGCTGCTTAAGGTGGTTTTCCTTGGTTTTGTTGCTTAAGTGTTGTCTTCCCTTCAAGAGGTATAAGACTCACCCTTTAAGCTTGCTTTCATACTTGTTTTTGCCATCCTTTTGTGCTGTTTTTGGGGTGGTTTTCAACTGCAAAAAACTCTATTTTTCAGTCCTAAAAATGGTAGTTTGAGTTTATTTTGTGTTAGGGGGTTGTCTCTCCCTTTTGTTCCTTAGCTTGTGTAGCTTTTTGTGCCATCTTTCATCACCTTTCAAACCAACTTTTTTTGGCCTTTTAACCACTGAATTCCAAGGGAATTTCAGTGGTGAAAACCATATTTTGAGGTCCAAAATAGGAGGGGGTGGCCTCCCCTCCTTGTGTCTTGTTTGCTTGTGTTGATGGCCTAACTTGTGAGCATGTATTTCTACCTTTTTGTAGCTTAGTTCAAGCATATTTTAGGCTCTAATTTAACATGTTTTAACTCTATTTTTGGCTGGTTTGGCCACTTGTTGCTTGATTCTTGCACTTGTAGTGTAATCTTGCTTACTAGCCTAGCATGCCTAATGAGTTAGCCCATCATTCTAGCATGTGTTAGCTCCATCACAGCATGTTTTTGCTTGTATTTTAGCATGCTTAAACTCTGTTTTGAGTGGTCTTGGTCCTTTGAGACTTGCTTTGTATAGCTATAGTGTAGTTTGCTTCACTAGCTTTGTGTTTTGAGGCCCTTAGCATGCTTTGCTTGTGATGTTTGCATGATATATTATCATTTGGCATGTAATTTCAGTGCACATACCTCTGTCACACTCTCACTTATGTCATTCTTTCATTGTATTTGAGAGCTGTGCCTTTACCTTGTTTGTGAGCCAATGAATGAGCATGCTTTTTCTTGCCTTATGTGCCTAAGTTTCAGCATGATTAGGCCACTGTTTTGGCATGATGTAGCTCTGTTTTGAGCTGGTTTGGTCATTTGAGCATTGTATTGCATATCTCTAGTGTTGTGTCCTTCACTAGCTCTAATGCTTTGGATCCTAACATGTTGTGAATGTGTAGCTTGCATGTTGTAGCATCATTTGTCATGTCATTTTAGCACTGAAATTCGGCAACCTCTCTTTGTTCTTCACTTTTAATTTGCTTTGAGGGTTGGTTAACCTTATGCATGTGTTTAAGCTTGAGGTAGAGTTCATGTTCAATGGCTTTAACTCTCTTTTGAGGGTGTCTACTAGCCAAAGGCATGTATAGACCCGACTTTCATCGTGTCCCCCCCCCTTTCGGAGAGGGTGCAAATTTGGTCTTACTACAGTTCAAACTCCTGTCACGGTTCTGAATCTAATCTCACAAAGTGCAATGTGAGACTGATAAACACCAAAGAGTCCAAATCTGGCAATTGGTTTTGAAAAAAATCAATTTTGAATAAAAATCGCCAAACATGGACTGCTTTTCCAGATTATAGAGTCACACCTAAATATTTTATTTTTGGAAAATTTAGAAAACCCTGACTCGTGCCAAAGGCCACGTGTCCGTCATCACCAAAGTTGCCTCGGCTCGGGAACTTGGGTACGAGAGGGGAAGGTCTTGAAATGAGCACCCCCGCTCGCCCGATCAAAGGATCGGCCTCTACTAAGCATGATATGTTCTTTTAAAAACCTCATGTGTTCTTGTCTGATTATTAACCTAACTTACTATATGATGCGCACAGTATACAAGTATAGACTAAATCACAAGAATTGGAACAAAACAACTCATGTTTGTTTTTGAAAATGCTTTGAAAATGCCACCCTCAAGTGGGCTAAAGTGCGGATTTGCCACCCTCAAGTGGGCTTTAAAACATGATAATTTGCCATTCCGCAAAGTGGGCTTAAAACTCACAATCATCGAGTAGCACTTTCAAACCATTTTCGAAAACAAACATGAGTTGTTTCGTTCCAATTCTCGTGATTAAGTCTATACTTGTGTGTGCGCGTCACATAGTAAAGATAGTTAATAACCAGAATAAGAACACATGTGTTTATAAAACAACATATTATGCTTAGTAGAGGCCAATCCTTTGATCGGGCAAGCGAGGGTGCTCATTTCAGGACCTTCCCCTCTCGTACCCAAGTTTCCGAGCCGAGACAACTTTGGTGATGATGAACACGTGGCCTTTAGCACGACTCAGGGTTTCCTAAATTTCCCAAAATAAAATATTTAGGTGACAACTCTGTAATCTGGCAAAGCAGTCCATATTTGGCACTTTTTCATTCAAAATTGATTTTTCAAAACCAAAAGCTGGATTTGGACTATTTGGTGTTTATCAGTCTCATGTTGCACTTTGTGAGATTAGATTCAGAACTGTGACAGGAGTCCGAAATGTAGTAAGACCAAATTCACGCCCTCTCTGAAAGGGGGGCGTGTGAAGGAAGTCGGGTCTACAATTTCTAGCGACTATGCTGGGGATTTAGAGAACTTGACTCGAATGCATGATACGTTGTTTTATTTACATTTATGTGTTTCTTTGCATTGCATTTGCATAGGTGCACCTAAGTCACAGTGTTTTCCATCTACTATTCCTGAACGATTTGCTAGAGGCTTGCTTGGAAAAGCGTGCCACAAGGCTAACCAGCTGCGGGCTCTGCCACGATGGGAACACAAACCTTGGATCGGGATCACCGCTGAGGCACCCTTTTTGACCAATCGACCTAGTTGCATGTCGAAAGCCTTAAAGACTGTTCCAAACTAGGATAGGTTGCTCACCCGAATGCAGGATTGTTTGAAACCGCATGCGTGCATAGTGAACCCCTAGCTCCTGACAAAACTAGGATAGGGCAATCCTATCCCACCATAGGGGTGTTTTGGCTCTCTTTAACTAGTATGTGCTTTACAATGAAACTGTATAGGGATGTGCATATCAGTTGCCAAGTTGGTATCTGTTTGTGGGGCATAATTCAGTAAAGAGCACAATCATTCAGCAATGCTCATATCTGTTCTAGTGAAATCAAGCTGAGGTGTTGTCTATTTTCTCTTTTGCTAGGTAGTCCCGGAACCATAGCTTCAAAAGGCTCCAATATCCCTTGGGTGCATTGGACTTGTATTGATAAACTTTGTCAGGTTAGGAGATTTAGTTCAGGGCAACCAATGTTTCCTTCGCTAGAGGCAAGGCAAAGAAAGGCTAGACTGGGCTCATTGGTTCAACTGATCCAACAGTCACCAGTCACATCACCTTTGTTCAGAGCACGAGCATCTACCTCTATCATGGCGCAGCCTCCGGCAAATTTAGAGGATTTGCTGATCCGCTTTCGATGTCGAGGATTATTGCAAAGAAGATATGGTTAGGCAAGCCGAAACATTACAGAATATGATATTCAACTTTAAGGACCTTCATGACATTGGGGTTCAAATCAAGGAGGCCCTCTGACAAGGGATCTTTGTGGAAGATAATGAGCCTTTGAAGAGGGATGTTGTTCGTAGTTCCAATGCTACTACTGATGGTAGCACAGCTGCGAAATGCTTAGAAGAAGTAAACACTGCAACCATACCCATTGAAAACCTTCCTCCCGATAATGGCCAAAAACCAACCACTTCAATTCGGCCCCAAGCCTGAAATTTCCAGCCTCTTTACATGAGTCTCTCTCAAGCTTTGAAAATGCTGCGAGAAGAATGGTACCTGGAGCTCCTAGATCCTCAACCCCTTCCGAATACTCTCCCTACCAGATATGACCCAGCTAAATATTGTGTCTATCATCAACAACATAGTCATGATACGAACAGCTGCATTCGCCTCTGTCATAAGATTCAGGATCTTATTGACGAAGATATCATAGCTCCACCAAAGGGACCTCAGGCCACCACTGACCCTTCACCTCCACACCTCAATCTAATCTATATACTGCCATCTAACTATAACCCTAGCATATACATCACCTCGGCCCATATACCCAAGCCTAAGGTGTTCATTCCAGTCAGCATGGACTTATACATGATGGATGCACCTGAACCCCAATCATCTCAAACCTATGAACCCACTACTTCTGAGCTGGGGAGCATGATTGAAGATTTGCAAAGAACTGTGGCAAATTTATCCTTTGGGATTTTGGCTCCATCATCGATCACGTCACAGGCTAGAAATTTTGATCCAAAAGGCTCCTCAATCTTGGGGAGAGCTGCAATTGAAAAGGGCCAACCTGAAGCCATCTCAGATCTAGGTGGTGACATGTCAACAACAATCGGGCTCCGCTCTGATATAGCCACCCAATCCCTTGGCCAAGCTGAAGCAAGTGGTAGAAACGAAGCCGGGACAAGTATTGATCTTTATGCACAACTTCGGTGGGCTGTTAAGGTTTTGAAGGCCGAAGGGCTGAACAAACAACAAGTGCTGGCAGTTGTTGCAAAGACTGTGGTCGGCACTTTTGCCACTCAGGATGAGAGCATTCTGAATCAAGGGGCAAGTTGGGAAAAGGGATGTCGTGCCAAAAACACCCCTCTTAACTTCAGTCCTACATCTGTCGAAGATCAGCAAACCCAGTCAACACCTGCCGACCCTTTCACCGGTACATCCAATACAACCTCACAAACTCTAAAGTACCCACCCCGAGGCCATAGGTTCTTCGCCCCGCTTTATATGTCCTTATTCAAAGCCATGGGTGTGTTGATCAAAAAAGGCCATCTTAAACCCCTTGAGCCTCGGCCTCTCTCAAATAACCTCCCTCCCTCACATGATCCGGCCAAGTATTGTGCCTTCCATCAACAAACTGGTCATGACACTGACCTTTGTTTCCGTCTTTGCCACGAAATACAAGATCTGATTGACAACAAGGTCATTTGCGCACCAGGTCCTGCAAAGTCTATTGGCATTGGATCGATGAACTTGGGGATAAAGTGATTATGTGATCGGGGGATGAACCACTTGCTGATGGCGCTCAGTTTACTCCAGATATGGTGGATGGCACACACTATTTTGAGCAATGTGCAAATGCTGTTAATTTTATTTTCTGACTTGGGTATTGGGTCAGTCTTGTTGTGTTGTATTGAGTCAACCTTCTTGTACTGAGTCAGTCGAGTCTGTCTTGTTATATCGAGCCAGTCCTGTTGTGTTAGAGTTAGGTGATTTCGGGGGTGTTACCTCGGACATCACTTGCTTGTTTTGCATTTGTCTTTTACGCGCTTTCTTTTGCGTCTGCTTCTGCCATGAAGCCAGTTGTGCCAGAAGATTTGAATGAAACGACAGTGCTTTTCACCTACTTTTCTGTGCCTTGAAATCATTACATTGACTTAAGTTTTTCAAAAACTTTTCTAACACTGTGATGAAAACAAAGAGGGAGGAATTCCTCGGGGTTTGCAAAAATTTGATCAATGGAGAGAAAGAGAGGCATACAGCACGGACATATAATGAATGTGGTAAGAAACACTGAGGCATTTGTAATCGAATTACTGGGGCTTGTTATAGGAACTATCGAATTTCTGGAGTTTGTTATAGGAACTTTCAATGTGGGATTGCTACTGTGTATGGCAATTCTTCAATTCACCCTCCCCAAGGAACTACCACACCAGTACTGGGAATCATACACCGGGAAGAGGATGTATTTCTCTCTAGATTCTCTCTAGCAGAAGCTCGATTTGTCTAGAACATCATAGCAAAAGACGAGGGAAATTATGTGAGTGCCCAGTCAATCTATATGATGAACAAACAGGGGCATGTGCTCAAATTGGGACTAGGCCAAAGTGGCAAACAGGGAGGTATTATTGCAAAGAAGATGAGTCATAATCCCCATGCTTTTGGGCTGGGATACAAACCTACCTTTGCAGACTGGCAAAGAAAAAAAAAGGAGTTAAGGGAAAGAATCAGAGCAAAGAAGACTGGGAAGCAGTATGAGTTAGTCCACAAACCTATACGGGGAACCCTGAATGGACGCTTTGTCCGCCAAGGGGAAAATTTCCCCTTCTGTGGATTCTCGGAGCCTTGGTATGACTGGGAAACGAAGACTAGGTATCCTGGGTTTAAAATCTTCTTTGGGCACCAACTACTAGAAGAGAAGGATGAGCAAGTAGACCTAAACACTAGTATGGATCAAGGAGAGGCTATGAGCCTGGTTATTGAAAAGGAGTTACTGGGAAAGGCATTGGCTGACTTACTGGCGAGTTCTACTACTGGAGCTCAGTCCACCAACTTGGGAGATAGTTTTACTATCTCAATGATCGGGGATAAACCAGCAGAGGATTTTACTAGTCTCATCATGGATGCATCTAAGGCTCCGAGTTTGATCTGGAAGTTTGAGAAAGGCATCATCGGCAGTTCTGAATCGGATAGTGAGTTTGAGTCTAATTCCACTGAGTCTATGGCGTCGGAATCAAATTCGAGTTCTTCAGAGTCTGGCATTTCCAAGACTGGTAACCCGAATGCCAAAGTCCTGTCCCAGTCCTCTTTTTTTTCTTCTCTTGAGTCCACTGTAACTGAAGATCCAGACTTTTTGAATGGGAATGCTGTGAATGTTGCCTACTTCTCTGTGCCTTTAGTTTGTTGTATTGATCTTAATTTTCAAAATTTTGACATAAACGAAGAGGAAGAAATTCCTCGGGTTTTGAAAAACTTGGTTGGTTTTAAGGAGGAGAGGCATGTTAAGCCCTGTACAAATGAAATCATATCGATTACCATGGGTATTGAGGAAGATCCTCGCTTGGTCCAGATCGGGTCCATGCTGTCTTCAGAGGAACGCGACCGTTTAATTGCTTTATTAAAAAATTTCAAAGATGTTTTCACGTAGTCCTACGAAGACATACTTGGAATCGATCCTGAGATTGTACAACACAGGATCCCTCCTGACCCCGAGGCTCGGCTAGTTAAGCAAAAGCTGCATAGAGTACACCCAAATTGGGCTTTGAAGATCAAGAAAGAAGTTACCAAATAGATTAAGGCAGGGTTCTTACTGGTATCTGAGTATCCAACGTGGTTGGCCAATATTGTTCCAGTCCCAAAGAAGGATAGCAGAATCAGAGTCTGTGTCGACTTTAGGGATCTGAATAAGGCTAGTCTGAAGGATGATTTTCCACTGCCGCATATTGATGTGTTGGTAGACTTCACCGCAGGCCATGCATTGCTCTCGTTTATTGATGGGTTTTCTGGGTATAACCAGATTCTGATGGCACCCGAGGATAGAAATAAGGCCGCTTTCACTATTCCATAGAGCACCTATTGCTACTGAGTCATGCCATTTGGGTTGAAGAATGTTGAGGCCACTTATCAAAGGGCTGCAACTGCCATTCTGCACGACATGATCCACAAAAAGGTTGAGGTGTATGTAGACGACATGATTGTCAAGTCCAAAGATCGAGAGGGCCACTACACCGCCTTGGAGAAATTCTTTTAGCGGATCAGAGAGTGTAGATTGAAGTTGAACCCGCAAAAATGCACTTTCGGAGTAACAACAGGAAAAATATTGGAGAAATTCACACAAAGAGGAATGCAATCTTAGAAATGCCACCACCAATGACTGAAAAAGAGGTGCGTGGCTTTCTAGGTAAGGTGCAATTCATAAGGCGGTTTATTTCCAAATTAACCTTGACTTGTGAACCACTATTTGGTCTCCTGAAGAAAGGAAAGAAATTATAATGGGATGATCGCTGTCAGTTCGCTTTTAAACAGATTAAGTAGTACATGTAGAATCCACCTATGTTATTACCGCCAGAATAGGGAAAACCGTTGATATTGTACCTGTCAGTGACAAACTCAACCATGGGGTGTATGTTAACTCAAGAGTCAGAGGCCAAGGTGGAGAAAGCCATTTACTACTTAAGCAAGAAAATGCCAGATTATGAGACTCGTTACACTCCCCTCGAGAAATCTTGTCTAGCCTTGGTATGGGCTACCAAGAAGTTGAGGTATTACCTACTAGCTCACTCTGTAATCCTAATTTCGAGATTAGATTCTATCAAATATCTCTTTGAGAAACCAGTGCTTACAGGTAGGCTAGCCCATTGGTTGCTTTTTCTCTCCGAATTTAATCTTACATATGTTACACACAAGTCAGTTAAAGGGAGAGCTGTAGTGGAATTCCTGGCAGATCACCCAGTAAAGGGCGATGAAACGATGGAGTATTTGTTCCTAGATGAAGATATCTTGCAAATAAAGAAGAAAACGTGGATGATGTACTTTGATGGAGCAGCCAATCAATACGGTTATGGGATCGATGTGTTGCTGATAGCACCCGATGACTCTTATATACCCTTAGCCTTCAAACTCTAGCTCAAAGTATCTAACAATGAAGCAAAATATGAGGCGTGTATTGCTGGTTTAGAAGCTACCCTAGAACTAGAAGCAAAAAGGTTAGACGTCGTCAGGGATTCGAACTTGGTTGTGTCTCAACCCAACAGAGATTGGCAGGTAAAAAAATAGAAAATGAAGGTTTACCATCAGGTCTTGGATATGCTAATTCTGAGGTTTGAAAAGTTAACATTTACCCATCTGCTAAGGGAGAACAACCGACTCGCTGATACACTAACAACTCTATCTTCTATGGTAGACATTCCATTGAGAGTCAGGATGCATCCGATCATTATTGAACAGGAGTACATCCCGACCTATGAAACCATTGCCGCAATAGATGAGGCTTCAAACAAGAACCCCTAGTACTATGATATCTGGAATTTCCTTGAAAAGGAGGTGTATCTAACAAGAGCAAATGCTAAGGACAAAAGGGAAATACGACATCTGGCCGTTCAATTTATCATCTGCGGAGGCAAGTTGTACAAAAGAGGCCATGTGGGAATGCACAAGCTATGTGTTGAGGAAGAGGAATCAAAAGTGCCTTATGCAGGCTATCCAAGGAGGAGAGTATGGAGCCCACATGAATGGTGTGATGCTCGCCTGGAAAATCCTTAGACAAGGCTATTATTGGTCAACCATGGAAGAGGATTGTATTGGTTTTGTGCGGCAATGCCACAAATGCCAGATTTATGCCAATCGCATGAACATACCGCCATTTAAACTCTACAACATGACTTCACCATGGCCATTTTCTGTTTGGGGAATAGATGTTATCGGTGCAGTTACGCCAAAGGGGTCAAACGGGCATAAGTTCATTCTGGTAGCAATCAACTACTTCACGAAATGGGTAGAAGCCCAGTCCTACTCCATGCTGGACGTGTCGCACGTGGCTAAGTTTATCAAGAACAACATCATTTGTAGGTATGGGGCGCCCAATGAAATTATCTCCGATAATGGGACGCACTTCAAGAAATAGGTGATAGATTTGCTTAAGAAATATAACGTGGCTTTCCATAAGTCATCAACCTACAGGCCACAAACCAATGGAGCTGTTGAGGCTGCGAACAAAAATATCAAGAGAATTCTGCAGAACATGGTAGAGACTTACAAGGATTGGCCAGATAAATTGCCATTTGCGCTTTGGGGCTACAAAACCTCAATCCGAACATCTACTGAGGCAACCCCTTATTCTTTTGTTTATGGGATGGAGGCTGTTTTGCCGATTGAAATTGAAGTGCCATCGCTGCGAGTTATGGCCGAGTGTCAGATAACGGAGGCAGATTGGCAACGGAGTAGATTTGAGGAGTTGATCCTATTTGATGAAAGGAGGCTGAAAACACTGTATCATGTCCTAAGCTACCAGCACAGAATTGCAAGGGCTTTTAACAAGAAAGTTAAGTCCCAGAATCTCAAAGAAGGAGACATGGTGTTGAAAGAAAATCGAGCTCCCATCCATGACCCTAGGGGCAAGTTCAGACCCAATTGGATTGGTCCTTACATCATCAAAGCTATCTGGTTAGGCAGAGCAATTATTCTCATGGACTTAGATGGCCTGGAGTTTTCACAGCTGATCAACATGGACAAGTTGAAGAAATACTATCCCTGAGAGGCTCACTAGGCCAAAAACCCGAAATGGCGATCTAGGAAAAAGTTATAGCATGAAAAATTAGAAATAAAGAAAAACTCAGCTCGCAAGGTTGAAAACCCTAAAAGGTGGCTTTGGCAAAAGTTAGAGCGCAAAAAGAGAGAGTTAAAACCCGAGTGAACCTGAATCGAACTACGTAAGGCTTGATTCCCATCTTTGGAATACGTAGGCAACTTCATCCTGAAGTTCGGCCGTAATCATCTCCAACTCAACTGTCCTGTCCATTTGTTTGATTAGGTCATCTTTGTTCGTTATTTATAAGCTTGGTTATGATCTTCGTAGTTTGGTTGTGATCTTTGTTTTGAGAAGAAGATTCATTGTACAATGTATAGCAGAGGTGGTATTCAATCAGAGGCAGTTATGATCTTCCGATTTGAGGTTGTACATCTTGAGAATCGATTCTATGCATGTCAGGTGGTGATCGTTTTCGAAAATAGTTTTGAAAAGTTTTAACAAAAGTTGATTTTTCTCAAAATTTTACCTCTTTACAACTTGGACCATTTTGGGACCAAAAGGAAAATTTTCAGTACTTGTAACTTTAATTTTATTGATTTCAACATATAGTACATTCTCCAACTCTTTGCTACAAATTGAAGTTGCTTTTACATTATAAAAACTTGAAAAGAAAGATCAAAGCAATAAAACTAGGGGCACATGAGTCAAGTATTCCTGCGCCCTCTGCTCGTACTAGCGAAAGTCCCTGCAGCTAAAGTTGGTACAGCTTGTGCTTCATCCTCAAGCCAAGCCAAGCATTTGCCAGAAAGGACAAAATTGAAACTAGGGGCAGGGGCCAGAAGCTCTTTCGTCCTCCAGGCGGTGAGATACCTAGCCAAGTGTGAAGCACGAATTGGGAATGGAGCCGGGTATTCCACCCCCTCCTTTGGGCAAGTCTGATCATGCCTGAATTGGCATCTAAACCGGAAGGGGAAATAGAATACACAGTGCGTGAGGCCAATCAACTGAATACCCGGTTGTCGGGTCATGCTGTAGCTCATCTTAACTAAGTCAAGCCAGGGGAAACACCAAGCTATGTCGACTGCAAACCTATGGCACATCCAGTTACACCACCATCCCTCATTGGGGAAGTCTACTAGGCGTTGGTGAGAAAAGTATGCTCAAGCTGAGTAAACTAGGCAAGAGTCCATCACCTTCAGTTTGTCCATCAGCCAAACCTGGGAAGGGATAAAAGATAAGGGAGATTGAAGAATAGAGAGATGTATGTTGAGAGAAATGTAAGGAAAGGGCTTTGAGAGAAAATAGAGTGTGAATGTCGAGTGATGTGAGAAATATATATGAGATAGGATGGGAAACAATACCTGGAGCAGTAGTGGACCCCCGACAAACCTAGTGGTCTCTCACCGGTGAAAAGCGTCCAAACCCATCAAGGTCTCAACCAAGATCAAACCAATGCAACTCTTACATTCTTTCAGGTGTTGGGTAACCTCAATCAACTTGATATTGGCTCAGCCAAAACTAGGGGCAAGAAGATAATGTGCAAGCATACATAAGCAAAGGGCGTGTTGCTGAAAACCTTGCTAGAGGAGGTCGCCTCGGTCACCAATGTCAGAAAATTGATCAATCAGGCTGGGTATATCTAGCTCTCTGTCATGGGCCAAGGATCGAGCTTCGTGTAAATTAAACCCATACATCCATCCCAAGGCTAAGGCATGGCCAAAACGAGGTTGAAGTATGATTTTCTCATCGCGCTGGGATTCTATTAGTTCCTGAAATTCTTCAAGAGTCGAGCATATTTCTTGTGCTCCGAAGCAAAAGACATGTGTAATCGGGTCCCAACATCGAACCGCGGCATGGAAGAACGAAAAACAAAATGGAGTATGGCTCAACGAAAAAAGAGTGTTTATGCTGAAACCCTGGAAATTTACCTTTTTCATGCAGTCTAAAGTGGCTAGCCAATCTGTGAGTTTCTCAACAAGAAATGGCTCCATTTGTGGAAGAAACAGCAACTCAAATGAAGTTCTGGAGAAGAAATCACGAAGGAGGACCTTTTATAGAAGATAAGGTTGTAGTGGAGGCCAGCTGTCAACTTTCTAATGGTTTTTCACATTGATGGCCAGCAGGCCACTTCTTCTAGCCGGCAACCTCCCTTTTATGGCTGGCAACTCCCTCTTCTGGCTTGTCGTCCACTTATGTGCTGGGCAGTGTTGGCAGCCTGGTTTTTGCCTTAATCTTGGTGTTGTTCGGTCTTGTTTTGAGTCTTTTTAGTTTTCGCAAGTGTGTATAGTTGGTTTTGTTGCTTTATTTATCGAGTTGTTTCTTTATTTATCAAGTTACGTTGTTGTTTTTTGTTGGTCGGTTAATTATCCGATTAAGAACATTATTCCAATGCAAGCATGTCCGGTTTCAATTTGCATGTTCTGTTCAATGTAAACATATTACTCGTGGTGCAATGCTCATATTGTAGAATCGAAACTCTTTTCATAAAAAACTACGAAGGTTTTATTCCGATCATAGATTTTACAAAAAGAAGTACAAGTTTCAAAAGCATAAGTAAAACCTATCTGAAGCTATACATGTGCTGAACTACCAAAACTAAAAGAAACTAAGCAAAAAGGGTCTAAAACAGTGCCAATCATTTCAAGCTCGAGAGGCCCTCTTTGTCCTCTTTCTTGGAGGGGACTTAGAGGCATTATCTCCATCAGCACCACTGTCAGAACTAGACTCTAAGCCTCCGCTCCCTATCTCGGAGCTGGCCTTAGTGTCAACTCCACTCTCAGACCCCGAGCCAACATCATTATCTCCACTCTCAAATGACTTAGCATGTCGACTCACTGTGTCACAACCCAAACCCGTCCCTATGGGTTTAGCGTCGTAACCGGCCAGTAATCCTGGGATTACCAAAGGCCTCTGAACAGGATAACATAAGATAGGAGCTGCGGAAGCAAATGTACAAAATTAACATAGTCTATAGAGCTATGCAGACATACATGGGACAGAAATTTTGAAAACAAGACGTCAAAAATACATTAGTCTTACGTCACTCAATTACACAGATAGGGTCAAAGGGTACTCAGCCCAAGTACAGATATACAAAACAAGCTCAACTAAAGCCTTGACATAGTCCACTCAAAAGGAACCTCCTCAGGAGACACAGTAGTTAGCTGACAAAACAGAAACATAGGTTGTCAACTCTAGGCCTGGTCACGTGCCTGCTCATCTACATACATAATATAAATAGTGAGCTGGAGCCCAGTGAATAATAATAGAGTAAAGAGGTTTAATGAATGTTGTCCATAACAGCTACAGAAAATAGAATTCAATAGTTATCAGAAATGAATTCGTAATAATGTTCAGAAATCATAGTACATAACAGATACAGTTTTAGAGTCGTATTCATAATTAGAACTTGCAGTTAATCATACGTGGCACATTCATTAACACTAGTAGAAATAGTTGACCCATAAAGGGACGGCCATAAAGGCATACAGTTGACCCATAAAGGCATACAGTTGACTCTCATGCATGGAGACCGTACATTTGACTCATGAGATGTACAGTTGGCCCATAAATGGGACATATATCTAAGGATCCATAACAGTTGGCTCATGAGATGTACAGTTAATAGAACATATAACATATGTCATTTGATGCTAAGAATGCCACGAATACATTACAGAAACATTGGACAACCATTCATTCATACAGAAAATAATATTTCAGGAACAGATCATCTTTTATCATTCAGAAAATACTTACAATTGAACATAGCTTTACAAAGTTATTACTCACAAATAGCAAAGGCTCCAAGGTAAATAGACAGAATAAGCAAATTAGATGTCTTGTAGCGCGTGACCTATATAACATAACAAATACATACATTGAAACACACGCTCGGGGTGTACATAACTTATTTCATTGCTCTTAATGTGTTTTAGCATTTATCCTCATTATGGTGTCTTAATCTTAGCGTCTGGGATGGAATGAGGATGCAAAAATGTACTTGAAAACATTTTTCAAAACTTACTGAAAACAGGGTCCACACTCGAGCATGCCTTTCCTCGCTCGAGCGGACATGCAAGATGTAAGGGTTCACTCGAGCGTAACTTCCTTCGCTTGAGCGGTCTGCAAATTTTGAAAAAGTACTGGTTGCTTGTTTTTCACACTCGACGAACCCTCGATCTACGCTCGAGCATGACTTTTGTCGCTCGAGCGATCTGAAAAACATATGAACTTCTGGGAACATGCATTTCACGCTCGAGCGGACTTCAGGTCGCTTGAGCGGAAGTGCTCGCACTCAGAGTGGTCGCTCGAGCATGAACTCCTACGCTCAAGCGTAGGTGCAAATTCTGGAATTTCCAGATTTGTTCTCCAAGTTCAAAGCTTAAACTTTAAGCATCAAAACTTGATTTTTCTGGGCCAAAACTTGTGCAACACTTAGAAACTTATAATACAACATGAATTAAGGATCTTTTCAAGAAATCATGGCCAAATAGCTTGCCAATTGTGCAAAAATTCAACTTAAAATTTATGTATAATCCATGAACAAGACATGCATGAATTTCTTTGAACTTAAGTTTTTCAAAACATGATCAATTGCTACAAAACAACATGAAACTTGATCATTTCCCAAAATAAAGGTGAATTCAAGACATGCATGAGGGAATTCTTGGGAATTAAACTCAAAATGTGAGAAAATATGCATGCATGCATGCATGGTATGACTTAGTTTCCTTTAATTCTAGCTCAATTCCCACTTGAATTCACTTAATTCGCTTGCTTTCATACATAAATCAACTACATTACAAGATCAAAGGCTAATTCTCTTACCTAAAATTTGAATTGCACAAGTGAGGGAGCCTCAATTCGCAAATTCTTTGCAAATCTCCAATACTTCTTGGCAATTCTCTTATCCCAACTTTTGATCTTGAATGCCCTCTGTCTCTTACCCTCTCACGTTTTGCTTGTATGAGGGAGTTCAAATATGTTGAATGAAGAAGGAAGAAAGAATAAAGGCATATAAGAAGCCTTATATAGGCTCACTTGAAGATAATTAATTAAGGCTAAGTAAGTGGGCATTAAATTAATCTAATTTATTCATTCTGAATCGAATTTCAATTGAACCTACCATAAAATCCTAAAAATTCTAATTCACAAAATGAAATGAAAACACGAACATATCTTTCTACGTTAAACAAATATAATCACAAATAATGCGGCACACATATAATTAATTTAGAATTTGAACTCAAAAACTTATTAGGCATATTAAGCATATGAATTAACGTTAATCATGGGTCAGGGTTATTACACACTGCCTCCTCAGAGTCAGTAGTCTCTACATCATCATCGCTCAAAATGGGCTTTAAGGGACTGCTCTGGCGTCGGATGCCTTTATCCCCATCTCGACCGTGACTCACATCTCGGCCATGAGCTAGGGCCTATCTCTCTCTTCTCCCTGCTGCTGGAGGAGGTACTGCTGGTACTGGTGTTGCTACTACTGCTGCCGCTGGTGTCTTCAGCATAGATGGAATCTGGAAAAATAGTTGTCAACATATCAATTACAGTGTGTATCAGATACAGGTATAGTATGCAGAATAAGTGTCATGCAGAAAACAGATGCAGTATGAGTACAATGTTATAGTGTGTGAGTACAATGTTATAGTGTGTGAGTACAGTGTGTCAATGCAATGTATTAGTACAGTTTGGGGAAGGTTACAGTGGAGATGCCAATGTATCAATGAGAATATGGTAATGCAGTGCACAACAGAGTTAGTAATGAAATGCATACTTAACTGAAAGAAATTACCTGGATACCGTGGAGACCAAACAGCATCTCCCTCCTCTGTACCATGCTCATCAGAGAAGCGACCAGCTCGAGGAGGCTTCCTGTATACTCTATGGATGCCTGCAAGTGCATTTGGATGATCAATGTCTGGAATTAACATATTTGAAATGGAAATGTGGGGGTGCAAATTGTAAAGTGTCGTCCATACCTAAGACATGCCTCGAACTCCGACATACTTGTGCCCTGCCTTTGCCGACTCTCTCAGAATCTGGTAAGCAATCCCAATCAGCCACTAACATGTGAGCGTAGTAGGAAACTCTGGCCAATGGGTAATCTACTCAACGGGGGAAGCCCCTCTAATATGGGCCCTGGTCGCCCGAGCCGCCTTGCCCGTCACAGGAGCCCCTACTCCCTCGCTTGCGTGAGCGCTCGTCAGATAAGGTATAAGGTGAGTCTAAATAAATGTCATGTAATCGCCCTCTCCTCTGAAGAAGCCAGCGTCTAGGCCTACCATAAACTGTATGACTGCGTCAATGAGTAGGCTATCCGATGTCCTCATAGACGTTGGGGTGGCATCGAAACAACTAGATCAGGCAAGCCCGTGGTCTGGCATACAAATCTCTCACTCAGAAACAAAGCCCAGCAGACTAGGCCCTCCAGTAAAATCTGAAAGTGAGATGTGGCCCAAGCTCCCGCATACTGGTCCCTCACCCCAGCCGGCATCATCGTCCAGGGCTGCCATGTGATCTGTAAACAAAGAATATATAGATTGTTAGTTGCCGTCAGTTGCCAAAGTATGAATCAAAGCAATATTAAAGTAAAAATGATTATGAATTTTGGGTTACCTCATTGGCAACCATTGTATCGAAGTGTAATAACCCCGACCTCTGATTAATGCTAAAACATGATTAATTATGCCTAACAGTAATTTAGAAGGAATCTGGGATTAATTTGCAAATGTATTGCATTAATTCTGTGTTTCTATCTGTTTGCCATAAACTGATATGTTCATGTTTCAACTTTGAACTGCAAATTGAAAGCCTTATCGGCACCCGATTTTGAAATTGATTAGTGTTTCTTGTTAATTAGAATTTATGAGATTTTATGGCATGTTTAATTCGAATTTGATTTGGTACGGTTAAGTTAGATTAATTAATGTTAAATTACATTAGTTTGGCTTTATTACCATAATGCCACTAAGTGGGCTCTGCTAGATTAAATGTTTAGTCTTGAATTACACTTAGAAGCATAATATCTCCTTAACCACTTCTTGGAGTCAAAACGTGAGCAAGAGAGCTAGAGAGAGAAGAAGTTTGATTTCAACAAAATTCCTAGGAGAATTGGAAGAATTGATGAGTAGTATGCATATTGGAGCTTTTAGGCTTGGAATTGAAGACCTAAAGGAAGGAGAATTACCTTCTTGATTGTGAATTCAAGTCATTTCTTGCATGATTCATGTGACATTAGTGATCTAAGACAAGAATTGAATTAAACATGTTGAATTAGAGCTTAAATCATGCATGCATGTCCATATCATAACAATTTGAAGTGTTTTCATGGAAATTCTTGCATGCAAGGCCATATTCTATGGTTACATTTTTGGAGCATTGAATTCAAATGAACACTTGCATGTTTTGTTCTTTAATATTTCTTAGAAGTTTGTTTGAAATTGTATTTAATTGACTCACCTTTGGGCTTTGATTTCTCAAATTGATCTTTAAAACATGTTATACTATGAGTTTAAAGTGTTTTTCCTAAAAATGGGCCCAAGAGGTTGAGATTTGGGTAGTTGAATGCTTGGTTTGAGCTTGGGAGGCAAATCTGGAAATTCCAGAATTTGGCTTCCTCGCTCGAGTGAAGGATTCCACGCTCGAGCGACCATCGTTTGTTCAGAGCTCCGCTCGAGCGAAGGAATGGTGGCTCGAGCGTAAATTGCAAGCTTTCAGGTTTTTGGTGCACGCAGACGCACGCTCAAGTGACGAGACCTACGCTCGAGCGAAGGGTGTGTCTCACGCTCGAGCGAGCATCGAGCATGCATCGAGCGTAAAATTTCAACAACCAGTACTTCTGCATTTTTACAGACCGCTTGAGCGAAGCAGTCTACGCTCGAGCGAAGAAAGCTATGCTCGAGCGAGACCCCTGTTTTCAGCAAATTTTGAAAAATGTTTTCCAAGGCATTTTTGCATCCTCATTCCATCCTAGGCATTCCTAGGCCATGTTTAAGACTCTATAGTGAGGATTAAAGAGTAGAAACACACTAAGAACCAACGACGTAAGTTTTGTATAATTAGAACGTGTGTTTCAAGTGTGTGTCTGTTATGTGCTATGTGGGTCACGCGTCTGGCCTGCTTTGACCTATCGCTTCATCATCGATTCAAGATCAACTGAGTAATAACTTAGTAAAGTTATGTTCAACCGTAGCTATTTTCTGTGTGATAAAATAAGATCTGTTTCTTGAAATAACATGTTCTGTACAATGAATGATTGTCCAATTTCTGTTATATATTCGTGACATCGTTGGCATCATGTGATATATGTTCTCTGTTACCCAGATCCGGAGGTTCCTTCATGGAACTGACAAGCTATCTTCGCCTGGCTTGAGGTTCCTAATTGGAACTGACAAGTTTACAAGTTCCCAATCCGGAGGTTCCTTTATGGAACTGGCAAGTTATCCTCACCTGGCCGGAGGTTCCTCTATGGAACTGACAAATATGATCTAAGATGCTTTGTAATTAATCTGTTAGCGCTAATGGATGGACTATGTATGATTGAACATGACTCGTAATTTCTATCTATATATGATCTGGACAATTGATGAATTTCATACAAATCTAATTATGTTTTCTGAAACTATATGAACTCATTCATTGAAACCCTTTACTCTGTTGTTATTCACTGGGCTTTCGCTCACAGTTTATATTATGTATGTAGGTGAGACGGCACCTAACCAGGGCCAGAGTTGACGGCCTTCTGTTCCGTTTTGTCAGCCAACTATTGTGCCTCCTAAGGAGGTTCCGAACTAAGCCTAACGCCATGGCTGTTTTTGTAATTCATGCTAGTCTCTGTATATGTTTTGTAAAGACAGCTCTTGGGTTGTACATGTTGTAAATATTGTGTACCTGGACTGGCATGTTTATGCATATATACATATAAGTTTTGAAATGTTCCGTCTCATGTACGTTATCACAGCTCATTGGACCTTGTTTATTTTGTATTATTGCTTCCGCAACCCCTTACTATTTGCTAATCTGTTCAGAGGCCTTTGGTAATTCACGGATTACTGGCCGGTTACGATGCTAAACCTATAAGGGTGGGTTTAGGTCGTGACAGAGTGGTATCAGAGCACGTGTTCTACCGCACACACGAGTCTGTATGAGCTTAGGATGTCCTAGTAAGCATTAAGGGCATTTCATCTACATGTGTGAGTGTGTGGTAATGCAACTGAATATGAAAACTGAATGTACATTTGAATAAGTGGATTGAGGGAAATAAATGAGACTATGCCTGTGTTTATTATCATTTGATGTTTGTATAGTCAGATGGAGAATGCAAGTGGAAGTGGTAAAAGTGAATCTTCAGAGGCTCGCATGGGCCGAATGGAACAGATGTTAGCAACATTGACTGAAACCTTAACACAACAACAGAGACAACAACCTTTACCCCCTTCGCCTCCACCGGCACAAGTTGAGGCAGATAATGATGACATCATCAATCTAACACCGAAACTCATGAAAATGAAACCGCCAACATTCTATGGTGGAATTGAGCCTTTGAAAGTTGAGACATGGTTACTTGAGATGGAAAAACTGTATGAAGTATTCCCTTGTTCTGAAACTCAGAAAGTCCTCCTAGTCACCTACACTTTGAAAGATGAGGCCTGCAGGTGGTGGTTACTGATCCGGAATGGCAATGGGAATATGACATGGGCACAGTTTAATACTATTTTCTACGACAAGTACTTTCCCCAATGTTTCAGGGATAGAAAGGTGTCGGAATTTCAGGAACTCAAATAGGGAAGGATGGCAGTAGCAGAGTATGAAGCTAAATTCACCGAACTGGCACGGTTTGCTCCACATATGGTGGACACTGATTACAAGAACGCACGAAAATTTGAGGGTGGACTAGATTTGGAGGTGCTTGATCGAGTAGGCGTCCTGAAATTGCCTACTTATGTCGAAGTTTTAGATAGAGCCTTAATGGCAGAGGCCATCCTAGCTGCCATGAAACAAAGCAAAGCCCCAGTAACTACAGCAACTGAGTGGAGAGGAAAAAGATCCGGGTTTGGTTCTAAAAGAGGCTGGTCCTTTGTCAGTAAGAAGCAAAATACAGGATCCTCCAGCAGCATGAGCCAGAGTAGTGGGTCTATCCCGGTTTGTTCTGATTGTGGTAAAAAGCACAGGGGTGTGTGCTACCGAGTGTCCGGTGCTTGTTTCTGGCGTGGCCAGTCGGGTCATGTAGTGAAAGATTGCCCACTCAGGTTTGAGAATGCTAGCCGCCCTACAGCAAGTTCAGCCGAATCCGCCTCTACAGCCAAAACCAATGCCAAGACCAATACTGGGAAAGAACCTCTGAAACAAGGCTGAGTGTTTGCCTTAGTGCCCGGTGATGTATTGAACACCTATACTGTGGTGTCAGGTACACTTTCTATATGTTCTCAAAATGCATGTGTACTGATAGATTCTGGTTCTACACATTCCTTTGTATCGCATGCTTTTTCTCACAAATTGACTAGGCCATCAGAACTTATGACCTATGTGTTATCTGTGTCTACACCGTCTGGGGATTCTATGATGTGTACTCATATTTATCCAGCATGTGATGTTATGATTGGCGATATGATGTTGTATGTGGACTTATTACCCTTGGACATTAGTCATTTTGAATGTATTTTGGGGATGGACTGGTTGACTAAATACTATGCTACCATTGACTGTGCCAATAAAACTGTTGTGTTTAGACCACCGGGTATGCTTGAATTTATCTTTATTGGGCATGGGGTAGTTTCTCCCCCATATTTGATTTCGGCTATGAAAGCTGTAAAACTCCTTAGTAAGGGATGTAGGGGTTATTTATGTTGTATATTGACTGCATCATCTGACGGAACTAATGTAGAAACAATCCCCATTGCTTGTGAGTTTTCCGATGTGTTTCCGACTAACTTACTTGGGGACTTAGTTGATAGAGAAATTGAATTCACTGTTGAAGTGTTTCCGGGGACACAACCTATTTCCAAGACTTCCTATAGAATGTCCACTTCTAAATTGAAAGAATTGAAAACCCAACTTCAGGAACTGTTAGATAAGAAATTTATCCGCCCGAGTACTTCACCTTGGGGTGCTCCAGTCCTGTTTGTCAAAAAGAAGGATGGATCTTTAAGGTTGTGTATAAACTACCGAGAACTGAACAAAGTGACTATCAAGAATAAATACCCTCTACCTCGAATAGATGACTTATTTGATCAACTTCAGGGTGCCCAAGTGTTTTCCAAAATTGACCTCAGGTCCGGGTATCATCAATTAAAGGTTAGAGCTGAGGACATAGAGAAAACTGCATTCCGAACTAGATATGGACATTATGAATTTTTAGTAATGCCGTTTGGGATGATTAATGCACCTGCAGCTTTCATGGATCCTATGAATAGGGTGTTTAAATCATATATGGATGACTTCATTGTTGTATTTATTGATGACATTTTGATTTATTCTAAAGACAGGGAAGAATATGAGAACCATCTGAGAACCACCTTACAAATTTTGAGAGAAAAGAAATTCTATGCTAAATTGTCCAAGTGTGAGTTCTGGCTTGACAGTGTGGCATTTTTGGGACATGTAATCAACAAGGATGGAGTTTCTGTTGACCCTCAGAAAATTGAAGCTGTCATGGATTGGCCTAGACCGACAAATGTGACAGAAGTCTGAAGTTTTCTGGGACTTACAGGTTATTACCGGAGGTTTGTGAAAGACTTTTCTAAGCTCGCCTTGCCATTGACTCAGTTAACTCAGAAAAATATGCCATTTGACTGGAATGAACAAAGAGAGGCAGCTTTCCAAGAGTTAAAAACCAGGTTAGTGACTGCACCAATCTTAACTTTGCCTAATGGTACTGATGGGTTTCAAGTGTACGGTGATGCTTCTTATAAAGGCCTGGGGTGTGTACTAATGCAAAACGGAAGGGTGATTGCCTATGCTTCTAGAAAACTCTGACCTCATGAAAAGAATTACCCAACACATGATCTTGAATTGGCAGCCGTGGTGTTTGCTTTGAAAATATGGCGTCACTATCTGTATGGGGTAACTTGTGAGGTTTATACAGACCATAAAAGTTTGAAATATTTCTTCACCCAAAAGGAGTTGAATATGAGACAAAGACGTTGGTTGGAACTAATCAAGGACTACGATTTGCAAATCTTGTATCATCCAGGAAAGGCTAATACCGTAGCAGATGCCTTGAGCCGGAAATCTAGTGCGAATTTGTCATGTTTGCTATCCAACTGAAAAGAATTGTTGACTGATCTTGAACAAGATGGACTCTTAACTGCTATTGCCGCTCAACCTACAATCCTTGATGAGATCCAACAAAAACAATGTGAAGATGAATACTTGAAAAAGATCATAGAGGAATTTGATTCGAAGCCAAGGCCGGGATTTGTATTTGAGAATGAGGTGCTAAAATTCCATAACCGTCTTTGTGTACCCGATTGTTGTGACTTGAGGAAACGTGTTATGACCGAAGCTCACAGTAGTAAATTTGCTATGCATCCGGGGAACACGAAGATGTATCATAATTTGAAATAGAATTTTTGGTGGCCTAGGATGAAAAAGAGTATTGCGGACTTTATGGCTAGATATCTACAGTGCCAACTGGTAAAAACCAAACACCAACGACCCGCCGGTCTGCTACAACTACTCCCAATACCAGAATGGAAATTGGAGCACATTACCATGGACTTCATTGTGGGATTGCCTCGTTCTTCTCGAGGTATGGACTCTATCTGGGTTACAGTTGACCGTTTAACGAAGTCTACCTATTTTCTGCCTATGAAAACTATTTATAACGCTGATAAATTGGCCAATATCTATATGACTGAAATTGTGAGATTGCATGGAGTGCCAGTATCTATTGTGTCTGACAGCGAATCAAAGTTTGTATCGAGATTTTGGCAGAGTTTGCAACAAGCTTTGGGAACTAAATTGAGACTGAGCAGTGCTTATCACCCACAGATAGATGGCCAAACTGAACGAACGAATCAAACTCTGGAGGATATGCTTAGAATGTGTGTGCTAGACCTCCAAGGGAATTGGGAGACCTACTTGCCATTAGCTGAATTTGTGTAGAATGGCTCCTTACGAAGCTTTGTATGGAAGAAAGTTTCATTCTCCAATATGTTGGGCGGAAGTAGGTGATAGACCTTTGTTGGGACCAGAACTTGTGCAAAAAACAACCAAGAAGTGAAGCTGATACAGCAACACCTGAAAACTGCACAGAGTCGGCAGAAAAGTTATGCCGATGTTCGAAGAAGAGAGAGGGAATATGAAGTTGGAGATTACGTGTTTATAAAAGTGACCCCAATGAAGGGTCAAACTCGGTTTGGTGTTAAGGGCAAATTGGCGCCGAGGTATGTTGGACCTTATGAGGTCCTTGAAAAGATCAATCCGGTATCGTATCGGGTAGCCTTACCTCCAGTAATGGAACATATGCACAACGTCTTTCATGTATCGATGCTACGAGAATATTTGAGGGATCCACTTCACGTCCTTGAACCAACACATGTACGCCTGAAAGATGATTACACATACGAGGAAAGACCTATCCAGATTGTGAATCGCCGGATCAAAAGGTTGAGAAATAAAGAAATACCGTTGGTAAAAGTTGATTGGTAAAACCACGGAGGAACCTATGCAACTTGGGAAACCGAGGAAGACATGATGAAGAGATATCCGGATTTGTTCCCATTGGACCCAATGTTGATTCAGAATGAAGGTAATTCGAGTTTGGGGACCAAACTCTTTTAAGGAGGGAAGACTGTAATAACCCCGACCTCCGATTAATGCTAAAACATGATTAATTATGCCTAACAGTAATTTAGAAGGAATCTGGGATTAATTTGCGTATGTATTGCATTAATTCTGTGTTTCTATCTGTTTGCCATAAACTAATATGTTCATGTTTAAACTTTGAACTAAGAATTGAAAGCCTTATCGGCGCCCGATTTTGAAATTGATTAGTGCTTCTTGTTAATTAGAATTTATGAGATTTTATGGCATGTTTAATTAGAATTTGATTTGGTATGGTTAAGTTAGATTAATTAATGTTAAATTACATTAGTTTGGCTTTATTACCATAATGCCACTAAGTGGGCTTTGCTAAATTAAATGTTTAGTCTTGAATTACACTTAGAAGCATAACATCTCCTTAGCCACTTCTTGGAGTCAAAACGTGAGCAAGAGAGCTAGAGAGAGAAGAAGTTTGATTTCAACAAAATTCCTAGGAGAATTGGAAGAATTGATGAGTAGTATGCATATTTGAGCTTCTAGGCTTGGAATTGAAGACCTAAAGGAAGGAGTTACCTTCTTGATTGTGAATTCAAGTCATTTCTTGCATGATTCATGTGACATTAGTGATCTAAGACAAGAATTGAATTAAACATGTTGAATTAGAGCTTAAATCATGCATGCATGTCCATATCATAACAATTTGAAGTGTTTTCATGGAAATTCTTGCATGCAAGGCCATATTCTATGGTTACATTTTTGGAGTATTGAATTCAAATGAATACTTGCATGTTTTGTTCTTTAATATTTCTTGGAAGTTTGTTTGAAATTGTATTTAATTGACTCACCTTTGGGCTTTGATTTCTCAAATTGATCTTTAAAACATGTTATACTATGAGTTTAAAGTGTTTTTCCAGAAAATGGGCCCAAGAGGTTGAGATTTGGGTAGTTGAATGCTTGGTTTGAGCTTGGCAGGCAAATCTGGAAATTCCAAAATTTGGCTTCCTCGCTCGAACGAAGGATTCCACGCTCGAGCGACCATCGTTTGTTCAGAGCTCCACTCGAGCGAAAGAATTGTGGCTCGAGCGTAAATTGCAAGCTCTCAGGTTTTTGGTGCACGCAGACGCACGCTTAAGTGACAAGACCTACGCTCGAGCGAAGGGTGTGTCTCACACTCGAGCAAGCATCGAGCATTCATCGAGCGTAAAATTTCAATAACCAGTACTTTTGCATTTTTATAGACCGCTCGAGTGAAGAAGTCTACACTCGAGCGACCCCTCTGTTTTGGCAAGCTCGCTCGAGCGAAGAAAGCTACGCTCGAACGAGACCCCTGTTTTCAGCAAATTTTGAAAAATGTTTTCCAAGGCATTTTTGCATCCTCATTCCATCCTAGGCATTCCTAGGCCATGTTTAAGACTCTATAGTGAGGATTAAAGAGTAGAAACACACTAAGAACCAACGACGTAAGTTTTGTATAATTAGAACATGTGTTTCAAGTGTGTTTCTGTTATGTGCTATGTGGGTCACGTGCCGCGTCCTGTTTGACCTATCTGCTTCGTCTGTCTGATTCAAGATCAACTGTGAGTAATAACTTAGTAAAGTTATGTTCAACCGTAGCTATTTTCTGTGTGATAAAATAAGATCTGTTTCCTGAAATAACATGTTCTGTACAATGAACGATTGTCCAATTTCTGTTATGTATTCGTGACATCATTGGCATCATGTGATATCTATTCTCTGTTACCCGGATCCCAAGGTTCCTTCATGGAACTGACAAGCTATCTGTGCCAGGCTGGAGGTTCCTAATTGGAACTGACAAGTTTACAAGTTCCTAGTCCGGAGGTTCCTTTATGGAACTGGCAAGTTATCCTCACCCGGCCGGAGGTTCCTCTATGGAACTGACAAGTATGATCTAAGATGCTTTGTAATTAATCTGTTAGCACTAACGGATGGACTATGTATGATTGAACATGACTCGTAATTTCTGTCTATATATGATCTGGACAATTGATGAATTTGATACAAATCTAATTATGTTTTCTGAAACTATATGAACTCATTCATTGAAACACTTTACTTTGTTGTTATTCACTGGGCTTTCGCTCACAGTTTATATTATGTATGTAGGTGAGACGGCACCTGACCAGGGCCAGAGTTGACGGCCTTCTGTTCCGTTTTGTCAGCCAACTATTGTGCCTCTTAAGGAGGTTCCGAACTAAGCCTAACGCCATGGTTGTTTTTGTAATTCATGCTAGTCTCTGTATATGTTTTGTAAAGATAGCTCTTGGGTTATACATGTTGTAAATATTGTGTACCTGGACTAGCATGTTTATGCATATATACATATAAGTTTTGAAATGTTCTGTCCCATGTACGTTGTCACAGCTCATTGGACCTTGTTTATTTTGTATTATTGCTTCCGCAGCCCCTTACTATTTGCTAATCTATTCAGAGGCCTTTGGTAATCCACGGATTACTGGCCGGTTACGATGCTAAACCTATAGGGGCGGGTTTGGGTCGTGACAGAGTGGTATCAGAGCACGTGTTCTACCGCACACACGGGTCCGTATGAGCTTAGGATGTCCTAGTAAGCATTAAGGGCATTTCATCTGCATGTGTGAGTGTGTGGTAATGCAACTGAATATGAAAACTGAATGTACATTTGAATAAATGGATTGAGGGAAATTTAAAATAGATGCATCGGACGACCTTGGGCCCAATTCATGTTTTTATCTAGTGCATCAAACGACTACAAATCCAAACGTATCAAACGGCCTCGGGCCCAATTCATTTGTATCATACGACCTTTGGCCCATTCATTCTTATCAAACGGCCCTTAGCCCAATCATTCATGTCCAACGGCCTTTGACCCAATCATTCATGTCCGACGGCCTTTGGCCCAATCATTTATATCCAACAGCCTTTGGCCCAATCATTCATGTCCAACGGCCTTTGGCCCAATCATTCATATCCGACGGCCTTTGGCCTAATCATTCATATCCAACGGCCTTTGGCCTAATCATTCATACCCAACGGCCTTTGGCCCAATCATTCATGTTCGACGGCCTTTGGCCCAATCGTATGGCATAACAAATATTGTCCACCTTTCAGATTAACAAGCTTACGAAACTCAAATAGGAGTAAATAATTGGACAAATAGCATACTTCAAAATATCTTTATTAAGATATTACTCACAGTGATCTGCTGGTGGGTTCGCCCTTGTGCTTGACCCTACACAATACATAACACATATGGGTCGCAAATAATTCAATCCGTTCTTAATCCATACATCCCTCTTAGGCATTTTTCTTATCCTTTTAACTCATTTATAATGTTCAATGCATGACTAAGAGTACTTAGAAATGAAAGAGAACGGAAAACAAAACTTAAATCAACTTTACAAAATTTCTGAAATAAGGCTCCCTACTCGAGCGCGGTTTCTTCCGCTCGAGCGAAGCTCTCTTGACTGCAAAAGTACCGGTTGCCTCATTTTTACGCTCAAGCGTAACTTCGGACGCTCGAGCTGGAAGCCAAACTACGTGGCTTGGCGCTCGAGCGTGACTCTCCCCGCTCGAGCGGACATCATTGTCCACAAAAGTTCTGGGAGCTAGCATTTCACGCTTGAACGGCCCTTTCCCCGCTCGAGCAGACATGCCAAATTCTAGAATTTCCAGAAGTGTTCTTGAAATTCAAATTCAACATTTAAAGGCCCAAAACTCATGTTCTTGGTTCAAAAATGTGGAAACACACTATATATCATAAAGATATAAGCAATATGAGGCCAATTATTCAAAATCATGATTAAATTCTCAAATCTTTTAACATTCTTCTTGACATGGTCCAACTCATGCATTCTAACTTCATACAAACTCCATATCTCTATGGATCATTCATGCATGTGCAATATAAACCCCAATACCATTTCAAATGACACAAATGATGCTTATTCTCATGAAACTCAACAAAACCATGCTTGCATGTATGATTTAACACTCATTTTTCCCATATTCAACTTGTTGCATGTTTGATTAAGCAAAATCATGGCAATTCCATATATGCATGTGCATATTGACTTCAAATTCTCCAAATTCAACACAATTCACATTCTTGACTATAATGTAACTTGAATTCATAGAATTACAAACTCAAACCCATGAATTTACTCACCTAGGAGCTCCAATTCTTCAAATTCTAGTTAGTTCTTGAGTTAATCCACTTGATTCTCTAATTTCCTTGCAAAATCTACGATGTTGCCCCTTCTCTCTCTCCAAATTCGGCCCTCTCTCTCTCTAGAGTATGATTTTCAGATTTTGAGCTCCAAGCAAAAATGAATATGAGTGTAATAAGGCCCTTATATATGTTGGCCTAATCAACTTGATCAAGGCTAAGTAATTGAGCCTAATTTAATCGTTCTGAATCTAATTATTTCATTCTGAATCAATTTTCAATTAAATTTCAACATAGGCTTTAAAAATTACGCCAATCACAATGGCGTAGTCAATTTCAGTTTCTGTGGCCGATAAGGCCTTCAATTTTCAGTTTATAATAGTAAGTTGAACAGATTTTCCTACGGTGAACAGATATAAAGCCAAAACCACATATAATCATATAAATGGCACCCAAAATCATATTAAACACGTAATCATAATCATAATTAAGATTAATTAGCGTAATACGGAACAGAGTTATCACATTCAAAAAGTGCAAAGTAGAAAACACAGGTGTTGAACATATATAAAGCAGAAAATGTGAAATAGAAAGTATAAGTACAAAGAGGGAACTGAAATGCATACCTCCCAAGCTCGCCAGTAGCCTCCAATTCGCTCTCCCCTCATACGGGATGTGGAGCTCATATAGCCGTAGAGGGTGGCAAGGCCAACTCCATCCCAGTCATAAAATCGAACCCAAGGCAGGGTCACCAGGGCGCTCAACAAGTATAAACCTACGGTGTTCCATCTGTTCAAAAACACGGTGGTACCGAAGAGAAACATCAAGAAACCCTAGGCGTACTACTCCATCTCCTCTGGTGTCTTAAGCTCGCTATCGCAGAACTACTCAACGAACCAACTGTATCTCACCATATGTAGACACCCCATTTTTGACTGCCCTTAAGACTTGAGCGCTACTGATTGTTTACTTAGTGATGCAGGCTATGCTATGCAAAGGGTTGATTTCTTTGGCAAGGAGAGCGTCAAATCCAAACCTCACACCCCTTTTTGGACCAAAATTATTTTGAATGGTTTTTCAACCTTAAAACCCTCTCTTTCAAAATATTTTTGAAATAAAGTTCCTACGATGTTCTGACGCTCGCATTTTGTTGAATATTGCGCTTTTCGGTAAACCGAGCAAGGACAAATTGGAAATGAATGAAAGGGAGGTGAAATCTCTGAAAAATCTTTTAAAACACCTTATCTAGGGGTTTGGAGTTGAAGAAAATAAGAGGAGAGGAAAGAAACCAAGTTGGGGGAAAAGATAGGCATGAATCGTTGAGAGAAAGTCGAGCAACCCTCGCTAAATCGAGCCTACCCTTTTGTATACTTGGATTTAAGCTGTGAGACCACCACCGCTGGAAAGAAGACTTCCAGGGCTTCATTTTTCACTCAAGAATCTCCTAAAGCCGAGTCCGGATGGGGGAGATATGATTGGTTAGAGTTGGGCATCAATCTGGTTAGGACTGAAACTGAGTAGTCTTCACTAAAATGAGAATATCTCTTAGGAAACTTGGAATTTTGATGTGTGGCTACTACCATTGGAAATATTATTTCCGGGGCTTCAATTTGGACACAAGAATGACCTGCAAAGGAGTCTAGATGAAGGAGTTATGCCCATTTGAAGTCAGACCTGTAGAGCAGAATTTGTAGTCGGCCACAAATGTGCACAGTCGGCCATCACAAGTAGCAGGTCGGCCCCAAAGATGGCCGGCCAGCCAAGAGTGACCCAAACTCAAAATTTTTGAAGATATTTTGTCCTCCAGCTGTTTCCAGGTTGTGCCACCTGTCCTAGCTCAGATATTTTCGACCAAAGCTCTTGCTTTTGCTATATATGGAGGCTATATCTCATATTTGGCAAGGAGAACATATTGAAGGGTTAGAAAATTTTGAGAGCTTCTCACACTAAAATCCCTCTCTCTCTCTACAATTTTTAGAGCTTAATCTCTACCTCTCTCTCTAGAGTTCACTCTCTCTTGCCCTTTTGTGCATGAAAGCTTAGATACACCATACTTTTGCATACACATCCTTGATCAAACTTGACCACCATTGGGCTGAGATTCCTTAGGACTTTGTTTGAGCTCCAAAAGGTGGTTTGGGCTCAGATTTTGGGCTGGTTTTGCAGCTGTGCATCAAGGGTAAGAACTCTCTCCCTTTTAGCTTATTTTGCATGCTTGCTTGGCCATCTTTTCACACTACTTTGGGGTGGTGTTGAACTACAAAAACCTCTATTTTCCCTCTATTTTTCAGTCCTAAAAGTGTTGGTTTGTGCCTTGGTTGGCTAGGGGGTTGTCCTCCTTTTTGCTCCTTGGCTTGTAAGGCCTTTTGAGCTAACTTTCAAACTTTTCAAACAACTTCCTTTTGGCCTTAGAACCACTGAATTCCAAAGGAATTTCAGTGGTAGAAAACTTGTTTTGAGGCTCAAAATAGGAGGGGGTGGTCCCCCCTCCTCTTCTCTTGTTTACTTGTGTTGATGACCTATCAAATGAGCATGAATTTCTCCCTTCTTGAGGCTTAGTTTGAGCATGTTTTTTGTGACTTTTTGGACATGCTTTAACTCTGATTTTGGCTGGTTTGGTCACTTCTTGCTTGTATTTTGTACTTGTAGTGCAAATCGTGCTTACTAGCTTAACATGCTTGATGCTACAGCCTATTATTTTAGCATGTATTGGCTCCATTCCAGCACATTTTTTATAATGTTTTGACATGCTTTAGGACTGTTTTGAGTGGTCTTGGTCATTTGAGCCATGCTTTGTATAGCTATAGTGCAAGGGCCTTCACTAGTCTTGAGTTTTGAGACCACTAGCATGCTATATTTGTGATGTGTGCATGGCATGGCATCAATTGATATGTAATTTCAGATCATAAACTTCTACCATACTCTCATGTTTATCACTCTTTCATTGTATTTAAGAGTTGTGCCCTTATGCCTTGTTTATGAGCTAATTCGGGAGCCTATCTTTCTTGCCATCTATGTTGCAAGTTGTAGACGTGCCCCGAGGACTCGTGAGAAAATCTTGTTTGTTCTCTAGCATACTACAGTTCGAACTCAAATGTCACGGTTCTAAATCTAGTCTCACAAAGTGCAATACAAGACCGATAAATCACCAAAGAGTCCAAATCCGGCAAATCGTTTTGGAAAACTAATTTTTAAGAAAGAAGTGTCAAACATGGACTGCTTTGCTAGATACAGAGTTGCCACCTAAATATTTTATTTTTGGGGAATTTAGGAAACCCTAACTCGTTGCCTAAGGCCATGTGTCCGTCATCACCAAAGTTGCCTCGGCTCGGGAACTTGGGTATGATTGGGGAAGGTCATGCAATGAGCACTCCCGCTCACCCGATCAAAGATCGGCCTATATTAAGCATGATATCTTGTTTTTGAAAACACATGCGTTCTCATTCCGGTTAATTAGCTAGAATTACTATGTGATGCGCACAACACACAAGTATAGACTAGATTGCCTAATTTGGAACAAAGCATCGCATATCCGTTTGTTTGGAAATGGTTTGATGTTTGCTACTCGCAAGTAGGCTAAAACACGGATTTCAATGAATCGTTCCAATTCAAGTAATCCAACCTTCACCCACAGGGATTCAGGCAGTTATATCACATAAGCAATTAGCCTCATGGCAAACATGCTGTCATGGAAACACTTACACACATGCAAGATGCTAAAGCATAAACATTCACAGTGTATTCCGAGCCAAAACAAAGAACTAGTTAGTAATCAATGATGATCCTAATTCATGTCGAGATAGGTAATGCAACACAGGCAAAATGCAATTAGAATAGGCTCGACTATTCTAAGATGGCATATGAGATGCGACAATTCGATACATGTATTCAAATAGGAATTGAAATACAATGCAGTACAGATGGATGGATGCAAACATGCGAGCATAAGGTATGGTAAATGAAATATGCCCTAAAACTAACCATCGTAAGCGATTAAGTCAAAGGGAGAAAGAAGTGGGGTTGGAAGACATGCATCACACACACGCACGCTTATTACAACAATTGCGCCCTCTCGACGGAGGGACCGAAAGAATAGTACAAATCAACTAATTAACTAACTTACAAGCTAATTAATTATTATACAACTCTTAACTAATTAAACAAATTAATTAAGCTATGAAAACAGTAAAGCAGCCTCGAGAAGTGGAACAAATGCATGCTTGGTCAGCTTCGCTCGGAAATCCGTTGCCATGCCTCATGTTGCCTTTGTTTGCACTGTTTTTCACCTCTGAAAACTATAGAATTCTCTATGATGATTCTGAATCACCTCAAGGACACTCTGAGAGGCCATCGGCCAAGGGAAACTGGTCATCGACCAAAAATAAATCTCTCAGCCAGACATTTGTAGCAGACCGGCCATCTCTTCCTGTAAAATGCTCCTTTTGCTGCAGCAAAGGACAAACGGAGCATGGCAATATATTTACAAGACAATGTTTGCAACTACACCCCTTATCATGTTTAAGACTCAAAAGAGTGTAGTTCTCGACCCTCGGACCACCAATCACGCATTCCAATGCATGATGGCCAAACGAGCCAAGTGTGCAATTCAATTTCAAATGAAATGCACAAAACACATAAGGGGCCCCAACCTCTATCATGCTTGATCAAGAGGCAAGGGATGCACACATAATGCAATGCAAACATGCAAGCATGATGCAAAAAACTCAAGCATGCAACAAGTATGCAACAAGATCATGCAATACATCTAATATGCAATAGGCATATAACCTAAACATGTAAACATGCATGGCATGCAACAACATGCAAAATGAAGCAAGCATGCAACAACATGCAAAGATGGACTTAAACTAAAGTGGACAACTCTTAAACATGCCCAAATCAGTGGCCAAAATGCTAAGAAATGATACACAAAAGCACATACAAACATGCACATGTGATGGCCTATCACCTAGGCATGGGAGGGCAACTTTCGAGAACACTTAAAGGGGACAAATATGGACATGTGACAAACATGGTAAGCTTTGAAATCACACATGGAAAGGTGCCAAATTGAGCAATCAAAGTAAGCAAATCATGCAAGAAGGCTTAAAACTTAAAACTAGCCAAGGGACTCAAACCATGGCCATGCGAGGCAAGCCCCAAAGGGCCAAGGGCTATCAAAACAGTTCCAAGACAGGTCAATAAAAGACCAAAAACATGGTCGAAACTAGCCAACACAAGCTAGAACACAACACCAAAAGCATGAGGCATGCAAGGCTACAAAGGGGTGTTACACTACACCTATCAAAACCAAACATGGCATAAATTATCCAATGAAAAACAGAGTTATGGAATATCAAAATAAGCCCAAAAACCCACTTAGATGGCATCCTAAAGACCTAAGCATGGAGGCATACACAATGGTCCGTTCATGAGGCATAAGACATCAACTCTTTAAAGCATTAAAGGAGTGATAGGTGCAAGTGTATGAGCATGAAACATGGACTGAAATATCATAACAAATTATGCCAAATCATTGAAATGAGCCAAGTAATGCATTCTAGTGACTTGGACACTTGAAGCTAACAAGCTAGGATGCCTTAGGGCTATACAAAGCATGTCATGCATGGCCAAAACAACCAAAATCAGAGCTTAAGAATGCTACAACATGGACAAAAACTTCTTAAAGTTAAGCCAAAACATGCAAGAATGATGGTCCAAATGCATGAGACATATTAGGCTACTTCATGGAAATGCACTACAAGTGTATGGAACATGCAAGGAGCTATTAAACCAAACCCTAACAGAGGTATGACATGGTGAAATAAGCCCAAGAACACACTGAAATGGCCACAACATAGGCTAGAATGGCATGCTACTTCATGAAGCATATAAAACTAGTGTGTGTGATTTACACTACAAGTGTATAAACCATGCATGGAGTGACCAAACCAAGCAAAAATAGTGGTAAGCCTCAACAAAATAACCACAAATACATGCTAAGATACAAGCTAACACAAGCTTAACAAACATGTTCACTCATGAGGCATATAAAGCAAGTATTGAAGATACAAGGAGAGGGGATGACCCTCCCCTTTTTTGGGACCTTAAAACACCATCCCCACCACTGAAATCCCTCTGGATTTCGGTGGTGGGAAGGCCTAAACAAGGTGACCCCAAAGCTTAAAAATGAAGCACAAGAACAAGGCCAAACAAGGCCTAAGAGGGGGTAAACAACCCCAAACCAAAAAGTGACCTCAAATAAAGGTCTCAAGCACACAAAAATAGAACTTTTTTCAATTTAGAGTTAAGCTTAAAACAATAAGAAAGAAGGTCTAAAAGCTTAAGCGAGAATGGGGGATCAAAAGGTAGTTTGCTCACCCTTGAAGAACACCTCCAAGAACAAAGCTCCAGCAACTTCCTCTGACTAAAACCAGCTCAAGAACTTTGAAATCAACCTCAAGGGACCCCAGCTCCAAGAGGATGGTGTTCTAGTGTGTGTTTGTGTACAATAGTAAGACAAAACAATACTTTAGAGCACAAAACAAGGTCAAACAAAAGAATATAGATACAAAAGTATGTCTATCCCTCAAGACTGAATTTTTTGAACCTCTAAGAAGGGAGGAGGAGCTCCCTCTTTATAGAAGTTCAATTCCTAAGCTTGTTGAGCAAGCTAAGCAATTGAAATAAATCCCTCCATATAGTGTATGGAGGATGTGAATTGTGCATGCCAGCTGTGACAGCTGGCATAAAATATCTGCAAAAAGCAGATGAACAGGGCTCAGCCAGAAAATATGGCCGATTGACCAACATAAGTGCCGATCGACCAAAAAAAGTACCAATCGGCCAACACTTTTGGCTAATGGCTTCATTCCTTGGCCGATGGGTTGAGGGGATGGCCAACAAGCCACCCTCTTTCCTCAAAAGTAAAAACACAAGTCCTTGGTCCACAACCAAGCACAAAACAGACAAGTTGAGAGATCTTGAGGCAAGGCGCGCGGCCGAGACCTCCGGGAACTCAAAACGAACACGAACATGGATGATCATCGAGTGTTCAAACGATGACGTCCAAGTCTTGAGGACGATCAAAAATGGGGTGTCTACACAAGTCTAGCATGTTTTTGCTACCATTTTGACCTGCCTTAGGTTTGTTTTGAGTGCTTAAGGTCATTTGAGCATTGCTTAGTATGGTTGTAGTATAAAGCCCTAGACTAGCTTTGTATTTCAAGCTCTTGGCATGCTTTATTTGAGCTATTTGTGTGATATGACATTACTTGGCATGTAATTTCAGAGCATATGTCATTGCCACACTCTCACATTTTCCACTCCTTCGATGTGTTTGAGAGTTGTGTCTTCATGCCTTGTTGGCGAGCCATCAAATGTGCATATTTTCCTTGTGTTATATGCCTTGATCTTAGTGTATTTTTGCCACTGTTTTGGCATATTTAACCTCTTTTCGGGGTTGGTTTGGTCATTTAGGCTTAGTATTGTATGCCTATAGTGCTATGCTCTTTGCTAGTTTCAATGCTTTCGACTCCGAGTATGCCTTGCATGCATCATTTGTGTTTTGATGTCATTTAGCATACTATTTCAGTGCTGGAATATATGTCATTGCATCCCATTCTTCATTTGTTATATCACTTTGAAAGAGGTTTTAAGCCCTTTGTTGGTTTGAGCACGAAATCGAGGCGTTCATGCCTAATGGTTTTAGCCTTCTCTTGAGGGTTTCTACTAACCAATGGCATGATGCTTCTTTCATGCTTGAGCTGCTTGTGGCTTAGTCCGTCTTTCCATTTAGAGGACTTCTCACTTTTGGACTTAACCGGTTAAATGGCTTATCAGTAATCTAAAATGAGTAAACAAAATGAATCAAAGTAAAACATGCCAAGCTAACATATTTGTGTTGCATTGCATGTGTTTGGATCAGACGTTAATCCAAACACAAGAAATGAAAGATGTTTCATACTTGAAGTGATGAAACGTGCCTCATTTCTTAGTCACCGACACCCTTGATCGTGCATGATAGGGTAGAAGTTTTACCAAGTCTATTTGTGCATTCATTGACTTGTACACATTTGGCTTCTCAGCCATCGTGCATTGCGATGCTCAGTTGGTGGCCCGAGAGTCGAGTACCACACTCCTTTGAGCTTGAGATATGATAAGGAGTGTGGTGGTACACACATGTCCTTGCAAATACACTGTCATGCCTCTGTTTGTGCTTTGTTGCAGCAAAAGAAGGAAATTCAGGGAAGTAGTGGCCGACCGGCCACATCCCTCAGCCGACCGACCATCATTACTGGCCGATGGCCACCATCTCTGGCCGATGAGTTCTCAGAGTGTTCTTAAGATCAGATAGAAGCAATCTGGAAGTTGGCACAATTTTCAGAAGTCCAAAAGAGTGCAAACAGAGGCATTTAGAGGCAAGGTAGTGGATTTCCAGGAGGACACGACCGAGCATGCATATCTCCCTCACCCACGAGACCATTTATCACTTTGTTAGCTAAATGTAGTTAATTACCTGTGTTGTAATTAATTAGTTTAAAATGTTGTAATATTCTAAATTAGCTTAGCATAGCTAGTTTTCAATTCGGTTTGTAATTAATTATCTAGAATAGTTAAATAGTTGGTTTGTAATAAGTAGCTTAGCTTATTTATTCGAACCCTCCGTCGAGAGGGCAAATGTTGTAATAAGTGTGCATGAGTGTGTGAATGCCTTCCAACCCCACGTCTTTCTCCCTTTTATTTACCAGCTCTTGATGGTTAGTTTTAGGGCATGTTTCAATTAGCATACTTATGCTTTGCATACGTGCATCATTCATTCATATTGCATGCACCGGGCTCGGCACATCATTCAAACTACATTGTATTTCAATTCCTATTTGAATACATGTGTCAAATTGTAGCATTCATATCCATCTTAGAATAGCCGAGCTTATTTAGCTGCATTTTGCATGTGTTGCATTAGGCATCTTAATATAGCTAGGATCATGCATTGATTTCTAACTAGTTTTCTTTCTTTGGCTTGGAGTACACTGTGAGTGTTTATGCTTTAGCATCCTTGCATGCGTGTAAGTGATTGCCATGATAGCATGCTTGCCATGAGGCTATGTGCTTAAATGATTAACTGCAAGAATGCCTGTGGATGAAGGCTTCATTACTTGAATTAGAACAATTCATCAAAATGTAAGTTTCAAGCCCACTTGAAGTGGCAAATCATTATGTTTTTAAGCCTACCTTGTTTTGGTGGCAAATCCGCGTTTTAGCCTACTTGCGAGTAGCACCTTCAAACCGCTTTTCGAAAAACAAACATGTGATGTTTTGTTCCAACTTGAGTGATTTAGTCTATACTTGTATGTTGTGCGCATCACATAGTAAGCTAGCTAATAAATCAGAATAAGAACACATGTGTTTATAAAAACAATATATCATCTTAGTAGAGGCCGATCTTTGATCGGGCGAGTAGGGGTGGTCATTTCAGGACCTTCCCCTCTCGTACCCAAGTTCCCAAGCCGAGGCAACTTTGGTGATGATGGACACGTGGCCCTAGGCACGAGTTAGGGTTTCCTAAATTTCCCAAAATAAAATATTTAGGTGGCGACTCTGAAATTTGGCAAAACAGTCCGTGTTTGACGCTTTTTTATTAAAATCAATTTTTCAAAACGATTTGCCGTATTTGGACTCTTTGTTGATTTATCAGTCTTATATTGCACTTTGTGAGATTAGATTCAGAACCGTGACAGGAGTTCGAACTGTAGTAGCTATGAACCCAATTGGCGCCTTCTCCGAAAGGAGGGTGCGTGGAGCGGAGTTCGGGTGGTCTACACCATGGCCGGCCAATATAGGGGTGGGCGTGTCCCCAACAGGTAGATCCAAGCGACCTCTCACTCACCCATATCAATGTCGAAAGGGATCAGATCACCCCCTACTTCTAAGCCTGTGATCAAGGAAAAGTCGTAGGGAGTCATCATCATCTCCCCGGCAGTAGAAAGGTGAAAGGAGTTGGTGGTGTCCCAACACCTCTCCACCAACGCTTCGAGAAGAGGGCGGCTTGCTATGACACGTGACAGTCCAAAGTAGAAAAGGCCAAAGCCAACCTCATCGACGATATCGTGGACCCCGGCAGGGAGCTCATCATACCAATCCCTCGCCATCGTCGCTTCGTACCCCTTGTAGGCACGGGAGTCTCCCTGTGGCAGAGATAAAAAGAATGAATCAGGCAGTGATGAAAAAGCAATCAGATGAAAGGTAGTGCAAGAAATGCAATTAAAGGAAAGACAAGAATGCATGAAAATAGAGTTCATACCTCGGTAGCGCTGGAAAAAATGTGGAAGTCTGGCTCCTTCAAGAGGAGATCCTCTGGTATGCCACGAGCAAAGTCACTGAAACGCCTAATGCCTCCAGGTGGTAATATATGTGTGCGGGGATGATATGTCACCGGATCGAAGGGCTACACTCTCAGTGGTAACGGCTCTAGCTCAAACTCTGGCACAAACTCTGCCTCAAGGTCAACCTCAATGTCCTTTGTCGCCCTGCCAGCCTTGACAACTGCTAGCTCCTCTACCTCGGCTATAGGTGGAAACACAGGTGGAACCTCAAGGGGAGCTCCGTCGTGCGGTATATCGTCTGCCATTTAGGAAAATTGGTGAAAAGTGGGTGAAAGATGAAGAAAAATAGAGAAAAGATAGAAAACTTGGAAAAAGTCAACCCTAGGAGAGAGAAAATAGGAGAAAAAGTCAAAACTCGAAAAAGTTTTCAAAACCCGAGAGAAACTCATGTGATGCGTTAGGATTGCAAATCACACCACCTTTCCTCCTCTCGCCTGTGACGCGTTAGGATTGCAAATCGGTTAAAAACATCGGGTGCGCCCTGTGTTCACACCACCTTTCCTCCTCTCACGTGTGACGTGTTAGGATTGCAAATCGATTAAAAACATCGAGTGCACCCGATGTTCACACCATCTTTCCTCCTCTCGTGTGTGATGCATTAGAATTGCAAATCGATTAAAAACATCGGGTGCGCCTGGTGTTCACACCACCTTTCCTCCTCTCGTGTGTGACGCGTTAGGATTGCAAATCAGTTAAAAACATTGAGTGTGCCTAGTGTTCACACCATATTTCCTCCTTTCGTGTGCGACGCATTAGGATTGTGTACGGGGAGCAAATATTCGGTGATGCCCGTACTCCATTCGTCCAAGCCCCTTGTCTGTCCGATCGACCTGTGAACACAACGGCGGTGAGCTACCCGGTGGTGTGTGACCGAAAAACCCCTCCGACGGTCAAGTTAGTACACACTCAGGGATATAGAGAGAGAGGAGAGAGTTTAGTGTTTAGGTTATTCTCACCAAAAGATGTTCCATCCCCAGCATGGGGGGCGCAGTCATGCTTATATACTTTCTGCGCTTAAATCTACTCTCATTGGTCTCTTGACACGTGAAGCTGCTTTCCCATCTGTCAACACAAATCCAGCGGACACCACCTAACCAAACCGCCAGACTACATCAGAGGGAGCTCGGCAGCCCGGTGGCATCACCTCGGCTTTCCGTGATTGTGTTGCGTAACGCGCCTGAGTGCTCCACTCGCCGAGCTCCATAACAACCGAGCTCGGAAGCATTCAGACAGAGCCAAGTTCAAGACAAGTCGGCCGGTGAACACAAGACATTTCCCGCCGAGCTACGTGTGCAACTCATGGACCCGGGTTGGCAGGCGGTCATCTCAGCCAAATAAGCTCGGTCCAAATATTGGACCTGGATCTCCAGCCTAAGCCTCGACTGAGCATGATCAACTCTAGGGAGGCCTCAGTCAGCTCGGCCTAAACAGGGGCCCAAGCCTCAACCGGGCAAAATCCACTTTGGACTGGCCCAAATTAGCTCGGCCCAATATGCCCGGTCTTATCTGTCTAGCTTCTACCACGGCCTAAAGCCAAATTATAAATCCCCCTCACAATTGCCCCTTAATTCCGTCCGCGCAAGCGTGACTGGGATTACACTGTCCCACCGATGTAGATTCTCCCTCAGTTCTTCGTTCGCTAGGCGTTAACCGCACTAATCCCCATGCTCGATTTCTTGACTTGCTCGGTTGACGCCTTGACTTGCCATCTTGTCTCTTCAGTACTGACGTCGCCGCCATTATCGTCCATTTATTGGCCTCGAGCAGCCAACCCAGACGTCCCTTCATATTCAAAATTTTGGCGGTTCTTTTCGCCTATAAACACGCCATATCTCCCCTTCATTCCCCTCTTACTGCTTCACCTCTGCTCCAGAAGAACCAAAGTTGTTGTGTCATCCTCACTACTCAAACTCTATTCTTGCCTTGGATTGAAGGTCGAAGAATCAGCTCTTGCCTCTATACTGGTAAGCTCTTCGAAACTCCACATTGCCTTTTCATTTGGTATTTCACATTCTAGGGCACGAAACCCATGGATTTTAAGATTTAACCCCCCAAAAACCTCTTCTGCCCCTATTATTTTTGTTGTTCTTCAACTCCAGTGATGAACACACGAAGATCTGGAGTAGACCGAGCTCCAGGCCTTCTTTTGATCCCAAAAAACACCCAAACTAAGTAAATTGCGAGTTTGCAAAAACTCCTGTAGGAGCCGAGGTAGACAGAGGGCTTGACCGCTCGACTGGGCTAACATCTGGTCCGCTTAAGCGGCCGAGCTTCTAGATTTTCCTTCGTGACCAAGGTGGTCTGGCACTCCATCTGACCAAGCTAAAGTCAAGCTCATTTTGCGCGACCGCACTCCCACTTATACTTACCCTCCTTTTCCTACAGAGTCCAAGGGGACCACGCACCAACATTGAGGCTCTCAAAGACCGAGCAGCCATCACGCAAGAGTTTGTGCCAAACCAACACAGCCGTGCTAAAACTAGCCAGCTGCACACATAGGGCATTACCGCTTCCTGGTCGATACACCGATCGCTTTAGCCGCATTCCGGGAAGAATACGATATCCCAGACGACGTTCACCTAGAGCTCGGTGCCGAGGACACAACCCCTTGGGGCAAATTAGACCAGTGCCCCTTCATCGTGCTTTCCATTATAGAAGGTGGCCTCCGCTTCCTGGTTAACCCCCTAATGTGCGAGTTCTTGCGGCGTACTGGGCTAGCACCAACCCAAATCTCAACCAACACTTATTGCATTATAAATGGAATTGCCGAGCTAAACAACCGGCTAGGAACCAACCTACGATTAGCCGAGATACTCCGCCAATATACCCTCGAGCATACAGGCAACGGCCTTACCTATTATTTAAAGATCAGACCGGGCAAGGAGAAAATAATGACTGGTACTCCGGACAAAGACTTGCACAACGATGACTTTTTCTGGGTGTCCGATAATTATGAAACAGCTGACGTGTCGGGCTGGTATATCAATAAGAATTTCGGCGAAACATGTAAGCCGTGATTACTGCTCGATTAAATCCTTTTCTTTCTATACTTTATACTTACATCTTTTCTTCTTCTCCTCTTTACAGCAATTGAAGCTTTGCAAGCCAACTATCATTATCCCAACGAAGTAGCCATCAGAACCGTGCTTCGGTACCGTAGCCGAGATTGCCACGAACTTCTCGGTTACGTACCGACCTACAGATACTCCACTCCCTGTCGGAGTAGAGTGACAGACTTCCTTTGAGCGCCGTCGCCACCTCCTGACCCCACACTTCTGAACGTACCACTAATCCGGCTAACCAAAGCAGAAGAGATGGCCAAACGAAGCCGCATCAAAAATCTCATCACTGCTACATCCACCGAGCTATCGAGCATCCCTTCCCGCACAGCCACTGCCGGTCAATCGAGCGGGACCGTGGTTGCATTGGCGTCACCCGCCGCCGGGCAGGCAAGCAAAGAAAGTCGCCGGACTGGGAAAAGGCCTCGCACCACCGATCCCTCAGTCGAGCTAGTTGCGAAGTTGAACACCGAGCAACCGGCGGTCACAACTGACCCAACACCAATGGAAGCCCCAACTGAAGCACCGGGAAAAGGAGATCCCGACAACCGCTTCGGTCAAAGGTGACAAGGAGCACCTCCTAGCCTTTAACCTTACAAAAGCCCTCCTACTGCCGAGCAACGTGGTCGGCATTAACCATGTGCCTGACACCCAGCTGGTGAAGTCCTCGGTCAAGTCTATGACCCGAGTAAGAATCTCAAACTTTTTATTCAAATTTTTCCAAGTGTTTGCTCGGTTTCCTTTCTTCAATCAAAACTCTTCTTCGCAGGCCATCCAGAAACAACATCTGGTCATGGAGTGGATTCATAGACTCCAGCAGAAGGCAACCGATGCTGCCAGCTAGGTTGAGCACCTTCAAACTGAGCTGAGGCGATCAAAAGCTTCTTTGGAGATCGCAAACTCCGACAACTCCAGATTGCTCGGCTAGCTTGGACCCGCCGAGCAAGAGAGGGACACTCTCCGAGCCGAGCTGGAGGCATTGAAATAGTCGAAGAAGGATGAACTAGAAGAGGCGAACAACGCATGTTTCAAGGAGGCCGAGGAGAACTACACGAAGCATGTCCATGCCACCCAAGATATTTTCTTCAAGGCTGGCTGGAAGGTTGCTTGCGAACAGCTTGGCCAAGGATCTGGAACAGACGTGTTTGCCTCTCCCCCAGCTGCCTTTCTGCCGACATACATGGTGCCATACGCCAACGATGTCTTCAGCACATTGCAGGCTGAGGACAAAGAAGACAACAGGGAGGAAGACAAGGAAAATGCCGAGGGAGAAAACCACCCAAAGCAGATCGGCCAGGTGGAGACCGGAGTCCAAGAAAAAAGAACCACGATCGACCTGGAGGCTACTGCTACTGAGGATGAATTTGCTGACCTATCCCCCTTAGTTTAGTTCTGTCTTTTTTTTTTTTTTTTTTTTTGAGAATGTAACCGGGCTACCTACCCTACCTTTTGTAATGCTATTCCACATCAATAGAAAATTCTAATTTCGTCAAGTGTTTGCACTGTTTAAGCTAAACAACTTCAGTCGGTATAAACCACCTCGGCTAAGCAAATCATCAACTCGTCTATGAGCAAATTATCAACCTACATGGCCGAGATAAACCATCTCGGTTGAATCCATAGTTGTGTAAAACATCAACTCATTCAACCGGAGTACAACTTCTCGGTTAAAACCACAGTTGATTAAATCGTCAACTCATTCAACCGGAGTAAAACACCTCGGTTGAAATCACAAAGATGAGTAAATCATCAACTTGTTCAACCGGAGTAAAACATCTCGGTTGAAATCACAAAATTGAGTAAATCATCAACTTGTTCAACCTGAGTAAAACATCTCGGTTGAAATCACAAAGTTGAGTAAATCATCAACTTGGTCAACCGGAGTAAAACATCTCGGTTGAAATCACAAAGTTGAGTAAATCATCAACTTGTTCAACCGGAGTAAAACATCTCGGTTGAAATCACAAAGTTGAGTAAATTATCAACTTGTTCAACAGGAGTAAAATATCTCGGTTGAAATCACAAAATAAGCATCGAAAACAACAGGATGCTTCAGCAAGAATAAGTCACTTCTATTATATTGACAAAAAGGATATTACATTCTAAAGCGTAAGGCAAACAGGTCTTTGCTCAAAAGAATAACATAAAAACCATGAAAAACTTAAAAATAGTACAGTTTGAGGTTGGCTACATTCCATGGCGGGGTATGCCTTTGCCATCAAAATCTTCCAAGTGGTATGCCCCCTTGCCTGCCAGACCGGTTATCCTATAGGGTCCTTCCCAGTTTGCCCCTAGCTTGCCTTCCCTAAGCACCAGTGTGTTGCCCATCACCTTTCTTAAAACCCAATCCCCAACTTTGAACGGTCTGGGGTGCACCATTTTGTTGTATTTTCTGGAAAGCTCTTGTTGGTATGCGCCCACATGGGTTAGAGCCTTTTCTCGGCGCTCTTCCACTAGGTCCAATTCCAGGGCAATGGCTTCAGAGTTTAGCTGGGGCTCAAAACTTTCACTGCGAAGAATGGGTATGCCAACTTCCAATGGGATGACCGCCTCCATGCCATATGCCAAGGCAAAAGGAGTTTCTCCGGTAGATCGCCTCGGGGTCGTCCGGTATGCCTAAAGGACACTTGGGAGTTCCTCGGCCCATTTTCCTTTGGCTTTCTCAAGTCTTTTCTTCAACCCATCAAAAATGGTCTTGTTTGATGCTTCGGCTTGACCGTTGGACTGCGAGTAAGCCGAGGTGGAGTTGTAGAATTCAATCTTCAATTCTTCACAAAATCCTCTGAATAGGCGCCCATCAAATTGGGTGCCATTGTCAGAGATCAGAATTTTAGGGACGCCAAACCGCGTTACCACATTCTGCCAGACAAACCGTTTGACGTCTTTCTCCTTGATAGTTGCTAAGGGCTCAACTTCAACCCATTTGATGAAGTAGTCTGTAGCCGCAATGAAGAACTTCCGGTTGCCTGGTGCCGTTGGGAGTGGTCCCACTATGTCCAGCCCCCACATAGCAAAAGGCCAAGGGCTTGTGAGGAGAAGAAGTTCTCTGGCCGGCTGGTGAATTTGGTGGGCGAACTTCTGGCACTTCTCACATTTGCAGACATATTTCTGAGCGTCTGCTTGCATGCACGGCCACCAATACCCTTGCGAGATAGCTCGGTAGGCCAAAGATCTGCCCCTGATGTGACAGCCACATATGCCTTCGTGAATTTCATACAGGAAAGCTTCCACGCTGTTTGGGTGTACACACTTGAGATAAGGACCAGTGAAAGACTTCTTGTATAAAGCGCTAGAGGGAGAGAGCCAAAACTGCTCTGACTTCACCCGGACTTTATGCGTTTCCTTTTTATCGACTGGAAAGGTCCGCTCTTTTAGGAAGAGGATAATCGGGTCCATCCAAGAAGGGCCAAGCTCGGTGCAGAGTACTTCTGTCTACTCGGGTTCCTCTATACTTGGCCTTGGAAGATACTCAATCAGGAGAGGACTGGGAGATGTTCGGTCGACCATGGAAGCCAGACCGGCTAACTCATCCACACGGTCGTTGTCTTCCCGGCCAATTTGTTGGACCCTGATTGCCTGGAATCGCTTGATGTGTTCTCTCACTAGAGCTTGGTACTTTGCCATTCTGTCATCTTTAGCTTCGTAAACCCCAGACACTTGGTTGACAATGAGTTGGGAATCTCTGTAAACTATTAGCTCGGATACGTGCACCTGAAGCACGCTCTTAAGTCCAGCTAGCAGCACCTCGTACTCGGCCTCATTGTTTGACGTAGGGAATCCGAGTGTGATAGAGTATTCGATGGTCAGACCATCTGGGGAAATCAAAACTATGCCCAGCTCGGCACCGTGACGATTTGAGGCTCCATCTACAAAAAGTTTCCACATCTCACCGACAAAGAGCTTCCAACACTTTGAGGGGTCCTAGGAGGCTTGAAGGTTGATGGGATCACAGTCGCTTCATTTATTCGGTTCCGTCTTTGCTATTTGGTTCCATTCCACCCCTAAGCGAAAGACCGGACCCAACAGGTTAATCTACCATGCTCAAGTCCGAAGTCGCAACACCGGGCTGCAGTACTATGCCGGCTGGAGGTTCTATGGCAGGGTGCGCAAGTTCCGCGATGCCAACATCGCCCTGCTGTGCAATTTCTGGCAAGCTAGCATTCACCTCTTCGACTATCGCGGCAAGATCCACCGGGCACACTGGATGAATTCCAAGTGAGAATTCAGCAACAAAGTCGGCCAATGTCTATGCTTTTATGGCAGTTCGGGGTTGGAACTTGACGTCAAATTGTCCCAATTCGACCGCCCACTTGAGGATTCGACTGGAGAAATCAACCTGCTCAAACAAGGCTTTGAGTGGGAACTCGGTCAAAACAATGATTGTGTGAGCATGAAAATAGTACGCCAATTTCCTGGAGGCCATCATCAGTGCCAAGGCAAGTTTTTCCAACGGCAAGTATCTCGACTCTGCCGGTAGCAAGGTTTTGCTCACATAGAAGATGGGAAAATGCTGGATGCCTTCTGACCGGACAAGCACTGCGCTAACTGCTTGCTGAGAAACGGCTAGGTAAAGGTAGAGTTCTTCGCCGAGCTTTGGTGTCACAAATAATGGAGCAGAAGACAGATACGCCTTTAGCTCGGCCAAAGCCCTGTCACATTCCTCATCCCACGAAAACTTTGATTTCAGAGCTCGAAAGAAAGGGCGGCAGCGATCTGATGACCGGCTTATGAATCGATTAAGCGCGGTGGCCATTCCGGCCAGATGCTGCATGTCCTTCGCCGAGTTGGGCTGCTTTAATTCTTATACGGCTTTGATTTGTGTGGGGTCTGCCTCGATGCCTCGGTTTTTGACTAGGAAGCCTAGGAATTTCCCGGATCCCACGCCGAAGGCACACTTGGACGCATTTAAGCGTAACTTGTGTTGTTTGAGAATGGCAAACATCTCGGCTAAGTCGGACAAGTGGTCTGCCGGATGCCTGCTTTTGACCACCATGTCATCAATGTAAGCCTCCATCGTCCAGCCTAGCAGAGGGGCGAACATTTTGGTCACCATCCTTTGGAAAGTTGCCCCGGCGTTCTTCAAACCAAAAGGCATGACTCGATAGTAGAAGAGTCCCCTTGGAGTGGTGAAAGAGGTTATCTCTTGGTTGGGGCCATGCATGGCAATCTAATGATAACCGCGGTAGGCATCCAAGAAACTGAGCCTTTCATGTCCGGCCGTTAAATCCACAAGCTGGTCTATTCTAGACAGAGGCAAGCTGTCTTTAGGGCAAGCTCGGTTGACGGTCTTGTAGTCAACGCAAACTCGTCACTTCCCATTCTTCTTGGATACTACGACGTGTTTGAAATCCACCAAAGGTAGTGCACTTCCTTAATAACCCGTGCTTCAAGCAAGTTCCTTACCTCCTCTACGACTACCTCGGCATAATGAAGAGATAATCTCCTTGTTCTCTGAATGACTGGCCACGCATCGGGGAAAACATTGAGTTGGTGGAAAATAAAACTTGGGTCGATGCCAGTCATGTCGTAGGGCGACCATGCAAAGACTTCGATATTTGCCATCAAGAACTCTGCCATCTCGGTCTTTTCTTGAGCGGTCAGGCTTGATCCGAGCAAAAAGAACTTGTTTGGATTTTCTGTGTCGAGCCGTACTTCTACCAATTCTTCAACAGCTTTGTCTTCAGCCCTGATGCCCACGTCATCAAGGACACTCTGGTCTTCTGGGCCTTCAATCATTTGCACGAAGCCTTTGCCAGCTCGACTCTTGTTCACTGCCACAAAGCATTGCTTCGACATGACCTAATCACCCCAAATTTCCTCAATTTCCCCCATAGCCGAGGGAAATCTCATAACCTGGTGGTAGGTCGACGCTACAGCCTGCATAGCGTGAAGCCAACCCCTACCGAGGATCAGATTGTATGTAGATGACACCTGCAATACCCAGAACTCCACCTGCTTGACCACGGATCCGGCTTTGATCGGCAAAATTATTTTTCCCAAAGGCCACTCCGGTTGCGAGTTGAAACCTCCTAGTGGCGAAGTTGCTGGAGCCAAGTCTGTGTCTCAGAGTTTGAGTTGTTTAAATGCGTCGTAGTACATAATTTCAACAGAGCTTCCCTGGTCAATCAAGATGCGTTTTACATCGAACTCTTTGACATGGAGGGTGACCACTAGGGCATCATTGTGTGGCATTTGAATGCGCTCTAGGTCCCTTGTAGAGAAGCTAATCACGTCTTTTTCCTCGGTCTTCTCCCTTTTGATCGCGGGCTGGACTGACAGAACTTTCCTCATGTGTTCCGCCTTTTTGATCATTCCTTGGAGCTCGCACACACGCACCGGCTCCACTATGCCGTGGATCACATTAACCACTCCTTGAGGCGATGCCTCCAAGTCCTCCGGCCGATGCGGATCAGCCGGGGCAGGATGTACAGCCTTAACACCCCCATCTATGTAAAGATCTAAGTGTCCGGCTGCGACTAACTCCTCCAAGTGTTGCTTTAGAGGCAAACAGTCCTCTGTCCGATGTCCTCGCTCCCGGTGATACATGCAACAGTATCGCGGATTGAAGCCCTTTTGCGCGTCGCCTAACTTAGCAGGAAACCGAACGTAATCCTCGTCACGGATTTCACTAAGTATGCGATAGATTGGAATCTTAAAGACCGTGGTGATGCCCGTCCGAGCTTTCAACCTTCTGTTAGCATCGGCTATATCATCGCGGGGGTATTCATCTCGGTCATTCCGGCGACCCCTTCCCCAGTTTCGACGATTTGACCCTCGGTCAAATTCCTCAGCGCGATCATTTGGACGGTTAATCTCCTATCCGACCGCATGTACCTTGCCAGCCGACCTCTTGTCTGTTACCACCGGAGTTGTCTTCGTGGTGGACTCCGCCGCATCATCCTCTACTCGGATGTGTTCATTGATGCACTGCATTAGTTGGCCCATGGATGTCAGCAGGTTCATGGTAAGCGAGTCCCGCAGCCTATGTCCGACCGGGAGACCGCGCTTATATTGGGTGATTACCAAGTTGATCGGGCAATCTAAAATCTCGTTGAAGGTTTCCCAGTATCTGGAGTTGTATGCCTTGAGTGTGTCGCTCGACTCCATTTTGACACTGAGAAGGTAGTCCACCTCCATTGGTGTTTTGGTGTTGGTCTTGAAACGAGTCACAAATACTTCCGCCAATTATTGCCACCTTTCGATGCTTCCCTCCGGCAGCCTCTCGAACCATTTCAAGCCTAGCTCACCCAAACTCGACGGAAAGATAAGGCACATAAGAGCGTCATTGCGCCTATGTCCGGCCATGACCTGCCGAAAGTGGCTTAGATGCATGTATGGATCGGTCTTTCCGTCATAGAGCGTAAACTTGGACTGGTGAAAGCCCGCGGGGAGAGGAGTGGTTTCTATCTCAAGGTAGAAGGGGGTGGCGTTCAGCCTCACCAAATCTATGTCTAGGAGGAGAGGCACGGCTGGGCGGGGTGGTGGCATTATGACCTCTTCACTGGCACGACCCCCGTAAGATAGCCGCTGGAGCGCTGGCATCCTTTGAGTCTCCCGCTGGCAAGCCCGCTCCTTCAAGACTACCCACAAGTCCTCTGAGCGAGCAGAGTAGGAATACCTCAACGTCGTCGCCGGACGTGAGGGTTGATAGGTACTATCTTGCGTGCTAGACTTCTCTACAGGCGCGTCGAATTCTCCAACCCTGTAGCTTCTGGTGATAGAAAGGGAGGGAGTGTACCGCTGGCTCTGACTACCTGAACGGCGTGGTTGGGTGCACTCACTGTGGTCTCCCACTGCAGCAATACCCTTCCCTTTGACATGCCATTTAAGATCTTCCATCTCCGCCGCCATTCTCCGAATGACGGCGTCTTGGTCCTTAACTTGTGCTCCAGACGCCTAGCGTGCAATTCTCTTCACCGCCGGTGCCCGTCTGGGCTCCGAGAGTTACCAAAACTTTTACCGTGCTTATCCCGCGCGTCTCTTGAATGTCCTCCTGGGAAGTCTCCAGGCCCGCCATGTTTGGAACGGTGGGGAGTCCGTCTCTCCGTTTGGCTGACTCCGGGGTAACACCGTCGATGGCAGACAATGGTATCTCGTCGTTGTTCGCCATGGAAGGCGATCAGATGAGCTTGGAAGACAAGGTTTTGTCTGTCAAAGTTCCCACAGACGGCGCCAATTGTACGGGGAGCAAATATTTGGTGATGCCCGTACTCCTTTTGTCCAAGCCCCTTGTCTGTCCGATCGACCTGCGAACACAACGGCGGTGAGCTACCCGGCGGTGTGTGGTCGGAAAACCCCTCCGATGGTCAAGTTAGCACACACTCAGGGATATAGAGAGAGAGGAGAGAGTTTAGTGTTTAGGTTATTCTCACCAAAAAATGTTCCATCCCCAGCATGGGGGGTGCAGTCATGCTTATATACTTTCTGCGCTCAAATCTACTCCCATTGGTCTCTTGACACGTGGAGCTGCTTTTCCATCTGTCAGTACAAATCCAGCGGACACCACCTAACCAAACCTCCAGACTACATCAGAGGGAGCTCGGCAGCCCGGTGGCATCACCTCGGCTTCCCATGACCGTGCTGCATAACGCGCCTGAGTGCTCCGCTCGCCGAGCTCCATAACAACCTAGCTCAGAAGCATTCCGACAGAGCCGAGTTCAAGACAGGTCGGTCGGTGAACACAAGACATTTCCCGCCGAGCTACGTGTGCAACTCATGGAACCCGGGTTGGCAGGCGGTCATCTCGGCCAAATAAGCTTGGTCCAAACATTGGACCTGGACCTCGGGCCTAAGCCTCGACAGAGCAAGATCAACTCTAGGGAGGCCTCAGTCAGCTCGGCCTAAACAGGGGCCCGAGTCTCAACCGGGCAAAATCCACTCTAGACTAGCCCAAATTAGCTCGGCCCAACATGCCCGGTCTTATCTGTCCAGCTTCTACCACGGTCCAAAGCCAAATTATAAATCTCCCTCACACATTGCAAATCAGTTAAAAACATCAGGTGTGCCCGGTGTTCACACCACCTTTCCTCATCTCGCGTGCGACGCGTTAGGATTACAAATCGGTTAAAAACATTGGGTGTACCCAGTGTTCACACCACCTTTCCTTATTTCGCATGAAACGTGTTGGGATTGTTTCCTTCTGGTACGCTTAGAATACTATCTTTTCACCCTCTCTGCGTGAGGTGCAATTTGGGTTTGGAACCTCTTTCGTTCTCTCTCTGTAAGACGTTGCATGACTTAAATTTTCTTACATCCTTTCTACGTGTGACGTAGTTTGGTTTGCACTTTTGATTGTCTTAATAGCATAACACGTGTTGATTTATTTGCGTCTTTCCGTGCAAGACATGGCTTGATTTGTTTTGCTATAATTCATGTTGCATTACTTTGCTTCATTACATGATCATAAGTTATTTTTTCTACATGTGTTTTGCTTTTTGCCCCTAAACTACGCTAGTTTGATTCCTTGCAAAGAGATACGTAGGCAGCTTGCGAGGGCAACTATTTACTTTATATCTTGTTTGTTTTGCCCAAGTCTTACAACCTCGTCAAAATGGGTCGTCTTAGACTTGACATTCACTCACGTCATTTCATGACTTCAAGTTCTGCCAAAGAGGGGCAACTGTAGACACCCCTTTTGGCTGCCGACCACCCTTGTGCCTTGCAGGCCACAAGTGTGTTTTGTAGATATTTTCGGCCAATCGTGCTAACTGTTTGCATAGATGCTTACATCTGCTCCCACGTGTATGGATGGATGTTTTTGAGGAAGTAGCCTGTTTTTCTATAAATATAGGACCTCATCTCCCATTTTTGCGGGTTAGAAAAATTGGAGCAAAAATTAATTCTCTCTCTTGAAATTTCTTGAACTTTTGCCTACACACTCTTAATCAAACCTTACCATCTTTGAGCTAAGGTACTTTTGAGCCTTATTTGAGCTCTTGAGGGTGTGTTTGTATTGTATTGTTGCTTGGAAGTGCTCTCATCTTCAAGAGGTATAAGGCTTAGCTTGTTTTCCTTGGTTTTATTTGCTATTTTCCTATTATTTTTCTACTATTTTTAGGCTGTGTAAACTCTGTAATTTTGGGTTGAAACTTGTGCTTTAAGGCCTTATTGGGTGGAAGGGTGGTTCACCTCTCTTTGCACCTTGCTTCTCTAGCGTTTACCCTTGTGTTTCCCACCTTTACACTATCTTTTTTTTTTAAGTTTTAAAACATTGATTTTCAGAGTTATTTTAGTGGCTAAAAACATGTTTTGAAGTCCAAAATTAGAGGGGTTAGCCTCCCTTCCTTATGTCTTGTTCACTAGCTTACATAGCTCCATGTTTTAGCTTATTGCTCTAGCTATTTTTTTCTTAATTCCAGCATGTTTAGGACTTATTTAGCACTGTTTTAGGACTATTTTTAGTTCATTGTTGCATTTGAGCTTTGTATTGCATGCTTGTAGTGTATTTGTCCTCATAGGTTTGGTGGTCTAAGCCTTAACCACCATCCTATTTGAGTTGATAACATTTATTTTATGCTTTCCATACTTGTTTTCACCCCTAGTCATCTCTGCAACCTCCTCCTTTCTTGGTTTTTGTTTTGCTTTCAAAGTTGGTTCAAACTAGTTGCTTGTTTAAAGCATAAAATTGAGGTCTTATGCTTAATGGTTTAATCCCTTTGGGGGTTCATTACCAACGGTTTGACACTTCTCTCATGCATAAAACAAACACTTGGTTTGGTGCTTCTTTCCATTAGAGGACTTAAACTCACTTTTAGACTTAATTGATTAAAGAATTGAAGGGTAACTAAAATGGAGTAATAAAATTAGTGACTAAAAAGGGCAAGATAATAATTTGGTTTGGGTTCAATTGGACATTAATTGAACCGTTGAGTCTTGAGTCGTTTCATACTCATCAGTGATGCAAACGGCTCAAGATTCATTATCAACTACTTCCCTTGATCATTCATGATAAGGAGGTGGTTTTAAGAGTCTTGTTTTGTTGCATTCATTGAACTTGCACCCCTTTGGTTTATAAGCCATCATGCAATGAATCTGTATTCGTTGATCGTTTGTGAACCAAGTTTACTACTCCTTTGAGCTGTTCAAATTATAAGGAGATGTAAGTTGTGCAAACAAACCCTTGAGAATACCTTGTTCCTGCTCTATTTGGTATTTGTTGCAGCAAAAAAATTCAGTCATCAGTGGCCGGCAAGCCACCATTTGTGGACGACAGGCCATTACTTCTAGCTTGCCAACCACCTGTGCAAAATCCAACAATGTACTTTTGAAGCAAAACAGAGTTGGTCTTGAGGTGGAAAACAGTGCAAGTGTTCTACGGTGCAATAGAGACATCTGGCAGCAGAACAGTGGCCTTTTTCGGGTGGAAATTCGTGCATGCATGAGCATTCCTCGTTTCCTGAGGCAGAGTAGTTAGAGTGGTTAGCTTAATACTTCTCTATACTTTGAGTTCATGTTTAATTAGTTAATTTGTAATTCAGTATTTAGTTCTAATTTGTTGTAATTATTTAATTAACTAAAGTAGTTAACTAATTATTTTATTCAGTTTGTAATAATTAGTTAAGTAGTTTAGCTAAATTATTCATTTAGGTTTGTAATAGTTAATTAATTAGCTTAGCTTTAATTAGTTAGCTAGTTTATTCATTCGGACCCTCCTGTATGAGGGCGCAATGTTGTAATAATGTGTATGTCTTCCAACCCACGTCTTTCTCCCTTTTATTTACCTGCTTATGATGATTAGATTAGGGCATCATGTTTTGTTTAGCATTCTCCCTGTTTGCATCCACTTGTATTGCATGCACCAAGGTTCGATTCATCATTCTAACTTGCATTGTTAGTTAAATACTTCTTTGAAAACATGCTTAGACCGCATGTTATCAAATTGTTTCACATGCCATGTTAAGTAGTCAAGCTTAGTAATTGCATATCGCATGCATTGCATTAGTCATATTGCATAAGTTAGGATCATGCATTGTTCTAACTCCTTTATCTTTCTTTGGCTTGGAGTACTAGGTGAATTTTTCTTTGTTTTAGCATATTTCATTATATGTTAGTGTTGCCATGTCTAGCATGCTAGCCATGAGGCTAAATGCTTAAGTGATGAACTGTTTCAATGTCTGTGGATGAAGGCTAACTACTTGAATTGGAATAATTTGAGTAATGTTCATATGCGATCACTTTTTTGAAGTGGTACATATTCGAAACAATTTTCAAAAACAAACATGAATCAAGTGTTTCAATTTTTGCAAATTAGTATATACTTGTGTACAACACATAGTAAGTTAGTCTAATAAATCGGAATAAGAGCATATAATGTAAATAAAAATCACATCATGATTATTAGAGGCCGATCTTTGATCAGGCGAGAGGGGTGCTAAATTCATGACCTTTCCCTCTCGTACCTAAGTTCTCGAGCCGAGACAACTTTGGTGATGACGGACTAATGGCCTTTGGCACGAGTCTTAGGTTTCCTAAATTTCCCAAAAATATTTAGGTGGCGACTTTGAAATCTGGCAAAGTAGTCCATTTTTGGCAATTTGATACAAAATCGATTTTCCAAAAGATTTGTCGAATTTGAACTCTTTTTGTGTTTTCACTGTTTCACATTGTACTTGTGAAATCAGATTCAGAACCACAAGTAAAGTCCGAACTGTAGGGCTTATTCATCTTCCAAATGAGGGCACAAAAAGTCGAGCTACAGGTGTCTCTACACATAGTGCCCTAAAACTGTCTAGTTTGGGAGTCATTGGCCCAATACTTGCTACATGGGTTAATTAAAAAGCTTAAGGGACCTAGGCATTGCACAATTGAGGAAAAATAATGAGAATGACTTGTTCAAATTTGTAGCTTTTTCAACTCGAGTTATTAAGCTCGTAGGGGTGTCTTCACACCTAGTGCCCTAAAATCGTCTGGTTTGGGAGTCATTGGCCCAATGCTTGTTATATGGGTTGATTAGAAAGCTTAATGAATCAGAGCGTTACACAGTGTTTCAAAAACAAAAACAAAAACAAAAACAAAAAAAATGAGAATCTTGGTTGCATTAGTTTAGTTTTTCTATATATGTTAGGTGTTATTATGAGTTACACTGGGCTATTATAGTGAACAGTTAACTAATATGGAGATTTCACTTTACACAGAGGGTATTGATGATGAGTCTACTAGCATTCAAAAGTACAGGGGACTTTACTTTTGTATTAACTGAATTGTGGTTTTGGCTTAATAAATTCATGCATGTCCACTGTGCCTTCAATGACTCATCATGTCTTAATATCACACTGCAATGGCACATAAGTTAATTGTTAGCTAGAGTAGTGTGATTAATTGTTGTTGAGCAGATATAAGTATGTTGATGTTTATGGGTTTCATTTTTGAAAACCCTTACGAGATTATACTCGTCCACTTAGGGTAACCTTGTGGTTTAAAGGCTTGTTGCATATGCTAAATGCAATCGTGATCCTTACGAAAGTGGTTTAGAGTTATTTTACTTTTCTTATTTCTTTTGTTTTACTTAAGGACTAGCAAAATGTAAGTTAGAGGATGTGATGTAGGCTGAAAGGTACCACATTGAGGCCACTTAAGTTACATTTTTAGTCTTTCAATTTTGTTTATTTGGTGGAGATGATGTGTTTGGTGCACTTGTACAGATTTGGCAGGAAATATGCAAATTCAATCAAAAAGGGGCACGAAAGTAGATTCTTCGCGCGAGAAGCAAAAAAGCTGAGCCAGCCACCTCACCGCACATGCAGCCCACCACCACTCAAACGGCCCACCTAGGGTTGCATGCATGAAAATTTTGGGCTTTTCTGCTAGAAATAAAAAATAAAAAATGGGTTGAAGTGGGTTGGAAAATTATTCTAAGAAAAGGGAGGCTAAAGTTTAAATAAGGTGATTTTTCCTCAAGCTTTAAGAAAAACTTTCATGGGGGCTTCTACCTCTTCCATCTCTTCTACCTCTTCCCACTCTTCCATAAGTGGCTAGGCTTTTCTTTTCTAGGGTTTTGATGAAACCCTAGCCACGTAAATGGATTTTTCTTAAGCTTTGATTGTGAACGGTTTGAATAAATGTATGGATGATTTAGAAATTTATAATAATTCTTCTTTCCATCTCTTTAAGTATTTTACTCTCTATGATTATTTAATGCTTTCCATACATTAGTTTTCTTTGTGTTTGTGTTCAAAGTATGAGACGAGTCATGCTACGAGAGATGGGTCGTGTTACTGCCATAGTTTAGAGCAAACGCCTCGTACTACTCGGGATGATTCTTGCATGTACGTTGAATACAACAACGCTCTTGATCAATATTTCAAACTTGTAGTTGTGAAATATTGGGTATTTCAAACTAGATTGCAATTGATGACCGATGTTAAATCTCATTTTTGTGGTTAGTGGTAAATTCTTTGCCCTAGGATTTTTCCCAAAAATTAATATCTCAAACCCTAATTTTAATTTTCAATTTAATTATTCAATTGCATTTAATTCTTGTTTAGTCATAATATCCATCAATCTTTTTAATCAAAATTAATTTAGGAATCTAGAAATTAAATTAGCTTAATTTCACAATTGTCCTTATGAATCGATACCTGGACTTGCCATTATTCTAAAAGAATTTGGTATAGTTTAGTGTTTAATTTTAGTGTGTGAAACGACTCATCAAATTTTGAACCTAGGCGTAGTAAACGTGCTAGAACCTCAAAATCTTTTGGTCCAAATTTTCTAACTTTTTTGTTAGAAAATGAGCCTTTAACTTTCAAAGAAGCAATGTTCAGTCCTGAAGCTCCTTTATGGAAAGAGGCTGTAAATAGTGAAGTTGAATCCATCTTGCAAATCACACTTGGGAATTGGTGGATTTGCTATCAAGTTGTAAACCTCTTGGATATAAGTGGATTTTCAAAAGAAAAATGAAAGCGGATGGATCAATTGACAAATACAAGGTAAGACTTGTGGTTAAAGGATATAGACAAAAAGAAGGTCTTGATTACTTTGACACATACTCACCAGTTATTAGAATAACATCCATTAGAATGCTAATTGCCATTACATCTTTGAAAAATCTAGAAATTAATCAAATGGATATGAAAATAGCTTTCTTAAATGGTGAGTTAAATGAAGGAATTTACATGGAATAACCAGAAGGATTTTCTGTTCCAGGAAAAGAAAAGAAAGTGTGTAAATTAGTTAAATCATTTAATGGTTTAAAACAAGCACCAAAATAATGGCATGAAAAATTTGACAAGGCAATAATGTCAAATAGATTTAAAATCAATGAATGTGACAAATGTGTTTATATTAAAAACACAGACAAAGATTATGTGATAGTATGTCTTTATGTGGATGATATGCTCATCATAGGTAGTAATAATGACATGATTAAAACTACCAAAAAAATGTTGTATAAACATTTTGACATGAAAGACATGGGGATTGCTGATATAATACTTGGTATGAAAATTACCAAAACATCATAAGGATATGCTTTGTCACAATCATATTACATTGAGAAAATACTTGACAAATTCAGCAAAGATGATGATCATCTTGCTAGAACACCTGTGGATGTTAATTTATTCATTTTTAAAAATGTATAGGAAAGTATTTCTCAATTAGAGTATGCCCAAATCATTGGCAGCTTAATGTACTTAATAAACTACACTCACTCGAATATAGCTTATGCAGTAACTAAATTAAGTAGATATACGAGTAATCCAAGAGTAGAATACTGGAAAGCTATTATAAGAGTTCTACGATATCTCCGATTTACTCGTAACATTGGGCTTAATTATACTAGATATCCAACAGTACTTGAAGGATACTATGATGCAAATTGGATATTGGATACTAGAGACTCAAAATCCACCAATGCGTATGTTTTTACTCTTGGTGAGGCGGCTGTATCTTGGAAATCTTCAAAATAGACTTGCATTGCTAGGTCTACTATGGAATCAGAATTTATTGCTTTAGATAAACCTGGGGAAGAAGCAGAATGGCTTCGTCACTTCCTTGAAGATATTCCAATGTGGCCAAAACTGGTGCCCGCTATATGCATATATTGTGATAGTTAATCAGTAATAGATAGAGCACAGAGTCATATGTATAACAGTAAGTCACGATACATTTGTCATCGATATAACACCGTAAGACAACTACTCCCTAATGGAATTATTTTCATTGAACATGTGAAGTCTAAAGACAACATAGCTGATCCACTAACCAAAGGGTTAGCAAGAGAGTTAGTTGAGAATTCATCGAGGGGAATGGGACTAAAGCCTATTAAATAAGAGTTACCACAACGGCAACCCAACCTAGTTGACTGGAGATCCCAAGATCTAGGTTCAAAGGGACAACCGAGTTGTGAATGACTCAGAAGGATAACTGGGGAGTCTAACTTCTACCCATTTCTATGATGAAATAATGATGTCTACAGCGTTTTAGGTTAAGTAATACTTTTAATGATTCTTATATCTAGAAAAACCTAGTGGAGTATGGCAGGATACTCTTTATAAGAATCACCTATATGTGTGAACTGGGCCAGTTTTATGAGATTTGTGAATGGCTACAATTCTCTAAAGCACTCATAAAAGACCAGGTTGTTCAGGGCCAAAATGAACACAAAAGTGAGAACTAAACTATGTCTGGTGATATATTGTGTGAGTTCTATTGTCTTGGTTTACATAAAATGGCTAAACAGTTCAAGACATCATATTCACTGATTAGCTAGTAAATTTGATAGTGTCTCATAAGGGAAGGTTCATGTAATAACCCAACCCTCGTACATGTTTTCTGGTATTCTTTCAGTTCCCTATTTTGTGCATTTACGTGCTTGCTGTGAAATTACGTCTAAAACTAATTTAAATTGAGTGAATCTTATGATAATAAGTTCATATATGTTTAATGAGAGTAATATCTGTTGCCATCATAATGTTGGAATCAGAAATTGGAAGCCTTAGAGGCTTAATTACCTGAAATTGATTCTATATTTGTGACCAGCATAATTTTTAAGTAATAATAAGCATTTTTGTAGAAATTTGATTTGGGATGATTAAACTGATAGACTTTCGTCCTATTCACCTTTATATATATATATATATATGTGTGTGTGTGTGCCTCTTGGAACAATGGACTTAGAACTCATATGTTACCTCAAAATATCTTCTGAGAGAAGAAAGTTAAAGAAGAAAAAAGAGTTTGAAAGGAAGAGAAGAATTCTTCAAGAACAAAGATTAGAGAATTGAGAAGAATTCAAGAGAATTAAGCTTAAGGTGAGTTAACCCATTTAGGTCCACCCATCTCCTTGCTTTAGAGTAGGAATTCCTTGTTGATTGTGTGATTTAAAGTTGGCATGGAAATCTTGGATGTATGTGTTGGGTAGTTGGCATGATAATCTCATCATTTATTTATCTTGGTTCCACTTGAGCTATCTAGTAGGAAGTTATGTCCTATTTCCTCAATTTTCAAGCTTGCATCTATATAAATAATGGTTGCATGTGTGTGTGTATGTGCGTGTATGTGTGTGTGTGTCATTTATAAGATTGAATGAGTGTCTTTTATCATGTTGTAGTTATATTAATTTGAACCATGTAAAATAAATTTCATTCCATCTCTTCTTAGCATGCTTGAGCTCAATTATTGGACAAATAGCTAAGTGTGTCCATGTCTAAGTGTATGCATAAATAAGAATATTATGGGGTTGAATTGTATGTATGAGCTTTAAGGATTGTAGGTTTAGTTTATAGTTGGAGTTTTGTACGTTGGAATTCTAATAACATGAGTTTTAAACCTACTTAGAGCCTTACAAACACTTCCAAAAGAATGAGTTTTTGCTGGAAATTTCGGATTGGAACAGGACAATCGCCGCACGTGCGGGAGTCATTGCCGCACGTATGGCAAATGATGAATTTTGAGGGTTTGGCTACTGTCTAAAAGGCACGTGCGTGGCATTATTGCCGCACGTGCGAGAACATGTGCCGCACGTGCGGCCCATGCTAGAAAAAGTGGTTTGCTCCGTTTCGCGTACTCGACCCTCAAATATTTCTAAAATCTATATTTAAAGCCTTTTTGATATCTGTAAATTCATTCAAAACAAATTGAGCCTGAAAATGATTTAACAAGGAAAAAGAATTAATCTGCAAGTTATTCATGTATGTAGGTCACAATCCGAAAGGAACAAGCACGTCGCTGTCGCACTGTGAGTAATAGTCTTGTAGCATTATATTCCATTTACTGTTACTGGTTATCATATATACTCTGTTATCTGTAAATCGCTTATGTCTCCACATGAAAATGGCATGTAAACTATTAAACTGGATTGGTGTAGAGATGAGTATATACGAGAATATCTCCGTTGTGGTGGAAAGTGACCTCTGTTATGGAAAAATGTGAACTATATGCTTAAAAGGACGACTTCTTTCGTGTGTCTGTAATTGAGAATTAATACCGTAGAATGTATTGACAGGAAAGAATTGGAAATGTAAACCTCACCCACTGGGAACATAACGTTTTGAATATCCTATAATGAATCATCAAAATGGATAATCGAACAGACCTATGGATAGTATTGTAATGGTACGTTTTGTGCATTGTTAATAGGTGTTATTAACGTTCTGCTATCTGTAAGTTAACTTTATTGATTCCTGGTGGACAAATAAAACAATGATGCTTGCGTATCTGGAATCGTCCTATTTTGCCAATGATGGGTCGAGACCGTTATGAGGTAAGTTGATCTGTCCCTATTGATCGTACCGTAATGATACATGTGTTTTCTGACAATGAGTATTACTAGTGTTCTGATATACGTAAGATGATTATGTCAACTTGTAATGCACCATGGAGTAATGTATGTGCACTATTGTGTGGCGGTATTCTTGTGAACCTGAGATTATTCTGTTCTGTTTAATCATTCTGTTTATGCCATGATGTGATATGAATTGTTCTGTTCTTAAGACCTATTAATTTCTGGTATGGAGCAAAGTGTTGTACGAAACTAAGTGCTGCAATGCGAGTCACCTCTAGAATCCGTGCGAGACACCTCTTGAGTCCATACATATATGAACTGGGCTTAAAGCTGATTTGTTAATATCTGGGCCTATGGCCGTTCTGTGAAATCTGTGAGGCCTAAGGCCGTTCTGTGAAATCTATGAGGCCTAAGGCCGTTCTGTGAAATTTGTGAGGCCTATGGCCGTTCTGTGATATCTAGGCCTATGGCCAATCTGTAAGCTCTATTAGGCCTATGGCCATTCGGTATAATCTGTTATGGTATGAAACAAAGTACTGTATGGAACTAAGTGCTACAGTGTGAGTCACCTCTAGAATCCGTGCGAGACACCTCTTGAGTTCATACATGCATGATAAGGGCTTAATGCCATTCTGATAAGGGCTTAATGCCACTCTGTTTAAGGGCTCAATGCCACTCTGTTCAAGAGCTTAAAGCCATTCTGTTTGAAAACTGGGCCCAAGGCTGTTCTAGAAACAATTACAGGATAAGATTAACTACATGTATTTCGCATTATATACGCATTGATATGCATTGTGATTCAAGTTGATCGTTGAATTATTTAAGTACTATTATTCACTGAGATTATCTCACTCTGTATTTTGTCTGATTCTGTAGGCAGCAATTCTAGAGGTCAGCCTTAACCCTTGATGCTCGTCTCTCTCTTGTCAACCTCTGTGTGTCCAGGCATTTGGATGAAGTCTGCCCATTTTTATGGAGTTTTGCTAAGTTTTAGCTTGTATGCTAATTGTCTATAATATGCTTCCAATGTTTTTGTTATACGCCCAAGCAAGGGGCGGTGTTGTATATGTGTATGTAAATATTTACCATCTGATGCACTGTTTGTGATCCTGGCATGATAGTGGTCGCTCAATGGATGTAATTTTTTTTTTATTTCATGTTATTTTATAATATATAATGCTTCCGTTCATGCCCCATATGTTATGTACAACAGGTTAAGTGTCCACTTCTGAATAGGTCATGCCCAAACTTTTAGAGGCGAGTTTGGGGTGTGACAGTTCAAAGCCAAAAGCTACCTATCCTTTGCAGAATATTCTCGATTTCTGTACTCTCTGTAATTAGATCATGTTGTTGCATTTTTTCTTCGTCAAATTCCATTCATGTGGGGGATTGTTGGAATTTATGGTTTTTATAGGCTTATTTTAGGCCAATTTTGAGCCCAAATTTGAGTGGGTCCCACACGTCTTCTGGGGTGGGTCCAAAGAGGTGACGTGTTCCTTGCTGCATAGCAAGTCACACGGTGAAGACGGTTCGTCAAAACCATTTATGAGTGAATAGGAAATTGACGTCATTTTCAGGTTCGTAAAATGGACAATTAAAGAAATAAAATGTGAGTTTCTTTGTAATGGTAGTCCTACATTAAAAACTTAAGAAAACTTGTGTGTGTATATAAGTTCTAGGTGGCAACACTTGGGTTAGGCCCCAAGGGGCACCCCAAGTTTGTAGAAGGGAGAAGTTATAAACAAAGTGAGCCTTGGCTCAAACCACCACACAGGCGTGCGCACTACCGCCCCCGTCCGTCCAACCGACCGACCGATCAACTGAGCCGAGCCATATCGTGTCGGGTATAGGTTGTGGGTCGGGTCAGTTCTAATATTAATTTTTTGGACAAAATTTATTTGAATTTTTTCCAAAAAATTCCTATGGGAAAATTATTTTTTCAGAACGAAATTAACTCAAATTTGAATTCAAAATTTCTGTCCAAAATTGTGCCTCTTCCAGTCCTTTCTAGTAGATTCAAAATAGTTTTTTCAAACTGTTTTAACAGTTTATACCTGGACAAATTCAAACCTGTTTCAACAAGTTCAATTCGTTTTCATACCTGTTCAAGTTGATTTTGTATCTATTCAATTCAAATTCATACCTGTTCGGTTTGAATTTCATACATGCTCAGACCTACAAATGTAGACCCTCTTCCAGCAACTTTCTGATTTCCGAAAATTCATTTGTTTCCTTCATTTTGCTCTCTTGCATACATATATTCTTCATACTAGTTTTAGAGAAAATTCTGAGAGTATATAACACATGTTTGGTTCGCCGTACAGATTGTTTGGAGTGCTACTACAAGCTATGTAGAGTATTGTATCTTGGGAGATAGACGTCATTTATCCGTAAGTACCGAAGCGGGGCAAATCTGTCTTAAGGACAGAGTGTCACACATTCGACTTGATCTTTTTGTGCTTATTCGATTCGGTAAATAAATTCAATAAGTAATTTATTTTTATTTGTTTGATTTGTTTTAAATTATTTATTTTACACTGAAGATTGTTCCAACACTTTATGATGTAACTTATTGTTTGGTTAGCTTAAATTTGACGAATATTATTATGGATTTTATGAAACTTAACGGATGTATTGTTGGCGTTTGTAGCATTTTGGCTTTATTTTTATGGAATGATTTTGGAAGTTTGTAACATTTTGGCTTTGATGAATGGATGCAATGATTTTAGATGGTTTTCATGAATGGAAATTTGATGGATATAGTTATGGATTTGATGATTATAGAACTTGTAAATTATAGCATTTTGGTCTTGTTTGCATTAGTGTTACTATGATTTGGTTTGGGTGCAGAGATAGTATTTGATGGTGTTAGAGCTCCAGAAGGAGATTGATTGTAAGTAACTGCTAATTGATAGTTTGCATGGGATGTTAACAAAGAAAATTGTGACATGTTCTCTTGGAGAACATAATTTCTCTGTGAAGCAATGATAGAGCTTTCTTTTTTTTCTATTCCAGGAAATTCCCAAATTGAGCTACAACAAGTACCAATCATCAGCAAACATAATGTAGCAGTTTCAGGATGCACTGAAACTGAAGAAAGAGGAAATGAATGAGCTTTCCATTACAACCATAAAAATAAAAAATCAAAAAAATGAGAAACTGTTAAGCCACAGAACAAACTAAATTTCAACAATAATGTTGTTCCTTTCCAATTCCAAATTGGTAGTTACTGAGAGGCAGTGGCAAGAGTGGGGTTAAGCCTTTTAGCCCTTACTAGTTGTCACCTTTTTCTTTAAGCCTTTTGGTTGCACAACATGATTGTCATCTTCACAATCCACTTCAAAGCTTTGGGTTTCGTCCTCATTACGTACTTCATTTTCAACAGTAAAATGAGCACTTAACTTGCATTCAACATTTATACCTAATGTAGCGACTTTTCCAATTACAAAATCATAGGTTTCTTCAATTTCAGCAGCTTTACATGCTATTGCTCTAAAAGTGGTCATCAATGTCTTATACCACGAGGCTTTTTGGAATTTTACATCAACTTGAATGTCATTCCCCTTAATGTCCTTCACAACTTCAGCTCTTGCTTGTTTGGTCCACCTCCTTACAATATATTGTGAAGAAACCTCTTTCATCTTCAATATGTCTCTAATAACCTTCAAAGAGTGAAAACACAAAATTCCTTCCCTTTCAAACTTTGTACAATTACAACCCAAAGAGCCACCCCTCTCCATCTTCACTTTCCTTGCATGTTTCCTACCAACATCAACAACTGTGAAAATGGTACAAGCCTCACCATATTCAATTGCTTCTATGTCCGATTCAATGGATCAAAATTACTCATTTTGGAATTCCTCAAAATTCTTTTTTGTGTACACATTACCCATTTGAATTAACATTCTTATTGTTGCTTTCACCTTTGGCACAAAGCATATCCTGCTTCTAACTCCTTGTATTGCTTCTTATAAGGTACCCTTTCGAAATGCATGAAAAATTCATTTAAATTAAAATCAGAACGAATGTAATCCTTCAAAAAAAGCATTAAAAGATTCACTAAGTTGTGTGGTACTCATTCCCGTAGCCCATGTTAATTTAACATATGGCCAGTCCCATTTTTGTTTCATCGCAAAAGTCAATTTCAACCAATGGTTATCATACGCATCATATTTATCAAGCATTTCAACCCACTCTAACTTCCATTGATTTTCATCTTCAATGTCAAACAGGAATTTATTTAGTACACCCTTTAACCCCTTATCTTGGAATAGACAATTAACATGTTTTAATGCATCTTGCATCAAATGCCAAGTACACAATCGGTGACTCATGTTAGGCATAACAATGGGTATGGCTTTAGCCATTGCAGCATCTTCATCGGTGAACAAAGTTTTTGGTGCGTTTCTTGACATAGCCTCTAAAAAAGTTTGAAACAATCATACAAACGATTTAGCGGTCTCATCATACAACAAGGCCACACCAAATAAAATTGTTTTCTTATGATGGTTGAATGCCACAAAAGATGCAAATGGTCTATGTTCTTTGTTTAACTTGTAAGTCGTATCAAATGTAACAACATCACCAAATTGGGCATAATCCATGATCATTTGTGCATCGGCTCAAAACATATTCGTTATTTTCTCTTCATTATCTAACTAGAAAGAATAAAAAAAAAAAAGAAGCATTCTGCAAAGATTTTTCTTTGAAGTATTGCAACACATTGTCCACTTCCCCATATGCTAAACTTTGTTGTCTTTTGGTTCTCAAATAATTTTTTTGATCTAACTCAATTGCTTGAGTAGTCGATATCTTTCTTTGTGATGGCAACATGTGGGCACACTTGGGTGATACAAGATCACGGTTGTGTTTTTCTTTGAAATCAGTCACAACAAATTTCCTAATACCCTCATCTAATTTAACATAAAGTCGAGTCTCACAACCAATCCTAGTTTTAGCTCTAGGGTTTTTTGACAATAGGTCTCGTTTATCAACCTTTCGAAATCCCTCCTTGTTGCAAATCAAAAATCTACAAATAAGTTGGTTAGTGAACTTGTTCTTCCTAGAATAATCCCTTCTTATGCTAAACCACATTCTTCTTCCATATGCATTATAAAAATTATACGCACCTTGTTCTGAATCAAATGTCATTCTCAATTTTGGCTTCCAAGCACAATCATTTTTAGGTTCCACATCCATATCAAAATGCAACTGAAAACCCATATAAATCAAATTAGCTACAAAATAAGTCATATAAGTTATATCTACTACAGAAATAAATGTTGGAAAAAAATGGTGTTTTATATGGCTTATTTTGGACCAACTTTAAGGCCAAAATTAAGTGGGGCCCAAACGTCTTTTGGGGTGGGTCCGAAGAGGTGACGTGTTCCTCGCCGTATGGCAAGTCACATGGTGAAGACAAAACGTCAAAACCATTTATGAGTGAATAGGAAGTTGACGTTGTTTTCGAGTTTAACATTAATTTTTTAGACAAAATTCATTTGAATTTTTTCAATAAAAATTATTGTGCAAATTTTATTTAAATATAAATTTATTTTTTGGTTTCCTAAAGTGGTTTCCTAAAAATGATTAAACTATTCAAATAGTTTAATAAGAATATTTCCAATTGTTTGAATAAGTGTGTTCAAAGTGCAACGGATACATTTTTCAAAAAAAAAAATTGAAAAACTATTCCAAGCAACGGTCAGATTTCAAACAGTACCTATTCGGATTCCTCAGTACCTGTTCGGGTCAAATATTTTGCTATATATACAGCCAATTTCCAGCAGCCAGGATCACCTGAAAAAATCAGTCTGAAAAACATTCATTTGTTGTCCAGATTTCATTTGTATGCATTACCCTTCATTTTAGTTTTAGAATAAAATTCAGAGAGTTAGAACACAGGTTTGGTTCACCGAACAAATTGTTTGGAGTGCTACTATAATTTGTGAAGATCATTGTATCCTGGGAGATAAACACCACTCAACCGTAAGCACCATAGCGGGGCGAATCTGTCTTAAGGACAGAGTGTCACACACTCGACTTAGTCTTTTATTTTTAATTCGATTTGATAAATAAATTCGGTATGTTATTTATTTATTTTGTTTGATTTAGTTTCAATTTATTTATTTACACAGAAGATTGTTCCAACAATCTTAAGACAGATTCAAATTATTCTGTTTACAGAATTTTTCGTTTGTTTCCGTTTCTCTTTCTTCTTTTAAGAAAATTATTTTCTGTGGATTTACAAAATAATATTCTTGTTGGAAAAACAAATAGTGATTATATGCTATTTGACAGATAGTAGTAATATACTGTCTATTTTCTTTCACAACTAGTAATACGATACTGGTGTCATTAACAATTCAGAATATATTTTTGTGGAATTTTTTCAGAAATTAATTTTGGTTTTTAGAAATTATTTTCTAAGTTTTCATTAATTAAAATTCTGTTTCAGTATTTTCATTATTGAAGTGTTACATAAATTTAATTTTCTATGTGGAATTAATTTGGTTAAATAAAATTTTATTTTATTTCCAAATTAATTGGAAAATAAAAGTTACATTCTTGTTTCTTTTATTTTTACAGAATTTAATTCTGTGAATTTGGATTAGTTTTCTGTGTGGAATTAATTTGGTTAAATAAAATTTTATTTTATTTCCAAATTAATTAGAAAAGAAAACTTACATTCTTATTTCTTTTATTTTTACAGAATTTAATTTTGTGAATTTGGATTAATTTTCTATGTGAAATTAATTTGGTTAAATAAAATTTTATTTTATTTTATTTCCAAATTAATTGAAAATAAAAGTTACATTTTGTTTTGTTTCTTTTATTTTAACAGAATTTATCTATGTAGTTTTGGTTTACTTTGTTTAAATAAAATTTTATTTTATTTTCAAATTAATTGGAAATAAAAGTTACAATTCTTATTTCTTTTATTTTTACAAAATTTAAAATTCTGTGGTTTTTTGTTTTAATTTTCTATGTAGTGTAAATTTTAATTATAATTTTGTTTTATAAATTAGAATTGATGGCTACTGAAAAAAATGCCCAAACAAGTACTACTGTGGTGGCTGCAATTGCACCAACCCCCTCTCCTGTAGTGACAGTACCAATAAATCATAGAGAGAAGCCAGAGAAGTTCTTACGAACTGACTTTAAAAGATGGCAACAGAAAATGTTGTTCTATCTTACAACTCTGAACCTGGCTCGTTTCCTCCGTGAAGATGCTCCTATCTTGAAAGAGGATGAAACCGATCGGCAAGTGGTTTCTGCGGTTGATGCTTGGAAACATGCCGATTTCCTTTGCCGGAACTACATCTTGAACGGACTTGACAACACATTATACAACGTCTACAGTCCTATCAAGACAGCAAAGGAACTTTGGGAGTCTTTGGAGAAAAAATACAAAACGGAAGATGCCGGCTCAAAGAAATTTGTGGTTGGCAGATTCTTGGATTTTGTAATGGTTGATTCAAAAACTGTGATCAGCCAAGTTCAAGATTTCCAACTCATTCTGCATGACATTCACACAGAAAGCATGTCTTTCAGTGAATCCTTCCAAGTTGCAGCCTTAATTGAAAAATTACCAAAAGGCTGGAAGGAATTCAAGAACTACCTCAAACACAAGCGCAAAGAAATTTCTATGGAAGAATTAATTGTGTGTTTGAGGATTGAGGAGGACAACTGCAATTCTGAAAAGTGAGCTGGTAAGCATCCTATGGAGTCTAAAGCAAATGTGGTGGAACATGCTTCAAAAACCAAGAAACGAAAGTTTTCTGGAGAAAGTTCATCACAAGGCTCTAAAAGGGGGAAAAATAAAAAGTACAAGTTTAATGGCAAATGTTACATCTGTGACAAAGAGGGACATCGGGCGAAAGATTGCCGTAGTAAAGGCAAAAGCAAAAGAAGAACAAGCAAGAAGCCTGCTCAAGCCCATATGACCGAAGTGGACAATGTTTCTAATGGTATAGATGATATCAATCTTTCTGCAATTGTTTCTAAGGCAAATCTTGTCGGAAATCCTAAAGAATGGTGGGTGGACACTGGTGCTACTTGCCATATTTGTGCCGACAAAAAGATGTTCACATCTTATTCTATAGTGGACAATGGTGAACAACTTTTTATGGGTAACTCCTTAACTTCCAAAGTTGAAAGACAAGGAAAAATTGTACTCAAAATGACATCTGGAAAAGAACTCACTCTCAAAAATGTGCTGCATGTACCGAACATTCGCAACAATCTTGTTTCCGGATCTTTGTTGAGTAAGAATGGGTTTAGGTTAGTATTTGAGAGTGATAAATTTATACTTACTAAGAATGGGATGTATGTAGGAAAAGGTTACATTTAAATGTAATGACCGTTGTACCCTCAGTTATTAATAAGAATACATCTTCTTCTTACTTGCTTGAGTCTTCAAATTTATGGCATGGTAGACTAGGACATGTTAATTATGGATCTTTGCGTAGACTAATTAATATGGAATGTTTACCTAAATTTGACATTGATTCAAATCATAAATGTGAAATTTGTGTTGAGGCAAAATTATCTAAAACTCCTTTTCATTCAATTGAAAGAAGTACGGAACCACTTGAATTAATTCATAGTGACATTTGTGATTTTAAATCAATTCAAACTAGAGGTGGGAAAAAGTATTTTATCACTTTTATAGATGACTATACTAGATATAGTTATGTTTATTTAAATCAAACCAAGGATGAAGCTTTGGAAACTTTCATTCAATATAAGAATGAAATTGAAAATCAACTTGGTAAGAAAATCAAAAAACTAAGAAGTGATAGAGGTGATGAATATGAATCACCTTTTGGTGAATTTTGTAAAGAACGTGGAATAATTCATCAAACCACCGCTCCTTACTCACCTCAACAAAATAGAATTGCTGAAAGAAAAAATAGGACTTTAAAAGAAATGATGAATGCCATGTTAATAAGTTCTGGATTACCTCAGAACTTATGAGGGGAAGCAATACTTTCTGCTAATTATATACTTAATAAAGTACCCCGAAAGAAAGTGAATCAAACACCTTATGAATTGTGGCATGGAAGAGTAACATCTTACAAATACTTAAAAGTGTGGGGGTGTTTGGCTAAAGTGACTATTCCTAGTCCTAAAAAGACTAAGATAGGTCCTAAGACCATTGATTGCATTTTCATTGGTTATGCCAAGAATAGTAGTGCATATCGGTTTTTGATTCATGAATCAAAACATTCTAAAATGCATGTAAATACTATTATTGAATCTCGGAATGCATCTTTCTTTGAACATGTATTTCCAAATAAGACTGGACAAGAGATTAGTAACCATAAAAGATCTCATGATGCTATTACTAGTCAGGATCAAGAACATGATCAAGAACAAGAGTTAGATCAAAATGAGGAAGAGGAACCTAGGCGTAGTAAACATGCTAGAACCTCAGAATCTTTTGGTTCAGATTTTCTAACATATTTGTTAGAAAATGAGCCTTTAACTTTTAAAGAGGCTATGTCCAGTCCTAAGGCTCCTTTATGAAAAGAAGCTGCCAATAGTGAAGTTGAATCCATCTTGCAAAATCACACTTGGGAATTAGTGGACTTGCCACCAGGTTGTAAACCTCTTGGGTACAAGTGGATTTTCAAAAGAAAAATGAAAGCGGATGGATCAATTGACAAATACAATGCAAGACTTATGGTCAAAGGTTTTAGACAAAAAGAAGGTCTTGATTACTTTGACACATACTCACCGGTTACTAGAATAACATCCATTAGAATCTAATTGCCATTGCATCTTTATACAATTTAGAAATTCATCAAATGGATGTAAAAACCGCTTTCTTAAATGGTGAGTTAGAGGAAAAAATTTACATGAAACAACCATAAGGTTTTTCTGTTCCAGGAAAAGAAAAGAAAGTGTGTAAATTGGTTAAATCATTATATGGTTTAAAACAAGCACCAAAGCAATGGCATAGAAATTTGACAAGGCAATGATGTCAAATGGATTTAAAATTAATGAGTGTGACAAATGTGTTTATATTAAAAACACAGACAAAGGTTATGTCATTATATGTCTTTATGTGGATGATATGCTCATCATATGTAGTAATAATGATATGATTAAAACTACCAAGAAAATGTTGAATAAACATTTTGACATGAAGGACATGGGCATTGCTGATGTAATTCTTGGTATGAAAATTACCAAAACATCAAAAGGATATGCTTTGTCACAATCTCATTACATTGAGAAAATAATTGACAAATTCAACAAAGATGATAATCATCTTACTAGAACACCTGTAGATGTTAATTTGTATCTTTCTAAGAATGTATAAGAAAGTATTTCTCAATCAGAGTATGCCCAAATTATTGGAAGCTTAATGTACTTGATGAACTGCACTCGCCCGGATATTGCTTATGCAATAAGTAAATTAAGTAGCTATACGAGTAATCCAGAAGTAGAACACTGGAAAGCAATTATAAGGGTTCTAAGATATCTTCGATTTACTTGTAACATTAGGCTGAATTATACTAGATATCCAGTAGTACTTGAAGGATACTGTGATGCAAATTGGATATCGGATACTAGAGACTCGAAGTCCACCAGTGGGTATGTCTTTACTCTTAGTGGGGCGGCTGTACCTTGGAAATCTTCCAAATAGACTTGCATTGCTAGGTTTACTATGGAATCAGAATTCATAGCTTTAGACAAAGCAGGGGAAGAGGCAAAATGGCTTCGCCACTTCTTTGAAGATATTCCAATATGGCCAAAACCAGTGCCTGCTATATGCATACATTGCGATAGTTAATCAGCAATAGGTAGAGCACAGAGTCATATGTATAACGGTAAGTCTAGACACATTCGTCATCGACATAATACCGTAAGACAACTACTCTCTAATGGAATTATTTCCATTGAATATGTGAAGTCTAAAGACAACATAGCGGATCCACTAACCAAAGGGTTAGTAAGAGAGTTAGTTGAGAATTCATCGAGGGGAATGGGACTAAAGCCTATTAAATAAGAGTTACCACAACGGCAACCCAACCTAGTTGACTGGAGATCCCAAGATCTAGGTTCAAAGGGACAACCGAGTTGTGAATGACTTAGAAGGATCACTGGGGAGTCTAACTCCTACCCATTTCTTTGATAAAATGCTGATGTCTGCAGCGTTTGAGGTTAAGTAAAATTTTAATGATTCTTGTATCTAGGTAAACCTAGTGGAGTATGGCAGAATACTCTTCATAAGAATCACCTATATAAGTATGAACTGGGCCAGTTCTGTGAGATTTGTAAAGGGCTACAATTCTCTAGAGCACTCATGATAGACCAGGTTGTTCAGGGCTAAAATGAACACAATAGTGAGAACTAAACTGTGTCTGGAGATATACTGTGTGAGTTCTATTGTCTTGGTTTACACAAACGGCCGAACAATTCAAGACATCATGTTCACTGGTTAGCTAGTAAATCCGATAGTGTCTCACAAGGGAAGGTTCAAAGCCAAAAGCTACCTATCCTTTACAGAATATTTCCATTTTCTGTACTCTCTGTAATTAGATCATATTGTTGCATTTTCTCTCCGTCAAATTCCATTCATGTGGGGGATTGTTGGAAAAAAATGGTGTTTTATATGGCTTATTTTGGGCCAACTTTAAAGCCAAAATTAAGTGGGCCCCAAACGTCTTTTGGGGTGGGTCCGAAGAGGTGACGTGTTCCTTGCCGCGTAGCAAGTCACACGGTGAAGACAAAGCGTCAAAACCATTTATGAGTGAATGGGAAGTTGACGTTGTTTTCGAGTTCAACATTAATTTTTTAGACAAAATTCATTTGAATTTTTTCAATAAAAATTATTATGGGAATTTTATTTAAATATAAATTTATTTTTTGGTTTCCTAAAGTGGTTTCCTAAAAATGATTAAACTATTCAAATAGTTTAATAAGAATATTTCCAATTGTTTGAATAAGTGTGTTCAAAGTGCAACGGATACATTTTTCAAAAAAAAAAAATTTGAAAACTGTTCCAAGCAACGGTTACATTTCAAACAGTACCAATTCGGATTCCTCAACACCTGTTCAGGTCAAATATTTGGCTATATATACAGCCAATTTCCAGCAGTCAGGATCACCCGAAAAAATCATTCTGAAAAACATTCATTTGCTGTCCAGATTTCATTTGTATGCATTACTCTTCATTTTAATTTTAGAATAAAATTCAGAGAGTTAGAACACAGGTTTGGTTCGCCGAACAAATTGTTTGGAGTGCTACTACAATTTGTGAAGATCATTGTATCTTGGGAAATAGACGCCACTCAACCGTAAGCACCATAACGGGGCAAATCTATTTTAAGGACAGACTGTCACAAACTCGACTTGGTCTTTTATTTTTAATTCGGTTTGATAAATAATTTCGGTATGTTATTTATTTATTTTATTTAATTTAGTTTCAATTTATTTATTTACACAGAAGATTGTTCCAACAATAAAATTTTTATTTGAGAGACAAAAGATCTTTATATCTGCTCCAGAGATAAACAAAAAAAAAATTCAAATCAAAATCCAAAGACAAAAACTTATATCTGCTCTAGAGACAAAAAAAAAAAAATTGCAGAGACAAAAACTTAAAGACAACAATTCCATAGACAAAAAATTCTAAAGACAAAAAAGAAGTTCTTCACAGTACCAAATTTTTAAGCTAAGATCAAAAACTTAAATAATCTTTGTAAAGACATTCTTTTTTATTTATCCATGTAAAGACATTCTTTTCTTTAATGAGGGCAAAGCAATGAATACGAATGTATGTAATTTTTATTTTTATTTTTTCTATTTTCAACAGAGGAAATCCATATAGGCCTCAATGAATTGAAGCTTAAACACACACACAGTAGCAGATTTCCAAAGCATGAAAGAAAAAAATGTCTTTATATGGATAAATAAAAAAAGAATGTCTTTACAAAGCTTAAAGACAAAAATGAAAAAATTCCAGAGACAAAAACTGAAAGGCAAATTTCAATTTCAAAAAATTCCAAAGACAAAAAAGAAGTTCTTTGTAGTACCAAATTTTTAAGCTCAAATCAAAAAAATATGCTACTGAAAATCACAAAAAAAAAAACAAAACAAAACAAAACAAAACAATTCCATCCCCAAACATGAAGCTGAAATAATCAATTACAAATACAATGAAGACTAACCTCTGGATGATTGACATCGGATTGGTTTGCTCACAACAAAACTCTGGTTTGCGAAGTGAGGGTAGATAGAATGAGGGCAAAGCAATGGGTTCGGTTTGGGAAGTGGGTCGCCGTAGAGAAGGTCGCCAGTGAGACAGGTTCGATGAGGTAGAGGAGAAGAATGTGAGGGCTCTGGTTTGCAAAGCAGACACAATCAATCCATCTCAATCAGTTGGGTTTCAGGTATGGATTGCCATCGTCGAGAATAGGTTGTCACTGGGATTGGGTTGCGGGTGAGGGCGGATTCGGTGAAGAAGAATGGGCGAGTGTGAAGCTGAGTGAGAGTGAGTTCCAAAAAAAATTATGTATAACCTGTATAGCTTTGGGCAGGAAAATTTCAGATTTCTTTTATTTATTTTTTTCTTCTTCAATTTGGATCGTTAGATCTGGTTGGCTAAATCTCAGCCGTTGCACGGAAAAAGTAAAAGAGAGAAGTTAAGGAGGGGATCCAGACTCCTTATTTAAAGCATATTTACAAGTTCAAATTTTTTTTTTCTTTTTATAATAAATTATCAACAACTATACGTTTTACGACTTATTTTAATTTGTTAAGATACCAATTTTAAAATATACATTGATAAAACTATATTTTAAATATCCAAAACAAAATTTACAATTATTATTTTTCTCACATTTTAATTATAAATTTCATCATTCAAAATCAATTATTTGTATATGTGACAGACCACTTCTAAGCCAATTGGACTGGTGTTTGGGAAGTTGAGTTAGTTTTTTTTTTTTTTTACTCACTAAAATTAAAATAAATTAAAATAATTAATAAAATAAAATATTATATTTAAATTATAATCATTTCACTTCTTTTTTTTTTTACAACAATCAAATCAAATCAACTATACAAAAAAATCAATTATCATCCAAAATATAATTTTTTAACCAAGTTAAAATAATGAAAAAGTAAAAAAATTAATTAAAATAGCCAAATTTCCAAATGAGAATGAGGCCCCACTTGGGAAGTGTAACTTTTAGACAAAAAATTATTATAAGTTGTTATATCACTTTTTTTAATTAATTTATTTATTTATTTTTAAACTTAAGGATTATTTGGAAAGTGTTAAATTAGTATATTTTTTAATTTTTTATAATAAAAAAAAACATAAAATATGAGTTAAATTTGAAATAATATGTGAGAAGGAGATTTATAATCTGGATTGGGCCGAGGTAATGGCCGAACAGATTTGGGCCGAACAAGATTGGGCCAAGGTCGCGCGACCCTGTCAGAAAGGATTTGCTTGGTTAAGGCAAAGCGTAGTTGGACCAAGCTACTTGGCTTCATGGTGTAGAGGCCGGTCAAGTGAGATGACCAGAGCCAGGAAAGGCGTGGTTATTCCACGGTTCATGAGTTAGCCCGGAAGGAAGGCCGATGGCAAACCAGCATGAGCTGTCCCGAGCTCGACTATGCCGGGATGCAATTGAGCTCGGTCCTCATTGAGCACGGCGAGCGGAGCGCTCTGGCCAGCTGCACAGCACGGCCGTTGATAACCGAGAAGATGCAGCCCAGCTGCCGAGCTCCCAGTAGAGTGGGCTGGCAGTTTGGTTAAGTGGTGTTCAGCAAGATTTGTGCTGACAGATGGGATAGCTGCACCACGTGTCGAGAGACTAATGGGAGTGGATTTGGGGCGCTGAAAGTATATAAGCGAGTCTGCGCCCCCCATGCTGAGACAGAGGAACATTTGGTGAGATACACTAAACACAACTCAGTCCTCTCTCTCTCTCTCTCTCTCTCTCTCTCTCTCTCTATCCCTGTGTGTGTTCTAACTTGACCGTCGAAGGGGTTTTCCGGCCACACACCGCCGGGTAGCTCACCGCCGTTGTGTACGCAGGTCGATCGAACGGGTTGGAGCTTGGAAGAAAGAAGTGCGAACTTGCCTGAATATTTGCTCCCCGCACAATTGGCGCCATCTGTGGGAACTTTGCAGACAAAACCTTATCTACCAGGCTCATCTGATCGCCGTTTATGGTGAACAACGACGAGATTCAGTTGTCCGCCATCGACGGAGTTATGCCGGAGTCAGGCAGATAGAGAGAAAGACATCCCGCCATCCCTCCAATGGCAGACCTGGAGACATTCCCCAGAGAACAGTCAAGAGACGCGCGAGATAAGAGAGGAAGAAGTTATGGTCATTCACGGAGTCCAGACGGTCATCGGTGGCGGAGAGAATCACATGCCAGACGTCTGGAACACAAGCTAAGGGACCAGGACGCCGTCATCCAGCGAATGGCGGCGGAGATAGAGGAGCTGAAGCGGCATGTCAAAGGAAAGGGTGTAGCTGGAGTGGGAGACCACAGTGAGCGCACCCAACCCCGCTGTTCAGGCAGTTAGAGTCAGCGACACACTCCGTCCATTTCTATTACCAGAAGTTACAAAGTTGGTGATTCTAATGTGCGTGCAGAGAAGTCCAACGCGCAAGATAGCACTTACCAGCCCTCACGTCTGGTGACGATGTCGACGTACTCCTATTCTGCTCGTTCAGAGGATTTGCAGGCAGTTTTGAAGGAACGGGCTCGCCGGCAGGAGGCTCAGAGGGTGCCAGCATTACAACGGTTATCCTATGGGGTTCACGCCAGCGAGGAGGTCGGAATGCCTCCACCTCGCCTAGCAGCGCCACTCCTTCTAAATATAGACTTGGCAAGGCTGAGCGCCACCCCTTTCTCCTTGAAGATAGAAACAACGCTTCCGACAGGCTTCCACCAACCTAAATTTACACTCTACGATGGAAAAATCGATCCCTACATGCATGTGAGCCATTTCCGACAGGTCATGGCCGGACATAGGAGGAATAACGCACTTATGTGCCTTATCTTCCTGTCAAGTTTAGGCGAACTGGGCTTGAAATGGTTCGAGAGGTTGCTGGAGGGGAGCATAGAAAGGTGGCATCAGTTGGCCGAAGCGTTTGTGACCAACACAAAAACACCAAAGGAAGTTGACCACCTACTGAGTGTCAAGATGGAACCGAGCGACACATTGAAGGCATACAACTCCAGCTATTGGGAGACCTTCAACGAAATCTTGGATTGCCCGGTCAACCTTGCAATCACACAATACAAGCGTGGTCTTCCGGTCAGACATAGACTACGGGACTCGCTTACCATGCACCAGCCGACATCCATGGGCCAGCTCATGCAACATATCAATGAGCACATCCAAGTAGAGGATGATGCGTCAGTATCTACCGCGAAGGCAACTCCGGTAGCAATAGACAAGAGGTTGGCTGGAAAAGTGCACGCGGTCGGACAAGAGTCCAGCCAATCAAGTGACCACGCTGAGGAATCGGACAGTGGCTCAAATCGCAAAAATCGGGGTAAGGGACATCGGAATAACCGGGATGACTACTCCCAGGATGACGTAGCCGATGCAAACAGAAGGTTGAAAACAAGGACAGGCATCACCACGGTCTTTAAGATTCCAATCTATCGCATACTAAATGAAATCCATGACGAAGAGTATGTTCGGTTTCCTGCTAAGTTAGGCGACGGACAAAAGGGCTTCAATCTGAGGTACCGTTGCACGTTTCACCGGGAGCGAGGCCACCGGACAGAGGACTGTTTGCCTTTGAGGCAACACTTGGAAGAGCTAGTCGTAGCCAAACACCTAGACCTTTACATTGATGGAGGCGTGAAGGCAAATCAAGCTCCGGTTGACCCACGGGGACTGGATGACCGAGATGTGCCTCCACAAGGGGTTGTTAATGTCATCCACGGCATAGTGGAACCGGCGCGTATATGCGAGCTCCGAGGTATGATCAAGAAGGCAGAGCACATGAGGGAAGTTTTGTCGGTTCAACCTGCGATCAAGAGGGGAAAGACCGAAGAGAAAGATGTGATCGGTTTCTCCTCAAGGGACCTAGAAAGCATTTAGACGCCGCACAACAACACCCTAGTGGTTACACTCCGCGTCAAAGAATTTGATGTCAAACGGATCTTGATCGATCAGGGAAGCTCGGTCGAGATCATGTATTACGACGCATTCAAACAGCTCAAGCTCCGAGATACGGACTTGGCTCTGGCAACTTCGCCACTGGTTGGTTTCAACTCACAACCAAAGTGGCCTTTGGAAAAAATTATCCTGCCGGTCAAAGCGGGATCCGTGGTCAAGCAAGTGGAGTTCTGGTTGTTACAGGTGCCGTCTACTTATAACCTGATCCTTGAGAGGGGATGGCTTCACGCTATGCAAGCCGTGGCGTCGACCTACCATCAGGTGATGAGATTCCCCTCGGCTATGGGGGTAATCGAGGAGGTCTGGGGTGATCAAGTCATGTCGAAACAATGTTTCATGGTAGTAAATAGGAGCCGAGCTGCCAAGGGCTTCGTCCAAATGATAGAGAGACCGGAGGACCGAGGAGTACTTGACGATGTGGGCACTAAGGCCGAGGACAAAGCCGTCGAGGAATTGGTGGAAGTACGAATTGATACAAAGAGTCTGAACAAGTTCTTCTTGCTCGGCTCAAGCCTTACCACCCAAGAAAAGACCGAGATGGTTGAGTTTTTGATGGCCAATATCGAAGTCTTTGCATGGTCGCCTTACGACATTCCCGGGCTCGATCCAAGTTTTATTTGCCATCACCTCAACGTCTTCCCCGGAGCCAAGCTGGTCATTCAGCGAACGAGGAGATCGGCACTACATCACGCCGAGGTAGTTACAGAGGAAGTGAAGAACTTGCTTGAGGCACGAGCTATTCAGGAAGTGCACTACCCTCGGTGGATTTCATTTCAAACACAGTGGTTATACCGAAGAAAAATGGGAAGTGGCAAGTTTGTATCGACTACAAGACCATCAACCGAGATTGCCCGAAAGACAGCTTCCCTCTGCCTAGAATTACCAGCTTGTGGACTTAACGGCTGGACATAACAGGCTCAGTTTCTTGAACGCCTACCGCGGCTACCATCAGATTGCCATGCATGGGCCCGACCAAGAGATCACCTCCTTCACGACTCCAAGGGGACTCTTCTGCTACCGAGTCATGCCTTTTGGTTTGAAGAACGCCGGGGCAACTTTTCAAAGGATGGTGACCAAGATGTTCGCTCCTCTGCTAGGCCGGACGATGGAGGCTTACATTGATGATATGGTGGTTAAGAGCCGGCATCCAGCAGACCATTTATCCGACTTGGCCGAGATGTTCGCCATCCTCAAAAAGCACAAGCTACGCTTGAATGCGTCCAAGTGTGCCTTCGGCATGAGATCCGGAAAATTTCTAGGTTTCCTAGTCACGAACCGAGGTATCGAAGCAGACCCCACACAAATCAGAGCCGTACAAGAATTGAAACAGCCTAGCTCGGCTAAGGACGTGTAGCATTCGGCCGGAATGGCCGCCGCGCTTAACCGATTTATAAGCCAGTCATCAGATCGCTACCGCCCTTTTCTTTCAAGCCTTGAAATCAAAGTTTTCATGGGATGAAGATTGTGACCGGGCTTTGGCTGAGCTCAAAAAGTATTTGTCTTCAGCGCCACTGTTGGTCACACCGGTTCCAGGAGAAGAACTCTACCTATATGTGGTTGTTTCTCAGCATGCAGTCAGTGCGGTGCTTGTCCGCTCGGAAGGAATCAAGCATCTCCCTATCTTCTACGTCAGCAAAACCTTGCTACCGGCAGAGTCGAGATACTTGCCGCTGGAAAAACTTGTGTTGGCATTAATGATGGCCTCAAGGAAGTTGGCGCACTGTTTCCATGCACATACAATAATCGTTCTGACCGAGTTCTCCCTCAAAGCTTTATTCGAGCGGGCGGACTTTTCCGGTCGAATTCTTAAGTGGGCGGTCGAGTTGGGACAGTTTGACGTCAAGTTCCAACCTTGTACTGCCATAAAAGCCCAAACTTTGGCCGACTTCGTTGCTGAATTCTCACCTAGAACTCATCCGGTTTGCCCCGTTGATATTGCCGCGGCAGATAAAGAGGTGAATGCAAGCCCGACCAAAATACAACAGCTTGGCGGTGTTGGCGACGCGGAACTTGCGCGCCCCACCGAAGCACCTTCAGATAATACGATATCACAGCCCGGCGATGCAATGACGGAGTTGGGTATCACCGTCCAACCTTCTCTGTCCGGTATCGCAACACCACGGGGGGAAGAAGTGGAACCGCTCCGCCCAGAGCCTACAGTCGGCATAATACCGCAACCTGGTGATTCGCCTACGGACTTAGGCACTATGGATCAACTTGCTGAGTCCGGCACCGAATCGCCAAGGGGGGCTGAAATGGAACCGCTCAGCACAGAACTTGAAGCCGAACAGCCGTGCAACCGTGATCCCATCAACCTTCGAGCCTCTCAGGACCCATTAGAATGTTGGAAGCTCTTTGTGGGGGAGATGTGGAAACTTTTTGTCGATGGGGCTTCAAACCGCCACGGTGCCGGGCTGGGTATAGTATTGATTTCGCCAGACGGGCTGACCATCGAACACTCTATCACCCTCGGATTCCCAGCATCCAACAATGAGGCCGAGTACGAGGCGCTCTTGGCTGGTCTCAAGAGCGCGCTTCAGATGCAAGCATCCGAGCTAATGGTTTACAATGATTCCCAGCTTGTGGTTAACCAAGTGTCTGGGGTTTACGAGGCAAAGGATAACAGAATGATGAAGTACCAAACTCTAGTCAGGGACCACATTAAGCGATTTCAAGCGATCAAGGTCCAACAGATTGGCCGCGAAGAAAACGGCCGAGCAGAAGAGTTGGCCGGCCTTACTTCTATGGTCGACAACACATCTCCCAAACCTCTTTTGATTGAATTCCTTCTGAGGTGCAGCATTGAGGAAATCGGGCAGACAGAAGTACACTGTGCCAAGCTAGGTCCTTCTTGGATGGACTCTATAATCCTCTTTCTCAAAGAACGGACCCTTCCAGCCAACAAGAAGGAAGCACATAAAGTGCAGGTGAAGTCAAAGCGGTTTTGGCTCTCTCCATCAGGCGCTTTATTCAAGAAGTCTTTCACCGATCCCTACCTGAAGTGTGTGCACCCGAGCAGCGTGGAAGCCTTCCTGTACGAAGTTCACGAAGGCATCTGTGGCAGTCACATAGGGGGCAGGTCCTTGGCCTACCGAGCTATTTCACAAGGCTACTGGTGGTCATGCATACAAGCCGACGCACAGAAGTATGTTCGCAAGTGTGAGAAGTGCCAGAAGTTTGCCCACCAAATCCACCAGCCGGCCAGAGAACTCCTTCCCCTCACTAGCCCTTGGCCCTTTGCAATATGGGGGCTCGATATAGTAGGGCTGCTTCCAACGGCACCAGGCAACCGGAAGTTCTTCATCGCGGCTACAGACTATTTCACGAAGTGGGTTGAAGCTGAGCCTTTGGCGACAATCAAGGAGAAAGACGTCAAGCGGTTTGTTTGGCAAAATGTGGTAACACGGTTCGGCGTCCCCAAAATTCTGATCTCAGATAACGACACCCAATTTGATGGCCGCCTATTCAGGGGGTTTTATGAAGATTTGAAGATTGAATTCTACAAGTCTACTCCAGCTTACCCGCAGTCCAACGGTCAAGCCGAGGCTTCGAACAAGACCATTCTTGATGGACTGAAGAAGAGGCTTGAGAAAGCCAAAGGAAAGTGGGCTGAAGAACTCCCCAGTGTCCTTTGGGCATACCGAACAACCCCGCGGCGATCTACCGGGAAAACTCCTTTTGCTTTGGCATATGGCATGGAGGCGGTCATCCCTTTAGAAGTTGGTATGCCCATCCTCAGAAGTGAAAGTTTTGAGCCCGAGCTGAACACCGAAGCCATTGCCCTAGAATTGGACCTAGTGGAAAAACACCGGGAAAAGGCTCTTATCCATGTGGCCGCCTACCAACAAGAACTTTCGGAAATACAACAAAACAATGCACCCCAGACCGTTCAAAGTAGGTGATTGGGTCTTGAGGAAGGTCATGGGCAATACGCTGGTGCCAGGTGAAGGCAAACTAGGGGCAAATTGGGAAGGACCCTACAAGATAACCGGTCTGACGGGCAAGGGGGCATGCCATTTGGAGGACTTGAATGGTAGAGGAATACCCCGACCATGGAATGCGGCCAACCTTAAACTGTATTATTTCTAGCTTTTGCTTTCTTTTCGTGAAAAGGAATTTTTTGCCTTACACTTCGAAATGTAACATTCTTTTTGTCAATATATAGAAGTGTCTCATCTTTGCCTTAGCATTTTGATTGTTGCTTTTAAATTGGGACTTACAACCAAGATGATTTGCTCCGGTTGAACGAGTTGATGATTTGCTCAACTCTGAGATTCTCAACTGAAATGATTTGCTCCGGTTAAACAAGTCGATGATTTGCTCAACTCAGAGATTCCAACCGAGATGATTTATTTCGGTTGAACGAGTTAATGATTTGCTCAACTCTGAGATTCTCAACCGAGATGATTTACTCCGGTTGAACGAGTTGTTGATTTGCTCCGGTTGAACGAGTTGATGATTTGCTCAACTCAGAGATTGTAACCAAGATGATTTACTCCGGTTGAACGAGTGGGTAATTTGCTCAACTTTGAGATTCTCAACCAAGATAATTTACTCTGGTTGAACGAATTGATGATTTGTTCAACCTTGTTTATTTATTCGAACCGAGGTGTATTGTTCCGGTTGAAACAAGATGATTTATTCAACTATATACTTGCAACCGAGATGTTTTTTCCGGCTAATTAAGTTATGCAAGATAGTTAATGTTTCCGAAGTATTTTGTCCGGTTGAAGTTACTCCACTTTAAGACCGTGCAAACACTTGATGCAATTAGAGCTTTTTCATTGATGTGAAAATAAGTACAAAAGATGGGGAACTTAGCCCGGTTACATGTTCAGACGAAAAGCAAGAAAAAGAAAACTAAGTTAAGGGGGAAAGGTTAATGAATTCATCCTCGGTTGCCTCCAAGTTGACTGTTGGTGATTGGTCTTGGACTCCAGTCTCAGTTTGGCTGGGCTGCTCTTGCTCTTGGCGGTCCTGTTCCTCAGCACTTGCCTCGGTTTCTCCTTCGAGTCCTTCCTCGACCTCAGCCTGCAACGCGCTGAAGATGTCATTGGCATATGGCACGAGATAGGTCGGCAGGAAGGCAGCCGGCGAAGAGGCAAACACGTCGGTCCCAGGACCTTGGCCAAGCTGATCGCAAGCAAACTTCCAACCCACTTTGAAGTATATATCTTTGGTGGCAAAGACTTGCTTTTTGTAGCTGTCCTCGGCCTCCTTGAAGTCAGCATTATTTTCATCCTCCAGCTCTTTCTCCTTGGACTTTTTCAATGCATCTAGCTCGGCCTGGAGCGCATCCCTCTTTTTCTCGGCGTCTCCAAGTTGGCCGAGCAACCGAGAGTTGTCCGCGTTTGCTATCTGCAGTGAAGACTTTGCTCGGCTGAGCTCGGTTTGAAGGCTTTGAACTTGGCTGGCAGTGTCATTCACCTTCTACCGCAGTCGATGAATTCGCTCCATGACCAAGTGTTGCTTCTGGATGGCCTGCAAGAAGAAAGATTGATCAGAGAGGAAACCGTGCAAACACTTGTGAAAATTTGAGTAGAAGTTTGAGACTCTTACCCTAGTCATGGACTTCACGGCCGACTTCACCAACCGGGTGTCTGGAACATGGTCGTTGCTGACCACATCGCTCGGTAGGAGAAGGGCGTTGGAGAGGTCAAAGGCGAAAAGATGTTCTTTGTCGCCCTTCACGGAAGCTGTTGCCAGGATCTCCTTACTCCGGTGTTTGAGCTGCAATCGCCACACCGGTGTTGGGTTGATGGTGACGGCGGGTTGCTCGGTAGTTAGCTCTTCAACCAGCTCGGCAGAGGGGTCTACGCGAGGCCTTTTCCCAGCCCGGCAGTTGTCTTGACTGGCTTGACCGGCAGCTAGAGACCTTAGCGCAACCACGGCCCCGCTGGATTGACCGGCAGCTGGAGAGCGGGTGATGACGCTCGATATCTCAGCGGAAGTTGCTGTGAGGAGGTTCTTAATACAACTCCGTTTTGTCATCTCTTCTTCTTCAGTTAACCGGATTAGGGGCACGTCCGGTAGTGTTGGATCTGGAGGAGGCGATAGAGCACGGAGAAAGTCTGTGACCTTACTCCGGCGTGGAGCTGAGTATCTGTATGTGGAAGTGTAGCTGAGCAGCTCATTACAGTCTCGGTGGCGGTAGCGGAGCACGGTCCGGATGGCTTCTTCATTGGGGTATTGGTAGTTGGCTTGCAAGGCTTGAATCACTGCAAAGGAAAGAGGAAAAATGTCAAGTATAGAATAATATGGAAAGGCAATTGACCGAGCAAGTTAGCACGGCTTACTTGTGGAACCGAAATTCTTGCTAATGAACCAGCCCGGTACGTTAGCTGTTTCATAGTTGCCAGACACCCAGAAAAAGTCGTCGTCGTATAAGTCCTTATCTGGGGTGCCGGTCACTATCTTTTCTTTGCCCAGTCGAATTTTTAAATAATAAACGAAGCCATCGCCGGTGTGCCCAATGGTGTATTGTCGCAATATCTCAGCTAAACCTAAGTTTGTGCCTAGCCGGTTGTTTAGCTCGTGCACGCCATTGATTATTCGGTAGGTGTTGGTTGAGACTTGGGTAGGTGCTAACCCGATGCGGCGTAGGAATTCGATCATCAGTGGGTTGACTAGGAAGCGGAGGCCTCCCTCAATTATAGACAGCACGGTGAAGGAGCACTGGTCTAATCTGCCCCAAGGGGTTGTCTCACTCTCGGCGAGCTCTAACTGAATGTCTGCCGGGATACCATACTCTTCCCGGAAAACGGCCAAAGCAGCCAGAGTGTCCATAAGGAAGCGGAAGCGCTCCATGTGTGGTCGGCTAGGTTAGCTCGGCTGAGGAGGTTTGGCAGACTGGTGATTGATGGCTGCTCAGTCTTTGAGAGCCTCGGTGATGGTATATAGTCCCCTTGGACTCTGCAAGAAAAGGATGGCAAGTGTAAGAGCGAGCACGGTCGCGCAAAATGAGTTTGATTTTAGCTTGATCATGAAAAGTGCCAAACCACCTCGGTCGTTAAGGCTGACCAAGGAGCCCGGTCGCTCAAGCGGACCAGATGTTAGCTCGGTTGAGCGGCCAAGTCCTCTGGCTACCCCGGTTTCTATTAAGGTTGGGACAAACTGGTCATTTGCTCGGTCTGAATGATTTCTTGGATCAAAGGAAAACCTGGAGCCCGGTCCGCCCCAGATCTTCAGTATTCATCAGAGAAAATGAAGAACAGCAAGGAGAGTGAGTGATTAAGGACGGTTTTGGGTGCCTAATGTCCTAAAACCTACGGATTTAGTGCCCTAATATGTGAAATACCAACTGAAATAGCAAAAACGAGGCTTGAAGAACTTACCAAGAGAGTGCAAAGGCTTCTTCTTCGAACACGAACTCAGCAATGGCAAGCAAGGGAGGGCAAGAGCTCTGGATCGACAAGGAGGAGAGAGAGTCAGTAAGGTTGGAATGAAGGAAGGTTCAACATGTTTATAGAGATGAAGAAGACCGCCAAAAATTTGAATCTGAATGGACGTGATGTTTGGCTGCTCGAGGCCAATCAACGCACGGCACGTGTCCCTATTGACGGCGGCGTCAATACTAAAGAGACATGATGGTGAATCGAGGCATCGATTGGGCAAGTTTTGAAGACGGGCATGTCAACTAGCCCGGTCACCGTATTGCAGACCAAGGACCGAGAAAGTGTTACCCCGATCAAAATAGGTAATCCCAGTCACGCTTGCGCAAACGGAATTAAGGGGCAATTGAGAGGGAGATTTATGATTTGGATTGGGCCAAGGTAATGGCCGGACAAATTTAGGCCGAACAAGATTGGGCCGAGGTCACTCGACCCTGTCAGAAAGGATTTGCTTGGTTAAGGCAAAGCGTAGTTGGACCGAGCTATTTGGCTTCATGGTGTAGAGGCTAGTCAAGTGAGCTAACCGGCGCCAGGAAAGGCGTGGTTGTTCCACGGTTCATGAGTTAGCCCGGAAGGAAGGCCGACGGCAAACCAGCATGAGCTGTCTCAAGCTCGGCTATGTCGGGATGCAGCCGAGCTCGGTCCTCATTGAGCACGATGAACGAAGCGCTCTGGCCAACTGCACAGCACGGCCGTTGATAGCCGAGAAGATGTAGACCGACTGCCGAGCTCCCAGTAAAGTGGGCTGGCAGTTTGGTTAGGTGGTGTTTAGCAAGATTTGTGCTGACAAATGAGATAGCTGCACCACATGTCGAGAGACTAATGGGAGTGGATTTGGGGTGCTGAAGGTATATAAGCGAGTCTGCGCCCCTCATGCTGAGACAGAGGAACATTTGGTGAGATACACTAAACACAACTCAGTCCTCTCTCTCTCTCTCTCTCTCTCTCTATCCCTGTGTATGTTCTAACTTGACCGTCGGAGGTGTTTTCCGGCCACACACCACCGGGTAGCTCACCGCCGTTGTGTACGCAAGTCGATCGGACGGGCTGGAGCTTGGAAGAAAGGAGTGCGGGCTTGCCTGAATATTTGCTCCCCGCACAATATGATAAAAAAATAAATGTGACTAAAATAAAATGATTATAATTTAAATAAAATAATATACTAAGCCTCCATTTGGGAAGTGGGTTGGCTTTTTGGTTTTTTGACTTTTTTGGCTATTTTAGCCTAGGCTAAAAAGCTTGGTTTGGGAAAGATTTTTTGGCTTTTTTGACTTTTTTGTGAGAGAAGAGTATAATGATTATGGGTTGACTGTGATACTTTGTTTGTTGTGACTAAAATAACCTATTTTATTTTTTATGACTATTTTAATCCCAAAATCACTTGTCAAACACCACCTAAAATAGTAGTATGTATTAAACAAAGGCTAACTAAGCTATTATCTAAACAAGCTTTTGTGAGAAGGTTGACTAAGGCCTCGTTTAAGAACAGGCTAATTTATTAATTTTTTGGCTATTTGACTAAAAATATAAGTAAAAAAAACTTATATGTTTGGGATGACTTTTTGATTAATTACAGAAAGATGTGCAAAAAGTAAAGAGAAAAGAGAATTTTTGACTTTTTGATATAAGTTATTAATTTTTTGACTAATTTAATAACTTTTTGATTAATTAACTAAAAAAATAAGTCCCCCAACGGGCCTAAATCTCTTTACTAGATTACACTTCTTAAAATTCCATTACTGTGGTCAACTCTGGCGAAAAAATACTCATTTCGTTTAAAAATACGAGTTTCTTATTTCAGTAGGGTTGAAATAATACAAAAAAAATTATTTTGTTATTTTTTAAAATTTATTAATATTAATATACATTAAAAAAAATATAATGATGACAATTGTGCTATTAAAAGGATAGTTTTAAAAAAATTAATATTTTTACAGTTAATTACTTAAAAATTCTATTTACAAATGTTATAGTAGTTCAGGTTCTATCTAAGATTTTTTGAACTAATAAAGCCTATTTAATAAAACTAAGAATATTTTTAGTTTTTCTTAATTTTTAAAATTAAGAACATTATCAATTTTATATAGTAATATTTCAGATAATTATTTCACTAACTGATAAAAAAATAGAGTATGAGATTAAACGTTTTTACCCTTATACTTATTTATTTGATTCAATTATTTAATAAAACCGAAAATATTATCATTTTTTTAAAAAAATTTAAAACTAATAACATTATCAGTTTTTTATTTTTATAGTTTTTTTTTTCCCAGTTTTGCATATCAATGTTTCATCATCATATTTCTTTATAGACATAAAATTTTTAATTTTGCATAAAAAAAAAAAATTCAATTTTTTAAATTTTTTCAAAAAAAATATTAATTTTTTTGCACATAATTTTTTTTTAAAATTTTTTCAATTTGAAAGTTGATTTTTAAAGTTTTAAAAATCCAAATAAATATCAAATCATCATGTTCCTTTATAGATAATCTTAAATGATGAATAATCATTATTTAGAAGCCAATTTCAACTATTAAAAAATTAATAAAATTTGAATATTCAAAAAATCTTAATTAAAACTTAATAGAATGTAAATTTATAAATTAAAAATTATGTGTAAATAACCCTATTTCCTAATCATTTAATACAAATATATAAATTTTATATCTTTTATTAATCACAATATCATTAGAGAATCTCCAACCACATCCTCTTCTCAAGAGGATGGAAATAATATTTTTTATTCAAAAAGTAAATATAGAGGAGGTCACTATTCATTCAAACTCTAACTACAAACTTTTATTTCCTTCATTCAAATTCCAATCAAAAAGTAATTTTTGTTCATTAATAAATATTTAATTTTAAATTTTTTGTAAAATATATTTAATATTATACTCATTTTAAAGGTATAATTTCATACTTTTTATTGATGTTAATTTTATAAAAATTAAATTTACACATTAAAAATTATTTTGAATATAATAAGAAATATAGAGTGAATAGTATTTTAAAGTCTCCTTCATTTTATTCATCCTCCTTTTATATTTGAATGATCAATTCATCTTTCTTCATTTAAGAAAAAAAAATAAAAAATGAATTGAAACTCAAAATTAAAAAAGATTCTTCATATTTGAAATTTTGAAGGGTGGATTGGAGATGGTCTTAGGCCTCACATGAGAGTGCCAAAATCAAAAAATAACTTCTCCAGCCCACAACGTTGGTCGGACCCACTCTAGTGGAGGTAACTTTATCTGGTTGGTTTGATGCTTTTCTGCTTCATCTCCGATGTGCGTACTGTATTTCTCTCTCTCGTGTATCTACCTGTCTATCTATACGTATATGAGCTCTGATTTTGATATTTAGGGTTTTGAAATGTGGAGGGAGACGGATATGGAAACTTTCGAAGCCAACTCTATTTTCGCACTCAAACAAACCTCTCAATCAGAGCTAGGGTTCGCATCCTCTGATTCAGTCACTCACTTCACCACCACTCAGAGTCAGTCTACTCTCGATTCCGATTGTTTTACTGACGAATCTCTCTCTCAGAAGTTCGAAAACATAGGGTTAAGATCAAATGAAGACGAGAGCTCCAACGAATCGCACCCTCTTCGTCCTTATGCCGAAGATTGCCCCTTTTTCCTTCGGACTGGGACGTGCAAGTTCGGGTTGAATTGCAAGTTTAATCATCCAGTGAGAAGAACTAATCAGGTATTTTCAGTTAGCTGATCTGAAAGTTGTGTTCTTGAGCTTGGTTTTGTGTTTGTAATTGTTTTCTGTCTGTTGATGTGTGTAGAAAGCTGGGAAAGAGAAGGAGAAAGTTACAGGCAAGGCCAAGGAGGGGTTTTCAGAAAAGCCTGAGCAGACAGAATGCAAGGTTTTTGCAAATTTTTTTACTATTTTTGTTCTAATTGTACATCCATATATGACATACAGTGGTGGATCCAGAGTTTAATTTTTAGTGGGGTCACTTAGATGATGACATTTACATTTCACTTTATGAACTCTACCAAATTGATTTATTCAAAATGCATTATTGCAATACCTATTTAAAATAAATGCAATGGCAGATGATTCATTGATAATGCAAATTGAACATTTAATGGGCATGAGGTGGTTCTTGATTTTATTTCAGGTTGAGCTTCTCTCATGTTGAGATATGAACATGACAAAACTTGATGGGCTCATAGGGCCCAACACAGGTCTCGTGTCAACAATCCAGACCATTTATTTTATAGGGCCCACAATGTATAATATACATGGAAAAATTTAGGGTGACTTGATGATTGTAATGTAACCTTTTTATTTTATCACATTTGTCTCTAAAAAAATGAATGATCTATTTCAAAGGTGTATTTGTCGTTGTCGTCCATTTTTTTGAATACAAATGCAATAAAATGAAAATGTTATGATTATCGAAGTGAACTAATTTTCTTCATGGATAATATAAATTGCAAGCCTTACAAAATAAACGATTCTAATCATCGAGATCGGACACGTGGTGGGCCCTAGAGGCCTCTCACGTTTTTTCATGTTGATATCTCAACATGAGAGAAACATAATTCTTTGTGGAGTTTAATTAGAAAATTGTTATCAAAGATTTGATAATTTCGTAAATAAAATAAAGAGGTGTATGATAGAGAGGTGCTAAGTAACAAAGCCAGCACCACGTAGCCCTTATCATCCATGTTCATGATCTGAATAATACCTGTATGAAGGGATGGAAGGTCAAAAAGCAAAATCAGAGAACCGGAGTTCGATGGATGACCATAGAGGAAGATAGCCAAAGACTATGACGATGGTGTCACCGTCACTGAGGAGAGGTGGATGTGAAAGTGAGGAAGAAGAAAGAGAAAGGGATAAATGGGTTTCTCTAATCTCTCAGTTCTTCTTTCAGTGAGTGAATGCATGTGAGCCATTGGATCTTATTTTGGATTAGTGTCCCAAAGAGAGAAGGGGTCTGGAGGATTTTAGTATGGTGTTGAGCCTCTCCCCAAGAGATGTGGTTGAGAAGTTGCAATTTTCCAAATATTTAGGCATATATAAAATAATACAAAAAAAAAAAAAAAAAAAAAAAAAAGTCACTTTATATTTAAGTCATCATCATCTTTATTTAAAATCATCTCTCACACATCACATCACACAAACTCAATATATATAAATAAGTCAAAAATTACACCTTTTTAGAACATCTCAAACCAACCCTTAGTTTTACAAGTGGAATATATAGTAATTCGATGAGTTGATATAAAAGGCTACATTCCAGTCCTCACCACGTGGCTAGCCACTTCACTATGGAAATGTTTTAATGGAACTATGACAATATTCCACAGGTGAAATTTATCACCATGAAGAGTAGCTTGTGGAATTAGCTGATCTTTTCAGTAAAGTTTCCCAAACTTCATGACACCCTTTCATATTTGTATTATTGGTGTCAACTCACGTCATACACGACGATGAGTTGGCCTGTTAATTACTTTAAGTTGCATAAGAAGCTACTTTAGTCTCTACAAATCAGGATGCCATGTGAATTAATGAATTACTAACTTTTGGAAACTCCTAGTGGAACCAACCCACGGGTTAGTCTTCCAAGGAGATGCCTTAGGACCCACAAAAAGTTGAGATTGATGAGGCAACATAAGAAAATATGAAGGGCCTTTAACAGTTAAGGGATTTTCTAGGTAGATACCACAATAAGATTCAAAACTCAATAAATATTTTTAAATGCATTTACCATGTTGCATAGTTCTTTTGTGTGATGTATGAATTAATATGTATGAAGTGAAAATGGCATTTTTGTCTGTTATAATTCTATAAATGTATCTAATGCAAAATATGCATTTTATTTCTAGCATTTTGATTTTTCAATCATGCAATAGTATCTAGTAATACTTCCAAAGTTTTCATTCATTTCCATGTTTGCTATTAATATATGATTGCGATTCATTCAGATATTTTGATTGCAAGACATCATGTTTTTTTTTTTTGGTTGCAGAATTACCTAACACCAGGAGGGTGCAAATATGGAAAATCTTGTAGATACAATCACTCCAAAGATGAGTCTGAAATTGCGCCTCCAGAGCTCAACTTTCTAGGTTTGCCGATAAGATTGGTAATACTTATTCATTCCAAAATTTAATAATCGTGCATTTTTTTTGTTTGTTTGTTTGTTTGTGTGTGTGTGTGGTTAATATTACCAACTTTAATTCCTAGTTTGTAGATAGATTCCATGCAAAGTTTATGTGTGCTGCTCGTATATAAGGTTTCTATCCTGAAGTTGATTGCATTGTCTTTTGAACCAGGGAGAGAAAGAGTGTGTCTTCTACATGCGAAATGGTTCTTGTGGATATGGAGCTCGCTGCAGGTTTCACCATCCTGACCCCACTGACGTTGGAGGATATGACCCTCGTAACTCAACACCTAATGAAGAGTCTATTGGACAATTTGGCTGGCCTTCAGAAAATTATAATGGTGAATCTATTCCATTGCATGTATCAGGGGCATCACAACCAGCTCAAGCATCCTGGTCTTCACAGATGCCATCTGATAAAGCTGTTCCCTACCAGGATAACCACTTGTCTTATATGCCCACAATGCATGTCTTTCATCAAGAGGCACCCAAATGGAATGGGTATCAGGTAGCCTTTTTCTGGGGTTATAAACTGGTGTGCAATTGCAGCCATTATAGGGTTTTGAATAATTTTCTATTTGATAATATCTTGTTGCTTGGTCCTATGATATTTCACCCCTTTTGACTAGATTTCTTTAATTTTGTCAGCTACACAAGAGCTTGCTGCAAACATATGCTCTCTGTTCACATTAAAACATAAGACTGTAGATGACTTACAAAAGATGACTGCAACCAGCCTAAAGCCTCTCCTAAAAGCAATCCTATTAGGTTCTGCAGAAAGCAAATGTTAAATCTTTGTGAGGTGATTTTTGGAAATGGAGCCCCCTTGAAGACTAAATGACCTCCTGTTTGCTTTTCCACCCAAAAAACAAGAGTGATTTGTGCTTGACATCCTGCAAATATCTCTTAAGTGGTTGGGCACTTGCATGCCCAGGTCATCCACATGGGCTTCATTCCCGCTGCTTGCCCCCTCTCATTAGGTTTAGTCTAATATATTGATGTTGTTGTGTTTCTCAAAAAAGAAAAAAAAGAAAAAGAAAAGTGGCCTGTAACCTCTCTGGCCCTTGTTTTTGACATGTCATGAAGCTTATTTTTAAGATGTTTCTAGCTTTCTGTGTGAAAAATTGGTATTATTGGTCAGCCAGGGTGGGAATGTGGGTTCTATGGTAAAATTTGGAATTCTAGAAAAGATGCAATCCAAACATTAGTATTGACTATTTTCACTGATTTTTGTGCATTAAAGAATATTAATAGTCTAATACACACAATTAGCATTCTGGATCCTGATTACTGCTGCCAGAGCAAGGGTTTTTTTGGTTGACAGTCAAATCATTATTATGGTACCACTCCGTTTTCTCATTTTCCTTATCAAGACACATCCATACCCCAACTTGGAGTTGAACCCTACACCTCTCCCTTTGGCAGTGGCTGGAGATACCACTCTAACTAAAGCTTGTGGTAATTTCTTGTTTATGCTAATTTCAAGAAAACTACTTAAAAATAGAATAGATATGGGCTTTTATTGGAAAAAAATATTGGGTGTAATAGTGATACCAGGATGGTTTCACCGGCCCATAAAATTTCACAAATGCATTAAGTAGTCAACACTTGTCTCCCACTAACCTAACAATGTTGTGGTCACTACCTCAAATCAAGAATGCTCATTGGATAATGTTTACTCCTTTTACTAACACTTGACACTTGTGTTCTTGCATAATGTTTTGATAAAGTGGTATTCATGTTGAAGCATGCAAGTGGTAAACTTCCTATAATTATCGACTTCAACTTTGCCTGTGAGGCAAGCATGCAGCGAACTAGGGGAAGAAAGAGAAAAGTTAGGGATCATGAAATTTTTTTTATGAAAGTGATCATGAAAGAGTTATGATCCTTGTATTACCTTGATTAGTGTGTGGTGCTTTATTCTAAGTGTAATCCAAGGGTCACAAAGCTTTTATAATTATTTTCATGAAAGATTTTTCATGATACCTAGTATTGCTGGGGGAAGAAAAGGAGGTGGAATCACAAACATTACCTCCCCTCAGCCTTAATGTTAAATCCAATCATGTGTGATAGTACAATATAGAGTAATGGTCAATTACTATTCATGCCGGAAAATGTATCATCATTTATGCTTTTATTTTTTGTTTAAGTCTCTTCTCCATGCATGTGTATGTGTACGCTTGCATGCATGCCTATAGGCTTTGGAGGGATATTGAGTTGATATTTTTCAATAGACATTACTCTCCCTTAATACTACCCATCCTTCATTTGGTAGGCCCCAAATTTTGTAGAAGAAAGAATAGGGCATCCTCATTCAGCTCCAGCAGCAAGGAGCTTTACAAAGAAAACAGATATTTTTAGCCGTATTGAAGAATTCCCTGAACGACCAGGTCAACCTGAGTGCAGTTACTTCATGAAAACTGGGGATTGCAAATTTAAATCTGCATGTAGGTATCACCATCCCAAGAACCAAGCCCCAAAAGAAGATTGTGTTTTGAGTGACAATGGCCTCCCTCTAAGACCTGTAAGTCTGCTACTTTATTGCTTGTTGGTTGTGGCAACATCATCATGTATAGGATATTAAATCTTTAAAGTTTTTCTGTCCTGCGTTTCTAACTAGTGGAGTGTCTCAACAAGGGAATTTCTTTTTTGGATAAATGAGTGTTTCAATATGAGACATTAAAAACAATTAAAAGATATTTTGGGTGTCAAAGTGTACTTTTCAGTATGCTCTTTGACATCTTTGGACATGAAAATTTGGTGCTCTCTGAGGAGTCGTATTGGATTTGGTTCACACTGTTGAAGAATATAACTGGTGTATCTTTGTGTCCAAATAGAAAATATTTGAACATGAAAAAACAATACATGATTATGTTGTGTTTTGTTTATGCCATTCATGATTATTTTTTTTATCTTCTGTCACTTCATCCAGGGCAGGAAAATTTGCCGGAATTATGACCAGTTTGGTATTTGTAAGTATGGGCATCTCTGTTTGTTTGACCATCCGGTGAATCACAGTTCAACTGTTCCAGTTGGGTCTGTTTTAGAGTCTCCTCAAGGTGGCAACTCTTGGAGGGACTACAGCAGCTGGGATTGAGGCAAGGCTATAATCCAGCGATCTGTATAGAATTTTGGTTCTATATCCCAAATCCCAGCCTATTTATTAGGAAACATTTAAATTTTTTTTTTTGCTTTAACTTGTTACAACCCAAGCTGTTGTCCATTGGATGGATCTTTCTTGCCTACTTTAGAAGTCTTTATAATTTATGTGCTCTTTATGAATTTAAGGCTCTACAAAATTACATGTAGTTCTTATCATTTTTGGTCAGAGAAATTGTGCAGCTAATTAAATTATCAGGTGAGGCTGGTTAGGGCATCTGCAGCCTGCTCGTCAAGTCTCGAGTTCAAACTCTAGCACCAGCACCCTCCACCGCAGGATATGTAACAGTGCTCTCTCCCTTGTACTAGAATAAAAATATAAGGGAGAAATAAAAAATAAATTCATGTGATATCTGTCTTTTACTGAGAAATATATTGAGGTTTCGTTGATCAATTTTGTCTCCACATTTGGCTGTTTTTTTTATTTTGTTTTAAGGTCTCAGTCTAGATCGCCTTGAAGATCTCCAGGTATGTTTTGCTGATTTGCTTTCTTTATTACATTATATCTCTATTGGGCTTCTTTTATGGTGGAATAGCCTTCTTTCTCTCTCTTGTTGTCTTCAAAAAATCGACTGCCTTTAGTAGAATTAGATGATTGAAAACATCATTAAATGGACGAAAATGGCAGTAAAACACCTAATGACGAAAATTGTAATAAAATACCTAGAATGTATTATATTTTTTTCACATACATTTTCTCAAGATAAATTACCAATCTCACAACCAAACATTTAAAAGAAGAAAAAAACACGAAACCTTGTGAACGTCTATTGTCCCTAATATTTGCTAGCAAATAACGTCGAACTTAATATAATTGAGAAATAAGAATGTGTGAATGAATCAGTGAGGTTCCAATCATACAAAGAGCAAGAAATGCGGTGTTTTCATGTTTGTCGCCTCCCTCCTCTTCCAAAAGAGTACATTATACGAGTAGAATGACCACCTCGTCTTTCCTACTTCTTGAGACAAACATGGCACCACAGAACTGGAGCTTGAAAAAGCAGCAGGGTCTCAGAAACAGCAAAACCACTTCTTGTCCTATGAAAAATAGTTGAAAGTTAACAAATGATGTAAAGAAATCTATATATATATGATAGATACACCCACATATATCATCAGAATGGGATGATACCTGAGAGTTTAGATCTGGTCTTGGTGGATTATTGTCATTCTTTTGCGCTGATTGCGCCCCATTCGCAGTATTTCCATTGGTTTTCTTGTCATCCCTGGCCTTGGCGAATATCACCGTGAAACCATCCGCTGAGGCTGGATTATTTACATCCCACTCGCCAAATTTTGGCAATGGCCTACCTCTATCCTCCTGCACACATCAAAATTATTATTGCACATTGTCGAGTTAACTTGTGTGGAATTAATTCATTATTGTAGCTATTAGCAAAGCTTAGGAACATATATAATATTCTTTTCTGCTGTCAACATGGCATTCATTTTTTATGGAATCAATACTCCACCAGGATGAATGCTGCCATATTGTATTTTGTGTACTTTTTATTTTGTGATAAATTTGTGTTTATATCATTATTGCTACGTATAGCTATCTTTTAAAGAGTCCTGAAACAAGTTCAGTCAGAAACTTGTTGAATCTCAATCCGAAACTCCTCTCTTATAAACCCGATTTCAGTTTTTATTGAAACTTGTGTGATGAACATGAAATGAAAGAACTAGTTCCCTTGAATATATATATATATATATGTATGTATATATGTTCATTTGTTGCATGGCTAGCTTTTGACCCCAAAAAAAAAAAAAAAACCAGGTTATACACAAATGAATGGTGCAAATGCCTTTGTAGCATTGCCCTTTAGCGCATTGAAAAGTTCAGAGAAAAAATGTTGAGATGAAGTTGTACATATTTTTTGGCAGGCAAACAGAATATCATAAAATAACGTTTAAAAAATAAAAAATAGCTCGAGACCGAGAGAGATCCATGTGCAAAGGAAATTGATGCATTGAGGCAAAAATGTTGATCAAAGTTAACTAACACTAGTTTCTTTTTTTCCTTTTTTTCTGAAGACTTGGTCCCAAAATAAACCTAGAACATTTAATTTGATTTTCATAGAAATAACATGAAATAGATTTCCATGGAGTTCATCAAAATTTCTAGGAATGTTGCTTTGACCAAACATCATCATCATCATCATATGCAAATCATAAATAGTTTCTATTATACAACCAAATTAATCAATCACAAATATTGATCCATAGACAAATTTTGATTTGATATAAACTAATTAAACAATGTTAATTAATGGAGAGAAATTAAAAAAAAAACTTACAGATGCCATCAAAGGATAGATTGCAGGAGCTTCGCACAATCGAAATGTCAGAGGAGAGAGAGAGAGAGATAGGACGAAGAAGACGAAGGAGGAGGACAGAACGAGTCTCAAGGAATAGCCACAAAGAAATAGTTGGTTTAATAGACAATAAAAATAAAAAAATTTTGAGAGTTGCATGCATGTAAACACCCCTATTACCCAACTTATTAATCTTTAAATGACTATAAATATAATTTCCTCGTATAGCAACTAGGAAGGCACCTTCTAAGACCCAACCCAACAATGCTAGATTGATTAATTTTGGATACAATATTTTGATATTATTTGATGGGTTGTTCATGCATTTGTTTAATAATCTATTGATGTAATAGTATTGTGTTAAACTACGGATTAATGATTCTTTGTTTTTAAATTTATGTATTATTGTCCTAATTCATTCTCAATTAATCTTGTGAATTTTGAAGGACATGAATTTTGTGACATGATTCAATATTTGGAAACAAAAATTTGAAAAAAAGGGAGCGCATGCTGTGTTAAAACAATTCAATAAAAAAAATTAAAATTTTAAAATAAATGATATTTAGAAAAAAATAAAATACTAAACCACGAGCAGCCGATTTTAATTGCAAGGTGTTATGCTTTTCTAAAAAATGCTGCTATTATTTGCCCATGTTAGTATATTTTTTTGGACCGCACTACTCTACCAAAATTGATTCCATCAATTTATTGTTTTTTTAACACCCACCACAATTCCTATGTATCATATCTCTCTTTCTTTGGATTCCACTTTGCCATCTCCTTCCTCTGGCACCCTCCATCATCCATCACCTCCAGCAGCCACTCTTCATTTGCCACCCAACCTCACTTCTCCACTGTAATCCTCTCTCCCAACTCTCTCCCTCAATGCATGATCCTCACCCTTTTGCCGCTACTTCAATCCTAGCCATAACCATTCATTCCTCTTTGAAATCCTAACCTTCATCGCAAAAACCCCTCACACTTTACCATTTCAATTGCTCACCCCAACTCCTCTCCTTTTTTCTAGGCTACACCTTTTTTTATCTGTTTTTACGATAGTTATTATTCAAAAGTTTTTGGAGCACTTTGGTTGGGGGATTTGAGAAGCGATTTGAAAAGAATAGTTGAAATGTAAATAAAAGACACCTACATTGCACCTAGTTTTATACCATTTTTCTCTTTTCCTTTACAAATTCCTTCCCAAATCCTTCGATCAAACACAGCACAAATCAATATGTAGTAAAAAAATTTACAAATAAAATAAATTAACTCACTTTTGTTAAAGTAATTAAAAGACAAAAACATCTCATTAAAAATATATTATGATTTTTTATTAATAAAAAATATTATATAAACAATACTAGAATATTTAATAATATATATATATATATATATTTGAGGGCTAAAATAATTCAACAATGCTTGATATCCAAAATTTTCATGACTCGAATGTCTCAAAAAAATATCATTTTTAATACATTCGAACTTTTAAGTCACACAGATTCAAGCTACCAAGTATCTTTTAAAAGAATTGGCCTCAAACGAAATTAGTACATTCAAAGGCCGAGCTTGGGACCTACAAATCAGTAAGCCTTGGGCCCAATTAAAATCCCATGTTGTAGATGATGGGAGCTTACTAATAAGTATCGTACGCATAGTTCAAAATCTATCTAATTTTAAAATAAAATATTTATATTAATTAGTTTTACATATTTTTAATTATTATTAAAAAATATTTTTTTTAAAAAAAATAAAAATTAAAGACATTACTACATCTCATCACCGCCGGACTTCCGTCAAATAATCACTGAACGCTCACCGGAATGTTCAAAATCATTGGAAAGTTGTCGAAGCATCACTGGAAATTTGCTAGAGTATTATCGGAGTATTCTGAACGTTACCAGAAATCACCAGAATGTCTAGAACATTATGTGAATGTCAATAATATAGCTAGAGACTCACCAAAATGTCCAGAATATTTTCAAAAAAAGAATAAATTGAGAAATTATAGTAAAAAAAATAACAAAATATGATAAATATTGATAAACTGAAATAAGAAAAATAACGCAAGAACAACAAATATCAACAATGAGAAAAAAAAAAAAAAATGTGTTGTTTTCAATTTATAGGGTTTAAGTAAATAATCTCAAATATTGATCAAATTAGAAGGCAAGCTTCGAAACTGTAAAATATTAAAGTTTTAAAATATGATTCTGTTAAGTATTTATTATTATTAATCAAATTAAAAAACACGTTATGAAACTGTAAAATTTTACCGTTCTAAATAAAGTTATGAAACTGCAAAGTTTTATAGTTCTAAAGAATGATTCATTTCATCATCAAAAAAACTGAAACTGTGAAATTTTACAGTTTTGATCGCCTATAACTAAAACTCGAAAACAACTTGTTTAGATTTTGAATTTTTTTTTTATTATAACAGGAAAATAGAAGTGTTAGTATAGAAAAAGTAAAAAAAACTAAGAGATCGAAGAGAAAAGACAGATATAAAGAGAGTCTTGTATTCTAGCAACTATTTTAGATCTAGCCAGATTTGATATAGATTTACTCATTTTCGTCTTCAGTTGCTCATCTCACTCACCGTCGATAAACGCGAAGTAAGGAGTCGGTACTTAGTGGTTGCTAGTGAACCCCAATCAATGGTGGTTACAGGTCACTAATGATTGTAGATTAAAAAGAGAAAGAAAACAAGGAAGGTGTGGTCGTGGTCATTGTTGATATCAAAGAAAAAGAGATAAAGAGAAGAAGCAAAGTGCAGGGAAAGAGAAGAAGAAAAAGGAGCACATGACTTTTGAGTCTATCTAAAAGATTTGGAGATTAAATAGAATACACACTTTTCAAAAGGACTTATGGGTAATTTGCCCGTAGATGATATGGCACGTTTTGTGTGGTGTGGTAATTTATTTCTTTTTCATTATGGGAGTTGATTGTTTGTAATTGTTGGGTTTGGATTTGATAGATTAATTGTTGGGCTTGGTGAATTATGATTATTAGTTATTAGGATTTTAAACAAATTACCAACAAGTCCATTTTGAAAGTATATACACTACGCCAAAATAGGACATTAACGGCGTTAATATCATTAACGGCGGTTTTCGTTACCGCCGTTAAAAAAACCGCCACTAAAAGTATCTTTAACGACGGTAATGAAACCCACTTTTAACGGCGGTAACGAAACAGCTGTTAATGCCCACTTTTAACGGTGGTAACAAAACTGCCGCTAATGCCCAACCATTACCGCTGTTAATGACGGCAGTCTTTGCCGGCGAAACTCCAACGAGTTCCAGCGAAACCATCTATAATAAAGTAAAAGTAATGTTTAAATATCTATTTAGGGAATATATTTCATGAAGAGTGACTATGGCAGAGTTGTTGGTGTGAGTGGATGAGAGGCCTTGGGTTCAAAACTTGGGGAGTGCAAGAAGAAAGAATTATTTTTTGAAAAATTTGAACCTATTTATGGCGGTAAAAAACCACCGTTTTTGGTCTTATATTACCGCCGTTTTTGGTCGACTTTTAACGACGGTAATTTCACTTTTTCCGATACGTGCATAAACGACGGTAACGAAACCACCGTTAAAGGCTTTAACGGCGGTAAAAAACGCCGCTAAAGCCCAATTTTGGCGTAGTGATGTTCTATTTAATCTTAAAAATTTTAAGACGTTCTGTGTCCATTTATCTTCTCATCTTTTCTTACACCTTACTTCTTCTCTTTATCTCTTTTTCTCTGATATCAGAAATGACTATGACCCACACTTTTCTTGTTTTCTTTCTTTTTCTAATCTAGAGTTACCGTTGATCGATGATTACCATTGATTGGGGTTCATTGGCAACCACTGAACACCAACTCCTTGCTTCACACTTACCGACAGTGAAGAAGATAAGTTTTCGACGAGATCTACATCAGATTTGAATAAATCTACTCAGATCCGGCTAAATCTAAACCAAAAATAGTTGTCGGAGTGCAAGTTTTTCTTTATATCTATCTATTTCTTTCAATCTCTCAATTTTTTTATTTTTTTTATACTACACACTTCTATTTTCTTATTATAATTGAGAAAATTTTCAAATTCTGAGCAAGTTGTTTTCGAGTTTTAGTTACAAGTAGTGAAAACTGTAAAATTTTACTATTTCATTTTTGTTGGTGTTGAAATGAATTATTTTTTAAAACTGTAAAATTTTATAGTTTTATAACTTTCTTTAGAATTATAAAATTTTACAATTTCGTAACATGTTTTTCAATTTGATTAATAAAAATAAGGATAAATTACAAATACACTTCCTGAGATTTACTTAAAATACAGATTACCCCCTGTGGTTTAAAAAATTACAAATACCTTCTTATTAGAATTTTTTATTTAACAGAATTAACTAAAAAAATGAAATTCATAATTGCTTTCCAATATAATAATAAAATTATATAAATTATTAATTGAAACATATTTTTAACATCATTAAAAACTGTTAATTGACTTGATGATTTATTAATAAAATGGGCGATTTGCTATAAAATTAGAAATCTCAGGGGATAGAATATAATTTTCAAAACCACAGGGGGCGATTCGTATTTTAATCAAATCTCAGGAAATGTATTTGTAATTTATCCTAAAGATAAATACTGAATAGAATAATTTGAAACTGTAATATTTTATAGTTTCAAACTTACTTTTCAGTTTGATCAATATTGGAGACTGTTTATTTAAACTCTATAAAAATTGAAAATAATATGTTTTTTTGTCATTGTTGTTGTTTGTCATTCTTACATTTTTTTCTTCTTTCAGTTTATCAATATTTAACACATTTTATTATGTTTTTTCATTATAATTTCTCAATTTATTCTTTTTTTGGCAATATTTTGAATATTTTGGTGAGTTTTCGACGATATTTTTGATATTTAGTAAACATTTTAGACATTTTAACGACTTCCAATGACATTCAGAATACTGCGGTGATACTCCGGTGACTTTATGGTAATGTTCAACATTTCAGCAAATCTTCGGTGACTATCTGACGAAAATTCGGTAATGGTGAGATAGAGCAGCGTCTTTAAATGTTTAAATAAATAAATAAATAAATTGAATAACAATTAAAAATATATAAAACTAATTAATTCAACCGTTTTATTTTGAGATTACTCTTTAAATTTTTTAATTATGATGAGTTAATAATCTATTTAATTATGTAAATATTTCTCACGGCTATAATTACTCATCCATTTATTGAAAGGAAAAAGCAAAAGAGTAAACTATCAATAAGTCCTAATAGTTAGACTTAATTTTCATTAAATCTTATTGAAAATAAGTCTTGTTAAAACTGTCGCTAAAAGTAATTTTTTTTGTGATAATTTTTTACATATGTCGTTAAAAAATGATAATTAGCGACTTTTTTTTTGTTATGATTTTTATAAATTATCCCTTAAATTTACAATTAGTGACTTTTTTATGACAATTTTTTTTTATAGGACTTATTACACAATAAGTATACTTATTAGGATTTATATATAAGTTTAAAAAAAAAAAAAAAGAGCAAATTACAAACACCCCCTCGAGGTTTGGTGAAAATATAAATTCCTCCTGAGATTTGAGAAATTACAAATTACTCCTTGATGGTTAAATTTTCATAACATATTAGGAAAAATTAAGGGGAATCTGTATGAAAATAAAAATCTCAGGAGATAATTTGTTATGAAAATATAAATTTCAAGGGACGAGATATAATTTCTCAAATCTCAAGAGAATCTGTATTTTCAACAAATCTCGAGGGAGGTGTTTGTAATTTGCCAAAAAAAAAAAAAACCCGAGAAGCAGACCACGCTTCTTGTTGGCCCCCAAACGGCCCAAACCACGCCACGTCATCACCACCTCCCATTTCTCAGATCAAAACGCCCCCAATCTCTCTCTCTCTCTCTCTCTCTCTAACAATGGCGACTGGTTTGGTCCGTCGAGCAATATCTAGGGTTCAGTCCTCCCCGGCGGCGAAGCTGGTATGCATCCGAGCCCACGCATCGGAGGTCGAAGCTCAACAAGTCGAACCAAAAGCCCGACCTCTCTCCGACTCCAAAACCTTCCAAATCTACCGATGGAACCCCGAAAACCCTAACAAACCCCAGCTCCAAGACTTCCAGATCAACCTCAAGGAATGCGGTCCCATGGTCCTCGACGCCCTCATCAAGATCAAGAACGAGATCGACCCAACCCTAACCTTCCGGCGATCATGCCGCGAGGGAATTTGTGGTTCTTGCGCGATGAACATCGACGGCTGTAATGGACTAGCGTGCTTGACGAAGATTCCGGAGGGGAAATCGTCGACGATCACTCCGCTGCCGCATATGTTTGTGGTGAAGGATTTGGTGGTGGATATGACGAATTTTTATAATCAGTATAAGAGTATTGAGCCCTGGTTGAAGAGGAAGAATCCTCCGCCGGTGCCCGGGAAGGAGGTTCCCCAGAGCAAGAAGGATAGGGAGAAGCTTGATGGGATGTATGAGTGTATATTGTGTGCTTGCTGTAGCACATCCTGCCCTAGCTATTGGTGGAACCCTGAGTCTTATTTGGGCCCTGCTGCTCTCCTCCATGCCAATCGGTAATCTTTTTCATCTTCAAATGCCTAATTCTTGTGTTGTATTTTGCTTATATGTGTGTGTGTAGATGTTTGTATTAAGGATTGATTGATGGAGCATTTCAAGAAAAGAAGTATGCTTAGACCATCTCCAATGATCCATCAATTCATCACCAAATTTGAATTTGGTAAAAAAGGACAGCTTTTTTTTGTCTCCAACGGTTGCATTAAAACAATATCAAATTGAGAATGGCCCAAATTTTTTACCAAACTGAGACTGTTGTGTGACTTTCAACAAAATACTGTTCATTACCGTTGTATTTTCACTACGGAATGACCCACTGGATGTCCCCCGGATGTCTTTCCGGATGACCATCTAAAGTAAAATTTTGTGCAGATTTTACACTGGGAGGTCGACCCACCAGTTGTCTCCCAGGATGACCCCTCAAGCTTGAAAATGTGAGGAAAAAATATCAACAGTATACTTCAGTAGCAAAACTGAAGAAGAGATCAAAAATCAACCAAACACACACATATAAATCTCCGTAATGATGTATAATCAAAAACTCAGATGCAAAAACTCCATTAAATCTGAAATTGATCAACCAATAACACTCTGTTTGATGCAAACATAGAGTCGCTGAAGCTTCGTTGCCGACCAAACGGTTGGGAGAGAGATTTTGACAGAAAATTCCAAAGAAAATTTGTCTGGAAGAAGTAGAGAGAGAGATTTTGGGAAGAGAATAGTGGGTGTGAGATGGTTTTTGTATTGAAAGCTTCCAAACACAACACAACACAACACAACAGCCCCAACATAACACAACAGCCCCAATTGTTTCAGAACAGGTTTTTCATTTTTTGCATTGACTGGTCGACCGGTGATTTGATGAAAACTCATATTCTTCCGTTGGAGCATGCGATATCAAATAGAGGAAATCGTCTTTATTTTTACTCAGATTTAATGAAAAATCTGGTGAACCGTTGTAGAAGACTCGTTTGGGAATAGGCTAATTTAGTAACTTTTTGGCTATTTGGCTAAAAAGGTAGGTAAAAAAAACTTGTATGTTTGGGATGACTTTTTGGCTAATTACGAAAAGATATGCAAAAAGTAGAGAGAAAATATGAGTTGTTGGCTTTTTGGCTAATTTAGTAACTTTTTGGCTAATTGGCTAAAAAGGTAAGTCCCCAAACAGGAAAGAAGGGCATTATTCATGGTCCAAATTTTAGTTCCAACTTATCATAAGAAATGTCAGCATTATTAACACCAAGACCTAGTATGATAATCTCTTCTAGTATTGTTCTATATCCACAAGCTGTTAAACACTTGATTGTAAAAATTTGCATTGCTTTGCAGAATTTATCTTTACTCATCACGTGTCTCTCAAATCACAAAGGAAAAAAAGAGAGTAAATAAACTCCCTTTTCGTAAGAAATGTCCATTTGGAAAATTGGCATGCAGTTATTAGTATTCAGGTCTAATGGCATGTAGAAGTTGTTTCTCTATATAAACATATTCTGTTGGATTGAATTCAAACATCTGTAAACAAACTTGTGTTTGAAAGTTTTGATGTCTTTATTTTTATTCTTTGTTTATTTGTATTGGAGTGTTCCTTTATTGCAACAAGCACATGCTAAAACATTTATATAAAAAAAAAATGATTTTTTTTTTCCCCCCTTTGTCCAAGTTTTGGTTCATAGTTGGCTTAGTTGGAGCATGGAGGGTAATTTTAATTAGCCTTTTTTTGCCTCTTCTTGCTTGTCAGGAAATAAATAAATAAATAAAAGAAAAAAAAAAAGAAAAGAAAAGAATTGTGGAATCATATTTTGACATTGTTGCATATGAGACCCATATCAGGAGTAGCCAAGCAGAAGCTGTTTTTGCATCCAAAGAACGGATACATTTGAGAAATTTCTAATGCTTCCTTGTATTGCTGCTTTCTCCTTTTGTTTCTCATTTGCATGCTTAGGGGCAATATTATTGTGACAATGATTAAGTTATGACGAGTCCGTCATTCACACACATGCCGAGGACATGAGAGGGTTACCTAATGCATTTGTATTTTAAGTTCTGCTTAGTATCTTGTTAAAAAGTCTGTTGTTGTGGTGGGACATGGAGAATTGAAATGAAGATAAGAGTGATTTACAGGGCTAGAATACTTACATTTTAAGGTTCAATAATGATGATAATCAATATGTGAACATGTGGAAGTTATCAGACTTCATCCGAAGTGGTCTTGCCTTGTTGCACTAAAGCAATATGAAAGTGCAACCTTCATGTGGCCCTCATTCCTCTTGAAATAATCACATAAGGTGGTAATGTTCTTTACTATCGGAAGCACGCATCTTTTGTATTGCAGTTATTGAAATTGCAAGGTCATGTAAGAATTGGTTTTTATTTATTATTGCTGCTTTTAGATATCTTTGTTTGGAAATGTTGCTGGTATGGTGGTGTTCATGTTATTGCACAAAAAGAACTCTTGTTTCCCCCTATTCACAGATAGTTAACATGGAACTGAATTTGTTTTGTATTTCTGTTGGCATGTTCAGGTGGATAATGGATAGCCGTGATGAATATACCAAGGAACGCCTCGATGCAATATGTGATGAGTTCAAGCTATACCGCTGCCATACGATATTGAATTGTGCACGTGCCTGCCCAAAAGGACTCAACCCTGGAAAGCAAATTACGAACATCAAACAGCTTCAGCTTTCAAATGGTATCTAAGAAGTGTGATGGTGTGCAATAATTTCTCATTCAGGAATATTATTGTGAAGGACTAGTATTTGTTAAAGTTATAATGTGTAGCGATTTGCGTGAATTGTTTCGTTTTCCTTTCGGAATCAAAGGTCTTTGTTTTGAATAAATTTTCATAGAACGTAAGAGTTCTTTTGACATAACTTGGATTTGTGTTTTAATAGTAGTACTTGTTTTACAATATATGCAGTATGATAAGCTTATGTACAGTCAGCTTTTAAGAGTGAAGTGGCAAATTGATGTCGGAATTGGGTGAAATTTCCATATTGCATTTGTAAGTTCAAAGAGCATACTCAGATCAAACAGTCTTGCTATGATTTTTCTTTATTTTGCTTTAAAGGTGTGGTTATTTATTGATCAGGGGCCATTTCCTGAGGTTGGTTGAGTTGGATATAACCTCTGGAGGATTGTATTTTTCAGCTTCTCGTGATAAAAAGAAAAAAATAAAGATTGTCCAAGTTCGAGTTAAGAGGCAAAAAAGTTAAAACACAGGAAACAAAAACTATTTATGAAGGCAGAATAAGAGGCAAAAAAGTTGAAACACAGGAAACAAAAACTATTTATGAAGGCAGAATAACAAAATCTACGGTGAACCAAGATACTGTTCCAACTTCTCCAGAGACTCCAAATTCTCTTTATTATGAAGTAGGGGATTTTAGTACATCCAAATATTAAGCTTAACAGAACAATGAATCTCATCTGCATAGCCACCACAAGTATCACAAAATTGCCAGCATCATATGCGAAGAAATGCTATGAAACCATAACCACCAAATTAAATCCAAGGAAAAAAACTAGATTTCGGGTTATCACTAGAACAAGTACGAAAATATACAGATTTCAAGGTCTCCTTGTAAGTCCAAGGAATGCAGCAGCCGATGAGATTTGTACCCGAAGATCAGCAATATCAACATCATGACCACCTTCAACCAGACCCCATCGGTCGACCTGCCAAAAAAATTCAAGAAAACATGAAAAGTTGATAGATAAAACAAAATTAAAGAAAACATGAAAAGTCGATAGATAAAACATGCCACGTGTTTTAAATCTGAGGGAAAATAAAAAAGAATGAAGAAGGGCAGAGTTACTAATAGTAACAAGCACCTGCAAATCTTCTTCAAGTCTAATCAACTCAATGGCCTCCTCAATCTGCAATCTTCCCAGGAAGATTCCAATAGAAATAGTTAAAGAGTGTGCTGCCGACGCAATTGCATCAATTGCTGCCAATTCATAGTCATCCATTTTCTTAAGAAGGCTCTCGATGGCATGTACAAGACCATCCTCCTGCTTGCCACCAAAGAAACTGGAGTATACAACTGGCTTAAAGCCAAATTCTGACTCCAACCAGTTAAGTATCGGATCAATTTTCTCCACCTGCCGTTCTGAAAATTCCATGGGGTCAACACAATGGTAGTTCAGCTAACTATCCACTCTTTCTAACCCAAAACTAAAGATATTATATCTAGTGAGTGAGTTTAATTAAGTCATTATATGCTACAGATAAAATTGACCCGTAGGTGTTGTGAGATTTAAAATAAAAAATAAAAATAAATAAACTGCACCTGATTCACAGAGAAGAGGTGTCACAAAAAACTATGTTAGTTTTGCCAAAGTTGAACACAAATTAATGTATGGTACATTAGAGGAATCTAGCTGAAAACTCAAAGGGTTTAACATGATAAGCAACCATAAAGCTGCTCTTTGGTACATTGACTAAAGATTCATAAGGACAGGTACAAGAGAACATGAGGTGAAATAGGCATACTGCTATGGTAATGATCAACTGAGAATTACACGAGAGAGAGATATGGAGTATCCCAGAGGAAATGGTGGCAGGAAGGGAAGTTGAAGAGTAGGGTTTGCGTTGATGGTAGCATAGGACCATGGCACGGCGGTAGTGGATAGTATTGTTGGTGCCAAAAGTGAAAACGGTGCAGCTGTGAAGGTAATGATGATAGAAGTGTCGGAGACTTGGAGCTGCAAAACAGTGGTGATCGCAGCAACACTTATAAAGCTGTAGTTTAAGTGATTGCAAAGTATGTGGTGATACCGATGGAGCAATGGAAGCAATTCAGATAACAATATTGTATTAGCAATAATAGTGGCAACAACACTATTTTTAGTTTGGCAGGCTACAAACTGTTTTGTCAATTCAAATATCTTTTTAATACTTCATTAATCTAAACAAAGTTTCACAATATTCTCGACAACCAAGCCAAGACAAAAGTTATCCTTGATCTCCTTTAGTTTAAAGCCAGTGACATTGGGTAGAAGAGTGAAGTTTTTAAAAAAAATCATGCAATACCCAAGTTCTATTCATATGAGTAGATCAACCCAAAGAGTTGTATATTTTGAATGAAGCAATGCACAAAAACTACTCATTTGATTCAATCACATTAAAATTTTTAAAATATTGGAGAATATTATAATAACAAAGATCCAGAATCAGCCTAAAGGTAGTCCCTCTCCCAAATACCATGACTTTTTCTAGCTAAACCATCCAAAAAACAAAATTTTCATAATCCAACTCACTTTCAACATAGACAAAAATAGAACTCACATGAGCATTGGAAGACCACTTAAAAATACATTATTAAATGTAACATTACTTCCAACTATTTATTTTATAGTATAAACTCAACAACTTCATGCCGCATCAGTTCTCAAAATGACAAGTTATGTCTCACATAATTTTATTACAGAAAATATTTAAAGAGAAATGCATAATCAAACAAATATGTAATTGTTGAGGATGGTATGCTTGGCATGAAGATAAGTTCACATACCAAAGACACCACATGTCAGGTCAGTATCTCCGGGAGCACGACAGAAGACCAAATCTTGATGGAATTTCTTCATCAGATGTTCAATTATCTTGGGCCGAGTGAGTGGAACTCTTTCCAATGCTGTGCACGCAAGTTTCATCAAAGGCATTGTAAAGGGTCTGATTCCATCTATTTGCTACAATCACAGATACCAAATTACATAGTCTGAGTCTCCACTCCCATCACGCATGACAGTTCATTAACAATGAAACAAAAGCTCAAATTAATGAAAAGCAAAAACCATTTGAATTAGATTGCGACAAATCCAAAATTCACAAACAAAACATTGAGCTCCAATAAATTGAAAGGTACCCACAAAACCAAAATGCACAAACAAAATCACAAATCAATGAAAATTAGCCTTGTAATAAAATAAAATAAAACAATTACATTGCTATAAATCCAAAAGTTACACAAAAAATTGAGATACAATAAGTTGAAAGGAAAACCATTTGAATTACTTCAAATCCAAAGCTATTAAGAATGCAAAACAAAATCACAAGTCAAGGAAAACCACAACCTTAATTAAAAAAACAATTAAATTGCTACAAATACAAAATACACACATAAAAATTGAGCTAGAATAAATTGAAAGAAACCCGCAAAACCATGTGAATTACTTAAAATCCAAAGCTATTAAAAATGCACAAACAAAATCACAAATCAATGAAAATTACTACCTTGTAAAATAAAAATAAAAACGATTACATTGCTACAAATCCAAAATCTACACAAACAATTGAGCTAAACTAAAATTCAAAGGTACCCGCAAACCACACAATTCAAAACACGAAGCAGATGAGAGAGAGAGAGAGAGAGAGAGAGAGAGAGAGAACCTGGTATTCCCATTCAGCAGCAATAGCCTTAGCGAGAGCCAAAGTAGGGCACTTGAGAGGTCTCTTAGAAGGGGTTTTGAGGGTTCTATAATCAAGCATAACACTCCAACCATTACCATCATCAGCCTCTCTAGTTGTCACCTTCTTGTAGAATCTCTTCCCCGCAATCGATCCCGTCATAAACGCCATCGGCATCGTCACCGAAGAAGATGACAATTTCGGAGCCCTAACATAGATGCTATCATCATCGTTCGTCTTCTTCAACTGACCTTCTTGATCCGCCGAAAATGTGAAGGATGAAGGGCACTCGGGTTCGGGTTTTCCGGCGGTGGCTACGGCGGTGAAGTGGCGGTTCTGAGTGGAGGATAGGGTTCTGAGAACGACAAGAGGGTTTATTGACTTTAGGGCTTTTCTCGTTACAGCAGTAGCCATTAGAGAGAGAGAGAGATCCGCAATGGTCTCGTTTGGGACGACGGAGCTGGAAAATGGTTACCCGGAGCCCGGACAGGGTTTTCACAGATAGGATAGTTGGGCTGGGCTCCAGCCCATGACAATAAATATGCATAAACGGGCTGACCCCGATGATCGATTCATTAGGTAAATAATTCAATTTTAAACGGAGCTTGAATAATCAATTGCCCATTCAGTTGGGTTTACTAAATTTAAAATTATATAAAAATATTAAAGTATTCTACTTCAACTCAATAAAAGTTTGTTTGAGATTAGTTTGTGAAACTCGTTAAAACTTTTAATTCAAGTTTAAATAGTCGGTTTTACGAATTTATCATTGTTGGTTTTACGAGTTTACGAATTTTACGAATTTAAATAGTCGAATTTGTCTCCATTGTTGTTATTATTGTAATTAATAATTTCTTTTGAAAAAATTTAAAAAATAAAGAGGAGAATTTTATGCATAATTTTGACTATGCTAAACATGCAAAAAATTTAGTTAATGCAACTTCTAAATATTAGAAGGTGTTCGTATATTTTTGTTAAATCTAAGAAGATTAATTTTTGTCAAATTTTAAGAGTGCTTGTAATTTGTAATTTCAATGACAATATGATATTTTCCCTTAGTGCTTTATAAGAACCTCTCATTTTGTGCTTGGATTTGTGACATTACTTTAGAATGTAGTACATGACTTCCTACCATCTTATTCAGATCACTTGGCACAATTATTTGATTGCTATTAACTCTTTTGGCAGATTTTCCAACTCCTTTCACAAGTTCAGATATCCATAAAATGGTATAATACTGCTGCTGAGTGATGATACCATGCAACAGCTTATGACTTCCCATATTACCCTTATAATAAGGTGTACATATATAAAAGAAAATTGTACATTAAAATCCCATGCCTACTTAGAAAACATTTTACAAAATCAAGCTGGTCCCAATAATAAACTTCAATGCTGAATATTTGGAGATGTATTCTCATGGGTGTTTGTCATCATTTTGGGATTTGGGATCTGATGATGACTTTTAGTTTTGAAGACATTCTTGGAGCAACTCTTCTTAGTTGAAGCTGTCACTGGAGGTAGTGAGGTTATACCTCCTTGCAATGTGCTACTGCTAGAACTCGGCTTTCTTTTTCCTAGCTTGGGCGGCTGAGGATGTGTCAATGGAGTCTGCAAGATATATTGGGGAAAAAAAACAGAAAAAAAAGTCATGCCAACCCTACGTTGCACTAGTAAAAAAAGTCATTATAAATAAGCTTGGACCTAAGAGATGCCTTTACTTTGTTTATCTGATCTTTTGGTGTTTCTCTTTCCTTGTAAAAATCAGGTAGTGGCCGGGCTTTGAAGCAGAAGCTTTGCCGCAATTTTCTAAGTTCTGTTCCTGCTTTCTCCTGCACAGATGAAAAAAATTAGTCAAATCTTATGTATAGATTGATCAAACTGAAGCCAGTCTCCACATGACTTGGAAGCCCTATCAATACTCCATAAAGTTACATTGCCACTGTCTCATCCTGGGTAATGAAGATGATTATATCACAGTCTATAGAGAGCTTGGAAGTGAAAATCTGACCTTTAATCTTGTCTGTAGCTGCACTTTTTGTGTGTCCTTAGCGTTGAATTTTTCTTCAAGCTTCTGAAAGATTTTACAGTAAAAAGGGAAAACAAAAACAACTTAACCATAGCTCAGGAGAGGGATTTGAGTGAAGGAAAGAGGAAAACAACTGAGGCAACAAGGCTTGCCTGTTTTCTCCTTGCTGCTCTTTCCTCCGTCCTCAAGCTGAAAGGAGTGGATAAAGTCGGTGACTGCAATTTGTTTCTGCAGGCAGTCAAAGACTTGGCACAACTGGCATAAAAATAGAATTATTAGAGAAACTTTAAGAGCCTGTTCTAATTGAGACCTTCAATTTTGGGCAATATAACATGGAATCTTCAGGACAATCAATGAAAGACACAAGTGACTTTGCATAACTATGTAATTTCTCTTTGTTCATTGTATTATTGTATCCCTATAACATGATACATCAATTTATTAGACAGATGGGAACAACTTCAAAACTACTTACACGGCAGATAGGAGATGCCATTTTGGGCCAGTTGTTTTGCTTCCAGAAGCTGAGGGATCAAGTGGTGTTCTATTCCTATAAGTTGCAGATAAAGTCAAACATTAATCAAAGCTTAGATATTCAAAAACATTCATCATTAGTTAATATAGTTCTGAGAACCTCATGTTTCTTTCTTCTTCTTTTTTAAACCGAGAGAGACAGAGAGAGAGTACCTTCTAATTTCTGAACAGGGGGTTGTTGAAGGATGCTTTGATACCCCATTTGCAGAAGCCTGCAAAGAATGAAACCAATCTTGTCATACCATCACAAAAAATGGAATTTATGCTTCATTTGTTTGGCGAAAATCATTTTCTGAAGTTTCTATTGAAAACACTTTTTTTTATTTGATTGCAACCTTTAAACTAATGTGCTGTGATTGTGGTTGCGGTGATGCTGGCGGGTGGCGATGGTGGGTAGTAGGGTATCATTGGTAAAACTTTATAGTCTTTGGAAACGTTTTTCAACTTGCAAAACTTGAAAATGTTTTCCAAAAAGCTTGTTTTCTGTTGTTTTTTATTTTTTGTCATACCAAATGTTTTTTATACTTGTTTGGCTTGAGTTCTCAGGATTCATTTTTTAGAAAATTGAAATTTTTTATTTTTCATGTTTTCTTGTTTTTGCTAATTTTTTTTAATATTCTTAGCAATTTTTTTTTGTTAATTTTTAGATACACCTAACATAAATACACTTAAAAAGTATAATATTTGTGAAAAACATCTTTAGAAAATTCACTAAATACTAAAAATAAAAATTAAAAAAAAAAATATGAGAATTCAATAAATTTTTCATATTCTTGTGTATTTATTAATTTTTTTAAATATTTTTTACAAATATTTTGCATTTTAGACACATCTAAGTAAGATATATCTAAAAATGTATAATAAAAAAAATTACTTAGAATTTTAAAAATATTCACTAAAAACAAAAAAACACAAAAAATAAAAAAACTCAATCTTCAAAAAATTAAAAACCAAACATTCTTAAAAACCGTTTTTGGCCAAAACAATCGGAGCTGTAAGAATAATGAAGCAGCATATAAGTACCACGATTGGAGTCCTTAGAGGAGTTTTGCAATCTTTAGATGCCTTATAAGGACTGGGAGCAACTCTTGAACTTTCAATCCTCCTGCCAGTAGCAGCCGGTGTAGTCATCTTATTTTCCGATTCTTTGTCAGGACTAGAATAGATTAGCTCCTTCAGAGATCTTGGAGTTGCTCTCTTTCTATCCATGGAATCATCTGTTGTGGACTTCCTGGTGGCTGTTTTGGGAAGAACTGGAGCTACTGTTTTGGCAGGCGAAGCCGGAACTTTAGGTACTCTCTGGTGAACTGCTGGCTTTGAAGATGAAAATTCTGGTGCAGCTGACTTATTATCTGATTCTTTGGCACTAGTAGAATAGATTAACTTCTTCAGAGAGTTAGAAGTTGATCTGTTTTTATCCATGGATTCTATTGTGGACTTCCTGGTGAGTGGAGTGATAGAAACTACCGACTTTGAAGATGAAATTTCCTGTTTCTTCTTCTTGTTTATCAGCGATGGAACTTCATGATTTGATTTCAAACCCTGCTTTAGAATCAACAAAAACAATCAATTATATGACAAATACTAGTTCTATAGCTGAAATCAAAGACTGATCATGGTCATCAAAGTATCATCACCTCCAACAATGGCTTCTTCATTTGTGGTGATTCACCAAGCTCCATTTCAGAAACCATGTGATTTGATTTCAAACCCTGCTTTAAAATCAATAAAAACAATCAATTAGTATGACAAACATGTGTATCATAGAAGAGATCAAAATCTGATCATGGGCATCAAAGTATCATCACCTCCAACAATGGCTTCTCCATTTGAGGTGATTCACCAAGATCCATTTCAGAAACCATACTCTGTTTCAACGATTCACCAAGCTCATGATTTGATTTCAAACCCTGCTTTAAAATCAATAAAAACAATCAATTAGTATGACAAACATGTGTATCATAGAAGAGATCAAATCTGATCATGGGCATCAAAGTATCATTACCTCCAACAATGGCTTCTCCATTTGAGGCGATTCACCAATATCCATTTCAGAAACCATACTCTGTTTCAACGATTCGTTCTGAACCTCGTGCCCTGTTACCACCGTATCAGCTACTTTCACCTCTCCAATCTCCAATTCAACATTTGAATTGTACCCATTTCCATTGACAATTGTATCAACCGGGGCTTTGAGCTCGAGTTGTTCATCGACAACAGGCTCAATTGTATTCTGTGAATCATGGGTTTCAAATTCTGGTTCAGGGTGGTTGTTGGCGGCGTTGGCGTTAGCTTGCTCGAGCAAGGCTGCGGCTTTCTTAGCAGCAATGCTTTTGTAATGAGCTTCAAAGAAAGCTTTCTTCTGAGCCACTGAACCGGGCTGAGCGTATCTCTCTGCCTCTTCCACGTAGCGTTTGTGAGAGAATGTCGACCATTTCTCCCAAGATAAGGACTCTGACATGAATCTCCCAAAAGAGATCGAGTCCCCAAGAGTATGCATGGGGTTTCCCTGTAAATCACACACACATATCTAATCAGCAAAAAAATTTGAGAAATTTCTCAGAAAGCCAAAACCCATTTCTGATTCGATGGATTTCACTCTGTTAAATCCTGTAGAATCAAAAAAAAAAAAAAAAATTGAAATTTTATTAAGAATAACAGAACCCATTACACATTTAACTGAATCAACACAACCTTCAAAGAGCATGACATGTCTAATCAACAGAAAATTTGAAAAATTTCTCCAAACCTAGTTCTGATTCAATCGATTGCACCGCATTAAATCTTGTAGGAACAAAAAAAAATGAAGATTTTACAGAACCCATTATACATTTAACAGAATTAACAGAACCCAATTATTCAAATACTAGGGAAGACAGACAGATATGACCTGTTTGGCTTCATTGGAAATGCCAGAAACATAGGAGAATGAATGCATGAGACAAGCTGATTCTCCCATTTCTTTGCAGTATGAGAAAACTGAAAAATTCAACTTTACTTTAAATTTTATTCTTCTCTGGTCTTTCTTCTCGAGACTTTAAATTTTAAAATTCAAAATGTTTGAAGCTTTTTAGGACTATGTTGTGCAAGAGCGGTAGGCCAGACAAGGAGAGGAAAAGAGAAGTGTGGTGTAATTTTTTATGGATTTGTATGTGGTGTGTGGAGGTCCCCACTGGTTTGAATTGAAGCTAATCAAACTTTCCAACGTTCAATTTTTTGAATTTTCAACGGCTTTATGATATCCTCATGATTATGAACATTTTTTTGGTTGGTTAATTTGAATGGATCTCGCTAATAAGTCTTCCCCGACTTTTTTAATAATAATTAAAGTTTGGTTATCTAGTGCTTTAAGAATAATGTTAACAAATAAGTCAAATTGCTTACAAATATCAGTTCTTTATTGTTTAATGTTAGAATTTGTGTAAAAAAACAGTGTTTTGAAAATAATAAAAATATTAGAAACAGTTTTACAATAAGTGAAAAGTATTATAAGATTAGTGAAAAGTTTATTGCGACTTTGCGGGCACTTGTAAGTAACCCTTAAAATAATTTATCAACAACTCTCCTTAACAAAATCTATAACTAATATCATAAAATGTATTTAATAAGTTTGAATTAATTTTTTCTAAATAGAACAAACAATGTTCAATGTAACAAGCTAGATTTTTTTTTTTTTTTAAATTCTATTGTTATCCTTCTGCTTAATTATTTATTATTTTTGGCATTTATACAATTTAATAATTTCTATAATAAATAAAGTAATTAAAAAAATCTTGCATTTAATAATTATAAAAATTTAAAATATTAATTTCCTAATTTTAAAATATAAAGTAGACAATTAAATATATCTTAAAGAGTACTTCTAGGATGTATTTGTCAATTTGAATTTTTGGGGAGAAAGAAAGCAACCAACAAATTGGGTCTACCTGTTCTACCTTCTTTTAAAATTGAAGCAAAAGAAATTTGTAGAATCATGCATTTTTAACGTTCGAATCTGGGTTGAGACTAAGAACATAGAATATTTCCCAAATTTTGTAAAAACCATAGCTAATCTCTGTAAGAACTCTTCTTGTAAGCACTCTTTTTTTGTGTCCCTAGAAAGTTTGGTTGTGAATTGAAGAGGTTGAGATGTAAAAGGCTGAACAACCTGTTGTTGCTACATCACATAACTAATCGAATCATGTGCCACACAGACCCTACTGCTAAACGTGTATCATATGGCGTCCAAGTACTTCACCCCAGTGCTAGTATCTCAACAAGAACCCTATCAGAAGTAAGGCTGAGAATTTTTAACATGACACAGCAATAGACAAAATTAACGGGTTAAGATTGGACAATTTTTCAACACAAAATTCGACAAATTTATCGTCAAAACCATCTTCCTGAGTTGGGTATATCATACTGAGATTGAACGCAAAACTGAAAAAGACTAAAAAAACAAACAGGAGACAGCAGACAAGTGCTGTGATAATGAAGTACATCTTAAATGAAGTACATCCATCGCCACACAGATGCCAGCTTAAACAACAGCTCGTGCAATTTGCATCGCTGCATCTTTAGTTCAGACATGTCGCGTGTGTTGTTAGGAGAGAGAAAATCCACTGTGCTTCACACCCGCGTATCCCTCGTGCAAGTCAGACTGTGCCACTTGAAGTAATCGAAAGAATATGATGACATAAAACATTCTTTCATCATTTTCTTCTGGGTGGATCCCGCGTGAGTCCATGTTTCTTCAGAGTTCTAATATAATTTCTCATGAGGGTGAACTTGTTGCTCCCAAGATGATACAAATAATCCCAGGTATAGATCCCAGTTTTATGCAAGTCGTCAAAAAGTATCCTGAACCAGCAATCCAATCTTCATTTAAAAATACACCACTAATTAAATCGAAAGGACTTGAATAACTACTGTCAAGTGAAAGAAACTTCTAAGCCTCCAAGTACCTAACCCCATAGTTCCCTATGGGTTCTGCAGACATGATCCCCACATGACGCCGCCCAAATATCACCTGATTTAAAGCACAACAGGCATTGAATCAGTGGACTATTATTGATGAACAATAAATTGATCATGAAAATTAATTTAGTTATTGTAGTCCCATAGAAGTTGGAAGCCAAAGAATCGCAACCCCATAAACAAAAATTCAGTATATGCAGACATAACTAAATATATATGTACCAAGGAAAGTTCAAATTGGAAAGCAGCTCAAGTATAAAAATTTGTTTCACAGTTACCTTTTCACCTCCAACTGATCTAACTTTGCTGTCAGCAGCTGGGCTGTGTGTTCTTAAAAACTCAGCGGACAAATTATACACGTTACCATTTGAAAATTCCACCTCTGCCTGATATGAAAAACCACCATAAAACAGTTGAGCAAAAAATTATTTTTATGGAAGGCTAGTAAATATCAACCTAAACTTCATTGTTGCAGCAAGATCACACAGAAGGCCTGGCTAATTCATGCAACCATCTCCCCACTTATGACCTAAGGAAAAAAATCACCTCATCAACAGAAATAATGACATGGGTTGACTTCAACAGAATCACCACGACCAACTGTAACAACTTATTTGCACCTAAAATTTCCAAGTTTCTCCATGCATGCTTCATGACCACACAGAACAGAAGTAAGGGGCATGGTTCCCATTGCTCAATTTTTTTGATAAGTTTGGTTCCTATTACTCAATTATTTGAAGCAGTCGCATCAATGCGAAGAATTGGACTAGTAAAGGTAATATTGTCACATTATGCTGGCTGGAATCTGCTCCTTTGTGCCCCTAAGGGATTCTGTTGTTATGAGGCAGATCAATTTCTAGCATGGACAGAGATGCAACTGTTAAGATTCCTCAAACAAAACAGAAGAGGGGTAATTTGTCTTCTATATTACTGTCTCACTGAAGTTAGGCCAAGGGGTAACAAGGGGTAATTTATCAACTCTGGTACTTCTACAGCAAAATGATGTCAAACCCTGGGCATACTTGGGAGTATTATTCATCAATATATACAATAATCTACTCCCAATCAGAAAACAAGCCAGGACTGCAATTAGAGGACAAAAATATATATTTTCCCCTTTTTTTGCGATATGGGTACTCAAGAATTCATGTGGGTGTGTTCATAAACTAAGACAAATTAGCAGAGAATACACTAAAATGAACACATAAAGAAGCAATTTGAGGAACAAACAACAATTTCACAGCATGAAAAATAGCAAAACTGAAGTAGCATATCAAAAGAGAGGCTTACACTCTTGGGAGCATGAAGAGAAAATCTGGAAAGGCGAGGACAATCCACGCCTGTTTGGACGCTCCGAATCGCTCTCTGTATCGCAGCCATTCTCTCTCTCTCTCTCTCTCTCTCTCTCTCTCTCCTTCTCTAGTCTGGTGAATGGATTTGTTTTTGGGCCAGTGTGGTGAATGGTTGATTGGGTCATCAATGTTTTGAAGTACACTATGCTGGGTTTAAAGATATTGGGCCCGGACCCAACTTTGCTCAGCCCAAAACTCGGTTTCGTTATGCCACTAGTTTTTGGGATTTAATTGTTAGTTGGTAAAAGGGTCCATCACATTAAAGGATTACATTGACAACATTAATTTAGAAACAGATTTATGTGGCTCTTTGCAATTGAATTATTCATTTGTTCACTTGCTAACTGGACCACCTCAGATTTGAAAGACGATATTGAGAGTAGTATTATTTATGTGGACTATAAATTTCTATTCATAATTATCATTAAGGTTCCGTTTGTTTTCAGAAATAGAATGGAGGGAATTAATAGTGAAGCGATTGATAGTGAAGGGATTAGAAAATTGTGTTTGTTTTCATAGTGAGGGGATTAATAAAATTGTGTTTGTTTTGTTAGTAAGGGAATTGATAGAGAGGGGATTGTTAAATTATTTTGTATATAAAACAATAAAACAAATAAAATTATGATTTTTACTTAACAAAAAATACAAAAACATTAAACATTCATGTTTTAAAAAAAATGCCCAAGAAGTTTAAAAAAAAAAAAAAAAAATTGCGTTGACCGGTTGACTGGCTGGACTTCTGGCCGAACGTCTGGTAACACCCAATCCGAACCGACTAGTTTACTAATACTATCTCTCACTCCGGATTACTAATACCCTCGCCAAAGGCCTATCATAGTCCCTTCGAACTACTAATCCGGACCTCCAAAATCAAAACAAACAGAAACTTTGTTTACTGTTCATCTATCATCATCTATCATCATCTATCATAGTCCGGAGTGGACTGTGATAATGGATAACAAACGGGGCTTAAGAGTCGTATTCGAAGGTTGCAATTATACTAGTTTGAGGGGCATGAAGGTGATGGTGCCCCTAATGGATTTATAAGTGGAATGGAAAGTATAATGAAGGAAATACGAATTTATGAGAGAATTTTCTCAATATGATCAAGAGTCCAAATTTTAAGTGATAATCTTATACTTTGAAAATAAGTAATTGCAAATTGAAAAAAAACTAAATCAATGGAAATTTAGAAACCTAATAATTACAAGATATTTCATATCAAATTATAAGATATTTACATAATTTAAATAATCCAATCTTTTACTTTTGATTTATATACATTTTCTCCTACTTTTCAATAATTAGGCCTTGTTCGGCAAGTGATTTTTTTAGTCAAAAAGTCAAAAAGTTACTAAAGAAGTCAACAAGCCAACAACTTATACCAAAAAGTCAAAGATTTCATTTTCTCTCTATTTTTTGCATATCTTTTTGTAAAAAACCAAAAAATATCCTATACATACTAATTTTTTTTACATTATATTTTAGCTAAAAAGCTAAAAATTTACTAAAAAAGCCTGTTCCCAAACGAGGCCTTAGTTTTTCAAATTATTTAAATTATTTTTATGTCATAAAATATAAACAGAAGATGTATACAAAACCATAACAATTTTATCTTTATTTTTTTAAGAAAAGAAAGAAATATGAACAATTCATAAATTACACCAAACAGGTGTTACAAAATTTAAATAAAAAGCTATAATTTAGTCGTAATTAACATTTTTCTAACTTCGTGTTATGACTTGTGAGGAAGGTTGGGCCACACCTAGCCATTACTTGAAGTCAAATACCAGCTGGGATCGGGCATATTGAAACTGAGAGAATCCCCGGGCCTGGCGCCCATTAGAACTGAATAGGCCTATTCCCCTACGGGACCCCAATATCTACAGGCCCACAATATGGTGAAGTTATTTGGTGATTCTGGGGTAATGTCAACTTCTCAAGTGATGTTCCAAAGAGTGCTGTTGGATCACTTAATAATTTTTTGAAAAATTTTCATTTAAATTGATGTTTGAAAAAATATTTTTAAATTAATGATAAACTTTATAATTATAAAAAAAAAATTATTAAACTTTTTCATAATTAATTTTTGAAGAATTGACTAATGTATATTTTTTTTAATAATTTTTTCACAATATGAGTAAGTGGATCCCACAATTGTATTCTCCCTTTCAGGTCATGTCACTTTTTTTTTTTGTTTTGATCTAATTAATTGATCCTCAATAATGATGATGATAAAATGTTTGTGTAGTGTTGAGAATTGAAAAAAATTTGGCCAACTAAGGCCTTGTTTGGGAAGACTAAATAAGTGTATTTTTGTCTTTTTGGACAAAAAAATTGAGGTTGAAAATATGAATGTTTGGGTTAACTTTTTGACTTTTTATGAAAAAATGTATAATAAAAAATTGTGAAAATTGATTTTTAGAGGAAAATTTGAATTGGGAGTTGTGCAGCCGTAATTGTTGACTTTTGGTGAATAGTGTAAACTTTTTAACTTTTTGAATAACTTTTTGACTTTTTGAATTATTTGGGAGTATCCAAACTTGACCTAAATATCTACTTAAATTGTGCAACTTGTCATTAACAGATATATTTTTGACAAATTAAATAATATTTAAATTTTAAATAGTATTTAATATATTAAAATATAATATCTAAAATTTGATGTGCAACAACTGTATATACTTGCCGAGTCTTCACGCAAAGCTCGCAGCCTCAAAGCTAGGTTTTCTACACAGGGTCCCACCTTACGACCAGAAGAAATAAGTTGGCCATGAGAACAAACAAGATAATAGATTTTACTAAAAAAAAAACAAAATAGCCCATGATACCGTTATTAATTTTGTAACATATATTCAAACAATGCATAAAAATATGTTTAAAATTTTTAAGATTATAAATAATTTAATATTTTTATTATTTTTTATTAATAATATTTAAGATTATCATAAATAAAAATCTATTTAAAACATATATATATATATATATATATCTATATATTCTTGCACAAATGAGCATGGAAGGTATCGAATAATAATATCGAAAATGCATTAGACCCCCACTGGGGGTCGACCCCCAGTGAGATGGAGGCCCGTGATTGGGCGAAAAAACTGTTTTTTTTTTTTTTTTTTTTTTTTTGTAAACTGTCAGCCAGCGGAGGTGCACCACCTCACTGGGGGTGCGACCCCCATTGGGGTCTAAGGCACTGCTCTAATAATATTATCGAAGAAAAGGAATAAATCATGTCACTTTTAATACTAGGCAGACCCACCAACCAGCAGAAAACAGATTGTCTAGCTTTTGGTAATATTTGGTTTAGTTTTAAAAATATACTGTAATTTAGATTAAAAAATAAAGAAATAATTATTTGGCTAATAAATTTTTAAAATTTAATTTTCTCTCTCCATTTTTTTTTATTATTAATAAATTAATCAATCACTTTATCTTTCTCTTCTTATTCTCTCATATTGTACCCATTAATCAATCAAATTTGCTTTCACATTTCATCTATTCAATTAAAAAAAATACAAATCATCCAAAAATTATTTTTAAAACTCATAACTAAATAAATTTTTAACTTTCAAAACTCTTTTTAATAATTTATCTTTTAAAATACAATTCAAAAACTAAACCAAAAGAGAGTTTTTCTTTTTTTCTTCAATAGATAGTTCAGCTGTGGAGTGGACATCTCCCATCTATTTTTTTTTTAAGAAAATATTAAATATAATGGTAGTGTCATCTATTAATAAAAAAGTGATGTTACATCTCCTGATATATAATTTTATTATATATTAAATCTATTTTGATGTCTAACGAGGTAGAAGAGAAAGAAGAGAGAGAGAGAGAGAGAGAGAGAGAGCATAAAGATGAGGAGTGGGGAGAGAGGTTTCTACATCATTAGGTGTGGATTAAGAATGCTCAATTAAAGTTTCCAAATATTTTTCTTAATAAAAAATTACAAAAGACTTGGGGAAGTCTTATATCTCACCAAGTCAACACTATTATGATTTTTATCAAAAATTAAGATTGCTTATTGGATGGTCATATTATCATATGTATCACCGTTATATCTAATATTTAATTTGTTTTTCAACAAAAAATATTTTTTTACAAAAATAACGTTTAAAAACATTTTTTTTTTCATAAAAATTTTTGTTCATTTATTTAATTATGTCATGAAAATAATATCCAATTGATGGAATTCTAAACAAATATAAAAGAAAAATGCTTGGTAACTCGAATTTGTGTGGCACGAATAGCTTAAATGTATTAAAACGAATCGTCATTTTACCCCCAAAACGACGTAGTTTCGATACATTCGAACCATAAAAATTCGAGCTACCAAGCATTATTGAATATCATGTGCATAGGAATATGCACTATCTTAACAATTTATTTTGTAATTGTTTAGGATATGCTATATAAGTGTATTTTTTTTACTTTTTGATTAAAAAAGTAGAGACAAAAAATGTATGTTTGAGACAATTTTTTGACTTTTTACGAAAAGATGTGTAATAAAATATTACAGTAAAATCAAAATGACCATTTTATCCTTTTGACTTTTTGAGTAACTAAATTCAAAGGGCAAAATTTTGTGACTCACAAGCTACCCTTAAATAGTATAAATTTTTTAATATTTTTAATAACTTTTTGATTTTTTTAATTTATCTCAAACAAGACCTTTGTAATGTAAAAATGGATATTACAACACACCATGTAAGTTAGGGTTGGTTTGGCATAAACTAAAAAAGTTAAAAAGTCAAAAAGTTACTACAAACATTAAAAAGTTCACACTATTTGGAAGCTTGTGGGGGAAGTTACAGGGCAAAATTCTTATTTTGCTCTTTTCATTTAACAATCCAAAAGTCAAGAAATCAAAAGTCAAAAAAGTCAACATGGGTGGAATGGTCATTTCGGTTTTACTATAATATTTTATTAGATATCTTTTTATAAAAAGTCAAAAAGTTATCCTAAATATACATTTTTTTCTCTATTTTTTTAATTAAATATTTAAAAAGTACACTTATTTAGAACATTCCAAACACCCACTTACTACGGTTGAGAGTTTGTAAAGGTATTTTAGTTTGGTGATAATTATTTTAGTTATTTTTTTTTTTATATTTGTGTTATAACAATATCTCTTTATGTAGAAGTTTTTTTTTATTTATTTATAGAAACTATCTTTAATGGCATTATTTGGAAAATGTTAAAATTTAACTTTTTAAGCTAAAATTCATAAAAAAAAAAATTTAAATAATTAATAAGATAAAATATCACATCAAATTTATGATTATTTTATTTTTTTCTTTCATAAATATTACATTCAACTACTACAAAAAAAATTCAACCATCTCCATAACTACAAAAATTTTAATTTACTAAAATAATTAAAAAATAAAACAACCTACTAAAATAGGTAGTTTGTTTCTCTCTAGGCAGATGTTCTTTTTATCCATTTTGAAATCTGTCTTTGATGGTCACTAATCACATTTTTATTTATTTTTTTAAAACAAGTCTTAAAATACATATCTGTACATTTTTATAAAATAAAATAAATTGCAACATTATTAGTGATTTAAATTTGCACTACCACTAATGATTGGTAATACTAAACAACAATAATTTAGACCATTAAAAAATACATCACTAATAATACTATGCATTAGAAATGACAAAAAAAAAAAAAAAACATAGAAAGTGAGCAGGATTCACTGCCATATCATTAATGTTTTCCCTAATACTTCCTTTTTAATACTCTCAAACATTTTTCAATACTAAATTACTACTAATGAGATAAAAAATAAATAAATAAATAAATAATAAAAAGACACAACAACACTGTAACAATAAATAAGACTCACTGTCACATCACTAATTCTATTACTAAGGCCTTGTTTGGAAAGACTAAATAAGTGCACTTTTTGTCTTTTTGGACAAAAAAATTGAGGTTGAAAATATGGATGTTTGGGTTTATTTTTTGACTTTTTATGAAAAAATGTGTAATAAAAAATTGTGAAAATTAGTTTTTAGAGAAAAATTTGAATTGAGAATTGTGCAACCGTAATTATTGATTTTTGGTAAATAGTATTAATTTTTTAACTTTTTAAATAACTTTTTGACTTTTTAAATTATTTGAGAGCATCCAAACTTAGCCTAATTAGTGGTCGCAACATAGTTGTTTGCACTGGAAGATTTACAGGTTAATTGGATATTTTAACGACCAAAACACGATAACCGAAAGACGAAGGGTACCGAACACCGCACCGCACCGCACCAAAATAGGTGTGCAACTGACGCCGTCTCATTTTCTCTCTCCATCTCTATCAAACCTGTAACAGCTCCGATTTTCTATCTCGCCAAACACAATCCAAACTTGTCAATCGAGTTTTCGAGAGCCGATTTGAAAGAGAAAACAGAGCAGAGCAGAGCAGTATCGACTCCACCTCCTCTATAAGGTGAAGAACAATCTCTCCCATGAATGACCAGGTAGCGAGTCTTTTGCCATGAAAGATCGCAGAAAACGTGGTTTATTGCTATCTTGGAACAGGTTCAAGTTCTTCCGATACACACTCCTTCTCGTCTTCTTCGCTGGTTTTGCTTTCTCCACTTTTCGTCTCTTCTTTAGAGGTAATTTATTTATTTATAAACCCTTTTCTTCTATTTTTTTTCTTCTTTTAAACTAGTTTTCATGATTCATTATTATTTACTAACTAAAATCTTGAAGAAAATTTCTCTTTTCTTCACATCTTCAGTTTTCTCTGAAATTTGAAATTTGTTTTGGGGATTTTTAATTTCTGTTGAAAGATTAATCTTTTGAAATCAACTTTAATCAAAAAATTTAATTATTAACAACTTTCTTGATTTTAATTTTGCATTTAAATATAGTTTACGTGACTTATTTATTAATATCTTGAAATTTTCTGTTTATTTTTATCTTTTTAAATAAATAAATAAATATAATTCCATTTTCGGTGTTCTGTTAAATTTGAGTTTATGTATAAATCTTAAATCCTTTTTGTTTTCCGGATTTTGAAATTCTGTTGAAAGATTAATTGTAATAAAAATTAATTAATTTATTACTAACAGTTTTCTAAAAACTGTTGGATTTAAATATAGTTCTCATGATTTATTTACTTTTTAAGTTTAAATCCCGAAAATTTCTCCCCAAATTTGAAATTCTTTTCCCATAGTTTTCGGGATTTTGAAATTTTGCTGAAAGGTTAATCTATCTTTTTTTATTTCTTTTTAATTAATTCTAATAAAAAAATGTTAATTATTAATACTAATTTTTTAAAAAATTTCAACAGAAACGGTTCATCCACAACTAGTCTCATCATGGCAGACTCCGGCGATGAACCTTGTCTCCGGCGAGTCTCCGGCGATATCTGTTAAAGAAACGGTTATCTTTCCAGACCAGGCTCTAATTTTCCTAAAATACCCTCCTTCTACTCCACTATTCACCAAAGATGCCATCGACTGTGTTTACTTCTCTCCCAACTCATCCACACCACAAACAAAACTCTCGCCGATGTCCATCGACGGTGATTATCTCGGTCAGCAGATCGTACGGTGTCCGCTTCATCCACGTGGCTTCACTGTCTCCGTTGATGTGAGATCCAACGGCCACCTTTCGGTTGGGCCCACTCACCGCTGGGACTGGCTGGCTTATGAGGCAATCATCGACCGCGACAACACCACCATAGTTTTCGTGAAGGGCCTCAATCTACGGAGCGGACGAGCCTCGGACCCATCAAGGTTCGAGTGCGTGTTCGGCTGGGATTTCACGAGACCAAAGTTTTTGTTCCGATCAGAGGTTATATCCGTAGCTCAAGAGATCGTACGGTGCAAAACCCCTTTGAGTATATTGAGTGGGTCACAGATGGTTAATGACTCAATTAAGGTCTCGGTTCGGGTTACCCGGAGAGGCATAGTGGATTCAATGGCCCGGCCTGATAATCGGGTGCCCCACCCACCAGCTAGGAAACAACATGAGGTGTGTGTATGTACGATGTTACGAAATCAAGCTCGATTCTTGCGTGAATGGGTTATGTACCATGCCCGAATTGGCGTCCAACGTTGGTTCATTTATGACAATAATAGTGATGATGATATCAGTAATTTGATCGAGTCATTAGAGGATGCCAATTTCAATATTACCCGACATGTGTGGCCTTGGATGAAAACCCAAGAGGCTGGGTTCGCCCATTGTGCGCTACGGGCTAGGGATTCGTGTGAGTGGGTCGCGTTTATTGATGTCGATGAGTTTTTACATTTGCCTTCAGGCTTGTCATTGCATAATGTCCTTGAAAATCAATCTAGGCCTAGTGAAGTAGCTGAATTGCGGGTCCAGTGCCATAGTTTTGGTCCCTCCGGCCTCAAACGGGTCCCGGTGAAAGGGGTGATGGTCGGGTATACATGCCGGTTGCTTGCCCCGGAAAGGCACAAGAGTATAGTGAGGCCAGAAGCACTAAATTCGACACTAATCAATTTGGTTCACCATTTTCACTTGAAGAGTGGGTTTAGGTACTTAAATATGGATAGAAATGTGATGGTGATCAATCACTACAAATATCAAGTGTGGGAAGTGTTCAAGGAGAAATTTTATAGAAGGGTGGCTACTTATGTGACTGATTGGCAAGAAGAAGAGAATGTTGGGTCCAAGGATCGAGTCCCGGGTTTGGGGACTAAAGCCGTTGAACCACCCGATTGGTCTAGACAATTTTGTGAGCTTGCTGAGACGGGTCTAAAGCATCGGGTTCTAGAAATGTTTAGTGACCCGCAAACCCAGATGTTACCTTGGCAAGAGAAGCAACAAGATGAGGAAGAAGAGCAAGAAGTTTCAATTTTGGTTGAGCAGAACAAGAAAAGGAGAGTAAAGAGTCTTGCAACAGTGCTCTTATGACCCATGAGAGACATTCTTTTTTTAATTTAAATTGTTTTTTTTTTATCAAGAAAAAATGATGTTCTGAAGTGTTATCACTGTATTCGTGAGTCTAGGTTTCAGGGTAATTGATTACCGATCTGATTTAACCCAATCCATAAGAAGAGACCCACCATCCGATAACAATGGACCTAATTTAAATTGTTTGATGTTGTGATATAGCATGCAGAGACACAGGGATTAGTTTGTAGATAAGATTAAGAACGCAAAAATGAAATGGTTGCAGTGTGCATTGTATGATTAATGTCTCTATCTAGACAAAATTGTGGCTACAATCATTTGATTATTTTAATATTAATATTGTGAGGGGCACCTGCTACATGTTTTGACAAAGGACACAACAACAACCTGTGCAACAATGGATATGGTTTTTTTTTTTTCTTTTTTTTTGCTATATGGGCTTGTCCAGTACTAACAACCCAAAGAAGCCCACTAATATCTTTACTAATGTCTTGATCCTTATCCTAGTAAGAGCCAGTTTTGGAAAGTATTTTTTTTATAGTGATTTTTTAATTAAAACATGAAGTGGAAAAAAAAAAATTGAAGAATTTTTGATTTTTTACAACAAAAAAAAAAAGAAAGTGTAAAAAGTAGAGTGAATAAAAGAAAATTTTAATTTTTTCTGTATAAATCAAAATTTATTTTAAAAATATTTTTAATAACTTTTTAATTAAAATATGATATGATCAACGGTCACTAAGTGGGTGCAATTCCAGGGATCACGGCAAAAATTCACAAAATTTGTTATGAAGCAATGTCTCAACCAGCACAACGTAGGATGGACCAGTTCCTTGACTAACACGACTTTGAGGCTGATTTCGTGGAATAATTTTCATCAAGCCTAATATTATTGAAACAAATAAGTTATAAGAACTCAATTCATATAAAATTTATTTTAAGATTAATTTCAAATATAAATAAGTCAAATTTAAAATAAATTTTCATCTAAAAAAATTTTTACTTGAATTTATTTGATAAAGTAAATTGCCCAATAAAAGTTAAAAATATAACTAAGAGAAATTTGGCAAATAATAGACTCAATTAAGAGAAATTTTAATATACATATTTTCAAATGATGTACTATATGCACTCTTAATTATGTCATTTTTTTTAGTTATGATTAATTTTCTTCTTTAGTTATAACATTATTTTAATTATGACTCATGAATTCTTTAGTTATATCTCATATTGTGTTTAATTATGATTTTTTTTATTTATAGTTATGACTCAAAAAATTAAAATTATATATATATATTTTTAATTATAAAGTGTATGTGAAGGTCTGCAACCATAGTCTTTCCCCTCAATTAAAACTTATGAAGAATTCTATTATACATACCCCAATATCATATGTACTCTTAATTAAGTCATTTGCTTCTTTAGTTATGACTATTTTCTTTTTTTTAATTGTGACATTATTTTGAAATTTTAGTTAAGGCTTTTTTGTAATTGGTTATGACTTTTCTAATTTTTTTTAATTATGATTCAAAAAGTATGAAATTATATTATTTTCTTTTATAATTATAAAGTACATATGGTATATACCCTTTGAAAGATATCTACCATATTGCGGCCTATTTTGGCAATTAGAAAAAAAAGTCAACTTATTAGTTTATTGACTTATTTAGGTCCCATCGCATACTTTTTTATACATTTTTTGAAAAAAAAAAAAAACCTAAAAAAGGTCCCAAAAAAATTATTTCTTACTTGCCAAAAAGTAAAAAAGTTAATTTTTTTTCTTATTTCCAAAAGGAATATAAGTTATTATTTGATCATCATCATCACCACCGCAGCAAATCACCATCATTATTTGATCAACGGTTATGCAAACTAGGACCCAACCTAAGTTGTTTGCCTAGTACACAACCACTTCTTTACAATCCCCGAAATCATAGCCGTTGTATCCCAAACATTCAAAAAATTCGACCGTTGTAACCATAACCATTTTACCTTAGGCCTGACTGTTCTTCTGCAGAAAAAGAAGGCCTTTTCTTCAAAGAAAAACCTAAACAAAACTCAAAAATGCTGAGCGAAGAACCAAAACAAACCCCCCAAAACCCAAAACATATACTTTCAAAAGAACCAGAGGGAGTCGAAAATTGCGAGAAAGCTGAGAGTATGTTGAGCCCTGGATTTAGATCAGTGGTTGCAATGGCCGGTTGGGACGAGGAGGCGCTTGTGATCGCAAGTCTCGTCGTCGAAGACACGCCCGATAGGGATTCGAAACACCAGAAGCGATCCGATCCCCTGTTTAAGTCTCCACTCACCAATTCAAGAAGGTAAATCATTACTCTGTACATTTAAATCCAATTCAAATTCAGTTCTTGTTTTTGTTTTTACAAGTTTTTATTTGGGTGTTTCAGGAAACGGAGGGCTCAGAGGAGGAGTCCAATTTCAATGACCGTGCCTGTTCTTGACCTTGATGAAGAACAAACATCAAGAGAAGGTATTGAGTTTTTGGGTTTGATTTGATTTGTTTTATTGGATGCTCTGTTTCTTGAATTCATATTGTGCTAACAATGGACAGAGGCAGAGAGCGAGAAGAATAAGGCGAGATCGAAAACTAAATCAAAAGAAGAGAAGAAGAAAATGGGAGAGGATGAATTGCCTGAAAAGGGCATTGGTGTTTCTTGCTCAAGCTCGAGTCTGCCGTGTATGGATCGACTTAGGGAAGAGCTTTCTTGTGCGGTATATAAGTGTTCTAGCTACTCTGTATCTCACAATTTTAAAGTTTTACACTATGTTTGGTAATCTAGAATAGAAAAGAAAAGAAATGATTAGGTTTGGTAATCAAAACCTACTGGGTTTGCTATAATTTTGATTGGGTCTGATTGATTTGACAGATCTGTTTGGAGATCTGCTTCGAACCCAGCACCACTCCTTGTGGACACAGGTAAAAGACAATTTCAGACACCTTTTTTTTTTTAGTCAAATATATGTTGTTTTAAAACAAATTCTCAAACCTAACTAGTTTTTAACTTATTTCCTAAACTCAAGTTGTTTTATGAAGTCGTTTTTTTATGACACAAAAACGATTTAGGATAAAAAAAACACTTAATGAAACAACTAGATTTGGGAAATAAGTTTAAAAATTGACTTGGGTTTAAGAATTTTGTTTTAATATAATCTGTACTTCATAATAAAAACTTGACCTTTTTCAATTTTACGTCTTTTAAAATTGAGTACTTGTACTCTATTCTGTAGTTTTTGTAAGAAATGTTTGCGATCAGCCGCTGACAAATGCGGGAAACGATGCCCAAAGTGCAGGCAGCTAATCGGGTATGTTATAGATAGCTGTAATTTTAATCTAACTATCTGATCATCCAATAAAAAATGGCTTATTATATGTACTTTTTCAGCAATGGAAGATCGTGCACGGTGAACACAGTCCTTTGGAACACCATACAGCTTCTGTTTCCACAAGAAGTTGAAGCAAGGAAGGCAGCAGGAGGCCTCAATCACCGAGAATCTGAGCATCAAAGCTCTGAAAGACGAAGCTATTATAATGTGAGGAACCGGAGTATTCAAGCCTTAAATAGTCCAGAACCCGAAAATTCACATGGTTTGAGGATTCAAAGTGTTCGATCTTTGGGGACATCAAGCAGAGGAAATGACAGAGGGAGGCGGATAAGGGGAGGGCTGAGCCAAGATGAGGATGCTGCATTGGCTCTGAGGTTGCAGAGAGAAGAGTTCATGGAGGCTTTTAGGGGATCTGATGAGCAATTTAGTAGAAGCTCTTTTAACTCAGCTAGAGCAAACTTGAGGGCCATGGCATCTAGGGCTGTTGACATTAGGATTAGACGAGGCCGGCCAACATAGATGGACTCTTCTTGTCTTGCTTATTATGTTTTGAATCTTCATTTAACTGGATATTGTTTTACATTCACCCGTGATGGTGATGATACATGATAGAAATATTTGTAGCTTATAAGAAGTTAAAGTTACACATTAGGTTTCCCCTTTCATGATTTTGTTGTGCCTTTCTGGTTCTAGTTGATTCTTTCACCCTTGCGTTTGAATTTCTTATTAATGGAAGACCAAAATTTTGATTTGTAAGTATTGGCCGATATTTAAAACACTAGATTTATCTCTACTAACGCTTTTTGTGCTGACTTGAACTAATTATAGAGGCATCTTTGAGCTTGGGGCAATGACTCAACTAGTGAGGGTTCTAACTGAGGCGAGTTAATTTTCTAAATGGAAACTTCCTAGTGATTTACCTCTTGTCAGTCTTGTAACCTATTGATTCGAACAACTGATTACAGAGTTGATCATTCGGACCTTTCAATTCATAGTTCTCAGACCTATGAAGGGGGATATTCCCAAAATTCACAAAGAAGAAAGGAAAGGAATTAGACAAAAAGAAAAACAGCTTGGACAAAAAAAAGAAGTGCATATGTGAAAATTCACAATATTTGACATATCATATGCTTTAAAAAGATTGGACAATTACAGATTTTGATCCATTTAAAATTTGAGCATTTTGATCTTGTCAAAACAGGCTAGCACAGTTATTATAAAAATGGATTGTCACTATCAGCAGAAATCAATGTTCATTGCACATCACATTGGATATGGTGAGGGCTTAACTTCATCAGCATGTCTCCTTTCCACTTCAAGCGACTTTCTTGTCCTTTTGTGTGTAATTTGCTTGGCAGTTTTCATATGATCACACCTATGTCACTTTAGCAGTCTTAGACACGCCCGGTCTCAAGATTGAGAGTGTTGAATTCGTGTGAATTCACCCTATGTTTCATTTCTTAGACCTTATTGTGGATGCAGAGGTGGTATTAATGAAGTTTCTGCACTAATCAACTAGTGATATATCAATTTTTAAGTGAGCTGTACATACATATGCATAATGCATAATGCAAACAGAATCAATTCAATCAATTATAAAATAATGAGTGTGCTGTTGAATTAAAGTCTGTTCTCATGTGAATTCTTAGTTTACAGGTTGGTCCTTTGATTAATTTATGTTTCAAAAAATGATAAGCCATTCTCAGCTTTACCTAACATGTTCTAGACAACATTTTCCCAATCTCACTTGCCAAAACCAAAAAAACAAAAAAAAAATGCAGATAATATATTTACAGAAAATCCATTAAGATTACAGTTCTAAAAAGAGTGTAGGTGAAATTTTCTGATGGATTATAATTACTCATTAACGCGTCTTGACTCCTTTAGTGTTCTTGCAATTGGAAAAAATTTCATGGAAATAAAAAATCTGTGTGGGGTTAACTGCTCAGTTGACTTGATCAGCCGCTCTCACCCATTGCCATGTGTAGTAAGTAAAGTGTACAATTAACAAAGATTTGGCCAGTTCACATCCATGATCACTACTACCTGGGTTCTTCACCTTCCTCCTCAATGAAATGCTTGCTATAAATCCAACAGTTCTCCACACACAATGCACCAGTTACTCTCTCTACTACTTTTTTTCTATTGGCTGCTTTCTCTCCTCTTGAAAATGGCAACTGCAAGGCCCTTGGCTCCATTTGCTGCTGTTTGTGTGATTTTCGCAATGTTGGTATTGGCAGGCTTATCCGATGGGGCCCACTCGCCCACAGCGGCCCCAGCTCCCTCTCCTCATATTAGCCCCTCTGGTGGGACCACCCATTCTTCGGCCACTGCTGGCTTCCCCCCTCATTTGTTCGTGTCTACACTATTCGCTTCCTTCTGTCTCTCTTTGTTCTACTAGTTTTTGGTTTTTTTTTTTTTTTTTGGAATTGTTTGCTCGGATTCTGTTGTGTTTATGCCTTTGTCGCTGTGCTCTCTATGGGTGATGGCTGTGATTTGATTTTCTTAGTCTGATTCTGATATTGTTTTGTTTCATAAAAAATTTGATATATTGTGGAATAGATCGAGTTTATTTTGATTTTTTTTGTTCTCATCAATTCTTGTTTCTTCTGAATTTCCTAGAATCTATACCGTAAACTTGCTTTCAAAAACTAAAAAATGAAATATTGTTTCATCTAAATTGGAAAAACACTTCATAGATTCAAAAGAAGCAAATACACATCAGTTCATAAACCACTCATTAGGAATCGAGTCGATTCAAATTCAAAGAAATGTAAAATAAACAAATAAAAAAATTGCATGATGGTACGATGGAACATGAAAATATTATTTACTCTTTTTAACTGTAAATCCAACTACCGGTTACATGGCATCATCGAGTTGTGGAATTTCAAAGTAATGCATTGCTTTTTCGGTACCCATAATGAAACAAAGTTCCATACTCACAAATTCTGATACATCAGTACTATCAAGAACCATCTTTATCTATACCTTGAGCTTTATGTTACAATCTTTATGGTCTTGAGAAGAAGAACCTCATTGAAGGAAAATGGTACTCTCAAAAATTTCAGCTTTGAATTTTGCTCACTACAAATAGGTTCAAAGCAGAGCACACCTTGATGCCAAGATGACAAGGCAGTTGAACATTCTTGAGTCATTTTAGTGGCCAAATTGGAGCTCCACAAACCCCCTCAAGATCACCACAAGAAAAAACTCACTCCCTCAAAGTGCTTCCAATGTGGAGGTGTACTAGCCAATCCAATGCATTCAAGAGACAAAAGTCTCTTTTCCTCTCTTCAGAAACAACCCCTCAATATAATTCGGTCAGAGATCCCTTGTCTCTAAAACCCTTATCTCATGTCTTCAATGCACTCTTAATCGTATGATCAATCATACGATTAAAAGTACAGTAAAGACAAGAAAATAGTAATTTTGGGACAAAGGATCCCCGTGCTACACAATTCATGATGAGGGCTCAAAATTGGTTTTCCATCCTCATGGCAAGGTCCTTCCAAGTGCTCTTTATATAAGGAGAAGGAACCAAGTGTGAGGATCATTCTTTTGACAAAAATAAAATAAAAAGGGTTTTTTTTGAGACACATTTCACACATGACATGACGTGTTCAAGTGTCCCTCTTTGGTGTTGAAATTTACGAAGAAAACTAAAAAAATGTTTTTGATTGTTGCATCCATGAGAAAAACGTAGGGGAATTTGGAGAAGCCTATGAAATGGAGAATATATCTACAAAAAAAATTTTTTTTTTTTTTTTTTTTTTTGCCAAACAAGATTATAAAGAGAAGTTAGTGCTGGTGTTGTTTGCATAAGAAGGTCATAAGTGACTCATCATCATCTTCCCTCTCAACTCTTTGTATCATACGGCCACTAATTTTATGCCATTTGATTAAAAAAAAAACTCCATCTGCTTTGGACGGTGCAAGGCTTGCCTCCCTCGTCGATGCTGTTTGGTCTTTTGTTGCTTCTTTTCTTTCTCTATCTCTTTCTCCCTATGGAATAGATATGGATTTCGAGAATGGATTTGAGAGTTTCAGATTAGTGGATTTGAAATAATTAGTTCAACATTGTTGTTTGAAATTCTTGTAAATTATAGGCTCTGTTTGATTGCTATGATTAGTAGTGAGAAGATTAATAATTAAGTTGGATTAGAGAGATAAAAAATTATCTTGTCAATGTTTGTTTTTCAATGAATATGAAAATATATTATTGCAAACATATGTCTGTTTTACATTATTAGTGTGGAGGGATAATGCATAGGCCCGAAATCCAAGTCCAGCCAAGCAAGATAGCCCAAAGAAAAAGTCAGAACCATTAAAAGATCCGTCAAATAAAGGGACAACATCACATGACCATAGCCTGAATAGAATCGCCTTCTAGAAGGAGATCTGCAGAATACATAAAAACCCTTAGATCCATCCTTAATCGACGGTAAGGACAACGATTACTAGAGATAAGGACATAGGCTTAGCCTACCCAAACAACACAACCATCCAATGATCTAAATCCAACATATGAAACATTTGGCAAGTTGGCCACAGAACTAATCTAAGCCACCAATAGCAAGGTGATTTGGCGGTAAAGGATCAAAACAACATGGGCACTTGCCCAACCAAAGTCTGGTAGCAAGCAGAGCCCTTAGATTAATATGTTAATCCAACGGCTGAGGCCAAAGACGATAGCACTATAAAAGGAGGAACAAGGAAAAGCAAAGGAGGTAACAAAAAACAAGTCTTACTTCTTTACAAAATACTATATGATTGGTCATCATTCTAACTTGACTGTCAAAGGATCCTCCTGATCAAGTGATCACTGACGAGTTGTTTTCTTTTTGTAGAGTAAAGGAAGAAGCACTTCATCTTGCTTTTCTAGTGAAGAAAATCTCTACCTTCCACAATTAGTCACAGGACTCAAAAATTCATTAATTTTGTTGGATGAAATGTTCATCATAATCTAATTCTATTAACAAAAATTGTGACCAAACAATAAAATATTAGTTCTATGAATTAATAATTTCAATCATATACTATAATGGCCTAATCAAACAAGTTCTATGACAGTGATATAAATTATGTTGACAATGATGGGACCTTTGGTTTTAAATGGAAGGATCACAATTAGTCATAAATTTATATAATATTTCGATATATATAAATAGGAAACACTATGGTGCACACCTTTTAAAGGGTATATACCATATATATCTTATAATTTAAAAAAAATGACATAATTTTAATTTTCTAGATCATAACTAAAAAATATATATATATATATATAACTAAACACAACATGAAACATAACTAAATAACTCAGGAGTCATAACTAAAATATGTTATAATTAAATAAGAAAATAACATAAGTAGGTATATATGATACACACTTTTTAAAGGGGTGTATATTAGAATTTCCCATATAAATAACACTACCCATAATAAATTTCTTATATTGGCCTATTTTGACAATTGAGTTAAAAATCAGCTTTTTGACTTTTTTTGGTCACATCACCTCTCTATTTTTTTGTATATTTTTTTTCAAAAAAGTTTGACAAAAAAAAAAAAAAAAAAAAAAACAAGGTCAGATTTTAATCTACTTCTCAAAATAGGTCATTACTATAGTAGGGATTACATGGATGGGTTAGTAGAAAATAAAGAGGTTCTACCTAATACTATTTCCGGTATTTAGTTGGTCAATAACAATACATAGATTGGTGTCACTATTACACTCAATATTTATTATTCTGTATGATAAATTAACCCAGCCGTCAAATGAAGAAAAAAAGAAATCAAAAATAAAAAGAGAAGTGGATTTCATCTTGCTTTTTTTTAATATTGTGACAGTGTTCTTGGGATAAATTACAAATAGTTTAAAATAATTATACTTTTATGAAAATATAAATATATACGAATTAAAATTGTGTATCACGTCACAATTTTCATTTACACCAAACACAAATTCACTCATTACACTTCCATGAATTGCCCTACTAAAATTTAATTTCCCTTGTTTTTTAAGCAAAGTGGTGAAAGGGGAGTAGAAGAGTAGGATTTTCATGATCAATCCAGTATAAGTACCACAGAACATCAGAGGTTGGCTGTAACAGTGGAGATCATCATCTAGCTTGTGTTTCTCAATAATCATCCATCACATCATATGCATATGCAACTTCACAACTCACAACCACCTAGTTGGAACCAAACAATAATCTCTCAGCCAAAGCACATTTGGGGATCTTCCATCAGAAAGCGTAGTTTTGTTTGATAAAAAAAATTAATTAATTAATTATCAATATTTCCAAACTATTACACCATCATACATATTACAACAATAAAATACACATAATAAAAAGAATTTTCTATTTTTTTTCTAGAAAATTTCTTTGAGAAACAAATAAGAAGTCAACCTGTTGTTCTCTCTCACACTCTCAGCCTTTTCTTCAATTGATTTACCTGTAAAATAAGAGATATGATTGAATCATGAAAGCAAAGGAAATATATTCCTTCTCTCTATAATAAGAGGTTCTCTCTCTCTCTCTCTCTCCAGATTCCTTCTCTCTATAATCCTGAAAGCAAAGGAAGTAACCCCAATCCCAGATCCGCAGCCATGGCATAAAATGCTCTGTAAGGAGCCAAAGCCAACACAGAAAAATCGGAACTAGCATCCAGCAAAGCATATATGCGGAGCTCAATTTCACTTCCCAAACAGGGATCCCCAGCAAGAAGAAATTAGATTCAGGCTTGGAATCACAGATACCATGGAGGATGACACCGATACAAAGAGCTGAATCCACAAACCATGGAAACCTGCAATCCATACCTACTCTCTGTAAGCACGAAGAATTCGATACATGATGCCTATTGGATACTACGGCAGACTGAACAATGCCACTAAAAATTAAAACCCCCTCTGTGCAAATGTTTAAAACCATTTAAGATGGTTTCCATCCCAGAGATCACTTGCTTTCTTGACTCAGGCCTTTTTTATTTAAAAAAACAAGAAACAAAAAACAAAAATGGAGCAAGAAGAAGAAGAAGAAGAAAGACAAACATTCATTTCAATTCAACTCTATTAATGGGAAATAGTACATCTTGAATCGATACACTGGATAAAAATGTTAACGTGGATTGCATTACTCGAAACAGGATGTAGGTTCATCTTGCAATTCAACTAAATCCTACTCTCTCAGACAAGTTCTCTATCTTACAAAGAGGGACATCGACACTAAATGGGGAAATATTTGAACAACCCAGAAGCCGAATCAGCCAGATACAGACAACTACTAACTTGGATCCCCAACCCAAGTAACGGTTAAGAACAAGATGTTCCCTTGCTCATCCTTCAATAGATTAGATGTGCTGGTGCGTTTTTTATGAAGGCATTTCTGCGTTTGTTCTCCAATTCAATAAGAGAACTCGTGCCCTCGAAGTGAGATGTACTTCTTAACCCAGATGGCAATGTCCTCGGCACAGGCCTGGGCCTGAGGGGTTGTAAGGAGCATGTCAAGGGTTGCAAATTCATGAACCGCATCCTTGTACTCCAGAACAGGTGCATCAACATTTACTTTCCGGAGTTCCTCAGAGTAAGCAATGCCTCTGTCTCTCATCCAGTCATGTTCTGCTACGATTGTGAGTGTTGGAGGCATGAGCTTTAGAGGTGGTCCTCTATCGGGTATGAGGGGGTTGGCAGCAGGGTGGTCCAGGTTGAACTCTTCCTCAGGTAAGAAGAGTTTCCACGCTAGTAAGCACATAGCCTTATCATAAAAGTATGAGTTTGCCAGTTTTATCTCAGAATGCGTTGGAACACTTCCAATCAAGAATGGATACATCAAAACCTGTGCCACCACCTTGACTGGATCCAGACGCTTGCCTGCCTCAACAGCTTTTTGTGCCACATAGTTTGCAATGTTTGCACCACAGCTAACCCCAAGAAGAACACATCTGTTTCAACAAATATCAATAATATCAGAGGCTTGACAACATAGTGCCACATAATAATAGCTTATGCCTTGTAATGTAACCAACTGTCTTGTAACACAAGCCTCCAATACAACCGTCTTAGAACATTGTTATTGTTTTTTTCGTTGGATCACACTACAGGTCTCCAATGATTTCCTCAAAATGTCTACCAGAGAATGAACTCATCTGTGTCATTAAAAAGCAACATAGTGGACAATACAGAAACAACTTTACAACAGAAATCCTAGAGAATGTACCCTGGTCAATGGGATCTCTTCACAAAAGAAATGAATGAACACTAGGAATTGTATGCTAATCCGAAACTTCCTCAAAATATCTATTAGATAATGAACTTGTCTGTAAAACTACAAGGTGATAGAGGACATTACAGAACAACTTTACCAGAGGAACCCTAAAGAATGTTCCCTGGCAATTGTCAATGGACCATTATCTCTTCACAAATGATATCAATGAATGCTCAAAACAATTTATATGCTAATCCAACCCTTAATATAAGATTTTGGTTGCAATGAAGAGTGCCTTTAAACAAATATCTCAAGTATCAATATCACATTCCATGGCAGAAAACCAAATTCAATTAGAAAAGCTTCTCCATAAAAACAAATATATTAAAGATGGTAGGTTGTTTTTCAAAATATGATTCCAAAATTTCCATAAGATAAAAATGTCCCCAACCAAGACCCAGAAGGATCAGTTCAATCAGTGTCATATCTTGAAGTAGCTGTACTTTATCCTGAAGTTCAGATGGGCTATAAAGGAATGCATTTTTACTAAATACTATTCGAATAAAAGCACAAAGAGGAAGCAGGTGGAGAAACAGTACTCCAAAAGGTTGAGCGTGAAACAACCATTGAGTGCTAGGAAAAAGCAGCATGAGAACTCAACGCTCTGGATGTTTGAACCAAAAATGTTCTTCCCAAAAATATTTTCCTAATTTTTTGATGTTTGGTTGCACATAACTCAAGGAAAACATTTTACATGTAAAATCTTTTCCACCAAATCAAGAAAAATGATTTACAGATTTAATTTCTAAGTCATTTTACGAGTCACCGCATGCTATGACATTCACATTGGTATTGGTGTTGTGTGTGTGTAGAGGTCGTGAGAGTTGAGTTAGGGACTGGAGGGGTTTGACACTTTTACACTCTGTTAGCACAACTTTGAGTCAAAAGTTTAATTGTTCTTTGAAAAAAATATTTCACATGCCAAACACCGAAAAATGATAAAAGCATGATTTTCTTGTAAAATGTTTTACATGAAAAATACTTTTAGAAGGTAAAATATTTTACAACGAAACTAACGGAGCTTATAAGCTCCGTTTGGGAAGTTGGTTTAGAGGCTTTTTTGGCTAAAATAGCCACAAAAAATAAAATAGGTTTTTTAGCCCAATAAGACAAAACATCACATCCAACCCATAATCATTACATTATTTCTCTCACAAAAAAGTCAAAAAAGCCAAAAGCCCAAAGCCCAAAGCCTTTCCCAAGCCAGGCTTTTTAGCCCCAGGCTAAAATAGTCAAAAAAATCAAAAAGTCAACCCACTTCCCAAACGGAGCTATAGATTCTAAAATATTAAAGAGTAATACAAAGGGATTAGGAAACTACAGTACAAGGAATGTAGATCTTCCTTCTATATTTCATTTTCTAGAACTTGAGCAACCTACGACTATTTCCATTTCTAGAATTTCATGGTAATTTATCTTTTATAATGTTTCTTTCTGTTGTCCCTTTTCCTACAGATAAACTCTTTTGTATACAAAAAATTCAAGTTCTTGAGAAACAAAATTTGCCTTGATCTAATCTGAGAGACCATGAAAAATAGGGTTCCAAAGTGGAAATATCAACCAACATAGACGATTTCATACATGTTGTAAATCACAGAATGTAGTAAACCCTTAATATAGATCAATGTTAAATCATAATACAATATATAATTTTAAAACATATATAATAAATCATACTCCTTGCACTTTTGTGAAAGAACATTACCATTATGTTTAGTCGAGAGATTTAGAAAGGAAAACGAAATCGTGTGTAAAACTAAGACAAATGTATATATATATTTTATTCATATCAAATCTCTCAACCAAATCCAGCCTATGCCTTTTGGCAACTTCATATTCATTCTACCCATTTGAACATACTAATAACTTGTAATTCAGGCAAATTCAAGTCATGAAGAATATTAAACTAAAATGCAAAATTTATCAAATTCAGAGTGGGATAAAAAAGTAACCTTGATGGATCTCCATGAGCTGCCAACCAAGGCTCCACCATGGAAGCCCCAAATGCATCTGCAACATTCCTGTTGATATCCGATTTCCTCAAATCGGCTCCACCGCCACCACGCGCATTCACCAACGACTTGCTACATTCAGCCAAATTCACCTGCTTGGCCAACCAATGCAACACCTTCAAACCATCCTCAAACGCAGCCGGGTACTGATTCTCCGGCGCAAGCCTATACCCAACCGCAAGCACAATCACATCGCACAGCTTCGCAATCCGCCGACAAAAGAAATCGTTCGCCACCGAATCGTTGCTTCCACTCACAAACCCTCCGCCGTGAAACTGCAACATCACGGGCAGTCTCCGGCAGTTTCCAATCGCCGGCGAATAACCTCTGTAATTCAAATCAAGAGTATTGCAACCATAACTATTCCTTCTGCGATTCTCCATTGGAGTAGTGGCCACATTGCCTGTACCGGACGAAGCATAGCTGTTGCGACGGAGAACATCGAGATCTGACGTAACCCTAGCTCTCAATTGGGACTTAAAATCGGAATCGAGCGAGACTAAGCAGGTCTCGGGAAGGAAGATTCGGAGGGAGAGAGAGGTGAGGGGGTCGATGTGAATGTCTTTGGTGGCGACGCCGTCGCAGAAGGAAGGGTTGGCGGCGGCGACGGACTCTTCTGGCCGAGATGTGATGCCGAAGGAGGAGGAGGAGGAGTTGTTGGTTTCATGGCGAGGGGTTTGAATGTGGTTGTGTAAACGGTGTTTGAGAAGGAATTTGAAGAACAAGCTGTAGAGCTTTACTGTAACGCTTGGCATTTGTGTTGTTCCTGTCTCTCTCTCTCTCTCTCTCTCTCTCTCTCTGTGTACCAGTTACTCTTTGAAAAATTGTGTGAATTTGTATGGTGTTGGTGTTTATAATGATGATAATAAGTTCATGGTGTGTTACGTTTTAGATTTGGTTTTGAAGATTGAGATTAGGGCTTTGTAATGGAGATGAATTGAGATTACTTCGATTCGATCTTTCAATGGCGTGTTGAGATAGAAAGAGACCCAAAAAAAGTGTAAGAGAGAGAGAGAGAGATACACGCCCATACAAATACAATGCGCAGCTCGCACTGTGTTTTTTTGGCTTTTCGGTACCGTGTCGGTATTCTTTTCGTCTCAACATCAGTACAGTACAAAAACTCATAAACCGTTCGTTTCAGATGTGAATTAAATTTTAATGTTTAGTTATTTTAATTTGAGATTAAAAATTTTAGTTTGAAATAAATTTTTTTAATTTTTATAAAAAAAAATAAAATTATTATAAATTGAATATGATGTTTTGTCCTATTTAATTAAAATATCTAATCTTATCTTATAAAATTATTTTAGTCAAAATAATATCCCCAACATACTCAAAATATAATTTTGTCATTAGTTTATTGGTAAATAATAAAAGTGTAAAATAAAATATCACCAATGCTTGATAAGTAACACACTGAATTTTTTATCAAAAAATTTATTAAATATTCACATGGACAATTTGATAGATTTATTGATAAGTTTATTGGTATAATTAACATTTTTCATTAAATATTTTTAAATGTTGATTTTATTGATAAACATGAAGCATAATTCTCTTAAGCAATTAAATTGGCCGGTCCAGTCCAAACTTTAAGGATTATTAAATTTATAAAGAATTTAGTTTTTGTGGGCCTACTATGGGTTTAGTTTGGGAATCTAAATCATTCATTTGATTTAACATTGTGTGTATGACATTTATAAAAAGAATTAGATGAATTTGATATCCGTATCTTTTTATTTTATTGAATTTGCCTCTAAAAAAATTAACAATCCATATATTTTTTAAAAAAGTCATCCATTATTTTTAGATGCAAAAAGCAATAAAATTAATAAATTACAAATATTATATTGATCTAATTTTTTTTACAAATAATATATACACACAAAAATTAACAAAATAAGCGATTCAGATTAAAGAACTAATACCATTGATAGATTTCACGAAGCCACCCTTCAATCTAAATGATAAACAAGAGAGAAACTGTGAACAAAATCTAAATTATTAATTTTAAAAAACAAGAGCATCTTCAACGGTTCACCTGATGTTTCACCAAATTTGAGTAAAAAAATGGCATTTTCCTCAATTTCATACTGCATGCTCCAACGGTTCAGCTTTATCAAATCTCATACAGGACAACCGGTTAGTCGACCGGCCAGTTGACCGGTTAGAGGGAATTTTTTTTTTTTTTTTTAACATTTCTGAACTGTTTGAACCAACCAACGTGAACTGACCGATGTGAACTGGTAGAGGGGCGACCGGTTGGTTGACCAGCCGATCGACCGGTAAGCTTATTTTATTTATTTATTTATTTTTTTGATTTCCCTCCATTTCTGTTCCTAATCCTTCTCCTATTTGTTTTTCCCTCCATTACATGTATGGGGTTTTGGTTTACCCGTAATAATTATTTTCTTCTAAAATCTCTTATAAACACATTATTATTTATATGCCAGACAACTCCACAAGGATCATAGCTTAAACACAAGGATCATAGCTTAAACAAAACAGAGCATAATGGATACTTTGAAATCTATAATATTTACTTCATTTTCATCATCTTCTTCTTCCTCCTCCTCTGATGACGAGTCTGATGATGAATATATGGTCACACTTTTAGGCGCTTATGAGCAGAATACCAGTAGTATGCCTCAGATTCTTAAGTCAAGAAGTGATAGCTCAAAGAAAATTGGGGGTTCTGTTGTAGGCCACAAGTATATACGCAGAGATAGAAGGCAAGGCCATGACAGATTGTTTACAGATTATTTTGCTGTAAATCCAGTGTATTCAGCTACAATATTTCAGAGACGTTTTCAAATGCGTCGTCCTTTATATCTGCGAATTTTGAATGCAATTCAAGCACATAATTCATATTTCATTCAAAAACAAGACGCAGCTCATGTAGTTGGATTATCTGCCCTACAAAAAATGACTTCAGCGATGAGAATATTATCATACGGTGTCGCAGCAGATGCAGTTAATGATTACATACGTATTGGGGAAAGCACTGTAATTCAAAGTTTGGAACAATTTTGTAATTCAGTGATTGAAATCTTTGGAGTAGAATATCTGAGATCTCCGACACCAACTGACATTGCTAGATTACTTGCTATTGGCGAGGTTCGGGGGTTTCCGGGTATGTTGGGAAGTTTAGATTGCATGCATTGGGAGTGGAAAAATTGTCCCAAAACATGGCAAGGTCAATACGTAGACCATCAAAAAAAGCCAACCATTATTCTTGAGGCAGTAGCTTCTTATGACTTATGGATTTGGCATGCATTTTTTGGAATGCCTGGGTCACACAATGACTTGAATGTATTAGATCGGTCACCTTTGTTTTCTGATCTTGCCCAAGGTAAGGCTCCCCCTGTCCACTACACTGTTAATGGACATAGTTACGATATGGGTTATTACTTTACTGATGGTATATACCCGCAATGGGCAACACTGGTTCAAACAATTTCTTCTCCCCAAGGAGCAAAGAGACAACATTTTGCAATGATGTAAGAGTCTGCCAAGAAAGATGTAGAGCGGGCATTTGGAGTCCTTCAAGCTCGATTCGCAATTATAAGTGGTGCTGTACGTTTTTAGGATCCGAAAATACTTGTCAACATAATGAAGACTTGCATTATATTACACAATATGATTGTTGAAGATAAGAGGGAGGAGCACCTTGATTTTGATTATGAAATTTCATCAACCAACACACCAATGCAACTTTTCTCTACTGCTACCAATGACTTTGAATCATTTTTGTCTCGTCATTTAGGTATTAGGGATAAAAATGCATATCATGCCCTCCGTAATGATTTAATAGAACATATGTGACATCTTCGCGGTGAAAACTAGATTCACCATAGATATATTTTGTAATTTTGTTTATAGTTTTGGAATGGAAGGTTGTCTTGTTTGTAATCTTCATTATCATGCACTATATTAACCAAGTAACGCAGAAGTTATGTGATTACATGTGCTATTGTGACACCCCGAACGTTTAATCAAGTCCACATAAATATTTATATTTATATATAATTATGGTTGCACGTGATGATAGATTATTAAATAAATAAATGTATAAATCTAAAATGGCGTTGGGTTATTAATTAGGGATTATTATTTGAGGCTAAATTAACACAAATATAAAATTTATAATACAAATTAAAGTTAAAAAAAAGTAAATAAATAGAGGGAATAAATAATAATGCTATCAATAATAATAATAATAATAATAATAATAATAGGTGTGGTACTAAATTAAATAATTAATTTCCTGTTAGATAAAGTGTAATTTAGTAAAAGGTTAAATTATTTATATAATTATAACATTGGGTCAAAATATAATTAGTCTAAAATTTGGATAAATACGAATCTAAGGTGATAACAACAAATCAGGTGAATTAAGAAGCCGATCCGCAGGATATACAGATTGGCCACGTGTCGGCTCATTAGTGGTGTCACTTTCCTATATATAAGAAAGAATGGATCAATCTGTAGAAGAAAAGAAAGAAAACGAGAGAGAAGAAAAGAAAGAAAACGAGAGAGGTATGCTTAAGTCCTAAACTTATAGCAGGAAAGTTGTGTTAGTGGAGTAAGACTAAGGGTCACTATTAAGGTGAGTTATATTATATCTTGAGTTACCAAAATATATTTTATGTATGTTTTGACTTACCAAAATCTATTTTATAAAAGTTATATTTTATTAGTATATTAATAAAAGTTATGTTTTATGAAGGTTTCAGTTACGTGGTTTTATTTCTGAACCTTATTTGCTTAAAAGGAAACTCATGGATATGTTTGTTTTTATTTTAAAGAATATTTGGCTATGACCTTATGTGAAAATATGTTTTGTGAATACCACCACGGGAGTCCCATGCCTTGGGGGACTTAAATAACTATTGACTTAGTGATTGACCACTTTGTGGCCTAGTGTTTGTCATGGATCCATTGACCAGTGTAGTGCTAGTCACTTAGTGATGTATCGTGGTTATAGTGATTATTTCAGTTTCTGGCATTTAATTCAACTCAACTCAATTTATGATGTTTTAGCTTAAATAAATATCCACGGCCATTTTGTGCCCTCATAGTATAATATTTCTCACTCTGCTATGTGCTTATAGCTGTTACCCCTTTCAGGTAACGAGGTTTAGCGGGATCAGGATGGAAAATGAATCGCTATGTTATTTTGTTTTTTTTAAGATTTCTATCTTTTAAACTCTTGTAATACAGTGAAGCTCCAATGACTATGTTTTATTACCTTTTAAATAAACAGTTGGTACCCAGTTATTTATTTTAATTTATTTAATTTATCCGCTTGCGCTGTAACTACAGAATTATCCGAATTACTTTTTTTTTTTTTTTTATCTTGTTACAACATTAAACCTTTGGGTACCGGATTTGGGTCGTGACAAAAGTGGTATCAGAGCAATGTTTTTTAAAAAAAAAAATAAAAATAAATAAATAATAATCACAAACTTTATGCCAAGTTGAAGAAATGCGAATTCTGGATCACTAGTGTACACTTCCTCGGTCACGTCATTAACAAAGATGGCATTTCAGTTGATCCCCAAAAAGTTACAGTAATCGTGGATTGGCCACGACCTACTAACGTATCTGAGATTTGAAGCTTCTTGGGCCTAGCCGGCTACTACCGGCGCTTTGTGCAAGACTTCTCGAAGATAGCTTCACCCCTGACCAAGCTAACTCAAAAGAACACACCCTTTGAATGGACAGACAAGCAGGAACGTTGCTTCTAAGAATTGAAGGACAGACTCATGACGGCTTCAATATTAGCACTCCCCACGGAAGCAGAAGGGTTTATAATTTACAGCGATGCCTCATACAATGATTTGGGTTGCATTCTTATGCAAAACGGGAAGGTCATTGCTTATGCCTCTCACCAACTAAAGACTCACGAAAGGAACTATCCAACTCAAGATCTGGAATTGGCTGCAGTGATCTTCGCCCTAAAACTCTGGCGTCATTATCTCTATGGAGTAGCCTACGAAATCTACACCGATCACAAAAGTCTCAAATATCTGTTTACACAGAAGGAATTGAATATGAGGCAGCGACGATGGCTAGAATTTATGAAGGACTACGATATAGAGATCCATCATCATCTCGGCAAAGCTAATGTAGTAGCAGACGCACTAAGTCGAAAAACGACCAAAAGTTTGGCATGTACCCTCGTTTCCCGCAAGATCCATGGATTGCTCGCCAACATAATCATGGAACCCGAGTTGATAGAAGAAATTAGAGGCCGCCAATGTAAAGATAAACTTTTGAAGAAAAAGTACGAGGAGCAAGGAAACACGTCTGATCCTGACTTTACAATCAACAATGGGATGCTAAATTTCAAAATCGAATTTGCGTACCCGACCTTCCAGAACTCAAGAAAAGGATATTGGTAGAAGCTCATAACTCGAGGTTTGCAATCCATCCTGGCAATACGAGGATGTATCACGATCTGAAGGAATACTTCTGGTGGACCGGAATGAAGAAAGACATAGCAAGCCATGTCTCCAAATGCCTGCTTTGTCAACAAGTTAAAGCGGAACATCAGAGACCTGCAGGAATGTTGCAGCCACTCCCTATTCCTGAATGGAAGTGGGAACACATTACTATGGACTTCGTGGTCGGGCTACCACAATCTTTTTCAAAGAATGATGCAATATGGGCGATAGTAGACCGAGTAACAAAGTCAGCACACTTTCTACCAATCAAAATCATGTACCCTCTGAATAAGTTTGCCACTTTATATATCAAGGAGATTGTTCGGTTGCATGGTATCCCAGTATCAATCGTGTCTGACCGAGATCCTCGTTTCGTGTCTCATTTCTGGAATAGATTACAAGAAGCTTTGGGAACTACACTGAAATTCAACACGGCCTATCATCCACAAACCGATGGGCAATCCGAAAGAACAGTCCAAACGTTGGAAGACATGTTACATGTATGCGTGTTGGACCTCAAAGGTAACTGGGATGAGCACCTACCTTTGGTGGAATTCGCCTATAACAACAGCTACCAGACAAGCATTGGAATGGCGCCGTACGAAGCTCTGTATGGAAGAAGATATCGATCACCTCTGTGCTGGACGGAGGCCGGGGACAGGAAATTGTTAGGCCCTGAAATCGTGCAAGTTACCAGTGAGAAAATCCAACTCATCCAACAGCGAATTCGCACCGCTCAGAGCCACCAGAAAAGTTATGCAGATACTTAGAGACGAGACTTGGAATTTCAAGTAGGGGACCATGTGTTTCTCAAAATCTCCCTAACAAGAGGAGTAATCCGATTTGGAAAGCGCGGGAAACTAAACCCACGTTACATCGGGCCATTCGAGATACTGGAAAGAATTGGTCCTGTAGCCTATCGCCTTGCACTACCTCCTGAGCTATCTAATATCTATAGCATGTTTCACGTTTCAATGCTCCGATGGTATCTTCAAGATCCAGAACATGTCATCGATTATGAGAACTTAAAGGTTCGAGAAGATCTCACCTACGAAGAACAACCAGTGCAGATTCTCGATCATCATAATCAAGTTCTCCGAAATAAGACCATACCGCTAGTAAAGGTCTTATGGCGAAATCATCGCATCGAAGAAGCTACGTGGGAAACCGAAGCACAAATGCGAGCTAAATACCCCCACCTCTTCGAAAGTTAAGGTACGTCAAGTTTGAGGACAAACTTCTGATTAGAATGGGAGAAATGTGACACCCCGAACGTTTAATCAAGTCCACATAAATATTTATATTTATATATAATTATGGTTGCACGTGATGATAGATTATTAAATAAATAAATGTATAAATCTAAAATGGCGTTGGGTTATTAATTAGGGATTATTATTTGAGGCTAAATTAACACAAATATAAAATTTATAATACAAATTAAAGTTAAAAAAAAGTAAATAAATAGAGGGAATAAATAATAATGCTATCAATAATAATAATAATAGGTGTGGTACTAAATTAAATAATTAATTTCCTGTTAGATAAAGTGTAATTTAGTAAAAGGTTAAATTATTTATATAATTATAACATTGGGTCAAAATATAATTAGTCTAAAATTTGGATAAATACGAATCTAAGGTGATAACAACAAATCAGTTGAATTAAGAAGCCGATCCAGGATATCTGATTAATACGTGTCAGCTCATTAGTGGTGTCACTTTCCTATATATAAGAAAGAATGGATCAATCTGTAGAAGAAAAGAAAGAAAACGAGAGAGGTATGCTTAGGTCCTAAACTTATAGCAGGAAAGTTGTGTTAGTGGAGTAAGACTAAGGGTCACTATTAAGGTGAGTTATATTATATCTTGAGTTACCAAAATATATTTTATGTATATTTTGACTTACCAAAATCTATTTTATAAAAGTTATATTTTATTAGTATATTAATAAAAGTTATGTTTTATGAAGGTTTCAGTTACGTGGTTTTATTTCTGAACCCTATTTGCTTAAAAGGAAACCCATGGATATGTTTGCTTTTATTTTAAAGAATATTTGGCTATGACCTTATGTGAAAATATGTTTTGTGAATACCACCACGGGAGTCCCATGCCTTGGGGGACTTAAATAACCATTGACTTAGTGATTGACCACTTTGTGGCTCAATGTTTGTCATGGATCCATTGACTAGTGTAGTGCTAGTCACTTAGTGATGTACCGTGGTTATAGTGATTATTTCAGTTTCTGGCACTTAATTAACTTGTGTATTCAACTCAACTCAATTTATAATGTTTTAGCTTAAATAAATATCCATGGCCATTTTGTGCCCTCATAGTATAATATTTCTCACTCTGCTATGTGCTTATAGCTGTTACCCCTTTCAGGTGACGAGGTTTAGCGGGATCAGGATGGAAAATGAATAGCTATGTTATTTTGTTTTTTTTAAGATTTCTGTCTTTTAAACTCTTGTAATACAGTGAAGCTCCAATGACTATGTTTTATTACCTTTTAAATAAACAGTTGGTACCCAGTTATTTATTTTAATTTATTTAATTTATCCGCTTGCGCTGTAACTACAGAATTATCCGAATTACTTTTTTTTTTTTTATCTTGTTACGACATTAAACCTTTGGGTACCAGGTTTGGGTCGTGACAGCTATTGTGGTGATCCAATCTTCAATATTCATAATTGTTCTCTGTTCAATTTATGAGAATCATCAAAATAAATTATTTCAGTATGACAATCACATTGAGAGACAAAGAACAATTTACCTTGATATGGACAGCTCTTTGTGACCCTTTTCATAGATGTATAGTATGGAGTTTGAGATGATGAAGGGGGGGTCTGAGGAAGGTGGGTATGGTTTGGTTTGTATTGGTTGTAATAAAGGTAAGAGGGGGGTCAATGGAGGTATTGCTTTTAAAAGCCTATGCCTTTTCTCTCCTTTACAGCATGGTTTTGATCATGGTGTGAGCTTTTGCTTAATACATTAGAATATGACATTGCTAAAACACCCCCTAATCCCCCCTAATTCATTCCAAAAAAAAAAAAAAAAAAAAAAAAAATTTTTTAATATTAAAAAAATTAGGGGGATTAGGGGGGATCATTTTAGGGCTCCAAATCATTTTCCTATGACATATATGTCTTACATGAAATGAGTCTTATATGTGGATCTCATATCATGTAGATCACATTTCATATAAGACATATGTGTCTCATTCTATATTTTGTATTTATATTCCTACCATTACTCATTCATTCCCTTCCATCCTTAAAAAGTGAACCACACATTTCCTAAGAATCTTCAATCTATTAAAATTTGATGACAAATTTGGTAAAAATCACCTCCAATCTACATCAAACTTGTGTTAAATCAAAATTTTACAATTTTGGATTCATCTCAAGGCAAAAATAAGCTTTTTACCAAATTTGATGAAACAAACTTTTGGGAATAGATTTGGAATTTTTAAAAAGATTTGATGATTAAGGATTGCCATTTTTAAGAAGTGAGGATTGGAGCATTCAATTTTTTCATCAAATCAAGCATTTAATTAAGGGTCTGGCTTGTGGGATTCATCATGAATTCCATTTTGATGATTCGAATAATTGTTTTTGTAAGCATTTATCTTCAATATTCATAATTTATTTTGTATGCATTTCAGTATGTATATTAAATGTATTCGTATGTATATTTGTTTTAAATTCAATGCATTTCAGTATGTATATAAATGTATGCATTATTTGTGCCATTCATTCATTTCTAACCTCTTATTTGTGCCATGCATTATTTGTGCATTATTTGTGCCATCAATTATTTGTGTCATTCAGTCAATTATTGATGTTGATGCATTGGACATTCAACCTACATTTTTGCCACAAAAAAGCATTTCACCTACATTCATAGTACTATATGTGGCATACGATTCAATTCAACCACCTACCATTCAGAAGATCACACCACCTACCATTCATTATATCAACCACCTATCAATTCAACCACCTACCATCCTCTATATCAGCTCAACATTGCCATCACCACATTCACATGTTTTCACTGAAGACCTCTACCCACAGACTCTACATTTTCAAGTGTGAATTCACATCATCACCAAGGCAGCATCCACAAACTCTGCATATTCAAGTGTGAATCCACATGATCACCAAGGCAGCATCAATAGGAACAGGAGGAACAAGGCAGGATCAAAACAGTGCATAATAACAGGATCAAAACACTACAACTTTCAAGTTTGAATCCACATCATCACCAAGGCAGCATCAGTAGGAATAGAGGAACAAGGCAGGATCAACACAGAACAACAAGGCAGCATTATCAAAACAGAACAAGAAGCCAGCATAAAAGAGCAAGGTCATTCACGGGGCAACCGGTTGGTCAATCGGCCATTTCTTTTCTTTTTTTTTCTTTTCTTTTTCCTTCCAGTTTGCATGCCACATATTTGTTCATCTTTGTTTACAAAACACAGGAACATGATTTCACTACAGAACTGAATTTAGCTCAATTGTGTTTAGTACAGAACTGAATTTAGCTCAACTTTGTTGTTTACAGAACACAAGAACATGATTTCACTACAGAACTGAATTTCACTACGGAACATAATTTTAACTTTGTTCAACTCTGTTTATTAAAACTTGCACTACAGAACTGAATTTTGAGTTTTACTTGATATTACTTTATTGTTTTGAAAATGCCTGTAATTTATTAAAACCTCAAGTACAGAACAAAAGCTCAACTAAAGAACAATAGTATCCCTTTTTTGTTTTTTAACTACAGAACAAGATTTTGATTTTGACTTCATGTTACTTTAATGTTTTTAAAATGAATGTAGTTTATTAAAACCTCAACTACAATACTGAATTTTCAATGTGCATGTTTTATTAAAACATGAGCTACATTCATTTGATATGTACTGAATAGAGAGTCTGTATGCTTTATACTAGATTAGTATGTTCTTAAATTTTCAGTGGGCATGCTTCATTAAAAATACATGTCTACATTTTAATTCTAAGTTCATGTTTTCATTAAGCATTTTCAAATACAGTGTTTATGTTAATTACTTCATTAGTAGCACATTTTTATTAAAATTCAACAGATATTCACATCATGCCTAGAACTAAAAGAGTGCAACCAGAAGCTAGTGAAAGTTCTAACCCTCGATGACGCGAACAACAGCACCCTCAAAATCAGTCATATCCTACTGATGATTTTATGAGCAAAAGTCATGCACTAGCCTTTCCAAACTTCTCAAGCCGACCTATTGTAACAGGGAGGTGGGTAAATCTGCTACCTCAATATGATGCACTACTAATTAGTAAACTTGAAGCAATGGGATGGCTAAATTTAATTAATTTACCTCAAAAGGTATATCCACGGCTGGTATCCCTTTTTTATGTTCACCTAACAGTTACTCAGGAAGAAGATGGAAATTTTACTCTTTTGTCATATGTGAAAGGAAAGGGTATACAGTTTGATGTTCCTACTTTGACAGGCATTATTGGAGTTGAGGTAGGTGATGAAAATATCCATTTTCAGACTGAGGCTAAGTTAGTTAATATTGTTGGTGATGGTACTGAGGTATATACTACTATATGTTAGAACAGATTTACTGGAACTGGTCTACAAGCAAGACATTTAAAACCTTATCTTCGGATCCTCCACCGGTGGATTGTAGAAAATGTCACTCCAAAAAAAGGACATCATGATGCGGTCCCATATTTTAATGCCTATTTGTTATACTGTTTTGAAGTTGGGCAGAAGTTAGATTTGTGTTACATAATTATGAAAGAAATGGTGCTCATAAATCAAGGTCAATTCACGGGCCGGTCATTAGTGTTTGCAACACTCTTGACAAAAATTTTCAAACATTTTAAGGTTCAGTTTGTAAATGAAATGGATATCAAAATCCGTTCACCCATTACTCCGTATACAGTGAATCGTGCTGGTGTAGCCTCTAATTTAATGGGAAGTGATAATGGTGAAGAAGATTCAGAAGATGAAGTCCCACCAGATGATGCTCCAAAAGATTCTCCTACCAATGTGATACCATCAACTGAACCACCTCAATATTGGACAGAGTTTTTGGCTATAGAAGAACAACGTTATAATCAACGCGTTAAATGGGAACATCAACGCGTTCAATGGGAACATCAAATGGCTAACCAGGTCAATTCGTTGGGTACTCAGTTTGAGACATTTGCCACTGCGTAGAACTCATTAATTGAACAATTTGGTGAGTTCCGTTTGGACATTGGAAGACATCATGACGTGGCAAACAATCGCATTGATAGAATTGAGCATCGCGTAAATGACATATACCATCACTATTTCCCTCCTCCACTACCACCAGATAATGACTGTTGATCTGTGTGCCATACAGTGTTTGCATTGTTTTGTCTTCTATTATTTTCACAACCTTTTGTTATGTAAATTTCGTTTATGAATGTAGTGATTTTCTCATATTATGTGATATAAACTTCTCTTGCCTTGGTAATACTTTAGCACCATCTTTTCGAGCTTCACTCATGCCATAATGTTTAATATGTCATTAATGCAACTTAATTACTTCAATTTTTATGAAATTTTTGGAAAGGTGTAATGGTAACCAAAAAAAAGAATAAAGGATGTATTTATATTTCAGTATGTATGTGTAACACTGTATGTACATGTACAACATATTCTTATTTGAGAAAGTTAAAACTCAGGTCGATGAGAACAGTAGCATCAAGAAGATAGGCGTCACCTAATTGAAGTGAGAATGTAAATATCAGTGTTGCCCTAGCATCAAGAAGATATGCATGCAGTGTAGCATGAAGAACAGTAGCATAAGAAAACATGTAAAAATCAAACAAATAACAATTTGACATCCCTACATTTGGTTGCAATGCAAGGATAGAATGAGACATGAGATTTGTAGCCTTGTATGTGAGAATATAATCATCTATAACAATACGAACATATAGCCCTTGGACTTGATTGCTTAACAAATATGAGCCCCTTATCTGACATATCCATCAAGAAGAATTTCATTCATGATAAATTACATGTATTTTTTTTACCAATCAATATGGTATCCAAAGTAGCAGGAGAGAATAGAACCCAACCATCTCAACAAACAAAAACTTAGAACAAATTAATTAATTTCTAATTTTACAGAAATGGAAAAGGCAAGCGAGACATTGCACATAATTAGGCCACAAGTTTTTCCGTTTCCTTTTCCAATAGATGACACCAATAGATGAAACCAGTAAATACAGAACCTTTCAAGGCAATCTATTAGTTGTTCGAAATAAAATCTGTCGTTGAAGATCTTCGTAGTACACTCTTTTCATGGGATTTAAAATTGTCATATCCATTGACATTATTTTATGATCTTTATTTCGTTGTTCTCTTTCATTCATCATAGATAGTAGTTTTAGTTGTTCCTCCCTATCTTCAGCCCTTCTTCGACGGTCTGCAGCTTTCTGCTCACGATCAATCGCCTTTTGTTCATCTCGCGCAATAGTTCTAGCGGAGATAGTTGATAACACTTCAACAATTTTGGATTGGTTGGCAGCCATTTCATCGAATCTACTATCGTGGGTTGTTTGATTCTTCAACTTCTCTTTCGTTGCTTTAGTACCAATTGGTCGTGTTGATGTATTAGATGGTTGTTCGTGCACCACATTATTCTAGTTGGATTGAAATGCATCAGATTCTCCAGTTGGTGGATTCAAACATGGATAAACATGTTGCGTGTTTTTTTTGGATTGTGTTCGAAATTCATCCCACTTACAACTTCGGCGCAAAATATCCCAACATGTATCAAATGTGAAGTGTTTTTTCTGTATTGCATGATACATTCGCTTTGCTTCAGCGACCTATAAAAAAAAATTATAACAATTTTAATAACAAATATACATTTACAGAAGAAATTTGATATTTAATAACACAAATAAATGTTACCATGTCCGTCTCAGTTGTTCCACTTTGTTGCCTCAGTTGAATTTGTTCAAGAAAACCACAGAATTTATTAATTGCCTTTTGCATGGCAGACCAACGGTGAGACAAAGAAATTCGATTTCAATTTGATTCACCACTCAATTGTGAATTAAAATTAACAAGTACTCGTTCCCAAAATATAGCCATAATCTGACTATTACCAGTAATGGGATCTTGAGAGACTGCTAACCAAGATTTACATAAAGTTTCATCTTCTATAATTGTAAATGCTTTACCACGAGAAACATGAGAAATTTCTGAAATAAAATGATTATCACTGCTCTGCGTGTTTTGTTCCCGCGAAGTTTCCGACGTAAAATTAATATCAGTGTTGTGGTGAAACATTTATGATTCCTCAAACATGTCAAAATCTTCCATAGTTTGAAAAAAATACAGTACATACAATATCTAAATTACTGAAAAATATTAGAATGATATACACTCAACACTCAACCTCAGAATCAGATAATTTAATAAGATAATATAAATTAAAGTTTCAAAGGAAAAAAATCAGAGAAGAAACAAAATTCACAACATACAATGCTATTCTCAAAATAACATACTCTGTCTGATATATTTTATAGAGCACATTATCAACGGTAAATTTTCAAAATATTCTGACAGAGCAACGGTAAATTTATTAAAACGGCTACTTTTAAAATATGTATATGAATTATATCATCAACGGCAAATTTTCAAAATATTCTTTCCATCCAATGGTAAATAAAAGATAACAATTTAAATTATATTTTCAATGAAATTGAAATTTATATCACCCTTCAAATGAACCTGTTCAAACTAAACAAAACCAGCTCAAACCTTCCATTTCCATGCTCAAACCGGGCGACCGAATGGTCAACCAGCCGGTCAACCGGCTGGTTGAAGACCGCGGAAGTAGCAACAAGAATGAAGAACCATGGATTACGAAATCAAAGATGAAACAATTTAAACATAGAATTGGAATGCACAAAACAAAATATAATTCAAATCAAAATATTTAATTAAAACAATTTTAATTTATTACAGTAAATAATAACTTGCACTTACAATCGCAAGGATCCCTGAATAGAAGAATGTAACAAGGTAAACCTCACTCAGCAGCACACTCTTTTCTTTACAAACTAAAAGGTTCAAGAAAATTGGAATCTGCTAAACAATTACAATAGATTACAAATATATAGAAAACCAAATTAACTATGCAGCATGTGAGTTGGCTAAATGATGAAAGCAACAAAGATTGAGGATCGAAAGTTACTTTTTGATTGATTGAAATTAACTATGCAAAGATGTGAGTTGGCTAAATGATGAAAGCAAAAGATTGAGGAATTGATCGGTTACTTTGGTGATTGATTGAAATTAACTATGCAAAGATGTGAATAAAGGAATCGTAATAAATATAAATTGACTTTTTCTCAAAAGAGTAGTGATTGAAGTCAATTTTATATTTATAAAGAATCCTATGTTGATTATTTCAAGCAAATGGGTCTCGAGCATCATGAAACTCGTGACGATCATAACCAAAGTTGATTGGTGGATCCTTCGAATCGAACTATCTTCTGAACTAGACTGTTGGGCCGGTGCAGGAGATTGTTCATTTTTTAATTGGGCTTGGGCTTGATCTACTAGGAGACGGGCCATTTGAAGCAATTGATCACTGGTGGATCCAGGTTGAACAATGGGCTGAGCTTGTGATTTGGACTTTGACTTGGGTTGGTCCGGAACCCCTGGGACTTTGGACTTTCCCTTGGATTTGATCTTTGATGATTTGGGCTTGGAGCCACTAGATGAGGGATCGCTAAGATTGACCGGAGGAAGACTGACTTCCTTGGCTGATTATAGCAGTTGGGGTTTGCTGGGCTTGCTGGGCTTTGACTATTGCAGGTGTTGGAGCACATGAATCAGGAGGAAATTCCTCATAAACAATTTCAATAATTCTGGGCACATTGAACTTAGCCCACCATTTAACAGAGTGTTGGCGAATAATGATGTTGTCATTAATCCCATAATGCCATTTGAATATCCATGGGATTTTGTACTTAGATATAAAATTGAGCAAGATAGGAAATTGTTTTTGATGAGTAGTAAATGGGTAAACAGCAGCAAAATAGGCAATTGTTTCATTGAGTGAACTGGGAAGAATATCTGAAATGGGGCCATAATGAGTCCACCATCGAAGAAACCGTGGGTAATTGATTTGAATTTTTGATCAAAGGAGATGAACCAAGAGTGACTAAATGACTCATTTTGGTAGAAGAACAATTTGAACCAAGCATCAATATAATCATGATAATTATATTGAATAGAATGACCAGGCAAATCTCGAAGGAGATTAGGATTGCCCCATGCTGCAAGAGAGACAATGTTGTGAATGTAAAGTGAATGGTATAGGATCTTGTAAGCATAGACACGATCGTGAATTGGTTTGATCAAAATGGTACGATGGTTGAGCAGAATATCTTTGTAATAAGAGAGATTTTTCTCGGAGGTGAAGAAATGAAATGACATCCAGAGCCAAAATGGAATTGAGCAATTTCATTAATGGTTTGACTGGGGTGACTAGGTTCTTTGTAGAACAAGTTAGCAACATGTGATTTGGTGTACTTTCGAGAGGGTCGAACTTGGTTAATTGGAAGTGAGTAACCGATTGGTCGAGGCAAAGGGATCATTAGCCAATGCAGATGAGTAATCGTGACGGTGAATAGTACCAAGAGTATGGTATTTATTAATTATGTCAATGGAAGAAGATGGTTTAATTGACTCAGAGGAGGAGGAACTATGAGTTGATTAGGTTTATCGGAGGAGGACCAAAACCTTAGAAGGAGGCCTAGACATCTGTTGAATAGGAAACAAAGATTAGCAACCGTAAAAGAAGATCTAAGTAATTCGTAATAATGTAAATCATTGTAATAATTTTGTCGAAACACGGCGAGCTTGTAATGGTGATTGATGTATTGGGCTCTTTTAGTAGTTGGCCTAGTGACTTAAGACGGTTAATCTTAACTTGTTTGATCGTGGTTTGGGAATGGATAATTTGGGTTTTAACATAGGAAATATGTGGAGTAGCACTCATCCTTTACCTCCTGTAAAAATTCTCGCAAGAAAATCGTAGGGAATTTTGACAACCAGGTATATAGGTAATATCAAAATCAAAAATACTTAAAATAGATTGCCAACGGGCAAAAATCTGTTTACTAGCAAGATTTTGAACATCTTTTTCCAAAACATATTTAGCAGATTTACAATCGACACGAAGTAAAAAAATTTTATTTAAAATATCATCTTGAAATTTTTGAATACATAAAACAGTAGATAAAATTTCTTTTTTAATAGTACTATAATTTAATTGTGCTTTATTCCAGATACCAGAATGAAAACGAACAATTTGTTCAGATGACTGGGGAGTGACTTTCTGAAGGAGAATGCCACCATAACCAATATCAGAAGCATCAGTTTGAATAATTTTGAATGAGTTCTCAGTAGGAATACCAAGACAAGGAAGAGACTTGACATATTGTTTAACTTGTTGAACAACAGTAGTATGAGTAGAAGACCAAGGAGGAGGATTATCCTTTATCCGTTCGAACAATGGTTGATGATTTGCCTAAGGTCTTTATAAAATTCAAATGTAATTGAGGAACCTAAAACCTTTGTAATTGAGTTTTATCAAGAATTTCATCAGAAATTTAGACGCAAACTCAATAGAGCGACTAATTGGGAGAATAGTATTATGATGAATATCATAACCTAAAAACCTAACTTTAGTCCGAAATAATTTAATCTTAGGAGCAGATATGACTAGACCATGACTTTTAATGGTATAAAAGAATGCGATTAAATGTTTCCAATGTTCACTAATTGATTTAGAAAAGATTAATATGTCATCAATGTAAACAATAGAAAAATGACTAAATGGGTTAAAGATATCATTCATTATATTTTGAAATTCACTAGGAGCATTTTTAATCCAAATGGCATGACATTCCATTCATATTGGCCAAAAGGTGTATTAAAAGCGCTTTTATATCGATCTTTAGGATGAATTTGAATTTGCCGTAAACCACTTTTTAAATCAAATTTACTAAAAATAACAGCTTGATTAAGTCTTTTAATTAGGTCTTTTTATTAGAATAGGATATCTAATCCATTCAAGAACAAAGATTTAATGGTTTATAATTAATAACTAGGCGAGAACACCTCGTTTAATTCAAAGATTTTTATTAACATAAAAAGCAAGACAAGACCATGGTGATTTGTCGACTAATAATTCTATTTTTTAACAATTCATTAATTTCCTTTTTACACATTTCTAATAATTCATGATTCATTTGAATAGGCCGATTTAGTAGGTATTTGTCGCTCATTAAAACCTTTAATATATGGTAAAGTAACTACATGCTTTTTCCTATGCCGTAATGCAAGAGGTAAAGTTGAACAAACAGTTGATTCAAGTTTTAATTTGAAATCATTTATTTGAGAGATGAGAACGATCGCTTAACGTTGATCTATTCGCTTGTAATTAATTTCTTCTTTAAGAAAATTAATATGCCGAGTTAGACGCTTAATAGTGTAGGTAATAGAACAATCTTGTAATTGATTTAACTCTAATTGTTCGTGGAAATAAGAATGTAAATGTAACAGATGTCCTAAAACATGAGTAGTAATTCCTTCAAGAGAAGTTGTAAATGGATATAATAAAGATATAAATGGTGTACCTAAAATAATCCGATCATATTTTTTGACTAAAACAGATGTAGTTTTACAGCAATCATTATTTTGACAAACATGTACTTTAGGTAATTTGTATCGAATATGCATTTTACTACCATTAGCAGAAGTTAATTTCTCTTGACATTTGTGATAATATTTAGTAGGAAGTAATCCTTCTTGAATGCAATTTAAATCAAGACCAAGATTTAATGCAACTAATTCTAATTCAAAATCTTCAACAATGATTTTAATTCTTGAATACCATTTTTGCATATAAATTTTATTAAGTAAATTTAATCGTTTATCTTCAAGGTTAGTAGTTTGAGATCGATTATCAAATATGAGTTTAGTTGGATCGGTATGATCGTAATCATGATCGTAATTATGTTGATTCATGAGGTGATTGTGCATTAGGTTGGAAATCATTTAAGTTTTGTTTAAGTTTAAGATTAATAATTTCATTTTCTAATTTATTATCTTTATTTTGAAGATCTCTTATTGTTTGTTTAATTTGATTGATTTCAAATTGTAAGTCTTGAAGTGTAACTTCTTTAGTTTTATTTTTAAATTTTTCTAAAGTTTTAGATAAACTAATGATGGGTTTATTAAACTTAGGTTTAGTTTCTATTTGAAGCATTAGACCTTTGAGCTTATCAATATATTGTTGTTTTAATTGAGGATCATCTAATTTACTAATTAAATCAATTAAAGCAGATTCTTCTTGACTATGTTTAGTAAGAATGTAAATTTGTTTAAAGTTTAAAACAAACATCATTACATCCTAAGGTAATTTGATTATCGTAATCTAATTATCACTATTAGATGGGGAATTGGATGTAGATGGAAGTACGTAAGAGGAACCATTATCGATTGATTTAATTGAAGATTTCAAATAATCGAATTTTGGATTCATCATTAATTTGGAGTTGATTGACTCTTTTTGAGCTTTTGTTTCTCTTTGCATTTATTAGCATAGTGGCCTTTTTGTCCACAGTTATAACACGTAATATCTTTATTAGATTTTGATCTCGGATGTGATTTAGATTTATGATATTTCTTTTTGAGTTTAGTATAAAATTTGTCATTAGATTTGGAGGGTGAATAAGGCTTCTTGTATTTATGATAATATTTGGATTTATGTTTTGAATGTTTGTGTGATTTCCTACGAGAGGGTGCAATAGGAGGTAGTCCATATTGTTCACAAAAATTTCCTAACTCATATTTAGCTTTATGCTTATCTTTTGTAGCTTTTTGACTAAGTTTTAAATCAATACACATTTTTAAGCCTTCTTTTTGAATAGTGCTAATGATATCACCATATGTTAAATTATCATATTCAATAACACCAGTAGGTTGACTAAAATTCAGTTATTTGACCGGCTGGTTGACCGGTTCACCTTCATATCATCAGGTCACGGACCAGTTGAAACAAATCAGTTCAAACCCGTCGCAATTCAAATCCGTTGCATAATATGATGAACCGGTTGACCGGTTGGTGAACCGGCCGGGCAACCGGCTGGTTGACCGGTGTACCTCTTTCAACCGTCAGTAACAGTGATTTGGTAAAATCGGTGTCTTGTTCTCAGTTTGATGCTTTTTTTGCTGAATTCTCATTTTGATATCACTTTGGTGCAACGGTTGGAGCATAAAAAAGTACATTTTTCATCAAAATTTGAATCTGATGCTAACTTTGATTCACCGTTGGAGATGGTCTATATATCAAATCTGCAATTGGTGATTTTTTTATTTTTTATTTTTAGAGAAAATAACAACAGAATGGCAGCAGGAAAAAAAAGTCCCACAATCATGAAAAAATATAATATTTTAATTATTAAAGTGTATAAATTTTAATATTCATTTATATTTCTTCCATCTCAAAATAGTAGTTCTTTTTGGAGAATTTAACTTTTATTTTAATAGTACAATTATTATATTTTAAAAATATTAGTTTTTCAAAATTATCCTTTAATAATATATATTTTTTTGAAATATTAATTATCATAATTGTACTTTTTATATTATTAATGAATTTAAAAGAATAATAAATTAATAAATTAATATTATTTTATTTCTTAATTTAAAAAAAACTAATATTTTAAAATAATAAAAATTAAATAAAATATTAATATTTTGAGACACAGGAATAATTTTTTCTCCCATACCACTTTTGTAGTTATTTCTTATTTTTTTTAAAGGGTAAATTACAAATATACTCTTGAGGTCTATTTACAATACGAATTGTTCCTTGTGGTTTAGAAAATTACAAATATCTCATCGTCAGAATTTTTTATTTAACAAAATTAATTGAAAATGTGAAATTTCTAACTGTTTACCTATACAATAATAAAATCATCTGAATTATTAATTGAAATAAAATTTTAACATTATTAAATATCGTTACTTAACTTGATAATTTATTAATAAAAAGATTCATTTATTATGAAATTAAAAATGTTAAAGAACATATGTAATTTTTAAAATTACAAAAGATAAGTATATTTGTAGTTTATTTTTTTTTATATTTGTTTGAATAATGCTTGGGAGCTGAATCCCCGATTTGAAAGAGAGAGAGAGAGAGAGAGAGAGAGAGAGAAGAAGAGAGGAGAGAGATCGGGAAGAGGAGGAAGAGAAGAGAGGGAAGAAGCTCGCCGCCTGCTCCTCGCCTCCTCCGCCGGCCTCCGCTCCTCCGCCTCACTCCTCCTCCTCCTCCTCCTAGTTTATGGGCCCTCCCTTCTCCTCCTCCTCCTCCTCCCTCCCCTTCCTCGCTTCTTCTGGTTTGATTGAACAAAAACGACGCTGTTTTCGAGGATTCGAGCCCTATTTTGCACGATTGTATTTGTTTATAGTAGTAGTATTTGGTGCCAGTGAACGTGTGATTGGCCGTAAAGGGAGTGGGTTATTTTCTTCTACGGCTGCAGGCTCTGTGTTCCTTCAAAGCTATGTTTTATTAGTTGTACCTTTTTATGGAAGAAAAGAGTCTTGACCGATGAAACTTTAATGAAGTCTCATTGTACAATCTAGAACTGCATTACGTGGGTTTGGTTTGAGTTTTTTGATTTAAATTTTTTAAAAATTGAGTTTTTTTATTTTTTTATTTTTTTATTTTTAGTGAATATTTTTAAAATTTTAAATATTTTTTTTATTTTTTTAGATATACCTTACTTAGATGTATCTAAAAAGTAAAAATTTTGTGAAAAAATATTTTAAAAAATTAATAAATATATAAAAATATAAAAAATATACTGAATTCTTATATTTTTTTGTATTTTTGGTATTTAGTGAATTTTTAAAAAATTACTTAAGATATTTAAAAATTTTAATAAAAATAAAAAAATACAAAAAATAAAAAGTAAAATTTTTTAAAAAATATTTTTTGAAAAATAAAAATAAGCAAGCTAATTGATTTTTTATATTGCATAGGAGATTGTAGTACTAATGAAACACACGCTACTACACATGTCGGTCGGGGGTGCAGTCTGATTGAAATGAAATGCGTAAAGCGAGAAACCAATGTGTGTGTTGGGATCATGGAAAGTACTCTTCAAGTAGTGGTAGGAAAATTATTTGGGAAGTATCAAATCAGTGATTTTTATAAAAAAAAAAAATAATGATAAATTTTATAAATATTAATAAATATAAGTAATTATTTTTTTAAAAAGTAAATTGAATTGTATTTTTTTCAAATTATAATACAATTAGTATTTATATTTAAATTGCTTGCAAAATTGCATTTCAATAATACAGTGAAAAAATATTTTTACTTTCACTATGATATAAGTTTTTTGTGTATGTGATGTAAGTCTATCTTGTGTATCATAATTATATCACAAAATATTCTATATATAATGCAATTATGTTTTTACTATCCCACTTATTTGTTATTTTTCCTAAATTATTTATGTAATTATAGCCTAAGAATGATATGATTCGATCCAATTTAATTTAGAAAAGTTATTTGGTGAGGCTAAGACAAGATCACGCGGTGTTTTACGTGTGTTGTAACTTATAATTGATATAGAGAGTAAGGCCTACAATTTCATATTAAGGCATTGTTTGACAACCTTCTATTTTAGTTAAAAAGTTAAAAAATTATTATAAATTATCACATCACTCTCTTTATTTTTCTACATATTTTTTATAAAAAATTTAAAAATTATTAAACTAATATGTTCTCAAACAAAGTTTAAATAATTAAAAAAATATAAACGAATATATTAATCTATGATTGATCAAAAACATGGTCATGAGTGTTCTTATTACACCAAAAAAAATAATTTTTTTAAAGCAATGATTCATAACTCTAAATTTATAGCTTTAGCAATAGCTCTAATGATACGGTGATGCTACATGCACTAATTAGTATACACACTAGTATATTAACTAATGTTATTATATTATTAATGACCCTATTTATTATACAAATTACAAATACTCAAAACCTTTAAAATTATGCCACATCATCTATTGGTACATTAATTAGTGCATATAACAAAAAAAAATAAAATACATACATTAAATTATTCATAAATGAGATCCACTGTCAGATAAATAAAACTCTCATTTAGAGATGGCAATTTGAATCCATCTCGATGGGGACCCGACCCCCCGACCTCGATTTGAGCGATTTTTTTTCAAAAAATATTCCCAATATGACGGGGATGGTATTTAAAAATCAATCCCTAATCAGTTTTGGGGCGGGGACGGGGATAAGTGTCCCAACCCCATACTCGGCCCATCCCCGTTCCCATTAGTCCCCGAAGTGAAATTACCATTTTACCTCTCTCTCTATATATATACATAAAAACCAAACCCTCCCCTCACACTCACCGCGTCTCTCATCTCTCTCCCTCTCCCTCTCTCTCACTCAGACTTTTCTTTCATTCTCTTACTTCACATCATCGTCATCATCATCCAGATCTACCATCGTGAAGTCACCGATCTAAACCGTAAAGCCATCGACATGAAGCCACCGATTTGAACCATGAAGCCACCGATGTGAACCGTCAAGCCATTGATCTGAACAACTCTCTCTCTCTCTATGTATGTGTGTGTGTGTGGGGAATGAACAAATTTGTTGTTAATGAACAAATATATATATTTTTTTAAGTTGATGATTGTTGTTCATTCATATATAGATTACATTGTTTTAATGATTGTTGTTGATGAAGAAATCTGTCCAAATCTGTTGTTGATGAACAAATCTGTCCATACACAGATTATTATTATTATTATTATTTTTTCTTGTATGTGCGTGTTGTGAACAGATTTGTCTTGGATTTTTTGGGGTCGGGAAAACTCAATCCCCGGTAGGGGACAGGGGCAGGGAAAGTGATGCGTTTCTCGCTAGGGATCAGGATCGGGGACGGAATTTTTTTTATCTTAAAAAATCAAGAACAAGAAGTGTCATCCGTGATCCCGTCCCAGCCCGTTACCATTCCTACTCTCATAAGGGATTATTTGAGATGATCTAAATAAATATATTTTTTTATCTTTTTACGAAAAGATATATAAAAAAATAAAAAAATAATATGATAAAAAAAAATAAAAAGATAAATTATTAAAAGAATGCCAAACCACTCCTAAAACTTTACTTTTAAGAAAAATGCTTGGGAGCACTAATTAGTGCTCCCACTAATTAGGTGGTAGTGGGTCCTGCCAGTAATGATGTGATGTTTTGGTCTTGAAATTGTATTTTTTTTTTTAATGCATTAATACTATTAGTGGTGGTATTTTTAATGGGATGAATCATTGTTGTACTTTTAATACTCTGAAATATTTTTCATTTCTTTAATCTGACTCTATCAATCTTTCTATCTCTTCCAACACCAGACTAGCCCATCTGATCCGTCCAATCAAGCCACGTACCACGGTCCCATCCAGACTTTGTATTGCTGCTGTGAAAAAATTATTGGTTGGTTACATGTTGACATATATTGAAACCATCACAAATTTCTAGTGTGCCCTTCAATCACCCACAAAGACAAGATGGTGGGCCGTACTCCTTTCACCACTCAAAACATACTTGAGTCACCTAGGACCAACGAATAACTTCTCACGGCTGTGGTTGAGTTACACCAGCAACTATCGTGAGTTTCCATGGATATTATTTTAGCAAAAATACTTGGGATCATGATCTCTAAAATAACGGCAGTAATTCGTAGCTTGAATTACTGTGGTTTGAGAGTGGCTCGATTTTTGTTTTCAACAGGAGGAGGAGAAGGAGAAGGAGGAGGAGGAGGAGGGAGGGAGGAGGAGGCGAGCAGCGGCGGAGGCGAGGCAGGCCGGCGATCGCTGGTGCTGCGACGATCGGTGGCAGCGAGGCGACGGAGGAGCTGCGACGAGGACGGCGGCGGAGGCGGCGGAAGGCAACGACGGACTGGTGCTGGCGGCGGAGGCGACGGGCGGAGGCGACGAGCTCCCTCTCTCCTCTTCCCCTCTGTTCTTCTTCTGGTTTCAACGAAGAAGAAGAAGAAGAAAATGAAGAAAGAAAAGCAAGAAAGAAAAAGAAAAAAAAAATCAAATGGCAAAACGACGTCGTTTTGTCATTCGAGCCGATTTTGGGCCACGGTTTTCGAGCTACCATTCATTTTCCCTAAAATAATATGGGTTAATCATATTTTTTTCTCTTCGTCTTAGACTAATCACAAGTAAATAAAATTTATATAATTTGTGCTTTTTTTAAAATTATGTAACACTGTTGGCCAAGGTAAATTTTTTAATTTAATTCAGGCTTGTGTTTAGACAAAAGACATACCCTTCCATATTGCAGTCCGGGTATAGACAAATCTCTCAACCTTACGAAAAATCATTTGGTATTCCCCTGACACTAGTGTTCTTCATAAATTACAATATGTCATGTTGTTTTTTATTTTTTAATTACTCAACATAAAAACGTAAATCTTATCTCTTTCACTAATTATAATATTATTAGAGCATCATCTCACAGTTCTCTATAACCAGCCAATAACTTCAACTTTACCTGAACGTGTTAAGTTACAGCCTTATTTTAAAGTAAAATGACCATCAAATAGGAGAAAAGTTTATATTAATAGAGTATTACTATCTTCTATCAATTACAAATGTATATGTCTTTTACTTTTTCTCAAACATCCAGCATAAATGATAAAATATCTTTTATCAATTACAAATATATTTGCCTTTTATTTTTTCTCAAACACCTAATAGATTTTATTGTCAATTTAATCACAATAATAACACCTGACATAAATATAATAGATTTTATTGTCAAATCTAATCATAATAATAAAAACAAAAATGTCTAAGACCCTCTTTTTTTTCCATCCCCTTGACCCCCTCTCTTTCTCATTATTTAATTTTTGTTTTTTTTGTTTCTCTTGTCTTCTAATCACCACCTGCCACGTGTGTGGAGATAGTGGGGGTGGTGATTGGAGGGGATCTCTATCACTCCTCTAATAAATATCACGCGACATCTACCCTTTCGATATACAAAAATTCCTTATCAAATGGACTTCTAATCCAACAACATCTCTCCACCTCGCATCTCCCCACCTCACATGTAAGAGAGGTAGGAAGTTCACTCTTAGCAACGGGTAAGATGATGAGTCGCAATGGTCACCAAGAAATTGTTTTATTTTAATTATTCAAATTATTGATGTTGTGTAACTCATTTACCCCCAAAAACAAAAACAAAAAATGATTCAATAATCTATCAAAATTTTAAACAATAAATCACAATTAAAAAAACCCAATCAAAAACAAAATAATGTTTACCTCCCTGTCAAGTGAATAAAAACATAATCGCAACTGTCAAGTAAATTCAGACACAAGAAATATAAGGCAACTCTCTTTTCCTCTGCCATTGAATCGATGGCTGCCTTGTTTGGTACAGTTAAAAAGTTGATAACATCTATCGTTCTGTTTTTCAATAATTAAATTTTAAAATTTATTTAAACTATATATATAAGCAGTTCTGTTTTTCAATAATCAAATTTTAAAATTTATTTAAACCATATATATATATATAAACAGTTCTATAAGTTACATCAAACAATGGCAATGTAGAGAGTTTGTGCCACACAAGAAATCCCATTCCCAAAAGCAACAAAGTACAAAGACACATATATATAATTGAAGATAGTGTACATTAATTGAAAAACCAAATTCAAAAATATGTAAACAGAAGAGACCTGCAAAATGAACCTCTTTCAATGTTGTTTACCCCTTTCAAACAATACAACAAAAAAAAAAGAAGCCCAAAGTCACTACCCAAATTTCCTCCATACAATTCTGCAATGCAGTGCAGCACTATGATCCCCCATTGTCTTTGTTAATCCAAGCCCATATATATACAGTCCTCGGGCACGGATCATCAGAATGGGGTCCACTTATACCTTGCACTGCGGTGCTCTTCACCCTGCATGACCTGACAAATCCAAAATTCTCAAGTACAACCCATTTCTTGCTCTGTATACCAATCAGAAACATGAACACAACTCGAAAGTAAGAACCAACACGAATTTCTAATCTCTCTAGCCTGATGATGCGTGAGCGATTATCTTTCTGGGGACAAGCACTGCTTCATTACTACCCGCAGCTGTCATCGCAGCAATTTCCTCTAAGCGTTTCCATGTGGCTTCACGTTTCTCCTTCATCTCTTCCTCTCGGGCTTCATCTTCCTGAAATTTGAGCGAGCACTCCTCAAAGAGCTCCGGATCAATGTCAGAGAAGATCTTGCGGACATTTAATGTCAAGCTCTGTACTGCCTGGTTCCAGTGGTTTCTTGAATTTTTTTCCAAGGCGGGGAAGATAATAGGCAAAATAACCTTGCGATTTTGTTTGATTAGGTTTTCGATGTGATCATTGTTCCACAAGAACAAAGACCTCTCTGCCACCTACAAATACACCACCATCATCAAACACATTCTACTAAAACATCAAAAATGTTTAAGACCTCTAAATGAGGAGCTCTAGAGGTGGGCTCCACCTTATGATTTGATGTTTTGGCTAGTGATGTTACATTTTTTTCTTTTCTTTTTTTTTTTCTTTCTATTTTTATGTATTGCCACATCACTAGAGTTGGCATTAGAGCTCCAACTTTAGTACTCTCTATCATCACTCCTAAAACATAGCACACAATCAAACACAATAAGAATAGTTTGTGTTAAGAGGCTCAAGTAGTGACAATGGAGATTTTGTGTTTGATGTCGACAATAATCCAAACGGATGGAAAGATGATGTCTCTTATAAGACCAAAATTGCATAAAAGATCAAAGGATAAGAGGAACCTAGAAAATGCTGGACTACTGATTATAGTTTGCTATATATCATACAATCATTTATATCATCACCATCACACCAAACAAATAAAGCACATGATGCAAGTGTGTTCTATAAAACAAAAATATAAATGAGATACTTGATTAGCAATGTAGAATCGGAAGTTAATAATAACCTGTCATCCTATAAACACCCTAAGAAATTGATCGAGGAAACACAGGCTTTGGAGTTTCAACATGAAACAATGAAAAGTGGCAAGCATTGAAAACAAAAAATAGAGCAGTGGAAAAGAGGACGCTTTCAGATATTTGGGAAACTAAAGGCATTTAGAATATATGTTCGAGTCCATTGCTACAGTCAAGGGTTAGAATTAGAACAGTTTTTTGACGGATTTCATAACATTTGTAACCAGTTACAGTAGACTTTAATGTGATTAATCATAGCACTCTTTATCTGGTTTCCAAATATTCTATTTAACTCCACAAATTATGCTAATCATTATCATATTGTAAAAAATTGTTTTTTTTAAGTTTTGATATTTGGTTCATGAATTTCCTAATTTTTACACACTAAGGGTTGTTTCGGAATAGGCTATTTTAGTAATTTTTGGACTTTTTGGCTAAAATATGAGGTGAAAAAACATTAGTATGTTTGGATGATTTTTTTAGCATTTTACACAAAAAAAATGTGCAAACAGTAGATAAGAAAGAGAATATTTGACTTTTTTGTATAGTTCTTTGGCTTTTTTATTTTTTTAGTGACTTTTGACTACTATTTGATGTTATATAACTACTTTTAAATGTTTAAATTGAGCATAATTTCTTCTTTTTCTTTCCCTGTAAAACGAAAAACTTATTAAAGACAAATTATACACAGTTACATGCTCTTCAACTAGCATATGCAGGCCCAAAAGGCAACAACAGCAACGAAGACCCCAACTCACAAGACAACAAAAGAACAAATGAGACAGTTAACACTAAAATTTAGACCAAGACCTTGAAAAACTAAAATAGTAAAATTTAGATCATTGTAATTGAACACTAAAATTTCAATTTTTACATTAATCTTAAATGAGGATCCTACACATTATAAAGCCTTGAAAACATATATCATGCCCTTGATAAGGCCTGATCTCCACAGTTGTTCTCAAACTTTCTACAATTTCTCTCCATCCAAAAATGGTACACCAGAGCTGCAACGGCCATATTCCAAACCATATTGTGGGAAAGATTTTCCTTACACTTCAAATCTAATCAATCAATAATTAGATCCCATTTTCCTTGATAAGGCATTGAGCAACATTTGTCCCTTCTCCAGAACATGTATGGAGCTCCACAAAGTTTTCCCTTTGCAATCAATCAAGTGCAGTGCAGCTAATCTATGTTCAGCCAAAACATAAATACATATTTCAAAACTCACATTTATCCCTATGGAGTTTTACTTTGCAATCAATCTATCTAGTGACCTACCCAAAAGAAAAAGAAAGAACATCTATCTGGCGCAGAAAACTTATGTTTAATAGCCAACCACGACATAAATGCATGCTTTGGAAAGATCTCCGCAACCACAGCAAAAGCACCCACTTGGCTGAATTTTCTTTTTTCTTTTATTAGCAAAAGATCATACATAAAAGGTGTCAGAAGGGGCATAACATTTATACATTACACATAGAAAAAACAAAACTTTAGCCATCTCCCAAATTGAGATAAAGTCAACAACAGAAAAAAGAAAATTCACTAAATTTTAGTTTAAATCAAAAAATTGAAAGTATGCAGTAAAGACATTTTCATCTTTGCACCGTCATATCTACATCCTTGAAAGTCCACCAATTCCACTTCCTTTAAAAGCACCACATCAATCATAAATGAGCCACCAACCAAGGTTTCCCCACCCTCTTTAGGCCACAGCCCCCTCCTAACACTCAAATAATTGCAGAGCAAATACCTTCAAAATTCCCTAGCTAGGATTGCAACTTGAGCAAGTTGAACCCGAGTACAATACTTCGAGTCAAACTTGAGCTGAATTTGGTCAACCAAAATTAAATTTGGTCCAGTCCTTGGTGGAAGCATCAGACAACCTGATCCAACTTAAATATATATATAACACATATTAGAGTTTTACAGAACTTTCTCTCGCTAAACACCTCACGCATTCTTTCTCCTTTCTCTAAATAATGCATCCTTCTCTCTCTGTATCAGCACATTCACCACTTCTCTACTACAACCATTTCTTGGTAAAAGTTTCTCTCTCGGTGGAGAGTAGCAGCCTACATTGCCCTCTACAGCTGCCGCACCAAGATCACTCACCTCCTCTTCATCACTGATCACTGCTAATGGCCTCTCTCTCTCTCTCTCTATCTCTCTCTCAATATAAAAACTTCAAATGCAAGGAGAAACTCCTCTTGCAACCAAGTCTGATAGGGATCTGGACACCGTGGGATCCAAAAGGGTTTGAGAAGTGTGTTAAAAATTACAATTTAATACTACGTTAGAAAGAAATTAAGCGTGGGATTTAGAAGACTTGAAATCTCATTATTACAAAATTACCTTTAAAGACATTATTAGATTTTCATATTTATGAATCAATAAAATATGGTTTCTGTTTTAATCTTCCCAGTAAAATATTAGAAGTTGCCATGTTACACAATTTCAGACACTCAATTACCATGTAATTACACATCATGTCAAGAAAAGGCAAGGGAATTTTTAGCCAGACTTCATATTAGGTCTATTCAAAGTTGATGCACTGGTGGCCTAAAAAGGAATGCCATAGTAAATGCACAACGTCACAGTTCCATTTGGTATATGGCAAAAGTATGAACCCAAGAGTGCTTGGTGCACTTGGTTTTTTAAGTTAAAAGAGCACTGATTGTGATTACCAGGTGGAAAGTAAACATTCTTAACTTCACCAGTATAACTAGAAACATTATTTAGATGAAGGACAAAGATGACATTAAGAGAACATTGATGAAATTAGTAAAACTACCAACCTGAAAGTGTGAACTGCTCAAGCAATGAGCAATTTGGCGGAACAAGGGTACCATACAGCGCTGGAATTCTGGAGGTTGAGTCGCTTCTAAAACCTCCTCCAGCTCACCTAAGAACATGACCTCCTTCGAACTATTTGTGATTGGCCAATACTTTAATAAGCCCCTTATAACAGTGTCAGCAAGCTTGCAGTCTTTTTCAACAAATTGTGTGATGCAGTAACATAACTGCTGATGGTACATCGGTATACATTTTGGTTTGTGAAGCGGAATCAGTGCCCGAACAAGAAAGAGTTTGTGCTCTTCTTTCAGGGGCAAAGCAAACCCATTAATTATACTGCCCAATATTTCTAACAGTTCTGCTATTCCATTATGCTTCTCAGTTTCAAAAATAAAACGATAAAATATGTTGTTAATCGCTTTCCTAATGTATGGGCGGTGCACCATAAACTTCCCATATATGCGGTGTAGAACAGTTTTCAAGTACTCCCTTTCTCTAGGATCCTCAGAATCAAAGAGATCTAACAACCTTAGGACAAAAGAGTGATCAATGTACCGCTTAGCCAACTTTGCATCCATTTCAGGTGATGCCACAAATCTAAGAAAGAACTCATACACAATTTGCAAGTGAGGCCATGCTGGGTCCATCATGGGCTCCTCCTCTTCCAAGTCAAAGGCTTCTAAAACTTTGTTCTCACGAGGTTGAGGAGTGAGTGTCCTGAACAAGTTTATGGACATCATCTTCACAATTTCTTGCATAACAGGTTCTGCGAATTTCCCATTTGTCGAAGTAACATAATCAACAAGCTCTACCAAAGTCTGTCGCTTGATGTCCTTTTCTTTCAAATTCTTTGTTGGGTCAGTAAAGTCAAACACAGCACAGCATAAGTTCAGTTTTTTGACGAACAAGTTCGGCTTCTCGGAGTTTGGAACATCTCTAAAACTAGGCAATGCCTCGTATGGTGAAACTGTTGAATTGCCATTCAACTTTGAGTTTAAACCTGGAGGGATCTTATTTCCATGACTTAATCCCGAATTTGAAGTAGAATTAACACCTGGAAGAGAAGTGGCATTCAAGTTCCCAAACCGATTTAGATCACTGCTTCGTAAAATGGCAGAAGCATTTGAAGAGGAGGTAGAGGTTCCCCCATCACGATTTTCTCCTGACTTAGATGGTTTCCGCGGGAGCCTATTTAGTATATGTCTAATCATAACTTTGACGACAAACCACAAAGTCTTCCACGTGAAACAACGAAACCAATACTGCCCACAATACTCTCAGAATAGAAGACTCATCATCATCAATGACCAAGGATGGACGTACTATCAGATAAAAGTAAAGGAACCCATTTGAATCAAACCAATTTTAAGCCAATATTAACAATCCACAGAGGATTCAGTCCACCATGAGAGCCTCTTATCATCTCCGCAGTCAAGAACCAGCATGCATGCTCTATGTAATTGACAATAGAGCCAGTCTAACTGAATCCATTTCTCATCTGAAAAAATGAATCAGACCCAATTCAAATAAAGAAAATTTCTCAATGCCTAAAGCCTTTTAAACAAACATTTTAATTTCCGCAAGGATGAACAGAAATAAAAACCCTAGTTCGTCATTCCACTTTTTCAAGGAAAGGAAAGTGTTCACTTAACACAAATAAAATGTCCTAACTTAATATGGAAACCCAGATGCAAATATGAAGTGCAAATCACATAAAGCCAACAATTGTCCAACAATGTTAAAAATTGAACTCAAGAATCTTTTACTTAAATATGTTCTTTAGCATATAATTGGAAAAAGTTAGATTTAAACTCACCTCCTTTTTAGCAAATATCGACAAGCTATTCGGATAGATCAAAAGATAACGAGATCTGGGCATGATCTACAAGACCCAGATAGCATTCTTGATCATGTGTCACCTACAAGAAGAATCAGAAGTAGAAATCGAAAACAAAGGTAATAAACATAATACTAAGATTCATAGAAATATATATACATAGAGTTCTTGTTACCAAAATGAATGAGAAATAAGGGAAAAGAAAAGCAAAGAAAAAGGAAGAAAAGAAAAGGAAAGTTATTATGTATCAGTGATCGAAATCTGAAAAAGAAAAAACAGAGAAGAAGGGACAGAAAATGGGTGTGAAGAAAAGCAAATCTTGCTCTGGTTATTGATGCTGGTGGCGATGTGTTTGGTTCGCTAGAATTATTGTTAGTTTTATTTTCTTTCTCATTTTCTTTTATGATGACTCTTTCTGTTTTTCTTTAGGAATTTCAACCTCAAAGCACACCCACCCTCTCTTTATTGTTTTAACTTTTTTTTGGGGTTTTTCCAGATAGTGATGATTCCTGTACTTTGACCAAAATACCCCTTGAAATCTATACAAAACCCACCTATGTTTTTGGATAAAAGCATAAGGTTAGCAATGGAAATTAGGTTTCTAAAATAAAGCAATCACGCCCCTTAAATATATATATATATATACACATTTATACTAAAAATCTCTCAACTATAAGTAAATCAACCTCATTTCGTAGCTCGAAATAACGTGGGTCGAAAGGCCCAAATTATTTTGTACATCCACCCTTTTTCTTTGTACACCCACCTTCTTTCTGTTCATCCCCTCCCTTTGAAAAACTCACACACACACAGAGCTCCGTTCATCCCCTTCCTTTGGTGTCTTTTTTTTTTTTTTTTCAGAAGAAGTAGAAAATCAGAGAAGGAGGAGGAAGAAATGATGAGGAGGAGGGAGGAGGAGAAGACTGGAGAGGGCCCAATTATTAGGGTTGGAGGCGGAGGCGGAGGCACGATCGGGCAGAGGCGACGAGTTGCGAGCTGCGACGAGGATGGCGGGCGGAGGCGACGAGCTCTTCTCTCTTCTCTTCCTCTTCCCCTCTGTTCTCTTGTGTTCAACGAAGTTCAACGAAGAAGAAGAAGAAAAAAATCGCAAAACGACGTTATTTTCAAATTTCAGGCCATTCGACCCTCACCCATTTCGAGCTATCACCTATTTTTCTAAGTAAATATCACTTTATTTCATTATTTATGAACATATATATTTTAACTCTCTTAACTATAAAAATATATCACTCTTAACTCTGCAAACCCTTTCAAACTCTTCTAAAAAATGTGTATAAGTACAATTTTCATTATTGAACACATAGACAAAAGAAGAAAAATGATATTAATCTTAGTCTAATTAATCCAAAAATTAATCCATTTTCTTTAGTTTCATCAACTTTGTGGGACTTTCTCTTTATAAACTTAGACTTACAAAAAAAAAATTAAAAATATATATAATTAATAAAAAAATGCTTAGTTAAAATCTATATGAAAAAATCATAAATTTTGAATATTGTCAGTCATAAATTTTATCTAAAGAATGTGACATTATTATAGAGATTACACGGGTAAAATTCCTTCTTAGTTTAAAAAATAACAAATAATACTATATACTCATTAAAAATAGGCTTTTGTCACCAGACTTTACTCAATTAAAAATTATTACATTTTACTCTCTAATTTATGATTTGTTTCAATCTCAACTTTGATTAACATTTTGACACAAAAATAGGATGAAAAACTAGCATATCAATTGTAAATGCATATATTGAAAAACATTTTGCATGTGCATATATTTTCTAAAATATTTCTTCGTATGTGAGAAACATATATATACATATCTCACATGTATAAATAAATCAGCACTTAAATTGACATTTTGATCATTAAAATGGCATATACATCAACTCTTTTTTTTTTTGTGTGTGTCTTTTTTCATAAAAGAATAAACAAAAGTTTTAAGGTGTAACAAATCAAAAGATTAGGAGACAAAATGAAGATATTTTAAATTTAACAGCGTAAAGTAACAACGCATAATTAAGTGAGTAAAATGTAAATTTTCTTTATAAAAAAAATAGAAAAAAAATTAAACCTTGAAATTTCTTCAATGATACGGTAAAGCGGTTGCTATTATAAAAAAACAATAGTATAAAGTTCAATTTTGAGCTCTGCAATGAGTAACTAGACATTGCACTCTATTTTAGCATTGTTAAATTTTATGCTAAATTTGACACAACTTGATTATATCTAAAATTTAACAATCTTCTTTGTTTAAACATTTCTCATTATGAGACTTGCGTATAATATTTTTGTTTGATATTTTATAAATTAAAAAAATAAAAGAAAAAGAAGAAATAATATTTACACTGTGGAAATAATATTATTAAAATATAATATCTTGACATTATTATTATTATTCAAATATAATAAATTGCTATTTAATTTTATCATCGAAGGCGCGTAGACATCTTGTATGTGATGAAAAATGGATACAAGGCTGGTAATGGTAAATAATAGGGTAAATTACACTTTGCTCTTTTTAGGTTTGACGACTTTTCGGTCTTTTAAGTTTTTTTTTTTTTTTTTTTTTTAATTTTGATTATATTTTAAAGTTTTTTTACTTTATTCTTAAAATTAATTTTTGTAAAAAATTAAACAGAAAATAATATATTGACAATTACATGACATAAAAATATTTTATGATATATAACTCATACCTTTCACATTAAATTTTAATATAATAATATTTTTTTTATTTTATATTATGTAACAGTTATTGTGATATTTTATGTCTAATTTTGAATAGAAATTAATCTTAGAAGTAAAGTAAAAAAAACTTGAAACATAAAAAGTCAAAATGAAAAAACAAACAAACTTGAAAGGTTAGAGTAAAAAAGTGACCAAATATAAAAGAAACAAAGTATAATTTATCCTAAATGATAAGTGGTATTCCTTAATTTTAAAGTCTTGAGTAACTTGAGTGGTAAATGAAAAATGGTTAATAATCCTCGAATACTTTTTTTTAATGATGTGAAATGTTACATTTGAATTATTAATTTATTTAAAAACAACAAATTAAGATTTAATACTCTGCCCATGGGTCTTATTTTTTGGAGTAATGTTAGAAATATTAAATTTTCTACCAAACAAATAACTAAATGTCTCACAGGTCCACAATTTTGTGAACCTCACATCCATGTGAGACATTTGGTCATTTGTTTGGTAAAAAATTTAAAACCTATAACATTTTGTTATTTTTTGTGTGTATTTGTTTAGAATCTTTTTATCACTCTAAGAATTATTAATTATATATTGTATTTAATATTCATTAGATGGTAATTTTTTGAGTTTCATTGTAATATCAGATACTAATAATAAAATTTTAAAAATAAAATTATGAATGGAAGATTAGGTAATTTGGTGATCAGAGTTGGTAAGACAATCCTTCATTCAGGTAAGATTACAAATCATTGTTAAGATTTGATCATTTCTAAATTGATACCGACATCATAAACATACTTAGCACCCAAAATATTCTTAATTATACCAATTTTTTTTTCTTTCTATTTCAAGTATTCGACTATACTTTAAACAATCAAACTCTTTATAATTGGGTGAAGATTCCTATAATCACCTCCTATGCAATTAAAAAATATTTCAAACTGTCTCTAACAGATCCAATCTAACATACTAAAAATAAATTAAAATAAACAATTCCAATCACATGTTATCAAAAGATTAACTTTATTGTGATATAAGAAGAAATCAAACCACCAATTTTGTCCAAAGCCATCAAGCCTACACGACTCTTTTTTATTTATTATTAAACATTTATCATATACTTGGCCAAAACGGTAAAAAGTTATTGTGCAATGCACATCCATAGAAGTTGGTGTTCCATCAAGATCGTTCATCAATTCGGCGTCCCCATGGAGATAATTTTCCCTTCTTCAGTGGGGCCACTGCCCAATATGGTCAATCCAAAATGCTGCAAGAGGTGACTTCGCCCCTCTTAGAGTTTTAAAAATAAGGATAAATTGTATTAACATTCTTGAAGTTTAGTCCAATTACTACCCACTCTCTGACGTTTTAAAAATTATATTTTCACAAATCCCTTACTTATATAAAAGGTAACAACTCCTAGTTAAAAAAAGATAAAATTACATTAAAAAAAAAAAAGTAAAGGAAAGAGGAAAAAAAAGAAAAAGTAAAGCAAAGTAAAAAAAAAAGAGAATGCATGAATTCAATGTCTTCATTCTGTCTAAATAATTATAATGACAGGAGAGTTAATGTAATTTCTCAAATATCAGGGGTGATATGTATTAAATTCAAATATCAAGGGGTGTGAGTGTAATTTACACTAAAAATAATAATAACAAATATCACAAATTTAATATAATTATATTAATGTCTATTTTAGTAAAATTAAAATGATTGAAATTAATACAAATGGTATATAGACATATAGATAAACAAAGATAAAAATATATATTACTCGAGTAAAAATGAGATAAAAATTATCATTTTTCTATATATACAAAATTTATCATTTTTTTATATATAAACGACTACCGAATTATTGATTAAAAAAAAGTTAAATGTCATATGAGTTACAACCGTAAGAAAACCAGTATAAATTATGTTAAACGTATGAAACTAGCTATAATTTTTTCAAATTTCAGAAGAAGTCACAAATGGCTACCTTCCTCCAAGAAAAATTATATATCACCAAAATGTGGCAATTATCACAAACAGATCAAACAATCATGAAAATCATAAGATTGCATCAATGCAGGAAAAATCTCTCTTCAAAATACGATACCAATAGACAGAAAAATTATGGTTGCGTCAGTTCTGAAGTTATTTATTCTCTTTCTGCAACTTCTGAACAATGAGTACACGTATAATGATATAACAAACAGTAATAGACTCAATATCACTGAAAATAATCCTAGAACATATTAGCAAAGTGATGAGAAGGTGATATTTAAAAATATATATATTGCAACAACAAAGGTTGTAAATACTCACATTTCATCTAATTGCAACCGGTATATTGATCAAATATGTATAAACTAGTTTATTGACAACCACCCTTGAGAGTCGACATACAGGATAATTCAGGGAAAGAAAGCTTCACCATCCGGCACCAAGGGGCAAACCATGGGTCTATATTACTTCAACCATCAGATTTAACACTTCTTTCTGGGCAAGCCATTCGTTGTCAAATAACTTAAGAGCCAAAGTAGAATTTCTTACCAGACTGATGATCTGGTTGGGCCGTGGTTTCTATCCTCCAAGACTCGAAGCAGTTGGCACACGATCATTTCATGGTCTGAGCATCCACAGTTTGATTTTAGCGCTCCATCAAGGCAGTTTCAGTTTCTGATAATGGTGCTGCAACAGAGTGAGACAAAGGTCTAGGCATCATATATGAAGCACAGGTAGACAAAAGTATTTAGAGACAGAAGCAAGCCATACAAAGATCAGAAACCCAACAAATTATGGATGCTAAGAAAATCAGATAGATTGTTGCCACACCAACATACCGAGCAAATCTTCATAAGGATCTCCCAGAAATGAGGAGTCCATTAGCAAAGGAGGTGAGAATACTTGATCCTGAGCTTCCTCCCCGTCACAATATGACTTCTGTGAATCGGAAACTGTGAAATTTGACCCAGCAGCTGAGAGAAAACCATTTACCCTGTCATACTCATGAAATGAGTCCAAATCATTTAACATGTATGATAGTTCCTCATAATCTCTGTGAGCATGATCATTGGGAGCAAAATTCTTAATTGAAGGGGCTTGAGATGCAAACAACAGTTTACTCCTCACTGAACCTAGTTTTTTATCTGGACCCAAGCGAGAAAACCCAGTTCCAGAAAGCGGAACAAAGAAGTGCTCAGAGCTATCGTCAGATCGATTGTCCTGAGACGATTCCGAATTGCAAGATTGCATTGATAGAGCTGCCTCTCTAACAGACTGCTTTAAGTTCTGGACATAAGAACTGTCACTGTCTGGAAGCACAAAACATAAGAACTAAACATCATGAGTAAGCTAACGAAGACAACATTACACAAACGTTAAATGCCTCCCACAAGCTTACAGGAAGTGGGAGAAGGAAAAGAAAACTTCAAACCTTGTGGGGCAGTATCAATACGATTGTTTGACAGCAGCTGGTCCACAGACTTCCTTTCTGACATATTTTCTATTTGACTAGTTTGAGCTAAGGTCTGTCGCTTTTGCATGTTCCCACCTTTCCCTAAAGAATTTGGTGTCGCACTAAACAGAGGAGGGAGTTTTAAAGCAGAAGGACTAGCTGACACTTTCTCAAGCCGTACTGTTGACAATCTCAAAGTCACATCAGCAATCTCATCATTGCTACTTTCCTGAACAACTCAGAAAGATCATTTACTTTTATAGATGCAAATAGAAAAGGCTAGGCAAATGTTACAACATTATACATGAAAAAAGTATCATTCCAGAATAATCACCATAGTTCTTCCGCTGCTCTGAGCTTGAATAGATGAGGTTGATCTGCCATCATGCTGGGTAACCGGAGGAAGATTGGAGGAAATACTGTTCACTTCCTCTGTAACCTCTGTAATTGAATTTTGTATTGCTGGGGCAACATCCTTCATTTGATTAATGAGCACCTGCAAGTCACAAGTTTTCATGTGAATAAAATCTTAAACAGAGTAATGGGTCAGTAATTTAGTAAGCATGCCATCAATGACAAACCTATAGTAGAAAGTGCCTTGGAGGCATTCAGGATGCAACTAAAAACTGTAAGAATAACTATGAGACAAATAAATATATATTATAAAAAATGCATAAAGCAGTTACTTCTTTTTTTTTTTTTTGATCAGCAACAAAAAGATAACTTACCAAAGGAAAAAGGGGGCTTGGCAGTTGGTAACATATTGGCTAGAAACATGGCTTTGCTGGGCAAGTGGTTATGGAGATTCCCAATTGAGTGTGGTTCATTATGGCATGCAGTTATCAAAAGCAAATATGGGTTGCATGTTAATGGTAGGGACTCTCAGGTGGTTTCTAGGGGTAATGGACGTGCTCCGTGGAAGTCAATTTCTCATATTTATCCAATTTGGTCCCAATTTATTTCTGTGAGAGTGGGGAGGGGGGACATGGTAAGGTTTTGGGAGGATGTTTGGGTGGGTTCTTCATCCTTTGCTGAGTCTTATCCTCTTTTGTATAGAGTTTCTCAATCTCATAATTGTTCTATTACGTCCGTGGCTGTCTCTTCATTGGCTCCTTGTTCATGGAATTTTAATTTTTACCGAAATCTTCATAATAGGGAAGTTCCCGAGTTGATATCTTTATTGTCAAGGCTTGAAAATATTTCTTTGTCTCCAATCTTGGAGGATCGTTGGTTTTGAAATATTCATTCGTCGGGCTCTTTTACTTGTAAATCATTTCTAGAAAAAATCATTGATATTCCGTATGTACCTCAGTTTTTGTTTCACAAAAAAATCTAGAAGGCATGTGCTCCTCTTAAGGTGAAAGTTTTCATGTGGATTTTGGTTCATGGGAAAACTTTGACAAATGATTCATTGCAAAGGAGGAGACCTTCATGGTATCTTAATCCTCAATGGTGCATAATGTGTTGTAAAAGTGGAGAATCTTTGGATCATCTTTTTTTGCATTGTTCGGTGGCGGGTCTTTTATGGAATCGGGTGTTTGGTTTGGGCAATGTACAGTGGGTGGCTCCTAGAGGTTTTGCTCAAATGCTATTATTTGATTTTCAAGTCTTTGGAAGGTCAAAGAGGGCTAAAGCTCTTTGGAGTAGTGTAGTCTTTGCATAAAGCAGTTACTTTAAACCAAGTGAATCAGTTACCTATTAGCAAAGTCAAGTAATTGGGTAAAGCCAGTAAATTTTGATGAAATTTCCACTACATTTTAATTTTATGATTAACTGACTTCTCTGAAAGGCTATACAATACACTCTGTTGTAAATGGATTGGGAATAGAATAATTGCACTGAAAAACCTAATTTATTTTCTCCTAGAAGTAACAAGTCAAACTTGTGTTCTAATGATAAGTAGATAGCTTGAATTAAGAGGATAGATTGGGTGAGTAATTTTGTCATTTCATTTCTCAAAAATGAGAGAGTACGCCGTAGAGATAGAAATGAGGATACTTCTGTCATTTTTCGATAGAAGAGTTCATTTTGTAGAGATACAAAATTCAATGTGTCATCAAAGGCCCATGTCCATCCCATGGCCTCATGAACAAAAATGAACTAAACAGAGCAAAGCTATTTCCAACCACTTGAGCTCAAGAAACAAATCCTCATTCAGTAATCTGCTGTGTGTAGATAATGGAGATGACCTATGGACAAATCAACAACAGATTTCTCCTTTATTACAGACTGAACCCACATTAAACACAAACCTGCTCTTATTCTTATAACACCCTAATATGAACCATCTGGTCATTCGTGTTGTCATTGGTATTTTTCTACACATCCACCCCATTAGCCAACTTGACCTCAATCAGAGCAAATTCAAACTCTCCACAAATTATTCATATTCCATTACATTATTTATTGCCATTCCAGTTGTCCATGTGAACATCCCCATCTCAACTATGCTCATGGATAGAGAACTTCTTGATTGCACATAATTTTGTTCTATTAAGCATGTGTACATCCCCGCCTCTACCCATCCTCAAATTCTATGCACATTCACGCTCATGATCCAAACATACCAGAGTCAGCAACTTATAGAGTTGATGCAAATGAGAAGCACATAAAGCATCCAATTCTTCCAATATAAAATCGCAGCAGCAGAAAATATTTGCTCATCACTTGCTAAGTAAAAGGATGTATCACACAGCAGCACCAAATCCCAAAAAACAATAGAACATAACAACAGAGAAATAAAATTCATCAATATGAGACATTTTATTCCATAAACGTAGTAGTGGAACATAAAGAAATGTGTATTGAGGTAACAATGAAGTCAGGCATCCAATAAAACAGAATAACAGAAACAATGAGAGCAAATACCCTAGCTGTTTGCAGGTTTTTTTTTCTCCCCCAGTATTAAGCAGTAACTGAAATTTTAAACTGCTCGAAGTTAGACCTGTTTGCCAAGTAAAGTTGGGGTTTAAACTGGAGGAATACTACCACCCCAGCTAGAAGTTCAATGTGTAAATCTGAAATAGAAGTTCATTACCTGTATGCTAGTTAAGTGTTGCTGATGTTCAGAAAGAGTGGCTGCCAATGATTCAGTATGGCCACTAGTACTGCAATCGTGTGCACTACGTAGAAGCTCAGGACCCTCTCCGTCATTGGCTTTTGTCTACAACGGAAGTAGTGCAAAATAACATGTTAAGGGCACAGAGATTATTCCCAAATAATACATTCCCAATATTTTACCCCAAAAAAAAAAAATTTGTAAAAAAACAACCAAATAATTGGAAAGCAGCAGAAACCTCAAACACAAAAACTTTTCAGTATTATCAGACAAAGTTTAGCTCCCTAGATGAAAATGCCATACCAGCTGAAGTGACTGTTTATGAATTCGTTGCAAGGCATGTGTCCAACGCCTGAGAATTTCCGCTATATCAACAGTGGGGTGGACTCTTCCCCTTTTGTCATCCACTCGAGAAAATTTTTCATCATTTTGCATAGAAGAATCAAAACCATTGTTTGGCTTTTCTCTATTTCCATATGATCCATCTGTTTGTTCTTTGTCATCTAACAGATTACCAGGATGGACAGACAGCACATCTGAATAAGGTACCTGAGAACTTTGATCCATAGCTGCAAGCAAAGACGATCCAGAGATGCGGTACCTGAATAGGGAACATTACACACTACAGATGAACACAACATGACCATCTGCAGAAACCCAAATGATACAAGGCATAAAATTACCTATGCTCCCGATGAGCTATCAGGTCCTCGATAGGGCCTGAGGCAAGAACTTCATGTTGACCTGTATGGAGTGGTAGTATATATAAAGATCCATAAACAAAACAATGCAAAATAAAATAATAAGTCAGATCTTCCAATCCTGATAGTTGAATCTTATTGGATCATGGAATCTCACTCTAAGACCAATCCTACCAATCTAATTTTAAGCCTTGTTTTGCTGTATATGTGCTTCTTTCTTGTTAATTTTTATACGTGGGGCCTAAATACCAATTTTTTGCCGTCCAAATGAAACAAAATAAACCATGTTGAATCGAATAGGCTAAAAAAACAAACCAGATGCTGCGCAATAGACATTCAAATATTGCTGTAATTTAGGAAAACATCACTACAATTTGAGTATATCTTCCTCTCTCCCTAACCAAAACCTCACAAGAACAAAGAATTCCAAAAAATAAAATGTGCATTTCATATTCATGAAACTGGATTATTATTATTTAATAAAAAATAAGTTGATATTCCCAGTAATAAGCAGTTATTCAAGGAACACACATGTATTTATAATTTTATATACATATAGAGTGAGAAAGAGATGAAGATTGAGGAAGAGAATAAGGGAGGGAAAGAATGATGCAGTTCACCTTTGAAGATTGAACAATGAATTCGATTCTATGGAGTGAGCCAAAAATCTCACCAATGCCCGAAACAATATGACTCAACTCAAGAGAGCCTATCCCAACCGTGGTCTGAAACAGTGATTTCTAGCCAAGCTGCATGCATATTCCAAGAAATATACATGCAAGAAACTTCAAAGGGAGTACAGAAAATATAAAGCAATCAATAAGATGTTTGCACTTACTCTTTCGAGCTAATAAAGAATCCCATATACAAGTTGCTCTTTGAACTAAATGAGAATTCTGACTGGAGCTAGATACAAGTTCATCCCACAGTTCCCCATCTAACTTCACTTTATTCCTCAAATCATATAGTTTTTCCAGTTCTTGCTGCAAATAAGCCTGAGTTCCAGGATTTCCGGAGCAAAGTGTCAGAAAAACTAAAGCCCTATAAAAAGATAAGACATCTAAGTAAGCATGGGCCCCAAAAAATAATATGGTGGATTTCCGTCTACCTCTTCAGCACAGAGACCACGAAACTCTGCTGTCTTTTCATGAGCCAAATTTGACCACATAGCCTGTCTTTGTACTGCTGTCTCAGCATTTTTCAGAAACCTCCTTTGTTCAAGTGCTATTCTACCCTGTAAAGTCGTGGAAGCCTCAAGTCAAAAGAACTGAAAGTCAAGTCAAGCCAATTTTCACCACATGCTGAAAAGAAGATATGGACATATGTCCCTATGAATCAACAACAGTAAAAGAAAAAACAGCATATAGTAAGTTTCTTCTGAAATCTTTTAATGTTAAAATAACGTGCAAACTTTTGAGGGAAAGCATCAAATGCTCTATATAAAGGGTTGCAAAGTACACCAAATCTTGAAGTTGAATCACTTTTTTTTCCCAGCAGCACAAGAAAACCCTCTAGATTAAACTAATCCGTGACACATTTACTCCACATGCTTGATACTAATAGCCCAACATGCATACAGCAAGCAAAATCAATATTGACACACAAAATAAAATTGAGACTGAAACTTCCATATATTTTGCATACAGCAAGCAAAATCAATATTGACTTAGATAAAGTTTGGCCAATAGAGAAATATCGCGTTGTGTATGTGAAACGTGTCCGTATCCATGCTTCTTAGTCTCTTATCCATGTCAATCACATGAGTTGCAATTTTTTTTATTTACAATATCATTGAAGTTGACTATATCAGAAAAGTTATCCGATAAAATACATGTCCTTTAATTGTTACATTTGCAAAAGGATTTAATAATCAGAATTACCTTTGTTACAGGAAATAGTGTAGCTGCATGCGAAAAAGATACATCTGTCAATGAAGCCGGCAGTGGGTTAGAAGCTACATCAACTGGAAATGTTCGTCTATGAACCTCCCGCAAAGCATGCAAAGAAAGTTGCCACAAGAGCTCCACAAATCTGTAGTGAGCATATGAAACTTATTATCAACTTGGAGTGCAATGCATTATACAATGCATGTTGAAGGACACATTTAAAATTATGTTTCGCAAGCATTTCAACTAAAATTTGCATACAAAAATGCATGTGAACTAGTTTTTGCTAACACACATCCTACATATCACAATTCCAAATTTGACCTATGCAACAAACAACAACGTCATTGAGACAAACCTTAATTCTAATAGCATACTACCACTACTACTACTACTAACACTACTAATAATAATGTTAATACATCTCAAAAAATCATCAAGAGCTCGCAGGTAAAGAAGTAATGCTCTATTTGGTTCACTAGAATGAGATGGAATGGAATGGAATGGTCATTCCTCAGAATCTCATATGGAATGATCATTACAATTGTAATGGTGAATGATAATTCTATTTGCAATCTGTTATTCATTATTTTTTGGTAAACCAGAAATGAATATTTTAATGGAATGATCACTCCATTCCAGTGAAACACACATGCATTGGAATTGTCATTCCTTAGACTCTCATGTGGAATAATCATTACCCTATAATGGTGAACCATACTTCCATTTGCCATGCATTTTTCATTTATTTCTTTATTTATTTTTGGTAAACTAAACATGGGAATGAATATTTTAATGGTATGTTCATTCCACTCCACTCCATTCCATTCCTTAATATTGTCTTAATATTGTGTTTGGTTAGGGATTTAAAAAGGAATTTGGAAAGGAAAAAGAAAAAGGTAGTTAAAATATAAATAAAATATACATATATTTCACCAGTTTCACACACATTTGTCCTTTCTATTTCCAAATCACTTCTCAAATTCCCCAACCAAACACAAATTCCCCAACCAAACACAGACACAGCGTAAAGGTTCCAACAAAACAATGGTACAACTGGTTGAAGTGAAACTTTTTAAGCAACCCACCTTGGTCCACAGCAAGTAGCAAGGGACGAAATCCTCGAATTGCTCCTCGGTAGCGCCCCTTGCGATTCAAGCTCACTTATTATACTTTGCACAACCTAACAAACACAAAACAAACAAACAAACAAATCAATCCACATCAAAACAAGTAAACAAAGATAATTACGAACAAAATTACCTTCCGAAAGTCGCGGGACTGTGCGGAATCAAAAATTGGCCAAACTCTATCGAAGTCCTGGAAGATCTCAGAGTTAGAAAAAGCAACAAAACAGATCGAAATCAAATCAAATGGAATTGCAATTGAGAGATTACTTTTGCGGATTGAACAGGGCCTCTTAGAGAAGACAATATAAAGTAAAGAAGCTGTTCGCCTAATTTAGGGTTGGAGTGGCGGAAGAGTCCAAAGCGAGGAGAGACATTGTCGGCTCTGATGCCGATGATTGAAGGTTCGAGCCCTAATAACAAACAGTTTGTGTACATTGCACTCTCTAGCTCTGTCTCTCTGTCCATTGTCATCACCTTCCCCCTCTCTCTCTCTCTCTCTCTAGATTTGCACTTTATTTTTTGCTTCGCTCTCTATATCTATATTTTGCTTCCTCTCTCTGGTCTTTCTCTCTGGTTGGTTTTTTTTAGCTTAATTTGCTTAAAATGTTTCGTTGTTTTTCCAAATACAAGTCCCTGTGAAATAACTTAATTACAGACGTACACATTGGTTGTTTAGACCTTATTTGTCATAACTTAAAAAAAATTAAAAAGTTAAAAAATTACTATTCTATTTAAGTCGTATCACCTTTCTATCACATTATTTCAAACTTAACTCTGTGGGAGCTAAATAAGTAGTAGAGTCGGAAAACGCGTACCCCATAAATTAGATACTATTCGGTTTCATATTGCGTAACTAGGGCGCCGAATGTGTTAGTAAAGCTGAATAGACGAAAATCAGTAGCTCCGAATGAATATAAGGTGAATGAGATAAAAGTAGGCTCAGGCCCCAAGGCCCAAAAAGCAAGTATAAATACAAGAACCACAAATTTAGAAAGATATGTAAGAATCACTTCACTTAACTTAGTAAGAAAGCTATCATGAGTGTCTGAACTAACTTGTCCGTCGGAGTGCTAATTCCGGCACCCCCGACCGGAGTGTTTGTATCTTTTCAAGTGACTAGTTGAGGATCACTAGCGTCTCCCAGGATCTGAAGAGTATTTCCAAACTATTTCTCCACAATTGGCGCCGTCTGTGGGAATACTCAAATACATCCATAGCAGGCGCGACTGAAGATCCTCCGGTAGCCACTGACAAGACCGCACAGAGAGGTGACCTCATTCCAACAAACTCGCTTGGAGAAAAAACCATCGCAGCAAGACTTGCCTCGGACCTTTGCTCATCTTCAAACCGAACGCAAAAGACAATACAAGCGACCATGGCACAAGCCAAGCAAACCAAACAGAGGTTGGACAACATCATCGCTGAGAACGAACGCCTTCGTTGCGATTTGGCCTCGAAAACAGCAAAATCCAAACAAACGGTGCGCTAGGCTTCTGAGCGACCCTCGAGGGCAGATGATCGACGATCTCGGGCCCAACAGCAAGAAACTGACGGCCGCTATGCCTCAACAGATCATCTTGAGGAGTTGGCAAATGACAAACGTCTCCACCAATGCATCCGGAAGAGTGTGGTCGAAATATCTGCCCCTCCGCAAGATGCATTTCCGCTCGACACCGTCCACATGATATACAGCCTACTAGCAGCCCGGCCGTGCATGCGATCCAATCACATCCAAGCCCCCAACAGCAACTCACGCCAGCAAAGCGGCCCCGAGAAATGCCAAGTATTACCTTTGATGATTCTAATTTGATCGGTGTAACACTCCCTCACATCAATCCGTTGGTTGTTGAGCTGCGCGTAAACCGGTTCACCGTCGAACACGTTCTTATCGACCAGGGCAGTACCTCAGAGGTTATGTATTATAAAACATTTACCAAACTCGGCCTTAACGAGTCAAACCTGACTCCGGCCCCTTATCTACTATTCGGCTTCAATGCCACTCCAGAGTACCCATTGGGAAAGATCAGCTTACCCATTCAAACAGGCTCCAGAATGGTGGATGTGGAGTTCTTGGTCGTCCGGCTGCCTTCACCGTACAATCTCATCATGGGGCGATCGTGGTTGCATACATTACAGGCCGTCCTAAGCACCTATCATCAACTGCTACGTTTCCCAACAGAACACGGCATTGAGCAAATCCGCGGATCCTAGAAATCGGCACAAGCATGTTATCTCCTTGCCGCCAGAACGCCAAAGGAACTGCGAGTAAACTCCATTAAGGTGCCAAATCGGGAGATCCTGGATGACGTTGGGCGTTATCCAACTACGAAGGCCACAGAAGATTTAGACCGAGTTGACATTGATGGAAGTCCAGAAAAGTTCTTCACAATCGGCGCCTCTCTAAATCAAGCCGACAGGCAGCAGCTAATCTCTTTCTTGCTCAACAACCTTGACGTCTTTGCGTGGACTCCGTATGAAATGCTGGGAATAGACTCGTCAGTTTCACAGCACCATCTGAATATCGATCCGAAATGTAAGCCGATCATTCAGAAAGGTCAACGATCAGCCACGGAGCACACTGCCGCCGTTGTTGAGGAGGTAGACAGACTGCTTGACGCTGGGGCAATCAAAGAAGTCACTTACCCTACGTGGCTCTCCAATACAGTGGTGGTGAATAAGAAAACTGGGACTTGGCGAGTGTGCGTCGATGTAACAACCCTCGTACTGATTACCGATAAACCACTGAATTAGCTATTGGTTACTGGTAAACTGAACTGATAATGACTGATAATTGAATTAACTAAAGTACTGAATGGACTAATTGAAATCGAAACTGAAATTGAATAAGTTTATCTGTTGAATTGCATGTTGCATCTGTTTAATTGATTGATTATCTGTTTGAATTCATGTGTTTAAACTGCTAATTGAAGGCCTTATCGACGGCCGAACTAGAAACCGTTTAGTGTTTTATAGCAGTAGAATATTTGTGATTTTATGATATATTTACCCGAAAATCGATTAGGAATGATTAAATTAGATTTAAACGAGTTAATTGTCAAGATTGACTTATTTACCATATTGCCACCTTAGTGGACCCATTGTTTAATATTATTTGAGCCTTAATGCATGTGAACAAAACATCTTGATCAGCCCTATTTTGCCTCTCAACCGACCAAACAAGAGAAACAAGGGAGAGTGAGAGTTAAGAGAAGTATTAAGCTCATCTTGTAGAAATTGCTTGGAATTGGTGTATAACTTGGCATAATCTAGCTTCCTTACATTGAATTGAGACTTAGGTAAGTGAATTCATTGTCTTCTTGTTATCTTTAAGCTCCATCTTGCATGTATCAGGGTTATAGAGAACTTGAGTCTTGATTTTGTTCATAATTGTTGAATTAGAGCTCCATTGTTGCATGCATGGTCATTTTGGCGTATTTTGAAGTTAAATTCTTGGAAAATTATACATGCATGTCCATGTTTTTATCATAGTCCATGTTTCCACATTGTTTTCAAAGATTGGAGCTCAATAGAGCAAGATTTGAACCTTGAATTTGGTTTAAAGCTCATGCATTGCATGTTTGAAATTGTTCATCATAGTCCATGTTTGAATTTCGGATTTAATTGACTCACCTTTGGGGCTTGAATTCATAAATTGGCTTTTGAAACTTGTTATACATTATTTTGGGATGTATTTTCCAGAATTTGGGCCCAAGAGGTCGAGAATTGTGTTGAGAATGCTTGGTTTGAGCTTGGAAGGCAAATCTGGAAATTCCAGATTTGGCTTCTTCGCTCGAGCGAAGGATTCCTCGCTCGAGCGACCAACGTTTCCTCTAAGCCACGCTCGAGCGAAGGATTGGTGGCTCGAGCGTAAAAATTGAGCATCCAGTACTTTTACTGTTTCATCAGACCGCTCGAGCGAAGGATTGTTCGCTTGAGCGAAGCCTTTGATTTTGCAACCTCGCTCGAGCGAAGGAAGGCTCGCTCGAGCGAGACCCTGCCAAAGAACTTTTGAAAAATGCCTTCCAACTGTATTTTTGCATCCTCATCCCATCCTAGGCATTCCTAGGCCTAGTTTAAGGCATTTTAATGAGGATTTAGACATAGAACCACACCGAGGAAATTTAGGGATTTAATTATCATCCTTTCCGACTGTGAAACTTAGTGTGTGTTCTATTGGTTTACTGTTTAGGGTTGGCTCTCGGACGCCGCGCTCTAGCCGCTATTAGCCCAATCTCTGTGAGTAACAATTGTGTAAAGATATGTTCAAAATGGTTATCTTTTGCATACCGAATCGAATCTTGAACTGCTATTGTTCTTGAATGAATGTATGTCTGTGATTCAATCAGACAGTGACATCCTTAGCAATTCTTATCATATCTGATAGCTCTGTCAGTTCCCTTGTGGAACCATACTGTTATCGACTGATGGCCATCATTCTTGGTTCTGTTAAGACGGTCCTTTGGACCTCTGTTTATAGGCTAATGGATGTACCACATATGGTGATTGATCGAAATCTTGAAAGATCGAAATATCTTGTTAATGAACTGATTTCATTACGGTAAGGACATTCATTCATAACCTCTTTACACATTATGTTATTCACTGGGCTTTAGCTCACTGTTTATATATATATATATAGGTTCTCAGCAGCCAGACCGGAGCTAGGAGCGTGGGTTGGTCCCCAGTTTTGTCAAGCCAGCCTATGTGCCTCACTGTGAGGTTCCGAGTTGCCATGCTATGGCTTGGGGTGTTTTTATTGTCCCCACCTGTCTCCTCACTATTTTGTACTATTGTATAGACTGTCTACTGTTTTACCGTACTGTTATCGAGGGATTAGGTCCCCGTACTGAATGTTTGTAAATGATTGTATAGATTATCTTTTTCAACCGCTTTGAATGCATGAAAAATGTTTTTGGCATACTGATTTTCAAATTTCAATGGACACTAGCTTATTTATCGTATTGGCTTCCGCCAGCCTTGTACTGCTTAACTGCTTTTATCGTTCAACAGCCTTTGGTAATCTCGGACATCGCCGCGATTCTGATGCTAAACCCATAGGGCCGGGTTTGGGTCGTGACAGTCGACTTCACGGATCTAAACAAAACTTGCCCTAAAGACTGTTTTCCTCTACCTAGAATCGACCAGCTCGTCGATGCGATGGTACGTCATCAACGCAGGAGCTTCCTCGATGCTTATAGAGGCTACCATCAAATCGCCATACATCCAGATGACCAAAACAAAACTGTCTTCCTCACTCTAAGAGAAACCTATTGCTACAAAGTTATGCCCTTTGGGCTGAAGAATGCAGGGGCAACCTACCAAAGATTGGTCACTGCCATGTTCAAAGAGTAACTCGGCCACACGATGGAAGTATACATCGACGATATGGTGGTCAAGTCCAAAGAAGAATAGAATCATATAGCCGATCTAGAAAAGACATTCAGCATCTTACGCAAATATAGAATGAAACTGAACGCTTCCAAGTGTGCGTTCGGAATCGGCTTTGGCAAATTCCTGGGTTACATCGTCAATCACCGAGAAATCGAAGCCAACCCGAGACAAGTCACAGCAATCTTGGAACTCGGCTCCCCCTGTTCAGTAAAAGAAGTCCAAAAGTTGATGGGGATGGCTGCTGCACTTAACAAGTTCATCAGCCGGTTTACAGATCGCTACCGACAATTCTTTCAGACACTACGGCAGGGTAAGGCTTTTGAATGGTCTGCCGAATGCGAATCAGCCTTCAACGGACTCAAGACGTACCTCCGCTCAGTACCTCTCTTGACAACACCCGCCATTGGTGACCTGCTCATCCTATATCTGGCGCTCGATAGTCTGCCGTCAGATCATAAAAGAGGAGGAGGGGGAGCAACGGCCAGTGTATTATGTGAGCAAGGCAATGGTTAATGCCAAAACACGCTACCTTCCGCTGAAAAAATTCATCTTAGTCCTAGTCATGGCGGCAAGAAAACTGATGCATTACTTACAGGGACATAGCATTGGGGTGATAACAGATTATCTCCTCCGATCAGTACTACGGACTGCAGAAGCATCGGGACGTGTTTCAAAATGGGCTCTTGAACTCAACCAATATGACATTCGGTTTTTACCTAAAAGTGCAATCAAGGGGCAGGTGTTGGCCGACTTTGTTGCCGAATTCACCGGCAAGCTTGCCAACCTCAAACCTGATGAAGCTCGACCAAAGGCTGAAGTTCTACCAAAGCCAAACTGGAGAATTTATGTGGGGGATATTTGGAAATTATACTGTGATGGATCATCTAACCAAAGGGGTAGTGGCGCCGGAGTTGTAATCATGTCTCCAGACGGCGTAGTAATTGAGCAGGCCGTCAAGCTTGGCTTCGAAGCATCAAATAACGAAGCCGAATACGAAGCCCTTCTAGCCGGTCTGTGGAATGCGTACCTTCTCAGCGCGCGGCGTCTGTTTGTGTTTTGTGATTCAAAGTTGGTAATCAATCAGCTAAAGGGGAGTACGCGGCAAGAAACGACCGTATGACGGCCTACATGAAAACGGCCAATTCCTTGCTGGCAAAATTTGACCATCATAAACCGAACCAAATAACACCCAACCAGAACACACACGCGGATGCCTTGGCATGCTTAGCCTCCGCCATCAATTCTGAGATCAAACGGACCATCGAAGTAGGTTTCATCCCGGAGCCGAGTATTGGCCCTTCGAAGGAAATCCATGTCAATGTTATAGAATCCGCACCAAGCTGGATGGACCCCATTGCTGCATTCCTCTCTTCTAAATAACTCCCAAAGGACAAAAAAGAAGCGCACAAGCTGCGAAATACGATACTATCTGGATCTGCAAGGAGGGCTTTACAAAAAGTCCCTTTCTGGTCCATATTTGGAATGCGTGCACCCCGACAAAGTGGAGGAGCTTCTGACAGAGATACATGAGGGCAGTTGCGGTGCCCATTCAGGCGGACGCTGCCTTGCCCATCGAGCTATAACGCAGGGGTATTATTGGCCGACAATGAGAGCTGACGCGGAGAGTTATGTAAAAAAGTGCGAACAGTGCCAAAAGTTCTCCCCATTAACCCATCTGCCTACCGAAGAGTTGAACTCTATCACTAGCCCATGGCCGTTTGCTCAGTGGGGACTTGATATTGTAGGGCCATTGCCCAGGGCCCCAGGGAACAAGCGATTCTTAATCGTCGCGACAGACTACTTCACAAAATGGGTCAAAGCGGAGGCTCTAACACATATACGAGATGCCGACATTAAACGCTTTGTATGGAGAAACATCATAACACGATTCGGCATTCCGAGAGCTCTAATCTCAGACAATGGCACCCAGTTCGATTATGGCGTATACCGAGAGTTATGTAGCAAATATGGCATTTGGCCTTACTTCTCGACACCGGCCTACCTCCAAAGTAATGGTCAAGCTGAAGCCTCTAACAAATCCATCTTGGACGGCATCAAAAAGAGGCTGGAAAAAGCTAAAGGCAAATAGGTCGAAGAATTGCCGAGTGTATTTTGGGCTCATTGTACTACGCCGAGGAGATCCACTGGAGAAACGCCGTTTGCTCTATGCTTTGGAACCCAGGCAATCTTACCCCTGGAAATCAGCCTCCCAACTCCGAAATCGCAAGTTTTTGACATAGGCCGAAACGACATGATGCTTGCCCTAGATCTGATTCTAATCGAAGAACGAAGAAACCGCGCCCTAGCATCCATGACACGCTATCAGCAGCAGCTCGCCAAGTCGTATAATCAGCGAGTTCAATTGCGCCGATACACGCTAGGAGAGCTTGTCCTAAAGAAGGTACTTCCAGCCGACCGGAGACTGGCCAATGGAAGATTGGGTCCAAACTGGGATGGCCCCTATCAAATTGAATCCATCGCAAGAATAGGGGCATATCGGCTCTCAGACATGTCAGAAAGAAGCCTGCTACGGCCTTGGAATTCTACACATTTACGTAAATTCTATCATTGACCCGACCTGTGGGCTTGATACTTGTATATGTTCCACCTTTGCAATACAAAGTTTCTCGTTTTCTCAAGCTCGCTCCCAAGCCTTGATTAATAAGGGCCGATTAAGCCTTCCAAGGCCAAAACAAAGACTCCAAATTCGGAGCGCCCTTCGTGGATATCACGATTGGCCAAAATAAAGCCTCCGGATTCGGAGCCCCTTTTGGTACATGACACCTTAAGGCCGATTAAGACTTCAGATTCGGAGCGCCCTTCATAGATATCACGATTGGCCAAAATAAAGCCTCCGGATTCGGAGCCCCTTCGTGGATATCACAATTGGCCAAAATAAAGCCTCCGGATTCGGAGCCCTTTTTGGTGTATGACACCTTAAGGGCCGATTAAGCCTTCCAAGGCCAAAACAAAGACTCTGGATTCGGAGCGCCCTTCGTGGATATCACGATTGGCCAAAATAAAGACTCCAGATTCGGAGCACCCTTCGTAGATATCACGATTGGCCAAAATAAAGCCTCCGGATTCAGAGCCCCTTTTGGTGCATGACACCTTAAGGCCGATTAAGACTCCGGATTCGGAGTGCCATTCGTAGATATTACGATTGGCCAAAATAAAGCCTCCGGATTCGGAGCCCCTTCGTGGATATCACGATTGGCCAAAATAAAGCCTCCGGATTCGGAGCCCCTTTTGGTGCATGACACCTTAAGGGCCAATCAAGCCTTCCAAGGCCAAAACAAAGACTCCAGATTCGAAGCGCCCTTCGTGGATATCACGATTGGCCAAAATAAAGACTCCGGATTCGGAACGCCCTTCGTGGATATCACGATTGGCCAAAATAAAGCCTCCGGATTCGGAGCCCCTTTTGGTGCATGACACCTTAAGGCCGATTAAGACTCCGGATTCGAAGCGCCCTTCGTAGATATCACGATTGGCCAAAATAAAGCCTCCGGATTCGGAGCCCCTTTTGGTGCATGACACCTTAAGGGCTGATTAAGCCTTCCAAGGCCAAAACAAAGACTTCGAATTCGGAGCGTCCTTCGTGGATATCACGATTGGCCAAAATAAAGACTCCGGATTCAGAGCGCCCTTCGTGGCTATCACGATTAGCCAAAATAAAGCCTCCAGATTCGGAGCCCCTTTTGGTGCATGACACCTTAAGGCCGATTAAGACTCTAGATTCGGAGCACCCTGCATGAATATCACGATTGGCCAATTTAAAGACTCCGAATTCGGAGCGCCCTTTGTAGATATCACGATTGGCCAAAATAAAGTCTCTGGATTCGGAGCCCCTTCATGGATATCACGATTAGCCAAAATAAAGCCTCCGGATTTGGAGCCTTTTTTGGTGCATGACACCTTAAGGGCCGATTAAGCCTTCCAAGGCCAAAACAATGACTCTGGATTTGGAGCGCTCTTCGTGGATATCACGATTGGCCAAAATAAAGACTCCGGATTCGGAGCGCCCTTCGTGGCTATCACGATTGGCCAAAATAAAGCCTTCGAATTCGGAGCCCTTTTTGGTGCATGACACCTTAAGGCCGATTAAGACTCCGAATTCGGAGCACCCTGCGTGGATATCACGATTGGCCAATTTAAAGACTCCGGATTCGAAGCGCCCTTCGTGGATATCACGATTGGCCAAAATAAAGCCTCCGAATTCGGAGCCCCTTTTGGTGCAAGACACCTTAAGGCCGATTAAGGATCCGGATTCGGAGCGCCCTTCGTGGATATCACGATTGGCCTTTTTGAGAGGTGTATTCGGACCACTTGATTGGCCGAATAAATATTCACTAAGAATCGTTCTTAATTCAGGCCAGTCAATGCATGTCTAAACATTTACGCCACGCAACACAAAACTTGCCAGAAAGTTGAAATAATACGATTAATTAAGCACATAACATTTCAAGACAAAATACAAACGTTGAAAATAAAAGAAATTCTATTTATTTGGCGCGAAGTCTATTTATTCGGCACCCTCATCGTCGCTCTTCTCAATTTCAAAATCAGGATAAGGAAAATGGTGGTGATGATACAAGGGTGAGGCCGAATCAATTCCCACGGCTTCGAGAGATTCCTCGGTTTAAAGGGCCTTGATCCAGCCGTGCTTGAATCCACAATTTTCACATCGACAGACCTCCTCGGCAAGGTCCTGTTTGGTCTTCTCTATCCCAACCTTCAGGCCGTCCTGAAACCCCTTTTCATAACCCAAGGTCCATTGGGTTACTCTCTCCATAGCAACCAATTTCGATTGATCGGCCGCAACCGACGCGCTTGCTCGAACATTCTTCAACTCTCGAAGCTCACGCTCAGCCTTTTTCGCGCGAATCTCCAGACTGCGATTCCTTTCATCATTTTTGTCGCTTTCACGTTGCGCTTCCCGCAGATGCATGCCGACTTCGTAAGCTGTATATAGTCCTTCCACGGCCCCATGAATGCCGTCTCAAAATATTTCGAAATCTTGACGTCCGACCATCGATTGTTGGACCTCCGACGGGAATATCTGTCGAGCGAACTCGATTGCCACATCTGGGTCTTTAATGATAGAATCCGCCTCTGTCATTGGTCTATTCCTCACAGAAACTGCAAAACTCAACAGTCGTGGCGTCGCATCAGGCTCGATTCTCGGTCGCAGGCGCGAAGAATTTCCCCGTTGTTGCTTGTCCTTTCGGGGCGATCTGCTCCGATGATTAAGGGGCTGCTGTGTTTCCCGATCCTTGGACGTTCTTCTTTCCGTACACGAAGGCTCGCTACTACGACTCATTGCGGCGTCTGATTCAGTCAATCTTCGTCCCTCCCAAGTTGCCTGAATGGAAATAAGTAGGGCCTCTAGCGTGCACCCGTTCCAGTTATCCTTCAATGTTTGCAGCTCTCCCGAGGCAATGTTAGTAATCCCAAACATCAACGGTCGGATGACAATTGTCCAGCCCGCCGGTTAGGCCCGTTCAGCTTCCAATGCTCGCGCCCTGGCAAAGGCAAGGGCAGGTTTATGAATCTGGTCGACCATGTTTTCAAGCGCAAGCGTCGATCAATCTGTGCCTCCGCCAGCCCGCCAGTTAGGCCCATTCGGCTTCCAAAGCTCGCGCCCGGGCTAAGGCAAGGGTAGATTTATGAATCTGGTCGGCCATGTTTTCAAGCGCATGCGTCGATCAATATGTGCCTCAGCCAGCCCGCCAGTTAGGCCCATTCGGCTTCCAAAGCTCGCGCCCTGGCAAAGGCAAGGGCAGATTTATGAACCTGGTCGGCCATGTTTTCAAGTGCAAGCGTCGATCAATCTGTGCCTCTGCCAGCCCACCAGTTAGGCCCATTCGATTTCCAAAGCTCGCGTCCTGGCTAAGGCAAAGGCAGATTTATGAAACTGGTTGGCCATGTTTTCAAGCGCGAGCGCTGATCAATCTGTGCCTCCACTAGCCCGCCAGTTAGGCCCATTCAGCTTCCAAAGCTCGCGCCCTGGCTAAGGCAAGGGCATATTTATGAATCTGGTTGGCCATGTTTTCAAGCACAAGCGCCGATCAATCTGTGCCTCCGCCAGCCCGCGAGTTAGGCCCATTCGGCTTCCCAAGCTCGCGCCCTAGCTAAGGCAAGGGTAGATTTACTTTATTAATCTGGTCAGCCAAATACCTAAGCTAAGCAGCCGATCTAATCATAACTGAAAGCAATATCATTCATTAACATTTTCCTTAGCCAGTTGAGCACAACTCATGAAATTTTTCATATATACTCAAGTCATTAAACAAAAAGACTTACTCATGACTGTAGCAACAGATGAAAAATACTAAATAAAAAACTGTAAAAATACATTCGACATCCTAAAAACTGTCAGTTGGCCGGATCAGCCATCGGAATTAGACTCCAATGGCTCAACATCAACTTGCTCATATGGTATTGGCATAATCAACTAAGCGTTGGCAGCAGCAAGGGCTTTGTGTCAGCCATGTTTGAATCCTCGATTTTCAAACTTCGGGACTTGGTCAACGTACTCGGCGAGTCCAGTATTCTTTCCGGCCTCGAATACTTTGGAAGACTCGAGTCGGCTGCTTCCTTCGCCGCCTTCATTTTAGCCAACTTAGCCTCCAGTTTGGAGATCGCCTGCTGGGCCAATTTGAGCGCATCTTCGCTCGCGTCTGCCTTCTTCTCGACATCCGATCTCAGTTGATCCGCACTACGAGCCCTGTCCATCTCGGCGTCGGCCCTTGAGACTTTCTTGTTCGCCCTCAAAGCCTCGACCTTGGCCCTTCGCCTCTGGCCCTCAACTTCCTCGCGTAAACGACCAATCTCTTTGACGGCGTCGCGATGGCGACGACCCATATCGGCTATCTATCCGACGGTCTGCAAAACAAGAAGTTAAAACCATAACTTCAACAATATTTGGATAAAGTGAAGCAAAGTTCGAATGTACCAAAAGTGCCGATTGGGCGGCTAGTGCTGTCGCATTCAGATTCGTTTCCATCCGGAAAGCCTCATTGTCAGACGGCAACGACACAGACGTAGCCAAGCTGAATGCGACTTCTAGATCTTTAAGCGCCGAAGCATTAAAAGAAACCGGCATGTTTCTTATCATGGGCTGAATGACAAAAGGAACGATCACGTCCGATCCCTCTAATCGAGGACGTTTGCCGCCATGTTCTTCTGAGCCGGCCTCAAACTCGGCAGGGCGTTTCTCTACCTCAACTTCTTGGCCAGCCTGTACGGTCAAAGCAGATTTGGCATTTTGATTTTCCGCCGTTTCCACCTCAACAACGCGCACGGACTCTGATTCGCTAACAGGCAGGGAGAATTGAAATTCGGTGGCGGGTGGTACTTCAGACGGAAAGGCCTCTGTTCTTCGCTGCGCGGCCAACCTTTCTGCATTCACCTTCCTAGCAAGTTTTGTCAGGCTTAACTCGGCCATGTCTTCAGGGTCTGCAGTGGGAATACCCTTCAAGCCGTGAACAACGCCGTCAAGCGAGAGGTCCTCTCGGCCCGTAGTGAATGGGGAATCAGCCGAATTCAATACATCGTTAGACTCGGTTTCAGACTGATCTGATTCGATAACATTAGCTACATCCCGCTCCGAATCGGACCCTTCAAAACCAACCTGCCTCAAGTTTTTGAAGTCGGACAAAATAAAAGCGATAAGAGAATCTTCACCCTCCGGAACAGGGATATTTTCTGCCACCGAGAAGGTCGTATATGTCGGCTCGTAACGAAGCAGAATATGCGCCGACCTCCCTTGTTTCTGAAGACTTCGACTGCCGAAATATTTGAGCGCGACTTCTATATCCGAAAGAATGGCGCCGTCAGTTTAAGACAGAACTTTCTTCAAATTGCTCCCTGCACAAGCCAACCCGTCACATTTCAAAGAAGAGGCTTCACAATAAAAATGAACAAATAATAAAAGCGAGAAGGCAATCAGCCATCTGGCTTGCCCCTCCGTCTAGAAATAGAGTCGACGTGATCCTCTCCTTCACCAAATTCCCAGTTACCCTGGACAACGACCATAACATCATCAACTCATTTTCTAGAACTGGAAAACATAGTAATCAACTGATGGTCAATATCTTTGGCCCTAAGGAAGAAACGCCCGTGCCGACCAGAAGACTTAGCCAAGGCATAACAATGCCGAATGGCTGGAATGCCAAGGTTAATTCTTAGGCGACGGTTGAGCGCTATAATCCCCATTATGATTCTAAAGAAATTCACATTAGGTTGGGGAGGGATTAAACCCCAGTAGCGAAGCACAGCCCTAAGAAACGGGTGAAGGGGGAAACGAACTCCACCCTCTGCAATTGACAAAAGAGGAAAGACAATCGTGGTTTTGTCCTCCCTCTCCATATCAAGAGTGCTGTCTGCCACAAGCGACAAACGGACATCATTAAGAATGGAGAAATGGTGTTTAAAGCTAGCGATTCGATCTGACGAGAGGAGGTCTTTTAAATGTTTCGCCATACCCTACAGTTTATGGGAATATACCAATGAATGAACAAACCAGAAAGAGTCTTCAAAGCAAGGGAGGAGAGAACTTACAAAGGACGAAGGAGATATTGGAAAACAGAGTTGCAGGGACTATCCAAAAGGCAATCCAGTGATGAGCGTCATGAAATACATGAAAGGACGTCAAAATTTTAAATCGCAATAAATAAACATGTGCGTGAAGGGGGAAAGTCGACACGACAACCGAAAGGGGTGCGCTCAGATATCTGCATGACGATGAGGCCAACCGCTGAATTTTGGCTCTGACTTTTCGAAATTCAAAACCAAGCACTCCGGCCAATTGTCGTCGGTGAAGTGCTTGGGGGGCAATTGTGGGAGCCGAATAAGTAGAAGAGTCGGAAGACGCGTACCCCAGAAATTAGATACTATTCAGCTTCATATTGCGTAACTAGGGTGCCGAATGCGTTAGCAAAGCCGAATAAACGGAGGTTAGTAGCTCCGAATGAATATAAGGTGAATGGGATAAAAGTAGGCTCAGGCCCCGAGGCCCAAAAAGCAAGTATAAATACAAGAACCACAAATCTAGAAAGGTATGTAAGAATCATTTCACTTAACTTAGTAAGAAAGCTATCCTGAGTGTCTGAACTAACTTGTCCGTCGGAGTGCTAATTCCGACACCCCCGACCGAAGTGTTTATATCTTTTTAGGTGACTAGCTGAGGATCACTAGCGTCTCCCAAGATCTGAAGAGTATTTCCAAACCACTTCTCCACAAACTCATATTTCATAAAAAGTCAAAAAATGTACTTATTTATATCATCTAAAACCACCCTAATTTTTGAATTTTTTTTTGTTTGTTTATCAAATTTATTTATTTTTGGTGAATTTTTTCATGTTTTCATCAATTCTTTTTACCTTTGAGTGCATTTAAAAATAAAAAATAATAATAGTGAAATTTTTAAATATTCATCATTGTGGTTACCAGGGACGGAGGCAGCATAGGGCCAGGGGGTCACGTGCCTCCCTCAGTGCCCCCTCAGTTTTGATTTTTTTTTTTTGTTGCCATATATAAAATGTATTCTCTTTTTTTTCTTAACATATTCTTTAGCTAAAGATTTATTATATTGTTCACAACTAGTAGTTATTTGATACTTTGGAAACACTATGTGGTATTGTTTATATAGTAGTTTAAATCAATAGTGTAGTGAAAAATATTGTAGATTGAATATAATGAACTTATTATTTTCAAGTAGTTGGCATATCACTTAGTGTAATTTGTGATTTTCTATGCTTTGAGCATCACTTAGGTAACGTCATATGGTACTCTAAGACTGTTAATAATTTTTATTCAAAACACATCATTTATAAGTAATGTCATCTCTTTAATATTTTTCTATCAAATAAAAATTAAATAGATTTTATAATAATTTGTGCTATAAATAATGTGTTTTTATTTTTTTAAAGTAGGAATTTTGATCCATAATTTTTTGTGCTAAAATTACAAACTTACATCATCATCCCACACCAAGCTATTTCACACTATCATAGAATTTTGATTTCTTATTAATGATGAATATGTAATTTTTTATGTTTAAATTTATATCATAAAATTATGATTATCTTAATGTTGCTCATATTTTTTTTAAATAAAAAATTATAATTAATAAGTGCCACTTCTAACCTAATTTCCTGACTTCGCCACTGGTGGTTACCAAAATTAATGCCTATAGTCATCGATGTTGTTTTGGTAAGAAACATGAAAGATGTCAATCGTAAGGTGTCACAAATTTACATCGGCCAAACATGCATAAATCGATAAGGAGTTGCAAGCATCGACAAAGTACGTGCATGTCAAGATAGAACTTGTCAAAAGGTAATTATAAAAAAAGAGAATAAACTCCTATAGATAGAAGATTTATGCTTGAAGTACGAGGTAGTGAGAAAAAAGAACGATAAATAAAAGACATCTAACATTGAAAAAAAAAACTAATTAAATCTTCGAAGGGTTCACTCGATGCACCACCTAGCTGGAACGTATTCTTTGGTCTCTTTTGGCAAGAGGTTAGAAATTAGTTTTTTAACTTTTAACCTCTTTTGAGTCATATCACCTCACTATTTTTTTTACACATTTAAAATATAAAAAAAAAAGAGTCAAAAACAAAACAAAACAAAAAAGTTAACTTTTAACTTATTTTCCAAAATAACTTTTTGTTTGCAGGAATATGACGTGAAATGAATCATCCTTTTGGTAGCAAACAGGACATAAATTCAAACTCACCACAATCCTTATCACCGTATCTCTTCTTCTTTTTTTTCACTCTTTATATTTGCTATTTTTTTTCTTTATATATTTATAATTTTGCTTATTCTTTCTTATCTTTCTCTCTAATTATGATTGATTTTTTAACTTTAATTTGTTTTAAAATGTTTCGTTGTGGTTTTTAAATACATGTCCCCGTAAAATAACTTAATCACAATTTTTTTTGTAATTAAGAGTAAATATTTGAGTCATTGAAAGTTTTTTTTGATATGCCAATATAATTTTTTTTATTTTTTATTTTGAGTTTGTATAGGAGCTCAAGAGTGAAGGGCTTGTGTTTTGAATCATAGGGAAATTTGAAATGTGGATATTTTAACGTGCATCGGCTCAGTTCAAATTAACTATTATTTCGTTTAGATAAAGAGGTTTGGTGAGAAAATAAATAAATGATGAGAATAAAAAACTCCTTCACGTGTTTTGATTTTTTTTTTTCCCCCTTCAGATAGTGTTAGTATGTTAGTATAGTTAGATTGAAATTGAAGGGCCGCTGTTACTCCATCAACTCAAACTCTTGACCTCCCACTCATTACACCCTAAGGTGTAGTTACTAGACCATTGAGTCACACCCCAATGTCTGTTTTGATGGTTAAGTATGTAAGAAATTGTGAGAAATGATAAAAGATTATGAGAAAATGATTCTCATCAAACTTATATTTTGTTTCTCACCAAAATTGATGAGATTTTGTGAAAAATGAATTGGATTTAATGAAAGTTTTCTAAAATACTAAAATTACCCTTATGAAAAAAACGTAATTTATTAATATGGAATGTTATTTTGATAAAATGAAATACAACACTTTCTTTTATCTTCTCTTATCAACTCTATCCAAACAATATAGGTGAGAAATCAATTTTTTATTTTATTTTATTTATCCAAATATAATGATGAGAATTTCTTTTTTTATCTAAGTGAGAAACCATAATCATTTCTTTTCTTACCTCACCTTACAATCATTATGGTGCTATTGTCCACCGATTTCGAGATCTTGGTAGCGCCGTCTGACAGCTTCAATATTTATTATGAGACCTCGTTTAGGGACCAAATATTTTAACTAAAAAGTCAAAAAATCACTATAAGTTGTTACATCATTCTTTCTACTTTTTTGCACATTTTTTTGTAAAAAATTAAAAAATTACTAAAATAATTTATTCCCAAACAAGGCCACATTACAACCGTCACTACTCTACCTCTATCGCTTGTCATCGGTAACCATTCACTATCTGATCTCACCCAATCACAATTAGTAGACTCGGTTACTAGCCAAAAGGAAATCTTTCTTGCCAAATAAAGGAGTGGGCTTCTGTCACGACCCAAACCCGTCTCTATAGGTTTAGTATCGTAACCGGCCAGTAATCTTGGAATTACCGAAGGCCTCTGAGACTGTGAGACCCCTAACTTTTGAAAACCTTATTAGGTCCCTAAATTTTGAGTTATTATAATAAAGCCCTTAGTTCGTTGATTATTCGCAAATTAAACCCTAAAACCGAAAACGCATCACGGACGAACCCATACAAACCCTAATCGACCCTGGAAGCTTAGAAATCATTTCTAACACTCTAATATTAATTATTTAACTCTCAAATTTTAGATTAATCACTCTAAACCTTAAATTCCAGTTTTCACAATTTTTATTCAGTTATTTACCTTTAAATTCAAAGCAAGATAATACAAACTGAATTGTTTTTTCTAACACTAATTTATTAACTCTACACTTGAAATAGATACTTTAATTGAGCTCAAGCCCTCACATTTTTATTAAATCATAAATTGACCCCAAACAAATACCATTATATATTTATATATACACTTGTACCATAAAATCTTTTTTTAACATTATATTTTACAATTTCCAAGATTTGTAAACAAAAAAAATATAATTTAAGTCTCTTAAATCACAATTTATGGCCAACTATACCTACATAGATATAATTAATGTACTTTTTGAGACAATTTTGCATGATTTATGGCAGAAAATCTTGACTTGGTACAAACTTATATATATGTATATATGCAACTAGGTTGGTTTGATTAGGAGGAAAACCCTAACTAGATCACATTTAGGAACCTAATTAAGACCTTTAATCTTTCACTATTCCATTGAATTCAAACTAAATCCAAACTATCCAATCCAATTCCAACCGAGAGGCATTTAAGACCTTTTGCACCAAATTCATTATATAAACAACCCCCCCTTAGCATTTTATATACAAGAACAACACTTATACACACTATATTCAGCTGAGAGAGAAGAAAGGAAAGAGAGTGAGCTTGGTAGAAGAGAGGAGAGGAGAGGAAGAAAAAATTTGCTAGCAATTCCAACAACCCTCAAATAAGCCACAACACAACTTTCTCTTTCATTTTTCTTTTTCAAATACATGTTATTAGAAGTTTAAAATGGTATTTTCAGATGTGTTCTAATGGTATTCTTGTGTTAAAAATGAAAGGAGTTGAGCCTTGATTTTACCCTTCTTCTATTTCTCTTAATCGGTATAAGACTACCTTTTTCCATATCAATCTCTCAAAATTTTCAAAGGCACACCTTCACCTTAAATTTCTGAGTTTAATACATATTATTTAGCATGTTTTCATCACAAGAGAAGTGGAAAATTTCCCCTAGCTGACCTCTTTTCTTACCAACTTTCTATTTTCAAGAACTGTGCCAGAAAAATCTGTTTTATAGCCACCTTGAGAAAATTTTAGAAAAATGTATAAAAATCTTCCAAACCTCCATTTTATGTCAAAATCTTTCTGAAGGAGTTGGCTTTCGAGGAAAATTGGTTTCATTGAAAACGAGTGAGCGGTTTGTGAGAAAATCCGATTTTCGTAACGGTTGACGAATCTGGACAGAGCTGGAGTATTTCTAAAATAACTAAAAATCTAGAAAAGCTATTCCATTTCCAAAAAATGTTTCGAGAACTAGATAAAATTTCCTACAAACCATAAGAAGGTCGGGCTCTGGAAAAATCTGAAATAGCCCTTTTGAGTATAATCTTTAGGTAGTATTGAATTTGGAAATTCTGTTTTCATTAGTGTTTTATGCTTTTGTATTCATGAATGTGCTTATTAATTTATGATCATGTCTTGGTATGATATTACACATGTCATAGGTTTATGTATTTTGTTTTAATCCTTTGATAGTACTTACACTTATGCAAATTTGGAAATTTTATTCTTGTGCGAAATTATTCCCTTAACTACTTAAATATGCCTAGAGCTACTTGTGCCTATCTTCATATGTGAATCTCATGTGTTGTAACTTTATTTCCTTCTATTTTCACTATTTAGTTGTTCATACTTGTGCAATAGATATTGTTTCAAGAGCATGTCCTAATTCTGACTTAAATTATCTAACTCAAACGGGAAACTTAATGAGTGGTAATGGGTTGCGAATTTTTGGAGAAGTTACTAAGATATTGATTGGTTGACGGGATGTGTTCCCTATTTGGAAGTTAAAGTCTTCTGCAAGTGGTTTTCGGAACCCTTGAACGGAGCGGTTGTATTCGGACCCTAAGTATTTGGTGTAAGGAGGGATTTGGGCAAGGCCCATTATTATCGTATCTTTTGAGGCCCTGTAATTGGTGCTACATGATATATAACCGTTGCTAGGCATCCGAGGTAAATTCTGCAACAAAGCAGCAAAAGATAGGGCATACCGAATTATCCACGTCCGATTCTTGCGGTTGGGAGGACAAAATCTCTTTGGGGGATTTTTAGACTACTAACAACTAACCCTGTAACCTGTGTTAATTACTTGAATGGCATGCTCCTTTCCCCTATTATTGTAAGTTGCTATTGTGTATTAGATTGGGAAAAAAAGATGGGGTATGTGTATGTTTACTGGGCATTCAAAGCTCATGGTGTTTCATGCCAGGTATCGAAGAAATGTACGAAACCAACCAAGAGTCAAAGGCATTTGAAGACTTAAGTTTACCTTAGAGAAAGTTTGGAATCATTTCGCTTATTAGTTTAACTGTGCTTTTATTTATTCTTGGATTGTAATAGTAATGGGACTCGTTTTGTACATTTAAAATTTGAGACACTGTAATTATTATTTACCTTGTAATCTTATGCCTATTGCTGCGTTGCTTATGAGACCTTACGTTAATACCTTTTAAGATTTGTCAAAAGGGTAGTGCGCTACCTAAGAAAGCTGGACTTAGAAGGAAGGCTAACTTGACTCCCCCGGCGATTTGGGATCCTACTTGGTTATTGACCATAGAACTCATTAGTGCCGTTTCCTAGACTCCTAACCTTAAATAAACCTTGTATTTAATTATTAATATATTCTCTGATGTTCGCGATTTTTGGGGCATCACAGAGACAGATTAGCATAATATTAGGGGCCAGCAGAAGCAAATAACAAATATACAACATCCATTAAGCTGTGCAGGCTTATATGAGATGAAAAAATTTAAAACTTTTTATATACATATTTACACATCACCCTTACGTCATCATCTATATAATAAGACAAGAGGGATTTTGAAAATGTCTTCAAATGTATAGGAGATATATTTTGATCCAACGGCTGAGATGAGATGTTTTTAAGCATGAATGGCTGAGATGCGTTGTAATATTTTCAACGTCCCGCCCAAAACAATCCTGTCTCCTGCACCCTCTCTCTCTCTCTCTCTCTTCAACTTCTCAGGTCTCAAGAGCTCTCTCTCTCTTCCTCTCCCTCCTCTCTACTGCCGCTCCGCTTCCACCGTTGCGCCGCCTCCGATCTCCATCGACAGCCACTCTTCATCTCCTCTCCCTCTCAGATCTCAGATCGTCCTCCGCCGTCACCATGTCTTCCCAAAGCAAACGCAGAGAGATGGTGAAACTGATAGGGTTCTCTCTTAGATGGGGTTCTCTCTAACTCTCTCTCCTTCGCATTACAACATGCAAACATCTCTTTCTCCTTCTCTCTCACTCTCTGTGTGTATGTATAGGTGATGTTGCGGCGGACTGTAATTCTCTCACTCTCTGATTGATTTGGGGGCGAATCGGGTCTTGCCTTGCATCAACTGAATCGTTGAATTTTATTGAATTGTTGCCATTTTGTGGTTCAAGATCAACTGGATTCGTTCATTTCTAGGTTTGATTTTCATTCTTTGGCATTTAAATTCAAGATCAATATTGGGAAACAGATGAAGTCTATGCACAGATCACTTTACACCCAGAAGCAGATGTGAGCTTATTACTGTTAAATCATTTATTTTTATGCCTTGCAATATTGGGAAAATTGGGTTTTTAAAGTAATTTTGTGTGTGTGTGTGTGAATGTTTTATGGTGATGATAATAGCAATCTGAACCAATAAGTCCTGATCCGAGCCCACCTGAGCAACTGAAACAGACTGTTCATTCTTTCTGTAAAATTTTAACGGCATCTGATACTAGCACCCATGGAGGGTTTTCTGTTCTTCGGAAGCATGCCAACGAATGCCTGCCACAATTGGTAATTTCTCTCATTTTCATTTCCCTCTGTTCGGTTAGTTATCTGAGGAAAAGAAAAAACAAAATTGAAATTATGTTGATGTTATAGTTTCAAGAAATTGGAAAGTAGGCCTAATATATGGGAAATTGGTTGTAATTAGTCTTTATTACGATTGGGGTTTTGATTACTCACAATTGTTTGGATTAGGTGATTTGGGGAGAAAAGAAAAGTTACCTTTTTATAATCTCTTGGTGATTGTTAGTTTTATCTCTAAATTCTCATGACAAGTGGTTTTGATTTCTCCTTAACGGTCTCTTCTCTATTCTTTTCTCATGGTTTGGGGATGATAACAGTCTCTTCTCTCTTCTTTACCCAGCTAAATTATTCAAACATTTGAGTTGCCTTTTCATATCCTTCAGGACATGACCCAGTCAACCCCAACCCAGGATTTGGTTGCCAAAGATCTTCATGGGCATGAGTAGCGATTTAAGCATATATTCAGAGGCAAGTCCCACCCTTCTTGCCATTTGCTTTGTGCCTTTTTGCCATGTTGTCGTTTAATTCAGGTATAGTCTATAGATAACATACTGAGAGGTGGAATCTATATTTCTTTTCCTTTGCATAAATTGATGATATCAGGTCAACCTCGAAGACATTTGCTTACGACAGGCTGGAGTACTTTTGTGACTTCCAAAAGATTAGTTGCAGAGGATGCTTTTGTTTTCCTGAGGCATTCGATACTTGATTTTTAATTGGCTTAGTTATGTGATTGCCAAGGAACTATAAGGTATTTTTATTCTAGGATTGCTAAAAGGTTTACAAAATAATAAGTTGAAATTTGTGCTTAGCTCTGAACACAATAAAAATACTTTTTATTTTTATTTTTTGCAATTTTAGGAAATTACGCTCCTCTCCTGAAATTTGTGCTTAGCTCTGATTAAAGGCTCTGTGATGAGTGAGAGAGTTAGATCTGAAACAATTTGGTGTGTGGAGGGTCACTTTCATTACATTGATGCTTTTGTTTATTCTCTACTTTTCGTGTTTTTCAAGTTTCAATCTCTTTCTCTCTCTGGTTGGTACAGTTTGGTAGCTTTATAATTTTTTTGTTTTCTCTCACCAATCTTTATAATTGTTTCCATCAAAGCGAAACCTGGGTTTTTGAGAAAAATTGTTTTGATCAATCAGGTGATCCTAACTTGATTTGTTAGTTTCTAACTTTTAATTTGTGTTTGATTATTTGGGTACTGATTGTGAGGTTTGAATTGGAAGTTGGGGTTTAATTTTTTGTTGAAGGTATGCTGAAGTTAGATTGTAATTTGTTTGATTTGTGTTTTTTTTTTTTTAATTGTGAATTTTAGGTTTTCAATTTCGAGAAGGGAAATCAGCAATGGCTTCAAATGGGCAAACCACAAAACCCCCCACCAAACCCATCTCCATTGCGAAGTGCCAAATTTTTCCAGGTAATATGTAATGGAGTTTGTTATGAGAGGCCTCATTGTATTTAGCTTATGATCTCATGTTGTTAACATTTGTTCTCTTTGGACGGCAATGGTATCGGGAAAGAGAAAATTTTAATTAAAAAATAGAATCTTCAATGGGTGATCATGAGAATGTTGTGAACTCCCTGAGTAGTTCTTATAGTGGCCTGAGCATTTTGAGTCCTGAATCATTATCTTAAGGATTTCATAAATATGTTCTTTTTAAGGTTTTTTGGAAGTTGTGTTGACATTGTGTCATTCTGTTTTATATGTTGTGTTCCGCAAACTTGAGAAGTTATTTTATTTGCACTGATCAGAGAGATAAGTTCCTTTGTTGGTCATCCACTGAAAAGTGGATCTTTACCAAAATTATTTAATGAATACAATCAAGATTTGCATCTAGAGAACCCAGTTCCTCCAGTAACCAAAATTCAGATTGTGGGTACAACAACAATTGCTACTCATGAAATTAGTTTGCCTAGCTTTTAGAACTCTCTAAATGTAGTTATCCAAAAGGTGTGAGGCAAAAAAAAAAAAAAGTTTTTTCTTTTAGTATTATTTTTTTTAAAAAAAATTGTGTAGAAAAAATTTACTTTTCAAGTCAATCTACTAGATCCAAAAAAAAAAAAAAAACAAACAAACAAAACAAAAAATTGAAAAAAAATCTTCTAAAAGGTTCATTAAAAATAAAAGTCTTTCGTTTTTTTTTTTTTTAAATGGTCAAGTTTAAGTTGTCTCATGTATCATTTTTTTTAAAAGATTGGACAGTTGTCTCATGTATCATTTTAGATGGTCAAGTTTAAGTTTAAACATTTTGTTAGATCTCATACAACTAAGATCAAGAAGGCAGCTTTTTTAAAGTATCTTGAATATTTTGGTAAGACTGATTATTTCTTTCTAAGATCACATGGTGAGAGATTGTTTTTTCACCTTTAAATTCCCTCTCAAATGTGTCATGTTTGTTGATAAATTCCACCTTTAAAGATCTCTCAATTTTTTGTAACTTGCTTCACTTCAAAGCTCACTCCACAAACCTTTATCCATGTCTACTCTCTTTAACCATCTACATTTTATCTCATTCATTTTCTCTTGACATGTGCGTATGATCTAGGTTTGATCTTGAGGGTTTATTTCATTGGGATTGTGTATTTTTTTTATTATAGGTATGTGTAGCTCATTTATTGTTTCAGGACTCAATTTATGGGTATGTGATTATTTGTGACTTTTGGTGCATATATGTTGACAGTTTTGTGAAATAATTGATTTCAATGTTTTCTTTGGTGGGTTTTAAAGGTAGAATGAGAGAAAAGCTTAACACTATGACAGATTTTTGACCTAAACAGAAAGAGCGACTTTAATTTTTTTTGTTCATATTTTTTAATTCGTAGTTTTTTTTGTTAGAGGTCCGTAGTTATTGATTTTTTGTTTGTTTTCTTATTATTATGCTATCTACTTTAACCAAGAGGAGTCTGGCTGATGAAATTGCTCAATTTTAATTTTGGTGTCATTTTGAAAGGAAAAATGAGTAATATTGAATTTTCAAATTACTTTCCAATTAAGTTTTTAGTTTTCTTCTAATCTCATTTTCTATCGGCTTTTATTTGCTGATCAGATTTTCATCTATTTTGTGTTTGAGTGATCTAATGAAAATTATTATTTTTGTTTAGGACCGCTTAATCGAGCATGGTCTATTGATTGTCTTTTTTTAGCAATTACAATATTAATTTTTAATCATAACTGTTTTCGAACTCATAACCCATTTGATATATTTATTTGAAATCATACAAACAATTCATGAGATACGGTATACAAGCATTGATAGAAAGCATGCTTAGATATATATATTTTTTTCTTTCCTTTTGGAATATTTTTAGGCACAAGGCATTCGCTAATTGTCTTATATGAAAATGAATTAAAATAGTGAATGACCCGTGCCTGATTAGGGATAAAAAGATCTTAGTATCTTTGTAGAATTTTCATCAAGATTGCTTACGAAAAGGGTAAGTCATTTTTTTTATATTTTTATTTCTTCACATCTTGATTGTAACCCATTAAGTATTTTCTATCCATGACACTTAATTACTAGAATTAATTTTGAAAAAATTGCAAATCAGTAGTAAGACCAAAAAAAAGTGCAAAATCATTGGAAACTTTATCACTTAAATTATTAAAGTTGATAAGCTTTACTATTGATTTGCAATTTTCCTATTAATTTTTAGATTTTATTATCGATTTTGCTATCAATGGTTTTACTTCGAAAAGTGGAGAGACGAGTTGACTTTTTGGGAGATGATGAGCAGAAATTGGTTCAATGAGAGAAGAATAGTTTTGGCATCGGAGAGAGAGGATGACTTATTGAGAGAGTTCATGAAAATGCAAAGAATTGGACATTAGTGAAGAATTGTAGGCAAGTAATCTTATTGACACTTCTTTTTTTTCTTTTTCCTTTTTTAAATGTTGTAACTAAGGAGGATGAACCAAACACTTCTTGCTATTTTTGGTCTCAAAGGTACTGACTCAACACACATACACACAGTTAATGAAATGTTTGATTCTTTAATGAGAAATAGGTGTTAATTTTTTTATTCATAAAATGGGTTTTTCTATATTATGTTTTTCTATTGTTTGCTAAATACTCATAAATATATACGGATCTATAAATACTTCCGAGTTTGCTAAATACTCTTTAAATGTTGATATGGATTTTCCTATATATTTGTTGAGTTTTTTGTGTTTTTCTATTTTTTTTCCCCTTTATTTAGGAGTGGGGATTGGTAAGTTGTGATAAATATATATATAGTTTCAGCATTGCTTATTATTTTTTTAAGACCCTATAAAAAATTGTCCCTTTACTGTATGCTGTTGATTTGTTATTTTATCCATTGGATTTTATTATATCAGTTTAGTCTTATAGTTTATTTAATTTCAATCTAAGTTTTGTTGGCTGCTATCCATGAGCTAACCAAATAGATCCAAAGGGGCTGGTTTGATATTTTGCTTATGATCATGTATTGCTTAACAAATATTCAAAATTTATTTTAAGGTTGGAAGCAAAATGAATCTGAATAGGTGTACGTGAAGATTGAAGAAGATGATGGAGGGTTACATACACAAAATTGATGGGACTAAACTGATATAATAAATGGCTTTGGGTTTTTGGAAGAAAATAAATGGGGTTTTTAAGTTGTATTGATTTGTAAATGATGGGAGAATTAAGTTAGTTAGAATTTGTTGTTGAATTACCAAGCGAAGAGTTTGTTTTTTGAATTTTATTTTATTAAATTTTTTCTTAAGAACACGTCTTTCTTAAATTTTTCCTCTAACCTTATGTGATCAATTAAAGGAAGTTCCAAAAAAGAACGAGTTGAAAAAAATAAAATTCCAAGAAAATATTGATTGATTTTTATCAATCATTAATTTGTATTTGTGTTGATAATGTGTTGTGTTTGTTCGTGGTGTTTGTATTGGGTAACCAATTATTATTTTGCAACAATGTATGTGTTTGGTTTGAATTGGGTGGTCTATAAAAAAACATTTCATTAGTGTGACAATGTGTGTGTTTGTTTTGAATTGGGTAGTCTCTTTTAATTATCATATTGGCTTTTTTTTCTATTTTACAGGTGGATGAAGACTACAAGCGAATGGTAATATTGACCCCTTTTTAACAAGTCTACATTTCTTCAAGCTTAAGTTTTTTTTATCTCTCTAATGATTTTGTATTTATTGTTGTATAAACTAAACGTGCACTTCTTTGATTGATGAGTGTTGAAAAAGGGGCAATATCAAGTGAGCAACAATCTCGAGGGCAAAAAGAACACTATTTTTGGTTTTATCGTTGACAAACTTTGAAAATGATTGATGTTGTATAAAGTTAAAGATTATGGCAAATTGACGTTGTAGAAACTTATATAGATTTGGTTTGGTTTGAGAGATAAACATTTGAAGGTGTTTGTTAATTAGATTTTGATCAAGAATATTATTTTCGTATTGGCATGGTATGCTCTAAAGGGAGAACATAATTTTGTTGTTCATTTTATTTGAAGTTGTGTTTATAATAAAGGGGATTCCCTTGCTCAAATGTATATTATCTATTCATTTTTTGTATGTCATGAAAAAACAGATTAGGTATGCTTGATTCTCAGTGTTCCTAGCTTAAGAGAGAATGACATATGAAAATTATTCAAACAAAATATTATTTACACCGTGCCTTTAGGGACGGGCATACACTAGTATATATACAAATTAGACAAAAAGAAACTTAACCCTATTTACAAAATAAGCAAAGACTTGTTTAACCAAACAAGAAAACAAAACTTGAACTTTATGCACTTAGCCATAACCACTAGACATATCCGGAACCTCCACAGGAGGCACATAAGTTAGCTGACAAAATAGAGTCCATGTAGAAGCTCTAGGCCTGGTCACGTATCTGATCACCTACATGCATAAATAATAACATAGTAAAGATTTTGATGAATGATGTCCATATCAAATTCAGAAATCAGATTTCAAATCTCTTATCAAATTAAAAACATAGTTATGTTCGTATTCGTATCAGAAATAGAGTCATATTCATATTTATATTCATATTCATATTCAAATCATTTGTGGTACTTCCTTTAGCGTAACATATCATGTTGGTCAAGTATATTAGGTTCCATAATGGAACCCCCGGTATCGAGTAATATATCTCATACATGGGCCACGATGTTGTTTTTCCCAGGCGAGGGCCTGTGCCACGGTATTATTTCCCCCAGGCGAGGCCCTAGGCCACGGTATTTTCTCCCTCAGGCGAGGGCCTCATGACCATAAGCCACAGTATTATTTTCCCTGGGCGATGGCCTCCGCTAAGGATACCACAAAGACATTTCAAAGAATTGGATCATCATTTATGTAATCACAAAATAGCCTTTTGTATAATTCAAAAACAGTTCATATCATATCATAATGTTCAGAAAGTATTTCATATCGAACATGCTTTACTAAATTATTACTCACAGATAGATGCAGAAGCAAATCAGACAGATCAAGTAGACAATAGCGCGTGACCTACACAAACACATAACATATACACATTGAAACACAATATCAATTCCTTAATCAAACTTGACTTTTCTTGTCTTTTTCTGTCTAAGTAGTCCGAAGTTTTACTATGCTTATTCTTTCTTATTCAAATGAATCGGGTTCTCATTTCACATATTCTTTCATTACTAAATCATTATTTTCTTAATAAACCAATTCCTTACTTGGCTTCTAAATCAAGTATTACTAAGTTAATGACTCATTTTTTAATCATCTAATTAATGTTGATTGTTAGCTTATTAATCTTTATTGAGCCATAAATCATGTCTAGAATGCTTTGGAAAGAGATGAGAATAAAAATATGAACTAAATACAATTTTTCAAAGTATGCCGAAATAGTTGTTCGCTCGAGCAAACCTTTAGTCGTTTGAGCAGTCTATAAAAGACTGCGAAAGTACTGAAGGCTCGTAATGTTTGCTCGAGCCACCAATTGGTCGCTCAACCAGTCTGTAAATTTCCTGAGTTCCAAAACTGAAGATTTAGCATCCAAATTTCATTTCAAATGTAGATTCATCCATAACTCAATTTAAACATGTAATGTCATCAATAAAAAATGAACACATGACTAATTTCCAAATCTCAATACAAAAACCTTCTTGATTTGTCCAAATTGAATGTAATTCATTTCATCCATATTAAACCCAATTTCAAACTCATAAGTTCTAAAATATGAATTAAACTTTCAAAATTTAATTCTAAAATTTAATTCCAAAACTTAGGTTTAAACATGACTTATCTAAAAATATACAAACTCTTAAATAATTAAGAAAACTTGATCAATTTTAAACCATTTACATCAAAACTCCCTTAATATAAAATTAAAGCTCATTCTTCATAAACTCAAACTTTTTAACCCAAAACTTAATTACAGATGTTTCAAAATATGTTTTTAATTTGAATAAAACTTTTAACTTGAATTACATGCATGGATTCAAAATTAAAATTAAACCAATTCCCATCTTTCATAATAAAATCAAACCTTGTCTAACTTTAGGATTAACCCCAAATTTTCATAAATTTGATTTTTATAAAATTTCTTCCTACTTCTCTTCAAAACATGAAATTGATCATCTTAAATTCTTCAAAATCTATGATGCATGTATAAAACACTTATCAAAATCCAACCAATTCTACATTATCAAGCTCAAACTATAATTTGACTTCTTAATTTATATCAAAACTTAATCCCAAGCTCATAAATTTTAAAATATGAATTAAATTCTAAAATCTTGAAAAGCCACAATGCATGTAAGGATAACCCTCAAATTTATTAAGGATGAAAAAGATCAAACTCAAATATTAAATTACAATATCAATCTCTTAATTATCAAACCTAACTCAAATTTTCTTCATTCTTCCTAATTCTTTCTATTTATTTGACATTGAACCCAATTGCTTCTTGATTTTGGTTATTAGATAATTAATATACAAGAATCAAGCTTAAAATCCTTACCTATAGTCTTCAACTTGGTGGATTCCTCTTCAATTCTTCACTTGTTAAGAAAAATATATGATTCCCCACAAGTAAATCAATCAATAGGAATAAAAAAAACTAATGCAAAAAAATTAAATCAAAAGCAACATAAGAATTTTACTAGGTTTCCTCAATGTGAGGTACGCCCACGGGGTCGAAATCCGATTCCACTATCAACCATAAAGTTTTCAAACGACTACAAACGAGACACAAATGGTCTCACAAACCACTCTTAGGTGAATTCCAAACAATCACAAATAAACAAGATGAAAGATCTCACTAAATAGATGAACAAAAGTTTTCGAAACTAGGGTTGAAGAAAATCCAAAATAATAACTCAAATTAGAATCGAAAATTGAACCAGACAAACAAATAGCACTATTGCTTGTTTGCCCAAGCAATACATTGCCACACTTTGAATATGCACCCAAGAAACCAATCACGCAACAAACTTGGTATGGCGCTTGTTTCGGAAGATGAATTTTTGGTTTTTTTCTCCTAAAAGACAAATTGGTTACAAAACCAAAAAAAACAAATCTAAGCAAAATATCACATCAAACCCCATAAACATTTCATTTTTTCTTTCACAAATATCACATCCAACCACAAAAAAACCCAACTATCTTCCCAAACACAAAAAAAAAAAAAAAAAAAATTCTCCAATAATATCCTACAACTGCACCTACGGAAGAAACAATATATATATAATATTAAATCTTAGGCTTTTTTTCAAAACCCTCGCTGCTACCAAATTGATTATAAAATATGCATTGGGCCTCCAAAAGTTAGGTATAATATATAAAATATATTATACCCAAACCAAACCAAATTAAAATTCTTTTAACAAACCAATTGGGTCTCATACTCCACTAAGGAGATATACCCAACATCACTTTCCTAGCTTTTCTTTCCTTAGCTCTCTACCTCATCTTCAATTCTTAGCACAAAAGTGGGTTTCTCTCTCTACACCCTTGAGCTCTCTCTAACTCACATTCTCTTGCTTCTTCTCTTTTCCCTTTGTGTTTCTCTGGAGCTTCTTCAAAAGTTCTAGCAAATTGAATTCTTCTTCAACAAATAATTGAGCCCTCAACTCTCTCTCTCTCTCTCTTCTTCTCTTTTCTTTTTTCTTTTTATTTATTTATTTATTTTTTTTACAATGACTAAACTCAATTAGGTTAGACACACACACACACCTCACTTCTTGTCTTCAACATAGCACACATATATACACACTATCACAAAAAGCTCTAGCACAACATCCTCATACACACACACACACAGATTTCTCTGTACACACAAAATTCTCTACACACCCATCTCCAAATACGCCCTCAATTCTAGATCATTCCATAATTCAATTTATGATTAGGATTGATTTAATTAAGCAACAGTTAATCCAAATAAATCTTGATTAACACATAGTTAAGTTAATTATAACTAATCACAAATCCTACATAATTTAATTAGTCTAATTTGACTTCCATTAAAGCCCAATTAATTATATTTAAATTTATCAATCTGAATCAAATTTTTAATCAAACTTCCAAAACAAATATCAAATTAAATTTATTTTCATCATCCATTTTGGCTTCTCACATTATTAAGGCTTTCAATTTCAGATTAACTCAAGATTTTCATCAATAAATTACATATTCATTTGAGCACCTCGTAAATAAATTTAATTCATAATAATCTTCAATCCTCATAACTGAATTAACTCCAGTTCAAACCCAATTAACCAAATCTCAATTTTATAAATCTGAATTGAATATTTAATTAAACTCCTATATGGTCCGATACTTGAAATATGGTCCGATATTCGAAATTAAAATAATTCAATTCACCATTTGTACTTTCTTGAGCCATTTAGACTTTCAATTTTTAATTCCAAAATAAATCTTCAATAGAGTCATATACGAATCAATCTCAATAATTTTCATAAATCTCAGATTAAATTAGAATAATTGGAAATTAAAATTCGAATCTCTTTAATTAATTAAATTCTAATCATTATACATAGTGGGGTCGTCACAGCTTCCACCCGGACTTCCGAAGGACAGCCTTTGTTTCCATTTGGATTTCCGAGGAACAACCCTTGTTTCCATTAGTGCGGGCTTCGAGTATCTTTCTTGTTGAAATAGAGTGTGTACTCTTACTCAGACTTTCGAAGAACAGACCTTGTTTCCATCAGTGCGAGCTTCGAAGATCTTTCTTGTTGAAGCAGAGTGTGTGCTCCCACTCAGACTTTCGAAGAATAGACCTCGTTTCCATCAGTGCGAGCTTCAAGGATCTTTCTTGAAGTAGATTGTACTCCTACTCAAACTTTTGAGGGACAGCCTTTGCTTTCATTGGTTGTTGAAGAAGAGTGTGTATATCCACTTGGACTTCCGAAGAACAATCTTTACTTCTGTTAGTACAAGCTTGGCAGAATCGGTTGCCTGTCAGAAGAGATCTTTCTTGCCAAAGTAGGGCGTATGCTACTTTCAGACTCCTGAACGACAGTTTTGGCTTCCGTTCAAACTTTCAAGGGCCCCGAGGTAGTGATTTTGGTACAAGAATTCATTTGTCGAGTGTACAAGATTCAAATGGGTTATTTTCTCACGGATTACAATATTCAGTACTAAAGACCCAGTTTATAGAAGGCTCTAACTCTGGATAGAGTAAGTTTAGTAACAAATTTCAGGGCCCGAGATCCAAAATATTTTTATTTGAAGAACATAGTTCCCATTTGTAGTGAGATTCAACAGATTATTATACAAATTGCAAGAATGCTCCTTCCAAGTCAATGTTCATAGCCTAATCAGAATAGGAGATTCAAGTTTCAATTCCAAAAAAAAAAAATCATTTAAGCAAGTCCCATAGTATATCTCAAAATTGCAAAGTCCAATCAGAATGAGAGATTCTGAAAAGTGTTTTTTCTCCACAAAAAGGCTTCCTCCAAAATAAAAATATACTTACCCATAGACTTATAGAAACAATAAAGAGGTTGAAGACCAAAAGTAGCATATACAGGTGGCAGAATAGTGAGGCAGACCAACATCGCGCTGAATCAGCGATGTGGTCAGTGTGGACTGGTCACAGCTGGAACCAGCAGTGGTGGATTTCAGTGGGCAAGAAAGGGTATCAACAGACTGACGCTGCGTTGAGTGGGCGACGTGGTCGTCACTGGTCAGTTACGATTGGGCATGAGACGCACAAGCCGCGCAACTTGAAGTGGTCATGCGCAGGACAACGCCGTGGTTGGTTCTCGTGTAGGCTGACAACGGCTCCTGAAGTTGCACCAACGGGCAGAGTTGGCGACAGTGTGTAGCTTTGAGGGACTTTTGGGAGCAAAAGCTTCTTTCTTTTGTTATATTCTTGTATAGCCAAGGGCTTGAGTTAGGCTCACTTTTGTGTAACCAAGCAATGACATAGAAAGATGTAAGCCTATAGGGCATTTGACTAGTTATTCAGTTTCAATCCTCTTATCGTTGTAACACATGTTGTAGATTCAGGATGAATATTTGTGAATGTATATCGCATGTGTTAACTTTTGTAGACGAACCTTGATGAATAAAAGTATTTTATTTCTATTATCCTTTCGCTTATGAGTTGGATTTATTGCATTATTTTGGGGGCGTTACAAACACAAGAGAAAAAGAAAAAAAACACGATATTCATCTCAAGTTTGGATCCTGATTAATGGGGTAAAACTATTCTTTCTTAGGTTTCTTCACTTGAAATCAAGAGTCCCTTCATCACAAAACCTTATTGACACCCAGATGGTTGATTTTATTGATATTATGACAATGTGGAAGTGCCAGTACATATCACGGAAGACATTCCCATTTACCGAGTGGAGGTGGTGTGGTTATGTTTTGGTATTGAGCTGAGTGGTTGGAAGTTCGAGCACCACATGCAACTGCAGTACCCATGGTTGTTTCCAATTTAAAATCCCGATAATAAGGTCCTTTATTTTGTTATTTTCTTTTTCTTTTTCTTTTGATGTACAAGTGAGCTGATCATGACCCAATTCTAACCTGCTTTGTTATAGAGGGTTAGGCCTAGGGGTGTAAATTTGGCTCGGCCCGGCCTATGTCGGGCCTCGTGGGCTCTTGCCAAAATTTGGGCATGCTTAAGCAAGTCCACGGGCCATAAAATTAGTCTCAGGCCTAGGGGGTATTCAGCCTTGGCGGGCCGGTGGGCTTGGGCGGGCCTGATTTTTTTTTTTTTATCAAAATTTTATTATTTTCCACAATAAAGAACACTGGGTCTCAGTCAGGCTGAGCCTCGAGCGAGTCTTGAACAGGCCGATAGGCCAGGCTTCAAAATGATAGCCCAGGGCTAAGGCTAGGGTCTCGAACTAGGCTTTAGTCCAGGCCCAAACGGACCTAAATTGACTGAGCCCACCACGGGCTGTGGGCAGGCTTCGGGTCGCCCACGGGCCGGAGGCCATTTTTACACTCCTAGTTAGGCCCAACTCAACTATAGAACTAATAAAAGACTATACCCATGATGACTAATATAAAATTTTCCTTATTATATTTTTTTAATAGTACGCATATCCTTTACCTTAATGCTGCTGCTGTTGTTTTTTTAATCATTGTTCTAATACCACTTTGTTTTGACCCATTTCGGTGCCCAGGGTTGGATTCGCAACTAGTTAAATTCTAAAATTTCTAAAATTAGTTTGAAGTAACTAAATTAAATAACGCAGCAAAATGAAATAAAAGATTTAGATAAATATCTGAAGCGTACATGTGAATTATCATTTATGTAACAACCTGAAGGGTTTTAATAGCTATAAGCACATGGTAGAATGATAAATATTATACTAAGAGCATAAGGGTATATAAATCACTATGGATAATTATTTAGGCTAAATAATAAATAGTTTGGTTCGAATAAATTATTTTAAACAATAGACATATAATATAAAAATCGTATATGCAAAACAATCATAACCACTAGGGCTGTGCAAAATATCGCCGAAACTGCCAAAACCGCACCGAACCAAGCCGAACTGCATTTTTTTTTTGTTCTGGCGGGGCGGAGCGGGGGTTTTGGTTGTAGCGGGTCAGCGCGGTTGGCGGTTCTAAATAGCCAACCCGCTTGACTAACCGACCCGACCCACCATTATATGCAGAAATCCAGTAACTTTAATAAGCTACCAAACGAATTGTAAATACTTTCACACACACACACACACACACACACACACACACACACACACACAATCAATTCACAACTAAACCTAATACACAACTCCAAAGACATCTCATTCAACTCTCTGTCTGCCTCTTGTTGCTCCTCGTATCTGCCGCTACGTTGCCAATCGCCATCGTTGCTACTAGTGTTGCCGATTGTCGCCGCCACCACTAGCCCTACCGGTCACCATCGATCGTCTCCTCTTAGATCGCCTCACTGCTCGTTGATTTGGTAAGTTTCTTTTTCTTTCTCTTCTCTCTTTCTCTCTGCCGGTTGAAGCACTGCCCCGTGGTTCACACATATATGCAAACAGATTTGTGCATTAGGGATCTTCCTATTTTATTTTTCTATAAAATGTGTACCTACCTTGAAAAATTTACTTGTAAAAGTTCTTGACTGTTATGCTTTTATTCATATATATGGTCATGAAACTTTATATGGGACTATAAGTGCATATGTTTATATTGATAATTTTTATTTTTATATATTATCATTGTAAATTTTTTATTTTGTAATAAATAATGGGCAAGGAAAACACAAATGATGGCTGTTTTGATAGTGGAAACCCTCCCATACCAGTCCAAGTTAATTTGGTTTTAAAGTTCTTGAGGTTAGACTTCATTTTTATTCTTGAATATATATATTTTTGTAATGTTATATTAGAAAAATATTTTAATTTTTACTATTTTAGTTAATTTATAAATTAGATCATTTTATTTTTTGATTCAAGTTCTGTAATTTGAATTATATTTTTTATAAACTGCCAATCCACCCGAACCGCCAAGACAAATCCATCATTATTTACCAGCCGAACCACCGGTTTTTGGAAAGAAAAATGACAATTTCTAATGATACTTTTATCAATCTGCCACTCGCTGTATGATTTCTATTTTTCTTCTAAACCGCACTGACCCGACCCGCACCGCACCGCACCGACCCCTAGTAACTACGGTACAGAATAGAACAGAACAGAGGGTCAATAAATCCATGACAGATAGTGGGTCATGAAGTGACTAATCATATGGTCAATAATTATTTGAGTCCCCCAAGGTATGGGACCGTCAGAGGATTACTAAAATGACAATTTAGAGAGCCAATGGTTATTTAAGTATCACTACGTGAGACTTCCGTGGTGATACTTATAAAAATAAATGTTATATACTCATCGTCAAATAAATTTCAAAATTTAAACAATTATATACATAGGTTTCAATTTTAAATAAGCAGACTTATAAAATGAATAACATAATTTTTTTTTAAAAAATAATTTACATAAAATAATTGATGACTACTCAAAATATAATGTAACTCTCCTCAATATTAATTCTTAACTTTAATTTCCGTTTCCAACTTACCCTTTTTGCTTACTATTTTCTTTACTTCCTCATTTTGTTTTTGCTCCATTGGAAGTAATTGAGACCCCTTAAACCCCCACTCTTGGGATTGGTGATTGAAAAATAAATACATAAATAAATTTAGCCCATCAAAAGCTAGTGAAGATCGTGAAGACGACCCCAGTGAACGTCCGGATCTTTTTCCTTGCTCCATTGCTACATCCTCACTCCCCCCCTTATACACACAGTAGGGGTGAGCAGCGGATATACTGATCCGCTAAAATCGACCGAACCGAACCGATCCGCCGTATTTTGGACGGATGCGTGATGACGAGCGGACGGTTGCGGATTGATTTTCTCCAATCCGCCAATTTGGCGGACGGATGGCAGATTTGAGATTTCTTTGGCCGCAATCGAACCGCCAAACCGCGAGCACCCCTAATAATTTATAAGACTTTATGTTTTCAATTTGTTTAAATATTTTGTTTGTGTTTTCAATTGAAAAAGAGTTTAAATATTCTGTTGAAAAAAAGTTTTCAACTTGAATATATTTTTTGAATTGAAAAAAATAAACGTATTATTTATCTATATTTTTTGGTTTTTAAATTTAACTCTAAAAATAATAAATATAAAATATGATATATGCTGGTTGGTTTTTGTTTTCAAAAACATATATAGATGTAACAATACAGAGACATACAATATCTACTAATGCCTTGTTCATGGTTTTGGTGGTTTGAATTGTTATTATATTTTAAGAACCACAAATTGTAATACTTTATGTGGATGAATCATGTTGTGATTGTAATATGTGGATGAGTCATGCAGTTATTGTGATATTCTAAAGTTTCAAACTTTCTTTTTTTGGATGAGACATACAGTAATTGTAATAGTTTTTTAGGTCATTGACTGTAATACTTTTTTTCCTTTTTTTTTTTTTTTTTTTTTTTTTTTTTGAGGAAGTGCACAAGTTGAATTATATTGAAAATTTATAAAATCTTAAACCGCCAAACCAATTCGCATCCATCCGCCAAACCGCTAATCCGCTCAATTCATATCCGCCGGATTTGCGGACAGATGCGGATTGATTTTTTCCAATTCGCCAATTTGACAGATAGATGACGAATTGAAGATTCTGTAACCGCAACCGACCCGCGCCCACCCCTAACACACAGTCCCAACCCGCTGATTCGCCAATCCCAATTTTCTCTTTAATTATTGCATCCACAGGTGGCGTACTGGGATGCCTCCAATCATGCCATTTCTGCCTACCTTCATTAGATGATTTCCAAGTCATTTGCCACATTTTAATTCTACCTTGGCCCTTAATAACTTAATAATCCCACAGTTAGGCTTTTGATTTGGCCCAATTAATATATTAATTATATGGTTATGTTTTGATAAAATTAATGCCTCTTAATTCAAATTATATTACATTTTAACACATGCAATTATAAAATTAAATATATCCTATTATTTTATTTTACTTTCTACTAGTGTTTCACCCATACTATGCACAGGTTGTGTTTATAATTATTTATATATATAATGTATATATTTATTTTGGAATATAGAAAAAAGAATATAACAAATGCAGCATATCTTCAATTAATTATTTTATGTTTGCTTATGGGCAAAATTTATAACTAAATTAAGGAACAATTTATTCCTAACGACATTTTTTTACTTTTATATAAATATTTAAAAAAATAAATCTGAAAAAGATAGTCAATATAAATGTTATACATTAAGTAAAAAAATGTAGTTAGCAATTATGCTTACATAAATTTACTATATTTTTAATTTCAAATTAAAAAAAAAAAACTATTTTAAAAGCATTTTATTTAGCTAGTACCAAATAGAATTTTCTTAGCAAAAAATTATAAAATTTTGTTACAAATTTTCAAATGTCTATTGCTAAGCATTTTATTCTACTTATTTGTTTGTTTGCTTGCTTTGGGAGTTTTGATATTTAATCTTTGCTCCACATTCGTCATATTGTTTTATTTATTTTTCTTCTTCTTGTTTCATTTTCGCATGATACTTCTTTCATAGTACATCTCCGAGTGTATTAGTGAAAACATCATACATTTAAAATGTACAAAATTACAATATATAGAAAAAAATTAAAGTAATTGCTCAAAACTAAAACTACTTTTAAAAAAAAATAAAAAATAAAAACAAAAATGAAATTGTTTGAAATAAAAAATGATTTATTTATTTATTAATTAATTTTTAAAAATAAACTTTTAAAGAAAACAATATATTAAAAAAAGTACAGAAACCAAAGATAAAATATAATATAAAAAATAAATGAATTATAGGATTTTAAAGAAGTAAGACTTATAAATAAATTTTGTTAAATCCTATCTATTCATATATTTTTTGTGTATGTTTTTTTGCACTTTTAATCTCGATTGAAATAGTTTGTACTTCTAGCATTAGGTCCATCTAATGGCTTTAGCAAAAGTATATGTAATAAATTTTATAACACAAAACACAAATAATTTCGAGACAAAGTATCCAAAAATAAATAAAACAACGTTCAATGATGATGTAGAAGCACACCTGACGTTTTAATTGAATGTAAAACTAGATAAATTGCCATAAAAGAGGAAGACAACATTTATTTTTCATCACAATAATTATATAACTCAATATATAATTTTAATGTCTCGCATTATTTTACACGTCCAATTATCTATCAATATTAGAATGAATACATAAACCAAAAAAGGGAAACATTTGAGAAAATAAAGCGATGTGGTTTGAGACCTTTCAATTGCTGAATTATATTAATTAATAGTTATTAGGTTTCAATGGTTGGACTTCTAATATTTGTCAGTCATTAAAGCTGAATTTTTTGGTTTCATCTATATTCACTTGATAATTTGAGAGTGGACACGTGACAAGCTTTTACACAAATACTTGACACATTTCTTGAGCATTATTAATGAAATGTATAGTGTAATTTTTTTTTTCTCTCTTTTTTTTTTAAATTTTTAAAATTTTAAATTTTTTTTTGCAACCTATTATTTTTTAATAAGAATTTATATTTTTTTTAAATATTTTTTTAATATACTAATTATTTATTACAGTGTAATTTTTTTTTTCTATTTTTTTCCTGCAATTGCAATATGTTATTTTTTTAATAAGAATTTATATATGTTTTAGATATTTTTTTAATATACAAATTATTTTTTTTAGATTTTAATGAAATGCACAGTGTAATTTTTTTTCACAATTGAAACCTGTTATTTTTTAACAAGAATTTATATTTGTTTTAAATATTTTTTTAATATAAAAATTATTATTTTTAGAATATAATGAAATGCACAGTGCAATTTTTTTTTTCACAATTACAACCTGTTATTTTGTAATAAGTATTTATATTTATTTTAGATATTTTTTTAATATATAAATTATTTTTTACAGTGTCATTGTTTTTCTTTTTCTTTTTTCGCAATTGCAACCTGTTATTTTTTAATAAGAATTTATATTTATTTTAGATATTTTTTTAATATAAAAATTATTTTTTTTAGATTTTTTATAAAAATAATTTAACAATCCCATCACTAACCATAGTGTATAGGATAAGTTGAAAATTGTGTGGTAGTAGGTATGAGAGAAGTAAAAAAGGCTTATACGTTGAGAGAAGTTAATAAATGTTGAGTTTTTTTTTTTTAAATCGAAAAATTAGAATATTAACATTGAGATATTTGAGCTCCTACAAGACTTATTGGTTAGTAACCCTCTTTTTCTTATATAATATATTAGTGGTAACCCATGCTATACACGGCATGTAAAAAAATTAATAATATATTTTTATACAAAATAATATGAATTGTTAAATTTTTATATGCAAATCATGAAAACAAAGAAAATTGAAATTTACAATTTAAGTCCCACAATTTTATCACAATTTATTTATTATTTTTTAATTTGTCACAAAATTTAATCATGTAACTTTCAAAATTGTAAACTTAGGTGAACTATATACCAAGCAATTTGAGTCGAGCTTAAATTTTTTTAAAGATTAACCAACATGGTTTTTAATTAGGTAAGGATCTATGTAGAAATTCAAAAAATTAAATTAAATTTGAGTGGGCTTTGACAGAAACACCAAATAACCTAAGCAACCAAAACAAAATTATACATATAAATATATAAATTATTTGCTAATTTACTTTTTTTAATTATAAATAAAATTAATTAAAAATATAATATTAATGAACAAAAGAAAAAGAAATATACTTAAGATTTCTAATAGAATTTTTTTTGAAAATATTTAAAAAATACATCTTTTAGAAAGGGATCATCGAATAAAGGGTTGTTTGGCAAGTGCATATTAGCTCACTTTTTTATTTTTTATTTTAATCTTTTTTTGATAACACCACATGTTTAGTTTTTTATATATCTTTTCGTAAAAAGTAAAAAAGTATACTTAATTATCTTTTTTGAGCCACATCACATCTCTTCTTTTTTGTACATATTTTCATAAAAAGTAAAAAAAATACCCAAACTACCACTAAGTTAATATTAAAAAAAATTACTTTTTATAATGGCCTAAATAATTTAAATATAATTTTTTAGAAATTCTTTTTAATTTAAAAATTATAATAAAATATTAAATAAAATAAAAACAAATTTCTTACAAAATAAAGTATTTGAATAAAAAAAATGTAAGAAGAAAATTTAATGTGGTATTTTTATTTAATCTAAAAATAATTCTAAATTAATAATAAATTATCACCTATAACCCTATTTTTTTTAAATAAAAAAAAGTTTAATGAACTATCACTTTTAAGGGGAAAAAAAATTAATGTTTCTTTCTAATTTATTTTTAAAAAAATAATTTTTTAACAATTTGAGCCAAAAATATCTTTATTCTTTATTTTAATTTCTTTAATTGACAATTGAGATAATAAAATTAAATAAAATAAAAAAATCTAACAAAATCCACTATGTTTGGTAAGTACCAAAAAAGTTATATTTTGTTCTTTGCCAAGAAAAAAAAATTATATTACAAAATATTATTGTTCAAGTCCTTATAGTTTAGAATGATATAATTGTTTTTATAAATTTTTAAAAAAATGAAATTAATAGCGATTAATAATTCGAACACATGTGTTTAAAACAAATTATATTTAGACCAATAATATTATGATACATTATTATGACACATATGAATATTGATCTCATTCTAATTGTAGTAATATAATGTGAAGAAGAATTTAAATTTGAAATTTTATTTTATGATTTAATAAAGGATGCAAAATTTAAGAAATGAATATTGACCTCAATCCAATTATAGTAACAATTTAAGTAAGAATCCAAATTTGAAATTTTATTTTAAGAATATAAAATTAATTTTATAAACCAATCATATTGTAACATGTATTAACAAAAAATTTTAAAAAAAATAAGAAAAAAGAATTACAATTTTCAACCTTATTGAAATGACAATATTTTGCAATTGTAATAGTATATAGATATATAGATAAATTATGGAATAGATCATTATTTAAAACTTATATATTATGGGATAAATCATTATAATTTCAAATTTAAATTAATGGAGTGTTTTTCATATTTAATGCCCCTCAAATTTGAATTTTGAAATGAATTAATATACTTTCTATTTTTTATTTTATATATTTGATATACTTTCCATTTAAAAGTTATAAATCAAGAGATATTAATTAATTATTATTATTATTATTTTATTTTATTTGCTTGAATGAGAGCTATAGAGAATTTTTTTAATTATTTAAAATCAAAAAATTAGAAATTTTAGTTTGAAATATTGGAACTCTCACAAGATTTGTGGTTAGAAACCCACTTTTACTTATATGATAGATAGATAGATAGATTTAATAAGAATTTATATTTATTTTATATACTTTTTTAATATACAAATTATTTTTTTTAGATTTTTTTTTAAAAAAAATTTAACAATCACATTACTAACCATAGTATATGAAAGAAGTTGAAATGGGTTTAACAGTAGGTATGAGAGAAGTCAAAAAGATTTGTGAGTTGAGCGAAATTAATAAATGCTGAGATATTTTTTTTAATAAAAAAATTAGAAAATTAAGATTGGGCTATTAGAGCTCCCACAAGGCTTGTGGGTTAGAAACTTCATTTTCCTTATATAATACTAGCCTATCACCCGTGCTATGCACGGAATAATTATAGATATTTATATTTATTTTAGATTTTTTTTAATATATAAATTATGTTTTTAAAGATTTTTTATAAAAATAATTTAACAATCTTATCACTAACCATAGTGTATGAGAAAAGTTGAAAAGGGTACTGCAGTAACTATACACGGATTGTATCTATAATTATTTGTATGAGGAGATTTTAAATGCTGATCAGGAGATTTTGACCAAATCAATAAATACTGAATTTTTTTAAAAATAAAAAATAAAAAATATAGAAAATTCAGATTGGGATATTAAAACTCTCATAGGTCTTGGGGGTTAAAAATCCCTTTTTGCTTAATATATAGTATAAATATATTAACATATTGGAGCCTCCACCCGGCTTGTGAATTGTGATTTTTAAATGTTTTTTTTTTAAATGTCTTTTTTTTTTATATTATATTAAAGTTTAATATTTTAATAATAATCATATGTTTTGGAATTTTCAAGGAATTAAATGTCTTTTTTTAAAAATGATATTATATTAAAGTTTAATATTTTGATAATAATCATATGTGTTGGACTTTTCAATAAATTTTTTTTATGCTTGTTCTTAATGCATTAAAGTGTTATTATGAGGGATAATAATCATGTGTTGGGACTTTTCAAGGAATTCATATGTGTTGGATTTCAAAGAATTTTTTTTATATTTGTTCTTAATGCCTTAAAATGTTATTATGATGGTAAGACTTGAGAGTTGGGAAAAGTTAATAAATGCAAAGATTTTTTTTTTAAATAAAAAAATCAGGAAATTTAGATTGGGAGATTGGAGCTCCCACACGGCTTGAGGTTAAAAACCCCATTTTTCTTAATATATAGTATAGACTAGCATATTACCTGTGCTATGCACGAGATTAAATTTAAAAATAAAAAAAAAACTATTTATATTGTGTCAAATATATTTATAAATTGGAAGCATAAAATATATGTAATTTTAAAAGAAAATATTGACATTGCATAATTAAAGTAATAAAATTAAGAATTTATTTTATTTGTTCGAAATTCATTGAATAAGTAAAACAAAAAAATAACTAAAATCTAAATTGTTATGGACTTTCCATTAGCATTCCTGCCACTACAACAAAAAACACTATTGGCGACTAAAAGGACAAGTTTCGTCGCTGAAAGTAGTGGAATTGGCGACTAAAATGGATTTAGTCGCCAAAAATGGTCACTTTTGCCGACTAAATAATTTTGGTCGCCGAATGCAATGGTTTTAGCGACTAGAAGTTTGTTTAGTCGCCAAATATAGGGGTTTTCGCGACAAAAAAAAATTTAGTAGCTAAAGGTTATGATTTTTGGCGACTAAAACCATTTAGTAGCCAAACGTTAAGGTTTTGGCGACTAAAAACCATGTTAGTCACTGACTGTACCTGTTTTGGCGACTAAAAAGCACTTTCGTCGCTGAAGGTCAAGATTTTTCGTTACTAAAAAAAATTAGTAGCTGAAAACGGTCAATTGGCGACTAAAATTCACTTTTGTAGCCAAAAGGTGAGCTTTTTATGCGGAACAAATGTTTTTAGCGACTGTTAATTTTTTTAGTAGCCCAAAATCGTACAATTGGCGACTAAATCTATTATTTAGTCGCCAAAAGTGAGCTACAATTTTTTTTAGGAAATAATTTATTTTTTACATAAATTATGTTGAATATATATAATTATATTTATATATATAGTGTTGTATTAATACCGGTCAAACTAATATATAAATAATATAAGTTGCACATATTTTCACATGATGGTTAAGTGGCAAAGTGGAGCGTACTGTGGTGTGAAGGTTTCGATCATGCAGGTCATAGGTTCGAAACACAGGAGGGCGGGTGCTCAGGCATAGAAGGAAATTTTTATTTTTTTTCAAAAATGCTTTTGGCGACTAAAGAGTTTAGTCGCCGAAAGGTATAGGCTTTGGCGAAAACAAGTTTAGTCGGCAAATGATTAATTAAAAAAAAAAATAAAATAGTATTGGCGACTAAACGTTTAGTCGCGAAATGTGTAATTTCCAAAAATGGAATTTCATTTGGCGACTAATTCTTTCGTCGCTGAAGACATTCAATATTGCCGACTAATTGGATTTTTAGTCGCCAAAGGTATCCCCGACCATTTATTGGCGACAACACCGGCGACTAAAAGTTTTTGTCGGGAAAAATGGAAAATCGACATTTGGCGACTAAAACAGGACTTTTGGCGACTAAAACTTTAGTTGCCAAAAGTGTTTTTTTTTTGTAGTGTGCATTGTCAACATGATAGTTAGTATTATAATTAATGAACAATACATATATTATGTATTTATAAAATGTTGTAAAGTAAAAATGTTATACTTACAATTTTTTTTTTTAACCTTTTAAAAGGTATAGACATTCTTCTGACCAATCTACATTTAAAAAAAAAAAACCGTTAAACTAACTATAATCACATTTTCCTCTTCGTGAGTGTTTATATTTATCTAACTTCAATCATATTAAAAAATCAAATTATAATTTTTTTTTTTGGCTAGACCAAATACAAATCAAAAAAGGAAATAACTTCAATCATACAAATCACAAATGTTTTTATGCTATCTAGCTACAATCATATTTTTTTCATAATAAAAAAAAATTATAAAGAAGAACCATTAAAACGATTAAATCACATTAAAAAAAAGAATCATCGAACAAACTACAATCACATCACATTTTTCTCATAATAAAAAAAATAAATGAAAAAAAATAACTATTGAACTAATTACAATACAATCACATTAAAAAAAAAGAATCATTGAACAACTACAATCATATCACATTTTTCTCATAATAAAAAAAATAAATGAAAAAAAAAAGAATCATTATATTAATTACAATACAATCACATTAAAAAAAAGAACTATTGAACTAACTATAATCACATTAAAAAAAAGAACTGTTGAACTAACTACAATCACATTTTTCTCTTTGTGAGTATTTATATTTATCTAACTTCAATCATATTAAAAAATCAAATTATCATTGTTTTTTGGCTAGACCAAATACAAATAAAAAAATGAGATAACTTCAATCATACAAATCACAAATATTTTTATGCTATCCAACTATAACCATATTTTTTTCATAATAAAAAAAATAATTGTAAAGAAGAACCATTAAAACAGTAAATAAAACCATTAAATCATATAAAAAAAACTATTAAACAAGCTACAATCACATCACATTTTTCTCATAATAAAAAAATAAATGAAAAAAAAAGAACCATTGAGCTAACTACAATATAATCACATTAAAAAATAGAACCATTAAACAAATTACAATCACATCACATTTTTTCCATAATAAAAAAAATTGAAAAAAAAGAACCATTAAACTAATTACAATACAATTTCATTAAAAAAAAGAATCATTGAAATAACTACAATCACATTTTAAAAAAAAAATTTGTTTAACTAACTACAATAACATTTTTCTCTTTGTGAGTGTTTATATTTATCTAACTTCAATCATATTAAAAAATCAAATTATAATTTTTTTTTTTTACAAATCACAAAATGAGATAATTTCAATCAAAAGAACCATTAAAATAGTACACAAAAGAAGAAATTACTAAACCAAATACAAATTATAATTTTTTTTTTTTGGCTAGACCAAATATATCAAAAAATGAGATAACTTCAATCATACAAATTATAAATTTTTTTATACTATCTAATTACAATCATATTTTTTTCGTAATAAAAAAAATAATTGTGAAGAAGAGCCATTAAAATAGTAAATAAAACAATTAAATAATTATGATGGGGTTTTGACCAAATCTCCCAAAAGACATGGGATTTGGAAAAATTAATAAATATTGAGATTTTAAAAAAAAAAAAAATTAGAAAATTAGGAATGGGATATTGGAGCTCCCACAAGGCATGTGGCTTAAAACCCCCTTTTGCTTCTAAATAAGTGTACTTTTTGACTTTTTATAAAAAGATGTGCAGAAAAGTAGAGAGGAGATGTTGATTGATGTGACCTAAAAAAAATAAAAAAATAAAAAAATGGGGTAAAATAGGTTATGCCAAACCAACCCATAATATAGATATAGATAAATAGGTTAGATTTATTTATTTATTTACTCATTTATTTTAAATTTAATTAATTAAACAATTAGGGTGTCACACAATCATCCGCTTGTTCATTCAATCATCCTTTTTTATCTCTCTCATTATTCTTTTAATTTTTTTTTCTTTATCCGTCTCCCTCGTTCTTCTTTTAATTTTTATTTTCTCTACACTTGGCAATTTTAAAGTTCTCTTTATTGAGGTAGAAGAAATGTCAATACAATCGTTAATACAATCCTTACTAGCACGCTCGTATTTATGATATTTTTATTCATAGAAAAAATAAGCCAATACTAACATTTGAAAATGACTACATAAGCCCCTCGTGATTTGTGGATGGCTGTGTACCGTTAGACCCAGGGGCGGAGGTACTTGGGAACCAGGGGGGTCACGTGCCCCCCCTGGATTTTAGACCTTTTTTTTTTCTTTACAAATATAAATAAAATATTTTAAATAAAAAATTATAAAAATATTATTAGAGTGAATTATCAATGACATTTTAAAAATTATAAGAACAATAATTGTTATTTTGATTGAAAATGAAGAGACTACCATAATATCTATAAAAACTTTATAAAATTTTTTGAATGTAACGGTGATGTCATTATTATTGACATGCAAGTATAAATAATCTCACTATAAAAATATGAAATTTATTGGATTGTTAGTTACATTTGATATGGAGGTTTACTCTCTATGTGTTTATTACTATTATTTGGTAGTATCACATACTAATGATGACGTGGTATTATCATTATATTGAATTTTTAATCAAATTTTGTATAAAAAAATAATTTATCATTATATAATTTAGGATAAATTACAAATACACCCTATGAGATTTGCTTAAAATATAAATTGTCCCTATTGTTTGGAAAATTACAAATACCTCTTTGTTAGTATTTTTTATTTAACAGAATTAACTAAAAAAATAAAATTCATAATTGATCTTCTATACAATAATAAAATTACCTAAATTATTAATTGAAATATATTTCTAATATCATTAAAAACTGTTAATTGACTTGATGATTCATTAATTAAATGAGCTATTTGTTATGAAATTAGAAACCTCATGGGGTAGAATGTAATTTCCAAAATTACAAGGGCGATTTGTATTTTAATCAAACTTCAGAGGTGTATTTGTAATTTACCGTGTAATTTATTTTAAGACTTATATCCATATTTTTTTATATTATTCATGATACACTAGTTATAAATAACATTATTTTTTTGATATTTCTCGAAATCAATTATAAAAACTTGCGTAAAATATTTTTGTAAAAATTTTCGATATTGTAATTAATAAGTGCCCATTCTAATTTAATTTTTTAGCTCCGCCACTGGTTAGACCTGTTAATAATTTAATAAAAAAGACTAAAATATCCTTATATTTTCGTCGTTTTTTTGAAAGGTAAAGTGTACTTTAACCTTCTATGCTTTACTTCAACCCCCTTATGTCTGTTACGTATTTCATACTTGTTGTTAAGTTTGACTAAATATTTAACAGTGAATTTCAATCAACAAATTACGTGAAATTATATAATTATTTTTAAATATTAATGGGATAAATCGAACATGACCGAAATCACAGGTAAAGTGAAATTTGCCTCGAATTTTATTAATTTGTTTGTAGTTTTAATTGATTATTTCTTTGACTTGTAATTTTTTGCATAGTTTACATTTGTTTTTAAATTTTTACATAATTGGGAAAAAAAAAGTGTTAAATTACATTAAGACAACAGGTGTACGTCACGTGCAACGACGATCCAGTAATTTAAGTGGAAGCAAAACCCAGTGGACGACGATAATACAAATCGACGAGAGAGAGAGAGAGAGAGAGAGAGAGAGAGAGAGAGAAATCGAAGAGAGAGAGTGAGTGATCGGAATTGCTTAATTCGCTCATGAGAGCTGATTCTGCATCATTTCTGAAGCGGAGGAGACTCACCACAATCGATCCAATGGATTCAGAATCAGCTAAGGTTCTATTATTAAATTTTGGGTACATGTTTTATTGAATTTTTCATCAATTTTTTTTAAGTTTTTGTAGTTCGATTGATTTGGGTCCAATTTGGGTTTCTGATCATATTGGGGTTTGCCAAAGTTTCTTCAACGATGTTCTCCTGTGTTATAGTTGATGATCGAGGAGTAATGGTGGTGCCCCTTTTTTGCTGAACCAAGTTGGTTTTGTTTTTGATAATTGATTGAAGTAAACTTGGAAAAAAATTGGGTCTGATTAAACTTGGAGTAATAGCATTGTGTTTTGATGTGGGTAGTGGAAAAAACTGGGTTTGATTAAACTTCGAGAAAAAAATTTAGGTGGTTTGGTAAGGGAAATTTAGTCCAAACCCCTCCATTGGACTTTTTTTGGTGAAAAGAACAGTCCCATTTATTTTTCTTCATAGATCCCAAGGAGAAAACACATAATTGAGGAAGGACAAAATAAAATATATATTTTTTTATTTCTTAGACAATATTGTTAAAGTAACATGTTAGTGTCGGATAGAATAATTGTTAAATAGATTAACATGTTATTGTGAGACAGAATAACATGCTACTGTCAAATAGAGTAACATGTTACTGTAACTATTTACATAATTTCAACGGTAATAATTTTTTTTGTTTTATAAAGAATTTCATAGTCTAACGTGATCTTGATAAATCTTGACGAGAGAATTCTAAAAATATTTAATTTATTAAAAACTGTCATCTATATCAAAAGTTATATTATTTTAAAGTTTAATATTTTGATAATATTGATATTTATTGGACTTTTCAAAAAAAAAATTTTGTGCTTGTCTTTAAAACATTAAAATTTTATTACGAGGGGGTTTTAACCAAATCCCCCGTTTGGTAATAGCATTGTGATTTCATGTTATTCATTTTGAATTATTATGATTTCATGTTATTCATTTTGAATTATTAAAAACCAAATATATAAAAAGTTTCAAATTGCACATCACTTTAATCGAGAGGCGTAAACTGAACCTGAGTTTTTTGTGGGTTTGTTGGATTAAAAGTGCAAAATATGATGGAAAGTGAAAGCGAAAGAAAGTTTTATTTTCTTATATGCATTTGGTTAAAGACGAAATTTTATGAGGAAGTTGTAAGAAAATTGGGAAGTGATATAATAACTTGGCAAATTTTATGAGTAAACAAAATTTGTTGTATTTTTTTGTAAGAAACTGAAAGACGAGTTATCATGTTGATATTTAATTTTGTTGCACTTTCCAATATCCTCATGGAAAACAAATGAAACAAAAGGTTAAATGTTGTACCTAAAATTTATGTTTCTTTTAGTTTCTAGTTGCATGCGGTGGCACCTCTTTGTTGTGCTTTTCATTAAATTTTACTTACTGAAAAAGTTGTGGGTGCTTGAAATTATGGTGACTTTTGTTAGTTGATATCAGGCGAAGCTTGAAGCTGCAAAGCAAAAATGTGGACGAGAAATCCGTGTGTTTGAAACCTCGCCTGCTTCTCCAACGCCCAATGATGTGTCTGGTGGTGGTATGGACATTTTGTATTCCCGTATCCATTATCATAAAAGTCTAATAATTTAGAATATTTCTTGAGTGCCATGTTAAATATTTGATTCACTTTTTTTGGCAGAGGAGCCAGATGACTTCTATGAGTTCACTGCAGAGGATTATTATCGAACTTTGCCCAACAGAAAGGAAGGTAATATACACGATGATGACCATTATTTTAGAATTAGTTCATTTATCAGAAGAACAAATGATTTAGAAGTGGTTTTCCTTTCGGCTGAGGTGGGGTGGGGGGTGTTGGCTGTGCACTGTGCATGACACCTGTTGCAGGTTTTGGAAAGAAAAGACGTGGAACCAAGGAAGATGAAGTAGAAGATAAATGTGATTCCGTCTGGCAATATCCATTTACATTTATATCAGCAATGATAAAGGACATTCTGATTTTCATTTTTACTCATCGAGTGTCTTTCTCCTGCCCCCACCCCCTTCTTGTGCTGTATAGGAATTAGGAAATAAGGAGTGAATAAGACCCCGTTGTGGATATATTTGCATTGGCATATACACTAGTGTTACTCTTGGATACTAGTTTAATTGGTATCAACTGGAATTATGGGCAGATAAATTCTTGAAGACAAGAAAAATTCGAGAAGCTGAAGAAGCTGCTCGTAGATCAAAAATAACTAAGGTATATATTGCATCATTCTTCATAATTGAATTTTAAAAAATAATTTAAAATTAAAACTGGTTTAGACTTTCTTTTTTCTTTTTTCATTTTTTTGGGTGCGATCTAGTTTAGACTTTTATCTACAATATATTCTGATATTAGGCAAATTCGATGAGGGTTTAATGTCACATGAAGTTTTATCTGCTCATTTTGCATTATGCAGGCTGTGATGAGGGTACAATTCCCTGATAATTGCACATTAGAGGGCACTTTTCATCCATCAGAGACAATCCAGAGCTTAATTGATCTTCTTAAGAAAGTGATTGCCCAACCAGAACTACCATTTTATATATGTAAGCATTATTTAAATTGTTTTTTTAGAAATTTTTGGTTTTAATTTCTTACAGCCATATATCTAATATTTGTATATTTCAGATACTACTCCTCCGAAGAAGCAAGTGAAAGACATGTCCCTGGATTTTTATTCTGCTGGATTTGTTCCTGGTGCAATTGTGTATTTCTCTTATGACCAACTACCACAGGGTTAGTAAGTCAGTCCAATTTTACTTCTTTGAGATTTAGTTGCTTTGCAATACAATGGTCCACTTTAACCTTCCAATGATTCTGCTTTTAACATAGTTATGTATTGGCCAGGTTTTCAGCTATTCTTCTTGATAAAATAGCTTTACAATTTATCACCATGTCTTTTTAGTAGGGTCTATTGTGTTTGTTGCTGGCATGTTTGTCCAGCATTGCAACATTTATGCATTTAGTATGTTAAATTGTTAACCAACAACTCATCCAAAACGTGAACTGTTGGAGATGAGTAACATAACTAAGTATGAACTCAACATGCCCCTCACGTGTGACCAGACTCTCTTCCATAAGTGGGCCAAACACGTGCAAGTATTATAATTATGGGCTAAGTGGTGAGGTTCGAATACGGGTTCTGCTATTTGCTCTTATACCATGTTAAATTGTTAATTGTCAACTCATCTAAAAGTTTTAAGTTGTTAGAGAGAGGGATAACATAATTATTTATATCTTCGACATAATATCTACTCAACTTTATTGCTGAAGTGGAGCTGTTGACTGACCCTCGTTTTTCTGGGGTTTGTCATTGACTCACAATCTTGTCTGTCTCAGAGTTCCTCTTTGGAGTTGCTTCAAATATTCCATTAGACGTTTAGACCGTGTTTCTGAAAATATGCACCTTCTAGTTTAATATATGGGGATATATTGACACTCAAAAATGTTTTATTTACCAAACATGAAAACATTTTACTTCAGAAAGAAAAGGATTTTAGTTTGTGTTCAGTACTGAACATTATGGATCTATAGGACAGTCCTTCCATACCATTTCTCAACAAAGACTGGTGAACCTAAGTTGCTACACTCCAACGCATTCGACGAGTATATTATGCATTTGATCGATATACTCTAGATGGTCAATACCTTAATCTTTTCAAATCTCCATCTTTGGTACCTAGGCATTATGTACATTCGTTCATAATTATTGCTGCACATTTTTCCAAACATGGGCATATTTTTACTTCTTGGAATTAGAATTGGGCTTGAGGTGAATATCTGAGTTGATTCTAATTCTCAAAAAGGAAGCAATTGGCACGGATGTTACTCCCTTCAGTGTTTTCCTTTATGCAATGGTATCAATGCCGTAGATTTAGTCTGGTGCTGTGGTTTTTGTCTTTTCCAAGGAGATGATTGTCCTGCTGTTTCAGGTCCATTCCTTCAAGAGGATATATTGTCTTTGAAAGGTTTGGAACTCATCCCTGAAAAGGAGGAGGAGCCAGTTGAAGCCGTCCCAGAACCTGTAATTGCCAATTCCTCCTCTGCTGTCCCAGAGAGAAAACCTACTGGCAAAAAGCCTGTCAAGCCAAAGTGGCTGAAACTGTGACTCGACTCTACGTGTGAGCTCTTACTCTGTCGATTCTTAGTTTTCTTTTCTCTCTCTGTGTAAGCTTCGTGTGTGTTGTTAAAGTTACTGTAACATTTTTAAGTTAGGAATTATATGTGTGTTTATATGTTCTGATCTTTGAGTTTCCAATGTGAACACTTCTGTGTTATACTGCTACAAGTTTTAGTCTATTTCTTCATGTCCGAGTAAATTTTATTGGGCAAAATTTCGTATCAGTGAAAAATGTGGGCACAATGGGGAGTTTTTTGGGTGCTAACATTCTTGACTTTGTCCGAAAACTTCCTTCCAAGACTTAGCACCCAATGAAAGAATGAGGATTATATTATCGTGGAATATGAATGTAATTACCATGTAACTGTTTGAAAAAATGCAAATAAATATATGAAAATAAATCACTAGGCTTTTCTTGCACCGTGCGTGAATGTAAATCCGAAAAGGAGATTCCTGGGTGATCCAACTGACGTTGGGTTTATTGGGTCCATTTTGAATTCCATTTCAATTTATCAGATATCGGTATTTTTGCATGAATGTTTTTCTAAATGAATTCTACCCACAAAAAAAAAAAAAAATCCATTTTCAAAGCACCTCCCAAAAAAAAAAAAAAAAAATCTAAAAAATTGAAAGTTAGGATAATTTGAAACGGGTCCTAAATGGGCCAACCAAGAACAACACCTATCCAACTGGAGTTTCGTATTTTAAATTTTGAAAAATTAGTTCACATATTAGTATTCTTTACCAATCACGAATGACTATCACTTTGGCCTCTTTTGAGAACATTAGTTTTTAGCCATTTTTTTTTTAGTTTGTAGCACAAGTTAAAAGTTGGCCTTTTTGTATTATTTTTTTCATTTGAGAAGTTGGTTTTTAGTTAATGGTGAAATTACAATTCTACCCTTCATGGGTCAAAATGTGCTATATGGGTGAAGTTGTAAATATTTTAAATTAAATGGGAGTAGTTTGGTCATTTTATTGTGATTTGACATCATAAATAAATATTAATAAAAAAAAACAAAAGCAATTTTTTACTAACTTCTCAAATCATTTGTTTAAAAAAGCCAAAAGCTTGGTTAAAAGTCAAAAAGTCACTTTTTACTATCTTTCTAAAATAGCCTTTATATTATCTTTTCAAAGTTAATTTAAATATGATGAATTTTATTATTTAAGCCAATCACAAAAGAGAAAAATACAACCTTGACATTAGGGAAACTGTAAAATTACTTATCTCAATAATTTATATTTAAATTATGACAATGAAATTTATTTTGGCCAACCTATCACAATAAAAATAAGATATAAATCACACTATAAGTTAAGTAAGAAATTTTGAGTAGGTGAAAACAAAATGCAATAAAATAAAGAATTAGCTAGTAATTAACAGAGAATAAAGCAATTACTATTTTTTTAAACATAAAAACAGAAAGGAATAGACCTTTGGAGAACTAACCATCTCTAATTTTTGCATATGCCATGAATCAAAATGGACTTGATCGACACCAACCTTCTTGAATAACGGAAAGAAAGTCTCACTTTATTTAAATTTATGAAAATATTGAGGGGTTGTTTGGAATGTTCTAAATAAGTGTATTTTTTGACTTTTTATGAAATATGTGTTGGGTTTAAAATGATGTGGTAGAGAGGTGATGTGACTTTTTTAAGTGATGCCAAACAAAGTCTGAATGTCTTTTATACTATTGAATAAAAAAAAAAAAAAATCTTTTATACTATAAAATCTTAATAGTGGAAATTCTAAAAAAAAATCTCCTTAAATTTATTATTATTATTTATAGATCACTTTAAAGCATTAATGACAAGATATTTTTAAACCATTGAACATATTCTCAAAATATGAAAAAAAAATATATATATTCGCTAATGAATTTTAGTAATAATGTGGTCATGTTTTTTTTGTATCTTAACAAGACATGTCAATAAAATAAATAATTTAACGACTTAAGTTTAAAATAAAATAAAATAATATTAAATTATTATTTTTTTATACATATACTCTAAACTTTTAAAATTAAATTATTAAATTATCACAATAAATAAATTAAAAAGGAGAGGGGGAAGTTTTGTACACGCTTTATGTGATGTTTTGAGAAGTTGGTAAAAAATTGACTGTTTAATTTTTTTGATGACTTTTTTAACAAAAAAATTGGATTATTTTGAATAAAAAAACTAATTTTTTGACTAAAAAAGTTTTAAAAATTAATTTTTTTAACTAAAAAAAAATTAAAAACTAAAAAAACTAACTTTTTACCATTATTCTCAGAAGACCCCTATGCATCATTTTTAAGAATAATCATTTTTTTGGTCCTGCTCCGGGCCGCATTCTCGGCACACTCACCCCCAAGTTTTTTCCGTCTCAATGAAAAAGCGAAATAGAGACGAATTTTACTTCCCTCACTTGTTTTTACCTGCACTCTGTTTATATTTATTATATATATATAATTTTATTTAATTTTATTAATATAATAAAATTAAAATCTAAAATATTTATTTCTTATCTTATATTTTTTAGCTTTTATTATTTTTTATAAATTATAATTCATAATATATTATGTCATAGTCTGACTAATATTTTGGAGCTAAATAATTACAAAAATATAAAATAGACTATATAAGTCAATAAGATAAAATATTATTTTTTTTTTATCCATAATCATTACACTATTATCTCATAAAAATTAAAAAAACCTAAAACAAAAAGGAAAATTTACCCATAAATCCTACTTTCTAGAAAGTTGAACAATTTAGTCCTAAATATTTTTTTATGCACCATTTAGTCCCTTTTTTTTTGGCAATGTTATTTATTTAATTTTGATTATTTGAAGATTACAATTATACCCATTATGTGGGCTGTTTGTTTCCTAAAATGGTAGGAATTTGGTTTTGGTGATTTGGGGGATTCATAATGTTAATGAAATGCAAGGGTTTGGTGAAAACGGGGTTTTGGGGAGTTGTGTTTGTCCAATTGGTTCTGAGTTTGTTGTGTTGAACGATTTTGTGACAGAGGTTTGTCTCTCTGTTTTCTGATTATTTCTGTATTTTTTTTTTTCAGATTGTGTATGTCTTGCATGTTATGGTATGAAGTTCATGAAGTCAACGTCAGTTTTGGTTACATTATGTTTTGTGTGATTCTGTCTGTTTTATATATGAATTTCATCACTTTGTTTGTTGATTTTTGTGGGTGGTTCACAGTTGGGTGTGTGGAACGGTTTTGTCACATAGGTTCTCTTTTCTTTTTGCTGATTTTTTCTGCATTTTTTTCTGACTGTGTATGTCTGTCATGTTACGGGATTAACTACATTAACATCAACCTGATTCTGGTAACATCTACTTCGTGTTTCTTGTGACTGTTTCATAAATATACAGTGCGTATGTGTTGATGTTTCGTTGGTGTTCTTTTTGTGTTTATTGGTGTGTTGTCATTGTCGTTCATGGGAACATAAAGTCTGTTCTCTTGTGCCTCTGTCACATATCTTCATCACAGTGTTTGTTCATGTTATGCGTTTGGGTCACATTTTGGTGTAACAACATACCAATAAACAACGTAAACCGGTTTGTTTCCGAGTGTTGTGGAATATGTTGTCCTGTTTTTTATATTGTGGATGTCTTTAATGTTGCGGTATTAACTACATCAACATCAAAGTCGATGTTTTGTGGTTGCACATTGTGTTTTTGATGTTTTGTGGTTGCAAATATTTGTACATGTGGCTGTGTTATCAATGTCGTATCATTTAACATTACGTTCGGGCGTCACACTCCTGCAAATATTACATTCGTATTACACATTTTCAGCAGCACAATGTGTAGTTGATGTTATGTGGGCGTGAAGATTTTTAAATTTGTTTCATTGTTGTACGCATTAGCCATTTAATGATTTGAATATGGGTTGTGTGACAGGTATGGATGGGGTGTTGTTGTTGTGCACATACGGGCAAACAAATGTTGCTGTTCGGTGTCACCGAGGAATGACATTCACGCAGCTGCTCGATGATATTTGTGGCAAGTTTGATGATGTAGTACGGGATGCGGTGTACATGTTATGGGATGTCCCCGGGTATAACAAGTTTAAGGTTGATAACGATGACGATATCCAAAACATGTTGTGCCTTGCAAAATCATTTGCTTTGAAACATTTTGATGTTCTCATTCAGATCCGTGACGTTCCAGAGGGGGGTAACTACGGGGGTGCGTACTGCCGTGAAGGTCATAATTTCAATTTTGGAAATCAGACGTTCGGTGTGGATGATCAGACGGATCTGTTACCAACATATTGTCCTAACAAAACAAAGACGTTCCTGTCTGCTCAGTGGGCATTCAGGATTACCCATGTTGGATAATGTTTCGCTGGTGGCGTCAGTGAATTTCGGGAAATATTATGCAAGTATGCCGTTGAACGTGGGTTTCAATTCAAATATTTGAAGAATGATTCAGTTCGCATTATGGCGGTTTGCAAGTTTGCAGAGTCCACAGGATGCACGTGGACAGTGCATGCGAGGGTGTTGTCATTGAATGGCCTTTTATGCGTTAAGAAGTTGGATAGTGTGCACAATTGTGGAGCTGCTGTTCGAACACATACAAACCCACGTACGGGGTCCGATTTGGTTTCAAGCGTTGTTGTAGATCGGGTGCGTGCTAAGCCACTGACGCGTCCTACGGACATTGTTTTCGATATGAAAAATGACTACGATTTGGATATTAGTTACCGAGTGGCGTGGTTAGGGGTTGAGAAAGCAAGAGGCGAAGTCTATAGAGATCGTGCTATGTCATTTGACCAACTTAGGTGGTATAGTGATTCCGTTATGGAAAAGAATCCAAACAGTTACATTAACCTTGAATTTCAACAACAAACTGGGAGGTTCGTTCGGTATTTTATATCCTTCTGTGCATGTATAGATGGGTTTAATCATTGTCGGCCGTTACTTTTTCTGGATGGCACGTTTCTGAAAGGTAGATTCAAGGGGAATTTGTTAGCTGCTACCGCGAAAAATGGCCGCGAATAACAAAGCCTCCAATGGCCCGTCGATATTCCTGTAGTTCACTTGTTGGATTTAACACCAACACCATACCTAAAACACAACACGCTGCAAACACGGAAGTAAACCACGAATAACACATTACACATTTTCCAAAACAAACGTTTCAAGTTGAAAGCACCCTGCTCCTGGTAAATTTCTGTGATTAACAACATCCCGCACATAAACACAAAACACACCTACACATTTCAATTTGTCAAACCCTTAACTAACATCAAACACAAACAAATATAAACAACACATCCAAAAATTATTAATATTTAGTAACCCGACCAAAATAACAATCCCAGTTTGCCCATGTTTTCAATGTTGACGTAAACTATTTTGTGTTTATCCATTCCAAGACACGAAGCTAATGGAACATCAAAAAAATACTACCATATAAACAAAACATTTCTATGTTCAACCCAAAAACCAAAAACAGAAATCAAAGCTAATATGTGTGTTCCAGCAAATCTGTCAGGGCAGAGGTCGATTCCGGAGGCCTCTATGTGGATCGTTGATGAAAGCCTTAACCATTTTTGCTTTGAACGCGTTGGCTGTCATCCCATCCATTGAACCTTCGACCTCCACGTTATTAGCGTACTGCCGCATGATGAAGCATACCATGATAGCACAATCCGGACTGCCAATTGCAAACATGTTAACAGGTTAAACAAGATGATCAAACAAAAAACATAACTTAACAGAAGGTAGAACAAATTTAAGCCGGAGTTTAAATTTAAACTTACGATTCTGGGTGTTGTTGGGGACAATCACCCAAAGCCTCCAATGGCCCGTCGATATTCTCCGCTGTCACATCGGCAATGGATTGCACTTTCCCTTGTATCCGCTTCGCATAATCGATGACCCACTGTTTCTGTGTTATGTAAAACACCCAATCAGTCACACTACATAAACCCTATCAGCATTCATGCAACACATGCAAATGTTAACACATACATGTAATAACCACTCACTCGTACTTACCACTTTCACCGCCTCAGCGAAATGATCATCTTGGCTTCCTTTACGTGTTTTGATTGAATTGTAGTGTGTCCATGTCCCCGAATCTGAATCGTACACCATGATCGTCCAATGATTCGCATGGTATATAAGATAATGGATGTATCTGCATCCAGATGCAGCACTGATGTGCATGTTCAGGTAACTATCTTTCGACGTTATGCTTCGATTCCTCATCATATCCTACACAAAAAAAAAAACAACCAATTACAAACATCAAAACTTTATTGGCCAGCTGTGGTGAAAACATAAATCCGCAGTATCTGACAACGTGACAATACTCATAATACCATATACATACCGAACACACACTGCTGTGGAAGTACGATTTGCTGAAATTAGGACAATTAATAGCCGCTACGTTCTGTGCACTTTTTAAAATTTCAGCATATGCGTCAATAACCTACCAAAACAAAGTATTCAGATGTCGTAAACAGATTAGGCGTACAAAATGATCCTCCAAACCCTTTTTGAAAAAACCAATTAAGGCAACAAAATGACTTTACTGATGACGTTCTCACATTGACAAAATCACATCATACTTACATTATCGGCAATTGCCCCCCCTTGTACAAGCGATTGAATGTCTTTGAAATTAACGCGCACCCCATACTCCGCTGCACTCCATATTACAGCCCTACACCAAATCACAATCACGTTATCACATTGTAAATGTAATTTCAAAATGTAACTTACAAACAGAACAACTAAAAATTCGAAATTCGTATATTACCCGTCGCCTTCAAATGTGTACACCACCTCCAACAGTTTCTGTTCATCTTCGGCCAATAATTTCCAAACAGGATAACGATTTTTCATTCCAAATCCAGCCCATGTTTTACGCTCTCCATCGTCATGGTCAATGTTAAGTACATCCTCATTTGCAATTTTGACTATGTCGCTGTCATCCTTTGATTGTCTACAACGTTTCACCAACCCAGGATACTCATAATCCTGTAGCCTCCACTCCCGCCTTGCTTTGCTCTTCACATGCCGCACCAATGATGTGATGTTTGGTTCCTCCAGATTCACAAAGTCGATTACCCTGTCCACCACCTCACTGCCTGGCTGATCAAGAACATGTTGAATGTTCAAATTGTTCTCTGACGTTGCTGCATTACCTGAGCCAGCAGAATTGCATTTACTTTTCACCTCCACTGGAGTCCATACCCCCCCAAATAACGTCGACCCCTGTTTCACAACGCCATCACTGATACCCAGTATTATGTTCTCTCCACCACCAAATGTATTACCTACATCAACATCAACTACGCTTGCATCTTTCATTTCAGAAGTCGTGCCTACGACATTTGCCATGTTATTCACCGGACAGTCTGTCTGTTTTCCACCTCGTTCTTCTGTCGACGTCCCACGACTTTTAGTTGTGTTCCGAACCAGTTATGTTACCTCGTGCGCCTCGTACTCAGCAACCTGGTCCTCCAATCGCGCTACTGTTGTTTTCATCTCCGACACTAGGGCATTCAAACGTGCAATTTCTGCATCATTTACACTGATGGCAGCTTCAAACCCTATACACAAATTCGCAGCTTGCGAACCAAGTGCGCGTTCCATGCTCGTAACCTTACATTCAAGTTCATGCACACGTTCCGATTTCAGCCTCAATTCTTCCTCCAACTCGGCTACTCTGTCAACTAATCCAATTTTTTTATTGATTCCATTGCCTCCTGCTGTATCTACCTCCTTAGCTAGTTGCGTAGTTGACAAATCCTGCAGATCTGGGAACAGTACTGGCCACCCTTCACCTCCTACAACTGTGGCCACTCCACGCTTAGTAACACACTTGCTGCCTCCATCGTATGTGTCTGCCTCGTCTGTCATTTTGCCTTTATCAACACGGACCTCTGCAGACGAGTCCACTTGCCAACAATTCAAACTTGGCTCTACAACTTCAAAGATCGACATCTTTATGTGCCATTAATCGACATGCCCGACATCGGTCAGACGTCCAAAGACTTGGTCTTCTGCCCTCATACATTCACCACTTAACAATGTCGTACCAACTTTGTACCGTTCAAGAATTGCGCCCTCCAGTTTACCACACCTTACCTGACAAAACACATTGCAAAATCGTTAGCGACTCCAACACGCACCACCCGCTAAAACCACACAACTCAGCCGACCATGTCATACCTCAAACTGTCTTCCGCTACTCAAGTCCACCCCTTTCATTTTCGTCGTCAAATTTGCAATGTTCCATCTGCAGAACCTTGGCAGCACATTGCGTCGTTCTGCTTCGATCAGGTTGGTGTGCTCACAAATAAAAAACTGCAGGACATTCGTAAACACTGTCATTAACAGTACATGCTAACAAACAAATCCAAACATGCCACTTCATACATAAACAGTACATTACAAAAAAAAAAACACTTACGAGTAATATGACAACACATCCGGTTACCCTTTCAGGCCTGTCATGAAACTCGTTCAGCGATGCAATTAACGCGCCCCGTATTGCAGCAGCCCAATCATATAACTATATTGTACTTAGTTTGTCAATTACTCGGACGAACGCCCACCCGATAGACTCTCCGGTTGTTGTAAAAAACAGTTTCGCACATATATATAAACACAGCAGCTTCGCGACGTCTTCCTCGTCATGAACACTTTTCCCCTGCAGTGCAACATCCAGAAGTTCTTTAATTTTTTTACAGGATATCCTCCCGACAATGTTGCAGCGACGCTGAATGAAATCTGATGGTGGCCTCGACCCATGAGCTAAATCAAGCTGGTCCACGCCGCATTGAATGCCAAAAACAAGTCGGATATCACTTCGACGCAATGGAACGCCTTTCCCCCTGATATAGAATTTCTCATCTTGATGATTGTACGTCTGCAGTATGCGGAACACTGTCTCATTACATTTTTTGTAAGCATTCGGCAACAAGTTGTGTTTGCGGATGGCATTAATCATCGACTAGAACGGGGTTCTTCGCAATTGTCATTCATGCCCTGCTGTGAAATTTATTTCAAGCACAGTTTTGATAACGCCATTTATATTCGAACGATACGCCAGACGGGACGTGTCTACTACCACTTTATCCTTAACACGGGCATGTTCTTTTTTCCTCTTGAATGGTATATTCCCTTATTTTTTCACAACAACCGGCACTGACGTGAAGTCCGAGTCGCCAACGTCACGCGACACATCACCACTTCTTTTCCATGGTGACTGCCTCAAAATCAAACCTGCAAACAAAATAAACACCAATCACGAAAAATAAACACACCTCAGTTTCATAACGTAACACTTATCCTACACACTGTAACATACGAATACTGTACAACAACATGAACAATTACACAAATAAGAATGTTCACCAGACATAACAACACATCCAACAACGTACACGCCATCCCACTGTCACACTGCCTCAACCAACAAAACCATGACATTTTGCACAATAACATCATATGCCCAATGCACCCAAACAACATCACCAACCCATAATTGAAACCTTAACATCAATACTACAAAGTGCCACAGTGAAGAGCATGAACAAAACAGTGGCATTAAACATTGTATTGAGAAACCCAGAATTTGCCAGCCAAAATAAAAAAAAAAAATAAAAAAACCCATTGCCTTCAACAACAACATCATGAAAACAACCACATCACCATTGGCCACCAACAGAATCCACAACATCATTGACACAACAGTGGAACAAACTATAAAATTTAACATCAGTAACATTGTATACCAAATGTAAACACACATAACAATACAACATCATAGACATATTAACATTACATAACATCACAAAACATTATATGACATTGCAACCAACAGAATCCACAACATTATATGACATCATGAAAACAACCACATAACCATTGGCAACCAACAGACTCCACAACACCATTGACACAAACATTGGAACATGTGCATTATACACTGTCCCCTTTCAACAAACAGCAATATCCTATATGCATTCTTAAAAGATTAACATCAGTAACATTGTATACCAAATGTAAACAGACACATCAAGACAACATCATAGACATATTAATAGTAGATAACATCACACAACATTATATGACATTGCAAAAATCAACAATCTCATGAACACAGAGACATTGGGCACCCGACATACCATTATCCCTAACATCGTACCCAACACTGTCATGAAATCCAACATAACATCCCCAAACTATACACCCACACCCAATTCCAACCATAAAAACAAACTTACACCCCATCAACAACCACAATCTCCTTTCTTAACCCCACACAACAACATCAACATTAGAACCCTACAACAACGTTGTCCGTAAAAAAGAAAACAACATCAGAAAACCACAACAAAAAAGTCAAAAGTAACATACCACCACTTTTTTTGGTCATTCTGAACAGTCCCCACACGTAACACCGTCTTCCAATCGTTATCGCAGTCGTAGAGGAAAATTGAACTACACGACCTCCCTAAGCTTCAACAACAATGTCTTCCCAGTGACTGTCAAAACCACAACGTCGACAACTCCTTTCAATTTTAGGGTTTCCGTAATGTAGAAACCCTAGCCCAAACAGATTCCCCTTCCGTTTCGGATGTTGATTTCCTTTTCCGAACCGTGAATCTTTCCTTCAAATCGTACCGCATCACCGCCGAATCAGGAAGATATAATGTAACAACATACCTAACTGCTTGCCTATCAACGTAATTTCACATTTCCAAATTACCGATGTTGCCCATTACTCTTACCAGTGCCGTCCACAATGTGTATGCCCTCAATGGTCATTTCCAATGTAATGGGACTATTCGGTTCATAAGAAAACATTTGGGACTAAACAGTGTATAAGTTGGAAAATTGGGATTTATTGGTGCATCACCCAAACAAAAACCAAACGAAACTAAAAAAATAGACTAAAAAAGTTTTAACACAAAAAAATGGATTAAAAAAGCCAATGGCAAATGAATCCTATATAATTTTTATTTTTAAAACCATAAAAGTAACCCGGCCCGGCCCGATTTGTTCCAGCCCAAATATAATAAGAAGCGGGCGCGGGCGTACAAACCCGTCCCCGTGACCTCCCTAACGGTATTGCCGACATCTGAGGTTGGTATAAAAACCCAAAACCAAATTCAAAGAACAGAGACCCAGAGACAGAGATAGAGAGAGAGGGTGGACAAATCAATTCTGTTCACTAAAATCACCTCTCTCTCAAATATCCTATCGACTCGTACGCCGATTGTTTTTCTTCTCTTCCTCAATATATATATATATATATTCTACACTTTGATATTCTTCTTTTCTCTCAAATATTATCAATACACAAGTACCTTGATTTCTCAAATCGCTTGTTCTCTGAGCTTACAGGTTTGTTCGAGTTCCAATTAATCTCTATTCTTCTAATTCTTACTTCAATTACTAACATTTTTCAATTATAATCTTCGTTTTTAAGCTCCCCAATCAGACCCTGTTTCAGCATATCTACTCACGCATTTCTACAAACACATTACATGTAAAATAGTATCAATTTATGATTTTCACTTCCAGTTTGTTTGTTCTTTTCCGTAGTTTTGAAAGAAAGCAAGCAAGCCTAGACTGATTAACCAGTTGGCTGACCTTGTGTTGTGTTGTGTCTATGAATGAAGTGAATTAGTTCTCTCAGATTATTGTGGACACATTTACGCTCCGTTTGTTTGGACGGAAAAATATTTTCTAATGGGAAAAATATTTTTTTTTATAGTTGGTAGTAGTGGTGGTGGGGGGACAAAGGTGGAAGTGGTGGGGTGGAGGCAGAGGTGATGGTGACAGTGACAGTGATGGTGGCTGTGGTGTGGCAGTAGAGATGAGAGAAGCTGTGGTAGTATGGTGACATTGGTAATAGTTTAGTTCAGAAAATGTTTTCAGCTTTTTAAAAGTGAAACCTATTTTCTATCCAAATAAGCTTCTTTTCCGTTGGCCATGGAAATATTTTCTATTGACTTTCGTTTTTCATTGTATCAAATACCATAAAATACAGAATTTTTTTTTTATGCCCAAACGGAGCGTTACGTAATTTTCATCTGTTCTAGTTTTTGTGTTGTTTTTCATAGTTTTGTGTAATTAAATTGTGAGAGAGTTTTGGGTGAAACCTGTTTCAGCATATCTACGCAAGCATTCTACAAACACACTAATGTATGATTAATTCATGTTTTACGTCAGCAATTAGAATCAACTCGTGTTCATCAGTTCCAGTTTGTTAATTTTTTCCCATAGTTTTGAAAGATGGCGAGTTTATCTCTGTTGATAAAGCATAGAGTGATTAGCTGAACTTGTGCTGTGGCTAATGAATGAAGTGAATTAGTTCTCTCTCTCTCTCTCTCTCTCTCTCTCTAATTCTCACACACAAATGCAAATTATTATGGACATACTTACATAGTCCTCTGTTCTAATTGTTGATTTTTTTTTTTTTTGCTTTTCGTAGTTTTGTGTAATTGAATTGTGAGAGAGTTTTGGGTGAAACCTGCTTATTAAGCTTGGAAGATGGAGTCTGGTGGATGGACCATAAAGAAAAGATCCAATTCTAGCAATGACTCTTTATCAAGAGAATATGTGGCTGAAACTGGGTGTCTCTCCATTGTTGTACTCGGTGCTTCAGGTGATCTTGCCAAGAAAAAGACTTTTCCAGCCCTCTTCAACCTTTACCGTCAGGTCTGTTGGGATTTTCTTGCTTCTTGTAAATTGATATAATAGTTTTAATTTCACCAATTTTGCTGCAGAATTAAACTGCATTAGTATTCTAACTTCATGTCGGGTGGGATGTACACAGCGATTTTTGAATCCTGATGAAGGTCATATATTTGGCTATGCGAGGACCAAGATTTCTGATGATGAGTTGAGAAATCGCATACGTGGGTGAGCTGTCCTCACCTGTAGTTTTTACTCCTTGCATTTGTTATTATGTGTTTTGCATAACATGAGTTAAGAACAGAAAATTTCACTTGATTAATGCTGGTTTTAGTTGATAATGTATACAGTGATGTACCGATTGTTAACCTTTTAATTAATGGCTGCAGAAATCTTGTCCCAGGAAAGGGTGCTTCAGGTGAGCAACTGGAAGAAGTATCAAAGTTTCTGCAATTGGTTTGTACAGCCATTAAAGATTCATTATTTATTCTATTATATTATCAATTCTGTGCTATGTAGTAACTTGTAGCTTTCATGAATGATTCATGTAGATAAGATATGTAAGTGGCTCCTATGATTCTGAAGAGGGTTTTCGGTTACTAGATAAGGAAATATCTAAGCATGAATTCTCAAAAAATACTAAGGAAGGATCATCTCGTAGACTCTTTTACCTTGCTCTTCCACCATCAGTATATCCGTCTGTCTGCAAAATGATCAGGAATTGTTGCATGAACAAATGTAAGTATTTCAATTCCAGAATTGTTTGTGTGAATTGATATGTAGCGAATTTAGATTATGCTGTAGCTTAATTTAGTATGATTTTATTATTTGTCCTCTAAAGGTGCACTTTCTTCTTCCACTACTGGGTCTTGATCTGGATTCAAGAACAGGAAAGTAATTTCCATAAGAACCGACAAAAGCAAATGGTCTTTGAGTTGAGTGCACCTGTCTCACTCATGTTGTTATGCTAAACGGAAACATAGAAAAATAAAGAAGAAAAAAACAAGCACTGTTTTGTGTTTGTGGAAACAGTTGTTATGTTTAAATATTGTAAAAATGTTGACAAATAATTTACCTTTCTTTCTTATGGCAACACTTTCTTTGAAATGTTTTGGGATGGGGGCCTTAAGATAGACTAAATTAAAGGGTAAAGTATGAACGCAACTGCAATGATATCATAGAAGGAATGATATATTTTCATATTCAATATGATTAGTGAGGTGCACGACCGGCACTGCCAGAGAACCTTGAGTTTCTCATTGTACTCCAGTGATAATTTTGTTTCGGCTTTTCTTAAATTTGTTTTTTAATGTCATTGGGCTCATTGGATAGGAATATCATTTGCTGTGGAATGAGTCCAGACAATCATTGTCTTGATCCACACATTTTAATGAGTAGTTATAATTATCTGAGTGCAGGTTTGTATGTGTCACACAATGGAATTTTAATTTATATCACAATTTTTTTCTTTGTTATGCTGGAATCTTATTCAAAATACGAATGAGATAAGATTGGAATTATAATCCTTTTTATATGGAACCTCGAAGTATTAATCTTCATGAACACTTTGATGTAATCCTTTCTAGCTGATCTTGGTGGATGGACTCGAATTGTTGTTGAGAAGCCTTTTGGCAAGGATTTGGACTCGTCTGAGCAACTGAGTGCACAGATTGGAGAGTTATTTGATGAACAACAAATTTATCGTATTGATCATTATTTGGGAAAGGAATTGGTGCAAAACTTGGTAATATATATGTCTAAATTTGTCCAAGACTCGTGTTTTTTCAAAATTATTCAAGGCTTGCTTATTTCTTTGTTTATCCCACTATTTTTTTTTGTGTGCAGTTGGTACTTCGTTTTGCAAATCGCTTTTTCCTGCCACTGTGGAATCGTGACAACATTGACAATGTACAGGTAAGCATTCATTCTTCTTGTTCTTTCCATTTTCTTTCAATAAAGTTGTCTGGAAATGTGAATCAAGTAAAAGCATTACTGGTAAGGTTAAGCAGACCTGTGGAGTAGCTGCAGAGAGATCTGCCATATTATTCCCCTTTTGTGATTGTCCTGCTTAAAGGGTAGTACCAACGTATATGCTACAAGCTTGAATGTTAATCTTTTTCTTTTCCCTTGTTGTTCCTATTTTTTTATTTTCTTGTTCTTCTTGCAGATTGTGTTTAGGGAGGATTTTGGAACTGAAGGTCGGGGTGGATATTTTGATGAATATGGGTATGTCAAGTGGAACCTCACATCTTTTTCTGTAAGATTTGTCTATTGATTAGGACCTAGAAATTGAGAATCCTGTGGAAGGTCATAAATTATAATTCTTTTGTTGCAAGATTTGTTCACGGATTAGGACTTAGTTTCTAAAAGTCATGGTTTTGCCATCTGTTAACAGTTTTCTTCTTTGAGAATCCCGTGGAAGGTCATAATTCATTTGTTGCAAGATTTGTTCACGGATTAGGACTTGGTTTCTAAAAGTCATGGTTTTACCATCTGTTAACAGTTTTCTTCTTTGTTTTAATATAAAAATCTTAGACCTTCAAACTGTATTCTACACTGTTTTGTTTTCGTTTTCCAATTTGTAATGTGTAAACAAGTAGATGTAATTTTACTTGGAAAAGCTTATGCAAAAAAATTTCCCCTTTCTTCATATTTCTGAGAATTGGTAACTAGCCTGGCATTATTAAATCTGTTTATCATTTCTTTTTGCAGAATCATTCGTGATATTATTCAAAATCATCTATTGCAGGTGAGGCCATGAAATAAAGTTAGAGTAGATAATATTAAAATGATAGATATATAAATTTATTCACAACAGTCCCTCCAATTTGTTTATCATTTTTCTTTAAGATGAAACAGATATATATTCTTGCCAACTGCAGATTCTTTGCCTAATTGCTATGGAGAAGCCTATTTCTCTTACACCTGAGCATATTCGAGATGAGAAAGTGAAGGTGCATCAATTAGTTTCTTATGTCTTCTACTGATAATATGTTGGTGGTCCCTTTCTATCAATCGGCTCAAGATTGAAAAACTCTTGGATGCCTTTTCTAGTCAATGTAAAGAATAAGTTAATATGGGAGAAATATCAAGATTTAAGTATTTCTTTTTTACTATGGAATGGAGAATAAATGCATGTAAATGGAGGAAATAATTTGCATACGCATTTGATTTAAGGATGTATGAATTTTTACAGATGTTAAATGAATGACCATATGATTTTTGTGTTTCCATTTAGCCTAAATGTCTATTTTTATAATATATTCGGTATTCTTTAAGAGTTGCCTCTTTTTGAGTTCTTGACATGCTTTCCTTTTCCATTCAGGTTCTTCAATCGGTGCTTCCGATTAAAGATGAAGAAGTTTTTCTCGGACAATATGATGGCTACACTGATGACCCAACAGTTCCAGACAACTCAAATACTCCCACTTTTGCGACTATGATTCTGCGAATTCACAATGAAAGATGGGAAGGTGTGATATAAGATATCTACAAATTAATTACATATTCTTCATATTTTTATTTTTAAGTTACTGTCACAGTTGAGGAAGATAAACCTGTTGATTCTCTGATCAGGAAACTGTTCTTTCGCACATAATTCAGACTTAACCTCTACTCATGTTATATATTTCTTAAGCATTAGATTAATCAAAATGTAGTTCCTGACTCTGACGTGTTTTGACTACAATCTGTGTGAATTGCTTGCTGCAGGTGTTCCGTTTATACTAAAGGCAGGGAAAGCATTAAATTCTAGGAAGGCAGAAATCCGTATTCAATTTAAAACCGTTCCTGGTGATATATTCAAATGTATGGTCTCAGTCTCAGACCTGCTTTTCAGTAATCTTCTGAAGTCTATATCTTGCTTGATTTGCATGGGTGATTGACGTCGGGGAAAAAAAAGAAGGGTCTTCTAATTGAAAAATAACAGAAAACTGTTCATGATAGTCCATGAAATAACTGGACAATAGCTCGACGTGATTGTTGATTATCATGATGCGTATCCTTTACAGTTCCATGTACTGTTGCTTCGACGCACTCCATTTTTTTGGCTTATAGTTATTTGGTCTAAGTTGATTATGCATCAATTATTGGCTTGAAGACTCTCTTGTATAAATCCCATTTTTATTAGGTCAAAAGCAAGGAAGGAATGAAATTGTAATCCGCCTGCAACCTTCAGAGGCCATTTACATGAAGGTTACGGTATGTGATTGTTTACAGTATCTGCTTCAAACATTGCATTAATGTTTGCTGCTGAAACTTTTGAGTGGCTGATAATTGCTGGTACAACATTTTAAAGAATGCCCTTCAATATTTTCAAAAAATATAGCTTGTTATCCAAAGACAGGCCCCAAATTTAATGCAACTAGCTTCTGAGCACATGCGATGCATGTACAAGTCAATTTACATAAAAAGTATTAATAATAATGTCACTAATATTTCATACGTGATTAGCCTGGCTTAATCACCTATCTGCTTATGGTTGACCAACTATAATTGAAATCCCTTTTATCTGTGCCTTCCTCACCTTCTCGTGCATTTTGCCATGCTTCTCTTTTTAGATCCGTGTAAATGTATTGTGGAATAAGCCCTCTAGAAAATCATTGGCAGAATAATATTCAAATTTTCATAAATATCTGCTGACCTGTCACTCTCGTGCAGGTCAAGCAGCCTGGCCTGGAAATGTCGACCATTCAAAGTGAATTAGACTTGTCATATCAGCAACGTTACCAAGGAGTTACCATTCCAGAGGCTTATGAGCGTCTAATTCTTGACACGTACGATTCATATCGTTGTTTATGTTCGCATTATATTTCCTTCCTCTTAATAATAATAATAGTAATAGTTGTAGTGGTAACATGATTAGTTTTTTTTTTTTTTTTCACAGTATAAGGGGAGATCAGCAGCATTTTGTTCGCAGAGACGAGTTAAAGGTATTATTCACACAATAAATCTGGATTACATATTTGAAGTCGCAATACCAATTCCAAAAAAAAATTACATTTGTTTTTTTTCTCTTTTTCTTCCCGATTTCAGGCTGCATGGGAGATTTTTACGCCTTTGCTCCACAGAATAGATAATGGAGAGGTCAAGCCAATTCCATACAGGCCAGGCAGCCGAGGCCCAGAGGAAGCAGACCAGTTGCTTGAAAGGGCTGGTTATGTTCTAACACACGGCTACTCCTGGGTCCCTCCCACCTTGTAGAAGCGTAACCCCTTCGTAAGTAATCTTCTAGAACCTTCTATGCTGGGGTTTTGTCAGGGCCCACCTGTAACCATCTACATATTTACACCGTCATATGATCTTTACCTTGATGGGCTATTCATACAGAACATAAACGTTGTCATGTGATTAACACTCGTGTAATAAAAAGGAACTTTGTTTTGTTCACAATTTTTCATTGGAAGCATTGGTAGGTAGGTGGCTTTAAACGACACGTTAAGTTGCTAATTGACAGTGACAATTATGTGATCCTGTATATTATAATTATTTAGAGGCTGTATAAGAATTATAAATTGGATTGACATTTGTTTTTGAAGCTTCTTCTTTTTTTTTTTTTTTTTTTTTATGTGTGTTTTCTTGGAAGTGTAAGATTCGATTCCCAAACTAGGAATATGTAAAAGTCATAAACAAAGAGTTGAAATGTAGCTTAGGCAAAAGGCAAAGGAACACCTTGTTGGGAAGGTTTAACCCACACACACCAAGAGATGTTCACTTTTGCTTCTCATTTTTCACCTAAAAACCTAACTCTAAAGTTTTCAAATCTCAACCATATATTCCACTCTTCTTCCTCCTCACTCTTTTCAAATTCCCCTTCCTCCTCTCTCACCTACTTGTCTTCTTCCACTCTTCAATAATTAGATAAAAAATGAAAATAGCTAATGCATTAAGCTATATGTATGTATGTATGTATATCTACACATCATCAATGATCAAGAGAAGATATTTAAATTCAATTATATAAGATTATTTAGCTGATCCCAAGTAATTGTGACAATGATCTTGTTGAGTTGAGATTGAGATTTGCTATCTCAAAAAAGATGCATGTCCCTTTATTCTATCACTTATTATGAGTATACATATGATTTTCTTTTAATTAAAGATTTGATCATGTGACTTGGGTGTATGAAAGACTGGGATCCACACTTTGTAAAAACAAAAGATACAAATACCTTTTTAGGAATGAATTATTTAAGTTGAATAGATATAAAATTATTTTGAAAGGGACTTGCTTAATTATGATTTTGTGATTGTCTTTTAATTAAAAATTGGATTGTGTGATGTAAGTATTATTAAACAAGGAAATAGATATATTTTTAGAAATAAAAGACACAAACACTTCTTTTTAAAAATGGGCATTGATTTAGACCCCCTTAAAACACCCACTCCCACAACCCCCTCACACACATGGAGCTTGGGGATTGGGTGAGAAGAAAAAAAAATAAATAAATAAAAAATTGACCAATCAAAACTAAAGGGAGTCAAGGGAGTGACCCCCAAAGGGGGTCTCAACCTTTATTGTTTAAAAATAGAGAATCTCGTCCTCTTGTTGTTGAGTTAAGTAGACATATGATTATTTAGAAAGGGATTTATAAATTTATAACGGATGCATAAAGTTACATCAACAATAAACAGGGGACCTAAATGTGGGGGGAGCATGGAAAATTTTGGTTTAATTCTATGTATGATTTAAATTAGTGGCATGGCTTGATAATCAATTAAAAAAAAATAAAAAATTAGTGGCATGGCTTGGTAATCAATTAAAAAAAAATAAAAAATTAGTGGCATGGCTTGCCCCAATAATGATAAGAATATTATAAAACATGTGTGAGATGTATAGGTTAGGGACCTAATTGTTTTAATTACTATATCATGACATTTTTTTGTCAAAATCAATCCTACGGTACGATCATATGTATTATATGTCCAAAAAATTTGATGATGGCCATGAGATGCTAATGTATACTTCTATTTTTATTTTTTTAATAATAATTATGGTAAATATCAAGATGCAAAGAGAATCATATTTAATTTTGAAAGTGAATTTAAAAATATTATACTAGTAGATAGAATGTCCACGGTGCATAATTAATTATGCCTATCTTTTAACTTTTTTTCTTTTATTTTACAAATACTTGTTTGTTTGTTTGTTTGTTTTTTTTTTTTTTTTCATTTTCCTAACCAATAATGTTAAGATATCATATTTTCTTATCATGTTTTGTTTATTATTTAATATGATACACTCACAACTATTAATGTAATAAGTCCTATTAATATCTAACCATCAACGATGCTACAATCTCATAAATAAATAAATAAATAAGTGTCAAAATATAATATTGATGGTCTAGATTCACTTAAGGTATAATCCCATAACTATAACTTAAAATGTGCACCATTGATTTGAAATTCTTATTAATGTTTTGGTCAAGTTTTTGGAACCTGGACTTTTACATCCAACTATTACAAGTGTGTCATAAAATGTAGTAACTATAGATTAGAGAGAGAATATTCTACTTTATATAGACATATATATATATATTTTCAATTTTATATTTTTCCCTTTACAAATTACAATTCCAAACAAAAGTTGACATTAAAGTTTGAAGAATCCAATAAATTAACATTCAATTTTTTTTTTTTTTTAATTCGATTCAAATATAAATAAAAATTCATAGATGAGCTCATATTTGTTAAACATGAACACTTTTCACATGATTTTGCACGTAGAGAAATGAAAAATATTTGGGGGTCCTAATTTTTGTGGCTCAAATGGTTCAAAATTGCTAAAACGACGTCGTTTTGACAATTTTAATGTTGTTTTGTACTCAAAACGACGTCGTTTTGGCAAATTCGAGCCATTTAAGCCACAAAAATTAGGGCCCTCTACCATTGTCGTAGAGAAATTTACATTAAAATTTTGAGTACTTTTGAAAACCTACCTCAATAATAACCCTTTTCCAAAATTTTGTGGATATGTAAAATGGTTTTAATCAAATGATTTGAGTTCTTATCCATTATGACATACTAGAAACTAGAAAGGTGTCATTAATTTATCAAAAGGTGTTAGTAATTTATCAAATATAGCATGCATGGTTTCTCCTAGTAGATCCAATATCATTGTCTCGATTGTTATCATACATTAAAAAGTAAGGGTAAGAGAAGAGTGCTATTTTTAAATTAATTTTTAATTAAAATAATAAAATAATATAAAATCAATAAAGTTTGATGGTTTGATGACATCTATGCTGATTTCACCACCTTATTAAATTAGTTTTATTGATCTTTACATTAAAAAATAATCATGATAATACATAACATTTTTAATTTTCAAGTAGAATTCACAGTGATAAAGGATTATTTACATTATAATAGGTTATTTCGTATCATTTATGAATGATCATGATTATTACATTCATGCCACATGTAAATACAAGTTTTTTGTATTGATAATTTATATATATATATATATTTATGGACATAAATACATGTTGCCTAGTGTAACAAAATTATACGGAATAATAATGAACTTTTCTTACTTTCAATTATTTTTCATTAAATTTTTTCCCCCTAAGTATATATATATATATATTTATATATTTTTAAAGTCATCCTATACAATAGGTTTGGGACCAATTACCAAGTACTTTAATGCCTCTTGATTAACAAGCTGGACCCTAGTTTCTTCGTACTTTTTTATTGGCAAAGAATAATTCCTTTTGAAGATCTACTCTTAATATAGGTGAATTAACAATAAAGGAAAATTGAAAACAAATGGCAATCTATTTAAAATGAGAAAAATATCAGATAGTGTAAATCTAAGTAATTTTTATATATTTTAAATATTTTTATACACGTTACCACGTTCATAGAATTTGGGCCATCATTTGCTTATGGAATGCTTGGCAAATGATCCCTCATATTCAAATTCATCTATTTATTTATTTATTTCAATGATAACAAATCATGTAAAAATTTTAAGATACGAAAAATGTGACACATTCTTATTGGATCATGTAAGAATTTTAAGATATAAAATCTCAAAACTTAATTGAACAATTACATATTTATTAAAGAATAATATTTGAGAACTCTAATTTGAGAGCTCTAATGATATAGAGACTACTCATGTGAAGGTGGGGTCTATACTCTTCTCTCTCTCTCTCACTAATAACTCCATTTAGAGTTTTAGTATTAGAATTGTTTTTCATTACTGATTTATTAAAACAAAAAAAAAAAAAAAGAAAGAAGAAGTTAGTAACCTATTCCTAAGAATTAGGGGTGATTGTCATTAATAAGTTTAAACTAGGGATGACCACGGGACGGGTTTGCGGCGGATTTGTCATTCCCCGCCCCACTTTCAAACCCTACTCCTGCCCTCTGCCCCAATCCCACTATGGGTGGAGTTTTCCAACCCTATCTCCGCCCCTGCGGATACCCGTAAATATTCGATCACATTTTAAATAGTTAAAAAAAATGAGAACAATTTAAATCATTAACACACTAAATAATTTCTCTTATTTCCATATATATAAATAGTAAGACTTTTAGGATTATTATTTATTTATATTAGAATCACAGACTTTTAATATTCATTTCTTATATCAAATTATATTATATATATACATATATATTATTAATTATATTGGGTTGGGTTTGGATCGGAAGATACGATATCCGCTCCACCTCCGTTGCAGGGTTACCAAAATATAATTCACCCCGCCCCACATAAGTGTTGAGTTGGGTACAATCTGTCTCATTCACACAAGTATAAACAGATTCCCGCGAATCAAATTAAAATGACCATCTCTAAACTAAACTATGTAGGTTTCGCTCCAAAATCTAGTTTGAATGAGGTATTAGAGGCAATATACGAGTTTTAGTATTGCTACAATCACCAAAATATTCCATCACTAAATTTACTTGACTCCTCATATTTATTTAAGTTTATTAACAAATATAGATTATACCAACATTTATAAAAATAAGTCAGTGTGTTTGATTTGAGTTTTCTAAATTAAGTTTTTTGAAAATTAAATTTTTTTGTTTTCGTGTTTTTTTATTTTTAGTGAATATTTTTAAAATCTTAAATATTTTTTTTTTTACTTTTTTAGATGCACCTCACTTAGATATATCTAAATAGTAAAAAATTTGTGAAAAAATATTTTAAAAAATTAATAAATACATAGAAATACAATAAATGTATTAAATTCTTGTATTTTTTTTTAATATTTTTGGTATTCAGTGAATTTTTAAAAGATTTTTTTAATAATTTTTTTATTTTTTAGGTGAATTTATGTTAGGTGTGTCTAAAAAGTAAAAAAATTACTTAAAATATTAAAAAAAATCAATAAAAACAAAAAAAAACACAAAAATAAAAAGTAGAATTTTTTAAAAAGTATTTTTAGTAAAATGAAACCAAGCAAGCTGAATATTTTTTGAGTAATGCTATAAGAACAAAAAAATTCATACATTGATGTGGTTAATTGTGGATATTTTATTTCAAAACAAACCACTATTGAAAATAAATTTATTTATAATAATAATATTGTCACATTATTATTGTGAAGTATTTTTATATAAAAATATAATTATTTATTTATTTATTTTTATTTTTGATGATTTCAAGTTCAGGGCACCATAACATAAGTACCCTTACATAGGGTATGTCACCTTACATAGGACACATTTGTTTGGTTTATATGTCCCTCCACATCTCTTCTCTTTTCTTCTCTTTTTCTGTTCTTCCTCTTCACACGCGTCTCTCACTTCACCCACCTCTCTCTCTCTCTCTCTCTCTCTCTAAATTTAGCGTTTCTTCTTTCACATCTCCCACCTGGTATTACATTTTTCTCATCTATCTATAGTTCAATTATATATATATATATACACATATACATAATCTCTGAAATCAAGTTTAAAACTTTTGTTCCCCATTTGATTCTCTATCATCTATTTTCTGATTTTCTATTTCCCACTCCAATTATGCTTCAATGTTGTTCTTTTACTTCTATTAGGTCTCTATCTCTCGCACAAAGGGTTTTCATTGATTTAAATCTCTCTCTTTGAGCAAATTACAGGTTTGTTCTCTCCTCTTCAATTCTTCTATTTTCTTGAATTGCACTCTTCTGAACTCTATATAATCTTTCTATATGAATTGATCCATATGTATATGGCAAGGTTTGTGATTTTCTTGATTCTGTCTTGAACCTAGCTTTTTGTTTCCTTTTTTATTCTTTCTGAGAAATTCCCAAAAATTTTGGTGCTTTGTTTTAGTTTGCAATCCGATATTTAGGGTTTCTCTTGTGTAGTTTCATTCTTTTGGGTCATAGAGTTTGTGTTTCTTGCTGCTGGTTAGGTGGGTGGAGAGTCAATGGCATTGAATCTTTCACATAACTCTGTCTTTCCTTCCAATCCATTGGAAGGGAATTTGTTTTCGTCGATTAAGTTTGGTAATAATGGGTACCTAATGGAGGGATGCACAGATAAGAATTGGGCTGGTTTTGGTGATTACATGAATTTCAATTGGAAATTAGAGGATGAGAAAGATGTTCTTGATTTGTTGCCTTCTGATCCCTTTGGTATGGATTTAAGTACTACGTTTACAGCCATTACGGGTTGGCTTGAGGATATTGAGAATGATTTGGGGTTAAATTCTATTGGGTTTGGTACTGATCGAGTTGAGGTGGAGAGAGGGGAGGAGGATCGGTTATTTGCAGGACTGAATTTGGTTTGGGATGATGCATTGAAACTTCATCCCGAGGTCAACGATTTGAAGATTCAAGAAGCATCGATTGGGTCTGGTAAAGAATTATGGTCTGGACTATGTGATGGTGATGACAACATGGATGAGTTAATGGGTTTCAGCTATGAGAAAAATTGGGCCTTGCGTGTTGCTGCTAATGAATTTCAAGGGTGCTCTGAAATCCATTCAGATGGTGATAGAGGTGCTCCCCATGATGCTTTGTTTTTCTCTCTTGGTTATCTGGGTGTGAGGGACCTTCTTTCTGTTGAAAGGGTTTGCAAATCTTTGCGTGATGCAGTTCAAAATGATCCTCTTATATGGAGGAGTATTCATATAGATCAGCCATTAAGTGATAGGATCACCGATGATGCTCTGTTACGGCTAACTAGCAGGGCTCAAGGCACTCTTCAATGCTTGAGTCTAGTGGGGTGCTTAAAGATCACAGACAGTGGATTGATGCATGTGCTTGAAAACAATACAGGGCTGACAAAGGTTTGTTTGTTTTTTTTTTTTAATTTTTTTAAGCGAATTAACTTTGTTTATGTAGTGATTCTATATTTTTATTGTTTTGGTGTGTGAATGTTGTCCATTGTTTCAAACATGCGAGCAATGTAGTTATGGTGTTATTCTATATTGCAAATACTAACTTGCGTATAAAAAGCTTTATTAAACATGATGGTATGCTCCAATTACAATGAGCTTTTGATGCAATCTGTCAATGAATATCCGTTGTCCACATTCTAAATTTATTGTCACTGTTGATATTACAGAAATTTGATAGTCAAATTTCCAATCAAAGTAGTCTCTCATAAGTCATAACCATGCGATTGCTGTTATTTCTTTTCCTACCGTGTATCTTTAGAGTAGTCATCCAATTGATAGCTACTTTCCTTTGTTGTTCATTTTAATTTCTTTAAGTTTGTATTAATTTCTAAAGTGGTTACTATATATTTAGGATAAATTACAAATACACCTTTGAGATTTACTTAAAATACGAATTGCTTCTTTGTGGTTTGAAAAATTACAAATACCTCCCTGTCAGAAATTTTTATTTAACAAAATTAATTGAAAAAGTGAAATTTCTATATAATAATAAAATTATCTGAATTATTAATTGAAATAAAATTTTAACATTATTAAAAATTGTTAATTAACTTGATAATTTATTAATAAAAGTACCTATTTGTTATGAAATTAGAAACCTTAGGGGACATAATGTAATTTTTAGAATCACCGGGGGTAATTTGTAATTTAAGTAGATCTCAGGGGTGTGTTTATAATTTACCCATATATTTATTATCTTTCTAAGTGGCCTTCTAAATCTGCTCTTGTTCCATGCAGCTAAGCGTGCCGGGATGTGTGAGGCTCAGTGTTGAAGGTATCTTGTGTAACTTAAAGGCCTTCAAGTCAGCGGGAAAACTTGGAATACAGCAGCTAAGGATTGGTGGTCTCTATGGTATATCAAACAAGCAGTTTGAAGAACTGAAGTTTTTACTTGGCACAGATAACCATAAGCAGCTCAGTTCCCGCAAACCACGGTTCTATGGTGGCGGGCAATTGTATTTCTCTTGTAACGATGATTGCGCTATTGACATTGAGGCATGCCCGAGATGCCAGAAATTCAGACAAGTCTATGATTGCCCAGCAGAAAGCTGCCAAGGAAAACATCAATCGACTCAGTTGTGTAGGGCTTGCACACTCTGTATTGCTCGCTGTATACATTGTGGTCGCTGCATTAATGGTTGTGATTATGAAGAGACATTCTGCCTAGATTTGCTTTGTTTGGATTGTTGGAAGCAATTTCTGAACTGTCAGCAGGAAGGAGAAATGGACGGTCACTCCTCTAAGTGCACTATTTTCCATCAGCAGGCAAGGTACCATTTTTGCCTTTATGGCTAGAAGAACTAAAAGTTGCGTATATTCCTTTTGGCTATGGTTTCTGGACTACGAACTGCATGACTGGCAGTCCGGGTATTTGATGCAAAAAGTGGAAGCCATTGAAGCAGTAGAATCCTGCAATAGTTGAATGCTCATGGAGGTAGAAAAAAGACCACCAGCAGAAAAAGACAAAAAAAAAAAAAAAATCAAATATTTAGTCAAAAAAATACACATGATCCACAGAAAAACTGAGAGAAGTTGGAAACAAAAAACTGGGATGTACATATCGATGATATATGTCTGCCATGGAAATGGCTGTTTGATTTGACACTGTTCAAGACTAAGTGTTATCTTTTGGTGCAGTTGTAAATGTCAGTGGGGTTAGCATTTTAATTAAAAAACCAGAGGACGATGAAGTTGATAGAATGATTGGTTTGTGGAAGTGAAGTGGCTTATGTGTTGTCGGGTGATCCTATGGAAACAACGGGCTGCTGATGAAGTGGGTTGTCGTTTATTTGTGGCAGATGAAGATGCAGCGCCACATTGTCAAGCTGGAAGTTCTCGCAGAGTGGGAGAGAATATTAAAGGCAAGTTCCTTCTTCATCGACTTTGCAGTGGGGATGAGCTTATGGCTGCTATTTTTGTTGCAAAGTCTAGATAAGTTATGCTTTAAGTCAGTAATACTGAACTTTGTCAATTTGTAAGGTAAAGTTATTATACTCAATTGGGTCAAATTCACTTACAATCTGTACATGGTGAATGATAATATCCGTACTTTTAAGTACATTTGTTGCTCTTCTATCTCATATTTCGTTCAGTGGCATGTTCTTTTCACCACTTTTTCTTGTCCGTTGTTGTAGTTTTGGGGCTTAGTTCAATGAATATATATTGAGTGGTTAAATTTAGAAGTGGGTGTTGTTTCTATTGCTGGTTAAATTTAGCCTTTATCTCCATTGAAATCCAAAACAAACGGGCCTTTATCTCCATTGAAATCAAAGCTAAACTAGGATAAACTAGGATTAAAGAGAGTAATTGGTTTCTAACTTTTTTTTTTGCGTGTCCCTTTTTCCTCGGAAGCAGCTTGAACTGTTAAATATCCAAATTGGGGGCTTTGAATTGTTGGAGAGAATCATTGTGTGATTTTTTGTTGGTGTTACCAGAAAGCAAGGTCGAGAGAGGATGCGTGATTTGGGAGAATGAAAGTCAATTATCCCTACTTTCTTGGGATGTTTTTGGTTGCTGGACGCTTTCATAAACTGTTTTTAAGAAAGTAATAGTATACTTATAGATTGCACCTCAAATCTCTGCAACAAAGAAGACATGGTTAAATATTAAGAAATGGGTTGTTTTCTTTGCTTTTGAATGTTTTGGTCTTTAATTCATGAATTGTTTGTGTTGCGTGCAGGCTTTTCATACCAAGCTGTGGTGATTGTTTTTGCCACGCAAACCTACTGATACCAATAACAAGGAGGAGTTTGGGAAGTTCAAAAAAATAGCTAAAAAGTAATCAAACAAAAAAGGTCGAAAATTTATTTTTCCTTCTTATTTTTTACACCTTTTTTTTTTGGGTAAAAAATTTAAAAAATATTTCAAATTTACTAATTTTTTTCATATCATTTTTTAATAAAAGAGTTAGTACTATTCTCAAAGCAAGCCTAAGACCTATAAGAATACAAGTTGCAAGCCTCAAGTTAAGCGTGTGATAGGCTGCTTGTTGTAAATTAAATGAGTTGTTTATAGTTTATTTGTAATTTAGAAATTTGTGCTAAATTGTTTAATATGGCTTTTGCTTATAGTTTATTAAGTAAAAATAACTTAAGTAAATTGAAAGAAATTAATTATTTAAAAGTTGAGAAAATAGTGTTTTTAGTATTTTTTATTTATTTCTTAATTTTCAACTTATAATAAGTTGTACCAATATCTTGCATGAAGTTGGTCCCATACCTATCTTATGTGCCATACCCTTTCCAATTATACAGGGTCATGTAATTATCCTTTTTCATTTTTTTTCTACTATATTTTAGACAAAATACAACAATGTTAGGTAGTTCAAAATTTTGTGACTCAAATGGCTCAAATCACTCAAAACGACATCGTTTTGAGTATAAAACGACGTCGTTTGGACAGATTTGAGTCATTTGAGCCACAAAATTTTGGGCTACCAAGCATTTTTTGACAAAATAATAGTGTCCCCTTCTTTGCTATAAGGTGATTTTACACAATTATGTGATACTTTATTAATATTGGATACTAGTGAAGATAATCGGCTGATTTGTAATTAGTTTTTATTTTTATTTTTATTTTTATATGATATTTATCCAATTATTATTATTATTTTATTACAAAAATCATTAAATAATTTTTTTTTTAAAAAAATTGAAATATTTTAGAAACATTCGAATTTTGTAAAATAATTTTTACAAAAATTTGCAAAAGAAAATTCAAGTTTTGACTACTTAAAAAGAAATAAACCAGTTGATTAAGAACATTGAAAATTATGGTGACAATTCGATGGTTGTGATGCACATAAACACACTAAAAATGGGGAAAAAAATACATAGAAAAAAACCACAAACCAACAATAAAAGGTGGATTCCAAGGAGGAGGAGGAAATGAAAGGAAGTGGAGTTGATTAGTAGAAAAAAAAAATATATATATATATTTATATCTAAGGGTCAAAGAATTGCTTAAAATTAGAGTAAACTAGTTAAAAATCGCAGGGGAAAACAGAGGAGCAGTGGGAGGTTACTCAATTAAAGGGATTAATTTCTATCCATAATAGAAAATGATATACATTTGAGGGGGAATTACAATTCAATATATTTATAAAAAAAAAATACAAATACATTGAAAATCTTATGATTTTAATTACAATATTATTCATAAAATTTATCACTAATTTGTAATTATTTTTTTAAAACTACAATGATCCCTAATTTCTCCTAAACTTAATCCATCCACAATAGTAAAAAAATTTAATTAAAACATAAGACTCAAAACATTCGACAATGTTACGTAACTCAAATTTTGTGGCTCAAAAGTGGCTCAAATGGCCAAAACGATATCGTTTTGAGTACAGAATAACATAAAAATGGCCAAAACAACGTTTTGGCCATTTGAGCTACAAAATTTAAATTACGAAACATTTTTCCAAAACATTTGCTTTCGTTCTAAGTCCGAAATTGTGAGTTTGGTGAGATTCGAACCTAGCACGTTACATACTGCGTTACTACTGTGATGGTAACAAACATTGACGACGTCGTTTCAGAACCTTCCACAAATACTTCTTTTTCTACTATTTCCCTTGCGGAACTCAGCGAGAGAGAGAGAGAGAGAGGAGAGGAGAGAGAGAGAGGAGAGCAGAGCATCAGAGCTTAAGAAATGGAGAACGGAGGTGAAGGAGGAGGAAAAGACTACGGTGAAATCCCTGAAAACGCTAATGAACGTAAATTCCAGCTGCTTCTTCTTCTTCTTCTTCTTCTTCTTCTGCTTTTTAATTTTTAAATTTGAATTTTTGGGTAATTTTTACGGACTTATAATATTGGGGGGGTGTTTGTGAATTACAGATTGCCCAGGTCCTGAATCGGAGTCTGCTGGGAAATCTGATTCCTGTCAAGGTTGCCCTAATCAGGAAGTTTGTGCTACTGCTCCTAAGGGTCCTGACCCAGGTCCTCTTCCTCTCTCTCTCTCTCTCTCTCTCTACACACACACACACACACACACACGCTAGAAGCGGTATGCGTGCACATATAATCATTTTGTTTCAAAAATAAGATTGTAAACTGTTCGATTGAATTCAAAATCTGAAAATTGAAAAGAATTTGAAAAAATCAATAGTTGAGAATTTTGAAAAAAAAAAAGAATTTAGGGCGTAACTACCCATATAACTGATATTGGGTATTTTGGGAAAACGAAAATATGAGACATAAACACCAAGAGAAAGACTTCTCTTTATAATAATAAGAATAATAGTAGTATAGATATAAGATAGATAGTTTGTTTTTGAATGTTTTTCTAGGTCTGTCTCTGTAGAATGCATTGGCCTTGAGTAGAACTATATGACTGAATTTGGAAATTTGATCAAACATTTGGTTCTCCCTTGATTCAATACAACTTTGATGAAAGAATTGGAGCTTATTTTTAGCCCCCTTTTCATCAAATTTGAATTTTATGAAGGTTAGAAGATGTTCTTATGATCAGATATCCATCCTGTTTTGCAATTAAATATTCTAGTTGTCGGGCACATGTGATGTATGTGCAATGTGCAACTCGAGTTAGTTAGGTAAGAAAGTCATAATCCTAGACACAAAAACACTATGGAAATTCATTTAAGATATTAGAAACCCCTTATTGACTGAATAGCTGTACTTAATTGTATTTTCATTGCAATTTAATCATACCTAATACTTTTGGTACTAGTGGCTAATGAGATAGTGGATTCCACGATCAAAGATGAGTCTCTTGGTAATCATTTGTAGGCTAAGGTGTATGACCATGTGTGGTGAGGAAAGTGGATTAATGGTGCATATCTTCTATCAAAATTTATATTTTGCTTACTCATCCCAGAGGATTGAGACAAAGTGATCTTTTTGTTCCCCTTTCTCTTTAGGTCATGGAAGATTTTTTTCATGTTGGTTTATTGAATTTTAACAATTTACAATTGATGGTTTGCATTAGTCTAGTACTTTAGGGTGATTGTGAAGTTACCCTGAATTTTTCCTTGAAGTAGATGAAGGAATTGAATAATAACTTTGTATTTTTCGTTATTTTGCTATTTCAGAATAATATAAATAATATATATAAATTATATATATATTATATATATTATATATATTTATTTTTTATATTTATTATATTTTTTTTATTTTATATTATTTTTTTTATTTTTAATTTTATTTTTTTTTTTTTTTTTTTTTTTATTATTTATTAATATTTATAATTTTTTTTAATATTATATATATATATATTATATATTATATTATATATAATAATTTATATAATATAATATATAATATATATAATATTTTATATATATTATATATTATATTATTATTATTTATTATTATATTTTTATTATATTATAATATATATATTATATATTTTATATTATTATTATTATATATTATTTATTATTATTTATTTTATTATATTATTATTATATTTATTTATTACTATATTAACTATATAATAATATTATTATAATAGATTATAAATAATAATAAGAGAAGGAGAAATAAAGAAGAAAAAAAAAAGAAAGAAGAAAGAAGGGGAAAAGGGAAAAGAGCAAGAGAGAGGGAGGAAGGGCGATCGCGAAAGAGAGGAGAGGAGAGAGCGAGAGAGAGAGAGAGAGAGAGCGAGAGGGAGGAGCCGGATGATGATCGAGCTTCCGATAAGCTTCGAATCGAGCCGACCTCTCGATCTCGCCGAAATCAATCTTTCTGAGCCTTTCTCTTCCTCTTTCCTTTTCTTTTTTTTTTTTTTAAAAAAAAAAAGAAAAAAAGAAGGTAAATAGTGTGCGTGGGCGGGCGTACCGTACGCCCACCTACCGCTATCGACTATTATGCCGGCCGCCGCCGGTTGTGTGAATGAATTTCAATCACAAAAAAAATCGGGCGCGTGCGGCCTGCTCCGGCCGAAACCGTAACGAACGTGGCGAAAACGTAATAATCCAGATTTTAAAACCTTGTTCGTAACCCTTGCTAATTTGCTATCATATTTGTGCAGCTTCTACATGGGATGGAAAACTTTGCTTCTTTTCTTTATATTTTCCCCTTGTAGTTTGTTGTTGTGTCAGTTTGTATAGCCTTTTTGGTGTGATGTGCAATATGTTCATTGCATAGCTATGTGATGAGATTAATCCCCGTATGAGTACCTAGTGTTTGTAGGATTGGGGGACAGAACATGCCTTGAAATTACCTGGGTGCTCTAAGAGGTCTGGACACCCCACTTCCCCCCCCCCCCAAAAAAAAAAACTTGGTGGTAAAAGCGTTCAGCTCTTAGGCTTGGTTTGATATATTTGAAAAAAGTCAAAAAGTTACTATCCTATTTAAGTCACATCATCTTATTTAAGTCACATCACCTCTCTAACACATCACTTCAAACCCAACCCAAACCCAACTCAAATTTCATAAAAAGTCAAAAAGTGCACTTATTTAGATTATCCCAAACAACCTCATCTCAAGCAATAATGTTGTTGTAATCAATCTCATATTTTTTAGTTCCTCTTGTGGATTCTTTTGAATGCATTTTAAAAGTAAACTCTCCCTCTCTCTCTCTCTCTCTCTCTCTCTCTCAAAATATAAAAACTTCATTGCAAGGATATGACCACCCATTTGATGTGACTTAGGCCTTGTTTGTCATAACCTAAAAAAGTCAAAAAGTCACTATCCTATTTAAGTCACATCACCTCTCTACCACATCACTTCAAACCCAATCCATACCCAACCCATATTTCATAAAAAGTCAAAAAGTGCACTTATTTAAATCATCCCGAACCACCCCTTAAGGCTTGGCTTGGTTTGGTTTGGTTTGCAAGGATACGACCACAAGCCGTGTCCAAATCTTGCATGAGATATTCCCCAAAGGCTCATTCTTTTTCCCTTTTCCAAAGAGTTGATATCTTTATTTTCCTTCATTAAACTGGTAAATTTGTTGGGTTGTCCTGAGATTCGGACTCCTTATTCGTATCTTGTGTATAAATCCGGTAACTTGATTCACATAATTGTTTACATAAAAGTTTCTTAAAAAGAATCTTGGGTGCAAAGACACATAATTCTGAAAATGTTGCATAGTGTGTCTGGTGTTCTTCACAGGAATCGACTCTTGCCTCCTGCTTGTATGAAAGACTTTTCAGTTTTTTGTCGTAATTGAAGGTCATTAATATTGCACTGTCGTAGCTAAGTGGAATATGAGGAATGGAGTATTTTTTAAATCTCGATACTTTAGTAGAATCGGTACAGATCTTGGAAATGCGCAATCCCAGATATTGGTTTAACACTAAGAATAGTTGAGATAGTAGTTGTGATTGGGCAAACTTTTATTTATGTGTACTTTGAAGCAATCTTGTAGACATTAGTTGTGTCTGGGGCAAAAAATTCTCCTGTTATCTTAATGTTGTGTATTGTGCATTTTCGCAGATTTGGTTGCAATTGCAGAACGAATGGCTACTGTGAAACATAAAATACTTGTTTTGTCCGGGAAGGGAGGAGTTGGCAAGAGCACATTCTCTGCTCAACTCGCATTTGCCTTAGCTGCTAAGGATTTTCAGGTTGGTCTCCTCGATATTGATATTTGTGGCCCAAGCATCCCAAAGATGCTTGGTCTAGAAGGCCAAGAAATCCACCAGAGCAACCTCGGATGGTCTCCCGTCTATGTCGAGTCCAACCTTGGTGTCATGTCGATTGGCTTCATGCTGCCCAACCCAGATGAAGCTGTTATATGGAGAGGCCCACGCAAGAATGGGATCATCAAGCAATTCCTAAAGGACGTTTATTGGGGAGAGCTTGATTTTCTAGTAGTTGACGCCCCGCCTGGGACATCAGACGAGCACATCTCAATTGTCCAATTTCTCCAAGCAACTGGGATAGATGGTGCAATCATAGTCACCACCCCACAACAGGTTTCTTTAATTGATGTAAGGAAAGAAGTGAGTTTCTGTAAGAAGGTTGGGCTACAAGTTCTTGGTGTCGTTGAGAACATGAGTGGCTTGTCCCAACAAGTGTCTGATTTCAAATTCATGAGGGTGACAGAGACAGGTGAACAACGAGATGTCACAGAATGGGTTATGGAGTATATGCGAGAGAAGGCGCCAGAAATGCTGGATTTGGTTGCGTTTAGTGAAGTGTTTGATAGTAGTGGTGGTGGTGCAGCAAAAATGTGCAGTGATATGGGTGTTCCGTTCCTTGGAAAGGTGCCTTTGGATCCTCGGCTTTGCAAAGCAGCTGAAGAAGGTCGATCGTGCTTTGATGATAATAAGTGTGGGTCAAGCGCCCCTGCGCTTAAGAGGATTATAGATAAACTGGTGGCTCGTGAAATGGAAAATGGCACCTAGGCGTTTCTGGTGATTTTTTTCTGTGTAATTTTTGAGTTTTGGAAGAACATCTGTTTGTCAGGTGTGAATTAGCTTTAGTTAATACGGATGAAAAAACAGTCATTGTTTGGAGCTCAAGTATATTTAACTCTTTGGTTGTTCAACTATTTGTTATACAGATTAAAGTAAAACAATATAGTTGTTTGGAAATGAGACTATTTAAAGTTTGGGTAAATTACACTCACCTCCCCTGAGGTTATTGACATACACAAGGACCTCTCATGTGATTTGAATAATTACACATACCTCCCTTACTTTAACTGACATTGTCAAGATTTTTTCATTTTTAACAGAACCTGTTAATGTCATCCAAGATGAATCCAAAAATACCAATAATGCCTTTAGGGCAATTGAACTCAGCTATATCTATCGAGCACAATACACAGCTCCACAATGCACACAACTTAGAAAGTCCAGGCTAAGAGAAAAACCAAAAAAGTAGCCAGAAGTGGAGGACAAAGGCATAAGACAGTGCTCCACAACCAATATCAACACAGATATGTTACTATTCACTTTAAGCATTTTAAAAAAAAAAAAAAATTGACGTTAAGCACAACCAACTATTCCTATTAAAAAAATGAAATCAAAACCAAATCCAACACAAATAAAGCACAACCACAGTCCAACCAGTCCACAAATAAAGCACAACAACAGTCTAGAACTGGTTACAAATAATGTAATATATGTTCTAAAAATGCCTTATAACTCTCACGTTTCATGAAATGTAGGATCATATGGATATGTCATCATCAAGTAATGGAGGAGGGATGATAAAGTATAGGAGTAAGATCTGCTATTGTGGGAGCAAAGCAGCAATTAAAGTCACTAAATCAGAGAAAAACATTGGAAAATTGTATTATTTATGCTCACATAGGAAATGCTCTTTTGGGGATTGGTGCAAACCAGTAAACTTATCTATTGGAGGAGAAATGATGATGGAAAACAGTCAAGCTACTATTAACAGACACACTTTACCCTATGAAGAAGATATACAAAATAACCCATGTAAGGTAATAGAAAGACTAAACAAGTAAGAATAACTTACATGTGTATGCTTGTCCTTGGGCTTGCTCCTGTCTCTCTTAGTTGAACTTGCTTTCCCACTTGTTGAAGTGTTTGCTTTAGTTGAATGTCCCCTCCCAGTTGAAGTGCCCCTCCCAATTGAATTGCCTCTTCCAGCGAAAGTACCCCTTGCAGTTGAGGTGCCTCTCATAGAACCTCTACCCCTCTTCATAGGTGTGCCACTGTCCTTACTAACACTTATGCCACTGCCTTTACAACCACTTGTGCTACTGTCACTAGCTCTATCCCTTACTAGACCTTTTTGGCAAGTTCTCTTATCATAATTGCATAAAATAAAAAAACATAACAAAAAGAAGACAAACAAAATGCCCAACATTTAAAAAAAAAAAATTGCACTTGGCTAGTTGATCGGCTGGATGTCTCCACGGATGATCGGTCACCCAACATCTCCCAGCCCAGATTGCTCAGCCATTTGTCAAGGCGTACAAATCCGAAAAGGACTACAAATCCAGATTTCCAAAACCAAAACAAACATAGCTAAGCTCATTGTTCATCACTAACAGTATGGAGTGGACTGCTACTCTAGAAAACAAACGGGAACAAAGTATAAAAGAATTGGATTTCTACTCTAGAAAACAAACGAGGAAGAAGTATAAAAGGTTTGAAATCGTATCTAGAAGCCTTAAAAAAAAACTTCTTATCGATCAATTTCTTTCACATTTTGCACTAACAACGATGATCGAACCAAAATCTCAAGCTTCTTCGTCGTTTGTCCACACCGATCGATCTTCTTCAAAGATTTCGTCTCTCTCTCTCTGTGTGACGCCCCAAAAATCGGGAACATCAGAGAATATATTAACAAATAAATATAGGGTTTATCTAAGATTACGAGTTAGAGAATGTCACCAATGATTCCTTTGGTCAATAACCAAGTAAGATCCCAAGAAAGATTGGAGGAGTCGAACTAGTCTCCATTCAAAGTCCAATCTCCTTAGATGGCAAAGCTACCTTTTTGACAGATTTTAACAAGATATTAACATAAGGTCTACATGAGTCGATGATAAAAAAAATGAATAGGTAATATAAAATATATGTATAGATATACAATAATTACAAAATCAAGTTTTAAATACAACATGTGATCTATCACTCACAATCTCAAAACACGTTTACAAACTAGTTTCTAATCCTCCTAGGGTAGCCGTACGTCCTCAAATGCTTCAGCTTTGCTTTTGACCGGTCTAATAGTCTTCAATACCTGGCATGAAACGTCATGAGCTTTGAATGCCCAGTAAACGCACACACACCCCATCCCTTTTTCCCAATCCAATACACCATCATATTTACAACAAGCAAGTAGTGAAGCATGATATTCAAGTCAATAACAACAATTTTAATAATAGAGGAAAGGAACATGTCATTCAAATTGATAACAAAGGTGATAATGTGTAACAACCCTCGTTACTGTTTACCGAATAAGCACTGATTATCGTTAACTGAGTCTGATAATGACTGATGACTAGACTGAATAAAATACTGAACTGACTGACTAAAATTGAACCTGAATTGATTGAGTATATCTATTGTATTGCATATTTTATCTGTTTGATTGATTATTTATCTGTTCATGTTTTATGATTAAACTGCTAATTGAAGGCCTTATCGGCGGCCGAACTGTAAACTGATTGATGTTTTAGGACCACCACAAATTATGTGATTTAATGGTATAATTATCTGAAAACTGATTAGGTATGATTAAATTAGATTTAAATGTTGAAATGTTGCAAACTTGGACTTATTTACACCTTTGCCATCTAGTGGGCTTTTGTTTAATAATTTATGGAGCCTTATTACACTTGAAACAAACCTTTTCCTCAGCCAATTTGAGAGCTCAACCGAATTTATAGAGAGAGAGGAATTTGAGGAGTTGATTTCATCTCAATTTTGCTTGTAAATTGCTTGGTAATTGGAGGGATTAGAACATAGTTTGCAAATTGAGCCTCCAGACCTTGAATACAAGACTTAGGTAAGAGAATACAACCCTCTAATTTTGAGTCTAAGCTAATTCTTGCATGATCCATGCCAAATTGTAGAGTTAAGTCTTGTTTTAGTTCATGCATGTTGGATTGTAGCTTAACTCTTGCATGCATGTGTACATTGAGGAGTTTTGAGTTGATTTCATGGCAAGTTGCACATGCATGTCATAATTAGGCTTGAGTCCATGATTTCACCATGTTCTTGAAGGAATGAGCTCACTTAAGCAAGCTTTGAAGCTTTAATTTGGTTTAAAGTTCATGCATGACATGTTTGAGTTTCATTCTTGAAAAATGGTTTGAAAATGAGTTTGATTAAACACCTTTGGGCCTTGATTTCTTAAATTGAGTTTTGAAACATGTTATTTTATGTGTTTAAAAGAGTTTTCCAGGAAATGGGCCCAAGAGGATCGAATTGGGAGCATCAAATTTGAGTTTTGAACTTAGAACACAAATTTGGAATTTCTAGATTTTGGTTGTCCGCTCGAGCGGGGGAAGTGTCGCTCAAGCGGGAAAATCAAGCTCCCAGTACTTTTCACTGCAGTATTCTGTCCACTTGAGCGGGAGAAGTAGCGCTCGAGCGGGAAAATCGAGCATCCAGTACTTTGCACTGTTCATCAGTCCGCTCGAGCGGAGGAATGTATGCTCGAGCGGAGTATTGAGTGACACGCTCGAGCGGGGAAGTTGACGCTCGAGCAAGTACCTTTGTTTGCTTGTCCGCTTGAGCGGGGAAACCTGCGCTTGAGCGGGACTCTGTTTCACTGAAAATTCTGAAAATGTTTTCTGAATACATCTTTGCACCCTCATTCCATCCTAGGCATTTTTAGGCCTAGTTTAAGACATCTTGATGAGGATATAGATGTAGAACACACCGAGGCAAATTTAGGGATTTAATTATTATCTTTCCCAACTGTGTAGCTTAGTGTGTGTTCATTCGTATAGGGTTGGCATCCCAAGGAGATGCTCTAGTTCACTGTAGCCCAGAACTCTGTGAGTAACAATTGTGTAAAGATATGTTCAAAATGATTATCTTCTAAATACTGAACTGAACTGTTTACTGCACTGATATTGTTATTGAATGAATGTATGTCCTATATTTCTGAACTGTACTGTGGCATCCTTAGCACTCATCGCATCGTTATCACACAGAGATCTCTGTCGGTTCCTCGTGGAACCACTCATCACATCGATCGATGGCCATCATTACTGTTTGGTCTTTTAAGACCTACTGTTACTGTTATGCTAATGGATGTACCACATATGACTGTTTACTGTACTAAACAACTGACATACTGATTTAATTGAACTGTTTTCATTACTGTAAGGACATCCATTCTAAACCTCTTTACGCATTATGTTATTCACTGGGTTTTAGCTCACTGCTCATATATATATGTAGGTGCACAGGCACCGGACCAAAGCTAGACGCGTCGGGGTTATTCTAGTTTTGTCAAGCCAGCCTACATGCCTCACTGCGAGGTTCCAAGCCTATCATGCTAAGGCTTAGGGGTGTTTTAGCATTCCCTTACATCTTCTCACCGCTTTTGTATAGACTTATCCGCTCCACTGCATCTTGTTATCAAGGGATTAGGTCCTCGACCGAAAGTGATCAGAATATTGGTATAGACTGTACTGTTTGACTGCATAAATGTATGAAAAATCTTTTTGGCATACAGGCTGTCACAGCTCATTGGACATTGTTTATTTACTGTATTGGCTTCCGCCAGTTCTCAGACTTTGTTTTATCAGATATCATATGTGCCTTCAGAATCTCGGATTCTTGGCGATTCTGATGCTAAACCCATAGGGCCGGGTTTGGGTCGTGACATAATGTTAGTGGTTAACCACAAGAATTGGACATCGGACTATTCGAAACTCCCCCTTTTGCTGCTTTGTTGCAGAACTTACCTTGGATGCCTACCAACGGCTATATACCGCGTAATGCAAACCAGATGGCCTCAAAAGAGACAGCGAAAGAAAAATGTTTTATCACCCAGAATCCAACCTTATCCTTCCAAAAAAGTTTTATCCTCCTGAATGTTTCATCCAGACCCAACCTTATCTCACCAATCAAACCATCGCAAAGAGTCTGAATACGTTCATTCCATTTTAAGGTTTATGCAAAAACTGCTTGCGCAAGACTAACCTTTAATTAGGGAGCACATCCCATCAATCCATACATAACACATTATCATCTCTTCATTATTCAAGTGATCGAAAATCCAATACCACCCCAATTAAAGTTTCTGTTGAATTAGATATCTTAAATTAAAGTTAGAATAACTTAACAAGATAATAATATCCACATAAGCATGAATATCATCAATTGAAGAAGAAAAGGAACATAACCATAACACATTCAATATCATACCAAGACATGATCATTTACTAATAAGCATATTCATGAATACAAGTGCATAAAACACCCATTTAAAATTAAATTTCCAGATTAGTACCAATTAAAAATAAAATTAAAAGGGCTATTTCAAATTTTTCCCGAACTCGGCCTTCTTATGGTTTGTACAGAATTTAATCTAGTATTTAGAACATGTTTCGAAAATTGAATAGCTTTTCTATATTTTTAGTTATTTAAGAAATGCTCTAGCGCTGTCCAGATTCATGGACCGTTACAAAAATTGGATTTTGTTGCAAACCACTCACTCTTTTTCAATGAAATCAATTTTACTTGAAAGATAACTCTTTAAGGAAGATTTTGACGTAAAAATGAGGTCCATAAGATTTTTCTACATTTTTCTAGAATTTTTGAAAGTTCACTGCAAAATAAATTTTTTATGCACAACACTCAAAATAAGAAGATTGGTGAGAAAAGAGGCCAACTAAGGGAAATTTTCCACTTATTTTGTGATGAAAACATACTAAATAATGTATCAATAACTCAGATTTTTATAGTGGTGGTATGTCTCTAAAAAAATGTGAGCTATGGGCAGAAAAACGTAGTTTTGCATCTATTAAGAGGAAATATGAATAGAAGAATGATTGAAGCCCAATTCATCCACGTTGAACACAAAACACCATTACAACACATCTGAAAATATTAAATAAAACATCTAATAACATGTATTTGGAAAAGGAAAATAAAAGAGAGAATTGTGTTGTGGCTTACTTGATTGTCTAGTGAAGTGTTTGCACAATTTTTTCTCTTTTCCCTTTCCTCTACCACAAAAGCTCTCTTCCTTTCTTTTTCTCTCCCTCAGCTAAAATGTGTAGTGTGTGAGTGTGTTTGATGTGCAAAAATGCTAGGGGAGAGATCCTATTTATAGAAAAAAAAATTGTGGTGGGAAGTCTAAAATGCCCTTGGTTGGAATTGGATGGAAGAATTTGTAATTGGTTGGAATGGAATGAAATGGAGGTTGATTAAGAAGATTAATTATAACTTGGAACATGATTTAGTCCTAGTTTGGTCAAGGTAGAACTAGATTGAAAGTTAGTACAAGCACATCTCCGTGATTTGGGAATTTAGTCAAAATTTTTCATGAAATCAAGGATTCTTGTCCCAAAAAGTACACAACAAGGGTATCTCTAGGCCGGCCACGTGGGCTGATTTGAGGGTATTAATTTATTTCTTTCTTGTGTACAAATGTTGAAAATTGCAAAATATGATGTATAAAATAAGTGTAAAGGTACAAGTGTATACATATATACAATGGTTACTAGTTTGGGGTCAACATGTGATTCAAGAAGAGTATGAGGGCCAAAATCTTAATTTATCAATTTGAATATTTAATTAAGTGTAGTATTTAATTTATTTAAGGTTTGGAAATTTAATTCAGTTAAAGTTTCTCCGTTTTGAATTAAACGGCGAATTGTACTGAAAACCGGAAACGTAGGGTTTCTTGTATGGAAAATATACTTAGAAAATTAATTTAATTATTATGAGGGTTTTAGAAATGCTTCCAGAGTTCCGGGTTTAATCAGGGTTTTCGAGTTTTCAGTTGGCGAGCATGCTCGTTTCTATAACTAGAATTGAAGACAAATAAGGATTGGAGGGTCTTTATTGAAATAATTCAAAATTCAAGGACTTAATAGGTTTCACAAAGGTTAGGGACCTCACACACACACACACACACTCTCTCTCTTTTCTCACAAATTCGATTGAAATCAGAATAGGTAGTAAATTAAGGATTTAGGATATAAAGGGTATTATTGTCTTTTCGTACTCCAAAGTAAGGGTAATAAGGTCATTTAGTATAAGTATGTAACATTGTTTGTGCCAATTTGACGGAATGTGGGAATCTTGACAATGTCAGTTAAAGTAGGAGAGGTTTGTATAATTATTCAAACCATAGATGAGATACTTGTATTTATTAGAAACCTCATTGGAGGTGAGTGTAATTTACCCTTAAATTTTTTTTGTATGCAAATGATGAATGTCATGGAGAAGCATTTGTTTGAATATTGTTTTTATTTTTCATTTGACTAGTTAAAATTTGAATAAAAGTTAAAAAGAAAATGGACACTCAAGTAGAGGCCCATTTCTAAAACTATTGTGCCTAGTTTAATTTTTTTTTTTTGGGGGCTAAAAAGATATTATTTGTCTGAAAGAGCATGTTATTTGTTCAAAAATTTTGTTGTCTCTTTATCTGTTTAAATGTCACTTATATGTTCAAATATACCTATATATACAAGTATTACTTATCTGTCTAATTATTTATTCAAATGTGTACATGTGTCACTTATTTGTGCAATTACGTGTTCAAATGTCTAATTATCTATTCAAATGTTCACTATATGTGTATATGTCACTTTTTGTTTTGCTTATCTGTTTAATATCACCATATCTTTAATCCATTGCCACTAGCTGCTGCTGTTGACCGTTAACGACTTTTGAATGCGTGTTCTTTCCCATTAATTCTTGAAACCAATGTCTAATGCATCCCTCAATTTAGATTTATTGACAATTTTTTACATTGTAATTTATGTATTTGAATTATTTAAAAATGTGAATAATTTTTTATTTAAAATTTTAAAGTTGAGTAACATGAAGATTACATTATTAAAATCAAGGTAAATTACATTTACCTTTCCTGGGATTTCTAACAAATACAGAGACCTCTCCTGTGATTTGAATAATTACAGTAATCTCTCATACTTTACCTGATGATGTCAAGATTCTCCCATTTTGTCAAATTGTTCTAAATGGTGTTACTTTTTCTATAATAAATTACCTTATTGCCCTTCTTTTTAAAATATTAAAAAATATTTTTGGATTGGAGGACAGGTTTGAAAGAAACAAATAATGTTTGGAACAGTATTTTTGGATTTATTTTTTAAAATATTAAAAAATGTTTAAAAAAAATTTATTTTTTTATTTTAAATGTATAATTTTTATTTAAATATTTTATTTTATTTTGTAAATATTTTAATTTTTTTAATTTTAATATTTTAAACTCAAAACACAACTTCACACTCAAATCGTAACCAAACACTGTCACGTTCCGAAATTGGGACAATTAAATATTAAATTAGGATTAAACCCCAATTAATATTCCATCATCCAAATTCTAGGGGTGAAACAAAAAAACTAAACGCCAAGCAAACCATCCACCATAATTTCATAACTAACCAATACCTCCAACATTAAAGTAACAATACCTAGTCAAAATAACTTAAATAATGTACGGTTACAAACCAAGCCAAATTATCCCAATACTAAAGTCCTAAAAAAAAATAATAGATACATAACTAATATTAACCCTAAGCTCAAGAAAACAAAAGAAGTCCAAACGACAAGTCCAACAATTATAATAATTTCATGTCACCACCGTAGCCCCAACTAATCCTGCAAAGAAAGCTCGATTGCGCTCAAACAGAACGCACTCGAGTTGCCAAGAGATAAAACAGGTCAGTATACAGGTATACTGGTATGAGTACAAGATTTAACTCCCACGTGTCCACCAGACACAAACAAAAATATATTTAATTCTTGTTACGAGACAAAACAAGTAGTTCCAACCGCACTGAGACGAATGGGTAGTTTCCCGAGATACGGTGACATTTAGTTTCTTGCCCGTACATAACGAAATATAAATTGAGTAGAAAATAAAAAAAATAGAAATAAAAATAAAAATATGGTGGGTCAACCTTACATAAAAAAAGTTAGTAAGACCCACCATCTTGCAAAAAATAAAGTTAGTATAATTTAATCATAAGTAACTTGCTGAAAAAGTATAAAAATGCACTGTTTCATGATTAAATAATTCGAATTGACCAAAACTCAAAGAACAAAAGTTGTACATAATCAAATTTCCTAAAAGTCAACTCGAATGAATTTAATAGAAACTAAACAGGTTGAGAGAAAAACTTGATAGAAGAACCTAGACGAAATTTAATCAAAAAAATTGAAACTGAAAACGAACAAAAACTGCCCTAAGATGATTTTTTTCGGAAAAGTTTAAAACATGAAAGTGTGCAGAATAATGTTTTACTTCAGTTTACACCAAACTAATAAAAATGAGCTCGTTTTGTGAGTTAAAACAGTCTCTAAAATCTACATTACTAAAATAAATCACAACTACAATAACTAAGATCATCCGATTATAAGTTCTAATCGATATTTTTCATAAAAAGTTAAAACACAAAAGTTGTCTAGAATCACGTATGTACGGGAAAGAAATATACCTTCTCGTATAATCCTGTTGATCAAGTCTGCGTTCCTCTGTACGACGTCGCTTTATCACCTGAAAACACAAACGTGAGCTAGCCGGCGGGTGGGTGCCGGAAACCTCTCCGATGCCTAAGTCAGAAAGATTATCAAACAGGCAAAAGCTCTGTGTATTTAGGAAGCCAAAATTGCATTACCTCTCCAAAGGTGATATTGATGAGCTTATATAGGTTTCGCGTAGCACAATCCTGGTAGGACTCTTACTCCTCCATGTAGAGTCCTTCTAGGATTCATACTCCTGGAAGATAATGCTTATCCTCCAACACCCTCCCTCACTGCTTAAACCAAGTGAGATGGTTCTTCCACGGCCGAACTACCACATGACCGGACTAATATTGCTGTATTGAATAGGCTGGTCTGGCCGAACTAACTCTTAATTCAACTCTCCCATTCCTCGCTTCTGCTCCGGTTTCATATGTCAAAACCGGACTATCCGTAGAAGTGACCGACCGAACTAACATAAACATCCTAGAGGATGTTACTCTTGTACTCCGGTTTAGAAGACGTAACCGGACTAACCAAAAACCGAACTACACCATCCCATCTGACAACCGGACTAACTACCAGCTCGGCCCAATTTATCAATATAAATTTCCCTCTCAATTGCCCCTTAATTCTACCTGCAAAGCATGAGTGGGATTACCAGTCTACCAGCCGAGCTACAATCCTAACTTCGCCAGCCGAGCTAAAAACATATGTTAGCCTTTCCAGCCGAGCTAAGACCCTTTCCAGCCGAATTGTGTACGTCCGGTCAAAACGTCTCTTCAGTTTGTAGAAACTGAATCGATTGTCCTTCCCTTGACACGTGGCACGCCGGTATTGGCTATTCACAGCTGTCGCGCCGCTCTCGTACTCCGAAAAAATTAAACAGTTCCCGCCAGAAGTCCTTTCATCTCTCTATCTAAACAAAACATCCTTTCATTTTTGAATTCACCCTCATTTTCACACTGTTTATCGTCTGTCTGTGCTCCTGCTATTTGTTTTTCAACCTTGCTCTTCTGAGGCTTGAATCCTTTTGCCATTTGCTTCCATCTTCTTCTTTTTTCTGTCTACCAGGTAAGCATCATAACTCCGTTTCTGTTTTTGTTTTTCTTGCTTTCGTTTAATCTATGGTAGTGTAAAACACTTTTCGTGCTTAACTCTGTTTTCTGGGAAGATCTTCATAAGAGCACTAGGACTGCATGAATCTTCAAGCAATAAGTAGTAGATAACAATTTGATCGAAAAAAACTCGTCCAACCGAACTAGGAATTTGTTTTTACTACACATAGATCCAGGTAGACTGAAACCGAACTAGAACATGTCACATCAGTTTCACTAGGCCATTGACGGATTCATACTAGCCGGAATGAAAACCCACCGAACTAGAAGTCCCTAGGACCTCGACTGAGCTAAGCCTTGGGGCTAAGCCAGCTTTCTCAGTTCCTAAACCGAACTCAGAAAGCTGCCCCTTGCGCATAACCGGAGTAACGAAGACCATAGGCATAACTTTACACAACCAAAACACCTATTCGAACCGAGATAACCAAACATCTTGGAGAACCGAGATAACCAGTACCTTGTAGAAACCGGAGTAAATCTTTGTAGCAACTTTTGCAACCGCAATAAGTTCTTTTCCTGCTTTGTTTTTGTAGCACGGTCGACGATCTGTGCTTAACACCTTGTTTTTCCACCTTGCAGACTTTAGGTTGCCAGGCACTCCTATACGCTCAACCGAGCTACTGAGCACTCCCTTCTGACCGAAATAAATTATTTTTAACTTATAAAATAAATGGGAAAATATAGGTTTTTGGTAGAAACCCCAGGAGGTCTGGCCGAATTCTGCCAGGACCACAACATCCCTGACGACGTACACCTTACCCTAGCCGAACGAGACGTCGACCCATGGAATAACGAGGGTTTTGTCCCCTTTACCATTCAATCAATAATAGAAACCGGACTACGATTCCTACCCAAATTTTTAATCAGTGAGTTTCTTAGGCAAACCAGACTATGCCCAACTCAACTCTCCACAAACACATATCAAGATAATAATGGGCGTAGACGCCCTAAACCGCCAGACCGGTCTTAACCTAGGCTTAGCCGAAATATTCCATCAGTACTCATTAGGATCCAAGAATGAAGGCTGGTGTTATTACTTGAGAATACGCCGAGGCCGAGAAAAAATAATTAAGCATACACCGGACAAAGACCTAAATGATGACGACTTCTTCTGGGTGTCTGGCAACTTCGAAGACCATCAGGCCCAAATTCCTGGCCGAAGAATAAATTGGAAAAAAGGAGAACCCGGTATACATACCCCGGTCGCCTTTCTCACTTTTCTTTATCTCGGCTTTTCTCTTTTGAACCGAACTAACAGTTTGTTTTCTTTTTGCAGATTCAGCTCATCTTCACTCTCTTTACAACTACCCCAACCTAGGCGTTCTGCGCGCCGCACTACGGGTTCGGGAAAGAAGTTGGGCTAAATTGCTAGACTTCGAACCGACATACCGTTACTCCGGTCGCCAAAAAGCGAGGGTGACCGACTTTTTACTTGAAGAAGCACCAGAACCGGACCCATCATTGCCGGAGATCATCCTTGTTCCACTCACCGCCGAACAGGAGATGGCAAAGAAGAACAGGCTGAAGGCAATGCTGACCGAAACAAACCCAGCCGGACTACCACAAGCCGGCCAGACCACCGAAACCGTGGTGGCTCTTCCTTCCCAACAGCCCTCTACTTCTCGTCGAAACAAATGTGCTCGGACTACCCCAACCGAGCCACGTCTTGTTGATGAGGACGAGACCGTTCTTCCTCAAAGCTCTCCTCCACGTCCCCAGCCAAGCCTCTAACCGGAGCAAACTGACCGAACTTCGACTTCATCCAAATGGGCTCCCGTCCTTTCCTTTGACAACCGGGATATCACCGCTAAGGATTCGGTGGTTGCTGACAAGGACCACTTGTTGGCACACAGCCTTGCCAAAAGTGTGTGCCTCCCGAAGGACATGGAGCACCATTTCAAGCAGCTCAACACCGAGCTCAAGTCAATTCGGTCCTCCACTAAGTCCATGATCCTGGTAAACAACTTTCCCTTCTCTATGTAAATTTTTCCAACTTTGAGTTCGGCTAACGTTACTTCTCCTTCGCAGGCTATCCAGAAGAACCAAGTCACTCACAGAAGGGTCATGGAGCTTAGGAGGAGTACAAGGGATGCCATGGCCGAGGTTGAATCCAAAACGGCCGAACTTGCCGAGGCCAAGAAGCAGCTAGCCGAGCTGCGAGCAGAGAACGGTCGTCTGACCGTAAGAGTCAATTCGGCCGAAGCTGAGAAGCAGAAGATCGCCAATGAGGCAAAGGACAAGTACCTGCGCCACTTGGCACAAATTGAGGCGAAGAAGGACGCTGAAATAAAGCAACTGAAGGGAGAGATGAAGAAGGCTAAGAAGCAAGGCTTCAAGGAGGCCGAAGATGCATACTCCCTTCAATGTGACGCAGCAAAAGACCTCTTTTTCAAGTGTGGCTGGAGGACTGCAGTGGAGAAGTTCGGTTGTACGCCTGACACCGAGGCATATAATGCTCCACCGTATTCCATTCCAGCTTCACTCTCATAATACGCTGCCGATCTCCAAAAAGCCTTTCTCGAGGGGTCCGGCGATGATGATGGTGATGATGATGACGATGACGATGATGATGAGGAGCCATCTCTCACTCCGGTTGTCAACGAACAGCAAAATAACCAAACAGTTCGGTCTGAGCAGGTTATTGAAGATCTAACTCTTGGGCTCCAGCCGACTGATACCGAAGTTGAGGTTGACACCGAACTCCCTCATCAAACCGTGCTCCCCTCTGACACTGGACTCCAGGCGAGTGCTGACGCAGAATTTGATGCCGAACTTGATGCACTTCTCGGTTGATTTTCTTTTTTCCTTGTTTTGTCTCGAATCTGTAACCGGGCTACGGCCCCTCCATTTGTACTTGCTTTTGATTTTAATGAAAAAGTGTTCTTCAATACGTACTCTGGTTCTGTTATTGTATGCGTGCATTTGTAATAAATGTTCAATACCTTCGTTTGCCCAACTGTGATCACGGTTAGCTATCTGACTCACTAGCCAACCACTCTTCAGCCGATATAACTTACTTCGGCTGAAGAGTACAAAGAGTTGGTTTAACCCAGCCAACCACTCTTCAGCCATACACTTACTTCGGCTGAAGAGTAACAAGAGTTGGTTTAATCCAGCCAACCACTCTTCAGCCATACACTTACTTCGGCTGAAGAGTACAAAGAGTTGATTTAATCCAGCCAACCACTCTTCAGCCGATGTAACTTACCTCGGCTGAAGAGTACAAGGCGTTGGTTTAATCCAGCCAACCACTCTTCAGCCATACACTTACTTCGGCTGAAGAGTACAAGGAGTTGGTTTAATCCAGCCAACCACTCTTCAGCCATACACTTACTTCGGCTGAAGAGTACAAGGAGTTGGTTTAATCCAGCCAACCACTCTTCAGTCATACACTTACTTCGGCTGAAGAGTACAAGGAGTTGGTTTAATCCAGCCAACTACTCTTCAGCCATACACTTACTTCGGCTGAAGAGTACAAAGAGTTGGTTTAATCCAGCCAACCTCTAAGTTGGTTTTTCCAGCCAACTTAGAATTAAGTGTTTGGTTATTCCGACCAAACGTCCTGCAGCCTGAATCCTGATTCTGGGCTTAGGAGGGGTCATAGTTGGTTACTCCGGCCTACTATGTTTACAATGCTGCTAACTTACTAGGGCTACTTTCTACTAAAACAAATATGCTAAAAAAGAATTGATTTGTTTTATTGATGAAGTAAAAAATTACATATACTTAAAGAGAGAAGAAAAAGCTAAAAGTAAAATAACTTAAGATTGGCAGTGTTCCATGGCCTAGGAATTGTTTTGCCATCCTCATCTTCTAAGTGGTATGCCCCTTTGCCTGCTAATCCGACCACTTTGTAAGGACCTTCCTAGTTAGGCCCTAACTTGCCATCTCCTGGGACCAATGTGTTGCCCATAACTTTGCGAAGTACCCAATCGCCGATCTTGAATTGCCTTGGATGCACCGTTTTGTTATACTTCCTAGATAGTTCTTGTTGGTAGGAGGCGATGTGAACCAATGCTCTGTCTCTTCTTTCTTCCGCAAGGTCAAGTTCCAATGCTATAGCTTCGCCATTTAAGTCTGGGTCAAAGTTTTCGCTCCGAATTGTGGGGAGTCCGACTTCTAATGGGATGACTGCTTCCATGCCATAAGCTAAGGAGAATGGAGTTTCTTCCGTTGACCGCCATGGTGTGGTGCGATAAGCCTATAAAACATGAGGGAGCTCTTCTGCCCACTTGCCTTTGGCTTTCTCCAACCTTTTCTTCAATCCGTCCAAGACTACTTTGTTTGACGCCTCGGCTTGACCGTTTGCTTGGGGATACGCCGGTGTGGAATTGTAGAATTCTATCTTGTATTCTTCGCAAAAGCCTCTGAAAATTCTACCACAAACCGAAAGTCTTGTCCAAATCAGTGCTTTTGGTATGCCAAAACGAGTGATGATGTTCTGCCAAACAAACTTCTTCACATCTTTTTCCTTGATTGATGCCAAGGCCTCTGCTTCCACCCACTTTGTGAAGTAGTCTGTTGCCGCAAGAAAGAACTTTCTGTTGCCTGGCGCTGTTGGAAGTGGACCTACTATGTCTAAGCCCCACATTGCGAAAGGCCACGGGCTAGTTAATGGTAGTAGTTCTCTAGCAGGTTGGTGTATTTGGTGTGCAAACTTCTGACACTTTTCGCATTTCTTGACATACTTCTCTGAATCGGCCTGCATGTATGGCCACTAGTATCCTTGTGAAATAGCTCGGTACGCCAATGATCTTCCTCCTTGATGGCTGCCACATACCCCCTCATGTATTTCGAATAGGAACGCTTCCACCTTGCTGGGGTGAACACACTTTAAGTAAGGTCCTGAGAACGACTTCTTGTATAATGCCAAGGATGGAGAGAGCCAAAATCGTTGCGACTTTGCTCTTATTTTGTTGGCTTCTTTCTTCTCTTCTGGGAGGATGCCATCCTTTAGGAATAGTATGATGGGATCCATCCAAGAAGGACCTAACTCTGCACAACATACCTCTTCAGCTTCTGGGTCTTCAATGCTTGGTCTAGGCAGATAGTCGATTAATAGTGGGTGAGGAACGGAGGTGTCTGCCATTGAGGCGAAGCCTGCGAGTTCGTCTGCTCTGCTGTTTTCCTCTCTGCCGATTTGTTTTATTCTCACTACTTCGAACTTCTTTATCTCTGTTCTGACCAAGTCTTGGTACTTGGCCATCCTGTCATCCTTTGCCTCATAGTCGCCAGATATTTGGTTTACCACCAACTGCGAGTCGCTATAAACCATTAATTCGGTGGCCTTCATGTAGAATGCCGACTTGAGACCTGCTAGAAGCGCTTCATACTCTGCTTCATTATTCGATGCTGGGAAGCCCAGGTTGATTGCCTGCTCCACTACTAGGCCGTCTGGAGAGATGAGGACTATGCCAAGTCCTGCTCCATGCCTATTGGATGCTCCATCCACGAAGAGCTTCCACATCTCTCCAACGAACAACTTCCAGCAGGTGGAGGGATCGGAAGATGCCTTGGGATCTTCCACGTTGCTGGTGGCTTCTTCAGAGTTGATGCTTGCTGTCTGCCCCTTGTTCTCTGTTTGCACCAAGTCTTTGTTTGTCGGTGAGTCTTGACTTGGTGTAGCATGGTTCACCTCTTCCTCCCTTTCTTTACTCTGGTCCGCCTTGGGGCCTGACTGAGTAACCAGTACTAGGGGTTGCGTTATTCCGACGTCAACTTCTATCCCTAGTTCGGCTGTTTCAGTCAGGTCGACTGGGCAGATGTGATGACTTCCAGGGGTGAACTCTGCGACAAAATCTGCTAGTGCTTGAGCCTTTATTGCGGTTCTGGGTTGGAACTTGATGTCGTACTGCCCCAATTCTACTGCCCATTTCAGAATTCGCCCAGAAAAGTTCGCCCTTTCAAATAAAGCCTTGAGTGGGAAGGCTGTGAGAACAACTATGGTGTGGGCGTGAAAGTAATGCGACAATTTCCTTGAAGCCATCATCAAGGCCAATGCTAGTTTCTCCAGAGGCAAGTACCTTGTTTCGGCACCCAGTAACGTCTTGCTGACATAATAGATAGGCAAGTGTTGGATTCCTTCTGCGCGGACCAACACTGCAGTAATTGCATGCTGCGATACTGCCAAGTAGAGGAAGAGTTCTTCTCCAGGTACTGGGGTTGTCACGACCCCAAACCGCCCCTAGTAGAATGGTGCCGTGATGGCCAGTAATCCGAGATTACCGAAGGCCAACTTTCAAAATTCACACACAATTAGAGTATTATATATGGGGCTAGCATGTGCGGAAGCAATATATACAAATCTAGTTAGTCCATAAGAGCTGTGCATAGATCAAATGAAATGACATACATCATAATATAGTTTACAACTTGGATACAAATAAAATAAAGTACATGTTACATCTTGATCAAAAGGCTTCTCAAGCCGAAGTATACAAAAGACATGAATTACAACTAAGAAGCATAATCTTCAAGACGATACAAAACATGAATCAAACATCTTGCACATGACATCTTAGGCGTCACCGCCTTCTTGCTTGCCACCTACATATATATAAGGAGAGGGTGAGCTTGGATACTCAGTGAATGGTACAAGTAATAAAGGGTTAGATGAATGATTCCCGAAATCTTGTCAAAACAATACATATATCATAGCTTGTTCAAAACATGTACTTAGCATAACTTGTATCTAAACATGTACTTGGGGTGATGACATTCCGAGCAAAACAAAAGCATAACCTAGGCATCGAGCACACTGCTCATAGTCCGTCGGGTCGATATCTTAACAAGGGTGCTACTTGGGCTTAACGTCCCCTAGCACGAAAGGACGGTGCTACCTGGGCTTAAAGTCCCCTAGCACGGAAGGACTATGTTACTTGGGCTTAACGTCCCCTAACACGAAAGGACGGTGTGACTTAGGCTTAACGTCCCCTAACACGAAAGGACGGTTCCAAGAATGTCATCCGAAACAAAGCTTATACTTGATACATAAAGTAAGAGTAATCATTCATACTTAACAAATACTTTCGAAACAAAGCAAAGCAAAGCCTTTATCAAAACGTATAACATAGCTTTATTAAAAATACCACTCACATAGTTCTTGGGACGTCGGGATCAAAGCAAAGGTCCAAGTCCTACAAACACATGGCAAAGTCTATTGAATGCACTCTTAAAAACAAGCTTCACATGCATGCAAATGATCTAGGGAAAACATGCTGGAAACATCTAGGGAAAACATGTTAGAAATGACCTAGGCAAAACATGCTGGAAATGACCTAGGCAAAACATGCTGGGAATGACCTAGGCAAAACATGCTGGAAATGACCTAGGCAAAACATGCTGGGAATGACCTAGGCAAAACATGCTGGAAATCTGGGTTTCCTCCTTAAAGAACATGAAGGACATGAACATGAAGAACATGAATGCTAAAATCATAACTTGTTATTACAAAATCTGGGATTTCATGCCATGAGTTCGAAAACATGGACCTGGGTACCCATTCTTGAAGATCATATGAAAACAAACATAAAAACATGGATCTTGGCATGAGCTTTCGGATCAAAACATGACTTTTCTTGAAGAACACATGAATACTATTTTCTCTTTCTAAAACCGAACTTCAAAGCAATGCATGGCTTACAAATCGTATTCAATCATGCAATGCAATAACATGATCATAAAGAACAACATGAGCAGATCAAGAATCTAACCTTAGAACACGGATCTAACGGTTCGATCTCTAGGAATCAAGCTTGGAAATCTACTTCCTCTCAAGAACTCCTCTTCCTCTCTTCCTAGAGCTTCTCTCTCCTCCTTAGAACAAAGATATAACAAATGATAGGTTTCTCTACCGGCCGACTTAACACTCTGCTTGGACACGCATACCGGGTTGGTTCTCCTCAAAAGGTGATGATTGACAAGACATGACTATGACAAAGCGTATGCACCAAGCTAAGGCAAGGGAACTTCGGCAAGCAATGATCTTGGCTAAGGACATAGGCTTCGGCAAGTAGGGTCTCAATGACCTCGGCTAGGAAGGATAACACTTGGCCAAGTTGTGCCACACCTCGGCCTAGATGTGCCACACCTCGGTCTAGGTCATTCCAGTCCCAGAACAAGATCACTAGGTGCAAGGATTAAGGATCTAGGATGCCTAGATGATAACATCTCGGCCTAGATGATGCATATCTCGGCCTAGGTGATGCACACCTCGGCCTAGATGATGACATCTCGGCCAATATGCCTAGGTGATGGTGGAGGTCAACCAAAGTGGTTCTAGGATGGTCCTAGGCTTAAGATGACCTCGGCTTGACATGACCTAGGCTTGACATGACCTAGGCTTGGCATGACCTAGGCTTGACATGACCTAGGCTTGACATGACCTAGGCTTGGCATGACCTAGGCTTAACATGACTTAGGCTTGGCATGACCTAGGTTAACATGACTTAGGCTTGGCATGACCTAGGCTTAACATGACCTAGGCTTAACATGACCTAGGCTTGACATGACTTAGGCTTGACATGACTTAGGCTTGAGATAGCAAGGAAGGAACAAAGCATGCATACAACACTTAGGCAATTCACATAAGCACAAAACAAGACAGGGACCTTCACTTAAGAAGAAACAAGTCAAAGTCTACAAATGCAAGCTTAACAAGAGGAAATCATGCAAATGCACATGAACATGACCAAGATATGAATGTGGGTTATTACAGGGGTGACAAGTAGTGGTGGAGAAGACATATATTCCTTCAAGCTCTCCAGAGCTCGGTCACATTCTTCGTCCCACTCAAACTTAGCTTTTAATGACTGAAAGAATGGACGCAATCTGTCTGAAGATCGGCTGATGAATCGGTTAAGTGCTGCTGCCATGCCGGTGAGATGCTGCACCTCTTTCACTGAGTTAGGCCTTTTTAACTCCTGAATTGCTTTGATTTGGGAGGGGTCTGCCTCAATACCCCGGTTGGTCACCAGAAACCGAACTTGCGGACCTTACAATCGGCGACTTAGAACCGTTAAGGCGCAGCCTGTGTTTCCTCAGGATCTGGAACATCTCATCTAGGTCCTTTAGATGGTCGTCCGTATCCTTGCTTTTGACCACCATGTCGTCGATGTAAGCCTCCACTGTACAGCCTAACAGTGGCTCGAACATCTTTGTGACCATTCTCGGAATGTCGCCCTGCGTTCTTAGGCCAAAGGGCATGACCTTGTAGAAGATAGTCCTCTTGGAGTGGTGAAGGATGTTACTTCTGGTCCTGCATGGCATGGCTATCTCGATGGTAGCCTCAGTATCGTCAAGGAAGCTAAGCTCTTTGTGCCCATTGTTAGGTCCACCAATTGATCTATCCTTGGTAGGGGAAGTCATCGCCGGGCATGCTTTGTTGACCGTCTTGTAATCGACGCAGACACGCCACTTGCCATTCTTCTTTGGCACCACGACTGTGTTGGAGATCCATTTGGGGTAGTGCACCTCTCTGATTGCCCTTGCTTCTAGCAGGTTTCCTACCTCCTCTGCCACTATTTCGGCGTGATGGAGTGCCGATCTGCGAGTGCACTGAATGATCGGTCTGGCGGAAGGGTGGATATTGAGTTGGTGGCAGATGAAGTTGGGATTGATGCCTGGCATGTCGTATGGGGTCCAGGCGAACACTTCGATGTTGGAGGTCAGGAATTCCAAGACTTCCAATCTCTCAGTGCTGGACAACGACGAGCCAAGTAAGAAGAACTTATCCGGGTTCTTCTTATCTATCCTGACTTCCACCAAGTCCTCCACTGCTTTCTGACTAGCCGCTTTGCCAACATCCGCGAATAGTTCATTACTCTTTGGTTCTTCCACCGAATGAACATATCCTTTGGCAGCGTGGCTGCCGTTCACTGTTACAAAGCACTGCTTTGACATGATTTGATCCCCATAAACTTCTTCTATTACTCCGGTGTCATTGGGAAACCTCATCACTTGGTGGTAGGAGGACGCTACTGAGCGCATGGCATGCAGCCATGTTCTGCCCAAGATAAGGTTATAGGTGGAGGGGACCTTTAGCACCCAGAACTCCACTTGCTGCCACGCCCCGCCTTTGATGGAAGGATGATTTTGCCGATCGCCACTCCGCATAGAATTGAATCCAATCAAAGGATACGGCAGGGCTAAGTCCTTGTCTTGAAGCTTCATTGCTTGAAGGTTTCATAGTACATGATTTCACATGAACTACCTTGGTCAATCGAATCCGCAGACGTCAAAATCCTTGACTCGGAGAGTGACGACCAGGGCATCGTTGTGGGGGCAATAAATCCTTGCCAAGTCTTTATCCGAAAAAGACATGACATTTGTGGCCTCTGTCTTCCCCTTCTTAACAACTGGTTGGGCATTTAGCACCTCCCTTAAGTGCTCAACCTTTTTAATTGAACCTCTGAGCTCGCATACACGCTCAGGTTCAAAGACTCCATGTATTACGTTAATAACGCCTTGAGGTGGGGCGTCGACTGGCATTCCATTGGGCATATTCTGGTCCTGAGGAGTTGGCTGTGCCCCTCCTTCTATGTATTTGTCCAGGTGGCCCGCTGCCACCAACTCTTCAAGATGCTACCTCAATGGCGTGCAATTCTCAGTGGGGTACCCCTTTTCTTTGTGGAAGGTGCATCTGGATCTGTCATCATAATCCTTCTGCGCCTCGCCTAGCTTGGCTGGCCACTTGATGAAGGGCTCGTCTCGTATCTCACTAAGTATACGGTAGATCGGTTTCTTAAATACCGTGGTAATGGCGGTGCGGACTCTCAACCATCTCTTGTCCTGGTCTTCGCCATTGTCTCTCCTGCCTCGTCCGTTTCGGTTTTGGCGATCTACCGTATTGACCTTTGCTGAGGTTTTCTTCTCTGGTGTCGTGGTCGCGCCAGTTTTTGCTTTGGCACGTGCGCCATCCTCTTCTACCCTGATGTGCTGATGCACTCTCTCCATCAGGGCCTCCATGGTGAGGGGCGGTGTCATGGTGATAGAGTCCCTCAGTCTGTTCCCGACTGGAAGGCCTCTTTTGTATTGCGCAATGGCGAGATTAGTTGGGCAGTCCCCAATCTGGTTGAATGTCTCCCAGTAGCGACTGTTATATGACCTCAGGGTCTCCTTGTCGCCCATGTCGATGGAGAGTAACTGGTCGATCTCCACCGGGGTTTTTGTGTTTGTTCTGAACCGAGTTACAAACGCCTCTGCCAATTGCGCCCAGGAGGCTATGCTGCCCTCTGGAAGCTTTTCAAACCAAGTCAAGCCTAGGTCGCTGAGGCTTGAAGGGAATAGGATGCACATCAGGGCCTCGTTACGCCGGTATACAGCCATAACCTGGCGAAAGTGGCGAAAGTGCGTGTAGGGGTCCGTCTTCCCTTCATACGTTGTGAATTTAGGGCCGAGGGAAGCTCGACAAGAGGCGCGTTCTCTATTCTTGGACGAATGGTGAGGTCTGCCTCGCCAATGCCTTGTCCGTTGGTTCAGATGCGGGCGCGTTGGCATTCCAACCTCGACGCTTCCATGCGTCCGAGGAGCCAACCGCCGCAAGGCAGAACCTCTGTGATCGCGCTCTGGCATCCTCCTTCCATCGTGCCTTTTCTTCTAGCATGGATCGTAGGTCGGACGATCTGGGTAATTCCGTCTGTCTAGACCTCGTCTGATGCGTATGTGAGGGCCAATAGGTGCTTCCCTCAGTGTACGACCTTTCAGACCTCGTCCTCTCAGACCTGGAGTGACGAGTCCTGGAAGATCTGGATTGTGTGTCGCCTGTCCTTAGGCTTCTGTTCTCTGGTTTAGAGGGTGTAGAATTCCTACTACGACCCTCGGAGTGGCGAAGGGGCGTTTTGTTGTTGCGCCCCTCTCCTGTCGCCACGGCTTTTCCTTTCATCTGGCGTTTCAGAGACTCCATGTCTGCCGCCATCTTACGGATCAATTCGTCTTGTTCTCTGACGCGATCCTCCAAAGTTTGAGGATCAACTCTGCGCCTTTGCCTTTTCGGCTTCTTGAACGAGAGGGATGAGGGCTATTATTTCGCCTTCGACCCCTCGCATCCCTCCTGGAGTTGTGTCTTTGTGGCTCCAGATCCGCCATGGGAGCGACCAAGGGTAGGCCTTCTCGCCTTGCACCCCCATCTGGGTTTTGTCCGTCGACGACGGACTGAGGTAACTCTTCGTTATTCGCCATTGATGTTCGAGAGAAAGCTTGATCAAGAGGTTGTTCTTGTCTGTATTCCCACAGACGGCGCCAATTGTACGGGAAAGAAATATACCTTCTCGTATAATCCTGTTGATCAAGTCTGCGTTCCTCTGTACGACGTCGCTTTATCACCTGAAAACACAAACGTGAGCTAGCCGGCGGGTGGGTGCCGGAAACCTCTCCGATGCCTAAGTCAGAAAGATTATCAAACAGGCAAAAGCTCTGTGTATTTAGGAAGCCAAAATTGCATTACCTCTCCAAAGGTGATATTGATGAGCTTATATAGGTTTCGCGTAGCACAATCCTGGTAGGACTCTTACTCCTCCATGTAGAGTCCTTCTAGGATTCATACTCCTGGAAGATAATGCTTATCCTCCAACACCCTCCCTCACTGCTTAAACCAAGTGAGATGGTTCTTCCACGGCCGAACTACCACATGACCGGAGTAATATTGCCGTATTGAATAGGCTGGTCTGGCCGAACTAACTCTTAATTCAGCTCTCCCATTCCTCGCTTCTACTCCGGTTTCATATGTCAAAACCGGACTATCCGTAGAAGTGACCGACCGAACTAACATAAACGTCCCAGAGGATGTTACTCTTGTACTCCGGTTTAGAAGACGTAACTGGACTAACCAGAAACCGAACTACACCATCCCATCTGACAACCGGACTAACTACCAGCTCGGCCCAATTTATCAATATAAATTTCCCTCTCAACGTATATATACATCTGCTCAAATTTTATAATTTATCGAGGTCGTTTACTAAGATGTACAAATCAATATAATTCACACTATACCAATAAACTCATAATTAAATTCTTTGTACCTTAACTCCACCACTTCGGCCTCCACTTCTGGCTTACACATACATCCCATGTGCCTCACGTATACCTAACACCGCTCCGAAACCAAACTTGCATGGGGATATCGTCCTGAGTTTGACCCACACTCCCTCGGATGGTTAGCATATACGTACGCGCGTAAATCAAAGTACTCGTCTACTCTTGAGAACGAGGCAACAATATACATATATAAAAAATCTTACTCATGAGAACAAATATAACAATGCCAAGCCTAAAGCATTCAAATAAATCTCATAATTCTCACTTTTTTTTTTTTTTTATACATTCTTTCTCACCAATACTCAAATAAAACAACAATTTACGGAATCATGGTGGAGTATAAGGAATTTATCTATGGGTTCTTAATTAATTTTAATTTCATATAACCATGAGTGTGATTATAACCATAAAATAAATCCATATAAAGACCCTAAACTTGACATACACAACTAATCAAAATAATTAAAATCAATCGATGAACTAAAAACCCTAAACCTTACATACACAACTAAACAAAATAACTAAAAACAGTCAATCATCTAAAAATTCTAAACCTTACATACACAACTAATCAAAATAATTAAAATCAATCAATCATTTACTTGCAAATATGAAATCAATTCAATATCAAATAAGTAAAAATAAATAAATAAAAACAACGAACTAAATATAATTCAAGGAAAGTGGGTTTTGTACTCACAATATTTTTTTGAAGATCAAAGAATTACTTAAACAATTAATGAAACTACCAAAATAAAATTCTAATCTTTTTTATTCTTTTTCCCCACCTTCTTCCGCCGTTCCTCTTGATTCCTTAATTCCACTCTTTGACTTTGATCTCACACACACACACACACACACACACACACACACACACACTCTCTCTCTCTCTCTCTCTCTCTCTTTCTCTCTCTCAGCTGCTCTCCTCTTACAAATCCCCTTTTGTAATTCAATCTAGGTCGAACATATTATACTAAGTCTAATTATATTAAAACTTAATTGACTATTATATTATATTTTATACTTATCACATACATATACATAAATATAATATATATTTTATTAATATTTAAAACACCTTTTATATATACATATCTATATATATATAAATATTTAAATTAATTATATATAATTAAATATCACATTAAATTCTCATGTAATCACACAATTAATAAAGCCAAAAATAAAATAAGATAATAATAATAATAATAATAATAAATAAATAAATAAAGGCTTACGAAAAAATCATGGTCACTACAATATATACACCTTAAAAGAATCTTGTCCCGAGATTCGATAGAAAAGAGTATTAAACAAAAAGCTCCGGATGCATATGCCGAACTTTCTCTTCTAATTCCCAAGTGATATCATTCTTATCCTCGCTCTATTGCACTTTAACCAAGTTCACTTTCTTGCGCTGCAACTGCTTTACATCCCGGTCTAGAATAGTAACCGGTCGCACCACATACATTAGATCATCACTGATCTTCAACACCTCTGGTGATACTACTTGGGAAGGGTCTTGCACACACTTCCGCAATAAAGATACATGGAACATGCTATGAATCATAGCTAAGGCAGGTGGTAGAGCTAATTTGTAAGCCACATTACCAATCCTCTCAGTGATCTCATATGGTCCCACAAATCTAGGTGCCAATTTTCCTTTCTTTCCGAACCGCATGATACCCTTCATCGGCGAGACCTTCAAAAACACAAAATCTCCAACATTCAACTCAACCACTTTACGTTTTCTATCAGCGTAACTCTTTTGACGACTCTGTGCAGTCTTAATACGTTCCTGAATAATGTTCACCTTCTCCGTGGTCTCTCTCACCAACTCTGGGCCCAACAACGGCGCATTTCTTATCTCCATCCAATAAGCAGGTGATTGACATGGCCTTCCAAACAAAGCCTCAAAAGGTGCTATCCCGATACTAGAGTGATATCTATTATTATAAGCAAACTCCACCAATGGCAAGTGTTCTTCCCAACTACCACCAAGATCGAGGACACAAGCTCTCAACATATCCTCAAAGATCTGATTTACCCGCTCAGTTTGCCCATCTGTCTAAGGATGATAAGTTGTGCTCAAGTCTAACCTAGCACCCAAAGTATGCTAAAAACTCTCTCAAAACTCTGCCACAAATAACGGATCACGATCCGAAACTATAGAAACTGGTGCGCCATGAAGTCGTACCACCTCCCGAATATACAGTCTAGCTAGTTTATCCGCAATTTGGTGAACACTGATAGGAATAAAATGAGCAGACTTGGTGAGTCGATCCACTATCACCCAAATAGATTCATTGCCTCGCTTAGACCACGACAATCCATCCACGAAGTCCATAAAGATGTACTCCCATTTCCAAGTAGGAATCTCAAGAGGCTGCAAAAGTCCAAACGGTCGTTGGTGTTCTGTCTTAACCTGTTGGCACACATAACATCGAGAAACATACTCTCTTACACCTTTCTTTATACCTTCCCACCAAAACGTCCTCTTCAGGTCATGATACATCTTAGTCCTACCAGGGTGAATGGTATATCGGGATCTATGGGCATCATCCATAATCTCTTTCCTCAATTCAACAATGTTAGGTACACATAACCTACACTTGAATCGCAATCCCCTATCTAAGTCCACAGACCAATCAGTAGGACAATCATCGATCAAATCCACTACAAGGTCATCGAGCTTGCTAACGAGAAACCCATCTAAATTCTGCATCTGACGAACTTTACCCAGTAACGTTGGCTGCACGATCAAACTACCAATGTATGCCCTCTCAGCACTCTCTATTGGTTGCACATCATGCATCGAAATTAACTCCAAGGACTTCCATTCCTCAATCATAAAAAAAGCTATAATCCCATATTGTCGACCAAGTGCATCTGCAACCACATTTCCTTTCCCCGGGTGGTAAAGGATCTCAAAATCATAACTACTGACGAATTCAACCCACCTCTGTTGCCTCATAGTCAACTCTTTTTGAGGAAAAAGATATTTGAGGCTCTTGTAATCCGTGTACAACTCAAAGCACTCCCCAAATAAGTAGTGTTGCCACACTTTCAACGCAAAAACAACTGCTGTGAACTCTAAGTGATGAGTAGGGTATCGTCTCTCATGAGGTTTTAACTGTCGAGAAGCATAAGATACAACCTTCTGATGCTACATCAACACACATTGCAACCCAGTTCCACTTGTATCAGTAAACACTACTAACTTTTCCACTTGTACTGGTATAGTTAACATCGGAGCTGTAGTTAACCGCTGCTTTAACTCCTAGAAGCTTTCTCATAATCGTTTGTCCATAAGAACTTCACATTTTTGTGGGTCAACTTGGTCATGGGTACTACAATAGTGGAAAACTTCTCTATAAATCTCCTATAATAACCGGCTAGTCCTAAAAAACTTCTCATCTCTGTAGGATTCCCAGGCTGCTTCCATTCTTTGACCGCAATAACTTTCTCAAGATCTGCCGCTATTCCCTGATTGGACACAACATGCCCCAAAAATCGAACTTCTTTCTCCCAAAAGTGACACTTACTGAATTTAGCGTATAACTGTTGCTCCCTCAAAGTCTGCAATACAATTTTCAAGTGTTCTCTGTGTTCCTCCTCATTCTTAGAATACACCAGGATATCATTTATGAAGATAATCACAAACTTATCTAGATACGGTTGAAAAATTCTGTTCATCAAGTCCATGAAATAGGCAGGAGCATTGGTCAAACCAAAAGGCATTACAGGAAATTTGTACAACCCCGGGTCCGGAAAGCAGTAAGCGGTATATTTTCCTCTGACACAGCCATTTGATGGTAACCCGTTCTGAGATCAAACTGAGAGAACATGGCTGCCCCCTTCAACGGATCAAATAAGTTATCAATTCTAGGTAGCGAATACTTGTTCTTAATAGTCACCTTGTTTAGCTCTCTGTAATCTATGCACATACGGAGAGTGCCATCTTTCTTGGAGACAAAGATTATGGGTGCTCCCCACGGGGAATTACTTGAATGAATGAACCCTTTCTGAAGCATCTCTTCTAGCTACTTCTTTATTTCTATAAGCTCTTTAGGCGTTATTCTGTATGCCGCCTTAGAAATTGGTGTAGTTCTTGGCATTAAGTCAATGCGAAATACTTTTACCCATCGAGGTGGAGGTCTAGGTATCTCCTGAAATATATCCTCAAACTCACGCACCACATCTACCTCACTAATATCCTGCTTAGGGATTTCTACCGAGCATAGAAAACTCGTCATCACCGACTCTTCTCCATCACTAGAAGTGTAGGTAAACCGTGGCATACCGAGAATATCTATGTTTATAGTCCTTCCAGCACAATCTAGAGCCACAAAGTATTTTCGCAGCCAATCCATAGTCAAAATAATTACAAACCCCTCAAACCCTAACACAATTAGGTCCGCATACAAGACTTTGCCCGCAAAATCAATCTCAAAATCTTTACACATCCCATAAAGAGTAACTGCCCCTCCTAAAGGGGTCTCAATATGAATAGGTCTAGACAAGGAAGTAGTTACAATATGTTCTCTTTCTACAAACTATCTAGATATAAAAAAATGAGAGGCACCAGTATCAAAAAGTACTCTAATGGGTTCTTGAAAGAGATTCAAAGTACCTTGCACTTTGTCAGTTCCTGGCATCACTACATATGCCCTGGTTGGAGTTGCTTGACCTTTTCGTGCTTGCTGTCTTTGAAGGCAATCCTTGATTACATGCCCCAACTGCTGGCACCCAAAACACTTTCTATTAATCAGTTAAGGTGCTTTTGGTCTGATAAGTGGGGGCCCCTCTAACTGAGGTACGGAAGGATGATAACCCAATTGTGGCACTTGCTGCCACTGTCCTTGATAACCCTGTGGGCGTGGACCACCTTGTCTCTGATAATAGTGCCATTGGGGCTGGAAATTGCCCTGACGTCTGAAATTACCCCGAGGTTTGAAATTTCCATGACTACCCTGTTGCTGTGGCCTCTGAAACTGCTGACCCCTATGCCTTTGATCATAGGGTCGGTATCTGTTCCCATCCTGCTGCTGGAAGTGACTCCCTCTAGAAGTCTCTCCGACTTTGGCCTTCCCTTCTTTAAACTGCTTCTCATTTTCTTCATACTTCAATGCCAAGTTAAGAACTCTGTCAAATGGTTCAGCATCAAAGGGAATAAGGGACTTAGATATGTAATGACTCAATCCCTTAATAAACTTCTCATTCTTCTTCTCATGTGTGTCGACCAAGTAAGGGCATAACGAGGCAACTCATTAAACTTGGTAACATACTCAATCACTATTCTACCCTTTTGAGTTAACTTAGAAAATTCATTACTCAGTTAAGACCGAATAGCAGCAGGAATAAATTTTTGGTCAAAACGAGTCTTGAAATTTGCCCAAGTCAAAGTCGTTAAATCTAGACCCTCCTTCCACGAGTTCCACCAAAATAGGGCTGCTCCCTCAAGCTGATGTGTCATCAACTCCTGTTTTTGGACCTTGGAGAGCTGCATACAACCAAACACCATCTCACATTTCTAAACCCAAGCATCAGCTGCAATACGTCCTCCATCTCTAGAGAATTTTTAACCTCCCAAAGAACTAAAATCTTTGTTTTTCTTCGCAAATGGATCTCCCTACTAACTTTGATTATTGTTCTGTACAACCTGAAGTAATTGAGCCATCATCTCCCTCACATTAACCTGCACCGTATTGGTTGCCTCGGTAGCAGTCGTCGTTGCCCTAGTAACAGTCGCCGCCGCCGCGTTAGCAATTTTTTCTTTCCCTGTGCCATTAGGCTCAACATTTCTCAAATTACCTTCCAGCCATCACCTTCAAGCTAAACACACAAAAAGAATTCATTCATAAATACTTAGAATAAATTCAACCACTAACCTAAACCAGCTAACCCATGTTTCCACAAATTGAGGATCACCTAAACTCTCACAAGTCTAGGGTAACCTAGAGCTCTGATACCAAACTGTCACGCCCCGAAATTTGGACAATTAAATATTAAATTAGGAGTAAACCCCAATTAATATTCCATCATCTAAATTCTAGGGATAAAAAAAAAAAAAAAACTAAACCCCAACCAAACCATCCACCATAATTTCATAACTAACCAATACCTCCAACATTAAAGTAACAATATATAGTCAAAATAACTTAAATAATGTAGGATTACAAACCATGCCAAATTATCGCAATACTAAAGTCCTAAAAAAAAATAATAAATACATAGCTAATATTAACCCTAAGCTTAAGAAAACAAAAGAAATCCAAACGACAAGTCCAACAACTATAGTAATTCCACGTCACCATTGTAGCCCCAACTAATCTTGTAAAGAAAGCTCGACTGCGCTCAAACAGAACGCACCCAAGTTGCCAAGAGACAAAACAGGTCAGTATACAGGTATACTGGTATAAGTACAAGATTTAACTCCCTCATGTCCACTAGACACAAATAAAAATACATTTAATTCTTGTTACGGGATAAGACAAGTAGTTCCAACCGCACCAAGACGAATGGGTAGTTTCCCGATATACAGTGGTATTTAGTTTCTTGCCTGTATACAACGAAATATAAATTGAGTATAAAATAAACAAAATAGAAATAGAAATAAAAATATGGTGGGTCAACCCTACATAAAAAAAGTTAGTAAGACCCACCATTCTGCAAAAAATAAAGTTAGTATAATTTAATCATAAGTAACTTGCTGAAGAAGTATAAAAATGCACTGTTTCATGATTAAATAATTGGAATTGACCAAAACTCAAAGAATAAAAAATTGTACATAATCAAATTTCCTAAAAGTCAACTCAAACGAATTTAACAGAAACTAAACAGGTTGAAAGAAAAACTTGATAAAAGAACCTAAACGGAATTCAATCGAAAAATCTGAAGCTGAAAATGAACAAAAACTGCCCTAAGATGATTTTTTTCGGAAAAGTTCAAAACATGAAAAGTGTGCAAAATAATGTTTTACTTCAGTTTACATGAAACCAATAAAAATGAGCTCGTTTTGTGGATTAAAACAGCCTCTAAAATCTGCATTGCTAAAATAAATCACAATTACAATAACTAAGATTATCCAATTATAAGTTCTAATTGATCTTTTTCATAAAAAGTTAAAAAAACAAAAGTTGTCTAGAATCACGTATACATGTCTCTGCTCAAATTTCATAATTTATCGAGGTTGTTTACTATTTTTCAAGATGTACAAATCAATACAATTTACACTATACCAATAAAGTCATAATTAAATTCTTTGTACTTTAACTCCACCACTTCGGCCTCCACTTCTGGCCTACACATATATCCCATGTACCTTCCGTATACCTAACACCGCTCCGAAGCCAAACTTGCACGTGGATATCGTCCTGAGTTTGACCTACACTCCCCGGATGGTTAGCATATTGTAGACACCCCATTTTGACCGACCCTAAGACTTGGGCGCTTTCTTTTGATTACCAGATGATGACAATTAGAATGTGTTTCTCGCAGAATTCTCAGTAAAAGAAATGGAATTTGAACTTTAATCCTAACCTTTACCATTATGGCCAAATTATTTTAAAATATTGAATATTTAATTAATTTAGTATTTTTGTAATTTTTCATAATTTTATATGTTTATTCATATTTTTAGTGTATTTTATATAAAATAAAATAATAAAACAAATTATATTATGTGTTTAAAATTATTATATTATATGTTTAGGATTTTATATAAAATTATATTAGTATATTATATGTTTAGTATTTTGGTATAAATTATATATTTTATATATTATTATAATTATATTATATTATAAAATAAAAATAATAAAAAAACGATTTGACATCGGCATGTCGACATGCAAATCCACTGAGTGTTTATATATATTTATTTATTATATTTATATTATTATATTATTATTTTATGCCTATATAAGGCAGAGGCTCTGGAGGCATTGGAGAAGAGAGGAATGCGGGGAGAGGCTCAGCATTCTGGAGCAAAAAGGATTCTGGGAGAAGAAAAAAGAGAAAAAAAAAATTAGTTTTTTTTAAGAGAGAGAGAGGGAAAATAAAATATTTTCTTTGATATTTTTATTTCCATTTCATCAATACACCATTCCAAAACCAACCACTAAAGTTATAATTCCAAATTTTGGATTGAGAATTGAAAACACATTCCACAGACTTGAGAGTAGTCAAAAGAAAGTTTGTGACTCAGAAAATTCATCATTTCCCCAATAGGTGAGTTTTCGCAAATTTTCATTTAATTTAATAATGTAATATAATTTGTTTAATTAATTAGTTTAGTTCAATTAAGTAAGTAGTTTTCGTTGAATAGTTAGTACATTAGAATTTTATAATGAATTAATTAATGTAATTAAATAGCTAATTAGTTTAGTTAATTAGAATTTAATTAATTAATCGTTGTTAATTAATTAGTGTAGTGTTTTCGTAAATTTTCATTTAATTTAAAAATGTGATATGATTTGTTTAAATACTTTATTTACTTCGTTTTATAACTTTTTTTTATCACTTTAATGGGATGGCTGCACCACCTACATATCTGCTGTAATTTAAATATTGTATATAAATTGTTGTAATTTATTACTTTAAATAGTTTATCCCGGCGGTGAATAGTAACCCTGACAATGAATAGTACCTTCGGCGGTGAATAGTACCTCCGGCTATTTAATTTTGCTCGCTTTCTATAGCTTAATTTCAACACTATTGTATGCTATTTAGGGGGGGCTGTTTAATTTATTTCAATGATTTATGTTTTAAAGTTTGTTTGTACTAACTAATTAATCAATTTCGCATAATCATCTTTGCAACCTCTCTCCATTCTTTACTTATTTCGATTAAAAAGTTGTGAAAAATTAAGATTGTAGTTCAAATATAAGAAACGAACTCTTCCATACTTAATGGCTTAATCTCTTTAGAGGTTTCTTACCAAAAGTATAAAACGCTCTATGCTTAATAGTTTAATCTCTTTGGAGATTCACTACCAAAGGCATAAAACGTTTTATACTTAGGAGGTTTATTACCAAAGGTATAAAACGCTCTATGCTTAATTGTTTAATCTCTTTGGAGATTCATTACCAACGGCATAAAACGTTTTATGCTTAAGAGGTTCATTACCAAAAGTATACAACGTTCTATGCTTACTGATTTAATCTCTTAGGGGATTTACCACCAAAAGCATAAAACGTTCTATACTTAACGGTTTAAATTATTTGGAGGTTTACTACCCCAAATGTATACATGTTCTTATACTAAAGCACAATCTTTTATTTTTTATTTCTCTTTATTCATCAGTGTGTTTACTTTTAAGGGACTAATTGACCCTTGGAAATCACCAAGGAAAATGTCATTATCACTTATTATCAAGTTTGGATTTCAAGTCATTATCACTCAAGTTTGGGTTTTCTTAAGTCATTATTACTCTTTTGAGTTTGACTAGTCCTTGTTGCACATCTTGAGTTTGACTTGGAATCCCTTATCGCTTGTAAATAAGTTTGACTCTTCCTTTGTAATTTCCCCTGAAGAAAATTTTCTCAGGTTAAGTTGATACTTGTTTCTCTTTATTGCATTTTGGATTTAGTGGACGTAAATATCACTTTTGCACAAATAAGAGAAAAGATAAAGAAATGGACAGGTAATAAAAAAGGCTAATAAAATTGGTTAAAATTGGATTACAACCGACATAAAGAACCAATATGATTAATTGAATTCAGTTGGACGTTATACCGAATTTATTGTGTCAAAGCTTGTCTTACATCAATTATTGTAATAAATTAGACAGCCCCCTTTCATTTATTATTCATTCGGCTTTGTAATAATTATTTGTTTGGACACTTGGACATTCGGACCCTCCTACGCGATGGCAGACAAATTTGTAATAATGTGTATTTCTTCCAACCCCACGTCTTTCTCCCTTTTATTTACCAGCTTATGATGGTTAGATTAGGGACATCATGTTTAATTTAGCATACTCATGTTTACATCCACTTATATTACATGCACTGAGGCTCGGTTCATCATTCGAATTCACATTGTCGTTTCAATACTTCTCTGAATATATGCTTAGACCGCATGCGAGCAAATCATTTCACATGCCATATTAGTAGTTGAGCCTAGTAATTGCATATCACATGTGTTGCATTGTCACATTGTATAGTTAGGAATCATGCATATTTTCTAACTTTGTTTTGTAGTTTGTTCGCGGACGTCGGTAAATATGTGAGTTGTTATGTTTTAGCATCTCGCCTGTACATAATTTTCTTATTATGTTTAACATCCTACCATGAGGCTAATTGCTTAAATGATAAATTGTTTGAATGCCTGTGGATGAAGGCTTGTTGCTTAAATTGGAATGATTCAACGAATATATGTTTTAAGCTCACTTTGTTAAGTGGCAAATTAAACCCACCTGAGGTGGCAAATTCAAACCATTTTCGAGAAACAAACATGAAATTGAATTGTTCCAATTTGAACAAACTAGTCTATACCTTATATGCTTCACATAATAAATTTTAGGATTTATTAAATAATCAAAATAAAAACATATATTGTACATAAAAACCACATCATAATTAGTAGAGGCCGATCTTTGATCGGGTGAGTGGGGTGTTCAATTATTGACCTTCCCCTCTCATACTTAAGTTCCCGAACCAAGACACTTTGGTAACGACGGACTAATGGCCTTTGGCACAAGTCATGGATTTCCTAAATTTCCCAAAATAAATATTTAGGTGGCGACTCTGATATCTGGTAAAGTAGTCCATTTTTGGCATTTGATTCAAATATCGATTTTCCAAAAGAATTTGCCAGATTTTGACTCTTTTTGTGTTTCCACTGTTTCACATTGCACTTGTGAAATCAGAATCAGAACCAACACACAAGTGGAGTCCGAACTGTAAGGGCTATTTCATTCTTCTGAAAAGGAGCGCGAAAAGCCGAGCTACACATATACGTACGTGCGTAAATCAAAGAACTCGTCTACTCTTGAGAATGAGGCAACAATATACATATGCAAAAAATCTCACTCATGAGAACAAACATAACAATGCCAAGCTTGGGGTATTCAAATAAATCTCACAATCCTCACTTTTTTTTTTTATACATTCTTTCTCACCAATACTCAAATAAAACAACAATTCATGGAGTCATAGTGAAGTATAAGGAATTTATCAATGGGTTCCTAATTAATTTTAATTTCATATAACCATGAGTGTGATTACAATAATAAAATAAATCCATATAAAAATCCTAAACCTAACATACACAATTAATCAAAATAATTAAAATCAATTGATCCACTAAAAACCCTAAACCTTACATACACAACTAAACAAAATAATTAAAATTAATCAATCATCTAAAAACCCTAAACCTTACCTACATAACTAATCAAAATAATTAAAATCAATCAATCATCTACATGCAAATATGAAATCAATTCAACATCAAATAAATAAATAAAAACAACGAACTAAATATAATTCAAGGGAAATGAGTTTTGTACTTACAATATTTTTTTAAAGATCAAAGAATCATTTGAACAATTAATAAAACCACCAAAATAAAATCCTAATTTTTTTTTTCTTTTTCCCCACCTTCTTCCGCCGTTTCTCTTGATTCCTTAATTTCACTCTTTGACTTTGATCACACACACACACACACACACACACACACACACACACACACACTCACTCACTCACTCCCTCCCTCCCTCCCTCACTCCCTCCCTTCCGTGGCTGCTCTCCTCTTACAAATTCCCTTTTGTAATTCAATCTAGGTCAAACATATTATACTAAGTCTAATTATATTAAAACCTAATTGACTGTTATATTATATTTTACACTTATCACAAACATATACATAAATATAATATATATTTTATCAATATTTAAAATACCTTATATATATATATATATATTAAAATATAAATATGTAAATTAATTATATATAATTAAATATCACATTAAATTAATTAAATATCACATTAAATTGTCATGTAATCACACAATTAATAAAGCCAAAAATAAAATAAAATAATAATAAATAAATAAATAAAGGCTTACTAAAAAATCATGGTCACTACAAACACATAACTCAAAACTCAATTCAAAAATTATTTTCAAATCTCATAACCAAACACATAACTCGACACTCCACACTATTTTCAAAACTCTACACTCAAATTGTAACCAAACTCATAACAAAAAAAATTAAAATATTTAAAAATATATTTATAAAATAAAATAAAATATTTAAAATAAAAACTATATATTTAAAATAAAAAATAATTTTTTTTTAAAAAATTTTAAATTTAAAAAATATCTTTAAAATATTAAAAAAATACAGTACATAAATGTATGAAATACAATGCACATTAAAATAAATAAATAAATATTTATGTAACAATCCTAACCTCTGATTTACGTTAATTCGTGATTAAATAAGCTTAGTTAGTAATTAAGAGAAATTTCGAATTAAATTGCATGTGTGTATTGCCCTATTTGTGTTTATATCTGTTTAACGTAAAAAGGCCTATTCATGTTTTCGTTACGAATTGCGAATTGAAAGCCTTATCGGCATCTAATTCAGAAATTGACTTGATTTATGTGATAATTAGAATTTTTAAAATTTTATGGTAGGTTTAATTAAAATTCGGTTCGGAACGATTAAATTAGAATAATTAATGCCAACATGAATAGCTTAAACCAAGGTTAATTAATTACCCCTAAGCAAGTCTATATAAGGCTTAAGATGATTAAGAAACATGACTCACACTCTCATTTTATCATCTTTGAGGCAACAAAACGTAGAGAGAGAGAGAGAGAGGGAAGAAGAGATTGAGCTCAACTAGGAGAATTCTTGGAGAATCAAGCTTGAACCCTTTGAATTCACACCTTAGGTATGAACATTTCCCTTAAATCTTGGAAATAAGGTGCATAAGAAGTGAATTCATGAGTGATGTAAGGATATTTACATGAAATTGAAGAGAATAAGGTAGAATTATGTCAATCATGGAAGAAATGAGCTAATTGTATACATGCATGTATAATTCATGGATTTTGAGTTTTGATTTCAACAAATTCTTACATGCAAGAGCCTATTTTTGTTAAATTATGGGAGCTCATTGTGGTTTTGCACCTTAACACTTCATCTGTACATGTTTGGGAAGATTTGAGTTCATGATAACACATACATGTTATGTTCACATCATGTTCTTACATTTCAAGTTGAATTTTGCACAATTGACATACTTTTGGGCTTTGATTTCATGAAATGATCTTTAATTCTTAATGTTTTTCAAGTTTAGACAAGTTTTTTTGAGTTTCGGCCCAAAAGAACATGATTTGTGGTTCTGAATTTGAGTTTTGAAGCTTAAAGGTAGTTTTGGAAATTCCAGAATTTGTACTGTCCACTCGAGCGTGAAAATCGAGCTTCTAGAAGTTTTACAAAATTTTATAGATCGCTTGAGCAAGGACCCTTTTAATCAGCCTTTTGCTCAAGCGATCGTTGAGCGGGAATTTCATGTAACCAATACTTTTGCCAAGTTTGTAGACTGCTCGAGCGACGGAAGCTACGCTTGAGTGACCATCCTTATTTTTGAACCCCCGCTCGAGTGAAGGAAGTTACGCTCGAGCGGAGACTCTATTTTTCGCAACTTTTGACTAACTCTTTTAAGTGCATATTTGCATCCTCATGCCACCCCAAGTGTTCTTAGGCACCATTTGGACTCACATAGTCATGAAATAAGCTAGAAACACATAAAGAGAAAATTGAACTAAAATGAAATAGTGTTTCAATTGTGCTTTTGTTATGTGTTTTGTTTAGGTGGACGTATGAGACTTAGTGACAACACAACCACTGTGAGTAATAACTCTGTAAAGTTATGTTTGACTTTAATTATTTTCAGATGATATGAATGATTAGTTTTCTAAAATACTACGTTTTATATAAATGAATGATTGTCTAAGTTTCTGAAATGTGTTCGTGGCATCCTTAGCATTATATGATATGCGTCCCTTTATGGGTCATTAGAAACGGGTTATCAGAAACGTCTTTGTGCATATGAGTCATCGGAATGCCTTTGTGGCTATCCCTTTATGGGTCATCAAAGACGTTTCTGTGCACGTGAGTCATCGGAATGCCTTATGGCTGTCCCTTTATAGGTCATCGAAATGCCTTCACGGCTGTCCCCTCATGGGTCATCGGATTTGCTAACGCTAATGAATATGCCACGCATTATAATGTGTATTGTACGAACTTTGATTACGAATACGAACATGTATAAGAATCTGTTTCTGATTTGAAATCTGAATATGCATTAGACTCTGTAATTTTATAGACATCATTTATTAAAATCTTTACTCTATTATTATTCATTAGGCTTCAACTCATTATTTATATTATGTACGTAAGTGATCTGGCACGTAACCAGGCCCAGAATTGATGGCCTAAGATTCCGTTTTGTCAGCCAGCCTTTGTGCCTCCCGAGGAGGTTCCGGATTAAGTCAAGTCTAGTAGCTGTGTTTTTATGAATGTATAAGACTTTGTTTCTTTTGACTTACGGAAAAGTTTTCTGTTTATATGTACATGGAGTGATGTGTAAGTACTATATCTTTTGATGTTACTCTAAAAGTTCAAGATTATCTGTCCCATGTATGTTCTTACAGCTCGATAGACTATGTATATTTTACGTATTTGCTTCCGCAGCCCCTAATTATATGTTATTTTGTTAAGAGGCCTTTGGTAATCCAAGGATTACTGGCCGGTTACGACGCTAAACCTATAGGAGCGGGTTTGGGTCATGATAATTTAAAATATAAAATATTTACCCTAAAAAAATAAATTCAAAAACTTTCAAAATTTATAACCAAACAAATTTTTTTTTTTCAAAACTCATAACTCAAAATGCGACTCCACACTCAAATCATGATTCTAAAAATAATTTTAAAAAATGAAATAATTTTTTTTTTCTTTTTAAAATAGAGTTTTTGAAAAAGTTTGGTTTTAAGTTTTGAAAAGAGTTTTGAATTGAGTTTTAAGTTTGTGTTTGGTTATGAGTTTTGAAAATAATTTTTGAATTGAGTTTTGAGTAAAAACATGTTCCAAAAAAAGATTTTTTTGAGAAATATGTTTGGTTCTCTTTTAGAATCACAATTCAAATTAGAAATTTTCAAAACTCATAGAGTCTTAATTAAATACACAACTTAAAATTCAATTAAAAAATTAGGCTTGGTTTGGTATACTTAAAAAAATCCAAAAAGTTAAAAAATTACTAAAATGTTAAAAAGTTATCACTATTCACCAAAAAAAATATAAAAAAATTAATTTTACACAAAATTATTACAAACAACTCTGATGTCCCACAGACACAAAGCTGAGTTTTTTGGAAAAATTGCACAGGTAGGATATACAAACAATACGGTATTGTTCGGACCGTGGGGGCCATCACGGGTCCTGTTTTGATAATTTGAACCGTTCAATGTGTAGAACTCGTCGAATACTATATGTCTATAAAAAATCACGTTGATCGGATATCGCTAACTGCATGATCAAATTAATTTTGTATAAAAAAAAGGATGGTGTTATAGTTAACGGTTGAAAAAAAACTAATCCGATGGCTATCGATATCCGATCAATGTGATTTTTTACAAGCATATAGTGCTCGACAAGTTTTACACATTAACGGTTCAGATTATCAAAACGGGACCCGTGAGGGCCCCCACAGGCCGAAAAGTATGCAACCATTTCGTATCGTCAATTCACTCTGCCTAGACGGACGGCCGTACTACCTACTGTCCTTATCTTCTCCTACACACTAATTTATACAATTTTTTAATATATATTTTTTTCGTAAAAAGTCAAATAGTTAACCCAAACAATCATATTTTTTTCTCAACTTTTTACTCCAAAAAGTCAAAAAGTACATTTATTTAGGACACCCCAAACAACTTCTTAATTTTCGAAACTCATAACCAAACACAAACTTAAAAAAATACAAACTTATGTTAAATATATTTTTTAAATATTAAAAAATTTTAAAAATTTTATTTTTTTATTTTAAATATATAATTTTTATGTTAAATATATAGTTTTTTATTTTAAATATTTTATTTTATTTTATAAATATATTTTTAAATGTTTTAATTTTTTTGTTATCCGTTTGGTTACAATTTGATTGTAGAGTTTTGAAAGTAGTGTGGAGTGTCGAGTTATGTGTATGGTTATGAGGTTTGAAAATAATTTTTGAATTGAGTCTTGAGTTATCTGTTTGGTTACGATTTGAGTGTGAAGTTATATTTTGAGTTTAAAATATTAAAATTAAAATATTTACAAAATAAAATAAAGGGAGAATTATTTATAAGTCATATTTTGGAGACTTATATGTTACAAATGGTCCTAAGTAAAAACTTATGTTCCAATAAGTCCTATGGGAAGTTATTTGTCACATTTACCATTAATAGTAGTTGTTAATATCATAAAAAATTAAAAAATCATGTATAAGAAATTGAATGTTACCATATATCATATCCATAATTTTGAAATTCAAATAACACGTTATTTGTGGAAATTACAGGTTCACATTGCCAAAATTTTAGGAATAAAAAAGAAGTAGATATGTTTTGTGCCTCTACGCTAACGCAAACGGATGATTCAGTTGATAGCATTTCAAAACTCACCACAAATAGGAGAAGGGTTGAATTCAACTGACACATTCGATGGGAGAGTGCTAACGGATTATCGTTTCTGGAAGAATGATGGCTCCAAAACGTAAGTGTGGATTTGCCCCTGTTTTGCAATGTTCATTCATTTGATTTTGATTACCAACCCAGAACTAGGGTTTATGTGAATATGTGGTTTTTGATAATTTCGGTAAACTTCAGTTGTAATACGTTTGGTTGGTTGTATGTTTAGTGAGTTTTGTGAGGAATAATGGATTTTACAGTTTCCGATTTGGAAATAGTATGTATGTGGGGGTTGTACGATGGGGTGTTTTGTGCTTGATTCGTTGTTGTATTGCCTGGTACGTGGGCTATTTTATTTGGTTTTCTTTCGATACATGCAAAGTATTGTGTTTGGTATACTGTTTTTGGGGGTTTCTCGTTCTGGTACGATGTCGTTTGGTTCTGCGCATTAATTATAAAGAACCAATTGTGGGCAGTAAAAGGTGCCACGTCTTTGTGTTATGTGTTGTACAGTTAATGAATGTGCTTGTGACCCAATGTTAATTTACTGTCGAATGTCAGTGGAAGCAAATGTATGTTGGACTGTTTATATAGTGCCACGTTGTGGTACGGTGTCATTTGGTTGTTTTCACTCAGGTACACAAGTAAGTTGTCAAACGTAGCTGGTGCCACGTCCTATTTTGATGTACTTTTAGGTTTGAAAATGTGTCAAAATATTCAAGGGACATTGTTTGTAGATTGTAACATGGAGAGGAACAATTAAATTAACATGGTTTGGGGTGTGTGGTTGTGGTTTCATGTAAGCATATAAATAAGTCACGTTAAGGTTCATAGTACTTTTGGTTGACAAGCTTCACGTAGCACCCTTTTTTTTTTACGGGTGCAGATTATTGCGTTAATAATCATGTTTGACATTCTTTATGGTTACGTCAAGTATTTCACAGTCACATTTGAAATCATGGCCGTGAATGTGGATGTGTAATTACTTATACATTTCTGAATTGTGTGACGATAAATTTTGTTATAATGTATATTGGAATTCGCCGGGAGAATATTACATGTTTGAACTGTGAATGTGCAATTGAATATTTAGGACATAGTAGGTCATGTTTAAAGTTTCACATCATGTTCGTGTTCGTAGTAGTTCTGGCTGACAAGCTTCACGTATGACATTTTTTTAATTTTATGGGTCCAGATTATTGCATCACTAATCATGTCTGACACTATTTATGGTTACGTCGAATACTTCACAGTTACATTTGAAATCATGGCCGTGAATGTGGGTGCGTAATTACTTCTACATTGATGATTTGTGTGACGATAAATTCCGATGTAACGTCTATTGGAATTCGTAGAGAGAGTATTACATGTTTGAACTGTGGATGTGCAACTGTATATTGAGGACACAATAGGACTTGCACATAGTGTCACATGCATGTCCTTTGAATGTTGTAACGTTCGTGTTAGGGGTGTGTTACATGGTAATTGACTCATTTCACAATGTAGCTGTTACTGTGACAGTAGTTGATAAAATGGCATGCGCCACGGTATGATAGATATTGCATTTTGGGCAAAAGACGTTAACCCCCCATGTTTGTTTTTTTAAAATTTTGTTGTAATTAAGCACTGGTGTAGACATAGAGAATTATTTTGTCTTCACATGTTATATTGTCATCCAATTCGAATGTCAATGTACGGTGAAGGTATGTGATGACGTATGAATTCAATACATGTACGACCACATGTTATCAGACCACATTGTAATATTCACGAGGAACATATTGACATATATTGTTACATATTGCTATTAATTTACATATTTGAATAAGTTTTTCGTGGCATCTTGTTTATATACAAAATGTGAAATATTTGTGGCACGTTTTTCAGGAGGAATAACTAAAAGTACACCACAAAAAGGCTGCAAGGCGAAAGTGAACATCTGTGAAGGGACTTTATCTGGTAAAAGACGACGGTGTCAAACTCCATCACAGAATGTGAACGCAGTTGGGCAAGGCAGTGTTCGAAAATGAAAGAAGCTGAAATATGAGCCTCAACAACCAATGAACAAACAACCAAGATTTTGCCACCATTCTAACATCGCTGGAATTGTGAAGCTGGTGGCAGCAGCAAATCTGAAAAATGAACATTTGCATCATCTTCGGAAAACACCGTTTTGGTTGCTATTGGATGCAATGCGAACAACTGAACTAAACCAACATGAATTCCAAAAATACGATGACATTGTGATGCAGATCATTCAGACATTTGTTCTAGAAAAATCTACTTTCAAGATTGGTGGTAAACACATTGAGTTGACAAGCATCGATATGAAACTCATATTTGGAATTCATGATGGCAAGAAGAGTTTAGATGTGTCACATGGGCCAAGACTTCCGACTGACTTCATCCAACGAAGGTGTCCTAACATAGCACGCATAAACTTGAAGACCATTAATGAACTGTTAATGGATGAATTAGTCGGGAACACTAGTCAGGACCACCAGGATGTTGCAAAGTTACTGTGTTTGTACTTATGTGGGAAGTTATTCTTTGCCACTTGGGGCGAGACCGTAGGATGGGGGTTCGTCCGGGTTGTTGAGGATCTAGAGAACATAAAAGCATATGATTAGGCCGGAGCAATCTGCGAAACTTTGATGGAGTCAATTAAGGGATTTTACTGTAAGCCTGAGAAAGTTACTGGATGTGTAACTGCCTTGCTTGTAAGTGCTCTGTTTTTTTTGTTTTTTCCACATTATAATTTTGAATTTCTTTGGTAGCTTTGGTACATGTATATGTTTTGAATAATTTTGACAACTTATGTTTTTAACCCATAGTTACACAGTTTTGGATATGTGAGCATACCAACTTGACACAAGCAGATCGTGGAGATGGATTTCCAAGGTTTATGAAATGGAATATCAACAAGTTGGTCACAAAGATAATTGCAGTGGACATCAAGCAGCCACAGGATGTTGAAGTATGAATCTTGTACTACTAGCGTAAATAATAGATGTGGCAATTACTATTTTTGATTTTCAATTTTTATTTGGTTTGCAGGTTGTGGTAGGAGAGCTGCACATGAGTCATTCAAAATGGAGCATCACGAAGGTGAAAGACGTTAATGAAATTGGAGCAAATATCGAATGTTCGTATCGCAGTGGGGTTGGTGGAAACATGGGGTCGACAACTAGGACAATTGTAGATGGCAGCATTTTGGGTTCAATTGATGGTATTAGTGTGCATGGACTGGACAACATAAATGGAAATGTTCAAAATGAAAAAGATGTCAACAGAGGTGTTGCTGAGAGTGATGGTCATTGTGGGCAATGTGCAACTACATATGAAGAACACCAGAGAGCATTAGTTAAAATTAGTGTGCTCGAGATAGAACTCCGTTGTAAATCTGATGTCGTAGTTGCGTTAGAGACACAACTGTCAACAATGAGGGCATCGTACGAAGAAAAATGTAGAAAGTTAGCACATGAACTCAGAGTAGCCAATAGCCAGAAGGACTGTGACATTGAAAGGATGAACCAGCTAGTGGATGAGCTTAATGACAAAAATGCAAAGCTTGTGGAACAGTTGGAGGAGTACACAGTGCATGAATACACCCAAGCAACTGCTGGTGTACAGGAGATGAAGCAAAGTAATCAGGACATGTACCACTGTGAGGCAAAGATACTTGACATTATCCCATTGTCCACATCATCTCCATCTGATATGAATGAGAAGACAGAGTTACAAGGGGTGGATACTTATGTGAGCTCGATCGACGACATTGGGCATATGGCGTGTGATGTGGATTTAATACCTGGGATTAATCAAAATATTGAAACAACAACTGCATTGCAGAACTCGCTTGTAAGAAACATCAAAAAAGAAGAAGGAATGAGCACAAACTGCCAGAGTATGAATATCCATTGGTACGGGGGAGGTTGATGAAACCATCTGATAGTGGTGTGGTCAATGGAGATGAGTGTGCCGGTAAATAAAAAATGCAAGATGAGATCATAGAGGTTGATGACCTTGCAGACCCGGATAGGACATTTTCTCGGTTCGACTTGACTAATCGTTTATCGATCTGGAAGTTGTTGTCAACACAAGAGAAAGACAAGCTTAAAGAAGCATACGAGAAAGGGGATGACAGGTAGGTTTCGCAACTTACTTGTACCGGTTTGCATTTGTACATGAATTTAGTGTTCAACAAATGTCTTGTTTAACTAGTAGTGTGCAAGTCTGGACTGGGCAGAATGATTCCAATTCTGTGTCTTTCAATGACATACGATCAATTGTTAAGGGGTTGACGTTACAAGGCAATGTAAGTATGGTATTCCTAATTATTCGTCAAACTTCTGAAGCTTCTGCAAATTGAATGCAATTTACGTATATTTATACTAGAGAAGCAAAATCATACATGTTTTATTTTTGTACGTAGGTGATTGATGCATACACAAAAAATGCTGATGTTAGATCAAGGCACCTACATCTGTGGATGAGGAAAAATCATACATTTTCAGCATATTATGTTTGGTAAGACGTGGCATTTGATGAATTGATTGTAATCGTTTTTGTTTGTGATTTTCAATTTAGAAATTGAATTTGTGCAACCTACGATAAGAGATGTGGGTGAAGATGTACGTGACAGGTACTTGGCCATGCATGCCCCTCATGCCCTCAAAGCCAGATATATTCAATTCCCAATTCACTTAGATAACCATTGGACACTAATGATGTATGACATTGAGGAGGGGTTTTGGATGCATTACAACTCAATGAAACCAAGATGTAGGAGAAAAGACAAACATTACTAGGAAGTGTGGTTGCTGGTTAGTAAATGTGAATTAATTACTTGCAGTGGTCTTTGTATTTTATTTTAGATAACAAAACTAATTACTTGTAATCTAAATTTGACAATAACGTAGAAATCCTACTTTGAGGATTACATAACTTGGAGACTAAAGGTGGGCACAGTTGAAACACAAGACTTGGTGAATGAGCTTCTAGTGGTTGATTATTGTCCACAACAAAAAGTAGACTCGTAAGTGTGTTACTATTATTTGCAACATATGCCATTCATGTTTCCATAAATTGTACGTAGTCTGTTTTGGCGTTGTTACTAATTACTTAAATTTTCGTAATAGGAATGATTATGGAATTATAGTATGCTTCATTATGAAGCAACTTGTGCGTCACCTAGATGTGGACAAGTCAATGAGAGGGGAGAGCTGCAAAACAATGCAAGCGGGTATGGTGAAATCATTTGTGAATGACCGGAGAAGGTCATTTGTTGCTAGTGAGTGACTATCTTCCAATGGTGGTATATGGGTGCATTATTGATATTTTTGGTATATATTCACGGTTAATTAGTTTTCGAATGGTATAGTAAGTTTGCTGGTTTAAAAAAGTGGAATTTTTTGATGTTTTTGGTTGCATTGTCAATATGAATTAAGGAGTAAAATATTTTGTTTTGGGAATTTGTTACAATGGTTAATTCATTATTTTTTGTATGCACTTAGTTTAGTTTATGTGGCTTTATGTTTCATTCAGTAATGTCAATAGGAAGTTAAGTGCGACAGGAATGTTGGGTACATAAGTGTGAATGTGGTTCTGTAAATGTGAATGTGAATGATAATGTGACTTAAAATTTGAGGTGAATGTGAATGTGAATGTGAATGTCAATGTTAGAAACGATGTTGGTTGTTCATTTCATTTACCCAGATTCTGTTTGTGAATATATGACAGTGTTTGTTACTTGTATTAGGGAGTAGGAAAATGCAAATGTGATTGTGGTTGTGTAAATGTGAAGGTGTATGTCACTGTGATGTAATTGTGAAAGTAAATGCAAATATGAATGATAGAACATGTATGGTTGTGTACCTGCAATACCCAGATTGTGTGTGTGAATGTATGCCAGTGTTTGGTACTTGTATTTGTAATAACCCCGACCTCCGATAAATGCTAATTCATGAGTAATTAGGCCTAACAGTAATTTAGATGGAATCTGAGATTAATTTGCATATGTATTGCATGATTTATGCATATCTATCTGTTGACTGTTACATTATCTGTTCATGTTTATGCTTTGAACTGTAAATTGAAGGCCTTACCGGCGGCCAAACCAGAAATTGATTAGTGTTTTATGCTAATTAGGAATTATGTGATTTTATGGTATATTTAATTGAAATGTGATTTGGTGTGATTAAATTGGATTAAATAGTGCTAAATTGTAATGTTGGACTTATTTACTAATTGGCCACTAAGTGGACTTTGCTAGACATTGTTTAGTCTTGGCTTATCTATACTTGGCATCATTTTGTTCATCTCTTGGAGAGGCTAAACCGACTAGAGAGAGGGAGAAAGGAGAAATTGATTTCATCTAGGCTTTTAGCTTGGAGACTTGGAGAAATTGAAGGTTATTTGCATAATTGAGCTTCTACATCTTGAATTTAAGACCTAAGGTAGGAAACCTATCTTTCTATTTGTGAATTCTAGTTGGTTCTTGCATGGTTTAGAGCATTGTTGGAGTTTAGAGCCAAATTATGGCCTAACATGTTGAATTGAGTAGGAATCCTTGCATGCATGTTTACATTGTTGAGTTTTGAAGTTATTTTCATGGAGATTCTTGCATGCATGTCCATATTATTGTTCTAGTCCTTGATTTCATCATGTTTTTGGAAGAATTGGCTCTTTGGAGCATGTTTTAGAAGCTTTGAATTCATTAAAACTCATACATGTATGAGTTTTGCATTAATTCCCATGTTCTCGAGTTTTGAACTAAAGTTGTATTTAATTAACTTACCTTTGGGCTTTGATTTCTCAAATTGAGCTTTGAAACATGTTGTACTATGAGTTTACAAGAGTTTTCCCGAAAATTAGCCCAAGAGGATCGAATTTGGTGCATTAAAACTTGGTTTTGAGCTTAAAGGTTCAATCTGAAATTTCCAGAATTTGAACTCACGCTCGAGCGTGGAATTCGACCATCTAGTACTTTGCACTGTTTTACAGTCCGCTCGAGCGGGGTAATTCACGCTTGAGCGGGGACCTGAGTCACACGCTCGAGCGAGGGTAGAGCGCCCGTCAAGCATGATTTTCACCCATCCAGTACTTTTGTCACGTTTTGCAGAACGCTCGAGCGGGAAGGTTTACGCTCGAGCGGAGACTTTTGTTTGTATTTCCGCTCGAGCAGGGAAACCCACGCTCGAGCGGGACCCCTGTTTTCTGAAAATTATAAAAAATATTTTCTAAGGCATTTTTGCATCCTCATTCCATTCTAGGCATTCCTATGCCATGTTTAAGACTCCATAATGAGATTAATAGATAAACACACACTAAGAATAATGAAGTGTATTACGTCTAACTCGAGCGTGTGTTTTAAGCGGGTAATTGTATGTGTGTTCGTGTAGGTCACGCACCTCAGGACAAGTGAATAGCCATTTGACCATCTAGTGAGTCGGCCAATTGTTGTGAGTAATAACTCTGTAAAGTTATGTTTAACTTTAATTATTTTCCAATGACATGAAATGATAAGTTCTGAAATGCTATGTTTGAATGAATGAATGATAGTCTAAGTTTTCCTTGAAATCTAAACGTGGTATCCCTAGCCGAGGCCCTCGCCCAAGGGACACAATACTGAGGCACATGGTCATGAGGCCCTCGCCCGGGGAAAAGAATACCGTGGCATAGGCCCTCACCTGGGGAAAACAATATCGTGGCACAGATATGTTACCCGATATCGGAGGTTCCACTATGGGACTTACTATGCTTGACCAACATGATATGTTATGTTAAGGGAAATGTACCACATATGATTCGAATATGGATATGACTGCGATTCTTTTCTGATACGAATATGCTTATGTTTCCGATCTGATAAGAGATTGATTTTCTGATTTCTGTATTCTACATGGTCATCATTCATTAAACCCCTTTACACTGTTATTATTCACTGGGCTTTAGTTTACTCTTTATTTTATGTATGTAGGTGAGCAAGTGCGAGACCAGGCTCGGGGTTGATGGCCCGTACCCCAGTTTTGTTAGCCAACCGTTGCGCCTCCCGAGGAGGTTCCAGTTGAAGTCAATTGCCCTGGCTGTTTTTGTAGTTATGCTAGTCTCCGTCTGTTTGTAAAGTCAGGATCTGGGAACTACAGTCTGTAAATAATATTGTAAATATTGGTGTCCCTTGACTAGCATGCTTATGAATATAAATAAATTTGATTTACTCTGTCCCATGTATGCCATCACAGCTCATTAGACTTTGGTTATTTTGTCTAGTTGCTTCCGCAGCCCCTTAATACTAGCTAATCTGCTAAGAGGCCTTTGGTAATCCGAGGATTACTGGCCGGTTACGACGCTAAACCTATAGGGGCGGGTTTGGGTCATGACAGTATTAGGGAGTGGGAAAATGCAAATGAGAATGTAGTTTTGTAAATGTGAAGGAGTATGTTACTTTGATGGTGACTGTGATAGTGAATGTGAATGTGAATGATAGAATATGTATGGTTGTCTACCTGTAATACCCAAATTGTGTTTGTGCATGTATGCCAATGTTTTGTACTTGTCTTAGGGAGTGTGCAAAAGCAAATGTGAATGTGGTTGTGTAAATGTTAATGCCAAATAAAATGTAATTATGAATGTGTAGCTGTATGTGAATGTGGATGTGTAGTAATTGTACGTGAGGAGGTCATAAGGGATCTTGGTTGGCCATCTGCAGTTCGCATATTGTGATGGTCAATGTATGACAGTGTTTGGTACTATTAATAGGGAAATTAAAAATGCAACTAAACAGATTGAGGATTGATAACATGCCGTTTGTTGTCTATGTTGCTGAAATTGTTGCTTTGGACATTCACGTTACGTGTCGATGATGGATTGTTGTTACAAAATTAGACTTCCCATGTGTACTTTGCATATAATGAATGCGAATGTGTTGTGGTCTTCAATACTTGTGATAGGATGTTAAGGGTAGTGGGTTTTCTTAGATAGATGTGGTTCAGTTGTCTGTGTATGCCTCAAAATTTGAAGTTGCCATTCAGTAAGTATGTATGCTGGCACATTAACGTTTGGGTGTGATTTGGAAAATTAATCTGTCAAGAATATGTTGTATTTTAAGATTGATTAATGGGTTTTACAATAACCTGTGTCATACTGAGACAATAACACCAACATGACCTAGCTTACAAAACTATGTCTTCTCACATACTAGGCCAACGTGCAACGCATCACCCAAACATATTCTGCTGGTTTTAAACATACGGTTCCATGACCAAATAAATAAACATGTAAACCTAACATATGAATGGAAAAAACAACTGAATAACCAAATAAAAATAATGTGTTCACTTATTAAAATTTGACATCAATTTGTTTCGATACATTCTACTACAAGAATTCAATGTTGCTATTGAAAACTGATTGAAAAACTTCCGTACTAAATGTCTATTACTAAATTGGCTCTTTACATGTCTTTCGGTTGTGGCTGTCCATGCGGCCACATCGACCGCACCTGATCTGACTTAGTCTCTCTCCCCTGAGATGGTATTCGATTCTTCTTAGGTCGCCCTAGAGGGCGTTTAACTACCGGTGGATATATGATGAAGTCGTCTTCCGAGATTGAGGGTTTGTCAACTGTTGGGATAGGCTAAATGTATCCAGAATAAGCTGCTTTGTACTAATCAATGGTGAAAAATTGTTTAACACATGTACTAAAATCCCTTCCACTATTCTGTATTGTAACCATCGCATGTGCATATGGAAATTCGTTCAATTGTCACTGGAAACATGAACATGAACGTTTGCCAACATCTACCAACATCGTTGGAAATGAATGAACCTCGTATATGTCTTCATTTTCCTGGTTAACAATCCATATGCAACCGTTGGAGTACGCCTCCCTAACACGGTTTTCCATTTTCGGACAAAGTAACCCATTCCAATTAGTTACGCTCAGCCCTCATAGTCATTATCTGATTCTTGATTGTATCAACCAACCTTGTGATTGGGTAATTACAGGCATCAAGTACCTATTTATTAAACGATTCTGTAGCATTCGAGGTCGTCTCCCCATACCGTTTGCCCCTGTTACATTATGAAAATGTTATCACAATTTTGGGTACTCACGTGTAAGTATCGTACAAACCTGAAATACGCGTTGGCCCAATGCTTCAGTGGCATATCTTCCAAGAAAGTATTTATTCTAGATCGTCCTGATCCTTTTATCTTGGTCAAATGTTACTGAAATGAAGCCTCGGTTGGAGCATATGCACATTCACGCAACTTGGACATTAAACCAAAACGGACCCGGTTGTCAACTCATCGTAATTTGTCCCTCAAATTTGTTTGTAGATATTGTAAGCAGTACGCATAGTGTGCAGATGGGAATCCAGTAGGCAAGGATTCGACCAACCCAGCGTTACGATCAGATACGAAAATTAATGTGCAAGTACTACTGACAACCTTTGTCAGATGCTGTAAAAACCAAGTCCAATTTGCAGTCGTTTCGGAGTCAATAATAGCAAAGGCTAATGGGAATAAACCTGGCAGATTTGACAAGTTTTACGTTAGATGTGTATTATTTTTAATGAAGGTTACATTCACATTAACAATTGTTCACAATTCAAATCGCATCATACACTATGTTATGAAAATAACATTAAATTGTAAACAATGTTGCCACTGGGGATCACCCACTGCTATAGTAGACAATGTGATGCGTTACTATATGGAATTTTGAAGTAATCATCGTAAGACACGTACCTTTATTGCCATCCTTCCCGTCGCTGCAAGCAAATTGCCTTTAAATCTCCCTTTTAAAAAAGTGCCATCAAGAAATAATAATGGGCGGATATGGTTGAATCCGTCAATGCACGATTTGAATGATATAAAGAACTGCTTAAATCGACCGGTTGATTGCTCGAAATCCAAGTTGACATAACTCCCAGGGTTGTACTGCATAACCACATTCGCGTACCACCTTAGTTGATCAAATGAAACATGATAGTCACCATACACTTCGCCTCTTGCCTTCTCCACACCTAACCATGTTGTGTGGTAATTAACGTTCAGGTCGTACTCCTTCTTTAGGTCAAACACGACGTCTGTGGGACGTGTAAGTGGCTTATCACGTAACCGATCACCAATAACATTGCAAACCAATTCAGAGTTAAGTCTACTATTCTTACCAGTGCGAACAACAGCCCCACAACTATGCAAGTTGTTCAACCTCTTCAAATAAAAATATCCATTGCATGTTTGAACCCTTCCATGTATCAACCATGTACACCCTTTTTGCTCTCGCAACGTGTACATTGCCGTGATCCGCAGCGAATTATTTTTTATAAATTTGAAGTCAAACCCATACTCAATAGCATATTTGGACAGAACCAAACAGAAAATAGCAACACTCCCTTCGAAACATTGGCCTACGTGACTAATGCCGTGTGACCAATCAACTGTCATCAAAGTTTTCTCACTGTGACGACAATAATTGGGCAACAAATCTACGTTGGGTTCGGGACCCCGAAATTGTTCACTGTTATGATCCCATTGATTTGCGGATATAGTCCCACCGAATTGACTATCTTGAATCAAATCATCCACCTCATTTTGCAATTCTATCGCAACGTTGATATGGGTAACGCCAATGGACCTTGCAATGGAAAATATGTTCTCCATGTCCACATCATTACTCATCATGAATTGGTTCTCGTGACACGGTAGTTTGTAAGATGTGGAAATCAAAGATGGTGTCACATCCACTCACCTTTCACATAAATTTTGTACCAATTGTTTTAATGTCAATCCATTAACACCCCTGACAGCAACAGTGAATGAACCAAAGGTGCAAAAAAGCATAATGTCCATATCCTCCGCAACAAACTAAATGAAACATTAACCGTGTGACGACATTCTACAAAAAACAGAAGAACAATGCATGGAAGAAATGTGATATGTAATCAAATGTGAGCGCAGTAAGGTTAACATCGTACAACGTGGTACAACCCATATTCAATCACAATCAATCACAAAGAAATTTTATATTTGAACAATGACAACCCAAATTGAATAATATATAATGACAAGTTATAGTAACATTAAAATACATTCCAATAATTCCAAACAATCAACAATAGTGTCACATTCAATTGGGAAAAATAGAAATCAGAGTTTGCGAAACGCAACGTGACACATATGTCCACAGTAAATACAACATTTGGACAACAAAATATAGAAACCATGATCATATCCATGTGTATGTGAGTTATATTCACATACATTCCACTAGTTTCCACAAACAAGCAACTGTTACTTTGAAATGGAAAAAAAAGAGAGCCAATAATTTTGTGATCCATAATGTGACACATATGTTTTGAAAAAGTACAACCCAGACAAAAAATGACAAACATCGCAGATGTGGTTTAATATTACAACCTAAAAGGAATAGCCTTCGAGCCTAACGGAATTGTGCCAATGTATGGCTGTCACATTTCGCACACCCCACCAACATTCTAACATTCTCACTTTCTAATTTAATAAGCGAACGTAAATTACTTTTACGAAACGACACGTATGAGAACATTACAATACAATAGCATTAGTACGGAAGTTTATGTGAGATTACCATTACAAAGTCTGCAAAGGATGGGTATACCAGATTTCGAAATCCATACGATATATAAGAACATTGAAACAAAACAATCGGCAAAAACATAGAGCGACACTTACCAATTGAAGAAGCAGACAGCTTTATCTCCTTCCCTTAAACAATCTGAGTCCAGATTGGCCAGATGAAACAACCAAACCATCCAAACCAGTAAAATCTTGAAAACCCAACAGCCTTCGCGATCATGGTGCATATCACGGCACCAACCAATTGGGAAACAATACGGTTAAAACATGGATACATATATAAAGGGTATACTAGTAAACTAATAGTATTTAAACACAATAGATAGGACTTTATGGAACACTTTCTAATTTAAATAGGATTTCAAACTGTAAAAAAAAATTAATAGGATTTCACATTACATAAGTCTCCCTAATAGGACTTATAAATAATTTTTCCTAAAATAAAATATTTAAATAAAAATTATATATTTAAAATAAAAAAATAATTTTTTTAAAACATTTTTTTAATATTTTAAAAAAATAAATCCAAAATTATTGTTCTAAACACTATAGCGTTTGGTAACGTTTACGTTTTTGGTTTATGTTTACAAAAATTTTATAAACTGGTTTTTGTTTATTTTTAGAAAAACATAAATAATAAACCCGTTTGGTTTGGACAAAATGTTTGAAAATTTTTGAAAACATAAACTAAAAAACATGTTTGTTAATGCCTAATTTTTGTTTAAAATTTTTGTTTAATTTTTTTAAAATTTTAAAAAAAAAATTTAGTTTTTTTAAAATTTTTTTTAAAGTTTTTTAAATTTTTTTTTAGTTTTTTTTAATTTTTTTTTGACAATGAAATCATATACATTATCCATAATAATCATATTGATACAATACCAACCATAGATAAATTTAATAACCATAATAAACCATAATGTTCATAACAACTTACAAACCATAATAATAACATCTCAATTCTTCCACAAACCATAAAAAAAAACATCTTCCACAATCTATTATACGCATAAATAATATTTCAATTGTTTCAAATGATTCCCAAATTTGACCAAAGAATTTGATTCCTTACATCGGACATGTGACGTAATTGAGGTTGACTAATGTCTAAGTCAATTGGTTCTCGAGAACTACTTCTGCATGTGTCGAGCTGCTACTACCACCTCCATTAGGCCCATCATCTTCAACGATACGATCTGGATTGGCCCATTCAGCGAACAATGTGTCACTTTGAGAATGTATCCTTATCCAGTTGTGTATTGTATAGCATGCAATGGGGATGTATCTCTGCGTCTTAGTTGAATACGGAGGCATGTCTCTCAAAATTGGAACGAGAGCCTTCAAGACACCGAAGCATCTCTCAATCACATTGCGCAGTGAGGAGTGTCGGTAATTGAACATTTGCTTCTTGTTTCTTGGTTGTCGACGTTGATTACGAAACTCATTTAGATGGTACCTCTCACCACGGTATGGCGATAAAAATCCAGGCATATTTGTATAACCCGAGTCGACAACATAGTATTTATCTGTTCAACATGTATGTATCTATTATTATGGGTTGACAAAAGAATATTCATTATAAATTAACAAAATGCCATATAATATGTACCTGTTGGTGGCATTGGAAATAAATTTGTTGGATCATGTACGGTTTCAATGAACACTCTTGAATCATTTGCAGTGCCCTCCCAGCCGGCCAATACATACGTAAATCGCATATCAAATGAGCAAACACACATTACATTTTGCGTTGTAACTGTATGCTTACCCCGATATGGTATTTGCTCTGATGCTGGCACCCTTGCAGATATGTGGGTACCATCAATTGCTCAAACACAATCCTGTTTTACAAATAACTTTAATAATGCAGGATATTTTACTAAAATTTATATTTCAAATATTCTGTTAGTGATTACCTTAAAAAAAGGATAGAAGCGTGGATTATGTCGAATTTCTGCAGGCACCTCATCAAAATCTGGAGGCCTTATAACTTGTTTACCAAGCCTACACACTGCCTTCAAGACTCGGTTAAAGTATTTGGAGATGGTCTGGCCAGAATGTTGGAATCGCTCTTGGACAACACGATTTCGTTCGTTGTGACCAATTGTTAGCAAAAATATACAAACTTGCTCTTGGACAGTCAGATAACGTGAGTGTTCCAGTTTACCATATGCCTTAAGTGCCTCGCACAAATTAATAAATACATCTGGTTCCATTCTAAAATTTTCCTTGGACTTTGTTTCATGGCCATTCAATATTTCTAATACGTAATCATGTCCTTGTAATATCGACGTTCGACATGGTCTAGGTTGAAGGTACGTATTACAATACTCATGTAGTGCTACACACACCAGAAATTGTATATTTTCATCGTCACTGTCTGAGTCAAAACTCAAATCAAGAGCATGCATCGGCTCCATATATATCACTGTGATATTGTGTTGACCCCTTAAAAATAAAAGTATTAGTGATAATGAAAATACATGAATAAAATAATTAAAATAAATTTTGATTTGAGTTTAAAATAATTAAACAAAAGTATTAGAGCATGCATCGGCTCCATATATACTTTAATTTCATATTGAAAGATCTTTAAGTACTAGAGGATCTGTACAACCACAAATTTTGCAAATGAAAGTCTTTAACTTTAATAATGTTTTTGTGCATGATTTCAGAGTAAACAACTACTGGGTAGCATGCAATTCCTTTTCTTTGTCATGAATTGATGAAGTGGTTGAGAGAGAGAGAGAAAGAGTCCTCCTCCTTTAATAACAGATATGTGGCTTTTATATCAAATAACACATAGATGTAATATAATATCATTTGACTTTTAATCCATTGGTTGTGGCTCTTACCAATGCCTTGTAATTGTTGCTACAAATTGAAGGCTAGTAGATAACAAGTAATAATAATACAAGAAAACACCAAAATCCTTCATTTTGATTTGTTTTTTATTTTTTGGTTTTTTGTAATTTAGAAATGGGTAAAATAGAGCTAAGAAAAATAGTGTTCTTTTTCATGATCTATTTTCGTATTGGGAAAAACAACAGTAGTGCCATTTTCTTTTCTTCCACGTGGTTATATTTCTCCCATTTGGCTATATAAAGAAAATGGAAAACAGATTGTATCAATATGCCCTTATTTCGATTATTAGATTCATATGACAACATGAAAGCAATAAAAATAAAGCTTTTCCAGGTCACATAGATAATGTAACATATCATATCATGAATAAATCTAATTATATTGTGACGGCAGTGTTCTGAAACATGTCAAGGAACCAAAGCAACATAGTAGATGTAAGTACTTATTAACAAAACAATTGCTAATTGCTAAAGAGACAAATATTCAAGGTAAAGTTCTGTTAACAAATGGGGTAAAATGATAAGAAAATAAAATCATGATAATAATTACTATTATAAAATCCAATCTTCAAAAAAATCTATGAAAAAGCATCATGAATTTAAAAAATCCATAAAATAAGATTCAGAAGCAAAGGTTAGCATCACATGACAGATAATGCCTCAGATCAAGTGTTGGATTTATTTCAATGTTGCTTCATTTTAAACAGACTCTGTTTGAATGAAAATATTTCAAGTTAAGGAACTATTATAGGTGGATTGAGAAGATAAAATATAGAAAAAATATATAAGTATTTTATTTTTAAAAAATTATCAAACTAGAACCCTAAAGCACAAAACATTTTAAATAACTAACTTTTACAAATTTATTTCAAGCCCATAAACAAAGTTCTCAAGATCAAAATTTTAGCTATCCAAGTCCTTCCATTTTACAGCCAAATTTCCTTAAAAGATTTGAACAAACCCAAAAAACAGAACACACATACAGATTACAATCAACACAATAACAAATAAAATTCAGTAAAAATACATCTTTTTTGGGAACATAAAAGCTTAAGAAGACAAAGAAGAAGCAAAATTTAAACTTGGGAAAAGAGACTACTCAGTGGTGGCATAAGTAAGTTATAGGTTCGATTTTGCCAGCATCTTTCCTCAACTACGATTCGAGAAGAGGGAGCTTATTTATCCTGATCGCAACCTCAATTTCCCAAATCAAACCAAAAAACACAAAATTGATAATCTAATCAGAAATCAAATTCACATATACATAGACACATAGTAGATGTAAACATAGTAGATGTAAATATACAAAAGAATATAAGATGTAAATATACAGACACATTGACTAGAACAAAACAGAACATACTTTGCAATGTTGAGAATGCAGTGATACAATGTTGACAATGCTTTTTACTGCAATGTTGAGAATGGAGTAAAAAGAACATACTAGTAACAAACATTATATAGGAAAAGATAATTTAATATTTCAACTAACCATCATCTACCATAATAAAATTAACCTGCATACCAGTACAATATCTACCCATCATCTACCATAATAACCATCATCTACCATCATCTACCATAATAAAAAGCCTGCATACCACCTTCAATTTCATATCTACCTTCAATTTCAGTACTGGAAAGCCTGCAGACTGAATAAAATAGTATTGGAAAACCTGCATACCACCTTCAATTTCTTTGCAATACAATATTCAAATCATGTTGGCTACACCAACTATTAAGGACCCAATATTATAGCACCAAATTTGTCTGTTACAACACCAAATATTACAGCACCAAATATTATGGACCAAATATTACATCACCAAATATTAAGGACCAAATATTACAACACCAAATAAAAACTACAATACAACAGTTAAAATAAAAAGTACAATAAGTCTGTTACAACACCAAATATGAAGGACCCAATACAATAGTTACAGTACCATAAGTCTGTTACAACAACACAAACACATACCACACTAAATCTGTATCACTCTTTCAAAGATTAAGGACCCAATCCCTCATCCTACTAGCAGGCATATCAACAAATACCTCCCTTATTATGGGATCCGATGCAAGCTTGTTCACAGCTTTAGTGTAAGCAGCAGCAGGAATTTCCTCCATCCCATGCAATAGTGCCATGCACTCTTTCAGTAATGAACGTGATGGAGTAGAGCCACCTTCAACGGAACCACTGTCATCGCCAACATTAGTAACTGAAGCACTTGTGTAACGCTTTTCCATTAGGTCCACCTTCCTCTTGCTATTTTCACTCAAGTCTTTGAGTGCTTCAGAAATATTAGCTTGAAAAGAGCTCCTCTTCTTACTCTTTTTACCTCATATTTTGCTCTTGCTCTTGCCCTTGCCTTGACCATCTCCATTGTCATTGTCACTATCAATTTGCAATGCATCTAACTCCTCATTCTTTACCTTAAATTCAGGATCAGAACTGGCACTACTTTCAGAAGGTGATTTGGTGGAAGGAAAAGCTAGTTTACCAGTTGCGGATGTGTCTCCTAAGATACGAGACAACGCATGGTAGTGCACCATCCCTTTCTTCCTAAACCTCTTTGCATGGGTATTAACCTACAAACCAATGTATTTCAAGTTAACATGATGAATTCTCCAATTAAATGTAGTAAATAAAATGCAAAAAGTTAATTAAACCTTGTAAAGGGCTTCCCAAACGTCATCTGGTGCAGTGATAGTAAGTCGCTGGCTATCCCAACCAACACCAGCATGCTTGATAATGATGTAAATTTGTTGAACATAATCTGCAATTGATTGTATTTGTTTGAATGGTGTGCATTATACTGGTATTGGGTTTTTGCGTTCATTTGATCTCTCAACCTGTTCCAAGCTTGTTTAGTGAATGTTCCAGTTATTTTACTATTCTTGGTTTTCACCTCCTCATCCATGAGGGTAATGACAAGAGACTCATTTCGGTGAGACCATGGACCCCTGTTTTCCCCCCTGTTCCCTCCCCCAACTTCAACAACATCATCATCAATAATGGGGAGATCAATGTGTATTGTTGATGCCATTACCTAAATTTTTATAGTTTACTAGATTAGTAGAAACTAATTATACAATTTGCAGTCAAGTACAAACTAATTATACAATTTGGAAGCTTGTTGCATACAACCTAATAAAAGTTTCTGTTTCATAATTCCTTTCGATTAAACACCTCAAGGAGACAAGCTAAATCATTATTATTACCTACTGTGCGAAGAGAAACATGTAACATATATAATAGTTGTGTGACACGGACTCATCACCAACCTATTTACCCCCCCAGCAGGCAAGCTTAGCTTGCCCTACCCTCCTTGTGTTTTTCTCTGCTCTGATCTTGCTGTGTTTTCATCACAGCTTGACACATCATAAATCCCTTCTGTCATGGTTTCTTTGTTGGGGAAGTGTTAATCTTAATAAACATTAGACACTAATTACTTGATTGTGGATTCAATTTGAAGTAAGGATATTTTTTTTTTTTAGCATTTTCACACTTTAATCTCATCTTTAATTTCTATGTATATGTGGTTAAGATGAGCGATTATCTTTGGTATAATATGTTTGATCTTAGTAGAATTGTAACGATAGTTAAGATAGTAATAATTTTAGGATAAATTATATTTGTTCTTTATTGTCTTTAAATTTTATATCTCACTAGTCCTCTTGATTAGGTGCTACAAATTGTTGACAAGCTTAGTAGTGTTTAAAATTGTGAAGACTAAAATATAGAATTGTTAACAACTAATTCATTTAGAAGTTCAGTGTGAGTATTATATAATTAATAAATGGGTTACATGCAATTTGATTCATATAACTTAGGGTACTATTCACACTTAGGATTAAATGGCATGATAAGTGCCATAAACTCAGAAGAACATAAACTAAATTTTATAATCAAGGCCTAGACAGAAGTTTGAGACAAGGTAATTTTTAAATCAGCAAATTCTGCGCACTTCACACTCTGCCAAACTGAGGTTCAGCCATGCTACAAGTGATAGGCAATCATGAACATACTTTCTTGAGAGTGGGAAAAGGTCAAGCCAAGTTTAAACATCCACAATCCACTGTCCAGCTAACAGTGTTAAAAGAACTGAAAATTTCACTCGGCTAGACAACTTTGTGTGGTTGTCTTTGTTCAATAACAGTTCCATATGGAACTTTCCTCTATAAAAAGCTGATCAACTATAATTCTCCAATCCCATTTTCTCCTCTCTTCAGTATTTCATGAGGTCTGGTGGTTCTAAAGAAAAGTGGAGGGGAACACTGATCATTAAGAAAATAGCATGATCCAGGTCAAATTTTACATTTGTTATTCAGCATATCATTGAAAATTTTACATGTATTACATGTGTTAAATATGCCACGTTTTATAAACAGGGGGTGCTTGTTATTAGCAAATAATATGAACAGATAATGTGACATCTCTACAAACCTTGTCTATTCTATGCATTGAATAAAGAGTAATGGGGCTGAAGCTCCATAAAATTATTATAAAATAAACATCTTCTTCCATGCGTAACAGATTTTCCCATCCTTTAAAGATATAAAAGCTTCTTGTAACAAAATGTCCATAAAAAACAAAACTATTAAGCATGCCAATAAATCAATCGCAAAGGAAGACCTAAAATAAACCAAAGAAAAAAATGGACTGGCAGAGATCATCCAAGATCACTAAAAAAAATTGTCACTCTTTAGAAAATGAGAGTTTCTCCCTTATTAAACCCCATAAAAAAAGTGAAAATTGATATCCTATGGATTATTTAATAGCTACTGTACCTAGAGTTTGATCATGCAACATACTACCCATACACTGACTTAATTGAGTCTATGAGGAAGAATTAGAATTATAAATGACAAGAACAATTAGCACATTAACTTTATTTTATTTTGCATACATATCAAGTAATATTTTTGTATGTTAAAAACAATTGCACAATATGACAGAGAAAGATATTTTATGCACATTATTACATGACAAATAACCCCCCACCCAACACAATCTTTTATACCATTTTGTGTAATTTTTTTCACCTAATTATGTGCTTGGACACTATTGTGATCTGACCATAAACCTTTACTGCCATTTCCACAAGCCTTGAAGATGTATACCATAGGCAACTGAAAAACAGTTTGAAGACAATTTTCTGTTCAAAGTGTAGTAGCATAACAGATTTCTGGTTTGGAAAAAAAATTGCAGATCGATGTGGATAAAAAAAAATCAATTTACAAACTTCATATCCCTGGAACAACACCATATCCCTGGAACCAAACTTCATAAACTCACTAAGCCTTATCCATATGGTAACATAGCCAATAGCCAATAGCCAATAGCCAAATAAAGTGATAGAAAGAACAAAAAAGTAGTCAAAATGTTGTTTTAGTCTAGTTCATTGCGCAAGTGTTGTCAAAATTGTATGATTTGTTCATAAATTCATATTGCATCGTATGGAAAAAGATAGCATACTCCAATTATTTGGTAACCTCGTATGGAAAAATATACACCCAGGTTTGTTAACAATTTTAATGCCTAGATTTTCCTATAAAAACCAATCTGTCTACCCTAACCATGTCAGGACTAACAAACTATTCGGATCTGTCTGCCATCAAATTGATCTCAGCTGCCATGAAATCCCAAAGCTGTCATCAATTTGATGGCAGCTGAAATTCCTGTTTGTTAATCGATTTCATCCCTTTGTCTCATCATTAATCGATTTCATGACAGATCTATTAACCTACAAACCATAGCAAGAGAGAGAGAGAAGAAACAGACCTCAGATCAGTGCACTTTTGACAGATCTACAACGATCTGCAACGATCTGTGAAGTTGAAACAATGTTTTAGAAACGATTTGTTGACAGATCTACAACGATCTGCATGTTTGCAACATAATGTTTTAGAAAAGAAAACAAAAATCGAAGCTCGGACAGAGAGCAAGGTCGGTGAACACAAAGAAGAGAGTGGAGACAGAGACAGCAGAGAGGGAGAGAGAGAGAGAGAGAGAGAGAGAGAAGAGAGACTAACCTGATCTGTGAAGTTGAAGTCAATGAATGAGGTGGGAGAAGATGAGATATTACCGTTGGACACAATCAATTCGCTGCGGAGATTCGAACCACGATGAAAGTTGCCAACAATTAAGTTACTGTACAGTATCTGTTTAATAAATTAGCCAAAACAGGTTTTCCGTGTTTCCGTTTTTTGAGTAGAATTTATAAACTGTTTAGTCGATTTATAAACCCATTTTTTTATCAAACAGGTTTTTAACACAGTTGTTTAATTTTTTGTAAATATAAACTGTAAACTGAAAATATAATGGTTACCAAATATACAATATTTGTTTCTTCCAAACTTATCTTTCAATTCAAAAATATTTTTTAATATTTTAAAAGGAAGTGCAATAAAATAATTTACTATATAAAAAGTTTTGACAGAAAGAAAAATTTTGATATTACCAAATAAAATAAAAGAAATTACTGTAATTATTATGGAGGAAATTTCTATTTTTCTCAACAATCTCGGAGGAGGAGGTGAATGTACTCTTAAAATTAAAGTGTTAAATTATTGCAAGAACACGGCAAAGTTGGTGTGAAAGTTGAGCATGTCATCATTTTGGGACCAAATTCATCGACGGACGGTGGACGAAGAGAGTCAACGTTTCCATGACCAACACAACACCATCTTATAATGGATCAACGGCTATCACCACATCTATCAAACCAAAGCATGCTTTATCCACTGCCACGTGTCCATCAGTTACCCAGTTGTGTATGTCTGTCACTCCCTTTCTCATTCCACAATCCTAGCTTCTGCAAGAAGAGACCCCTCTCTCTCTCTCTCTCTCTCTCTCTAGCGTTGATGTTGCTATATTCCACTGTAAATGTCAATTTGTAACTAAACCGAAAACGAGACAATATTTGGAACTAGGGTTTGTGTGAGAGATGTATCTCTCGGAGAAGCCTCGTCCAATTGATTTCTACAAAGGAGGAGGAGGAGGAGGAGAGAGAGATATGGTGATCGAAGTCTCCTCCAATGGCGAGCTGCCACCTCATCACCACCATCTCCAACAACAACAGCAGCAGATGATTCTGGGCGACAGCAGTGGTGGCGAAGACCACGAAGTGAAAGCACCGAAGAAGAGAGCGGAGACATGGGTTCAGGAAGAGACTCGGAGTCTGATCAGCTTTCGCAGAGAAGTGGATGGGCTTTTCAACACTTCGAAATCGAACAAGCATTTGTGGGATCAGATCTCGGCGAAGATGAGGGAAAAAGGGTTTGATCGATCGGCGACTATGTGTACTGATAAGTGGAGGAACTTGTTGAAGGAATTCAAAAAGGCAAAGCACCAAGATAGGAGCAGTGCTTCCGCTAAAATGTCGTATTACAAGGAGCTTGAGGAGTTGCTTCGAGATAGGAGCAAGAATGGTCCCTACAAGAGCCCCAGCTCTTCGAAAGTCGATTTGTATATTCAATTTTCAGATAAAGGTAATTAATTACTTAAATGTGATGTTTCTGGTTTAATTTGTTTTGGGTAAGTATGAATTATGATGTTTGAGACTTTAGAATTGGGAACTATAATTAGAATAAAGTGTATATTGTTGCTTCATCATAAGCGTTTCTGTAGTTACTTCTTAGGTTTTTTGGATGGAAAAAATCCCCCGGGGGGGGGGGGGGGGGTGGAATGTTGTTTCAGAAAGCGATAAACCAGCGTCCAATGTGCTAATCAAACAATGCCGGCAATTTCTTTGTTGGGTAGTTCTTTTCTTTGTCTTGACTTTCATTTCCATGAATTGCATTAGCTTATGTTTCTTTGGATGGGTAATGCAATACGGTATGCAAGTTATGACATTTGTGTAGTTGATCACCACAAATGTCATAACTCAATCCTATGAGAGTCCTAAAGAAAAAAAACTTATAACCAAATTGCACATGAGCTATAACCAAAAGCTTTTAGGTCATAACCAAAATAATGTTGTAAACCACATCACAATGAGTCATAACTAATCCCACAATGTGTATAACCAAGTTGTTACTAACATCCCAATAAGTCATAACCAAAACAAAGACCTCATTGTAACTAAGGGGCATACGAGGTATGTACCATATATTTTTTCTTCTTGGATGACTCAATTTTTACTATGGCTGAGTAAAGAAACTGAAAAATTTGCAAACCGAATCGGTCTAGACCAATCTGGTAGGTTTGGTTTGTTTTTTAATTCGTGGTTTGGTTCTGGTTTGGAAAATTGGGAAATGGGTTTCTGCAGATTGGTTCCGGATTTAGGTTCATGATTTCGGATTTGAACTGAACTGGAGTTAGATATTATGTTTGTTTAAGTTAATGATAAAATAATGTGCATCTTTATACTTTGCAAGTTAATGTTTGGAAAAATCATGACAGATTAATGTTGAACAATATTTGCTTAATGTTATGTTTTTGCTTAACTGGTCAAAATTATGACAGTAATTTGTTTGATGGGCATGTTATTATTAATTTTAAAATTTATGATATGTTGCATTGTTTTTGCAAATGTTATATGGTTTTTCTTGTGAAATTGTGGTTCCAAACCGAATTGAACCGTGTTTAAATGGTTTGGTTTGGATTGGTTCCATGAGTTTAATGGTTTGGTTTGGTTTGGTTCCAATTTTTATGGAACAATAAACAATGGATTGGTTTTGGTTTCATCCCAAACCAATCTAAATCGGACCATGCTCACTCCTAATTTGTACAGCTATGATTGCATGTAGGGTTTAATGAGGGAAAAGAAAAGGAAATGAAATTACTTGTTAATCTTTTTTTGGTTAACTAAACAAACAAATGATTTCTTTTTTGTTTTTTTGAGAAATGCCCATTCATTGTCTTTGACAATCCAAACAGAAGCAAAGAATGTAGCTTCTCTCCTTCATTTTCTTTCTCATTTCCCTCAACAAATCCTTGAACCGAACAAAGCTTTAATGAAGCATATTTTTCACTTCTTGCCATAAATGTCATCGTAACCAAATGGAGGGTTTCACTGTTCCTTGACTATAAACTTATATATCTGTGTGTTTAATTATGCCTAAATACCTTTTGACTTTTGCCAATTCTAGCAGCATGAGTTTCATGAGATTTTGTTACTATTACCATACATGTGAAGTTGGTCGTTTATGTGGACATTTCTATTTTTTGCTTTCTGTTATGGAAATATGTTGTGAAAGGGTGCTTTCTTTTGTGTTTAAAGATATTACTTACAATTATCTTTATTTGGACCTGTACCTCTCCTGCAAAGTCATCATCAGTATTAGTTCTAGTTAATGATTTATTTGTTACTCTTTCTTAGGCCTGGAGGATGGCAATATCCCATTTGGACCAGTAGAAGGTACTTTGCTGCAAATTGACTTATCATTGATTTCAGTACATTTGGTATTTTTAATTTATTTTTTGTCAAGTTAAGAGTGCAAATCTCATTTATTTTTTTAGCTACAAAATGATTTTCTTTCTCCTCCTGGTGAAAAAAAAAACTTTGCAAGGGTATTTAATTTTTTCTCTCTCTTAAGCCATTAATAGGCTTAACGGTGCGCTTTAGTTCACAAACCACATGTGAGTTGTGTGCTTATTTCCAAATGACAAGGCATGTCCACATGCACCAAACCCCAAGCTGGTAACATGAAATTTGCCCTTGAGCTAAATTCAAATTGTTTTAGATTTAGTTATATCTGATGCTATTTTCCCCCCTTTGCACTGCACTTTGATGGCTTTGCTCATAATGATCACACAATTTGTCAATTTCTTTGTGTAAATTGGTATTCAACTGGTCAACATCAGTGTCAAGTTTACACCTTGTGTTGTCAAAATGTCTAGCTGAATTCAGTCATTTTTTGGGAAACTTCTTATCAGGTACTAACCTTGTGTTTCAAGAGGTTTTCTCCATTTTACTGCTCAATTTGTAGTGTGCATTGCATGCATTAATTTTCAGTTCTGGAGTTAATTGAGATCCAAAATTAAATTTCTCAATATTTGGAGGGAAAAATATGATTTTGATAATGTTTGGTGTTGGGTTTGGGTCCATTAATTTCATTAGCTCAAATGGTGGCTTCATATACCTTCTGCACAGCTGTAGATCTCTTGACCTTTTTATAAAGCTCATATGCAGTCCCTTTGTCTGAAATACATCAGGAAGCTGATACAGCATACTTGATCTGGGCTAGGAGTCACAAATGACAATGTGTTGTTTGATATATCTTGTTATTGGTGTTTTTCGGAGTCCTTTAAATAATATTATTGTAATTTTATTCTTACTGAACTTGCATAGATTTATTTGAGAATTTGAGTCCTTTTAAGTTACTACATTGGGTCGGAGTGGTTTTAGAAGATTTTCATATGGTTTGTAGATTTGATTGCTGCAAAACAAATATTAGGCTCTCAAATATGAATGAAATGCAGATTTGAGTCTAGATTAGGCTCTCTTCTTTCTCCTGTCCTCATCTCTCTCTCTCTCTCTCTCTCTCTCTCTCTCTCTGTATATATATATATATATAATATGTATTTCTCTCTTCTTATCACCCTATTGGAAGTCACTTTTTTTCTCTCAAATCTCTTATGTTCTCTGTGCTGTATTCTCTATCTCTGTCTGTGTATCTTATTTCTCTTCTTTCTCCTCTGTTCTTATTTCTCCTCTGTGTACCTTAAAGGGGACTTTAAGACTTTAAAGTTTCACAAAGACGCTGAACATGAAAATTTGACGTTGGCCCTAGTCAGATGATTCCATTGAAAAATTGGTGGCAAATTCCTGAGAGAACTGAATAACAAAAAGAGAAAAAACAATCAAGACAAGCTATTGGAGAAAAAAAAGGAAGAAATATATTAAAAAGTAGTAGGTTTTTTTACTAGACTGTACTGTTTCAAATTACTGAAAGCTTTTGTTGTGCGGAGAGTGACTAGAACACTCAACCACACCAAAGGTTGATGATGGCTATGAATATTGAGAACAAGAACTAGCTGGTTTGTTTGTAGAAAGGCCTAAGTTGACATGTTCTACGTGACTTATCAGTTTGAAAAGATTGTCTTTAACATTATAGTTTCTATAGTAGATATGTTACGTCATTTCCTTGGCAATTTCTAATTCATATGTGAGGTTTCAATTATGTTAGGAGGGACTAGGTATGCTGTGCTATTGGCACATGCCTTTCTATGACTTTTTTCTGGCTTGAATTTCTAAACATGCTTGTGCTCTGTGTTCAGCTGGTGGCCAGTCAACGGTCAACCTCGAAAGACCTTTGGATCATGATGGTGACCCTCTTGCCATTACTGCTGCTGATGCAGTTGCAGCTAGTGGAGTGCCCCCTTGGAACTGGAGAGAAACCCCTGTAAATGGTGTCTATCTAATTCTTTTTTTTTTCTTCTTCTTTTTTTGATAAGTAGAAATGGTATCTGTCAAATTTTGGTGGTGATGTTCAATCATTTTACATTTTCTGACAAAGTATGTTTGAAAAAAATACTCATTCTTCTTAATGTACATTTTCTGGCAAAGTATCAAATTTTTTTTTTTTTTGGGAAAAAGAATGACTTTAGTGGCTAGTGGAAAGTGTGTTAATAGTTTTATTTAAGGCACATACATGTTGGATTTTTGGGTCACTATTTTTTTGTGGGAAAAAGATAGGCATTGCTTCAAAACTACTGAATGTTTTACACACCAAACCCATGTGTGTGGCGTGTAAAATATCTGGTAGTTTAGTAAGGGTCCGGTAGCAAAACTGTTTTTTGTGTGCCTTGCAAACATCTAATGGTACACTTTCATTGCTGGAGCTTCTAAGCCTTTGCCTGTATGCATAGTGATCATTATGCCTTTGACTTGATTCATCTTCTCACTTATTTCAGTTTGAAACATTATGTTTCTTTTTATTTTATTTTTTCATGGCAGGTGGTGAGGGCCACTCTGCCTATGGTGGGAGGGTCATAACAGTCAAGTGGGGTGAGCACATTAGAAGGATTGGTATTGATGGAACTGCAGATGCAATCAAGGAGGCAATCAGGTCTGCCTTTCGCTTACGAACTAAACGGGCATTTTGCTTGGAAGATGAGGATAATGTAATTCGGAGTCTTGACAGGAACATGCCTTTGGGCAATTACACTCTTCACCTTGATGAAGGTAAAAATGGACATCGTTTTAGTTTTAACACATATCTGCAACTTTGGTAGTAAGGATTTGGTTAAGTGAGTTTTTATTTTTTATTTATTTTTCCCTCTCGTTTCTGTATGGTAGGAATCTCAATAAAAGTATGCCTTTATGATGATTCTGACCGAATGGCTGTTCGAACTGAAGACAAAACACTGTATACTGAAGATGAATTTCGGGATTTTCTCTCACGTAATGGCTTTACAGGTTTGAGGGAGATAAATGGCTATAGAACCTTTGATAATTTGGATGATCTCCGGCCTGGTGGAATGTACCAGGGGGTGAGTTCTGGGTGACTAGAGCTTTGTTATCTATTAACAAAGTGCTTAAAAATCATATATTAAAATCGGTTTTAGGCTCTTCTCCCCCCCCCCCCCTGCGGGGGTCACAAAACAAGCTAGTGTAAATTCCATTACCATCTGAGTGATAGCATTGTGGTCTCTTAGATGGGTGTCTTGTATTTTCCATGCTTGAGTTCATTTCATGGAAATTTTGTTTATTGACCATGATATTTTATGCTGTACCATAGGTACCATTAGGCCAATCCTTTGGTCTTGTGCCTCGTTAGCTGACCTATGAGAAAATTGATAATGATTATGATGAGAATAGTGTAATGCTTTAGACAGGGTTGAGATGATGTTATGTGGAGCATGTTTTTTTTGTCAGTTTTCATATTCTGTTTTTTTTCTTACAATAATATCGGGTGTGTATGATCTCTGTAGCAGCTAGAAAAGTATGGGAAATTGGAAGAGTAATTCCTTTACTTACAACGAGTTGTGTGGATAAGAAAGTGCAGTTTCTAACCTTCAAGAACTCTGATTGTACGTTCTTTGTGTTCAAGAAGAGTTTTTTTGGCTTTATGTTCTCTGTTTGTTTGATGATGATTGTAGCTTCTTGGGCAGTAGCTGCCCTCATGGTAATATTGCATTAGAGAATATAGAAATAGAGAGAAAATAGATGCAGATTTGGATCAACAGAGGGAGAAGGAGGAGCAACAAGGGCAGTGGCGGCAGAACAGTGAAGCTGGCAATGCATGAAAGAGTAATGGAAGCACAGTGTTTTTGCACAGTGAATGGTTAACAACAACTGAGATCTGGATCACTGAGGTTTGGATGATTGAAATAGATATCGGTGGATGGCGGTTGAGGAAGTGCCAGGGAAGGTGGTGACAAGAGGCGGCAACTGATAAGAGAGCAGAGAATGAGAGACCGTACAGGGAGTTGTGGAGAAGAGAAAATATTATAGGGCTTTTGAAGGTTTTGAGATTGACCATTTACAACAATTTTTTTATTTTGTTTTTTATATTTTTATTCTTCTAAAATTAAAAAAATCTAAAGCAAATTTTCAATGAATTAGAACTTAATCAAAAAACTTGAGTGATTTCTAATTTTCGCCTAATTAAAAAAAAGTTGCTCAAAATAAAAAGAGCCAAAAAAAAAAAAAAAAAGATCTCAGAGAAGCTGATACAATAGATTACCCAAAAATAGAAAAGAAAAAAACACAAAAAAAAAAAAAAAAAAAAGACCCTGAAATGGTGGATCGGATAGAAGAAGCACGTGATGTAGAGAGTCTTTGAAATTAAGGGTGATGCAACCAGCCTCGGGAGTCTGTCTATGGTGCTGCTGAGTCCCGTCCCCTGATCTGATCTCTAAGCGAGTGGTCCCACTTTAAAAGTTCCGTATATTAATTCAACTCACGACAAATCCGCCCACGTTCCCTCCTGTCCATTTGTCTATATCAGAACGTCCCCCTCCCCTTACATATATATATATATATAGCTTCCTAGTTGTATACACATTTCCCCATCGTGATCACTCTAACCGTAGGCTAGAATTACCAACCCCACTACTACTGTCTCTCATTTCACTTTGTTTGCGAAGACCATGGGCAAAATCAAGATCGGAATCAACGGTAAGTGATCTGATCTGTTCATCACATTTTCATTCGATCATTATGCATAACACAATACGATTTTGGTCTGAAGTTATTTGTGTTGTGTTGTTTCAGGATTCGGAAGGATCGGCCGTTTGGTGGCGAGAGTCGCTCTTCAGAGCGACGATGTCGAACTCGTCGCCGTTAACGATCCGTTCATCACTACTGATTACATGGTAAAAATAACCATTTCTCTCACATTATTGATGATGATATCCATCATGATTATATGGATCGCTGGACTGTCTCGTTGTTCGCTATTTTTTTTTATTGACATTTAGTGTAAGAAACGCATCAATCAGTCGCCATTCAAATTCTGATCTATTGTAGTTTCAATCTGAACTAATCATCGTAGGTTTATGTGATCCATGATTCTTATTTTTGAAATGTGTATTAGTACGATATGTTTGTAATGTGAAACTATGTAGTGGTTTCAGAATTTCTGTGATTTTGTTGTATTCATGTTATTTGCTTGGATGGAGTATATTTCATATCTATATATAATGTTTGCATATGTAATTCATGGAACTAGCCCAACCACGCTGTGTTGTTGGAAATTTTTAGTTTCGCCCTAGGATGTGCTTTTGTCTAATCAAATGTTGTGAGATAACTCTACTGGATGCAACATAATCATGCAAAATTAAAGAGTCAATATAGAATTCATGCCACATACATAATAAGCACATGTATATAGAGATAGAATGTGTGAGGTTGCCTTTGTTTGAGTTTTGAAGAAACTTCTTGACAAAGAAAGTTCCTAAGCAAATTAGCATTAGACTATCTAGATGAATTGTTTTGCTCTAGCTTTTAATTTCCACATAGCTATATAATATGCATAACTTTTTTTTTCTTCTCTCTTTTTATCATGGACAATGGATTATTTGAACCCTGATAACCATTTCAGTGGCCCCAAGTCACCATTAGGCCATGAAATCAATTACTGGATATCCATCTTTTGTTAACTTGATTTTGATTTTGTGCTGTACAGACCTACATGTTTAAATATGATAGTGTTCACGGCCAATGGAAAAAGAATGAGCTTAAGGTTAAGGATTCCAAGACCCTTCTCTTTGGCGACAAACCTGTCACTGTCTTTGGTTCGAGGTATAAACTGGTTCTCCATCTTTATAGTTCAATTTTTTAAAAATCACATCCTCTGATTATTGATTATATTTTCGTTGCTTGTTATTTAGAAACCCAGAGGAGATTCCGTGGGGTGAGGTTGGAGCTGAATATGTTGTTGAGTCCACAGGAGTTTTTACTGACAAGGACAAAGCTGCTGCACATTTGAAGGTTTGCCTTAATTTGCTGCTCTCTTAATATGTATTTTGGCTCATGCACACATACTTGAATGATATTGTTGATGAAATTCATCTGTATTGATGTCTGATAATAACTTTTTCATGAAAGTGTTTCATGTTGAATTTGTTTTCATGTTTGGCTACGTAGACCTTAGTTATTATTATTATTATATTCATAATCTAATCTTGTAATTGCTTCATATAATACTTGTTCTGGTGCAATCTCCTGCACATAAATCTGAATGTTCTTTTGCATATTATGCTCAGTGGACAGTGTCAAGGGTCATTTTTAAAATTTTATTTATTTATTTTGTTGGTTAGTTGATGTTAATCAGTATTGCCCCGTTTTTGTTTGATTACCAGGGTGGCGCAAAGAAGGTTGTCATTTCTGCTCCGAGTAAGGATGCTCCAATGTTTGTTATGGGTGTCAATGAGAAGGAATACAAATCAGATATTGATATTGTTTCCAACGCTAGTTGCACTACCAACTGTCTTGCTCCATTGGCGAAGGTTGCTTTTGTACTTGGTTTCAGTTTATATCATAACAAAAGACTGGAATGCCTATCTTATGTTTCTTGCATATAAATCACTGCAGGTTATTAATGACAAATTTGGCATTGTCGAAGGCCTCATGACCACAGTGCATTCAATTACTGGTGCGAGTACTACTCATCGTCCTTTTTTCTTTAGATAAAGTGAACTTTTTTATCTTATTATTTCATGCCTTTCAGCAACACAAAAGACTGTTGATGGTCCATCAATGAAGGACTGGAGAGGTGGAAGAGCTGCCTCTTTCAACATTATCCCTAGCAGTACTGGAGCTGCCAAGGTATTCAGATGATTTGTGTCTATGGAATGAATTGCAGTTTTATTTAATTAATTTATAGATGGCAGAATGCTTTGCATATCTATGTTTGGTATCACATAGCATAGGCAGTAGAGTAGGATATTTATTTCAATGTCGGACACATGATAAAAAAAAGAAAAAAAGAAAATTCTATCAATGATTTTATTTTTATCTATAGTTTGTTTGTACAAGGCATTGTGATGTTTTTTCTTTATCATGACCTTTTGTGTGTGTGTGCATGAAGGCTGTGGGGAAAGTTCTGCCTGCACTAAATGGAAAGCTGACTGGAATGGCTTTCCGTGTTCCCACCGTGGATGTCTCAGTGGTTGACCTCACTGCAAGGATTGAGAAGAAGGCTTCCTATGATGAGATCAAAGCTGCTATCAAGTAAGGATAATTTACTCTAGAATTTCTTTAAAAAAAATTTAACAAATCAACTGAGAGAGAGCCAAGTAACGGATTATGTGATCCGTGATCCCTTTTGGTTTGTAATTGTTTTGTAGGGAGGCTTCGGAGGGTAGTTTGAAGGGAATCCTTGGTTACACTGAGGATGATGTAGTGTCAACCGACTTTATTGGTGATTGCAGGTAAGGAGGTGTATACTGTTTATCATATTTAATGGATAACTTTTCCCAATGGCTGATTCATTTTTTATTTTTTTGTTATTTTGAGGTAACTTGTTCTGTGATTGTAAAACTGTCCCTTGGCAAGTGTGCAATACTTTGAAACTCTTTGTTTGTATATGAATGTTTTTATATCGATAACCAAACCAAACCAAACCAAGCTTTAAGTCTTATCAAATGGGTTCGGCTACCTGAATCCTTCTTCTCCACGTAGTCCTATCAAAGGCTATTTCGTTAGTCAAATTAAGTATATCTATATCTCTATTTACAATACTAGTCAACGTTAATCTAAGCCTACTCCGTCTCCTAACACTTCCATCTACCGTTAGAGCATCGCATCTCTTCACTATTGCCTCTATTGGTCTCTGTTGAATATACCAAATTATCTCAATCGATTCTCTCTCAATTTACCTTCTATCAGTGCTAAGCCTACCTATTCCCGAATACACTCATTCTTAATTTTATCTTGTCTAGTTTTGCTACACATCCACTTTAGCATCCTTATCTCAGCCACACTCATCTTATTTACATATTGTTTCTTGGTTACCCAACACTCCGTCACATATAACATCGCTAGTCTAATAGCTGTTCTATAGAACGTACCTTTTAGTCTAATGGGTATTTGTTTATCGCACAGTACCTTAAACGCACTTCTCCACTTACACTATCCTGCCTTAATCCTATGGGCTATATCTGCATCAATCTCCCTGTTGTGATAATCGACCCTAAATAACGAAAATGTTCACTCTTAAGCAGTTCTTGGTTCTCAATCTTTACTTCTCTTTTACTTTCATTGTGACTGTTACTAAATTTACACTCTATGTACTCTGTCTTAGTTCTGTTTATATGGAATCCAAACCTTTAGATTCAAGAGTTTTTCTCTAAATCTCTAATTTTGTGTTAACTCTTTCTCTAGTCTCATCCACTAGCACAATATCGTCTTCAAAAAACATACATCATGGCACGTCATCTTAAATATTTCTCGTTAACTCATCCCTAACTATCTTTTTATATGGATGGAATATGTAATTATTTTTTCCTCTCTTCTTCTTCTTCTTCTTCTTTTTTTTTATTTTTTTATTTATTGTTGCTGCAGTTGAATAATGCAATTCACTTTGTAAATTAATCTTTTGGCAGGTCCAGCATTTTCGATGCCAAGGCTGGTATTGCATTGAATGAGAACTTTGTGAAGTTTGTCTCTTGGTATGACAACGAATGGGGTTACAGGTTAGTACTTCCAGGAGAAATATCTCATTTGTTTGTTTTAGTTTTAATTACGTGACGTTGGGATGGCAATGGATAACCTACTCTGTGAGTATTTATGGAGATCCAACCCAAATACATGGATTTTCTCTTTTTTTTCTTATCCATTGGGTAGGGTAAGTGATATTCTTTAAATATTCACAGGGGATGGGTTGGGGATGGGTACCCACTAATTTTCTCATATGTTTTTTTTTTTTTTTTTTTAAAGATTCATAACCAAAACTAAGGGTTGGTTTGGGATGTCTTAAAAAAGTGCACTTTTTGATTTATTAGTGAGTTTGGGTTGGGTTTGATGTGATGTGTTAGAGAGGTGATGTGATTTAAATAAGATGATGTGACTTAAATGAGATAGTGACTTTTTAACTTATTTAGGTTATGTCAAACTAGACCTAAATATGCATTCAATCTTTTTTCTTTTATTTATTTATTGATTTTTTCAGGTTCACAACTAATTTTTTTTTTTTTTAAATCTACAACCAAAGCTAAATATACCTCCAATCTTTTATTTTTTTAATTTTTAAGATTCACAACCATTTTTTTTTTTTAAAATTTTTAAGATTCACAACCAAAGCTAAATATACATTCAATATATTTTTTTTATTTATTTTTTATTTTTTTTAAGGTTCACAACTATTTTTTCTTTTTTAAGTTTCACAACCAAAGCTAAATATACATTCAATCCTATTTTATTTTATTTGGCCCAAAATAAAATCAAATACACATTAATTAACATTGTCACATTATTCTTGTTAAATTTTATGCGTATCTAGAATTTTTTAAATTTATTTAAAAAAATTAAGGACACTATCTAGTGCAGGTTTCGATTTGCCTTTCGATGTTATTTTATTTTGTTATGTATTATAATTTTTAGAATGGTTTGCTTGTTCTGAAATTTCAATTAACGAGTATGAATTTATTTGTTTTATGTTATCACACAATTTATACAACATATATATATATATATATATATATGAATGTATTTGAAAATAAGGAAATTGTAAAGAATCGAAACAAGCATGAGTCGTGATTGGTTAGAAAGGATGGGTACAAAGATTTATTTGCTGGAAAAACAAAAAGGGAATACAAAGTCTTACTAAATAATTTTTTTTTAAATAAAAGAATTTTTCTTAGTTATGAACAGATTTAACTAAAATCAGCTTGTTTCTCAATGTTATGTTTCATTTATTTAGATAGAAAATATTTTTTATAAAAAAAATTAACAATATATATTTTTATATTTGGTGGTGGTGGTGATGGAACGAAGGTGAAAGTAGAGATTGTGACATAGTGGTGGGGTGATGGCGGCAGTGATGATGGTGGTGGCTATGGTGATGGTAGTGTGACAGTGAAGGTGAGAATAGTGGTGATGGTGTTGTGAAATTAGTAAAAAATTAATTGAAAAAACACTTTTTGTTTTTTAAAAGTAATAAACAACACAATTCGTGAGGGACTAAAGGAAGAAGATGAAGTATGGATTGGGTGTGGTAAGCCATAGATATTTTAAAATGAGTGGTTTAGATTTGTTAAAAGGTATAATTAGATTTTGGATAAATTTAAATGAATGGTTCAAATTTGCTAAGAGAAAGAAGGTTTAATGTCTAAAATGTCCGTGGCTAAGAGATCAACAAACAATTCATTGTTTATGTCCTGATGTAATTTAATGAGTCTTGTAACACTTTCTTCAAACAGGTTCTTTCACATTTTATTTCTTCAAACAAGCTTTTATAACATTGTAAATATGTGCTTATAACATGTAGGGGAGAGAGTGAGAGTGAGAGTGAGAGAGAGAGAGATGGTTGTAATTTTTTTTTTAATCTTTCACGTTCTTCCACATTTTTTTTTAATTATTAAAACTTATTTGATTGTCTCAAAATTATATATTTGATTATTATAAAATAAACTTTTTAATTAATTAATTAATGTGTATTTGATTTTGTTGTTGAACCAAATAAAATAAAATAAGATTGAATGTATATTTAACTTTTGTTATGAACCTTAAAAAAAGATAAAAAAAATAAGTTGTTAACATTAAATATATTAAAAAAGAAAGAAAAAAGATTGAAGGTATATTTAGTTTTTGTTGTGAATCTTAAAAAAAAATAAAATTTGTTAACATTAAATATATTAAAAAAGAAAGAAAAAAGATTGAAGGTATATTTAGTTTTTGTTGTGAACCTTTTAAAAAAATAAAAAAAAAAAGAGCAAAGTAGTTGTTAACATTAAATATAGAAAAAAAAAATGAGAATTAAAGTGGGTTGGGGAAAATTCACACCGATTAGGAAATGGGGAGGATGATATTCATGGAAAATGGAGAATGGAAAAAATTTATTATAGAAAAATAGAGACAGAAAATTAATATCCATTTTATTAACCTCCATTGTCATACCTAATGTGACGGGGATGTGTGGAGATACCTTTTTGTCCATAATTTCTAACATTTGTTGATCTGTTGCAGCAATCGGGTGATTGACTTGATTCGACACATGGCCTCTGCTTAATGAGCTTCTTTGGCACTGATCCCGGGCATACCATGAAGATTAGTACTGTTCCATGGTTATGGAGTTCAGTTTGGAATAATTTTGCTGTTCAAACACTATACCAATATTTGACAGAGAAGTTAAAGAGCGATGTCTTCTTGTGTTTTTTTTGGGGTTTCAAAATTAAAATTGCCCCATGTTTTGTCTAGTGCAAATTCAGATTCTGCCATTATTTCTATGTTGGTGCGAATCCAAACCTGAGGTTTCTAGTAATAATTGAAGGCTTTTTCTTTCACTTTTTTGCTTGAAAATCTTTCCATATGGTATTTTCCTGCTTTGCTTTATCTTTTGGAGTTTATTTTCTAGTTGTTCTTTACATAAATTTCATATCATTTCATTTGCATAGCATTGCTCCAGACTGAATGTTGCAGCAGTGGTAACAATGTAACTGTAGTATGTACCTTCCGTAGATTAGTTGGTTTTTCTGTTTTTTTTTTTTTTTTCTTTAGAACCACGTAGATTGACATAATTACTTGAGTTATCATTTGGTAAGTATTTTCTTAATTAGTTTTTTTTTTTTTTTTTTTTTGAATTGGGATTGTTTTAAGTAAAAGCTCGTTGAGATTTGACTTTTTTGATTTTTTTTAAAAATTTTTATGAAAAAAAATTATTATTATTATTTAAATGTAATATTTTATTTTATTAACTTTTTAAATTTATTTAGTCTTTTAATGACTAATTTAGCCCCAATCTCTTTAGCCAAACAGTTCTACTTCCTCCCTACAAAAGTGTTAATAGGAGAGAGACACAACGTGCATGAAATATGAATTTACTGGAATTAAACCCTTCACTGATTGCGTCCAACATGACAGATACATTATCACAATTACTAATACTTAAAAACATGCGGCCTCATCTAGAAAAATCTGACAGAAAAGTGGATTGCTATGTGCAGGTTGCCCCTCTTATTATTATTATTTTTTTCTTTTAACAAGAATTTAACAATGTGACAAAATCAGATCAGATAACAGATTCATGTATTTCACCATTTTTGATAAGCAGCAGCCTTTATTGAAATATGGGGGGATATCTATCAAATATTGCAATGGTTGTATTTCCCCCCGTATGTTCAAAAGCTAAGTGTATTCCATAAGCAATGTTCTAAAAGTAGTAATTCATTTTCAATATAACACCACAAAATAAAGCCTCCCAAAAGAACTTGTTCAGGTCTCAAATGTGCAAGAGAAGACATCTAGTAGAATGTAATAATATGCCACACAGAGCAAGTAAACTGTGAGGCATCAGCAATAATCCAAAACCCAAATATCATGCACCAACAAGCCCTACAAGAAAAGGAAAAAAAGAGGAACAATCAAAATCTATAAAACAAAGCCAACAAGCAAAGCAGTGATGCCCTAAAGGTAATATTACATCAGGAGCTTGAATTCAAGTACACAAATGACCAGAGTAATAGCTATTGCATAAACAGAATGTTCAGGAGAAATCAAGGGGGGAAATCTTGAAAATAAAGTAAGTAAACTGACAAACAAAAGACACACTCACTCTTTGCGACCGCTTTCTCAGGTTAGTATAATGTAGCTAGTTGCCCTTAAAACTAAAAAGAAGCCATTCCACTAAACTAGAAACAATTTATTTATGGGTCATAATTACTCGATCTACAAACATTATCAGCAGAATTCTAACAAGAACATATTTCTTCATAGAATAAAAATCCAACGTACATGTATTTCAAGGTAGGGGAGATAGTCTTTCATAACAAATTCCAAGTGTTATGCATACTGAAAATTAATGCATATATTGCAATGTTTTAAGAATTGGACCGGACCGGACCGGCCGATTCAACCGGTAGAACTGGTGACTGGACCTAGTTCCGGTCCGGAAGATTTTCAAAAATCAGACTAGGCCAAAAACAAGCCTTGTTTGTAAAAATCGAAAAAACCGGTGGTTCAACCGGTGAACCGGTGCCGGTTCTCGACCAACCCGTTGGTTTTTTTTTTTTTTTAAATTCTTTTTAAAAAAAATTTCTTCTTTTCTTTTCTCTTTCTTATATATATATATCAAAATTTTAACTAAAAACTCTCACTTCAAGAGTCTTCTCTCGTGAGGAGTCTCATTGGAAACTTGAAAAAATTATGAAATTCTATTCCTATTTATAGGAAAAAAAATTGTTCAAAGAGAACCTAAAAATTCAATGTAGGATTTAATCAAATTATTTGAATCATATTTGATTGGAGGGAAAGTTGAAAATTTCATTTTTCTCCAAAATTAGCATTCAATCAATTTATTTGGAGGGAATATCCAATTTTTTTAATTTCTTTAAAACTAGTCTTCTTTTTTATTTATTTATATCAATTATGACTTTCTTAAATATTTTTAGTAAATATTATGCAACACTTTTTTTTATTATTTCATTAATTATATATATTTTTATTTATTTATAATTTATAATTATATAATATTAATTATGACGTCACGGTTCGATTGTTTTGACCTGACGGTTGAATCAGTGACCCCGTCCACCCGATCCCTTTTCTGGTTCGCTCACCAGTCCGGATTTTAAAATATTGATAGATTTTATCAAACCTTACAGGAATGAAGTTAAATAATTAAAAATTCTTTATGGAAATATTTGACTAATAATTAGCAAAAAGAAAAGATCTTAGAATCCACAAGAACACCACGCATCCATTAATATTCATTTTATTTCCCATCATTTTCTAATATCACTTTTTGAGGATGTAACACACGCCTAGACGTACTGGCTGTCTTAAACTTCCTAGACAAGCTGACAGACTAATACATAATATACATTGGCAAAACCCTTCCACATCTTCTCAGTTGAATTTAGACATTCCAGATTCACGGTGAATTGATTTATAAGGAGAATAATCCAACTATGCATCAAACCAAGTATTTCATTAGCTTACCAGTTTGTAAGTCCAAAATTACCTAATAAATCCATCAAATAATGCTTTCCATTGTACAACTTGTAAAATGATTCAATTACTAAATATGCTAAAATAATTTTAAATTGGAACCGATTTTAACCTGTAAAGAATCAAGAATATAAAACAATACCTCGCTATAGAGATGTCAATCTTAAGCCAAAAATTCAAGACATCAGAGATGCAACCAACTGATACTAAATGCTTGGAGCAACCATGTCTATACTGAAATGATAAGAAAGCCTCAAAATTCAAATGCACCGAACAGCCAAAAGGAAAAAAGATGAAATTGATCCATAGCCCACTTTCTCACCATGGTCGGACCCACTAATACCAGAGGGCGGGTACAGGACACATTAAAAAGGGAATGAATTTGGCAGGCCCCAAGACTATGGCATAGTAAGTAGCTACAAGTCCGAATGTTAAAAGCCGAAGGCCAATGACACTAGCTGACCAACTGAGAGAGCTCCCCTAAACGGGATGATGGTAGTTGCCCCCCCTCCCACTTTTGGAACATATGCATGTTTCAATACACTTATTGAACCTAAAATTTTCGCACTACTTTCTCCGAGTCAAGTATTTCGCTTGCTTAGTAAAGTTTTACTGAGTTAATGATGGTGAAGGCGTGAAGGAAGCCACCTTACCTTGTTTACCCCCTCAAGTTCTTTAATTTGAAGGAGGCTTTATGCCCACCTTTCTTTATGCCGAAGACCGGTTGAAATGATTTCAATCTTTCCTTGTTACTACTTTTATTATGCATTCATATATAATGAAGAAGACAACTACACGCACACAAACGATTAAGGCAGAGCAACTCCATCACCCACATTAGCTCATGATGAAAAGAGGACTTCCATGTATCACGGGTTTTAGTCACCATTTTGTATCACAGGGTACATAGCAAGAAATTACTTGCTATCATTAATTCCTTAATAATTATCTCCAAACAAGGAAACCAATCATAAATATCCATGTAGGCGAGTGATACAAAACAATGACAACAAATCGGTATCTAATAAAAAACCTATCATGAAATGACACTACAATATAGATTGAAATCAAACCGGGTGCCAACAGCCCATTCCAGATGCATTTCAGCAAAGAGTTCAAATTAATCGTAAGAAAGGGCACAACCAAAATGGTCTTCGACCATTGGATAATCTGTATGAAGTTAAAGCCCATCAATACTAAATTGTTTGTAGCCACAAAATAATCACTAGCAACAAGAAGTTACCCACAAAGCTGGACAAGTACATTTATACTTCAATTATAGGTCACAGAATCTGGAACTAGAGTTATAGCCACATCAATGGCATCAGATAATTTAAGGAGGACAAGAACCTAACAAAGATGAATAAAGTGCCGAATCAACCTGAACTCAATTATAATCACTGTAACAAGGCCATAAACACCAACTTCAAGCATTCATGAGTTTTAAACTAAAACTAGGGTTATTGAACATACCGATTCAGCGACCAACCATGGAAGGATTGAGCCCCAACAACATGTTATTTCCATTAGGCAGGTAGGCGACATTTGGAGTTTTCGCCAAGGTCGAAGCTATCTCCCTCGAGGCCTCAATCTTCCTGAGCTCGATCAAACCCATTCCAGCAGCAGCAGTCGCTTCAGAAATCAGCTTCGCAGACTCGCTCTCTCCTTCCGCCCTAATAATCGCCGCCCTCCTCTCCTGCTCCGCTTTCGCCACAACGAATTTCGACCGCTCCGCCTCCTGCTGCGCCACCTGCTTCTGCTCCACTGCCTTCGAGAACTCAGCCCCATACGACAAGTGCGTTATCGCTACATCATCAAGCACGATGTTGAAGTCCTTCGCGCGACGAATCAAGCTCTCGCGGACCAAAGCCGAGACGTGAGGACGATCAGTAAGGAGCTGATCGGCATTGAATTGAGCAACAACAGCCTTCAACACTTCGTTGCCGATCGAAGGGAGGACTTTCTCGTCGTATTCGAGACCTAGGGTTTGGAAGATTCTGGGGAGTTGAGTGACCTCGGGGCGAGAGAGAAGACGAAGAGTGAGGTTGACCATTTGGAGATCTTTGGTGCCGGAGATGGAAGAGAAGGTGTGGGGACGAGTTCGGATGTCGAAAATGTAGGGTCTCTGGAGCCATGGGACAAGGAAATGGGTTCCTTCGCCGACGGTCTCATCGATGACGCCGCGAAATCGATCGAAGAGGACGGCGCGTTGGCCACCGTCGACGGTGTAGAGGGAGGAGTTGAGGACGGTAGCGCCGAGACCGAGGCCGAACGCCGCCCGGGCTAGGTTGGTGAGGAAGGACATTGCTGCTTGGCTGCTACCCATCTATGGAGGAAATTGTAGAGAGAGGAGAGAAATGGAGCAAGGGTTTTGGAGTGTATAGTGTTCTCCAAGTAAATTGTTTCTGCTGTAAAACCCTAACCCCTAAAATTGAAGCGGTGAGGTTGTTTGGTTGGGCCTAGTCCAGCTCATGGCCTAGACTGAGACCTGACAATATTTTGTGTTGTGATTTGGGACAAGTCAAGTCCAACAACCTAATTGGGCTCGGACAAAGTCATATCCTGACGTGGCATAAACATCAACTATAAAAATTTGGAGGAAAACAAACCGGAGACAACGAGTTCTCTCTCTCTCTCTCTCTCTCTCTCTCTCTCTCTCATTTGAAAAGAGTTCATATCTGTAATTGTAAGTTTAGGTATTTTTGGGAGTTTAATTTTGTCTTTGTATGTGGTATTATTGAATTTTAGAAATCTACTAAAAAAAAAAAACAAAAACCATGTCTTTTTGATCTCTTTAATGTGTGCCTAGTTTTTATGTCTAAGAGCATCTCCAACGATGACTCAAATTTTTCACTAAATTTGAGTAAAAAATGACCAATTTCACCAAATTTTTTAACAGATGCTCCAACGGTTCACCTTTCACCAAATGTGTCCCGGGACAACCGGGTGGTTGACCGGTTAGGCCAAATTTTTTTTTTTTTTTTTTTTTTTTTTTTTGAATTTTTTGAACTTTTTTTTTGAACTTTTTCCGGGACGATCGGATGGTCGACCAGTTAGGCAAATTTTTTTTTTTACGGTTTGAACCTTTCACTGGTTGACCAGTTGGTCAACCGGCCGGGCAACCGGTTGGTCAACCGGCTCCTCTTTCCGACGGTCAGGAACAGTGTTTTGATGAATTCATTTCTTCGTCGCCCATCTGATGAAAATTTTGATGAAATCTCATTTTGGTGTCAAGTTTGATGAACCGTTGGAGCCCAGAATAGTATCATTTTCATCAAAATTCAAATTTGATATCAGATTTGCTATACCGTTGGAGATGGTCTAATACCTGTTTGATAAAATACTTCGACTATAGACTCCGATTGTAATTTGAATGGGTTGCTCTCAAAACTGCCATTTTTCACATGCGAACGGATTTATACTGTAGAAGTGACACATTTTGGGATGCAATTACCTATATGTGCAACCACAATTCTTGTATTCGAATCTAGAATTGAAGGACTTATATGATGTGATCAAGTCTTGGAGTTGAAAATTGGAATTTTGTTGTTAATTGAGGAAATAAAAAAACTGTTTTATATGTTGTGTTTAGGAGGCAGAAAACAATCACACACAAGCAATAACACATAAAGATTTACGTGGTTCAGCAAATCACCTACGTCCATGGCAACAGATTTCACTATATGGAAAGAAGTATAAAATTACAACAATGGAGGAGGAGACACTACTCCCTCAACTCTTGCTCACACTCTCTCTTGTTGCTTACACTCTGTAATCCTCACACTCTTTGATTTCACCACACAAAACTTCTCCCATTCACTACCCATTTATAGATCAGTGAGAGAGCCAAGCTCGGCTGAATGTCTAGCTTTTTCATTTTTTCTTCAATCAGCAGTCATTGTTGACAAAGCAAATCTGAGTCAATCTTCAACAAATCTCCACCTTGGCGAGGATTCTTTATCCAACTTAGTGATTGATCAACATTGCCATGCACCCGAAGGTGCTCAATTCCGAGAGATGTTGACCAAGTCCAAACAGTGTTGGAACTTGATCCCAGAAATCACTTTTGTGAGCATATCGACCAGATTATCTGCAGTGCTAATCTTTTGAAGCCGAATATCCCCTTCATTCACAATTTCTCGGACGAAATGGAAACGGACATCAATGTGCTTGGTGCGGGAATGATGAACCTGGTTCTTTGCCAAACAAATGGCATTTTGACTGTCGCAGTACACCTCAACGTGCTTCTGAACAATACCCAAGTCCTCAATCAACCCATGTAGCCAAATAACTTCCTTAAAGGCTTTTGTCAATGCCATGTACTCTGCCTTTGTAGTAGACAAAGCCACCGTTGACTGAAGCGTTGACCTCCAACTCGCAGGCCCTTTAGCAAGCGTAAATAAATACCCTGCTGTTGATTGGCGTTTGGCTAAGTCACCAGCATAATCTGAATCCACATATCCAACCAGATTCTGTTCGAGTCTATGATCTCTCTCGAACTTCAAACCCTTATTAACTATGCCATGTAAGTACCTCAAGATCCACTTCACTGCCTGCGAATGACCTTTTCCTGGATCATGCATATATCTGCTTAACCATACTCACAGCATCTGAGATGTCAGGCCTTGTACAAACCATAGCATACATTAATACACCGACTGCATTTGCATATGGAACCTGTGTCATATGCTTCCGTTCTTCTTCTATGTGTGGAGACATTAAGACACTAAGCTTGAAATGAGGGGCCAATGGTGTACTCACAGCTTTTCTTTTCCCATTTATGCCAAATCTGTCTAACACCTTTTTGAATCGGGTTTATGCGTCACGACGCAAACCCGCCTATCAGGTTTAATCAGAATCGCCGATGAATCCGAGATTATCAAGGCCTACTTAATGATATCTGATGTCTGATCTGAGGGGTGGAAGCCAATACCGTAAGTAAACAATGTCCAATGAGCTGTGACAGTCTGTATGTAAAAAGACTTTTCATATATATGTACAATCAGTGCAAAACAGTATATACAATATTTACAATTGTTCAGGACAGGGACTTAGTCCCTATTTAAACAGTACGGTAACAGTGCTATCAGTCTATACAATAACCCAAAACAGATATAGAGACAGATGGGGGAAATTAAAACACCCCTAAGCCATAGCTTGGCGGGCTCGGAACCTCGCAGTGAGGCACAGTGGTTGGCTTGACAAAAAGAGAGTCTAACCCACGCTCTTAGCTCTGGTCTAGTGCCTGAACACCTACATATATATATAAACAGTGAGCTAAAGCCCAGTGAATAACATAATGCGTAAAGAGGTTAAGAATGAATGTCATTACAGTAATGAAAACAATTCATTGATTCAGTATAACAGTCATTCAGTCATAACAGTCATATATGATACATCCATTAGCATAGCAGTACAGTAAACAGTAGGTCTTAAAAGACCGAACAGTAAATGATGACCATCAATTAGTAAACAGTAGTGGTTCCAACAAGGGAACCGACAGAGGTCTCTGTAACAGTAACAGTAGACAGTAGTTGCTAAGGATGCCACAATACAGTTCAGAATATAGGACATACATTCATTCGATTAACAGTATTAGTTCAGAAAACAGTTCAGTTAAACAGTCGGAAATATTCACAGTTGAACATATCTTTACACAATCGTTACTCACAGAGTTCTGAGCTACAATTAGGCTAGAGCGCGTTCCCAGATGCCAACTCTACACAGTTTACAGGATGAACACACACTAAGTTATACAGTTGGGAAACAATAACTTAATCTCTAATTTGCCTCAGTGTGGTTCTAAATCAACATCCTCATTAAGATGCCTTAAACATGCCCTAGGAATGCCTAGGATGGAAAGAGGATGCAAGTTGCAGTTAGAAACACGTTTCAAAATTTTCAGAAAACAGGGGTCTCGCTTGAGCGTGGCTTTCTACGCTCGAGCGGACATGCTGACAAAAGATCTCCGCTCGAGCGTGACTTACGTCGCTCGAGCGGACTGTAAGCTACAGTGAAAATACTGGATGCTCAAAATTCACGCTCGATGGGCGCTCGACCCTCGCTCGAGCGTGAGACACAAGTCCTCGCTCAAGCGTGAATTCTCTCGCTCGAGCGGACTGTAAGCTCATACAAAGTACTGGATGCATGCATTTCACGCTCGAGTGTCACTTTACTCGCTTGAGCGGAAGGCATCATCACAGAGTGTACGCTCGAACGTGGAATTCCTCGCTCGAGCGTGGGTTCAAAATCTGGAAATTCCAGATTTGAACCTTAAGCTCAAATCCAACTACAAATGTATCAAAATCAATTCCTTTGGGCGCATTTCCTGGAAAACACTTGTAAATACATAATATAACATGGTTCAAAGTTTAATTTGTAAAATCAAAGCCCAATGGTAGTTTAATTAAACTCATTTCAAACCAATTTTCAAGAACATGATCTCAAATGAACATGCATGAACTTTAAACAACTTCCAAGCTTCAAAACATGCTCTAATGAGCCAATTCTTTTCAAAACAAGATGAAATCGTGGTCTTAAACATAATTATGAGCATGCATGTAACATTTTGCCATGAAAACAACTTAAACTCAACAATACAAACATGCATGCATGGAATGGGCTTCAATTCAACATTATTAGACTAAATCTTGACTTAGATCATTAGAGGCTCATGAATCATGCAAGAACAAGCTTTGAATACACAATTAAAAGGATAGGTTCCTTACCTAGGTCCTCAAATGCAAGTCTAGAAACTCAATTGACAATCTACACTTCAATTTCTTCAAGTTTCTAAGCAAAACTAAGATAGAACCAAGCTTTTTCTACCTCTCTTACTCTCAGTCGGTTATGCTCTCAAAATGAGCTGAGGAGATGTTTTGAATGAAGTATAATAAGGTTCAAGAATGGTCCATGTAGTGGGCCACTAAGGGGTAGGATAGTAAATAAGTCCAACTTTATTAATTTGGCTTAATTTAATCTAATTTAATATAGTTTAATCATACCAAATCACTTTTCAGGTAAATATACCATAAAATCTTATAAATTCTAATGATCATAAAACATCAATCGATTTCAGATTCGGCCGCTGATAAGGCCTTTAATTTGCAGTTTAAACGTAAATACACAAACAGATAATCAAACAGGCAATAGATAGATATACAATTAAACAGATATACTCGGTCAATTCAGTTCCAGATTTCAGTCAGTTTGTTCAGTATTTCAGTTGATTCAATTACTTATCATAATCAGTCTCAGTTTAGCAGTAATCAGTAGTTTATCGGTAAACAGTAGTGAGGGTTATTATAGCGTCAAACAAACCGTGCCCTTCTTCCTGTCTCTTTTGATCTCCATGCTAAGAATTTTCTTTGCTTTGCCAAGATCCTTCATTTCGAACTCTCCTGCCAACTGTGCCTTGAGTTTGTTAATCTCTAACTTATTCTTAGATGCAATCAACATATCATCTACATATAAGAGCAAATAGATGAAGGAAACATCAGAAAGCTTACGAAAATATACACAATGATCATACTGACTTCTTGTGTATTTCTTTTTCGTCATACTGATCAAATCAGAGCTAAGGGAAGGGCAAAGATTGAATTAAGGTATGGAAATCTATCTTGAATCCTTATGATTAATTCATCAATTTCATGAAATCATAATGAGATTGGAAGATTTGAAACTCATTTGGGTTAGGGTTTTGTATGTATTTAATTAAGCTAAATTTAAGTAATTAGAACTTGGATCCTTTGATTTTGTTTATGATTGGAGCTCAATCTTGTGAATAACATATGAAATGAACTCTAGATTGTCCATAAAACAAGATTTATGTAAAGGTCAAGTGTGTTTGTGGGTTGTGTTTTGGGAACTTTCAAGATTATGAAAGATGAAACATTGATCTTGAACTTGAGGCAAAGATTGATTTGTTTAAATGGAATTACACTTGAATGATGTTAGTTTATCATGTTGTAGGGTAATTTTACATGTTTTTGAGTGATTAGAGTTGAAACAAAGCTTAGAAAATGGAAAAGCAAGTGTTAGAACCAACAAGGATTTTGGATAGCAGATTTTGCCTAGAGCCGCACGTGCGGCAGGGCTTCCCGCACATGCGGCAGTCCACTTCCACCACCTAAATTGATTCTAAAATAAAAGCACCTTGTCCCATACGTGCGGCTCAATTTCCGCATGTGCGGCCCTCATTCCCGCATGTGCGGGGCACCTCTGTTCCAGCCAACTTTCAAATGAGCATATCTCTCTTATCTGGACGCCGTTTTGAGTGATTTTTGAGCCTAAATTCAAGCCCCAGAAGTCTAGTTTCCAATGGTGGTAGTCTCATACCCAAATTCTAAGTACGCAAATAAATATGCTTAAATTAGTGAAGATTGTTCACTTTCTGCCTACCGGTTTTATACTATTTATTCTTTTAACCCATTTTCCTTTCGTTTCCTCTTATTTTTTCTAGACACGGATTATGACCTATTAAGGACTAATGAGTTTAGAACCAACATAAATAATTGATTAAAGAGCAAAGAAAGGGATTGATTATATTCATGTGTTGTGTTATGTAATTGTGATTGTAGGTCAAGACGAGGACATCGTCCAACTGCTATCGGAAACCCATCACCGTGAGTAATAGTATAGTAAAGATATGTTTTTCATTATCTATATTTAATTTATGAATGACATGATTCTCTAAATATTGTATTTTATCAAAATGAACAAGTTTCCAAGAAATGTGAAATGAGTCAAGAACAAGAAATGTGAATTGTTTATAATATGACCTGGTGGGCCTAAGGTCGTTCTGTTTATCCGTTCTGCTTATGCTACGGCATGATATGAATTGGTCGGTCTTTAAGACCTAATTATTTTGGGTATGTAACAAAGTGCTATACGGAACTGAGTGCTATAGTGTGAGTCACCTCTAGGATCTGTACGAGACACCTCTTGGGTCTATACATACATGAATTGGGTCCAAGGAGAGGTGAAGACATGTTGATGTTTCATCTACTCCACGACAAGATTCAGTGATATGATATGATACGTTTGGAGGTCATTTTGATATATGAGTGGGCCCAAGGTTGTTTTATTAGACGTGAACCTGAGGTCATTCAGGAAATATGATATGAATAAAATGTTTTTACATTGCTATATGAATCATGTTACGAAGTGTTAATTTATATGCATGAATGGATGTCTTATTTTGAAATGTGCTTCTAATCTTTTGTATAAGTGGGCATACCACGTACCACATAAAATGTTTTGTAATAATTTCAAATATGTATTCCATTTGAAAAGGCATGGATTATGAAACAATAAATGTTTCTTTTGAAATGATTTAAGATACGTTTTAGAATTGTGAAATATGTTTCCCTAATGTTAAGGCCATCATTCATTAACCTCTTTACTTTAATATTACTCACTGGGCGTTAGCTCACCTTTTTATTTTATATATGTAAGTGTGCCATTGAGGATCAACACTAGAGTTGTATCGAGGTTCGCCTTTCTGTCAAGCCGCCTGGGTTACGCCTCTGTGTCGAGGCTTTAACTTTGTATTAGAAATTATGTATTTTATTGAGTCTTATGTGTGTGAGATCTGTATAAGTTCTGTGATTATATATGTAAATATGGAAGGTGTATTTAAATGCTTATGTAACCTAAGTCTTCACGTATGCACAAGCTCAATGGACATTATCTTTATGTTAGCATTTGCTTCCGCTTAAGGCCCCGTATTTGAATTAATATTTGTGAAATTTTGTTTGAGGCCTATGTACAGGCCGGTCATGGACCAAACTTTTAGGGACGAGTTTAGGTCGTGTCACCAAACTTGATTCTTATTTACTTGCCTAGTACACAATGCTTGCAAAACTCAAGTTTCCTTGTTTTGGCACCTTTCAACAGTCCTTGCTTTACCAATCATTGTAAATCCTTCTCACTGATATGCCCTAGGCGCATGTGCCGAAGTCTGGAAGTGTCTAATGCATCATCCTCTGAGCTAGTAGAGACAACTACTCTTCCTGTGATAGTAGAGCCGAGTCGTCTAGGAAATATAAATTTCCTTTCCGAGTACCCTTCATTGCAACAAATTCTCCTCGAACAACTTTGAGGACTTCACCTTCCACAGTTACTTTGTAACCTTTCGAGTTTAAAACTCCTATTGAGATGAGATTCTTCGTCAAATCTGGTACATATCGAAAATGTTCGAGAATTCTGATTGTTCCATCAGTCGAATTATTCTAATCTCCTTTGTCTGGCAAGCTTGGTCGTTGCCCATCAGTACAACTCTTCCATCGAACTCTCGTAAGCTCGAGAACCACTTCTTGTTAGGACACATGTGGTAGGAACATCCGGAATCTAGAATCCATTCATTAGACTGGCCAAGTGATGAAACTATGAAGGCTGATCCTTCACCAATATCTCCATCTCGTGCAACGTTCACATTTTCCTCTTTTTTGTTTTTATTGGGATAATCTTTTGCCTAATGCCCCTTCGGGCGACAAGCAGCACACTCATCTTTTGCAAGACGTCTTTTATCTAATGATCTCCCTCTAGATTTTGAATGAAACTTTTCTCGCCCTGTATATCTTATGTTATTCGTCCTACCTCTGATTGTCAATGCCTTTGATGCTAAGTCCCTGTTTGTAGACTTATCTTTCCTTCTAAACTTATTATTTACCAAGGCATTTGAAACATTAACATACTTGATCTTTTCTTTACCATATAGTAAAGTGGTGGTGAGATGGTCATATGTGTCAAGCAAGGAATTTATCAATAATAGTGCTTTATTTTCATCATCAATTTGAACATCCAAGTTTTTCAAATCGGCAAGAATTTTGTTGAAATTGTTTAGGTGTTCGTTCATTGAAATACCTTTTTTGTAGTCGAAACGAAACAACCTTTTCTTCAAGTAGAGCCGGTTTTCAATGTTCTTTGTCATGAACTTGTCTTCTAGCGCCTTCTAAAGCTCCTTCGCAGTATCATATTCTGTGAAGGCATACTTCTCCTCTTTTGCAAGGCAAAGTCGAATAGAACTGCAGGCTAGGAGATTCACTTTCTCTCATTCTATTTCGTCCAAGTCATCTGGTTTGTCTTCTAGAGTGAAGTGCAGGTTCATCTAGACAAGTATATCTTTAACTTCGTATCTCCACATACCAAAGTTGCTGCTACCATCAAACTTCTTTACCTAAAATTGAGCGTGGGACACGGGGGTCCAACGTCCAGAGCTGCCTGTAGCCGCAAGGTTGCTTGTAGACTCAGCTAATCTCCTCTCTGTAGATTTTGCCATTTAGACTTTTCAAAAAAATCTCCACCACAACGATGTCGGATGCTTGAAATGTCCGAAACACAACAACTTCTAAACTCCTAAAAACTTCACTGAAAATTCGAGTCCAAAACTCAAAAAATGGAATCCGCGGTTGCGTCTGAAACGGTTGATTTAACTAGGAAAGCATTTTCTCCATCTCTCTAGGGACCTCAATGAAATTTCTCTAAATCTAGGGGCCAAATTAGAATTCCTCAAAAATCTAGGGACCTCACTGCAATTTATAGTAGTTTTAGGGGCTAAATTGTAATTTCAAAAAGATCAGGGGCTAAAATATAATTCTCCAAACTTTTAGGGACCTATTTACAATTTCAAAAATTTTGGCTAACTGGGATGAATGACATGGCAAATGTTTTGACATGGCGATGACGTGTCAGCTGAACTATTGCTGGTATGGCGTCACACGTGGCAGTATATGGCGCGGATATGGTAGTTGAGCTGTCAATGACGTGGCTTAACACATAGCAGTACATGGCGCTGATGTGGCAGTGATGTAGCGATGGTGTGGCAACGACTTGGTAGCTTTCAAAAAATAATTTTGAAATTTGTTTGTGAAAGGTTTTGAACCCTTGACCTCAAGGCTTCGAACCAAAGCTCTAACCACTGTGCCAAGTGTGAACTTGTGTTATATTGGTGAACAAGTGAGTACTTAAAGCCTTTAGAACAAGTTGACTTCTTCAACCTCTACTTCTTTACTGGACTGAACTTTCCAACAACTCTCCAGCAAGTGCGTGAAGGCGTGTGAAGTGTCCTCGTCGATTGTTCTTTCTGGGTCTGAACTCCTCTCGTTGAGGCGGTCATCCCTGTAGTTTGAAAACTCGATTTTGACAACTTTGAAATTTTCAGTTTATAGAAAATTGCTCTATTTTTCATACAACAATGCTCTGATACCAATTTGTTGTGTTTAGGAGGCAGAAAACAATCACACACAAGTAATAACACACAAAGATTTACGTGGTTCAGCAAATTGTCTACGTCCATGGGTAGCGGATTTCACTATATGGAGAGAAATATAAAATTACAACAATGGAGGAGGAGACACTATTCTCTCAACTCTTGCTCACTCTCTCTTGTTGCTTATACTCTGCAATCTTCACACTCTCTAATTTCACCACACAAAACTCCTCCCACTCACTAATCATTTATAGATCAATGGGAGAGCCAAGCTGCCGACAACCTTAAAGGCAACCACTAACAAGATTAGCCACCCTACCATAAGTGGCTTGGCTGAATGTCTAGCTTCTTCATTTTTTCTTCAATCAGCAGCCATCGTTGACAAAACAAATCTGAGCCAATCTTCAACATTATAATATCTTGTTGATTGAAAAATTGAATTTGTGTCTTATTGACAAACCTCGTGCATAGACAGACATCTTTAGCGAAGTCCCTCATTCGAAGAAGGATAAAGTTTCATGTCTGAGTAAAGGAGCGTTAATACTCGAAAGCTAAATCTTACCATATAGCGATCTCGGTTTTGACTCGACACTTGTGGTAGTCTGGACTCGGGTTTATGGTTTTTGAATGTTGTTCATTGTCGTTTTCCCTTTAACCCTCCATAAATTTGGTAATTGGATTATTGTTGTGTGTTTGGAACAGGTTGGTTACTTGTTTTTTTCAAACCTTTGTTGCCCAGATTTTTACTCTTTCGCTCGAATGGCCATTTTTGTGCTCGCGCGGGCTTTGCAATTTTGTCCCTCAACTTGAACGGCACTTCTCGTGCTCGAGCGAGCTTTGCCAACTCTTAGTATTTTGCAGGTCTGCAAAATTACTGGGAGAGTGTTTTCTACGCTTGAGTAGTGTTTCCTACACTCGAGCGGGTGGGCACTTAAGCGGCCTTCCTTGCGCTTGAGCATTGGTCTGTTGTTTGCAAAAATACTGGATATGTGTTTTCTATGGTCGAGCGGCCTTTCTTATGCTCGAGCAGTAAGCGTTTTTTTCATTGTATCTTGGCGCTCGAGCGACCTTTCTTGCGCTCGAGCGGAATAATTTTTTGTGTCTGACGCTCGAGCATTAACTCTTGCGCTCAAGCGGACTGTGCGTATATCAAATCACGAAAATGACTTTTACATCACTTTTTCAGATCTTTTCTTCCAAAAACCCTAAAGTGAGACACTCTCTCTCTACATTTTCTCCTAGATCCGTTGATCTCTCCGTCCTAGTGTGTTTGGAAAAAGGGTAGAGCATTTTGAGAGCTCTGTTTTGATCCGATTAGAGTTTGGTTTCGGCGTCGTTGAAGTTTCTTCCTTGCTTCATTGATCTTCTAAACTTGAGGTAGGGACTCTCTACACCTTAATATGAGTTTTAACTTGGTTATAGGTTGCTGTGTGAAAATGGTGAGATTTTAGGATGTTTTGAGCAAACCTTGGGTTTGGATTCAAGTTTGAAAAGAGGGATTTCCATGTGGGTGTTATATAAATGATTATGGGGTTTGGATATGAAGTCATCTTGTCTTAAAATAGTTGACTTCAGTCTTTGGGTTAATATTTGGAAAATGAGGAACTTAGCCCTAAAATGTCTTGAATAATTATTTTTTATAAATTATGAAATTGGTATGAAAAGTGTGAAATTGAGAGAATGTATGCATAAATGGTGTTGTTAGATTTGTTTAATCACTCATCTATGGAAGTTTGATGATTTATCTGTTATAGATATTGTATATCTGTTTAGAAATATCTGCTTTGGACTATCGGTGGAAAATAGTCATGATTGTTGTAGACATCGCATGTGGATTACGCGAATTGAAACTAATCCCTTAACCATTATCATTGAATATGATTATAAATGATATACATTGTATATGTATGATATTTGGGAGAAGAAAGGAAATGTACTCCATGTTTTGAGGAGAAGAAATGCGATGGACTCCATTAAATTAAGTTGGCTTGTTTGTCCAGGATGAAAGTCCCGAAAACCATTTGTATACATGGGTGCTGATTCTTGCAAACGAAATTTTCGTAAAATGGCAAATAAAAGTGAATGTATTTGTATGATGATTTTATCTGTTGGAAACTTGTGAGGTGTAACCTTTGTTGATGGGTTAAATACAATGGAGGTGTCTATTGAACCAAAATGAATATATTGAGATACGAGTTTGGCATAACATGGTTTTGGAAAGAATTATAAAGATTTTGTCGTAAGACAATGAACATGTGCATCGTACTTATATCTTGTTAATTCTTATATATTGTGTTAGTATGTTTCTACTGGGTTTTAACTCACCCTACTTGGAAACCATTTTCAGGTCTTAGAGACATGCCTTCGCTGAGACAGTAGTTTGGAGAGACTTAGAGCAAGAGCTTCCTTTTATTTTATTTATTTTGTATAGCTCAGGGCTAAGTTGTATTGAGTTAGACTTTTTCTTTTACTGTAACCAAGCAATGTTTTGGAAAGATGTAAGCCCGTAGAGCATTTATTTTACTGATTACTAATTGGTATACATGCTATAGATTCAGGATGAACTTTTATGAATGCATATTGCATGTGTTATCTTTTGTAATATGAACTCTGATGAATGAAAGCATATCAATTCTATCATACTCACTTCTCTTATGAGTTGGATTAGTTGCATTTATTTTGGGGGCTTTACAACTTGGTATCAGAGTGTACAGGGTTCAAATATTTTGGGTGCGTAGGAAGTGGTTAATACCACAATGGGTTTGTCTAGCTTGCTAGAAACTTAAGTGTGAACGATATGAGCTTATATGATAACATGCTTATGTGATTATATGGGTATGGGATTAAATTTCTAGGATGTTGATTGTGTCCTCTTGTTTCTAGAAGTCCTGTTAGAAGAGAATTTGATCACTGCTATTTTTAACCGGAACTTTAGCAACACCGCGGAACGGTTATTATCTGGAAATAAAATTCGTATGTGTTTATTTGAATGTGTGCTTACGTGGAGTGAATTACTGTTGTCCATTGTATTAGGACGCGAGCAAGTTAACTTCGGTACATGTGTAAATGTGCTAATTTCTTTTGTTACCTTTATTAGAATGTCAGGACGTGGACACGGTGGTAGGCCTAGACGGCAGGATATGCTGATACCGGATGATATTCCGGTATAAGATGAGGGTGTTGGTTAGCAGGTCCTGGACGCCTTAGCTCGCGAAATGGCCGGAGTATTGAGGGAATCCATGGACATTCTCAAGGCTGAGAATCAAGTTCAAGCCCAAGTAGTTGAGGCAGGGCCATCATTTCTGAAGCGGGAGTTCTTCTGGTCGAATCTGGATGAGTTTTTGGGTGATTCCAAAGAGCCACTGAAGGCGAATGAATGGCTAGAGCAGGTGGTGAAGATGTTTGAGATGCTTGACATCGAAGACGGAGGGTTTGAGAGTGACCCTAGCATCCTTCCAGCTGAAGGGAGAGACGGATTAATGGTGGAAGTATACGTGAGGGCTCATTAGAGGGACTTGGGAGGCTTTTGTCGACACCTTCCTAGATAAGTTTTTGCCTCTCACTATTAGGGAGAAGTTGAGAGACCAGTTCTCTAAGTTGGTGTAGTTAAATACACTAGTGGTCGAGTTTAAGGCCACATTTACCAGTTTGTCGAGGTTTGCACCGGAGTTAGTGGTGATCGAGGAGCGCCGTTGTCTGGAGTTTGAGAAGTGGTTGAGGACTGGGCTCATGTTTAAAGTGGTCAGGTCGATGATTAGGGAGTATGGACACCTTGTGGAGACGGCGGCTCATTTGGAGACCGTAATGCAGATGGGGGAAGAGAGAATGAGGGGCTCCAAGAGGAGTCAGGATGTGCAAGGGGATAGTAAGAAGCAGAAGGGTTCTAACCCTCAGTCTTCCCAAGGAGCTCAGTTGAGGTCCACTTTTCTAGTACCGAGTTTGGGGTCTGAGAAAGGTGGTCAAGGAGACATCACCTGTTTCAAATGTGGTCAGTTGCGCCATAAGGCTTCAGCTTGCCCGCAGAGAGAAGGAGAGCAGTGAGCAGCATCGTCTTCGACTTGTTCTCAAAGCCAGAGTCAAGGGAGAGACCAGCCGCTCACTTGTTAGTGTGGGTAGGCGAGGCATATAAGGAGGTTTTGCCCACAGTTGGACGACACACCTGGTGCATTTAGTTCGAGACAAACACAGAGCCACCAGCCAGCACAGTCAGCATAGGCCTCGAGGGCCAATTAGGGAGCCTCTTCGGTTCAATTAGTGCATCAGTCCTATGCTCCCAGGGGTAAGCAGGTAGATCAGAGGCCTACAAGGCGTGTGTATGCTGTTACCGCTCCAGATCTAGTACCAGCACCTTCAGTAGTGAGAGGTACCTTCTTGTTCTGCAATTCAGTTGCTAATGTATTGATTGATACGGGTGCATCCCATTCATTTATTTCATCTGCATTTGCATTGATTTTGCGATTGGAGTTGGCACAGTTAGCATCTCCTATTTTTGTAGAGTCACCCATTGGTGGTAAGGTTATTTTAAGACAGAAATGTCGAGGTTGTGACATAGAGGTTGTAGATTGCCGACTCCCATTTGCATTTGTATTGATTTGATTTGTCTAGTTTTGACGTGATATTGGGTATGGACTGGTTGTCTTCGTATCAAGCTGTTATAGACTGCTACCATTAGAGGGTTACTGTATGTACATTCAGTGCTGATTGTTTTTACTTCTTGGGGGACTGGGTGGCTAGAGTCTTATCACCAGTATATGATCCGTGTGGATAGAGCGAACTTAATTGCCTTCTTGCTAGTTTCTTGAATAGTGAGTGTGATGAGGTCTGAGTTGAGTTGCCAATGGTGGTTTGTGAATGCCTCGATATTTTTCCTGAGGATCTTACTAGTTTACCACTTTACCGAGAGATTGAGTTTTCTATTGACTTAGTGCTTGGTACGACACTGATTTCTATGGCACCGTATAGGTTTGCTCCTGTCGAATTGAGTGAGTTGAAGATTCAACTCCAGTAATTGTTAGATAAGGGTTTCATTCGCCCTAGTACTTCGCCTTGAGGAGCACTGGCCCTATTTTCCAAAAAGAAGGATGGTGTATTACAGCTTTGTATCGATTACTAGAAGTTGAACCAGTTAACTATCAAGAACAAGTACTCGATGCCTCGTATAGATGATCTGTTTAATCAATTGAAAGGGTTTTGTTGTTTTTCTAATATAGACTTGAGATCGGGTTATCACCAGTTAAGAGTGAGGGATGAGGACATCCCGAAGACAGCATTCCATACGCGGTATGGCCATTATGAGTTTCTAGTGATGCCCTTTGGGCTAAGAAATGCACCGGCCGTGCTTATGGATTTGATGAACCAAATCTTCTGTGAGTTTCTAGACCGTTTTATAGTCATCTTTGTAGACGACATCCTGATCTACTCACTTTTTGCGGAGGAACACGAGGAACACTTGCGAGTAGTACTTGAGTTGCTTAGAGCGCATAAGTTGTATGCTAAGTTTGGAAAGTCTGAATTCTGGCTGAGAGAAGTTAAGTTCTTAGGCCATGTCGTATCTAAATAAGGGGTGACGGTAGATTCATCCAAGATAGAGGCGGTGCAAGATTGGGCACAACCTAAGAATGCATTTAAGATCCGTAGTTTCTTGGGGTTGGCCGGGTACTATCGTCGATTTGTGAAAGACTTCTCTAGTCTAGCCTTGCCATTGACTAGATTGACGAGGAAAGAGGTCAACTTCATGTGGAATGAGACTTGTGAGAAATCATTCCAAGAACTTAAAGTTAGATTGACCACTGCTCCAGTTTTGATTATTCTGAAGAGGGGTTTAGGTTATTCAGTGTATTGTGATGTTTCACGGGAAGGCTTGGGTTGTGTTTTGATGCAAGAGGGAAAGGTAATAACCTATGGCTCGCGACAGCTGAAAACACATGAGGGGAACTACCTTACTCACGACTTCGAGTTAGCTGCAATGATCTTTGCCTTAAAGATTTGGAGGCACTATTTGTATGGTGAGAGATTTGACGTGTTTTCCGATCACAAGAGTCTGAAATATCTGTTTACACAGAAGGATTTGAATTTGAGACAAAGAATGTGGATGGAGTTTATAGAGAATTATGATTTTGAATTACATTATCACCCGGGAAAGGCCAATGTTGTAGCTGAAACCTTGAGTAGGAAATCTGTTGGCAGCATAGCTTGTATTGCCATCCAGGATTGAGAGATATTGGGTGCTATTGGAGAGTTCAACTTGCATCTTGGCGAGTCTGTTGAGTCTGCCGCTTTGTTTTCAACTGTTGCGCAACCCACACTTGTGAGCCGAGTGATAGAAGCACAGAAGCATGACCTTGAGATAGAATCCCTCTGGGAGAAGATCTCTAATAGAAAAGTAGAAAGAGGCTTGAATGTGTATCCTGATCTAAGTGTGAGATATCGTAACCGTTTATTCGTACCGAAGCCTTGCCGAGAGGAAGTACTTCAAGAGTTTCACCATTCATGCCTTGTGGTGCACTCGGGAGGCACAAAGATGTATCACAACCTTAGTCGCCAGTTTTGGTGGAGGGGTATGAAGAAGGATGTGGCGGTATTTGTATCGAGGTGCCTTACTTGTCCACAAGTGAAGGCCGAACATCAAAAGCCAGTGGGTTTATTGCAACCCTTGCCTATAGCTAAGTGGAAGTGGAAGCATGTCATGATGGATTTTGTTGTGGGCCTTCTGAGCACTCAACGGGATAATGACGCCATTTGGGTGATAGTTGACCGGTTGACCAAGTCAGCGCACTTTATACCTATGCGTGTGAGTGACTCAGTAGATTTTCTTGCCGACTTGTATATTCGGGACATAGTGAGGTTGCACGGGATCCCAGTGACGATTGTTTTAGATAAAGATCTACGCTTTACGGCCTGGTTGTGGCAGAGTTTATAGGGTGCCTTGGGCACTAGGCTGACTTTTCGCACAATGTATCATCCTTAGACTGACAGGCAGTCAGAGCGTACTATTCAGATTTTAGAGGATATGCTTAGGGGTTGTGTCTTTGATTTTAAGGGTTTGTGGGAGAGGCATTTGCCCTTAGTGGAGTTTACCTATAACAACAGTTTCCAATCGAGTATTAGCATGGCACCATTTGAGGCCTTGTATGGCCGACCGTGTAGGTCCCCTGTGTGTTGGGTCGAGGTGGGTGATGCACCTTTGTTGGGCCCATAGTTGGTTCAGGAAATGACGGAGAAAGTTGCATTTATCCGTAAGAGGTTGGTTACGACCCAGAGTCGCCAAAAGAGTTATGCCGACCATAAGAGGAGACCCTTGTCTTTTGAGGTGGGGGATCATGTGTTCTTGAAAATATCACCTAAACAGGGTTTGATGTGATTTGAAAAAAGTGGGAAGCTGCTCCCTTGATTTATTGGGCCTTTTGAGATCCTTAAGCGGATCGGAGAGGTTGCTTATCGTTTGGCGTTGCCGCCGCAGCTTTTCAGGGTTCATGACGTGTTTCACATTAGTATGCTTTGGATCCATCGTACGTGTTGGATTAGACCGACTTAGAGGTAGACGAGAATGCCTCGTATGAAGAGAGACCGGTGAGAGTATTGGATAGACGAGACCAAGTCTTGCGAGGCAAGATAATTCCCTTAGTAAAGGTATTGTGGAAACATCACGAGGTCGAGAAAGCAACTTAGGAGCGTGAATTGAAAGTTCGAGAGAAATATCCAAACTTATTTGTTGGTACCTGAACATATATTGAGATTTTGATTATGTTAATAAAAAGTATAAGCATTGTATATGTTTTAAATTATGAGAATATTGTATATGTTATGGGTGTTTTGAAGACATGGATTTAATATAAGCATTGTATATGTTTTAAGAATATGAAATATTTTGTATATTGTATCACTTTTGGGAGCATTGTATATGCCGTGTAAATTTTAGGAAAAGAACTTGGGTTTTGATTAAACATTGCATATGATTTGGGAAAATATGAATTATATATCTAGCACTGAGACATTATTTACCTTGTTGGGAATGGATGACCAGTGAATGGGTCATTGTAATGGAATTGAATGGTTATCGTTGTCATAATTAGTTTTAATTGTATTTTAAAACTTGATTTGAAATTTCGAAGACGAAATTCGTTAAGGAGAAGAGGTTATAGCGATCCTGGTTTTGACCCAACACTTGTGGTAGTCCGGACTCAGGTTTATGGTTTTTAAATGTTGTTCATTGTTGTTTTCCCCTTAACCCTCCTTAAATTTGGTTATTGGATTGTTGTTGTGCATTTGGAACAGGTTGGTTGCTTGTTTTTCCAAACCTTTGTTGCCCAGATTTAACTCTTCCGCTCAAGCCGCCATTCTTGCACTCGAGCGAGCTTTGCAATTTTGCTCCTTCGCTTGAGGGGCACTTCTCGCGTTCAAGCAGGCTTTGCAAACTCTCAGTACTTTGTAAGTCTGCAAAATTACTGAGAGAGTGTTTTCTACGCTCGAGTTATGTTTCCTACGCTCGAGCGAGTTGGCGCTCAAGCGACCTTCCTTGCTCTTGAGCGTTGGTCTATTGTCTGCAAAACTACTGGATGTGTGTTTTCTATGCTCGAGCGGCTTTTCTTGTGCTCGAGCGGTGAGCGTTTTTTTCATTATGTCTTGGCACTCAAGCGGCCTTTCTTGCGCTTGAGTGGAACAATTTTTTGTGTCTGACGCTTGAGCGTCAACTCTTGTGCTTGAGTGGACTGTACGTATATCAGATCGCGAAAATGAATTTTTATATCACTTTTTCAGATCTTTTCTTCCAAAAACCGTAAAGTGAGACACACACTCTCTCTTTACATTTTCTCCTAGATCCGTTGATCTCTCTGCCCTAGTGTGTTTGGAAAAAGTGTAGAACATCTTGAGAGCTCTGTTTTGATTCGATTGGAGTTTGGTTTTGGTGTTGTTGATGTTTCTTCCTCGCTCCATTGATCTTCTAAACTTGGGGTAGGGACTCTCTACATCTTAATATGAGTTTTAACTTAGTTATAGGTGTCACGACCCAAACCCGCCCTTATGGGTTTAGTATCGTAACCGGCTAGTAATCCGTGATTACCAAAGCCGCTAACAAGAATGACAAGAATGTCTGAGTAATTTGGTGGAAGCCAAACGGTAATAAAAAAATGTCCAATAAGCTGTGACAATCAGAATGCAAAAAGACTTTTATAAACGAGCCGCATTCATAACCAAAACATATATACATACGTCATAAATATTCGTATCCAGGTTAGGGACCAAATCCCTAACTATAATTGTACAGTCAAGTCTTAAACATTTATTACAAATCAGAGACAAAATGGTGAAACTGAGACACCCCAAAAATAGCCTTAGCTTGAACGGACTCGGAACCTCGAAGTGAGGCGCGATGGTTGGCTTGACAAAACAAGAGCTTAACTTGACGCTCCTAGCTTCGGTCCGGTGCCTGGACACCTACATATAAATATAAATAGTGAGCTAAAGCCCAGTGAATAACATATGCGTAAAGGGGTTAAGAATGAATGTCCATTCATTAATTAAAACAGTTATTTGCATCGGTAAATCAGTTATTCAATCAGTGGCTCATATTTCATGTCATAATAGTTATTTGGAAACCATAGTAGTCATATGTGGTACATCCAATAGCAAAATAGTACAGTAAGTCTTAATAGATCGAACAGTCAGTTGATGACCATCAAAACAGTAAACAGTAGTAGTTCCAAACATTGGAACCGATAAAGATCTCTGTAACAGTAGCAGTAACAGTACAGTAACGGTAAGTTGCTATGGATGCCACGTATACAATTTACAAATAGGACAAATATTCACTCAGTAAACGATGCCATTTCAGAAAGCAGTATAATCAATCGTTTTGAAATAGTTATAATTGAACATATCTTTACAACATTGTTACTCACAGAGCACTGGGCTAAAGATAGGCTAGTCAGCGTTCTCGGGTGCCAACCCTGCATAGTTGCAGAACGAACATATACTAAGTTACATACTTGGGATTAATAACTTAGCCCCTTAACTTGACTTGGTGTGGTTCTATAACATTATCCTCATTAAGATGCCTTAAACTTGGCCTAGGAATGCCTAGGATAAAATGAAGATGCAAAAATGTACTTTAAAACACTTTTCAAAATTTGCTGAACTAGGGATCCACGCTCGAGCGTGGCTTTCTACGCTCGAGCGGACATGCAGACAATGAAGCTACGCTTGAGCGTGACTTCCTTCGCTCGAGCAGGCTGCAAACTCACGAAAAGTACTGGTTGCATGATATTCACGCTCGACAGACGCTCGACCTCCGCTGGAGCGTGAGACTCAGACCCTCGCTCGAGCGGACTGCAAAACACACGAACTTCTGGGCATATGCATCTCACGCTTGAGCGTGACTTTATACACTCGAGCGGAAGTGCATGTACTCAGAGTGTACGCTCGAGCGTGAAGTCTTACGCTCGAGCGTGGATCCAAAATCTGGAATTTCCAGATTGATCCTCAAGCACAAAACTCAACCTTTAAAGCTTCAAACTCGACCTTTAAAGCTTCAAACTCGATTCTTTTGGGCTAATTTTCTGGAAAACATTTAAAAACCCATAATAAAACATGTTTCAAAGATCATTTTATGAAATCAAGCCCAAAGGTGCGATAATTGAACATAATTTTGAATGAAACTTAATGAACATAGCAAGAACACAACATGTATGAGTTCTTATGAATTTTAATGCTCCAAAACATGGTTAAATGCAAGATTGAACTCTAAAACATGGTGAATTCATGGACTAAAACCAAAATATGGACATGCATGTGGAAATTCTCATGTAATTGATCTCAAAACTCAATAATATGGACATGCATGCACACATTGCTACTCAATTTAACTCTTTGAGCTAACTCTTGACTCTAATCACTAATTTTATTATGGACCATACAAGAAACAACTTAAATTCACAATTAAGAGGAAGAACTCCCTACCTTAAGTCTTAAATTCTAGGTGTAGAAGCCTAATTTCTCAAGTCCCCTTCAAATTCTCCTAAGTTCCTAGCCAAACTTTGTTGAATCAACTCTTTTCTTCCAACTCTCTCTCTCTCTCTCTCTCTCTCGGTTTTGGCCTAGGAAAAGTGATGAAGAATGATGCCAAACACATATATGAATCAAGACTAAATAAATAGCCTAGCATTAATCCACTCAATGGCAATTTGGTAGTAAATGCAAACTAATGTAATTTAACTTTATCTATTCTAACTCAATCATTCCTAATCAAGTTTTAATTAAACCTACCATAAAACCAAATAAATCCTAATTAGCATAAAATACTAATCAATTTCTGAATCAGTCGTTGAAAAGGCTTTCAATTCGCAATTCGAATTAAAAACACGAACAGATCATTCTACGACAAACAGATAGAAATGCAATTAAAGCATCACACTCATACAAACAGATTAGGATTTCATTCTAATCAATTACTTATCATGCTCAATCACAGTTTAACACTAATCAGAGGTGAGGGTAGTCACAATAGGTTGTTGTGTGAAAATGGTGAGATTTGGGGATGTTTTGAGTAAACCTAGGGTTTGGGTTCAAGTTTGAAAAAAGGGATTTCCATGTGGGTGTTATATAAATGATTATGGGGTTTGGATATGAAGTCATCTTGTGTTAAAATAGTTGACTTTGGTCTTTGGGTTAATAGTTGGAAAATAAGGAACTTAGCCAAAAAATGTCTTGAATAATTATTTTGTATAAATTATGAAATTGGTATGGAAAGTATGAAATTGAGAGAATGTATGCATGAATGGTGTTGTTGGATTTGTTTAATCACTCACCTTTGAAAATTTGATGATTTATCTGTTATAGAGATTGCATATCTGTTTAGAAATATATGCTTTGGGCTATCGGTGGAGGATAGTCATGATTGTTGTAGACACCGCATGTGGATTAGGCGAATTGAAACTAATCCCTTAACCATTATCATTGAATATGATTATGAATGATATACATTGTATATGTATGATATTTGGGAGGAGAAAGGGGATGTACTCCATGTTTTGAGGAGAAAAAATGGGATGGACTCCATTGAACTAAGTTGGCCTGTGTGTCCAGAGTGAAAGTCCCGAAAACCATTTGAATATATGGGTGCCGATTTCTGCGGACGAAATTTCCATAAAATGGCAAATAAAAGTGAATATATTTGTATGATGATTTTATCTGTTAGAAACTTGTGAAGTGTAACCTCTATTGATGGGTTAAATGCAGTGGAGGTGCCTATTGAACCAAAATGAATATATTGAGATGCGAGTTTGGCAAAACATGGTTTTGGAAAGAATTATAAAGATTTTGTTGTAGGACGATGAATATGTGCATCGTATTTATATCTTGTTAATTCTTATATATTGTATTAGTATGTTTCTACTGGGTTTTAGCTTACCCTACTTGGGAATCATTTTCAGATGTTGGAGACATGCCTCCGCCGAGATAGTAGTTTGGGGAGACTTGGAGCAAGAGCTTTCATTTATTTTATTTATTTTGTATAGCCAAGGGCTAAGTTGTATTGAGTTAGACTTTTCATTTTGCTGTAACTAAGCAATGTCTTGGAAAGATATAAGCCCGTAGGGCATTTATTTTGTTGATTACTAATTGGTATACATGCTATAGATTCAGGATGAACATTTATGAATGTATATTGCATGTGTTATCTTTTGTAATACGAACTCTGATGAATGAAAGCATATCAATTCTATCATACTCACTTCTTTTATGAGTTGGATTAGTTGCATTTATTTTGGAGGCGTTACATACCAACCATCATCATAAAAAGTGTATCACTTTTTGGTCTTCAACCTCCTCAATCACTACAAATACCCCCAATTAGTGCAATAAGACGTGTTTATTTATCTATTTTTGGACTAGAAATGGAAAAAAAGGATTTGAAGTTTCTAGGAGCCCATTCACCCTGTTTAGTTTCACTTTTTAGAGTTAATTTTCAAAATTTTGCTTTGAAAAGTGTTTTTAGAAAATGGATCATTGTTTGGTTGTTCTAATTTTTTTAATTTTGGAACAACAATTCAAAATTCCCTCCAAAATACAATGAGACAGAGATTTTGGATTTTGGGTCTTACAAGATATAACAACCAACCGTTAAGCAATAAAGAAAATAAATAAATAAAAATAATAAGTCAGAAGTCACATCAACACTGACCAAAGTGCATCCAGAAGTCACAAAACAAAGAGAAATCACATCAACATCGACCAAAGTGCATCCAAAAGTCACAAACAAAGAGCATTTAGGAAATCCAGGATTTTTGATTTTTTTTTTTTTTTTTTTTTTGGATTACCAAATAGAAAGTCCAAATTTTTCTAAAAATTTAATTCAAAAATCGGAACCAAACAGGTAGATTAATATTGCGTTATGCCCAAGTGCTTATTTGCGTGTGATTCTTCGAAATATTCAATACCATATTTGTTGCAGGGATACAGAGATGGCAATGAATTGCATCAAATCATTGAGAAGCATTATCATGCCAAAAGAGGTTGTCGGGGTGGAGGGGCGCATAATGTTTTCTGCAAGGGGTGGTGGCAAAAAAAAGTTTTAAAGGAGCCGGGCCAACTGATGCTCCAAAGTCATCGACGCTCAGCAAAGAAGTCAAGTCTACGACGGTGGTTGGAGCCACTATCCTCAAGGATGGAGTGGATCCCAAAATCTTGCCATACTTTAAATATCCTGATTGGTTGTCGAACGTGCTTGACAAATGCCTGGCACTAGTGAGCTAAGAAGGAATAACACAGAAACTCTCTATCACGACCCAAACTCGCCCCTATAGGTTTAGCGTCGTAACTGGCCAGTAATCCTTGAATTACCAAAGGCCTCATAACATAATAAGGTATAATGAGGGGCTGCGGAAATAATTACATAAAATATACATAGTCCATCGAGTTATGAAGACATACATGGGACAGATAATCTTAAACTTTTATAAACATACGAGTGACGACAAAAATACAGTATTTACGCGTCACTTCATGTACATAAAAATAGAGAAACTTGTTCAGGAAGCAAAAGAACAAAATCTTATACAATCATAACAACACAGCCACTAGACTTAACTTAATCTGGAACCTCCTTGGGAGGCACAAAGGTAGGCTGACAAAAACTAAAACACTAGGTCCTCAACCCTAAGCCTAGTCATGTGCCTAATCACCTATATACATAATATAAATAGTGAGCGAAAGCCCAGTGAATAACAACAAAGTAAAGGGTTAAATGAATGATATCCCATAATTAAATCCATACATAGAACCAATTCATATTCATGTTCTCATTCAGTGCATATACCAAATTCAAGAACCATGCTTTAGTATTCATGGTTCATCCGTTAGCGCTAACAGATCATATATAAAACATCATAAATTATACTTGTCAGTTCCATAAAGGAACCTTCGGCCGGGTATGAATAACTTGCTAGTTCCATAGAGGAACCTCCGGACTGGGTACAGATAACTTGCTAGTTCCATAAAGGAACCTCCAGCCGAGTACAGATAACTTGCCAGTTCCATTAAGGAACCTCTGGACTAGGTACAGATAACTTGCTAGTTCCATAAAGAAACCTCCAGCTGGGTACAGATAACTTGCTAGTTCCATTAAGGAACCTCCGGACTAGGTACAGATAACTTGCCAATTCCATAAAGGAACCTCTAGTTGGGTACAGATAACTTGCCAATTCCATAAAGGAACCTCTAGCCGGGTACAGATAACTTGCCAGTTCCATTAAGGAACCTCTGGTCTGGGTACAGATAGCTTACTTGAATCATAGCATTAATGTCACAAATATTTGCTAAATTTGGACAATCATTCATAGTACAAAACATAGCATTTCATAGGACAGATCTTATTGTATTCGCAGAAAATAACTTAACTTGAACATAGCTTTACTAAGTTATTATTCACAGATAATCGGTGGCTCCAAATAGACGATTAAAGTAGGCAATTCACTTAACTTGAGGCACGTGACCTACATAACATGATTGGCACATACATTAGAACACATGCTCGGATTGTACATAACTTATTTCATTTGTTCTTAATATGTTTCTAGCCTTTGTTCTCATCATAGTGTCTTGATCTTGGCCTAAGAATGCCTAGAATGGAATGAAGATGCACAAATGTACTTGAAAACATTTTTCAAAACTTGCTGGAAGCAGAGTCTACGCTCAAGCGTGGCTTTCCTCGCTCGAGCATACATACAAAATGTGAGGGTTCACTCGAGCATAACTTCCTTCGCTCGAGCGGTCTGCAAACTTTGAAAAAGTACTGGTTGCTTGGTTTTTATGCTTGACGGATGCTCGATCCCTGCTCGAATGTGAGACTCAAACCTTCGCTCGAGCGTGACTTTTTTCAGTCGAGCGATCTATAAAAACATATGAACTTCTGGGAGCATGCATTTCATGCTTGAGCTGACTTCTGGTCGCTCGAGCGAAAGTGCAAAATCTAGATTTTCCAAATTGCACTCCCAGCTGCAAGCTCGAATTCTACACCCCAAAACTTATCTTCTTGGGCCAAAATTCTGGAGAACATCTAGGAACTTGTAAAATATTATGGTTTAAAGGTCATTTCATGAAATCAAGGCCCAAAAGTATGTCAAACATGCAACAATTCAACTTGAAATGTACAAACATGGTATGAACATGACATGTATGTGTTCATTTGAGTTTATGGCTTCTAAAACATGATCAAATATGATCCATCGATGAGAAATGTTATGAATTCTTCAACTTATGCTAGAATTACAACATGCATGGAGAAAATCTTTGAAAACAACTTCAAAATGCTATAAATATGCATGCATGTATGTGATGATTTATCTTTCATCAATTTTAGCTCAATCCTTACATGAATTCATCTAATCCACTTGAATTCTTGTAAAATCTAACTCAGTTACACAACTAAGAGTTTGATTTCTTACCTAGAGTCCATAATTCCCTTAGATCCTAGCTAGGCTTAATAAACTATCACTAATCCCTTCTAATTCTTGATCAGTCTTAGCAAATCTCTTTTTTCCTTCTTGAATTGAGCTCAAGTTTCCTCTTCTCCTCTCTCACCTGTTGGTTGCAAAAGATGATGGTAGGAAATCAGTTCTCTCAATTATGAGTGGTCTATTTGTATGTTTGATTAGCTAGGCTAATTAAGTGGGCATTAATTTAATCTAATTTAATCGTTCGAAATCAAATCTTGATTAAACCTACCATCACGTTCTAAAAATTCCAAATAGCATATAAATCACATCAATTTCTGAATCGGATGCCGATAAGGCCTTCAATTTGCAAACCGAATAAAAACATGAATAGATCTTTCTACGTTAAATAGATATAAACACAAAATAATGCAATGTACATATAATTAACTCAGGATTTCTTCTTAATTACTTGTTAGGCATACTTAAGCATGAATTAGCGCCAATCATGGGTCGGGGTTGTTACAGTCTTCCCCCCTTAAAGAGTTTGGTCCTCTAAACTCAAATTACCTTCATTCTAGAAGAACACTGAATTCAAGGGAAATAACTCTGAGTATATTCTTATCATGTCTTCTTCTATCTCCCAAGTTGCATAAGTTCCTCCATGATTCTGCCAATCAACCTTCACTAACAGAATTTCCTTGTTTTTCAATCTTTTGATTCGACGGTTCACAATTTGTATCGGCTTTTTCTCATATATATAATCATCTTTTAGAAGTACATGAGTCGGCTCAATCACATGTAGTGGATCTCTCAAATAATCTCGAAGCATAAAGATATGAAAGACATTGTGTATGCTTTCCATCACTGGAGGTAAGGCTACATGGTATGTTACTGAATTAATCTTCTCGTGAATCTCATATGGCCCAACATATCTTGGTGCCAACTTGCCCTTAACGCCAAACCGGGTTTGCTCTTTCATAGGAGTCACTTTTATGAATACATGATCACCAGCTTCATACTTCCTATTTCTTCTCCGGACATCCGCATAACTCTTTTGTTGGCTCTGTGCGGTTCTTATGCGTTGTTGAATCAGTTTCACTTTCTCAGTTGTTTCTTGCACCAGTTTTGGTCCCAATAATGGTCTATCACCTACCTCAGCCCAACAGATAGGAGAACAACATTTCCTTCCATATAAGGCTTCATATAGAGCCATCTCAATACTTGAATGATAGTTGTTGTTATATACAAATTCGGCCAAAGGAAGGTAAGATTCCCAATTAACTTGAAAGTCTAACACACATATCCATAACATGTCCTCTATTATTTGAATGGTCCGTTTCGATTGGCTATCTGTCAGTGGATGATAAGCACTACTTAGTCTTAGCTCAGTCCCCAAAGCTTGTTGCAAACTCTGCCAGAATCTCAAAGTGAACTTGGGATCTCTGTCAGATACTATGGACACTGGAACTCCATGTAATTTCATAATCTCATTGACATACAAATTAGCCAACTTATCCGTATTATACAAAGATTCAATAGGTAAAAAGTGAGCAGATTTAGTTAAACAATCAACAATGACCCAATAGAATCCATACCTCGAGAAAAACGAGGCAGACTGATAACGAAATCCATAGTAATATGTTCCCACTTCCATTCCGATATTGAAAGCGGTTGAAGTAATCCAGCGGGTTGTTGATGTTCAACTTTAACTTGTTGGCAGTGCAAACATTTAGCTACAAAGTTGGTAATGCTTTTCTTCATTCCAAGCCACTAGAAGTTTTGTCTTAAGTCATGATACATCTTTGTGTTCCCCAGATGCATGGCAAATTTGGAGCTGTGAGATTCAGTCATAACACGCTTTCTTAAATCAGAGGAATCTGGTACACAAAGTCTATTTTGAAATTTCAATACATTATTCTCAAACACAAACCCCGACCTCGGCTTTGAGTCAAATTCTTTCACAATCTTTTTCAAGAACTCATCTTCAAGTTGTTTCTCTCTAATTTCTTCTATGATTTCAGGTTGAGCAAAAATAGCAGCTAAGATTCCGCTTTGTTCTCGTATCACAATCTCAATTTCATTCTTTTCCAGGTCACATAACAATTCCTTCTGTTCAATGGTGAACATTCTGTATGGAGTTTTAGAAATCGACTGTGTCTCAAGTACAACATCAATGGTGAACTCAATTTCCCTATCGATTAACTCCCCAGGTAAGTCATCAGGAAATACATTAGGAAAATCACAAACCATAGGAATATGGTCTACACTAGTATTATCTGAATACTCAGTCAACACACTACACAAGTAATCCTGACAACCTTTTCTCAACAATTTTCTAGTTTTCATAAATGAAATCAAGTATGATGGAGGAACTACTCTACTGCCAGTGAACACAAACTCAGGCATACCAGGTGGTTTAAACTTGACGGTTTTATTCATGCAATCAATAGTGGCACAATATTTCGACAACCAATCCATACCCAATATGCAATCAAAGTGATCAGTGTTTAAGGGTAGCAGATCAACATATAATATCATATCACCAATCATAATATCAAATGCCGGATATGCATACACACACATCATAGAACTTCCAGATGGTATAGACACAGATAGCATGTAATTCAAAGGTTCTAATGGTCAAGTTAATTTCTGAGAAAAAACGTGTGATACAAACGAATGTGTGGAACTAGAATCAATTAGTACATAGGCGTTCTGAGCACAGATAGGGATTATACCTGACACCACCGGCTCACTATTCTATACATCCTCAGGCACTAGTGCAAATACCCTTCCTTGCCTTAGTGTTTCATTCCCGGTATTACCCTTGGCATTTGTCCTTTTATTGGTTCTTGTTACAAGAGCAGATCCGGCTGAATTTGCTGTTGGATGATTTGCATTATCGAACCTCATTGGGCAGTCTCTCATCATATGACCGGTCTTGCCACACCAAAAACATGCGCCCTACGCACGATGGCACAAGCCCGTATGCTTCCTTCCACATTCTATACAAGTTGGCTTAGACCCACTACTTTAGCTTAAACTGCTTGAAGATCCAGTCTTTTGCTTTTTGTTCGTAAAGAACGAATGACCCTTCCGAAAAGTGGATTCGAATCTTTTGCTTCGCCATTCAGTTGTTGGTGTCTTAGTTTGCCTTTTTGCTGCCAAAATGGCTTCTGCCATTAACGCCCTATCGAGCACATTCACATACGTGGGTAGGTTGAGAACTCCCACCCAATCTAGTATCTCCAAATCCAAACCGCCTTCAAATTTTCGTGCCTTCTTGTAGTCAGTATCCACTGTGTGTAGAGCAAATCGAGCCAATTCGGTGAATTTGGCCTTATACTCAGCCATTGACATCCTGCCTTGTTTAAGTTCCTAAAATTCAGACACTTTCTGATCTCTAAAGCATTGGGGAAAATACTTATTATAGAAGATCTCGTTAAACTGCGCCCATGTCATTAGGGATGGCAATTTAAACCCGGCCCGATGGGGACCCGATCCCCCAACCTTGATTGGAATGGTTTTTTCCCGAAATTTATCCCCATAAGGCCGGATATGGTATTAAAAATCTGATCCCCGATGATTTTTCGGACGAGGATAGATTTCAACCCGCCCGCCCCGATCGATCCCCGATCGACCCGCATAATTATTATAATATATATATTATATGTTTAGGGTTAGGTTATTATAATATATATATTATATTATATGTTTAGGACCTCTGGACTCAGACTCAGTTTAGTCTGTCTGTCTTTCATGTCTCTCTCTCTCTCAAAGCCTCCCCTCCCTCCGATCTCCCTCCTTTCCTCCGAACTTCATCACTACCTTACGCCGATCTCCCTCATTCCCTCCGATCTCCGCCACTCGCCTCCCTCCGACCAAGGCTCGATGCCGAGAGTCGTCCTCAACACCGATCCTCGTCCTCGACGCCGATCGTCCTCTCCACGACGCCAATCGTCCTCTCCGCAACGCCGATCCTCCTTCGTTGTTCAAACAGATTTTTGTATGTGTATGTCACATGTGTTTAGACAATATGTATATATACAGATTTTTTATTTTTATTACACAGGTATAAATATATACACAGTATGGTATTGTATATAGATTTGTACATGTATGGTGTTGAAACAGATTTTTTTATGTATGGTGTTGAAACAGATTTTTCTATGTATATATATTACACAGCATGTGTTGAAACAAATTTTTTTTTTTTTTTTGGAACGATTATGCTGTTGTTGATGTTGTTGATGGTATTGTTAACCATAACAGATTACTGGTCGGTTACGGTACTAAACCTACAGGAGCGGGTTTGGGTCGTGACAGAGTGGTATCAGAGTACGTGTTCTATCGCACACACAGGTTTGTATGAGCTTAGGGTGTCTTAGTAAGAGTTAGGGGCATTCCATCTGTATGTGTGAGTGTGTGGTAATGTAACTAAATATGAAAACTGAATGTACTTTTGACTCACATGAATTGAAGGAAACAAATAAGATTATGCCTGTGTTTACTATTTTTGATGTTTGTATAGTAAGATGGAGAATGCAAGGGGAAGTGGTGAAAGTGAATCTTCAAAGGCTCGCATGGCCCGAATGGAACAGATGCTAGCAGCATTAACTGAAACCTTGATACAACAACAAAGATAACAACCTTTGCCCCCTCTGCCTCCACCAGCACAAGCCGAAGCAAATAATAATGACCTTATTAATTTGACTCAGAAGTTTATGAAAATGAAGCCACCAACGTTCTATGGTGGAATTGAACCACTGAAAGCAGAGACTTGGTTACTGGAAATGGAAAAGCTGTACGAAGTATTCCCTTGTACCGAAGTCCAGAAAGTCCTCTTAGCCGCCTATACTTTGAAGGATGAAGCTAGAAGGTGGTGGTTACTGATCCGAAACAACAATGGGACTATGACATGGGCACAGTTTAACACGATCTTCTACGACAAATATTTTCCCTAATGCTTCAGCGATCGAAAGGTGTCCGAGTTTCAAAAACTTAAACAGAAAAGAATGGCAGTAGCAGAGTATAAAGCTAAATTCACCGAACTGGCACGGTTTGCTCCACATATGGTGGACACTGATTACAAGAAAGCACGAAAATTTGAGGATGGAATAGATTTGGAAGTGTTTGATCGGGTAGGTGTACTGAAATTGCCTACTTATGTGGAAGTGTTAGACCGATCTTTAATGGCAGAAGCTACTATAGCCGCTATGAAACAAAGCAAGGCCCCAACAACTACGACAAATGAGTGGAGAGGAAAGAGGACCGGATTTGGTTTTAAGAAAGGCTGGTCAGTTTCAAAGAGGCACAATACAGGATACTCCAGCAGCTATAGCCAAAGTAGCGGATCTACTCCAAATTGCCCCAACTGCGGACAATAGCACCAGGGTACTTGTTATCGAGCATCAGGTGCATGTTATCGTTGTGGAAAGACTGGCCACATGGTGAGGGATTGCCCGATGAAATCTAGTGAGGTTAACCGTCTTATGACAAGTTCTATCGGGTCTGTTTCCACAGCAAGACCAAATGCAAGGGCCGATGTTAGAGGGAATGCAAATAATGAAACGTTGAGGCAAGAGAGAGTGTTGGCCTTAGTGCTTGGTGACGTACCGAACACCTATATTGTGATGTTAGGTACACTCTCTATATGTTCTCAAAATGCATGTGTACTGATAGATTCTGGATCTACGCATTCCTTTGTATCGCATGCTTTTTTTCAAAAATTGACTAGACCATTAGAACTTATGACCTATGTGTTATCTATGTCTACACCGTCTAGGGATTCTATGGTGTGTACTCATGTTTATCCAGCATGTGATGTTATGATTGGCGATATGATGTTATATGTGGACTTATTACCCTTGAACATAAATCATTTTGATTGTATTTTAGGAATGGACTGGTTGAGTAAATACTGTGCTCCCATTGACTGTGCCAATAAAACCGTTGTGTTTAGACCACCGGGGATGCCTAAATTTACTTTTATTGGAAATGGGGTAGTTCCTCCCCCATATTTGATTTCGGCTATGAAGGCTATAAAACTCCTTAGGAAAGGATGTAGGGGTTATCTGTGTTGTATACTGACTGCACCATCTGACAGTACTACTATAGAAACCATCCCTATTGTTTGTGAATTTTCCGATGTGTTTCCAACCGACTTACCTGGGGACTTAGTTAATAGAGAGATTGAATTCACTGTTGAGGTACTTCCGAGGACACAACCTATTTCCAAAACTCTCTATAGAATGTCTACCTTTGAATTGAAGGAGTTGAAAACCTAACGTCAGGAACTGTTAGATAAGAAATTTATCCATCCAAGTACTTCACCTTAGGGTGCTCCAGTCTTGTTTGTCAAAAAGAATGATGGATCTTTGAGATTGTGTATAGACTATCGGGAATTGAACAGAGTGACTATCAAGAACAAATACCTTTTACCTCGCATAGATGACTTGTTTGACCAACTTCAGGGCGCCCAAGTGTTTTCCAAAATTGACCTCAGGTCCGGGTATCATCAATTAAAAGTTAGAACTGAGGACATAGAGAAAACTGCATTCCGAATTAGATATGGACATTATGAATTTTTAATAATGCCGTTTGGGGTGACCAATGTGCCTGCAGCTTTTATGGATCTTATGAATAGGGTGTTTAAATCATATTTGGATGACTTCATTGTTGTATTTATTGATGATATTTTGATCTATTCTAAAGACAGGGAAGAACATGAGAACCATCTGAGAACCACTTTACAGATTTTGAGAGAAAAGAAATTGTATGCTAAATTGTCCAAGTGTGAGTTCTGGCTTGACAGTGTGGCATTTTTGGGACATGTGATCAACAAGGATGGAGTTTTTGTTGACCCCTAGAAAATTCAAGCTGTCGTGGATTGGCCTAGATCGACAAATGTAACAGAAGTCCAAAGTTTTCTAAGACTTGCAGGTTACTACCGGAGATTTGTGAAAGACTTCTCCAAGCTTGCCTTGCCATTGACTCAATTAACTCAGAAAAATGTGCCATTTGATTGGAATGAACAAAGAGAGGTAGCTTTCCAAGAGTTGAAAACCAGGTTAGTGACTGCACCAATTTTAATTTTGCCTAATGGTACTGATGGGTTTCAAGTGTATAGTGATGCTTCCTACAAAGGTTTAGGGTGTGTACTAATGCAAAATGGAATGGTGATTGCCTATGCTTCTAGACAACTCCGACCTCATGAAAAGAATTACCCAACACACGATCTTGAATTAGCGGCGGTGGTGTTTGCTTTGAAAATCTGGCGCCACTACTTGTATGGAGTCACTTGTGAGGTGTACACTGACCATAAGACCTTGAAATACTTCTTCATCCAAAAGGAATTGAACATGAGACAGAGGCGATGGTTAGAGTTATCAAAGACTACGATTTACAAATCTTGTATCATCCAGGAAAGGCTAATACCGTAGCAGATGCCTTGAGTCGAAAATCAATGGGAAGTTTCTCATGTCTGTTATCCACCCGGAAAGAATTGTTGACTGACCGAGAACAAGATGGGTTATTAACTGCTATTGCTGCTCAACCTACAATTCTTGACGAGATTAAACAGAAACAATGCGAAGATGACTATCTGAAGAAGATCATAGAGGAATTTGACTCGAAGCCAAGGCCAGGATTTGTATTTGAGAACGGTGTACTGAAATTTCAGAACCGTCTCTGTGTGCCTGATTCCGATGACTTGAGGAAACGTGTAATGATCAAAGCCCACAATAATAAATTTGTTATGCATCTGGGGAACACGAAAATGTATCATAATTTGAAACAAAATTTCTGGTGGCCTGGAATGAAAAGGAGTATTGCTGATTTTGTAGCTAGATGTCTACAGTGCCAACAGGTAAAAGCTGAACATCAACGACCCGCTAGTTTGTTACAACCACTCCCAATATCAGAATGGAAATGAAAGCACATCACTATGGACTTCATTGTGGGATTGCCTCATTCTTCTCGAGGTATGGACTCTATCTGGGTTATAGTTGACCGTTTAACTAAGTCTGCCCATTTTCTGCCTGTCAAAACTATCTATAATGCTGATAAATTGGCCAATATCTATGTAACTGAAATTGTGAGATTGCATAGAATGCCAGTATCTATTGAGTCTGACAGGGACTCAAAGTTTGTATTGAGATTTTGGCAGAGTTTGCAACAGGCTTTGGGAATTGAATTGAGACTGAGCAGTGCCTATCACCCATAGACAGATGGCCAAACTGAACGAATGAACCAAACTCTAGAGGATATGCTCAGAATGTGTGTGTTAGACTTCCAAGGAAATTGGGAGACCTACTTGCCATTAGCTGAATTTGTGTACAATAACAGTTATCATTCAAGCATTGAAATGGCTCCTTATGAAGCTTTGTATGGAAAGAAATGTCGTTCTCCGATATGTTAGGCTGATGTAGGTGATAGACCTCTGTTAGGTTCAGAACTTGTGCAAGAAACAACCAAGAAAGTGAAACTGATACAGCAACGTCTGAAAACTGCACAGAGTCGACAAAAGAGCTACGCTGATGTTCGAAGAAGAGATAGGGAATATGAAGTTAGAGATCATGTGTTCATTAAGGTGACCCTGATGAAGGGTCAAACTCGGTTTGGTGTTAAGGGCAAATTGGCGCCAAGGGACGTTGGACCTTATGAAGTTCTTGAAAAGATCAATCCGGTATCATATCGGATAGCCCTACGTCCTGTAATGGAACATATGCACAATGTCTTTCATGTATCGATGCTTCAGGAATATTTGAGAGATCCACTTCACATCATTGAACCGACACATGTGCTTTTGAAAGATGATTACACCTACGAGCAAAGACCTATTCAAATTGTGAACCGCAAGATCAAGAGATTGAGAAACAAAGAGATACCGTTGGTAAAAGTGGATTGGCAAAACCACGGAGGAACCTATGCAACTTGGGAAATCGAGGAAGACATGATGAAAAGATATCCCGATTTGTTCCCGTTGGACCCAATGTTGATTCAAAACGAAGGTAATTCGAGTTTGGGGACCAAACTCTTTTAAGGGGAGAAGACTGTAATAACCCAAACGTCAGATTAATTCTAAAACATGACTAATTATGCCTAACAGTAATTTAGAAGGAATCTGGGATTAATTTGCATGTGTATTGCATTACTTATGTGTTTCTATCTGTTTGATCACTAAATTACATGTTCGTATCTTATGCTTTAAAACGCAAATTGAAAGCCTTATCAGTGCCCGATTTCGAAATTGATTAGCGTTTTGGACTAGTTAGAATATATGTGATTTTATGGTAGGTTTAATTATAATTTGATTTGGTGTGATTAAATTAGACTAAATACTATTAAACTATTGAACCTAGACTAATTACCATTTTGCCACTTAGTAGCTTGTCTCTACACCATCACTTGAGGCTTGTTAGAGCCTTTGACACAACATTTCCCTCAGCCAATTCTTTGAGACAAAACGTAAGAGAGTGAGAGAGAAGGAAAAGACTTAGCTTCAACAAGACTTGGCTTGGATCTTAGGAGAGTTGAAGGTTGAATGCAAAATTGAGCTGGTACACTTGGAATTGAAGACTTAAGGTAGAGAATTTCCCTTCTTGATCATGAAATTTAGTAGACTCTTGCGTGGTACTTGGTAATTGAGTGAGTTGAGTCAAGAATTGGATTAAAGTGTTGAGTTGAGTAGAAATTCATACATGCATGTACCTATCTTTGCATTTTGAGGTTGTTCTTCATGAATTGCTTTCATGCATGTGTATAATTTAAATGTAGTCCATGAATTCATCTTGTCCTTGAGCTAAAACTTGCATTTGGTCATGTTTTGTAACATTAGAGTTCAAGAGAACTCATGCATGTTTTAGTTTTGCATTAATCTTCAAGTTCTTGAATTTTGGTTTGAAATTATGTTTAATTGAACTACTCTTGGGCCATGATTTCTTGAATTAAAGCTTTAAACATGTTGTTTTATGGGTTAGCAAGTGTTTTTCAAAGTTTTGGCCCAGAAAAATGAGTTCTTGAGGGTTGAATATCGAATTTCATGCTTGGAGGTCAATCTGGATTTTCCAGAAATTTGATCCACACTCGAGCGGGGACTTTCACGCTCGAGCGTGAAGCCTGAGTACTTGCACTTACGCTCGAGCGGCGAGTACTTGCACTTACGATTGAGCGGCGAGATTCACACTCGAGCGTGAAATGCATATACCCAGAAGTTTATGTGTTTTCTGAAGACGCTCGGCGGGGAACCTACGCCGAGCGAGGCTTTCAGGTCACACGCCGGCAGGGTCGAGCGCCCGTCGAGCGTGAATTTCATGCATCCAGCACTTTTTCATAAGTTTGCAGTCCGCTCGAGCGGGGAAGTCCATGCTCGAGCGGAGCTTCATTGTCTGCATGTCCGCTTGAGCGGGGAAAGACACGTTCGAGCATGGACCCTATTTTTAGCAAATTTTGAGAAATGTTTTCCAACGCATTTTTGCATCCTCATTCCATCCTAGGCATTCCTAGGCCATGTTTAAGACTCTATAGTGAGGATGTAAGGTTAGAAACACACTAAGAACCAACGACGTAGGTTTTGTGCAAATAGAATGTGTATTTCATGCGTATGTTTGCTATGTGTCGTGTAGGTCACGTGCCACGTCTTATCTGATCAATCTGCTTTGTTTATCTGTCTTCAAGCCCACTGTGAGTAATACCTCTGTAAAGTTATGTTTAACTTTAAGTATTTTCTGACTGATATGATATGATTTATTTTTCTGAAATGCTACTTTATGAGTTATGAATGAATGTCCAATTTTTTGAAATGTATTATGGCACCCTTAGTTCACATGGCCCTCACCTGGGGGTAACAATACCGCGGTCAATCTGTATCCGGCCCTCGCCCGGGGGTAACAATACCACGGCCAATCTATATCTGGCCCTTGCCTGAGGGTAACAATACCGTGGCGACTTGTGCGCAAGATATGGACCTTTATGGTCGTTGGTACCAACTATGTATATGGGTCTCTGGACCAATCTGATTTGATAGCTAATGGGTGTACCACGTATGATCTTATGCAAAATCTGGATATGAACATGTTTGTGAATCTGAATCTAAATCTATTTCTATTCTGAAGTCTGTATATGTTCTGATTTAAATATTGAATTCTAAATTATGCTGGACATCGTTCATAAAACCCCTTTACTCTGTTATTATTCACTGGGTTTTCGCTCACAATTTACTATATGTATGTAGGTGGGTCGGCACATGACCAAGGCCAGAGTTAACGGCCTTCTGTTCTGTTTTGTCAGCCAACCGTTGCGTCTCCCGAGGAGGTTCCGATCGAAGTTTAATGCCATGGCTGTTTTTGTATTTCATGCTAGTCTATGTATATATTTGTAAGACAGGTCTTGGGTCGTACACTTGTAAATATTGTGTATCTAGACTGGCATGCTTATATATATATATAGAAGTTTTAAAATGTTTTGTCCCATGTACGTTATCAGAGCTCATTGGACCTTGTCTATTTTGTATTATTGCTTCTGTAGCCCCTTATTATCTACTAATCTGTACAGAGGCCTTTGGTAATCCACGGATTATTGGCCAGTTACGGTACTAAACCTACAGGGGCGGGTTTGGGTCGTGACAGGTTGATTATATCACTGTTGTCTAGATCGTGATCTGAAACCTAACCACTGGTATCTCTCTCTCTCTCTCCGGCTGCGTTGTTTTCCGGCATTGTTTGCCACCGTTAGGATTGACCCGTGCTCTCTCTCTCTCTCTCTCTCTCTCTTTGCGATCGCGATTGTGATCTGAAACCCCAACCACCACCATCCCTCTCTTTCTCTCTCTTGATCTGCGTTGTTTGTCGCCGTCACGATCGCAATCTGCGTTGTTCTCCGGCGTTGAAACCCTAGCCACCGGCGGCGGTTAATAAAATAATATGTAATGAATTAATAAATTAAACAAAATTAACAAAAAGAAAGAAGAGAAGAAGAAAAAAATGAAGAAAAGAAAAAAATCAACAATTTTTATAGGGAGCTTTTTCAATAAATCCATTATCTAAGAGTGTTGTTCCATAAAACCCATAGTGTTTTACAATATTCCATTAGGTCCATTTCATACAGAAAGACCAAAACATCCCTGAACAAAACACGCGCCTTTCTCTCTCTCTTTGAATCTAATAACCGTCTCTCTTCCCCTCTCTATTCTTGCGCAGGAAATCACGCACACAACTGTAATGCCGACTTCTTCAACTCCACACCTTCATTCTTCTTTTCTTCTTTTCACCCTCCCAAAAGAAAAAAATGCAAACAAAAAAAAAAACACCAGAACCAAACCCATCTTCCTCCAGCTCCCTAGTTTCTTGCTCCTCAAGGTTGCTTCATTTGTTATATCCAGGAAATATATATATATATATATGCAGATACATACCCACGTTTGCAATTTGTGAATACATTTATGTAATTTTTTTTATCGTTTTTCTTGCCTGCCACGTGTTTGTCTTATTGCGCCTTAAACTGTTTGAACTGGGTTTTTAATTATTTTCTTTATTTGTTAAGGAATCTATATGTATATTTATATTTTGAAGTTGAAAAAGCTTCTTATTATTTAATTTCGATTGAGAATTGCTTATTTTATCTAGGTTTCTGGTTGTTGTTCAATGCTGTGAACATTCACACGGTTTCAAAATGTTTTGGCCAATTCTGTTTTGTTGTAGTTGATAAAAAATGTGAACATTCACATTGAGTTAAAATGTTTTGTTAATCAGGTACTAATGGTGTTGTTGTTTTATGCTTTGAACATTCTTGTGGATTGAAAATGTTTGGCCAATTCTGTTGTTGTTCTTGTTGATGAAAGATGTGAACATTCACACTGCCTGCAAATTTTAGCAGAATCAGAAATTATTGGTCCTTTTGTCATTGGCTGTGAACATTCACATTGCCTGATAATTGTAGGAGAACCAGATATTATTGGTGCTGTTGTTCTATGTTGTCAACAGTCACATTGCCGGCAAAATTTAGTAGAGTCAGATATTGTTCGTGCTGTTGTTCTAGGCTGTGAACATTCACATTGCCTGAACATTTTAGTTCAATCAGATATTGTTGGTGCTTTCGCTCTAGGCTGTGGACATTGGCATTGCCTAAACATTTTAGGAGAGTCAAACATTATTGGTGCTGTTGTTCTAGTATGTGAACAATCACATTGCATGAACATTTTAGTTCAAACAGATATTGTTGGTGCTTTTGGTCTAGGCTGTGAACATTCACATTGCCTGAACATTTTAGTAGAGGCAGATATTATTGGTGCTGCTGTTCGGATATTGTTGTTTCGGATATTGTTGTTGTTGGCATGATGTCAACATTTACATGGGGACATGTCCTAAATAAATATGTTACATGATTATGAACATTGTGTCAAGCAAATCTCCAAATAAAAACGTTTATTCTATTTGTAGTTCAATTTTGACGTGAACCTTGACATTGTGAGCATTAATGCTGTTCATATTTGTCCACTTATTATTCACATCATAGTTATGTACATTGAAAATATGTGGTTTGTGGGTAATGAATGGGTGATGTTGTCATGTTGTTTGGTTGTTTATAGCCACTATGAATATTTACATTGGTGCTATTTGATTATAAATGTGTACATATAATCATTGTCATACTGTGAATTGTTGTAACCAAATATTGATGTGAACTTTAACATTCTCATCTATACACATAGACATACCAAATATTATATGGATGTTTAACTATTAACATTTGGTGTGACCACTACTATTTGTACCCTAGTAGTAATGTGAATATTTACATCTCCAATGATGTGAAGGTTCACATTGCTATGTTTGTCACTTAAATAGCACTTTGTTACTTTTGCTTATATGAATATCGTTGAATGTGAACATCCACACTGATTAATGATGTGCTGATGTTAATGTACATGCCTACCCTACAAATTCTATTGAAATCAAATTTAATGTTCATACAAACACTCACTATTTGTGCATGCCCATGTAACAGATATTGCATCTAAATTTTGCACAAAAAGAAAGATGGAGGATTATTATGTCAAAGAAGAGAGCATGCCTCTAGAGAGCAACACCCACATCGATATGCGACATGTCAATTATCGATCAACCATCACAGGCTTAGTAAAACCAATGAGAAGCAACAAGTTCTCGGATTTTCAGCTGGACTACTTAAGGAAAACTTCGTTTTTCGATAGTTGGGGTTGTCTACTATTCACTAGCTATACCAGAATATAGTGCTAGTTTTTTTTTTTTTTTTTTTTTTGTAACTTTGATAACTTGCAGTTGAAAACACTTGACAGCATATATATAAATCAATGATATACTTCTCACATGCCTATGTCTTTTGATGGTATATTTGATGTTGATGTGTTGCGTGTGCTAAACAATATAGACTGTGAACATTCACATTTGTTTTCTTATGTTGAAGTTTGTGTGAATGTTTACATCTTAATTTATGTTTAATAAATGTGAATGTTCAAATTATGTCTTATGTTTATTGTGGTTGACTACAGATGTTAATATTCACATTGTACATTAATTATATGTATGATCATATTAGAATAAACGTGAATCTTCACGTCTATTTATTGCATTGTGAATATTCACATCAAAATGTGGTTGACTACAAATGTTAATATTCACATTATACATTAATTAGGTATACGACCCATGAACAAACATATCATTATTAATGTGAATCTTCACATTTATTTATTGCGTTGTGAATATTCACATCATTAACTATTGACATATGTACATTGTGTTTGTGCTGACACAGTCAACATGATGTGAATGTTCACAACCAGACACAAACTCTGGGCATTCACACCCACGCACACAACTGTGAACATGCACATCAGTGGAAAAGTTGTGAATGTTCACATCTGTTCCACTACGCTAATCACATGAAAGTGATAAGATTCGAATTCTAAATTATGGTTGGTTGAATTGGGAAATGGAAAAGTCATGTGTTTTAATTAATCTAGTCCAGCTATTCTTAGGCATGGCTGGGTTCGTGTGTTACGTTTGTGAACCAAATCCATGGTTGTGGGTCGTCGTTTGCTACAGGAGTGTGTAACTCCGTTGTGCTTTGTGGTGGTGTCCGTCGGTGTATAGGTCTTGTTCAGAAAACTCTTGTCGACTGGGGGAGTCACTGACGCTGGGTTTCTACTCCAACGTGTGCTGTTTCTCTCCTCCAGCGTGAGGTTGACGGGCGTTGGGTTCTACCCTGGCGTGTACTGCTTCTTTGCTCCGGTGCTGGTTTTTATCGGCGATAAGCACTTTCAGGTGCATGTAGTGGGATGGTTATATGTTCTGGGAGATGTAGCCGGCTATGGTGGATGCGTCGTTGGCGGGTCTGCGTTGGTATGGCAAGTGTTATTTGTTCGTATTTGGTTGTGTGATCAACCCGGCGTTGTTATTTGTTTGTATTTGGTTGTAATGCCGAAGCGATTCCAGTGCTGGTGTTGGGGTTCCTCGTTGGGTTCTCTCTTCCGACGTTGGGTGTGGGTGTTTCGCCGGAGTTGATGACTGGCTTCCATGGAGGTTTTTTTGTTCATTCAGGTTCCTTTTTTAATGGAGCGTGGCCTCACGTATTAACACAGTGTATATATATATATATATAAGGGCATAATAGTCCACGTATAAATATGAAATTAAAAAAATGGACTTTATGGAATAAGCAGAAAACTATATGGGACTGATTGGGATATAATTTTTCTTTGTGGACTTATTGGGATAAAACATCTCTAGATGGGATTTATCAATAAATTCCCCATTTTTATATTGGTATTAATTATTAATAAATTAATATTGTATATTTTTGTAATGAATTAATTATTAGTTGATACTAATTAATAACAATTGTTGGTTATTAATATTAATTGATACTAATAAAAATTAATTATTAATATTAATTGATACTAATTAATAATTTAAGCAATTAATTGATACTAATTAATTTATAATGGAAAAAAATTGTTACAATAATACTTCCATTATATTTTTGTTAAATGTATCAATTTTTATATTAATTGATACTAATTAATACTAATTATATTAACTTTTATTAATGAAATAAATTTTTAAATTAAAATTGAAAAAATAACAATTATACAGTAAAAAAATATTTTAACGCTTATCAACCAACCTCTATTCTACTACTTAAATCCATAATCCTACAACTGTACTAAATAGGTTAATAGCTTATGTTCATAACTATAAATTATAATCTATCAAATTATAATCTATAATTACTTTTTGACAGCTCTATCAAACAGGATTTTATTTTCTTTCAAATCAAACAGGCAAATTCTAAACATTGTATGTTAATTGGGTCACTAACAATAATAAAGCGTAACTAACTAATCCATTGGGAACCAACAACAAAGCGCAACTGACAATAATAAAGCGTAACTAACAAATCCATTGGATTATCTAAAGGCACTCTGGCTTCATCTTTAGCCCCCTATAATTACTCCAACATCGACGCAGTAAAACCCTTCCCTCTGGTTCAGCTTTGCCACCTCTCTCTCTCTTCTAGCATGCGCTCTTGATATCTCTACATCTTTAACTGGACTTTCACAGCTCAAAAGCAAACCCTCCTCCTGCATTGTCTTTTATGTCTTGTCATATTCTTTGGAACAGTTGAATTTTGTCCCGACTAATATTAGAAATATTAAATTTTTTAGTAAATAAATAATTAAAAGGTATGAATCTCACAAAAATGTAAACCACACATTCATATAATCATTTATTTGACAAAAAATTTAAAGTTTATAACATTTTCTTTTGTCATTGCGAACATATTTTCCACTCATTTCTTACTTTTCCTTGTACCAAGGCATCTTCCCTTTCCTGGGTTTTGCTTCCTGTGATTAATGATGGCTTCATACCTCTCTCTCTCTCTCTCTCTCTCTCTCTCTCTCTCTCATATCATATACTTGAATGATACTATTACTTATTCCTCTGATCCTCTCTGTGTTCTTGGCATCATCACTAGTGGATTCTCTTTGTTTCGCAAGCTTTTAAAGGTGTTCATAATCTCTCCAAAAGGGTATTTCTTCTTTTTCTTTACTTAAGATTCTCACAAATCCTGATTTTTCTTGTCCCTCCTTTTTTTCCCCGGAAAACTTGCTTCTGAACTGATTAGGGTCGTGATTATACTTCTGCTAGTAATAATGCTTTTGTGTGCTTTACCCTTAAATTAATTGCCTCAAATCATGGATTTTAGCTGGGTACTTTTCTTGTTGCAATTGTCCACATTGCCTTAGCGTTTGGATTCAGAACCAATTCAAAGTAATTGAGTTGAATTGTATCTGAAAAGGGTTAGGATTAACTTGGCCAAAAACATCAGTGGTGGTGTTTATAATTGTATTAGGCTGATCTCAAGTTTCAATTGCCAATGCCTCCTTCATACTTTCCTCTCCGGTGGGAAAGCACTGGGGACCAATGGTGGTTTGCTTCCCCACTTGATTGGGCAGCTGCCAATGGCCACTATGACTTGGTCCGGGAGCTCATTCGCCTAGACGCCAATCACCTTATCAAACTCACCTCTCTCAGGCGAATTCGCCGCCTTGAGACCGTCTGGGACGACGAAGAACAGTTTGATGATGTTGCCAAGTGTCGTTCTCAGGTTGCCCAGAAGCTCTTTTTCGAGTGTGAAAGCAAGAGAGGGAAAAATTCCCTCATCCGAGCCGGGCACGGTGGCTGGCTTCTCTACACTGCTGCCTCAGCTGGAGACTTGGGCTTTGCCCGAGACCTGCTTGAAAAAAACCCTCTACTAGTTTTTGGGGAAGGAGAGTATGGTGTGACTGATATACTTTATGCTGCTGCCAGGAGTAAGAACTGTGAGGTTTTCAGGCTTCTTTTTGATTTTGCAGCGTCACCGAGGTTTTTGGCAGGCGATGGGGGAGAGTTGGAGGAGCATGTTGGGGAGATCCCTTGTGATTATAAGTGGGATATGGTGAATAGAGCTGTTCATGCTGCTGCAAGAGGAGGCAATTTGAAGATTTTGAAAGTGCTTCTTGGTGATTGCTTTGATGTTTCGGCTTATAGAGATACTCGGGGTTCAACTGTCTTACATGCCGCAGCTGGCAGAGGTCAGGTTGAGGTGAGGATCTTGCCATTTAGCTTCGAATTTCAATTTCTTAGTTTTTGTTTGGATGGTCAAATCACTAAGTTTTAGCCTACAATGATTTATGTCAGTTGGTTGTATGCATTGTATACCCAATAGCCGGCACTATGAAATTGTAGATAGGAATGGAAAATAAAAAGTCATGATCTTTCATCCAATTTTAGTTTTTTCTTATCTGTTTCTTTTCTTAAATTTTGCTATGATTACGCTTCCATGTTTTCCGAGTGAAAAGATTTTGGTCTACTCTACTGCATGTAGTAGTATTGGAAGAAGCCAATTACAGCAAATATCCAACTGTTGATGTGCCTTTTTAGCTACAATTTTATTTTGCACAATGGCATCTACCAAGTGTTCTGTTTGACATCATATATGTGCTAATTGTTAGTCGAGTTGGAGTTGTGAAAATGCATGAATTCTTCATATGAAATGGTTCTTGAAACAATCCTAGGAGCCACAAATTGTTTGCAACTGTAGTTGTACTAGGATCAGCCAACGTACATGTAGCATTGATACCTATAGACTTGAACAATTTTGTAAGACTGTACACTAAAAATTTAGGAACAGATAGGCTGCTCATTGGTAATTCTACTGGAGGAAGAAGAATAATACATCACAATTTCAATTATTTGCAGTAGCTTGGTTTTAGAACTTCATAGCCAACCTTGTTATTTGTTCAGGTAGTGAAAGATCTTATAGCATCCTTCGATATCATCAACTCCACAGACAAGTATGGCAACACAGCATTGCATGTAGCTTCCTACAGAGGCCAATTAGCCGTGGTTGAAGCTCTAATTCTTGCATCTCCCTCATCCATCTATATAACAAACAAAGACGGAGAAACTTTCCTACATATGGCGGTGTCTGGTTTTCAAACTCCCAGTTTCAGAAGATTGGATCGACAAATTGAACTCATGAAGCAGTTAGTATGTGGAAAATTGTTCAACACCGAAGACATCATAAATGCCAAAAACAATGATGGTAGAACTGCTCTTCATCTGGCCATCATTGGGAACATTCATTCTGATTTAGTCGAGCAACTAATGAGTGTCCGTTCAATTGATGTGAACGATCGCGATTCAAATGGCATGACCCCACTTGATCTCCTTCGGAAGCATCCACGTTCTGCATCATCTGACATACTAACCCGACAGTTAATTTCAGCTGGAGGAATCTCCTATGGTCAGGACTATGCAGCAAGCAGAACCATTGCTTCCCACTTAAGGATGAGAAGTATGGGGAGTCCCGGAACTTCTTTCAGAATCTCCGATTCAAAAATATTCTTGTACACAGGGATTGAGAATGCATCAGACACCAGTGACTCAACCATAGAAGACTGTAATGAATCAAATTCAAATTACAAAAACCTAGCTTCTATAAATTATGCAGCAGAACGTTTGAAACGCCTGCTCCATTGGCCCAGGATGAAAGAAAGAAAGAACAAGATGCCCAAGAAAATGGTAGATGGAAATTCAGATGAAAATCCAATCCCACTCCGACAAAGATTCGCATCCCTTCCTAACAACAAGCGAACGGTTTCTTTAAGAAGCAACCTTCCAAGTCCAAACGCAAAGAAGAAATTTGCTTCAGGAATATTAGTGCAGGGTGTTATGCCAGATCTTGCTGTTCCACGTCTTTTGTTTTCTAGTTCATTTCCTAAATCATCAATATCCTCACCTGAATGCTCGGATAAACAAAAATGTGACTACGTTGGGAGTGATATTGCAGGGCCATCTTGTTCAAATCAAATATCTGATAAGAGATTGATGAACCAGTACCTTCGTTTTGGCGTATCAGCACCGAAGGAAGGACTAAGGTAACCTCTCTAATTCTGTAGGTTGGTGAGTTTTATAGCTGCTTTCCAAACTTTCTCTTTACTATATGGTTGTTTTTTTTTTTATAGTCTGTTAATTATGTACCTGTAAGTTATTGACTCTCTGTCTGAATTTCAATATTCATTTTCAAACAAGAGAGATGTAATATTCTGCAACATTTTACTGATATTTTAATGAATTCCAAAAGTTATTTCTAATTGTATTTGATCTTACCCAATTCTGATAGAGAAGGTTGAGAGAGCTTTGATAGGGTAAGGTCTAGTATAGACGCAGATAAGTCAAAACTGTTAGAGCTAAGAGTGAAGTATGAAATTGTATCACTAAACTAAGGCCTTGTTTGGGAAGACTAAATAAGTGCACTTTTTGTCTTTTTTGACTAAAAAAGTGAGGTTGAAAATATAGATGTTTGGGTTAACTTTTTGACTTTTTATGAAAAAATGTGTAATAAAAAATTGTAAAAATTGATTTTTAGAGGAAAATTTGAATTGGGAGTTGTGCAGCCGTAATTGTTGACTTTTGGTGAATAGTGTTAACTTTTTAACTTTTTGAGTAACTTTTTAGCTTTTTGGATTATTTGGGATATCCCAAACTTAGCCTAATTGAGTCTACAATTAAGAAACCGCACACAAAACCGGAAAAAACCCAACCCGTTGCCATCCCAGACAATATAAGATACTCACTAGAGCCTAAAAGACAAACTACCATAGCAAAATAGACAAGATTTCCAAAAAAAACTAGGACCCAGGAATACATGTGGATTTAACCCCTCTGGAAGATCTTTCACACAGGAAGCCAATACATGTTACGGAGTAAACCACTCACACAATAGCTATCAATAGCAAGAAGAATCATTCACAAACAAGAAAAACCTGACAAACAAATTTACGTGGTTCTGCAGTCTTGTCTATATCATTGCTCACACCAGTTTGACTATACTAAAAGAAGATAATAAATACAATGCGGCTGCTTGTACAGATATATGCCGGAAACAAACTTCTGTACAAGTCCTTCTCTTTAGTATTTCAAAACATTATACTTAAATCATGTGGGACCTCATTAGCATTGTCTTGGAAAATGACACAGATATTTCTATGTCCCTGCCCACTATAACCTTTAAACGGTACAATTCCTCCCCAAATTTGAGCTCACACACTGCCTCTATAGTAGTTTTTTATTTGGGTAAATTATAAACACATCCTGAGATTTATTTAAATTACAAATTATTCATTGTAATTTTAAAAATTACATTATGTCTCCTAAGATTTCTAATTTCATAATAAATATGTCTTTTTATTAATAAATCATCAAATTAATTAACATTTTTTAATAATGTTAAATTTTTATTTCAATTAATAATTCAGATAATTTTATTATTATATAGGTGAACAGTTAGAAATTTTACTTTTTTAATTAATTCTATTAAATAAAGAATTTTGACAGGAAGGTATTTGTAATTTTTCAAACCATAAGAAGTAATTCGTATTTTAAGCAAATCTCAAAGGGTGTATTTATAATTTACCCTTCTTATTTCTTTTCTTAAAAAAAATAGAAAGAAAAAAAAAAACTAAGGTTGTATTTAGTGAAACTCTAGAAATGTAGTTTTAGTCATTGGTTTGAACGCTATGTTTGGTTTAAGCTCTAAAAATGTGATTACACACTTACTTTTAAAAAAAACGTAACCAGCCATAAAACCTAAGGTTGTATTTGGTGAAACTCTAAAAATATAATTTTAGTCCTTGGTTTGAACGCTTTGTTTGATTTAAGCTCTAAAAATGTGATTACACACTTAGGCCTCGTTTGGGAACAGGCTAATTTAGTAATTTTTTGGCTATTTGGCTAAAATAGTCACTCAAAAAAACTAGTATGTTTGGGATGACTTTTTGGCTTTTTACGAAAAGATGTGCAAAAAGTAGAGAGAAAAGAGAATCTTTGACTTTTTGGTATGGATTGTTGGTTTTTTGGCTAATTTAGTAACTTTTTGACTTTTTGACTAAAAATGATACTTCCCAAACGAGGCCTTACTTTTAAAAAAAAACGTAACCGGTCATCAAATCTCTAAACCAACTTATTTTTATATATTTATAATTTCTAAACCACAAAATCTCCATGCTTGTAGCTGTCATGCATATATATATATATATATGTTATAGAGCACATCATGGTGACCTTAGCATGGTTGGACCAAGTAAAAGTTTCACACCAATCATGTCATTAGTTTTAGAAACCATTAAAATCAAATTTTATATTCGCTATGAATTGTCAAACAAACATCTTTTTCAGGTTTGAATAAGAAACCCATAAAAATACCATCCTAGCTAATCAAAATTTTCCACCTAAATATTTAGGGTTGTTTGGTTTATATCTCAAAATATAATGTTTTTAAAAAAAATTTAAAATTTTCGTTGGTTTAAATTTAAAAAAAAAAATTCAAAATCACTTTCTCTTTCTTGCACATCAATCAATCACTTTTTTCTCTCTCATCTCTTCTTCTCAATCACTTTTTTTCTCATACACATTTCTTAACTACAACAAAATATTAAATCATTCCAAACTCTTGAACTCTAAAATTATTTTTAAAATATACAACCAAACAAATCAAAAAAAATTCTAAACTCTCTCTCCAAAATATCAAATCATTCAAGTACCATATTTTTCAGCATTAATTTTCTATGGATTCAGTTAAGGACATTTTGAAAGAAAAAAAATTGTACCTCTTTGAGCATTAGTCTTAATTTCAATAGATAATTATATTTTCTTGGATAGGTTGTTAGACAGAAGTCTCTGAGCGGTTTCGATTATATGTAGTTTTTGTGATGTTTTAAATGAATGGGGACCAATTCTACTATGTAGCAGTTAATTTCTAGTTGAGTATCAACTATTTTGGAAGTAGTGATTATCTTTCACAATTAATAATAATAATAAAACATGGATATGGCCGGCGAATATAAAAAAATAAAATTAAAATCAAGCTTCTCACATTAGTTGAGTGGATCATGAAAAGTTTAGGTTGCATGGTTCTCTGATTTAATAGGTGGTATTGACTTGATTGATCTTGATCGATTGGGCGTGAGCATAGATCAATTCTATTTATTCTCTTTTTTGTAATTTCATTTTGGTTAAGAGTGTTTTGGGAGATTGATAAAAAGTTAATTTTTTGACTTTTTTTTAATTTATTTTGTCTTTTTGTGAATAAGTTATATAAGAAGTGATGTGACCCAAAATTAATAAAAAGGTAAAAATTAACTTTTTACCCGCTTCTCAAAAGACTCCATATTACAATGGTGTTTCAAGATTATTTAGTGCAGATATTTTCATTTGTTTCTCATTTTGCCTTCAGATTTATTAATTGTGATTACTCTCAAATGGGTAAAATCAGTGCTAAATTTGAAGCTAAAACATACGAATGCAAATAAAATAAAACAATAATAAATACATGGTGTGCTATAATATATCTACTGCAAAATAATTAATTCTCAACTAGCTTGCTTTTGGGCATAAATTCGTTCACACTCGATTCAACATTTAAGCCTCCATTAAGAACATACTATTTTAATAATTTTTTAATTTTTTAGTTAAAATATGTGATAAAAAAATTAATATGTTTGAAATAATTTTATAGTTTTTTATGAAAAGATGTGCAAAAAACGAAGAGAAAAATAAATTTTTGACTTTTTTTTATAGATTATAAATTTTTTAATTTTTTTAATAACTTTTTGACTTTTAAACTAAAAAGACAGTTTTCAAACGAGACCTTAGATGCAAAGGTGGGCCTTCCATATTTGATGTGGTAGTTGACTCTAATATCAAATGATACAAACTCTTTCCATAGAAACCACTTTTAAAAATTAGCCAACCAATAACCATGGTCACAAAGTATTTTGAAAAATGTGTAGAGTAGATTCAAATTTAGGTTTTATTTAGCAACATGAGTTTATAGCCAAAATATTATTATCGTATTATTCTCTCCACTTTTTATAGATCTTTTCATAAAAAATTTAAAAATCAGTTAAAATAATTAATTTTTAAATAAGATCCTAATGTGGTGTGGCCCACAGAGGATTAATAGAGACATTAATGCACCATCATTATGGACGAGATTTTGTGTTAAAATTTCATATTTTGGGGGGTTATATAAGGAAATGGTTAGGCTGGTAGGACTCGAGATGGGGGGGCCTAGCTAGCCAGAGGTCAATAAGAGTGAGCCGTGGCGGGCTAACGTCCTCATCAAGATTTACGGACACATCTGAAAAAAGAAACATGTTTGGATCTTCTTTTTTTAAAACTTTACACAATTCTCTTTAAATTTTAATCATTGATATCTATGTAGAATTCACTTATATATATATATATATATACTAGCTTATTACTTGTGCTATGCACGGAATAATTATAAATATTTATATTTATTTTAATTTTTTTTAATATATAAATTATGCTTTTAAAGATTTTTTATAAAAATAATTTAACAATCATATCACTAACCACAGTGTACAGAAGAAATTAAAAAGGCTACTGTAGTAATTATGCACGGGCTATATCTATAATTATTTGTATGATGAAATTTTAAATGCTAATTAGGAATTTTGACCAAATCAATAAATACAGCCATGTGGATTGGAAAAAGTTAATAAATACTGAATTTTTTTTTTTAAATAAAAAATTTAAAAAATTAAGATTGAAAGATTTGAGCTCCCACAAAACTTGGGGTTTAGAAACCCCCTTTTCCTTAATATATTTACAATTATCAATATATGTGAATTGCGATTTTTAAATGTCTTTTTTTTTTTTTAAATGTCTTTAGAAACCCCATTTTCCTTAATATATTTACAATTATCAATATATGTGAATTGCGATTTTTAAATGTCTTTTTTTTTTTTTTAAATGTCTTCTTTTTTTCCTTTTTTATATTATATTAAAGATTAATATTTTGATAATAATCATATGTGTTGGACTTTTTAAGGAATTAAATGTCTTCTTTTTTTGTTATATTATATTAAAATTTAATATTTTGATAATAATCATATGTATTAGACTTTTCAAGAAATTTTTTTTATGTTTGTTCTTAATACATTAAAGTGTTATTATAAGGGATAATAATTATATGTAGTGAATTGCGATTTTTAAATATCTTTTTTTATTATTATAAATGTCTTCTTTTTTTCTTTTTTTATATTAAATTAAAGATTAATATTTTGATAATAATCATATGTGTTGGACTTTTTAAGGAATTAAATGTCTTCTTTTTTTTATTATGTTATATTAAAATTTAATATTTTGATAATAATCATATGTGTTGGACTTTTCAAAAAAAATTTTTTATACTTGTTCTTAATACATTAAAATGTTATTATGAGAGATAATAATCATATGTGTTGAGGCTTTTCAAGAAATTCATGTGTTGGATTTTAATTTTTTTTTTTTATATTTGTTCTTAATGCATTAAAGTGTTATTATGAGGGTAAGACTTAAGGGTTGGGAGAAGTTAATAAATGCTAATGTTTTTTTTTTTTTTAAATCAAAAAATCAAGAAATTTAGATTGGGAGATTGGAGCTCTTAGGGGTGAGCAGCGGATATACCGATCCGCCAAAACCGACCGAACCGAACCGATCCGCCGCATTTTGGACGGATGCGTGATGACGAGCGGATGGTTGCGGATTGATTTTCTCCAATCCGCCAATTTGGCAGACGGATGGCGGATTTGAGATTTCTTTGGCCGCAACCGAACCGCCAAACCGCCAAATCACGAGCACCCCTAGCAATTTATAAGACTTTGTATTTTCAATTTGTTTAAATATTATGTTTGTGTTTTCAATTGAAAAAGAGTTTAAATATTCTGTTGAAAAAAAATTTTCAACTTGAATATATTTTTTGAATTGAAAAAAATTAACATATTATTTATCTATATTTTTTTGTTTTTAAATCTAGCTTTAAAAATAATAAATAGAAAATATGATATATCTTGATTGGTTTTGTTTTCAAAAACATATGTAGATGTAACAATATAGAGACATACAATCTCTACTTCGCCTGTCATGGTTTTGGTGGTTTGAATTATTATTATATTTTAATAATCACATTGCAATACTTTATGTGGATGAATCATCTTGTGATTGTAATATGTGGATGAGGCATGCAGTGATCGTGATATTCTAAAGTTTCAAACTTTCTTTCTTTAGATAAGGCATACAGTGATTGCAATACTTTTTTAAGTCATTGACTGTAATACTTTCTTTTTCTTTTTTTTTTCTTTTTTTTTTGAGGAAGTGCGCAAGTTGAATTATGTTGAAAATTTATAAAATTTTAAACCGCCAAACCGATTCGCATCCATCCGCCAAACCGCCAATCCGCTCAATCCACATCCGCCGGATTGGCGGACGGATACGGATTGATTTTCTTCAATCCGTCAATCTGGCGGACGGATGGCGGATTGGAAGTTCCGTGGCCGCAACCGACCCGCGCCCACCCCTAGGAGCTCTCACAAGATTTGGAGTTAAAAACCCCAGGCTTGTGGGAGCTCCAATATGCCAATCCTAATTTTCTAATTTTTTGTTTTTTTTAAAAAAAAAAATTAATCTCAGCATTTATTAACTTCTCTCAATTCATAAGACTTTTTGACTTTTCTCATAATTACTGCAGCGCCTTTTCCAAAACAAATAATTTGTATATTAAATTTTTTTTAAAACAAATATAAATATCTATATCTATATCTATCTATTTATTTATATCTATCTCTAACACATAAGTTTTATGGGAGTTCAAATATTCCAATCTAAATTTCTTGACTTTTTTATTTAAAAAATAAAATAAAAACCTTAACATTTATTAATTTTTCACAACCCCCAAGCCTTACCCTTATAATAACACTTTAATACATTAAGAATAAGTATAAAAAAAAATTCTTTAAACCTTAGATTGTTAAATTATTTTTATAAAAAAAATCTTAAAAAACATAATTTATATATTAAAAAAAATTTAAAACAAATATAAATATTTATAATTATCCCGTGCATAGCATGGGTGATAGGCTAGTTATCAATATATGTGAATTGCGATTTTTAAATGTCTTTTTTTTTGTTAAATATCTTCTCTTTTTCTTTTTTTATATTATATTAAAGATTAATATTTTGATAATAATCATATGTGTTGGACTTTTTAAGGAATTAAATGTCTTCTTTTTTTTGTTATATTATATTAAAATTTAATATTTTGATAATAATCATATGTGTTGGACTTTTCAAGAAATTTTTTTTTATATTTGTTCTTAATGCATTAAAGTGTTATTATAAGGACTAATAATCATATGTAGTGAATTGCGATTTTTAAATGTCTTTTTTTTTTAAATGTCTTCTTTTTTTCTTTTTTTATATTATATTAAAGATTAATATTTTGATAATAATTATATGTGTTGGACATTTTAAGGAATTAAATATCTTCTTTTTTTTATTATATTATATTAAAATTTAATATTTTGATAATAATCATTTGTGTTGGACTTTTCAAGAATTTTTTTTTTATACTTATTCTTAATATATTAAAGTGTTATTATGAGGGATAACAAAGAATTGAGAATTATTCAAAGTTATTTTCTAGTCACCAAAAAATAAAAATTAAAAATTAAGACTAACTCTTTTATTTAATTTATATATATTATATAATTTATTAAATTATATATATATTATATATTATATATTATATTAAATTTAATTCGGGTTTGGGTTCGGGTTGGCCATTGGTTCTGTCCATGCCCGGCCCGAATTACAATTCGGGCATCAAAAATCTGCCCAGACCCGTCCAGATTACAAGATATAATTGCCCAAGTCTTAAAAAAACTCGGACTGTGCTTGAGTTGCTCGGGTTGAGCCCGCCCGAATTGCACCCCTAATATATATATTTTTTTTATTGCGGTTTACCTTCAATTTCAGCTGAGTAGACTTTTAAAAGGCGAGCTCTTCTCAAGATTTTAAGATTTCATCATCCGTATATTCTCCAAGATTTCATTTTGTGAGTCGTACGAGATCTACGATGATGATTCGAAAAGAAAAATATATATATAAAAAATTAATTTAATCATATATTTATAAATATATTAATATATCATATATATATATTTTATAAAATAGACTTTTAAATTTAAGATCATATATACCAATCATTTCATAAAACAAAACATAATTAGTTGGTGTATGTATTGATATTTAATCAAATTAATTTTTTATATATGTATTCTTCTCTTCAAGGCCTATGAGATGAATGGTTCGAATCTCATGGGTCCCGTGAGACTCACAAAGTGGAGTCTTGAGAGATATGAAGAAGATGTAATCTTGAAAGGAGCTGCTCTCAAAATGATATTATATGGTTAAGATTTATTCAAATATAACTCATATCATACTTAAGATGAGTTTTAGTTTTCAACCATGATACAGACCTCCACTATCCCACACTCCCACTACCCTCTACATACACGTAAAAATTAGTGATTGGAGAGAGAGGAAAAAAAAAAAAACCTAGCCAATGACCGCCCACTGGGTCCTAGGGGTCTTCTCCATTTGACGGTCCCAAGCATTACTTTAGTTTTATTGATGGCCTTGTTTGAGATATTAACTATTTTAGTTAATTTTTTTAATTATTTTATCCTGACTAAAAATCTTGTGTTTCGAAAGATAATTAACTCTTTTTGAAATTGATTCGATGATTATGAAAAAAAAAATAATTATTATAAGTTAAATATAATATTTTATTTTATTAATTATTTTAATTTATTTTATCTTTATTAACTATTTCAACTCAAATAACCCTTCCCAAACAGGGATGTATTTTCCGTGCATACTGTATGTATTTTCCGTGCATATTTTGTGTTATGATTATTATTGTATTACTATTGACTTTGAGAGAGAGAAGGGGGGGTGTGTGAGTTATATTGCAGCACAAGTTTTCAAAAATGAATGATGTACCCACCACAAGATTTCCAGTATAAACGGAACTTCTTGGTCATATATGTGCCTCTATTTGACCACTTGTTAGCTGTTGCAAGTTGCAACAAAGATGAAAAAAAGAAAACCTTTGTAAGCACTTGATTTTTTGCCTTTAAATATCTCTCTTCTGTTGTCACAATAAACTTTTGCAAAGTCAAATCTATTGATTAGAGCTTTTGCACTTCATTAGCCTTCCATAGTCTAATTGTAATAATGAAATCTTTTACACTTCACTCTATATCTCAATATAGTCTCATATTATCTCACTGTTTAAAATTTAAGTGAAAATTAAAAGATACGAGACCAAAATAAAATTTTTAATATGATTCAATGATTTTGAGTACAATGAATCAAGACTTCAAAATTTATGTGCCTCAAAATACATTGAGGTGGAGAGTTGAAAATAGAAAATTCTTAATCTTATAATGGTTGAATGCTTTATTTAAAAAAGGGATTTGGAATTCAACCCTATCATTTTTATTGTGGGCATGAAAATTTAATGCACTTCAACAAAAGGAGTCTCTTATTGTGGGCATGAAAATTTAATGGACTTCAACAAAAGGAGGCTCAAATAAAATGAGAGTTAGAAGAGAATAAATAATAATAATAAAAGGAGAAAAAAGAAAAGAAAGATGGCGAGAGCATTACGGCATCTAAATTTGAAAGTTCAAACCAATTCATGAATTACTAAACTTCAAAGAAAGTACAAGTCGCGTCTGGAATTTGCAATACAAGAATTGAGAGGTTATGTGATAATGACTCATATTGAGTCCAATAATGTAATTTCATCATCTGATTTTTATATCAATATATTTATTTTTTTAATATAAATAACTTATTGAATGGTTTTACAAAATAAATTATTTAGTGGATCCAAAATAGATCCCACAGACAGACACACCAAGGCACAATAAACATTCAACATAAATGTCACTAAAAATCAATGAAGTAAGCAATCTCTTAGTTACTGAGCAGGTACGGGCTTAGAGAAGGTTGTTAAACACTGATTGTTTCTCACTTTTTATTTATTGAGGGGAAAAAAAAATCATAGTTATCACAAAATTTTTATTTTATTTGAAAGATAATTGATATTTTCTCATTTACATTTTCTCACGTAACTTTCCAACTACCCATCTTGCGTCATATATAGTTGAGTTCTTCTAAAAGAAAAATAAACGTCAACTCATTAACTTTGTGAAGTTACAAGGCCAGCCTCAGTAGTAGTTATAATTTTTTTGTGACGATTAAAATAACTATAGCTGCCCATTATCCATTTATTAATCTTATGTTTATGTCACAGGCAATAAAGACCAGTCTTCCCTTAATAGTATAGTTAGCTATCTGATTAAGAACGTGTTAAAATACCCGAGTCGGTGTCTTGGGAATTAGACAATTCATAATACCTTTGGAATGATGCTTAAACCAAATTGACTGCCCTAACATACCACCACCACCGACACCTCCCCCTCCCAAAAAAAATAAATAAATAAAAATTCTAAAAGCTAAAACATATAAACTACATTATTATTATTTGATTGAAGAACCGTGATTGGGACCCCCAGTTGCCCCCACCTCCACCACCCCCACACCACGTGGGGGTTGGTTATTAGAAGGAAAATATATATATATATATATATATTGCTGGCCAATCAGACCCCACTGGGGGTCCTAGGAGTCATCCCCAATGGAGGTCTGAAACAATTCTGTTGATTGAATAAGCACAAGATTTAGATGTTGCTAAAAAAAAATTTAAAAAAAAAAAACGAAAATAGAGAAATAAGGAATACAATTTGGAAGATCGACCCCATTGGCTTTAATATTAAAATCATTGATTTTATCATAATTGTTAAATTAATAGTCATTAGAATTGACTCACCTCAAATCTTTCTATTGTCTCTTTGTTTCAAAACACTCACTCCCACAATATCATTAAAAATTTCAAAATACGATAATCTTAAGACATAATTCAACAAATATAAAAAGAATAAGTCTAAGAATCCAAACTTATCTGCCCAGATTTTTTTGGATAAATAATTGTGTGGTGAAAATTAAATTTGTATAGTGTAAGGTAATTTGAATCATAAAATGATAATTTTAAATATTTTTTGAATAGTTAAGTCTAGATTCGTAGTATTATTGATATAAATATTTTGAAACAGAAAGACGAGAATTTAGAGATAGGAATTTTCAAATCGTCATAGATATTATTGAAAATTTTATATCTAAATTAGTCATCATAAAAGTCAATTATTATAAAGTGCACGTCAAAATTTAAATTTAACCGACTATAAAAATAATAATAAAATAAATAAAAATTAGTTAGACAGAAAGTCTCAGGGAGAGGGTATAGTGAGTCGGTTGGCCACGTAAGGCCAATAATTTGGAGATCAGATACTTCAAAAAGTCAGTTAATTAAAAGACGGGAATTTTAATACTTGCGAAGGTTTCCCAAGTAATTTCATATCGAAAAATACGAGAATAAGAGGAATTCATTTAGTCAAGTTTGCCACGCAAAAAATCATAATCGTTATCTATAGTTGTTTTAAACTTATTTACTCTCTTCCTCCAAAAAAAAAAAAACTTATTTACTTATTTAATTTAAAATTTTGGATTGGTTTGAGAATAGATTATTTTTTTATATTTTTGCTAAAATATGAAATGAAAAAAAAAATTAATATATTCAGGATGATTTTTTAAATTTTTTTTTTTTTTTAAAAAGAGCAAAAAATAGAAAGAAAAAAATCTTTACTTTTTAATATATTTATTTAGCTTTTTAACATTTTTAATAACTTTTTGATTTCTTAACTATTATAGAAGTCGCTTTAATTTACATTTGTTAAAAACTTTAAAATAAATTATATATTTTTATAAAAATGTCTCTTAAGTTTTCTAGGACTTTTGGATACACAATTCTGAAACAGGATTTTCGTGCAAATTTCCCTTTATTTTATTTTTCTACTTTTTTTCTGTTATTTTATTTTGAGGAGATCAAATACGATTGGCTGCAAAAGAGAACCTGCAAGTGTGAAAGGCCAAATGAATGACACAGTTTAACAAGTTAGATTTGTCGTCATGAAGACTTTGCTGTGCAAAGGCAAACAAAAAAAACTTCTTTCTTCCCTCTCTTCCTCCCTCTCTCTCTCAACTGTCTCATTCACATACTAACCAATGGCAATGCACATACAGGGGCTATAGGAATATCTTATATATATATATATATACATACACAGGGAAATTGGATATTGTGTGAGTTCAAAGTCTTTATATCTTCTTCTATCTTTTGTGCTCTCTCTGTCTGTTGTCTGTTTTCATAACAGACAGTACTCTCTGCTTTTGAAGAGCCATGGCACCTCAAGCTCCAACTGATCACAACTCTAACCCCAACAACGTAAGTCTGTGTGTGTGTTTATGTGCATATCTATCTATCTATCTAGCCTATTATATAAAATCTACACGAGTACACATGTCACATTGATTTGATTTTCAAAAATACCCACAAGAGCAAATTGCATAAATAAGAAACAGTTACGTTATAAATTAAAATAATAATTTAAAAAAAAAAAAACTGTCAGTTGATTGTAAATTTCATAATAAACATGATCTTTTCAATTGCACACGTTCGTGTATATATATGCATGATGCTCGCATGCTCTCTCTCTCTCTCTCTCTGTCTCTCTCATGTGTATATATGTAGAGAATAGAGATGTGATATGATAATGCTCTGTTTCTGCAAATGAAGTTACGGTGTCTCTCTCTCTCTCTCTCTCTCTCAAAAAGAAAACTAAGAAAAACAAAATAAAATAAACAAGTATCTACTAAGATATATTTGTATGTACGTATAGGGACGTGGTGAACAAAGTATGACGAGTGATAGTCTGTTCAGTTCTATTACTGTAAAAGCTCTTTGGACTTTGCTTAAGAAACAACAATACTAAATACCCAGAAAAATTACATTACTAGGCTTAAGAAAAGTTGGTAAAATTTGTTAATTTTACAAAACATTACCATGAAGCACAAAAACTGTAGTTTTACACCAAAAGGCATGTATGGTTTTGCTCACCAGCTAGCAATTTTCCCCCCCTCTTCAGTGAATCCCAAACTTTTCATAATCTTCCTCAAAAAATAAAAACTATTCATAATTATTATCTTCCACTGTTTTTATAATTTGATTACTTTGGCTTAACTACAAGGACACTATTGTGCAACTTGATTCTCTTCTTCTTCTTCTTTCTTTCTTTTATTTTATTTTTTTATTTTTTTAATTCAAATATTAGGTATATTTTTTCTAGTGAATTAGTCTGAAAAGCATGTGTTGCGATCTATCACAGGTTGACACGCGATCTGAGAAGGAGAAAGCAATCGACGCTTGGCTTCCAATCACTTCTTCAAGGAATGCAAAATGGTGGTACTCAGCTTTCCACAATGTCACTGCCATGGTTGGAGCTGGAGTTCTCGGTCTCCCTTATGCCATGGCAGAGCTAGGATGGTATGCATGGCCCCTAAACAATTTGTTTTTATTCATTAATAATATAACTCAAATCCTTATTAGTTGAAAATGTATTACAATGGAAATTAATATATTTATCAGTCAGTTTAAAGTTTATGGAGGATAACCATTGACTGGATACATATTTAACAAAGCACAATTTTATTGAAATGTTTATTTTTATACCTTTTCATTCTAATAAATTATTCTTTGAAGGGTTGCAAGTCTTTCTTTAGAACCTCTACATGTTTTAACCATGGGAATTTTCTTATCTAACAATTGAGGCATATGGCTTTCTATAAAATAACCATTTTCATTTACTTTTCAAGCAAACAAAATTGTAATTCTACATCTACAGGTAAGTGATACTATATCTTTTGATTTTCAGGGGTCCTGGTGTTTCTGCACTCGTAATATCATGGGTTGTCACTTTATACACCTTATGGCAAATGGTTGAGATGCATGAGATAGTACCTGGAAAACGTTTCGATAGATACCATGAGCTGGGTCAGCATGCATTTGGTGAAAAGCTCGGTCTTTATATTGTGGTGCCCCAACAGCTTATTGTTGAAATCAGCGTGAACATACTCTATATGGTCACGGGAGGAAAGTCACTCAAGAAATTCCACGATGTGGTCTGCAAGGACTGCTCAAATATCAAGCTGACCTACTTCATCATGATTTTTTCCTCTGTCCATTTCGTGCTCTCCCATCTTCCAAACTTCAACTCCATCTCTGGTGTGTCTTTGGCTGCAGCAGTCATGTCCTTGAGGTACAGCCCTTTCTTCTTCTATGAATTTTCTCATTATTGTTTGCTAGCGTGGAAACTTGAAAGTTATGTTTTTAAAAAAAAAAAAGCAGGAAAATAAATCAAAAGACAAAAATACAAGAATCAATATAGTTCAAACACTAGTAGTTGCCACATTGACTGGCTAAGAAAGATGGACTATTCTAAGAATGTAATGTGTTGTGTCCAACACGATGCAACACTTGTTGGACACTTCCAATGCTTGGACATATGTAAAACATATAACAAGTTTGAATAATTTAACTTGGAATCCAGTGATAAAACAAAATAATTTAAATTTATATCTATTCTCCTTCTTTAGACTTCAAAAATTATTATCTTTGACTGAGATGTTCATATAATAATTATCTATCCTTATATATGATATTTAATAAATATATAAAATTATATATTTTACACGTGTTCCTCACGTGTCATATCTTACATTTTGTAAAAATTTATCTGTCGTGTCTGTGTCATGGATGTTCTTCTTAGTTGATTGAACAAGATTAGTAGGCAGAGAAATGCTGCAATATAGAAGGAAAACCCTCATTCTCAATAGTTCAATGTTTAATATTGAATGGCAAGTACTAACATGTTTGAGCTTTAATGTTGTCTGTCCTACAGTTACTCTACCATCGCTTGGGCTGCTTCTCTGCACAAGGGTGTGCAACCGGATGTCGAATATGGATACAAAGCTAAGACAACAGTAGGAACAGTTTTTAACTTCTTCAGTGCCTTGGGTGAAGTGGCTTTTGCCTATGCGGGTCACAACGTGGTCTTGGAGATTCAAGCGACAATCCCTTCTACACCTGAGAAGCCTTCCAAGGGCCCCATGTGGAGGGGAGTAATAGTTGCCTACATAGTTGTGGCCTTGTGCTACTTCCCTGTCTCTATAATTGGGTATTGGGTATTTGGGAACAAAGTTGATGACGACATCCTCATCACATTAGAGAAACCTGCTTGGCTTATTGCCATGGCTAACTTGTTTGTCGTTATTCACGTTATTGGAAGTTATCAGGTGCAAGCCAAAACTTTATTTGATTAAGTTGTTTCAAACGATTCATCATATTGATCAGTTCTGATGATGTTTCTCTTTCTAATTTTTTGTTATTTTCTGTTGTTTTAGATTTATGCAATGCCAGTGTTTGACATGATAGAAACCGCTCTCGTAAAAAAATTGCATTTCAAGCCAACTATGATGCTTCGCTTTATTACACGAAATATATATGTTGGTAAGTGAATTGTACTCTTTATTAAATTATTGCATTATATGAATAAATTTGTGATTTTCTCGAAGTTGAAGTTACATTTCTCTGATCTGAAGTTAATGTAATTTTTTTTTCTTGCAGCATTGACAATGTTTGTTGCCATTACCTTCCCTTTCTTTAGTGGTCTTCTAGGATTCTTTGGAGGATTTGCATTTGCCCCAACAACATACTTTGTAAGCAACAGTCTGACTCTTTGTTATTGAATTGATCTTGTTCAGTGCAAGTTTTATGAGGGATGCTTATAGCGTCTTTTTTTTTTATATATTTTATTTTAGGAATATGTGCCAAAATAAATAAATAAAGCAAGTTATAAAAGGATTGTCATTTAGGCAGTTGACCAAATGGTGTTTCTTTCTTTTTTTTCTTTTTCTTTATTTATTTATTTATTGGCACTGGGGCATTCGGATTAAAACCCAACTAATCCCCATTGGCACCGTGGTATTCGGATAAAAACCTGACTAATCCCTAGAGGTGCACAGGCTCTCGGCAAGAATTTTCCCTCAAGTGCATCACGGTTAATTCAAGTGTTTTCTTCTAATGCGATGGCCTCAAGAAATTGTTAGCACCTAAGAGATTTCAATTCTTGAACCTTCAAGAGAGCACACCCCCAAAACCCAAGGCCCAAGGCCTTGCCACCAAGGCAACCCCTTGGGGTTCAAATGGTGTTTCTATAATTTTTTAAAGCTTAAGCTGAGGAAGGGAGATAATAACTTTTTTTTTTTTTTTGAGTGCGATATCTTTAACTTGTGTTTAGATTATCAGTTTTTTTTTTTGCTTTCTTTCTTTTAAATAAGAACAATATTATTAAAGAAGCATCAAGATGATGCAAAGAATCCAATAACTACAATCAATGAACAAATAAAGACTCAATAATTGTCAGCTTTTAACTTGGCAAACTGCATCAAACCGGGTTTAGCATGGTTTATACAACAAAGATGAGATAATTGTTTAAATGTACTGTAATTGTTTTTCTTTCTGCAGCTACCTTGCGTCATGTGGCTTGCCATCAAGAAACCAAAGAAGTTTAGCTTGTCTTGGTTTATTAACTGGGTATGACTCTGACTTAAAACTTTGCATTGATTTCGTTCTTTACCTTATGCTTGGAAGTTTAAAGCTAAATTAATTTTGATTTGGCTTCATCAATTTTCAGATATGCATTATACTGGGTGTTCTTTTGATGATTGTGTCACCTATTGGAGGGCTAAGGCAAATTATAATTCAAGCAAAGACCTATCATTTCTACTCTTAAGTCTTAATCAAATCGTCCCACACCAAGAAGAATTGTCACAAATAGTGGAGAAACGAAAATCACAATGATACTTGCAGTGGCCATGGAAAAATGGCAGCAACTCATAAAGTAACAAATGGGACCTCAAAAAGAGAATATTGCCCATGGAACCAACTTAGAAAGCTTCCTAGAGACCTTCATTATTTACACTTATCATTAAATGGTGTGCATATGTATGTCACTTGTCATGTTTGTTTTTTTCTCTAAAGCTTCGTGTTATTTTTTTGAAGTTTACTATCAGTGGTGAGATAGAAGTAGATTGTATAAAAAGGTTGTGCAACTTTGTATTGTGTAGGGCGCATATATGCTGTTGCCACTTTTTCTTTTCTTTTTTTCATTTTTTTTCCCCTTCCAAAGTGCAATATTGTGAGAATAAAATTCAATATTAAATGCTTTCATACATATTTTTGCAGACACTACATCTCTTGCACAATCCTAATTATGTCTCCTGTTGAGATATCAAGTTATAATAACTATGGCCACATTAGTGTCTCAGGGAACTTTGGTTTCATAATGAAATTGTGTTACAGACGGGTCTTATCAAGTGGGAAACAAGTAATGCAAAAAAATTGTTCCTTACGAGAAAATGTGGCTTGAAAACCACGAAAAGAGTCAGATGATTATGCATACTGCTCTGTTTGGAATATCAATGATGTCAATCATGTCGTGTTCCAAGGACAACAAAGGTAATTGAAGTCCATGGTTGCCAATATGTGAAACCAAAACATAGAATCAAAGAAACAGGAAACGGAAATGTGAAAAATGGTCCAAAAATAGCTAGGTGATTTAAGATAAAAGAATGAATTTAACATTTACAAAATAAACTATTAAGAACTTTAAAAATAGCAATATGAAGATTAGAATACTTTCATAATCAATTACATAACTATTCCCTAGAAAAGCACAAATCTTAAGTGGATACTTCACTATGAAATGACCAAATAGAGGAAATATGGGAAAACCAACCAGAATTGTAACTGGAGTTGCCTGAACTGATACATGTGTTGCTTTTACAGCCTGTATCTTTTTCTTTCTCTACTGGACTTGGCTCGAGACAGGAGGCTCATTCACATCAATATCAATATTGTAAATCCATACAAATGTACAATATATAAGGCGATATATCAAATATGGTTTGAGATGCAGTAAAGATGCCTGCAATTTTGGTAGCAACAAAATAGAATGGCTAATACCCTTTGCACAAAAATTGCATGGATAAATCACTAAGCCATGAACCGTTTAGTACCTGCAACAGATATGAATAGCGAATTAATTATGATAAACCATACTTGTTTAACAGAAAGCATTTATCTTCATTTTCACGAGGGAATATTGCATCAAAGGTAAAATACCTCTATTTCACAGGGTTTGGCTTTTGCTTGGTTCTTTCGTATTTCTCGTAAATAGTCATCTAGAAGCTTCTGTAACATGAACAAGGTATTATCACTGAGATCATCAATATAAACTTCAATCTCATCCTCTCTAGCTTCCCATCCATTTGAAATCTAATCCCTCACAAATTCAAAAATATTGTCTGGCAACTCTCCCAGCAAAGCCTCAAAGTCTCTACTTAACTTACGTTTTTCCTCATATGTCATTATTCTCTTTGCACGGCCAGGCATGGCTTTATGTTGCGGTGAAGTAAGTTTTCTTTTTTTTGATGGAGGCATTGGCTTAATAGTCCCCTTTTCTTCCTGTATGTCTGATTTTTCTAGTAATGGCTGGGAATCCTTCGGAAGTTTATTCGCAATAACTTTCCATCTTGCTTCAAAAAATTTACTCAAAGTATCAGCAATGATATGGAAATCATTTCCTGGTGGATTGTAGGTCATGGCATTAGAGAAAGTTAGTTTGACATCAGCCACAAATTCCAACGCACTTGAGTACTCACTTGAAGCAATCTTGCTCTTTATTGTCCCCAAATCCATTGGATGCTTTATAACAGTCAAATAATCAGGAATGTTCAACTTTACTACATCAACGGGTGTGTTAAAAACCCAACCATACTGATGTTGCATCAATTTTTTTAATAATGTCTTGCACTGTTCAATTGAAATTGCACTCAAAGTGCTTAATGCCCAACTTGCAGACACAAACCTTCCTGAAGTACCACGATTCCAGCCACGCCGCTTGCAACCTTTCTTCCCTGGCCCAGAAGTCAACCCTTCCGATTTCTTGAAGTTCTCTGCCGAATACCCAATTAATAATGCTTCAGAGTGTTCAATCAAAATTGCATTCAAAGTGCTTGGTGCTGATGCCTGACTTGCAGACTCAAACCTTCCTGAAGTACCACTATCACCTGCAGGGTTTACTTTCTCTATCGAAGGCCCATTTTGTGTGTTGCTACAACTAAGAACATCACTTGATGGCAATAGTGCAACAACATTTGTTCTTTGCATCTTCTCTCTTTTGGAGAATTTGCGAATCTGTTTAACTTCAGCTCTCAATCTTTTAGTTTTGGATTGTGAGGTGAGAAAAGAAAGGAACTGATTATAGTTTCTCACCTAGCTGAGAGAAGAAAAGAAATTATTGTGGTTTCTCGTCATCTTGTTTGGATGTATTGTGGTTTCTCATCTTCTTGTTTGGATGAACATTGATTAAAAGAGGATACATGTATCTTTTTATTTTATTTGTTTTGTATTTAGAGGGGTAATTTAGGTATTATAAATTTTTTATAAAGAGTAATTTTGGTTTCTCACTACTTTGGTGAGAAACAACTTAAATTTTGAGTGATTTATCTTTCTCACTATTTCTCTTTCTTTCTCACCATTTTGCACCTCATTAATTATCCAGACAAGTGATGAGAAACCTCATTCTCTCCATTTTTTTTCTTTTCTCACCAAACCTCTCCATTCAAACGGTAAATCCTTTCTCTTGGAAGGTGATACTTTTTAGAGACACCAAAACCATCGCATGTAGCAAAATTCAAATGGATGCATTTCCTCCTTGGACCACTTGAATCCTTCTAAGTATCTGTGTGTCAACATGCCCTGAGCTATCCGATTCTGAATCAGGGAGTTAAATAAAAAAAATACCCTCCACGGTACCAATCATTTGTTGACATCATCCACACGTAGCATGATTCTCAGACCGCTTATGTTCCCTTCTATCCAATATGTAACATAAATTGCTTACTTCTGCAAATTTTAATTGCAGGAAGTTAATTTCCTAGACCTGCACACTTTTTATACATCATAATCATATACATAAGAACATATACACATATTATAATATTTAATTTAGAGTGCTACATTCGAACCCTATATTTATGTTCCTTCTTTTCTTCTGTCTCCCCATTTTTTAATAAGAAATCAGTAAAAATGATTCACATTCTCTAATGTATATATTCTTTTGCAACTAGTCATTAATACAGGTTCTGTTAACTTGATTAACTATTGTATATTCTTCAATAGGTTCAGCATTCATATTAAAGTAAAAATCAAAAAAAGTCAAAAGTCAACACAAAACTTCTCAAAAAAAAAAAAAGAAAAAAAAATATTATATAAAAAAAATAAAAAAAAAAAAAAAAATGATGGTTCTCATCTCTATAAAAAAAAAAAAAAAAAAATGTTTTTTTCGTTTATCATGTTTGGATGAGTGAAATATTCTTCCATTGCATTTTAAGGGACAATCTAGATATTACAAATATTTTACAACCAATCAACTTGTATCTCACCAAATCTCACCATTTCAGTGAGAAATGAAATAGGTTTGGTAAGAGATTTCTCTTTGGGCAAATTACATTTGTAGTCTTTCTATTTTGGCCCTTGTGTCATTTCGGTCCTTATAATTTCAATTGGCTCAATTTTGACCTTGAATTTTAAGTTTGTCTCAATTAGTCCAATTTATCACAAATGTTAGCATTTTTTAATAGAAAATACGTACATAAGTGGTATGTGTCATGCTTTTAGAAGCAAAATTACAAACTCGGTCTACTTAGTAAGTTAATCTCAACCAATTTAGTTATTATTTCTTAAAAAAAAAAAGAAAAAGAAAAAGAAAAAACACTAACAATATTATTAATTGGACAAAATTAACACAAAATCTAAAATTAATAGTCAAAATTTAGTCAATTGAAAGTGTAGGGACAACAATGACACAAGGAGCAAAATGTAGGGACTTTTGGTGTAATTTGCCCTTTCTCTTTTCTCACCGTTTCTCACTATTTACAAACCAAACATGAGAAAAGATTATCATTTCTCACGAAATCACCCCATTGAATGAATCAAATGAGTAGGTTTGAAGTACATACTCCAATTTATACTCACACATGGCCCTTATTAGAAACAAGAAATGCAGATAAAAACCAAACCTTAAAATCTTGTCCGAAAGGTCATCCTGAGTTCCAAATAGCAAAATCATTCAGCAAAGCAGAATCTAGGACTCTTCTAGACATTAAATATCATTGAATGAACGAAATTTCATATACAAAACCCAGAAACTATGACTCGTGTACCATGAACAAAACCCTAGATCAATTACTTCAACAAATTTAAAGTTCAAAGTTACCTTGAACAGCAACATTGTGATCCAAACCCTAAAAGGTAACAACATCGACTGATTCACAAAATTTGGATTTGCGAGCTGGAGCTCCGGAGGCGAAAGTGAAGAACTATTGAGGACAGAGATACAGAGAGAGAGAGAGGGAGAAAACAGAGAGCGAAGCGGGGTGTACTAGTGCTCCACTCCACCTATGGCTTTCTAGCAATCTGGATCGTTGATTTCCACGGCTTCGAATAATCTGACGGCTAGGGATACTGGGGACGTTCGCTATCAGATACAGTTCCGATAGATGAGATGCGTTCCGACTTCCAAGTAATCTGAATCATTGGGCTGGGTCCCACTCAAAGGGCGCGCAATTAGGGATTAAAAATCGGATCAGACCGTTCACGGTTCGCGCTAACTGTCCGGTTTGATGAATCCTATAAATCGGGCACATTTTTTTTTTAAAACCTAAATTCGATATCTGATCTGAATCTTAATCCGACGAGAATTTCACCGGCGACGATCATCCTCTCCGGCGGACTTGTTCTCCTCGAAAACCTCGCTTTCATGGCGTTGGTGTAGTGAGACTTGACTGTAGTTGTTCATGGCTTCAGAAGCTGTGTTATAACCAGTGAAAACCCTAATTTGTTCATCAGCCAAAGGTACTTCAAATTAAAAAAGCTTCTATTTTCAGATTGCTTGTCTTCTGTGCCAAAGATGTGTTTGTTGATTCTTCAACTTGCTCAATTGGAATAACTATTGTAATTTATGTTTTTTTTTTAAAAAAAAATAATTTATCACAGTTTGGAGGCGAGGCTTGAGAGTGTCAATGACACATGCTTGCTATCTCACAGCTTTGAAGGCTTTGTGAGCACCCTTTCACTGAATATCCTGTTTAAATGCTCTCTTTTACTCATTTTTTGGAATATCTTGTTTAAATGCTCTCCTTACTCATTTTTTGGGCACTTCACACTGTGTTTGGATATTTAAGAGAGAAAAGAAAAAGAAAGAAATGATTGTGATTTTTCTCTCTCTTGTTACCAAAATAACCTTTTATGTTTTATTTGTTTTGTAGTTAGATGGGCAATGTTGGTAATATAAAAAATTAGTAATCTTTCCATTTCTTTTCTCTTTTGTTTCTCCTCATTTATCTCCTGTGTAGTAATCCAAAAAGTGATTAAGATTAAGAGAGATTAGTTTCTTTTCTTTTCTCTCCAAATCACTCAATCCAAACACGGTGTTAATGTGCTGTGTGCTCTGTTTGGTTGCTGAGAAACAAAGGGGAATGAACAGAAAAATAAAGCTTAATGTCAAATCCTTATGCTTTTGCATTTTGGAAGAAAGAATATCACCTCAGGTTCTTAGCTAAGCTAAATACTTGCGTTGCATTGGATTCAGACAACGAATGGTGAAATCATTTCCAACTGATGAAAAAGCTTGATGAAATAATTCATATCATTTCCCTTATTTTCCCTAGCAACTTGTCAGGATCCAAACAGACCACTTTGTGTGTGTTGTGTGGATTGTTAGCCAAATGTTAGATTATCATTGCTGAAGTCTGTCTCTCTGACTAATTTGTTAGTTATGTTTAGAAATTTTGGGGCAGCAGGAACTCGACGGTCGTTATTTAATTTGAAATTTCCATTCAAGTCTTCAATAAGGCAAATACACATGGAAAATAATCACAAAAGTGATTCAAGAGGTGCTTTAATTGTACTAGAAGGGTTGGATCGAAGTGGGAAGACTTTACAATCAAGAAAGATGATTTCTTACTTGGAGGGACTCAGCTATTCAGTTGAATCATGGCGTTTTCCTAATAGAAATACTGGTGTTGGGCAAATGATTTCCACATATCTTGCTAACAAGTCAGAGTTGGATGATCACGCAATCCATCTACTCTTTAGTGCAAATCGTTGGGAGAAGAGGTTAGTTTCAATGTCTCATGCATTATGTTACGTTTTGCTTCTTCAAAGGTCTTCTGAGAACCTCAAGTTTAAACCTTATATTTGTGTTTGACGTTGCTTCCACTACTAGAAAAAGGGGCATTTGCCACGGAACTATTAAAAAATGTGTTTTGATTTAATAAATTATTTTTAAAAACTAAGTCCACGGGCAAAAGTAAGGTTATAAAAAATTTTCAAGTTTAATTTTTTTTTTTGCTCTTTTGACAATCTCATTCACTTGAAATAGTATTCCTAAATTAGCGCCAAAATCCTCTCCTCCCTCTTTCCGAAATCCCCAAATTAAATATGTTGGGATCAAAAAAAAAAACCCTTCCTCTATCTCACTTGCTCTCCTTCGCGATTTCTACCCTAATCTCACCTAATCTCCTTTGCTCTCTACCTCTCTCCTCTCACCCTCCTCACTCTCACCTAGTCGTCACTCTATCTCTCTAGGTAACCCTCTTCTTTTCTCTCGCTCTTGCTCACGCAGACCTCCTCTCACCTATCCGTCCGGTATAGCCTTCCTTTGCTTTCTCGTTTCTTTCTCCTTATCAATTCAAGAATTTGTTGGTGTAAAATCTTGTTATTAGTATATTGATTCAGAGTGTAAAATCTTGGTATTTTTTGCTTTTGGCATGTTCATACCAGATGCTTGTGTGGATAAAATTTATTGTTTCTTGCCTTGTATTTTTATTTTTTATTTCTTTGGGTTTGGGTGAAGGTGCACTCCAAGACTCGGTGAGATACAAGGATTAAGAGGTTGAACTTTTGGTGGCAGATCCTCCAGATGTTGAACATGGATACTAATAAGCTTTTTTTGGTGTTAAGTGATAATGCCTTTTTTTCTAAAACTCTAGATGGGCAACTCCATGCTTCTTCCCTTTCATGTGTTTATTCAACTAGCTTATTATTCATTATTTCTCTATAGCATTAATATCTACATTGATCATGCTAAAAGGAATGTGATGAGCGCATGTTGTTTTTCTCCTAGTTCTTAGTTGATCTCTATTTTTTTTTTTTTGTCACGTGAGAATTACTCTATTGATCTATATGAATACTAAATGGTGTGTTATATTTAGCTTTATATTTATGTATTTTCTTATATCAAAGGTTCTATCACAGTGTGTTGAAGCTTTGTCTTTAGAATGTGTTTGATATTAGTGTAGTTTCTAAGTTCTCTTGTTGGTTGGGTTGATGAAAGTTTGCTTTGTGCTCCACTTACTATATAGGCACTTTAAAGTTGAATTCGGATATAGTAACCAATGTTACATATATTGATTTGTAGAAAAATTCCTCATTGTTTAGGTGGCTCTCGAGTGTTGATAGACTTGCGATTCATCTATAGACCACTCGCTTGCATTTTCAATGGTCTGCTTTGTTGGTTTAGTTTGGCTTTAATAGAAAGAGCTATTTAATTGCATTGCGGGACAAATCGCATAGAGGTTTGCTAATTAGACCTAGTTGAGTTTATTATGTAAAGCTCAAATGCATGTTGTTATTTTTTTTTCATACTCATTCTCATTTATATATGCAATAAACAGACCTTGAGACTAATCTATCAACAAACCTTGAAAACAAGAACTTGAGGCAAAAAATTCCGGAGAGAGTGACATGTTACTGTTGAAGTAAAGAGGCAGGAACTAAGAGATGCCACACTACTTGTTGAAGATGTGACACAGCAGCTTAAAAGTGAGAACTTTGGACTACTTCTATGCAATTTCCAATATCAATGTTCTTCATATTGTCTTTTGACTAAACTTTTTTAGTGCAAGAGTTTCCAAAAGTATTGAGGAGCGCACAAGGGAACTCAAGAAGATCAAAGATGAAAAGAATAAGTTAAAGGTGTTCTCTCTTATATGTTTAAGCTTCTGATTCTTAGTTTTTGTTATTGCTGCTAAGATAATTTGTCACGAATGCAGACTTTGGAAGAAAACTACCAGAGGACACTTCAAGATGAAGCTAAAGAGCTGGAGCAATTGTTAAGTAAAAGAAATATTCTTCTTGCTAAACAAGAAGAGTATTCAAAGAAAATAATTGGGCCCATTATCATCGATGCCTTTGAAACGTATTTAAATATATTTCTTTTATTATGATTAATGAAGTGGATCCATGGTTTTCATATATTTATGTTGGCTGATAAGGAAATATAAAATTTGGACATGATAAATCATATGTTAAGTTAGGGCCTTGTCTAATTTTTTTTATATTTTTTTTAAAGCTTTTTTTACACTTGTACAATGTACAACACACCAAAGTAGTTAGAGATACTACCTGTAAAAGGAGAAAGGTTGCCTTGGAAACACATGTTGTGTGTGTGTTTTAAAGGCCCAAGCCCAAGGACCTTTCGTTTGTTGTGTGGCCTATTTTGGCAATTAAATCTTTGAAATGTCATAATCAGACTTGATTCAAGAAATCAAGTGGGTAGGTGAAAAGCAAAGGAAATACTATCGAACCAAGGAGGACAAACCACCTATCTAGGATGTGGTTCTTCTCTCCTATAAAAGGTGATCAACCCCATGCACAAATGACAAAGAAAGCCTGTTCTCCTCATGGCTTCACCATCTGTTACCCTTTTGCCTCTCCTCCACCTGTGATCTCCAACCATATTTTACCATTTTCCTTAACAATATTCTTCGTTTGTGTGTTTAAAGAAATGGAATAAAGGAAAATATTCATGGTGTAGTGTTGTTTGAGCATAAGAAATTGCAAGAGGAAGGATGTGCCTCTCGAGCCTATAAATTCATCATTCTATGATGAACTAAAAATTTCCTATCTACTTTTGTTGCTTGATATACGGATAGATGGTAGAATTGATTAGTAAAAACCTAAAAACTATTATCTAATGCCAATGATCAGAGTACATGCTAAACCACGAGAATGCGTTCACTTGCATTAATTTTATGAATAGTAATTTGTTTCGGGGCCTCCATTGTTTCTTTACACTTCCTTTGAATATATCTAAATTAAATTGAGTCGATAGAAAAACCTTATATGATTCTTTGCGAAGTCCATATAGAAGTTGGTTTGTTTGACAATATCTGAATATGGTGTTTGGCCTTTAGTAGTTTACATAGAGGTGATTGACCCATATTTGCATGCTATCACTTACACTTTTATGAATATATTCGTTTCTCTCGGAGGAGCATAAAAGAATTGCATAAAATGCTTCATGTAAACAAGAAAGCACTTGATCAATATGTGAACTTAGAGCTCCAAAAGAATTGAATTCTAATCATTCGATATCTTATTTTGAAGTTATAGTTAGTGGTACATGCTAGCCGATTACGATATGTGATTGGGTATTGATTTTGGCAGAAAATTAGAGAACTTATATCTGTTTTGGATCTATGGAAGGATGAGTCCATAGACATTTAAGTATTTTCGAAGCTGTGCAAAGGTGGCCATGGATTTTTGGTTATGATGAAGAAGAAGGTTTGTTATTTGTGTTTACTTTTCAAAATACAATGATTTCTTTCTAGTAAAGTCTATCTTTCTTGTTCGCTTGTTTGTCATTTAAATACTAGGTTCAACTTCTAAACTCCTAAATGACTTTCTTTCATCTTAGTTCTTGGCTTAAAACCTACTTCCTAAATGGGTTTTGGTTTCATTATGGTGATCATGGTGATGATGATGAGGATGATGATGTCCCTCGTTTTTGACATGAAGGGAAGGGTGGAGAAATATATTGGTGTGAAAGTCAAGGCATCTCATTTAGAAAGATTTGTGTTCCTTCTAGTAAGCAAAATCATATGTGGCTGGTGTTATAAAGCATGCAAAATTCCTTAAATGGATTCAACTCCATGGTCTCTTTTTGTTGTAAATGAATTTTCTTAATTTTGAAATTAGGTTGCCCTATTATTCTAGTGCATTGAGCAATCGATTTGATGTTTCCTTTGTTGGGCTTGATATGGATCTTTGCTAGATGTGATCATTTTATCTTTTTGATGAGATAGATTGGATCCTCGATCAAGAGCCGCTTTTGGGAGTATCCTATTTCTCTCACTATTTCTTGCATTCTCACTCTCTATATATATATATATATATATCCGCTCAAGTCCTGGTCCACCTTTTTAAATAATTTTTCATGGGTTCAAGTTCCAATAGTTCTTGTGTGTTGCCCTAAATATGTTCGATTGATTTGTTGCTTCATATATATCCTATTGATTTATTGCTTTTTGGCTATAAATCTTTTCTTTTTTGGAGATCCTTAACCTTTTGTTTGTAGATATGATTAAATCGCTGGCATCATGCATAAATATATATTCATCACCACAACACTCGAGCGCGAGCTTGTGAAAGTCTTTGACAAGATATATGGTTAGCCATGTCAATGTTGTCACCAAGGAAGAAGGTTTGGACTTTATTGAACACGATCAGTCTCACAATGGTTAATGAGGTTAGAATTCTTAGTCTAGTTGTTATGGACATGCTTGGAAATGAATTGGTTAGATGTGGTTCCATACATAATGATGTGACATGCCAGCATTTGAGTAGAGGAAGGTGTTCGGTCATCTCATTCATTTGCACACAATTTATAAATTTGAGTCATGCTTCTACCGTTGAATTGGCTTATTTGTGTTTTGATGCAGTCTATGCCCCGGAAGTTTATCGGTTTCAATGTTATGAATGTGATGAGTGGAAATCTTCTTCTTTTTAGATACTTCTAATTTTGTAAGATCTCAGTGTATGGTTGCTTATTTTGTTGTTTTGTACATATACATGTAAGTTCATTAAGGTGCATAGGATATTTTTGTGGAGTAGATGAAACCCTAAACCCCCTCATACTCAAGCATCAGAACATTTCATGTAATTGAGATAGTTTTGGTTTTGGATTTATGATGCATTATTATTATTGTTACTATTATTATTATTATGGTAGTGATTAAGACAAAATTAGAAGCAATGTGGATAAACATACATGTGGTATTTGAGATGTATGAGTTGACGTCATAAGAAATATACCTTCTATGCTATGTTTTTTATTTTCAATTTTAAAGGTGCTGAAAATAAAGCTAAATTAATTATGGACAAAACTCTTAATCTCAATTCTATAAATAGATATAATGTTGCCTACTAATTTCTTTTTTGTATTTTCTTTACAAATACAAATAAAAGGTTCACATGGAGTATAAAGCAGTTTGGTACGTGATGGAGTAAAAACAGTTTGGTTAATTTGCAGTATTGTCCTCAACAGAAATATAAATGATAAATACAGAGTGAAAATGAGTATTTAGGTATAATATTTTAATAGTCTTAATACATTTTCAAAAGTTAAATCAAAAGGGTGCTTTGCACATCCTAATGATGAAGGGAGTCAAAGCTATTAAAAAAATTAAAAAATTAATTTGAAAGTTTTAAAATTATTAAAAAATTAAATTACGTAAGCTACTTATTCAATTATTAAAAATTAAATTACGTGCATCACACCATTGTTTTCCTTTAGATCAAATAGCCAATCCTTTTCCTCTCGGATTGCAAGATGAAATGGTTCCTCCACCACACATGCAAATGCTATATGCTAAGATGCATCTTTGTGATTTTCCTAATGCATATGACATGGACATGTTCTCAGTGGAGATCGCTATTGGAGAAGGAACAAAATGTTCAGAACAAGGATGATCTATCTTCCCAAAAAGGAGCTTTGTAAGTTTTGACATCAAATGTTAGAATATCCTACGACGATAGCCCATCCTCTCCCAACTACCCCCCCCAACTGAAAGAAACATAAACATTAAATAAAATTTTGGACATTAAATCTTCGAGGATGATGAATCTTCTGTAAGGGTATTGCTAAGTTTTGGATATCAAATCTTCTAAAGTTCTAATATTATGTCCTCCAACCTCACCTCCCAAAATTTAGAAAACAAAGAGACCACGTTTTTTTTACACCGTTTTCTTTAAAATTGAATCGATAATTCTTTTGCTAGTTGGAAGCCCACAGACGAGATTTGAATTGTGGCTTAAAATTAATTGGTGACTCATTTGGCCTTAACTTTAGTCGGTATTTTTATTTATGGGAAATGCTAAATGTTTAATGTTGGTAAATGTGTAAAAGTGTATTGAAATATATGGAAAGTGTATAAAAATATACAAGTGTATGAAGACATGTAAAATGCGATTTAGTACATATTACAACTAAATGACTTTTTTGTTAGTATATATTTCATATATAAAATATATACACGCACATAAGCACTCCCAATCTTAGAAATGTTTATATGCCCTTGCTTCATGCACAACTAAGGTTAATACTTAATTTACCACTATTTATAGCTCATAGTACCACTTTGACACGATTATCACTATTGATGTTTGTACTTTGATGATTATCACTGCTTTCAAATTCCGAGGCACGGTGGGTGGCCGAGGTTTAGAATCTTGTGGTCTAATGCATTAGGCCACCCCCAAACTCAAACTATTTGTACCTTTTTGACATTAAGCTCTTTTTTTTTCTCTAGGAGACATTTTTGGTTTACCAATTTTAGAAGATCGAAAAATGTGAATGCCTTTCGCTATAATATATGAGCTTGGATCAATCCTAACTTATGATCATTGCGTGAAATAGTACCATAAATTTATGACTCTTTTTTGATGTACTATGACGGGCCTAATTTTTTTTTGACAATTTTTAGCTTGGGAAGTTTGAGTAACTTGTTGAGTCAAATGACATCTTGATGATCTACCCTATTGTGCTATATTGATTCATTCTTGCTTCTTGTTTTAGTGTTTTTCAATTAGACTATATTTTGGGATATGAATCGAAAATACATGAGATGGTTGCAAGTGTACATTATTTTGTAAGGGATTGGGATCCCTCTCCATTACATGATGTCATTTATGTGTTATTATTATAATTAAGTTTGGATAGTTAGGGGGTTATTTGATGTTGGTAAGCTTTTAAGTATAGATAAGTTTAGAAGGGATTCCTTCATGTATTTGATACTTGATGTCAATTTTGGAAAGTATTATATACTATGTATACTTCAGGTCACATAAGAAAACTTGTTACTTAATAACTCTAAATCGGTTGACACACTAAAATATGACTTGTAGGAGAAAACTTCTTCTTTACAAACTCTTTTTGTGTTTATTCGATTATTGTTATAGATTATAGCTCAATGTGTACAATCATTGCCTATTTTAATGGTATTATCATCATTGTAGGATGTAATTAAAGTTTCTTAGGAGAGAATACCAAGAGTCCAATTGGTGGAGGGACTTCTTATTAGTGTCGATCCGTTGTGTGAAATTGATGGAGTTTCAATTGGCCTGAATTTTGCAAAGTTTTTTTTTTTAGCGAAAAAAGCGACAACATTTTTGGAAACAACATCGGAGAAGTTGTGAAAAGATACATTGTGTGCGCTCGATTCATGTATATGTTACAATTTTATTTATTTATTTATTGAAATAAATATCAAATGTTTTACATTTGAAATTAATTATATTGTAAATGATTTGTTTTTTTGGTTTTTTTTGTGTAACCCTTTTGAGTACGTGATGATATCTTATATCGATATTAGAGTTTACAATCTTATTTATTTATTTATTTTTGAAAAAAAAATATCAAATGGTTTACATTTACGTAAGCTTGAAAATAATTATGTTGTAAATGATATTTTTTTCTTTTTGTTTCTTTTATGCAAACCTTTTGAGTACGTGATATCTTCGCATGTCGATATGGGAGCTTACTATTGATATCAAAACAAGCTATATTATATCTGTTTTTATTTTTTTATTTCTATTGTCGATACTAAAAATTTGAGTTCTTGAATTTCAATAATTATTAGTATTGTTAGGTTATTTTATATATTTTTGTAAATAATATTTGATTGATAATTGTTACAAGGTACATATATTATTCTTGGTATATGATTTTTTGAATGTGAATTTGGATGTGGATGTGGATGTATTTTTAAAAATATTAATAATTTGTATAGGAAATATTTAATAAAATATCATTTTCTAAAAAATAATTTTATTGTGACAATAATAAACCGTCGCTAATGTAATTCTCATTTCCTTATACTTTATTGGATATACATATTAGTTCAATCTTTAAATAAATCTAACTTAATACTAATAATACGTCACTAAAAATGTCATTTTAAGAATGCGACGGTTTTGTACCGTCATAAATACTTTTGTCCATTTTTAGTAGTGTTCTATTAGTAGTTTGCCATTCACATGAAGAATTTTTAAGTTCAATGCACATCAATCAAATTTGTGCTAGAATGGAAATTCAATCCTTCAATTTGAAGCCATCCCCATTTCATCTAGGAGCAGTATCAATGCCAAAGCTGAAATACGATTGTTCAACTTAAGAATAAAGAGAGATTATTATAACCTAAATGGTTGTTAATTTTAAAATTACTCTCATACGTAGAACAGTGCTTGTTTAAATTTCAAGACAAGGGCTCAGCCAGACCCCTAATTTGACACACTAGTTTTGAAATATTTCATTATTATGCTCTTTCTAGTATGATTTCCCGATTCAAATTTCATTTCACTGGATAAATTTCATTCTTGCAATGAATAATGCAATGCTAAAAAAATAATGACTGAATTTTCAGAACTTATCTTAATTTGAATATTGGCTGGATTAGCACCCAGGTCCCAGGCCAAACTTTTCACAATTTCACATAGATTTTGAGTTTTATTGCCATCTTGAAGGTAAAATAGTCTTACTTTGATAACTTCACTTTCTTTAAAATAAAAAATAAAAAAATCATTATTGCCTTTTCTTTTTCCATCAACTGACGCATCTATTCACAAAAAAAGTTGTTAGCAAGTTGGATTTGTATTCCCTATGTGCCCTTTTCATGGGATCAGTCAGTGATTGATAATGATTTTGATTTGTGCACAAGCAAATGTTTGAAATGTTAAAGACTTATAAGTTATAACTGATCATCTGCAATATATTTGCAGATCCTTGATGGAGAATAAACTGAGAAGTGGAACCACCCTAATTGTAGATCGCTATTCATTTTCTGGGGTAGCTTTTTCATCTGCCAAAGGACTTAATATTGAATGGTGTAAGGTGAAGACATGCTTCAAACTATTTTGAAGTGGGAATTTTTTTTTATTTTTTATTTTTTATTTTTTTTGGGCACCATTTCTTCTCTTTTGGTAGTGAAAAATGACTTGTTGCACAGGCACCAGAGATGGGGTTGCTCGCTCCAGATTTGGTATTATATCTTGACATACCACCAGAGGTAATTTGTTCTATTATCAAGTTTGTTGTTGAAGTTAAGGTACGATAACATCAAAGATCACAACCATGTATTGAACCTTGCAGATTGAGTAGTTTTCCACTCTCTTTCTCAACAAGTCCTGCTTGTCTGATGGCTAATTTAGTCCTTGATGATAAATTTAACTTCTTTGTCATTGGTTGATGTTGTGTAAGGCACTTTAATTGGCTTCATATTTAGAGGACTCTTGGTCCAGAATGTGATGATCCTTGGTCAATTATCACTCCTTCCTCATTCCATATGGTAAAATATAAAATTACTGTTGATTGAGCTGTTTGAGGTCATCTATTTAAGACTGATTTTTGTGGTATCATATTATATAAATGAAGAGAGTCTATTTATTAGTTTCCTTTGTGTGTGCGCATGTGTCCACCAAGTAAAACAGCAGCCAGGGTAACTGAAAAGTCCTTTTGAAATTGCCAGAAAGCGGCTGAAAGAGGAGGCTATGGAGGTGAGAGATACGGGCAGCTTGAGTTTCAAAGAAAAGTTGCCCTCTCATATCAGATACTCCATGATGCCTCATGGAAGGTAACATATTTTTAATAGCTCTTTTATTGTTTTGTTTTCCAGTGCCAATGGAAATGGTCTGGTGGTGTTACTCTGGCCAGGCTATGTACTCACTGCTTGTGATGTCATACTTTGGGTCTCACCTCAGAGTTTATCACAACCTTTTAGCTTTAACATCAAGTCTTGCAGTTTATTTTCAAAATGCTTTTTGGTTTTCATATGGAATGATAGTGAGATGGGCTATGAAGCACGGATACTTTAAAAAGAGTGACGTATTCGTATCGGATACTTATCGGATACCGATACTCCTTGGATATTCGCGGATACGTATCGGATACTTCTTAAAAGTATCGGATACTTCTTAATTAATTTTTTATTAATTTTGAAGTATCGGATACTTAATTTTGAAGTATCGGATACTTAAAGTTACATATTACTTCTAATATTTTGTTTAGTTCTTTGATAAGAGGAATATAATGAGAGTTAAAATAATAGAATTTGTCAAATTGATGTATCCTTGTTGTCTCTCTCACTTCTCTCTTGCTTTCTCACTCTCTCACGTTTCTTTTCTCTGCTCTCATTCTTTTTTTGGTGTTGGCATGTAAGGATGATGTTTAATTTGCATTTGCTTTTGCTTTTAGTTTTGGATGTTTTATGAATGTTTGAGCACTTTTAGGTTAATAGGAATCCCTCTCTTTATTTATTAATTTACTTTAAGTTTTATTTACATTATTAAAATTATTATTATTTTTTTTTTTTACGATTGTATCCCCGCTGTACCCGTATCATACTTTTTCAAATTTTGACATATTGCCATATCCACATCCCCATATCACCATATCCGTATCCGTGCTTCCTAGGCTATCATTGATCACTTAAAAAAGTATATTTGCTAAAATTTTTATTTAAGAATAGTTTTTTGGTTTTAGCTAAGGTCTTGTGATATCCACTGATGAAGGGGAACAAGTTGAAGCTATTGACCTTGAAGAGTCTTAGTTTTATAAGAATCTTTCTTCTTTATCAAGTTGTCTTTTGCTTTAGGTTTTATTTTTATGCATACTGCATTACTAAAAATTGTTAAAATAATATTTTTTACGAACGTATTCCCGCCATACCCGTATCTTAATTTTTCAAATTTTGTCATATTGCCGTATCCGTATTGTATCGTATCCATATCTCGTATCTGTATCCGTGCTTCCTTGGAGATGGAGGAAAACAAAAAATTGAAGGCATTAAGGTCATATTTGATTTACAAGACTAATAGTGAAGTATTAATAATCCTATTAAATTAGTGTGGTATTCATTATTCAATTGGATTAATATCCATTGGATTAATAATCTCATCCCTACTCCATTACTAATAATCCTATAAATTTGTTGGATTAATTATCCATTAGATTAATAATCCTAAACCAAAATATTAAAACAAATATAGGATAATTGGGCCCACGGATTAATAATCCCAATTCTATGCTCTAATCCACCCAATCAAACATACCCTAAGGTCATGTTTGATTCACAAGATTAATAGTGAAGTATTAATAATCCTATTAAATTAGTGTGGTATTCACTATCCAATTGGATTAATATCCATTGGATTAATAATCCCACCCCTACCCCATTACTAATAATCCTACAAATTTGTTAGATTAATTATCCATTGGATTAATAATCCTAAACTAAAATGTTAAAACAAACATAGGATAATTGGGCCCACGGATTAATAATCCTAATCCCATGCTCTAATCCATCCAATCAAACATGCCCTAAATGTTTACACCGACTAAACTTGAACAGTGATCCATTTATCTTTATATCATTTTTTAAGCATTACAAAAAAAAAAAAAAAAATTGTCTTTTTGTTTTTAAAGTCAAGATTGGTGAACGTGTCTCGTTTTTTAAGGCTCCTTTTTTTGTGGATGTCTTGCAGACCATAGATGCCTGCCTCCCCATTGAATATGTTGAGAAACAGTTGCAGGAGGCCGTACTGGATTGTGTGACAACATGCCAAAAGGGGAAACCCCTGTCACAGCTCTGGTCAAGTTGAGATTGATTCCCCAGAAAGGAATGGGATAACTTAAATGTTGGCAACTAGGATTATAAATAATAGTCCAGTCTGGTTTGTTATGAAGACAAATGCTTTTGATCCTCTCTATAATGTTTTTATAACCATATTTAGCTTTCTTGACAACTTATAGATTGGTATATTTTTTCAGCTTATTTTTGTTTTTTATTCAATTTTGAGTCCTCTTTTTTTTTTAATTAATTTATTTATTTTATAGATCCACTTAGATTAGATGATTTTAAATTTTTAACAAAATCAACTAAAAATGAAAATAAACCAAATTTTGAAGGAAAAAACAAAACAAAACTTTAACAAGTTGACTTATTTTATTTTCATTGGACTTCTTTAAAAAAAATTATAATTTTTTTAGACCGAGCTAAAAGTAAAAAAAACTGATACTTAAAAACAAAATACAAATTAACCTATAAATCATAGCCAAAAAAAAATTCCAAAATTTTTGAAGGTGGAACAATATTTAAGCAGGTTCCAGGAGCGATGATTTTTTTTAATAATTTTTATTTATTTATTTATTTTAATAAAAAAAACTCTGTTTGGTAAATTTTTTTTAAAAAAAAATCTCTTTTGTTAGTGAAAAAGTTGACCTTTAAAATGAAAGAGAGATGTCGATGAAAAAATCTCTTTTGTTAGTGAAAAAATCTCTTTTAAATAAAAACTAAGGTATCTCTCTTGTCCGTAGACCTTGAAACTAAAATCAATATCCATTTATAAGCAAATAGATTTTTTTTTATTTAGTCAAACTGTTTTTTATTTTTTATTTTTTTAAGAGATGGCCAGCATTACTGTTCAATAAGACTACACCAAGCTCTCCCAACTCTTGTTCCCCATACATAGACACACCCACAAGAAACAAAAAGTTCTAACTCAATCTTATTTCTGCAACTACTATGAAAGTTTTGCTTTCCTAATTTCTTATTTCCAATCAAACAATATTCCAAACAGTCAAAAAAAAAAAAAAATGGGGGAAAAAATGAGCTTTCACCAATTACAAAATTACACCAAACTGTCCCCAAGAGAGAATGTGGTATCGTTTCAAACAAGGCCAAGAGGACTTCACTTGCACACACACAGCAACTCAACTCATGGGCATTGTTCAAAGCTCCACTCTTATTTTCACCACCACCAACCACAACAATGATCAATCTGAAAATGACAGGATCAACCAAATACATACTGGAAACTATCCAGGAAAATTTTGCATTCAATAACAATTCTAAACTAGTTCAAAATTCCAAAAGAACAACACGTTTATACGAGTCACTTATTTCTCCCTGAATTGAAAACTTAACTCTTTGGGTCACCCACATTACCAATGGACAAGTTGAACAAATTCTTCACAGCAGAAAAACATAATTGGCTTTATAAAATAATTATAATTATTGCCAATTCGAGTCCTCCCACAGGAGGATATCTAGTTGACGACATCGAGCACCAACTTACGAGACTTGAGAACAGACCACCTCATGCGCCTGTAATAAGCAGCTTGAAGCAATGCCAATGACAGTACAAATATCCACTTGAATCCCATCTGCATTAAGAGAAGTACACGTGTGAGAAATTAACTACCTCCTAATGTAATGTCGCGTGATAATATTGAAGCCAACATACCAGTTTTCTCTCTTCCATTTCTGGTTCTGCAGCCCATGACAAGAATGTCACAACATCTTTTCCCATCTGCACCAATATTAGAATATGAGCTTAACTGTCTCATATGCTTAACGATAATAAGCACAACAATATAAAAGTACGAGAGAAACCAACCTGCGATTCCGTTGCAGGGGTACCATCTTCATACTCAACAGCACCATCGATAAGCATTTTAGGCATAGCAATGGCTCCCCCAGGAAAGTAAGGATTATAATGCAAACCTTCTCGGATCTACAATACCATTACAACTTGGCTGATTATGGAAAGAAATATTACCCAAATTTACAGAAAAAACAATTTCAAAATATAAGCAACCTTGTGGTGGTTAACCCTATTGTGTATTATCCTAACTTTCACAATTAATTAAAAAAAAAAAAAACAACCACCCAAATATAAGTTAATCAGGAAATAAGTGAAACAGTATGAACACAAACAATTCTTTTCACCAACAATCCTTCAAACACATGGGAGTGTTCTACCAAATAGAACAGATGGGGGGTGTATTATGCCTCTAATGAAAGCTTCTGCTTAAGCATACCTTTGAATCTGCTTATTCACCACGAAAGTCTACTTTTGATGCACCAAATCTAAAAAGTGAAATGCACCAACTACTAATGTCTAACAGAATATCAATGCAGACCCCAAAAAAATAAAAACACTTATAGATGGCAAAAGCTCTGATGCTATCATGATAAAAATCTCTCAGGAACACAACAATGACATCCATCTGTAAGTGACATGAATTAATTTGCATAAATGACAGTATCAGCACTCCACATGATGCAGAAAAGGCTAAACTACCTACCACCCCCCAGACGTCAAACAATGAATAAGAATAATAAGAAGAAGCAGAGGACAATGACAAAGACAGTTCCCTACATGCAAAACTATGACCAGCACAAACCATTACAAATTTATGACCATTCTTTGGGTGCTGCTATTGCCACAGCAGCAGAGGCTGCTAAGCCTTCAAGACAAATGTTCTAAAATCTGGCAATAGTTGCATTCTTCTTTTTCTATTATTTTTATTTCATTATTACTTTCTGGGTATCAATTCATTAACCAAAGTGATTATCATTATAGAGCATCTACATGATGGCAAACCTTAGTTGCACGAAGCGGGAGCTGGAGTAGGGGTGGGAGCGGGGGCGGGGAATCGTAAGCCGATAGAAGTTTCTTAGGTTGAGAGCGTCTCGGGGAGCGGTAATATATATATATATATTTTAATGCACATTAGAAGTTTTTTTATAAATATTTTTATTTTAATATACATTAATTATTTTATTTATTTATTATATTTTTTAAATAATGTATTATTGTTAATTTATTTTTTTATTTTTAATTGATATATATTATAAATAAAAAATTATAATAAATAAGGAATAATAAATTATGTTAAAATAAATAAAAAGAAAAATTAGATATTTTATTTTATAATTTTTTTTATTATATATGGTTTAACTAGATTTCTTTTAAATAATTGGATGATTTATTTTATTTATTATATCTTAAAAAGTTAAGAAATAATAATTAAATATTTTTTTACTACATATATAATATAGGATAAATTATATTTATTATATATATTATATATGATATGATCCAGACGGAGAGAGAGAGAGAGAGAGAGAGAGAAGCACAGAGAGAGTGATGAAGATGAAGACGATCGAGAGAGTGACGAAGATGATCGAAGCCCTTTCTCCTCTCATGTCGACGTCGAAGGTTAGGGTTTCTCTCTCTCTCTCTCTCTCTCTCTCTCTCTCTGCCCTTTACAATCCCATCTTGGATTAAATCGTGTTTTTCTCTCCACAGAAACGCGATTCTTACACGTTTCTTTTTAGGAATCGCGGAATCGCGATTCTTACTGAGAATCACCACCTAGTTGCACGATTCCTGCAACTAGGTGGCAAACTATAAAATTCTCCAAATGTGAACATACAAAACCATCATTGATCATACTACAAGTTCAAGAAGAAAGTTGCAGAAGAGACTACAAATCAGAACTTACTGAAACACCAGCAGGAGGATCATGGTAACCAGTTAGAAGGGAAAATACATAGTTCTGACCATTGTGACGAGCCTGAAACTCCAAATAGTAAGAAACTGTAGAGATAGATAAATAATTAAAAAAAAACCTTGAAATGAAATTAAAAACAGAATAAAGGAATTACTTTGGTGATAAGACTTAAATCTGGAGGATAGGCCCCTCCGTTAGCAAACCTGGCAGCTTGTTCATTTGGATATGGCTGTGGAAAACGATCACTCAGTTTACCAGGCCGAGTAAACATTTCACCCTCATCATTAGGCCCATCAACGACCTCAATCTCAGCTGCCATAGCCTTTGTTTCCTCCTCTGTATATGCCACACCCACCAAGTCACGATATGAAATCAGGGACATTGAATGACAAGAAGCACAGACTTGCTGGTAAACTTGGTGACCACGACGGATCCTGTTTGTGTAAAATTGAACATATTAAGATTAGTAGAAGCATGAAACAGTAAAACAACTGCAAACAAGTGAGTCAAGAAGCATTATGCAGTTCCAAAGGAAATGAATCTATTTAGAAGATATCATGTGTGAAACAATTCTTCAGCACCATGCTGCCAGCGGAATAGGAAGAAATATGTTTTGTAGTTAAAAAAGCTAAGAGAGGCGAATGGGATGAAAATATTTCATATTGATTTATCAAGAGAAGTGGTGATCTATGATTAAAATGGCTAGCTCTCAGATGCACAACTGAGAAGTGAAACAAGAAATTATCAAACTGGAAAATTGAGGCTTAAGTAGTTTCAATTCAAGGGTTGACCATAAATCAACCAAACTGCAACAAGTTGCAACAATAGGTGGAATGATTTAAAAAACAGTCCACAGATGACCTACTTGGTCAGGCTAAAGATGTATGCAACTGCAATAGAAAGCATCTGAAAAGCATGTCATAGGCTCAACAAATACTCACGAAGCATGGTCATATGAACTGAGAATGCCTTCGTGAGGCCAAGGATAGTTTGGACAAGGTAGACCATGTTCAGCCTCATCAGCAGCTGCTATTGTTGTGAAGCTCAAAAGCCCCGATACACCTGCTCCAAGAAGTGCAAATGCTCTCAGGGACTTCATTCCAGCAGATCCAGCTCCCTCTTGATCTTTCTTTGAAACAAGGGATGACAAAATTGGAGGGGCCTGACAGATGAACACCACCAATCAAAGTTCAAATTTCAAGTATGAAGTGAAAAAAAATAAAATACAAATAAACAAATAAAATTAAATAACCTAGTCCCGGACTCCCAGCCCAGATATAACAACTCACTTTTATCCAACACCACCCTTGCCCAACCAAGAATAACACTGATTCAACACCAAAACTTTTCAAAGTCAGTTGCAACATGCATAGCCATTGGTTCAAAAAAATTTCCTGTCTTTAAGTTTTGCATATATGCAATGGCAAACACATCAAAACAATACTAAATTCTTGGAAAAGAACTGGAGAAGACCACAGAGAAAAACAATTATGAGAGTAAGATTCTAATTTCATATCATGTTCCACATAAATTAAGTTTATAAGACCAAAAATAAAATCATACAACTGATAAATAGGGAATCCTTGTGCAAATATTAATATATTATGAGTTAATTACTTAAAAACCTCACAGCTTTAAAACAAGGAACTTCCCTATCGCTGTGTTTGGTTGGGGGACTTTGGAAGGGATTTGGAAAAGGAAAGGGAAAAAGGTAAGGTGAATTGTGAATAAAATATACTTACATTTCATACACACATTTTTCCTTTCCCTTTCCAAATCCCTCCTCAAATCCCCCAACTAAACACATAATAAAGGTGGAACTTCCTGAATTGTGCCAATAATTTATTAGAAACTAAAAATAGAAGTATTTCCAAGCAGCTCATATTATGTCTCTCTATGACGAATTTTCAAGGACTTTCTGAAAGTTTAGAAAAAACAAAATAAACTTGAAGTGCATCTTATAGTTTAAAATATTCTATCTTCAGTTCAATTTGAACTTCATAATGACGAAATCCTTAACGAACATCTCTGTTTAACCACCTAAAAAGGGATATCTTCACTCACAACATTGATCAAGACAAGGCATCAAAAAGAATGACTCTGAAGTAACTTCCAGACTATGATCTCATTGAGTTGGAACCTCATCTTATTTCTAGCTTGAAACAAGGAAAAAACAGAGAAAATAAGAGGCATGAAACAATACGAGCTAACCATTCACACATGGCCGGTCATCATTATAGTAAAGAACCAAATGATATATGGTATGCATGTAGTTCACTTCTGAAAGCTATTGTGCAACATTTTTATAAGGCTGTGCTTGTTTTGGTGTGAGACATCTCCCAGAAACCATTTTTAGTCTTATGTACTTTCTAGATGGCTAGTCCCCAAAAAAGAAAAAGAAAAAGAAAGAAAACAATGAAGGGTAAACATTAAAGATTCATGTTCATGAACTTGTTAGATGATACTCATTGCAATTGGACAGCCTAACAAATGCTTCAATCTCTTCCTAAGTGATTTGACCAAACACACAAAAAATAAAAAGGTTTTCACAGATAACATTCCATTTGGTACCTTGAAAACACTACACCCAAGACTGAACTCCTTAACTAAAACTTCACACATTTTGTCTCCAGTATTTGTTTCAGGAAAAGAAAAAAAAAAAAAAAAAAAGAGGAAACAACATATTTTGTGGGAATGAGGAAGAATGATCCCACAAGATATGTTGTTAGGTTGCTGTTTCACTGAACATGGATTACAAAAGTCTGAGGGCTAATAATAAACACCAGCCCTCCGTACCAAGGGGTACCCAATTGGTCTCTCATTCTTGATTTCAGGGGCTCAAGTGCCATGGTTTTCTAGCCTAAAAAAGAAAACACATAGATACACACCACAACCAAAAACACAGTAAATTGATGAAAACCAGTCTTCTTTGCAACAGAAAATGATGGCCCACCAAAAACAAATACTAAGAAACATTTGAACCTCATATAGTACACACTTAATAGGAAAATGCAATGAAGTTCAAAAGCTACAAGATTGCACTAGTGAAATACACATATGAAACACTGCAAATGAGGAATGAGATTCTTACACTGGACTGAGATTGAAGTCTCCCCCTCAGTAACTGGTGGATAGCTCTACCAGCCATGTTAGTCAATCTGTTGATTTGTTCACCAAAAGAAACACAATTTTAATGAAAATAAACAAAAACTACGGATCTGGAAGAGCTCAACATTGACTTTATCAGAAGATTGGAGGCATCACTGAGAAGCATGGGAGCCGAATCCATACACCAAAAAAGGGCAAAGTAGTGACCAGATAATAAATTTTACCCCCAACCGATCAAACAAGACATTGCAAAAAAGGCTTGGTTTAGCGAAGTTTCATTGTATTTAATGGTATGTGGAAAATTTTATGCATATCACAAAGCAAAATCTCTACTTTTCAGCGGCAACTATCTCTTATAAACCACATATACAAAGCTAACCTGCCAAAATTTGACAGCTCTGAAAGTCAGGTGCTAAGAAAAATTTGCAAACAATGAGAAGTTGAGTCTTACAGTGTGTTTGGAATTGGGGGATTTGACAGAATTTGATGGCATTAGCATTTCAAAATGGAATTCGATATGTTTGGAATGAACGGAATCTAAAATGGGGAAAAGGGAAAGCAAAATAAAGGAGTCTTGAAATCCAATGAAATGGCTGAATTTAAAGAGAATTAGAATTATAAAATCTTATCTAATCCCATATACCCATAATACACTCTCTTCTAATAAGTTCCCTACTAGCTAATAAGGGCATGATCTTCAACAAAAAAAAAAATCCTTTCCAATTCCTCGTCAAACCAAACAAAAGAATGGAATAGTTTCCTTCTAATTCCAATTAGTTCTAAACACAAACACACACACACAAAAAAAAAAAAAAAAGGAATTCCTTAGAAACGTTTTCTTTTCCTTTCCCATTTTGAAATCTACAATTCTAAAAAGATTTGGTCCCAAACACAACGTTAAGAGCCTAGAGGTAGAAAAAGAAGAAAGTTGGGAGGAAAGGCTAACGAAATCATATATATGGTCTTGACCATCACCACAAAAATAAAATAAAATCACATATAGAGCCTTCGTCATCTAAGAGGTGGTGTAATTACACATTCCAAAATAAGAATGTAATCACACAGTGAATAGTAGCTATTAGCTTCAAAGGACCTCTCGTGAGTTCCCATCTTCGTACACATCACCGGCACAGAATTTTTCCTTAGCTGAGCTGAATATAGAGTACACACAACTAGGCCTCATAGTATCAACTATGTTAAGCCTTTTAAGTTTTAGTTATTGCTTGCATCCAAATTTATGTCCCAAGTTTACTGGTTTCCCAAGCTTGAGTCTACACTGGGTCACCTATATAAGCTATGAAGCATAGGTACTCCAAAAATGGTGCCGTACAAGTATCGAGTACTTACTAGGTGCGGATACACGTACCGATACGGTGGTACACATACCGGGAACGCCGAATACATGCCGGGTACAGCAAATACATTTGGGTACGGCACCGGTACAGCAAAATGATTTTTTTTTTTTTTTTACATCTGCTAAAATTTATTGCAACTCTTATTATTCTTCTTTCAATTTTGAAAATATCAAGTAATTTATTTCCAACACCCTTTACCCATTAGTCATGGTTTTACTCTCTTTTGCATCCTGTTTTAGACAATCAAAAAAAAAAATAAAGAATTATATAACTTTTTAGACAAGTTTTTTTTTTTTGTTTTGATATTGAAACTTATGATTTGTATGTTAGATGTTTAGCTATAAATATATATATATATATTAAAAAAATTGAAATATCCTAGTCGTACCCGTACCCTATATTTTTAAGAATTTGCTGTATCGACATACCCGTATCGCACCCGCACCCATGTTTCATAGCATATAAGTGATGTACTCGTACATTTTTGGCAAACACTTGAAGTTAAAGAAGATCATCTGAGTCCTTTAGTTCTACATCCCTCATCTCATGGTAAGATACAATAAAAACACATCAGTAAGTGCTACTCTTAATGTCCTGGGAACATAAAATGCCTCAACCTATCTCTCTTTACTTTATCCTCCCTCTTCCTTGATTCATAACTTTTAGCAATCGCACTTGTTCCTCAATCTATCTTTCATTCAATTCTTCACCTTACATTAGCAAGATTGTCTTTTCACCTTACACAATCATGTACAAATTTCCATAATGTAAAAACAATGCTTGAATAGTGCTAAAACCCAAAATGAAAAACTAATATCCCCTCCAACAGAAAACCAAGACAACAAACAAAACAGAATTCAAAACCATAATCCATGTCAAAATCAGACATTTAATATCATGTTATAAAAGATACCACTGTAGAAATTCACATCCATAACACTACAAATTATGAGACTTGATTGGATCCTAAAAACCAATTCTGTACATTAGCTTCAACAATGAATTGCCTTCCGCACCCTAAATTACCTTCAGAACCCACGAAAAAGAAAAGAAAAAAAAATGGCTATCAGACATGTTATTTATCGACAGTATTTAAGGTTGACGTTGACCAGTAAACAAAAATAGTGTGTTTTCTCATCTGAATTTGCGAATACATGTGATGTGAGGAATAAGATACGATACACAACCCTAATGAGATACAATGCAACAGAGCAGATCGTGAAAGCTTTCAGTGTGACCAGAAAATGATGAGAGACAAAACTCACAGGGGCGTCGTTGCTGGAGATAGCTAGATCGACGGCGATTTTAGTCTCGATTCCGATCACAGAGACAGACAGAGAGAGAGAGAGGTCCAATCCAACGAAGCAAGGCTACAGAGAGAGAGAAGAAACGATGTTACTGGAAATAGCCAAGTTCAGTCTATCTTTTGCTTCTTCAGTATTGTTTTGGGCTTTCGAAATTCTGCGTGTGTTGGGCTTCTTCTGGCCCAAACACATGATGGGCTCATCTTGGTTTGGAGCAAAAAATAGATGCTCTCTCTCTCTCTCTCTATTTATTTTTTTATTTTTTTCAAAGAGTTAATTACACTTTTTACCGGGCATATCTATCTATCTATCAATATACTACGTAAGTAAAAGTAAATTTTCGTCAAGAATTTTGTGTAACTCTAAAATTTTATAATATTTTTTATGAATTTATCAAATTTAAAAATAGTATTGGCTAATTCATTAAAATAATAATTTTTAAAATATTAATAATTTCATAATTTATAATTTTCAAAAGAAAAGATAAAAAAATATTTCATATCTTTTCAACTTAATAATTTTTATTTCTTTTTAAAAGAATTAAAACATATTTCTCACTATATTACTATATTAGTCGTACTATATATAATTATTCTCAAATTTTTAAAATTGATGATAAAAATTAAAAAATTTCAAAATATTTTAATTTAATTACACAAATTTATGGTTAGTTTGGAATGTTCTAAAAAAATTATACTTTTTAACTTATTGACTTATATGAATTGGGTTTGGATTGAATTTGATGTGATGTGTTAGAAAAATGATGTGATTTAAATAAGATGATATAACTTAAATAAGATAATAATTTTTTAATTTTTTATATTATTTAGGACATACCAAACCAAGCCTTAATTTCTTTTGTATGGAACCCACCAGAACGTGTTGTCTACTTTTTCTTTTTTTTTCTTTTCAGGTTCATGAACTCTCTCTATGTTCAGAACAGTTGAAATGTAACCATGGAAAACTCAAACAAATCAATTGATCCAAACAGTGGTTTCTGCTCACAAACAAAAATTTTCCATAGCCTCCGACCAACCGTCGTCCTTCCACCACAAACCACCCCTCTTTCCGCCGCTTCATTTGCTCTCTCCCTCCAACTCTCTTGTCCATGGCGCGATCCAACGGCTCTGATCAACTCAAACACCGGCCAACGCATCTCGTACTCCGACTTCATTCAGAAAACCAAAACCCTAGCTGTCTCTCTCCAAACCCTAACCGGCCTCTCCAAAGGCGACACCGCTTTCATTCTCTCTCCTACCTCGATTCTCATTCCAATCATCTACTTTTCTCTCTTATCAATCGGCATCGTGGTCTCTCCCGCCAACCCATCTAGCACAGACTCCGAAATTGCCCGCGAAATCAAGTTATCAAAGCCCGTGATCGCTTTCGCCACGTCAACAACCTGTTCCAAACTCCCAAATCTCCGATTTGGAACGATTCTCATTGACTCGTTAAAGTTCGAGTCAATGATGACGAGTTCAACTCGGGAACTCAGCCGAGTGGAAGTGAGTCAAAGTGACATTGCGGCGATCATGTACTCGTCGGGGACGACCGGAGAGGTTAAGGGAGTGATGCTTACTCACCGGAATCTGATAGCTGCTGTTGCGAGCTATTATGTGCAGCGGGTGGAGGAGAGGGATTCGGCGCCGGTGCTGTTGTATACGATGCCGTTTTTTCATGTGTATGGCTTTTTTTACAGTTTGAAGTCGGTGGCGGTGAGCGAGACGGTGGTAGTGATGGAGCGGTTTGATTTGAAGAAGATGATAAGGGCCGTGGAGGAGTTTAGGGTGACGAATGCTGCCGCGGCTCCGCCGGTGGTGGTGGCGATGGCGAAGGAAGATGTGGCGGAGGGGTATGATTTGAGGTCGTTGGAGGGTGTTGGGTGCGGTGGATCTCCGTTGGCGAAGGAGGTGATTGCTGCGTTTAAGGCCAAGTTTCCATTTGTGCGGTTGTTGCAGGTCAGTTTCGAGTTCGTGCTTGTTTTGGATTTGCTTATTTGGGGTTTTTTTTTTTTTTTTTTCAAGTGAATTTTTTTAAAAAGTTTTAAAATTTCAAACATGCGGATAAACTAAAAATTTCAAAAATAAGCAAAAAAATGTTACTCTTTTTATAAATAAAAAATTTTTAAAAAAAAACTTTTTTTTTTAAATTTTTTAGATTCAACTCCGCAATATTAGAAAAATGAAAAATTTTAACATAATTTTGAAAAAAAATTGCTAAAAACAATAAAATTCAAAGAAAGATGTAGCTTCTTTTAAGTGTTCCCAAACACCCTTGTCAACTTTGGTCATAATTTTTTATTTTTCCTAAATTATTGGGTGTCTAGGTCTACTTAGGTGTATGTCAACTAATTTCGAGATCCTGAATAAATAATTCGACAAACCTCTTGTACTTTCAAGGTTTTGAATAACTATGATCATAGTTTGTTATAGGTTTGAAAGTTAATAATCAAACTACTAGTAAAATTCTATTCATATACATAAATTTTTTACAAAGATATTATAAAAATAAAATTGTTTATATCATTTTCAAAAACAATCTTATCTTTATATATGTTTTTTTTAAGAAAAAATGAGTAAAAAAGTCCATTTTACTCTCATGTCAATAAGTTAGATTTGACAGTTACCAATTAAAAGTAAACTTATATATCATTTTTCTTTAAAATAATTTGATAGGATTTGTAATTGTTCCAAACAATGTGATCCGGCTTCATCCACGCCTGAAAGTGGAGAACTAAGAAGTAATGACAAGAAGTTATGAATAGTGTACTAACTGATTTTGATGCAAAATGCATAGGGTTATGGATTGACTGAATCAACTGGGATAGCGTTCCGAGTAGTGACTCCAGAGGAATGTGAACGTTGGGGCTCAGTGGGGAGGCTTCTAGGAAACTGTCAAGCCAAGATTGTAGACCCCCACACTGGAATTGCTTTGCCTCCATGCAACCAAGGGGAGCTTTGGATCAAAGGACCCATGGTTATGAAAGGTGACGACCCCACATTTGGGCCTAATTTAACCTTTTCCTCCTTGTAATATTCCCTTATCAAATAAAAGCTAAATCAAATATAAATCCTAATCCAAACGCAGCATTACAGTCATTAAATTTTCCTCGAGATTTCTATATAATTCAATTCTTAGCTTTGTTTGGAAGCCATGAGTTGAAATATTAATAAACAAATACTATTGACATTATAATTGTAGGTTATGTTGGTAATAAGGAGGCAACATCCGCAACATTACTGGCAGGTGGGTGGTTGAGAACGGGTGATCTTTGTTATATTGACAATGAAGGGTTTCTTTTTATTGTTGATAGGTTGAAGGAACTAATCAAATACAAGGGTTACCAAGTATATCTCTCTCTTAATTCATTTATTTATTTCAGTTGTTAATTAAAACTGGATACAAGTACATTTTTCAAGTGCTAAATTATTGTGCAGGTTCCTCCAGCTGAACTAGAACAACTGCTTCAATCCCACCCTGAGATAGTAGATGCTGCAGTTGTACCGTAAGCCTCGTATTACTTGTTCGCGTATATCACGCCTTTTTAATTGGAAAATGAATATTTTTTTTACAATTTTATATTTCATATCAATCATCATAAAAAAATAATAAAATCTATCATTTTTCATCGTAAGTATTTATGTCATGTGATATAAAATAGTGACAAAAAATTTGAGTGATATATAACATTTTTCTATTTTAGCAGCTGAGAGGGTGGTCTTTTAAATCCCCTTAGGAAGAGAAAAAAAAAACAAAAACAAAAACAATTTGCACTGAGCTTAATAGGAAACAAAATGATTGATCTTTGAAATTTGCACTGAGCTTCAAAATGGGTCTCCACTTTTGATAGTTTAGTCAAGACAATCTCAAGTGTTTTGACATGAGTATTGAGTCTCTACACTTATCATTACCTGTTTGAAATAAGAATATAAAGCCATTGCAGAATTCAATACAATACAAAGGACTTGTTTGTTGCTGTTTTTGCATAGTTTCTAACTTTTGGAAGTTGAATCATAAAATTCTACACAGATACCCTGATGAAGAAGTTGGTGAAGTACCCATGGCTTTTGTGGTAAGGCATCCCCAAAGCAACCTCAATGAAGCACAGGTCATGGATTTTGTTGCTAAGCAGGTGCCTCTCTCTCTCTCTTCCATATTTGTTCTATGAGCAATGTTATATATACAAACAAAAAAATATATATTAAAAAAAAACTTGTACAAAATGATATGATGCCACAGTGAGCCTACCACTTTAAACTTATTAATTACAAAAATACTAGAGTCATATCATTCTAGTGATAAATTCTAATAAAAAAAAAAATTTCTTTTTCCACTTTTTAACATCAGCAATAAGTGATTATCGAATACGTTAAAATTAAGAGAATCAAACTTTTCATGAAATTGAAACTTATAACTTCCGTTTCATGAAGCACACTTATCACGATTCAATTAACAACCTGACAAACCCCTTATGCATGATTTTATCAGCTACTGATTCACAAAGCCAAAGATTGATCTTAAAATGTATGCATATTTGGTTCAACCTTTGACTAATCTGATTGATAAATTGTCAAAGTGGCATACATTAGGTTTGATACCCTTTTCTTCATAATAATTGCAGGTTGCACCCTACAAGAAAATTAGGCGTGTAGCATTTGTCAATTCAATACCCAAAAGCCCAGTTGGAAAAATACTGAGAGAAGAGCTGAGAAAAATTGCTGTCCCGCGGACTTTTTCTAAGCTGTGATCTTCAACTTTTGTTTGTGTTTGTATTTTTTTTTTTAAAAACATTTTAAATCTAAAATGTACACAAAATATTTAGATCATTGACTCGATAAATAATACTTGGTGCATGCAAGTACATCATGTTATGCATGTTTGTAGCCAATCTCTTTTGAGAAAAGTTAGGGATCTTGAAAATTTTATCATGAAAAATTTATGATTCTTAGATTACCTTGATTAGTGTGCGGTGCTTTATTCTAAGTGTAATCTAAAAGTCACAAAGCTTTCATGATTATTTTCATGAAAGATTTTTCATGTTACCTAGCATTGTTGATCTCTTTTTGATTGATATATAAACAAAATGGCAAATTACAAAAATGGTCCTTATAGCTTATCCGTTGTTTCATTTTGGTCTCTGTACTTTTAAATGTATCAATTTTGCCCATTCAATTTGGTTTTTGGCTCGAAATGGTCCAATAATTAACAATCGTTAGATTTTTGGACGGAATTTCATACGTGCAAGGCATGCAGGGTACTTGCACAGCCTCTATGTTTCATTATGTTTATCAATGAACAATTTTGACTTTCTTGACTATTTTTGCAACAATTCAATTTGTTCTCTAATATCATCACTCAAATTTAACTCATTTAACAGATGTTTTATTTAATTTCATTATTTAATTATTATTATTATTATTTTATTGATATTTTATTTATTTAATTTTTAAAAATAAATTTATTTAATTGTGTAAAAAATAAAATAAAATAAATTTTTATTTAATTTAGCTAAAAATAATTAAAATATTAAAAATATGTTTAAAATTGTTATTACTTAGTAAATAATTAAAAAATAGTAAAATAGTCTTTTGCACATTTATCCTTATCCAGTCTGTCCGACCAAACATTAGATTTACTAAAAATAGTCCTTTCCAGACATCTAACTCCATGAGAAAACAAACACGGGATACACTGTAACATCTCAGATTTTTAATTATGCTATAGAACTTATACTAATATTATTTAATCTCAGTTAAGAAAATATATGATTTAGTATTATGCGTAATTTTGTAAAATAATATAATTATTAAAAATTTAGGGGTCAAAATATAAATAATAATAATATAGATAATATTAATAATAATTTATTTTCTGTTAATATATAATAAAATGTAATTTAATTAGAAATTAAATTAGTTATATAATTATATTAAAATATTGGGTCAAAAGATAATTATCTTAAATATCTATTTATGATAAGATTGAATCTATATAATAATTATCAAATCTAAAAAAACGAATACGGAGCAGTCACGTGTTGGTGAGAGAGTGAGTTCTCCTCTCTATTTAAGAGAGGCGTGTCACCTGGGCAACAAAGGAAATGAAAGAAGAAAAAAATGAGAGAAAGAAATGAAAGAAGAAACAGAAAGAGAGAAAGAAAAGAAAAGAGAAAGAAAAGAAGAGAGGAAGAAGGAAAAAGTAATAGAAGATGAAAGGGTTTTTTATAATGAAAATAAAGAGTAAGGTATTAAAGTTAAGGTAAATTATATTATATTTTGAGTCACCAAAATATATTTTACTTATGTTTGGACTTATCAAAATCTGTTTTACACAAGTTATGTTTTATTTATATATTAATAAAAGTTATATTTTATAAAGGTTTCAGCTACGTGGTTTTATTTCTGAACCCTATTTGCTTAAAAGGAAACCCATGGATATATCTGTTTATATTTTAAAGAATATTTGGCTTGACCTTATATACAATTATGTTTTGTAAGTACCACCACGGGAGTCCCACGCCTTGGGGCGGGGACTTAAATAACCATTGGCCTCTGTTTGACCACTTTGTGGTCCTCTGTTTGTCATGGATCTATTGACCTCTGATTTGTGCGGAACTAAGTGCTACACTATTGTGGGAGCCACCTCTAGAATCTGTACGAGCCACCTCTTGAATCCGTACCTCTGTTCTGATTGTCACTTCAGAACCTCTCGCTCGTTACATCGTCTTACCGTGGTTGTGGTTACATAACTTTTGTATTTCAGTTCTGCTACTTAAATGATTTGGTTACCAATAAGAGATTATTTGTTCTGACGAAACATAATCTCAGTTTTATTACTTAAAGGATTATTTGTCAAATGATTTCTGCTACCCAAATGATCTGTTTATATAAATGTTTTGGCCTAACTAACGATCCATGATTATTTCGTGTCCCTTATACTCTTGGTATAATATTTCTCATTCTGCCATGTGCTTATAGTTTTTTACCAATTTTCAGGAAATAGCTTTTGGAAAGTCTTAGATGCGGGGCTGCGGAATAGACACACACAGTATTTTTCTGATATTTTTATATGTAAATATCGACCTTTTTGGTCAATAAATTTTGTAATAAAAATAGAAGCTCCGATGATTATTTTGGTGCCCTTATTTAAGTATTTCTTCCGCTTGCGTTTATTAATTTGTTTTTGAATTGGCCGTAGGTAACTTTAGTTACTGGTTATCACGATGCTTAACCCTTGGGTACGGGGAGCCGGTCGTGACAAATGGTATCAGAGCAATGGTTTATAAAAATAAAAATAAAAAATCATCATTGGAGCATAGGACACATACACATTTAAGAAGTGGGATAGCAGGTAATTAGTACCAAATTATTATATTATATTCATCGATTTAATTATATTATAATTTTATATGATTATATATTTAGAATAAATTTTTTTTAGTGTGCCTAATTTTTGAAAGATATTAGATATAATTTATATTTGTTATAGTAAAAGAAGGATGAGAAAAGAAGGACAAGAAACAGAAGGATGTCGAGCTCAAACACCCACCAAAATTATAATATAATTAAATATATATAATTTTCAGTTCAGTATTCAAAAAAAAATTTATTTTGATGTTTTTAAGAGTTGGTTCCAATCATAAAGATACTAATTTTGAAACTATTTCCCATCAATTAAAAGTTCATCTCAAATTTTTTCAACTCTTGCATATGATTCTGTCATTGTGTTCTCATTTTATTTATTATTATCGTAAATAAAACGAGTGAAATTTTTTTAAAGTTACCCATGATTTTTTATTTTGGCCAAAATTAATTTTTGACAACTAGACAGTGAGTTATTTTTAGTAAAGTTTTTTTTTAATTACTATTTTTTATCAGATTAATCATCTAATATATATATTTATCAGAGTGCGCAGCGGATAGCTTGCACCTGTGACAAATTTCGAGTACGAAATTTTAAAAGGGGGGAAGATTGTAACATCCCAGATTTTTAATTATGCTATAGAATTTATATTAATATTATTTAATCTCAGTTAAGAAAATATATGATTTAGTATTATGCGTAATTTTGTAAAATAATATAATGATTAAAAGTTTAGGGGTCAAAATATAAATAATAATAATATAGATAATATTAATAATGATTTATTTTCTGTTAATATATAATAAAATGTAATTTAATTAGAAATTAAATTAGTTATGTAATTATATTAAAATATTGGATCAAAAAGTAATTATCTTAAATATCTATTTAGGATAAGATTGAATTTATATAATAATTATCAAATCTGAAGAGACGAGTACGGGACAGCCACGTGTTGGTGAGAGAATGTGTTCTCCTCTCCATTTAAGAGAGGCGTGTCACCTGGGCAACAAAGGAAATGAAAGAAGAAAAAAATGAGAGAAAGAAATGAAAGAAGAAACAGAAAAAGAGAAAGAAAATAGAGAAGAAAAGAAAAGAAAGAAAAGAAAAGAGAAAGAAAAGAAGAGAGGAAGAAGGAAAAAGTAATAGAAGATGAAAGGGTTTTTGATAATGAAAATAAATAGTAAGGTATTAAAGTTAAGGTGAGTTATATTATAATTTGAGTCACCAAAATATATTTTACTTATGTTTGGACTTATCAAAATCTGTTTTACACAAGTTATGTTTTATTTATATATTAATAAAAGTTATGTTTTATAAAGGTTTCAGTTACGTGATTTTATTTCTGAACCCTATTTGCTTAAAAGGAAACCCATTGATATATTTGTTTATATTTTAAAGAATATTTGGCTATGACCTTATATACAATTATGTGTTTGTAAGTACCACAACGGGAGTCCCACGCCTTAGGGGACATAAATAACCATTGGCCTCTGTATGACCACTTTGTGGTTCTCTGTTTGTCATAGATCCATTGACCTCTGATTTGTGCGGAACAAAGTGCTGTGCGGAACTAAGTGCTACACTATTGTGGGAGCCACCTCTAGAATCCGTACGAGCCACCTCTTGAATCCGTACCTCTGTTCTGATTGTCACTTCTGTAACCTCTGTTCTGTTCTGTTCCCTATCGTGGTTGGGGTTACATAACTTCTGTATTTCAGTTCTGCTACTTAAATGATTTGGTTACCAATAAAAGATTATTTGTTCTGACGAAGCATAATCTCAATTTTATTACTTTAAAGGATTATTTGTCAAATGATTTCTGCTACCCAAATGATCTGTTTATATAAATGTTTTGGCCTAACTAACGATCCATGGTTATTTCGTGTCCCTTATACTCTTGGTATAATATTTCTCACTCTGCCATGTGCTTATAGTTTTTTACCAATTTTCAGGAAATAGCTTTTGGAAAGTCTTAGATGCGAGGCTGCGGAATAGACACACAGTATTTTTCTGATATTTTTATATGTAAATATCGACCTTTTTGGTCAATAAATTTTGTAATAAAAATAGATGCTCCGATGATTATTTTGGTACCCATATTTAAATATTTCTTCCACTTGCGTTTATTAATTTGTTTTTGAATTGGCCGTAGGTAACTTCAGTTACTGGCCATCACGATGCTTAACCCTTGGGTACGGGGAGTGGGTCGTGACAAATGGTATCAGAGCAATGGTTTATAATAATAATAAAAAAAATCAATATTAGAGCATAAGACTCATACACATTTAAGAAGTGGGATAGCAGGTAATTAGTACCAAATTATTATATTATATTCATCGATTTAATTATATTATAATTTTATATGATTATATATATATAATAAATTTTTTTTAGTGTGTCTAATTTTTTAAGGATATTAGATATAATTTATATTTGTTATAGTAAAAGAAGGATGAGAAAAGAAGGACAAGAAACAGAAGGATGTCGAGCTCAAGCACCCACCAAAATTATAATATAATTACATATATATAATTTTCAGTTCAGTATTCAAAAAAAAATTTATTTTGATATTTTTAAGAGTGGGTTCCAATCATAAAGATACTAATTTTGAAACTATTTCCCATCAATTAAAAGTTCATCTCAAATTTTTTCAACTCTTACATATGATTCTGTCATTGTGTTCTCATTTTATTTATTATTTATTTATTATTATCGTAAATAAAACGAGTGAAGTTTTTTTAAAGTTACCCATGATTTTTTATTTTGGCCCAAACTAATTTTTGACAACTAGACAGTGAGTTATTTTTAGTAAAGTTTTTTTTTAAGTACTATTTTCTATCAGATTAATCATCTAATATATATATTTATCAGAGTGCGCAGCGGATAGCTTACACCTGTGACAAATTTCGAGTACGAAATTTTAAAAGGGGGGAAGATTGTAACATCCCAGATTTTTAATTATATTATAGAATTTATACTAATATTATTTAATCTTAGTTAAGAAAATATATGATTTAGTATTATGCGTAATTTTGTAAAATAATATAATTATTAAAAGTTTAGGGGTCAAAATATAAATAATAATAATAATTTATTTTCTGTTAATATATAATAAAATGTAATTTAATTAGAAATTAAATTAGTTATGTAATTATATTAAAATATTGCGTCAAAAGGTAATTATTTTAAATATCTATTTAGGACAAGATTGAATTTATATAATAATTATTAAATCTGGAGAGACGAATACGGAACAGCCACGTGTTGGTGAGAGAGTGAGTTCTCCTCTCCATTTAAGAAAGGCGTGTCACCTGGGCAACAAAGGAAATGAAAGAAGAAAAAAAATAAGAGAAAGAAATAAAAGAAGAAACAGAAAGAGAGAAAGAAAAGAAAGAAGAAAAGAAAAGAAAAGAGAAAGAAAAGAAGAGAGGAAGAAGGAAAAAGTAATAGAAGATGAAAGGGTTTTTGATAATGAAAATAAATAGTAAGGTATTAAAGTTAAGGTGAGTTATATTATACCTTGAGTTACCAAAATATATTTTACTTATGTTTGGATTTATCAAAATCTATTTTATACAAGTTATGTTTTATTTATATATTAATAAAAGTTATGTTTTATAAAGGTTTCAGCTACGTGGTTTTATTTCTGAACCCTATTTGTTTAAAAGGAAACTCATGGATATATCTGTTTATATTTTAAAAAATATTTGGCTATGACCTTATATACAATTATGTTTTGTAAGTACCACCACGAGAGTCCCACGCCTTGGGGGACTTAAATAACTATTGACCTCTGTTTGACCACTTTGTGGTCCTCTGTTTGTCATGGATCCATTGATCTCTGATTTGTGCGGAAGAAAGTGCTGTGCGGAACTAAGTGCTACCCTATTGTGGGAGCCACCTCTAGAATCCGTACGAGCCACCTCTTGAATCCGTACCTCTGTTCTGATTGTCACTTCATGACCTGCTCGCTCGATTCGCATTACCATGGTTGTGGTTACATAACTTCTGTATTTCAGTTCTGCTACTTAAATGATTTGGTTACCAATAAGAGATTATTTGTTCTAACGAAACATAATCTCAGTTTTATTACTTAAAGGATTATTTGTCAAATGATTTCTGCTACCCAAATGATCTGTTCATATAAATGTTTTGGCCTAACTAACGATCCATGGTTATTTCGTGTCCCATATACTCTTGGTATAATATTTCTCACTCTACCATGTGCTTATAGTTTTTACCAATTTTCAGGAAATAGCTTTTGGAAAGTCTTAGATGCGGGGCTGTAGAATAAATACACACAGTATTTTTCTGATATTTTTATATGTAAATATCGACCTTTTTGGTCAATAAATTTTGTAATAAAAATAGAAGTTCTGATGATTATTTTGGTACCCTTATTTAAATATTTTTCCGCTTGCGTTTATTAATTTGTTTTTGAATTGGCCGTAGGTAACTTCAGTTACTGGCCATCACGATGCTTAACCCTTGGGTACGGGGAGCGGGTCGTGACATACACATCTAATCTAACCAAATAATCCGGAAGATTCACAGTCTCAGGATTCAAGATTCTAATCCCCTCTTTTCTAATCGTTTACTAAGTAACAGGATAACAGTAAAATAGACATTTCTCACATTAGTCCCATGGAATATCAATCCTATGGAAATAATCTCCCCCTCCCTAAGATTGTTTAGTCCCTCATATGAGAGATATGGAATCCGGCCGGATTCCATATGCGAAGGACTAAATTATTAATAAAAAAAATTTATTATTAAAATAGGCATTTATAAATATATTAATAAAAAATATAGACATTTATAAATTTTGTTTTTAGTGTTGTTAATTTAAAATTATATATTAATAAAAAAACATAAATTATAAATTTAATTTAATTAAAAATAATAAATTAAAAATTATGACCTTATAAATTATAATTAAATTTATAACTTATATTTTTTATTGTTTATCCATCGTTTGATTGATTGTTGTTAATAAATTATTTTTTATTAATAATTTAGTCTATTGGACATGCAATTCGGCCGAACTCCATATCCCTCATGTGAGGGACTAAACAATTCTGGGAAGGGTGGGATTATTTCCATAGGATTGATACTCTATGGGACTAATGTGTGAAATGTCTATTTTATCTTCATGCTATTACTTAGTAAACAATTAGAAAAGAGAGGATTAGACTCTATTGGACTCGAATCCTGAGACTGTGAATCCCCCGGATTATTTGGTTTAATTGGATGTGTATCCCGTGTTTGTTTTCTCATAAAATTAGATATCTGAAAATGACTATTTCTAGTGAATCAAATATTTGGTTGGACAGACTGGATAATGATAAATGTGCAAAAAATTATTTTATAATTTTTCAATTGTTTACTAAGTAATAGCAATATTAAACATATCTTTAGTTAGATTAAATAAAAATTTATTTTATTTTATTTTTTACACAATTAAATAAACTTATTTTAAAAAATAAAATAAATAAAATACCAATAAAAATATATATTACTTTTTAATTAAAATTTTAAATAAATTTATTTTAAAAAATAATAATAATTAAATAATAAAATTAAATAAAACATCTATTAAATGAGTTAAATTAGAGTGATGATATTAGAGAACAAATTAAATTGTTGCAAAAATAGTCAAGAAAGTCAAATTTGTTCATTAATAAACATAATGAAATATAGAGGCTGTGCAAGTCTTGTGCGTGCCTTGCACGCGTGGAATTTCCATCCAAAAGTGTAACGACTATTAATTATTAGATCATTTTGAGTCAAAAATTAAATTATAGTGGCAAAATTAATACATTTAGAAGTGCAGGTAACAAAATAAAACCACGAGTAAATTATAGGGACCATTTCTGTAATTTGCCCTCAACAAAAAATTTATATAAAATTTATCACAAAGGTAATGTGACAATAATATTTTGAAAAATAAAAGTCATTTTAATGAATTTTTTATTTTAAAATAAGACAACCTAAGGAAGCCACATCGTTAAATTGAAATAGAAGCGTGTGTAAATTTTCTAATTCTATAGCAGTACTCTTTTGATAATAATAATAATAAATAAATAAATATCTCAAATTCTATCTCTTTTTAAATTTCATGAGATCATAATAAATAATTTTTGTTTGACAAAATGAGGCACGGCCAATTTTTTATTGTTATTAAATTTAAATTTAATGAAATAATTGGATATGCTATAGCATAACCAATCAAGTATCAAAAGCATGGAAACTATATACATCCTATCACAAAAATATATAAATTTATATAAAATTTCATAATATTAATCAAAAAATTTATATACATCCTTTCATTTTTGCTTGCAAGACTATTACCTGGGTATTCACTTGATATGAGGACATTGGACCACTCTATTGGCCTTTTGTTCCCAGAAAGATTTGAAGTTGCTAAAACAATGTCGATGGGGCCATCATTGAAAAGTGGATCAAAAATTAAGAAAAGTGGATCAAAAGTTCATGAACCAGACGAGTATCCTCCTCAACATATTTCTTAACAAGTTCACGAAGCTAAATTGTACAAGACTACTTGGTAGTATAAGAATTTTTGAGAGGATTAAATATTTTTGGATGGATGTGTATGGATAACAAATATTAGTAGTTTTATTTGTTGATAGCTGTGCATGGATAACAAATAGTTATGTTTCAAATTGTTATGCTAGATGGATGTGACTTGTGAATGAAAACTTAGAATAGTTGTATTGTGTCGAATGTTAATGAATTATGTATTGTGTCGAATGTTAATGATTCAGTTAATTTAAATGATACTTTAAAATTATAAGTTTATTATGGATTGAATGAATTATTAGGAATTATAGGTGTATTGTTTTCCTGCTTTGGCGACCAATTTATTAGTCGCGACAAATAAATATTTTTTTTTTGCAAAAAATGGCAATTGCCGATCAAGAGTTTTGGTCGCAAAAAATACATCTATTGCCGACCAAAACAGCTCTTGGTCGTGGAATCTCACTTTTGCCGACCAAAAGTTTTAGTCGTGAAATGTGATAATTGGCGACCAAAAAATTTGGTCGCGAAATGTGATAATTGGTGACTAAGAAATTTGGTCAGGAAAATATCACTTTTCGCGACCAAAGTGTTTTAGCGAAAAAATAAATTAGTCGCGGTAATTAAATATTTAGCGACCAAAAATTTAGTCAGCAAATTCAACTTTTGCCAACCAACCAAAATTTTGGTCGCGAATTACTTTTGCCGACCCTCAATTGGCGACCAAAGTAGCAACCAAAAAAATTGGTCACTGATAATTTTTGCCGATCAAAAATTTACTTTTAGCGACTAATTTTTTTTGTTGCCAAAAATGTTAATTCTTGTTGTGCTAGTAGCATGCTGTATACAAGCAAGGCATTGCATCTTTCAAATCAAGTCCTAAGTTGTACATGTTTATAGTCTTTGTTTTTTTTAGGTAGGGAAAAAAATGATATAGTTCAAGATTTTTTTCCCTCCAATTTTCCATTTTTCTTTCTTTTTGCTTTACAAATTCAAGATTCGACCATGGCACAAAAATAAGAAGATAGCATGTTAGATAGAGAAAACCTTCTTGGCAATACTTTTTTCTCAGTTCATGTCAATTTTTATTTTCAGAAAAATCACCATTTTAAGGTATAGATATTTCATAATCTTCTAATAATTTGATGGCAATGAAAAGTTCTCCCCTGCAAATTATTTAAAATTTGATCATACTATGTCAAAAGTTGAAAGCAATGTAAACTAACTTAGGACATAGCTGTCTACATTCATGGCATCATGGCCAACTCAGCCCAATTTGACTCGCTACAAAGGCAGAAGATGAAAAACCAAACAAAATCTAGATAACATGAGAAAAATTCCGAGGCCAGGCTAGACTGACTTCCACGGCAATGTAACCCTTCTAAGTTACAGGACAGATAAGCAAGCTTCAGCTCTCAAATCTGTACTCTTCATGCATTTATTTCTAATGTATCCTCTTCCTTCTTTTTGCCTTTTCTAGTGTCTGCGCCACCCTGTTTTTGTAGCTCAGCCTTCTTCTGAGCTCGAATCACGGCTCGTCTCGCATGTGGACGCATTTCCCGTACTTGTCGAGGAGGCATCATATATGGTTCAATAGGCTTGTCACCGAATGGGTGCTCATTGCCAGCAAATATTCTCAGCTTTCGATCTCTATCCTGCATAATGATATAAGAACTTCCAATTAGGTCTGTTTCAGTAGCCTCCTCCCCTTGACATTCAACAAATCTTAATTTGCAGTAACCAATTGCAAAGTACCTTCACTATGCTTCACTACATATCCAGCATCCTCCCAAGATCACTAAAGTTTTAGTGTAGTCTACTATAGTGTGAACATTTTTTCTATACTGAGTTGGAAATGCATGAGATCATAATTCCTCTTATAACGCTTTTAGAAGTGAATAAAACAAAAATAAATAAACAGACAAAATATGTTCTTTTTTGGCATCAAACCAATCATCACATCAAAGTGCCGCTAGTTATATACTAATTCAAATGTGTCACACATTTCAGGTTTGCCATACAGAATATTAATAGTAAATCACAAATTATCATTTTCCTTTTTCTTTTATTTTGGGGTTTTTAATTGCCTTCCATTATAAATTATGAACAAATGATGCTATTCTATAAAGGCAGCTTGAGAGGTCAAGAAAGTAACAAAACAAAATCCAATTAGTTGAAAGAAAAACTAAATCCGAAATTTCAAATGGATTTAATTAGCTCTTGTAACAGGGAAAGAGGTTGCAATAGCACTTACATCACGCAATTTGTTTCTTGGAAGCATGCGTAGGACAGCTTTGCGAATAACTTCTGTAGGATCCTTTGCCAGCTGATCTTTTAAACTTCTTTCCTTGAGGTGGCCAATGTACCTATGAGCCAAAATAGTTCATTTTTAAGATAGAAATTCTACACAAAAAAATACATAAAGTTGGGACATTTGGTTAACTGCATAAATGATGTTTTTTCAGCATTTGACTAGTCCGTGTTTTAAATCAATCTATATATTAGAACTTGCTAAGAGAAAGTCATAGCAGATTTCCACAGCACCAAAATACAGTCTTATGATTCTTAACACATTTTTATTATAAATTTGAATGGGGTAAGAAAACCAAACAGAAATATTTCATTTTCATGCAATAAGAAGTCAGCACTAGAAAATTGGTTACTTGCCCAGTATGCCAGCGATAAAACTTGTCTGTAAGTTTCCTTCCTGTGACACAAATATCCTTCGCATTGAGCACAATGCACATATCCCCATCATCACGATTAGGTGCGTATGTTGGTTTATCCTTGCCTTGAATCACAGTAGATATTTGAGATGCTAACCTCCCAAGGACCTATATGACAAGTGACATTTATTATTTAATCATGACTTAAAAGAAAATAAAGTTGGTAGCAAACATCTGTGCTTCCACATAGATGGGACAGTTTGTATCACATATTTCCATCACCAAGTTTTTTGTCAAAACACTTGAATGATTCAACCCATCCTTCAAAATCTTTTCCCAAACTTGGTAGAAATACACAATCTTAAAGACACACAACAACAACAACAAAAGGGATATGGGGGTGGGGGAGATAGTTCCAACCTGTCCTTTGGCATCAAATACTCTCCACCTCAAACCATCCAAATTGATACGTCTCAGGCCAGCAAGAGCTTTCTGCATGAAGATAATATGTATAAATATTTGTCATAATATGCATACATGGTAATAAAGTTAAGTTCAAAAACAAACTTAATGACCTTAGGTAATAGGAACATGCACCATTCATCATATTATATGAAAATATTAGAATTTAAAACTACTTCATGTGGCATCCACATGGCATGGACAGAGAGAAATTGTCGCCTGTCAATCAACAGGAATTGGAGTTTATATATTTATAAGCACCCAAAAATTTAAGCTTTCAATGTCTAAACTTCAATCTCACAGAATATTTGTGGAAAATTTACAATGTTCATCTTGAAAAGGATGAGTTCCGTAGTATGCTATTTGTTTCATGAACAAAACAGAGCATAGTTCGTTAAAAACAGACAACTTTCTTGCCTGGCATGGAGGAGTTCCTATGACAAGTGACCCCTCAATTTTCTATAAGAGATCTACTATGAGAAAATTCAATATAAAGCAATATGTCGTAAATTTTCGGCTATTTTAGTACTTCATAATAGAACCACCAGTTGGGCATCTCAAGACACTGTGAATAACACATTGCAACGCATCAATGCTTGAAAACATAAATGCAAGAGAAGAAAATAATGACTATGTCTTTGGAGTTCAGGACAGCTTAGAAGCTAACTTCAAGGTTAGTAAAGCAGGCAGAAAAGAAAATCCTGAATGTTTGAAAAGCTAGGCACTTATCATGCTGAGTATGTTTAAAATTGGAAAAATGCTTCGGAGCACTAATTAGGTGGCAGTGGATCCCGCCAGAAATGATGTGATGTTTTGGTCTTGGAGTTGTATTTTTATTTTTATTTTTTTAATACATTAGTGCTATTAGTGGTGGTATTTTTAGTGGGATGAATCATTGTTGTTAAAATTGTTTTAGACATGAAAAAGCATAGTTGATTATTTCTCAAATTCGAAATTAACTCATTAAACAAATCCAAGAATCAAAGCATATCCACTATGAAATAGAACACCAAAACTCAATCATTTCATTATAATATGCATTACATGAGTCACTCGGTACTTTCCGCAAACATCTGGTATGCATTCTCAATTGTAGACAAAATTATTTCTTTTATCAAAGAATGACAAAAATGTCACAATTTGGCTAGATCAGCTTGGCAATTCAAATTTCCTTTTCTTTCTATACATTTATTTTCCTTTGCTTTCTCAGCAGCCAAACAAGAGGAACGGTAACGAATAAAGATCGAATTTTTTTTATTTAAAAAAAAAAAAAAACGAAGAAGTAGAGAAGCTTGCCTTCAAGTTGCCATTGAAAGACTGAGCTGCAGTCGTCATAGCTTTCTGGATTCGCTCTCCCCGAAAGCTACGATCATTCAAGGAAACAGCGAATCAACAGAGATCGCAAGATGACGATTTGGGAATGAAGAAGTGACTTCGATTTGTAAAACCCTAGAGAGAGAGTTTTTGGGTCATTACCTTCTAGTTGCACACACAATTTTTCCAAGTACACGCACCAACGAAGTAGCCTATTTGTTTTTTTTATTATTATTTTAATTTGATTAAAAAAATTTCGTTTAAGAAAATAGTTGAATTTTTTTTTATAATTAATTTAATAATTGTGAAAGAAAAATAAAATGATTTTAGTTAGATGTGATATTTTACTTTAAAAAATCTTTTAACTTATTTTATCTTTTAATAGGTTATTTTAATCCAATCTTCTTCCTAAACACCCTCAAATTTATAATTTCCTTTTATGATTTTCAAAATAAAGATAAAAATATTAAATAATTAATTACTTTAATGTATTTGACAAACCAACCAAAATTAGACCAAAATTTCTTTGGATCTTTTTAAAATGACACCAATCTACTAAAAAAATATATTGAAAGATTTTGAAATATGAACAATGTTACAGTTACAGACTAAAAATATCAAAAAAAATATCTAGAATATAACATTAATGGCCTAAATTCCCGTAAAATATGGTCTCAAAATCACAACAACACCTTTAAATCTGCACCATTGATATAAGCATGTGGTTAATTTTGTAGTACACTTTTTGAACCTAGGCTTTTCATTCAAATAATGATCAAAAGTAATCAAACACCACAAATAATGATCAAACTCAGAATTTATTCTCGAAAAAAAAAAAAAATCGATAGTTTAAATTCATTGTACTCATGAACTTTATATTTCATTAATTTAATTTTCACCACACAAATATATTAGAGATAAATTATGAGTTAATAAAGGTGGATTTATAACATTTTTGCTTGAAAAACCTTTCCACAATAAATTAATACAATCATACCTTAAAAATATTTGTATACAAAAGGATAAGAGCTTAACGTTGTATTTAGATTATGAATTTGAGTAAGAATTTAAAAAAACAAAAAAATTTAAAAAAAAATATAAATAAAATATAACTATATTTCACCTATTTTTCAATATTTCATTCTAAATTCTTACTAATTATCCAACCCCAAAAATGATAGGAGAGCAAAAATAGAGTGGTAACGAAAGAGGGAGGCATGTGGTAGAAGAAAAGGGTGCCAAAGTAAAATAAATGTTGATTAAAAACATCCATTCATTAATAAACCAGTAAAAGAAACTGATCCAAACTAAGTTAAAATAAATTTAAATTTTCAAAAAATTGGTAAAGTCTGACAGTTTAATTTAGAACACATAATAGTTATGTTAAATGACTTTTAGTAACGGTTTTAATTAATTTATTTTTATATTAAAAAAAACTGACTTTATCTTCTGTTTTTTTATAAAAACAACTGAAACCCACACTTTGAAAACTAAAATACAACTGCTTTAGAATGTTAATTCGAATTTTAAGCTAAATAAACTACAAATAAAAGAAAATAAACCAATAAATCTGGACCATTACTAGGCAATAGTTAAAACTGGACTTAAATAAACATTCTTACACCTGATAATTTAATATACAAGCTATCCGGGTTGCAAAATTCTAAACTCTCTCTAACAACTACTGATGTATGTACATGAGATGATACATACTCTGTTAATTAAACACAGATAGACCCTACAGCTTTGGATCCCCACTAGCATTTTACTTCACATCAGCTTCACAACATTGCAGCAACTTTGGAGTTTCTAGTACAAGTATGTCATCATAGGCTGCATTCTGCTTCACATCTATACATCCTTTGGTTTTCAAAACCTGAAGTCATCGGATTTTGATTCATGTTAACTCTTCATTTAAATCTGCAAAGTTGGGACAAACACTGGTATAGGAAGAAAGGAATGGAAGGAAAACAGCGTACCAATATCTCGTAGAATACCCTTGCACTTTCGCCCTTGGTTTTCCGTTTCAGAACCTGCGATAAGTTCACTACCCCATCTTCTCTTTGTTTCTTTCGATGTAGAAAGCTTCTGTGCAGGTACCTGGCTAGCATTCTGTTCACCAAAAGTTTAACAAATTGAAAGATTTTTTCATAAATTCACAATAGGAGCTGTGAAATTAAAGCGAAAAGAGAAATTCTATCCATCAACCTACCTGGTTCTGACCGACCATTCACCTGCAACCAAAATAAGAGTTGGATAAGAGCGCCATATAAAATGCACCAAAACCTGTTTGGAAGAACAAAATAAGCAGTTTTTTGGAAAATTTGTGAAAAAATGATTTTACCCTCAATACTTTGAGAAATTTCAGTCCCCCATAGGGCTCTACAACACTATAAGGGTAATATGATAATTTTCCATCAAAAAGCCAATTTGAAAAGGCTCAAAAAAGTAAAATAAAAAAATAAAAAAATTAGCAATTACCAAAAGCATAAGCTTTTTTAGATTTTAAAAAAGAAAAGAAAAAGCAATTGCCAAACCCCACTTAAATGTCCAAAATACTGTTTAATTTTTTAAAAAGAAAAAGAAAAAGAAAAAGAAAAAATGAAACCATATGTACAAGAATGGAATTCATTTGGAAGTGCCCTTACTCGTTTCGTGACTAACTCCTTCGCATGAATTAATCTCCTGACATGGAATTAAGAGCAACATTCTATCATCACAGTTTGCCAGGTAAGTTGAATTCCAACAAAATTGTGAACTAAACAATCCAGCATTTGAGAACAGAATATGAAAATACAATCAGCGTAACAACGTAGCATTTGATTAGTCTGAACTTATCACAAGCAGACTATAGAAGTCTCTCTAGTCTGTACTATTCTTTTGACAGAAATTTCGTTAAATGCTCCCAAGAAAAATTGATAGACAAGAATGCATAGTCTACATAAACATGAAGTCACCTCATTTAGCAGGCTAAAATCAAATTCTTTATCCTCAGATGACTCTTTCTCTATGCTTTCAAATGATCTTGAGGGTCCCACTCTATCCAACTTAGTAATTTCAACAGCCTCTTGCAACCTCAAAGGAGGAGTTGAGCGGGTAACAGGTGTTGAAGGAGCAACAATTTCTGTTTCATCCAAAGATCTACGAACAGTTGGGGATCCTAATATGTCTAATTTTTCAGGAGCTTCCGTAGTTTTAACTGCATCTGGACTTAATATATCTAATTTTTCAGAAGCTTCCACGGTTTCAACTGCCTCTCGGCTTTTTAATTTCTTTCTGCAGAAGAGAGATATGAGCTCTGATGAAATACCTGCAGGAAAGGTATCATTAGTAAAATAGAATGACATCTATGGCCACCACATATCAGAAAATTAAATAGAACTCACAAGGAATCAAAGACTCCGAGAAAGTGTGAGGGAGATTTGAAATTTGATACGCCTTCCAGGCATGGAGAGAAGTATGAGGAACTTTCCTTCGTTTACAAATCAAGTCACTCGAGTCATCAATGCTTTCCTTAAGTACCCTGTAAGAACGAAAAGATGAAGTACCGTACAAAATTAATTTTCTCCTCCGCATAAATTTGGGCCATTTTAAGATAAGTGTGTATGATAGTTATGGGTATCTATACTATACTTAATGTGGGTATCTATACTATACTTGGCACGTGGCGAGCCCAACAGGCGTCACGTCAGCACCACTACACATCCACGTGGCAGACCCCTGAGGCACCACAATGAGTATGTCATCACCATTACGCATTCACGTGGCAGACCCCTGAGGCACCACGATGAGTCGAGATTGTATGTCTAGCCTAAGCGGGGGCATGCACACCACCAAGAATAAAACAAGACCACATGGAGCTAGCTCACCTAGAGCTCTTCATGACCCTTCATAATTCAAGAAATGTATTCTCTACCCACTCACCCAACTCCATGACAACATAGCCAGACTCTTGGCTCACCTATGTTTACTTAGCTACTGAGGTGAGCCCTTGGCTCGCCCATGCATTCACCCTCTTGGCTGCCTATTGGAGGATTGTGGATTGGAGGCTAAGACCTTGGGATCGTTAAGGTCGTGTAGCTATCTCCCTGCAGTGATAGCTCCCCTTTTGACCTGGCTTAGAGAAAGAGAAGTCGACCTTACACTTACATTTGATACACATATGATACGCCTCTCAAGATATCACACCTACCCCTGCAGTTCCTATGATGCAACCTCCCCGAAGACCTGAATCATAGGACATAGCTAGTAGGGCTGATATCACCCTCCTGTCAAGTTGAGGAGAACTTGCCACCTGTCTTGAGGTTGCTTGGGCTCCAATACTCCTGGAGTCTATATAATGGCATTACAAGTGCAACCACAAACACACAGCAAGAGCAACAAGAACCACATAACATACATTAAGTGTTCAAGGTCTCTCACTGCCACCTCTTCCCTCTCTAAGCTTGCCTTGGTCTTTTACTCTTCCACCTCCGGTGATCTTAAGTCATTGAAGTGTCTACCATCTTCCCAGAGATCAACAACTGATCGCCTCTAATCTCCATCACCCACAATAGTGATCAAATAGATGTCTCCTATGGATGTCAACAGATTTTCAAATTCCATGCATATACTAGCAAATTCCAGATGTTACAAGGCTTGGTCCGAGCGCTAAGATCATTAGAACCAGAAGTGAATTCATAGCTAGAATTGTAATGACAACTCAAAAACAGGAGTTCAACCTTATAGCCTACCAATTGATTGGAAATTCACTAGTTTTTCTTGCAAGTGTTTAATTGTAGAATTGATTTGAAATTAGATGTCATTTCCACTAAAGAGTGTTCCCCATTGTGTATATAAACTCGAATGATTGTCAAAAGGAAAGAGTTAAACTTTTTTAATAGAACAGTTAAATATTGATTTAACATGTCCAATATGGACTATTATCAAGAGTAAAAAAATTATTAGAAGCCACAATAATTACAATAAAAGACCCATCACCTTTGAAATTACCAATAAGCACCATTAGGATTATCGGTTAAAAACCATCATAAAAACCATTTTGAAAAGACAATATTATCTAGCGTAGAATTCTAACATCAGCAAGTTGGAATCACCTCTATGTAGAATTCAAACACAAACTTATTCTCACATACTTGTTAGGCAACACAATGATGTCATCAAACAAACACCTTCTCTTCCTTGAAACTCTAGCTTGCTCCTTAGCAGCTGGAGTTGGAACAACCATGAACTCTGGTGTAGTGGCACCTGCATTAATAGAAGAATTGTCGATCTATGATAAAATTTTCAAACATAAATAACTTCTCAGAAATTAACATCATAACTTTCACTTGATTTCACAAAACATAAAACCAGTAAAAGCTAAGAATTGAAGAAACAATAAGAGCACAATCAAGTAAAAGCTAAGGTTTGCAGAAACCAGTAAAAACCAAGATTTGGCCAATCTCAAGTTGGTGAGAGCACAATCAACCCTTTTACTGAGGATACAGTTAGAAAAGATTCTACAATTTTCATTTCCAATAAAAAAAAAAAAGGATTGAGCCAGCATATACCTGAAGCATTTGGGTACTTGGACTGGAAAGTTACATCAACAGTAATGGGTTCCAGGTGGTCTTCTGTATTAATCCGACACTTTCCGCTTTCTGGTGATATCATTTCTGGGATTTTTATCTGCTCTGCATTCATATGTTGCTCTTGATCAAATGATCTAATAGGGTCTGGGGGGTTCTCCTCAGCCCTAACAGTTTCAGTGTCGGGAAACTTTATCTGCTCTGTGTCAATCTGATACTTCTCACCCAATGGTCTAACAATACCTGGTTCTTCCTCACACTCACCAAGTGGCATAGGATCCAGACGTTCTTCCAGTGAAAAAATATTGCCTCTAAGTTTCTCTATGCTTGCTTTGCTTAAATTATGTGATGCACTTGCCACCATCATGTCATTCTTCATGATGTAATGTGAAAGAACACTGCAACAGGGATACAAAAGTATATTTTCAACAAGCTCAAAGAAATATATCTAGAGCAATTCCAAGAAGAAACATGAGGGATTTTGTGTACATACTCTTTAACCGGAGTGTAAGATGTAGAGTAAGTTTCAAAATTTGCAGCATCTTCCTCAAAGTGATACTGCAAATTGAAAAGGCTAAATTATTTATATTCAATGAGAAAGAAAGAGAGAGAGAGAGAGAGAGAGAGAGAGAGAGAGCATCTGCCTCAGAGTGATAATGCAAATTGAAAAGGCTAAATTATGTATATTCAATGAGAGAGAGAGAGAGAGATCCAAATGTTTGTCCTATAATTAATTCGAATTTTCTCAGCACCTTCATAGCAAATTTCTCCTTTTGCATGTGAACCTAACAATAACATTGTATGAGTACATAACAAAACCAACCAATTTCTTGGATTGGTAATTAAGGAAAAGGACATTATCCATGGGTTAAGCAGGTTCTTTGAAGAGGAAAGAATGATCTAGAGTGTTGTGTGGCTGAAGAATTCCTTTCAAATCATTAGAAACTCTTGACAGAAGATCACAAGGCCAACTATTATTTGGGTGGAGAACACTCATTAGCGAAGAGTAGCTTAATTAAATGGCAATAATATGAGCAAGATAAGAATGGGCACAATCGGTAATGAACACCTAAAAAATACACTATACAAGTAAGTAGAATTTTAAATGCTTATTCAAGCAATAAGAGTTGCCAAACAGAAACTGAAGAAATTGAGTAAGTTGGTTGTAGCATTTATTTGGTTTAGTTAATAACCCATTAAGTATCATGCTGAAGAAGAAGAATAATGGAAAAATAAAATCTTTGCACAGATGTTTTCAATACTGTTTTACTAATTATGCAATGAGTCACTACAATAATCTGCTGCTGGGTGCCACTATGAGAAAATGAACCGAAGAGACCATCTATAAGAGGATGATATGGTCACTTGACATAGGCAGAGAGATAGGGCCATACTGTCCCCTCACCTTTATTTTGCCAATAATACATACATTACAAATCCAACCATTTCGTAGCAATTTGCTAAAAGGAAAAAAACTATTGATCTTTAAGTTCTGAGCTAAGAAGATGGGAAAATCCTAACCACCGCCCAATGGGTGTTGATTAATATTGGTATGTGTAAAATGTTTATCGAAATAAGCGAAAGATGTATAGAAATATATGTGTGTAGGGAAATATGTCAAATGTGTATTGGATTTCTACCTTTTTTTATGTTATTTGATCCCTAACCAACGCCCATTAAAGGTGGTTATCAAGACCCATAACACACAAGTTAACCAACAAACTTTCAAAGACATAATCTTACAAAAAAATACAATCTTAAATGGGTTTTGTGGTATCAAACAATCCTACACATGATTTTGACAGAATTTGAACGAAGTAGAAACAAATCATGAGAAATCAAATTTGAAGAATAAACGCGTGCATAATGGGCTAGAGAAGTCAAAAATAAATTTATAACCTCCTATGTTCAATTTGATCCTATGGTGTTCTCAAAAACTTAATTATATTCTTTCATAAACAGGGAAAAAAGACACTGAAGATGTTGCATTGCAACACAAACAATTCACACCTTGTCGAACGAGTCATGTCCAGCGCCGTCATTTTGCCTTGCATCTGTTTTATATAAAGGCCAAATTATGTAAAGTGCAACCAAGCCAATGAAGTTATAAAGAACTTACACTGTAATTTTAATACCTGCAAGCATAATATCTTCATCAGGTCTTTCATTGACCCTGCAAAATCAGAGTAAAGAGGTGGCCAAGAGTTAGTAGCAGGAAAGATGAAAACTTCAAAACTTTTGAAATGGTGATTATTATATAGCTCACCCGCTTCCATCTTCCAATATCTGCAGATCAAAAGCATCGAGTTCAAACCTTTTTGGTCGAGTGATGGAGAGATAAGGTGGGCACATAGCTTGAATATGCACATTAGTTATTTTGCTACCCACAAAATCATTAACCTTAACCAGCACCTTACGGCAGTCATGGAACAGATACTCAACCTTCTTTGAGTATATCCTCACAACACCTAGGAGAAGGTGCCCTAGTACTCTATATGTGACAACAGGAACTTCATCTACCAATATCTTGTCTGTATTAAGAAAGAAGAAGATAACTAAGGCTGTCAAAATATTCAAGACACCAGCAATTGGAAGTAATTGGCAATAAGATAACCATTCCAAACCAAACACTAAAATTGACTAAAGACATGAACTCCATTCACAGTGCCGCAAGAAGAAACATATCTTTTGTTTTGGGAGTCTCAATCTCCCCCACAATACCAGAGTTATGCCTAAAACATTTGGTCAAAACATCTCAAACACTGTTCATTTTTTATTTGATTACTATGATATTGTGTGAATATTGTTGATAAAATTGATTGAGAAAAATTGGATTGAGAGACTAAAATTGACAAACCTTTTAGCCTATTCAAACCCTTCTAGGCCCAAACATATCCACCTCTAGGGGTGAGCATCAGTCTGTTTGGTTCAGGTTAGCACTAAACTTATAACCAAACCAAACCAATCATGATCGGTTCAAAGTTTTTGGGCCTAGAACTGAACCAATCGTGCACTAGAACCAAACCAACCCAATGTAGCTCAGGTTGGAACCACGGTTCCACTATACTAAAAATTAGTGAACCAATCAACAATAAATGATTAGAGAAACTAAGCCTGTAACATATTTTTAACATAACACAAACAAAGAAGAACAACATATGGTTTTAAAATATAATACAAGCCAACAACGATAAATAATCATGTTATGTTAAGTAGCTTGTGTACATACCAAAAAAGTTTATGTGAATAAGTCAATATGAAAAAATAAATACCCTTAACTGTTAATGAGCCAATGTAGAAAATTTTAAAAAAAATTATCTAGTTTCTATAAATGAGTTGTCTAAATGAAGGTAAGAAATGAATTCTATTTAATCCGATATGTGAACGTATATAGAATTTTATACAATATATATATATATATAGGTTCGGGCCTTGGTTTAATCATGGCCTAAACCAAGGCCTAACCCAATCTTGTTGGGTTGATGATTGTAAGACCCAGAACCGAACCAATGTCTTGAAAAAACTGAATTTACTGGGTATTTTGTGCACCCTACCTTTTTTTTTTCAAAAGGTTTCCAATAATTTCACAAATAAGGAAAAGGTTAGCCGATAACTATTTCATTCGTTATATCATAAGTTATTGTTATCGACAATTTTCAAATCACCTGATTTCAACAAACAAACAATTATTTCTCAATTAATTCTTATCATCCAGTTCCTACAATGTCCATAGTAACCTACAGAAAAGTAACTAATCAATACAATTCAAAATAAAGTACCCATGGAAAGCCCAAAGCTAGGTTACAAATACATGTAGTAGAGAAAAGTTAACACAGTAAAAAAATCGAAATTTTAGGGTAGAAAACCCAAAAAATAAATAACATATATGAAATGCCCATTTCTCTCCTTGCACTATCTTTCCAAAAACAGAACAAAACAAGCACACCATCTGTTTGGTTATTGGGAAAATTTATAGAAAGAAAAATAAATTAACTCTAAAAAAGGGTTAGAAAATGAAGACATTATCAACTAAATTAAATCATTATTCATTTCATTTCTCACTTAAAGCTCTCCGGGAAAAGAAAATCAGCAGAAAGTATGAAAATGGGCAGTGAAAAGAGAGACAAAAAAGATAAATTGGGAACTTACCCACTGAAGAAGAGATGTTAATCTGAGCAACTTGGTGTTTCTTCACCCTTTTGAGACAATGAGCAGCGACCCATATGGTTCCTAAAGGCCCTTTCCTGGAAAGGAAACAGTGCGAGTAGAACATGTTTCTCTTCACTTCGCTATCCCTCCCTCTCTCTCTCTCTCTCTCTCTGAGTTTGATTCAGAAATTTCAAAAGATGTTCTGCAACTGATACATGAGAGGGTGGTTTTGCGTGCGTATGAGAAAGAAGAAACGGTCGACCTGAAACAAAAGAGTATCAGAGAATTCTCATGAAAAAATGAAAATGAGAAGAGTACCAAATAAGTCTTAAAATAATAATTAAAAAAAATAAATTAATGAATTAAATTTAATTACAAATACATCCCTAGCGTTTATTTAAATTACAATTAATTTCCTGAGTATTTTCTTCCTGAGTTTTTTTGGAATTTTCTTCCTGAGTTTTTTTGGAAAATACCTCTCACCCCTTGGGCTATATGGTATTTTAATTTCTCTGTTGGTTAGTTAATTATTGCATCAATTAGTAGATGTCAATAATTTTATTTTTCAAAATGCCTAAACTTATAGTCTATCTTTATTATTATTTCTAAAATGCCTAATCTATATAGACGAAGGAAAAAAAATGTAATAATGCAATGGAAAAAGTGAATTATATCACATAAATGTTATATGCTCTTTTATATTGCAAATATTATTGAAAATCAAAGAGGACTCTTGCCAATTGATGGCAAACTTGAGGTTTTAATAAGTTCGGCAACAATATTTGATCTTTTGTTTGTTAATTGTTATCATATACCTCTTAATATTCTTAATAATATAATGCTTGGGACCCCCAGTGAGCAGTCATTGGCTAATTTTTTTTTTTTCTCTCTAATCACTAACCCTCATATGTGTGTGGAGGTAGTGAGAGTGGGGGATAGTGGAGGTCTGTATCATAATTGTTCTTAATATAAACAATTTAACTCTTTCAGATAAAAAATAATAGATAATGGTTGTGCCACTAAACTATCAGATATTAGGCATATTGTTGGTCTTTTTCACAATTTTTGCAAAACTTGTTCTCCATTTAGAGCACTTTAGGTTAATTATATGATAATACCTCAACAAAATTGCTAATGCCTTCAATAATCTCCAAATGTCAGATAATAAAATTGTCCATTTTAGTTTTTTATTGTGTAAGAGTAATAATGTTGAGTTTAGCTAACTTGAACAATTGAAGTCTATTGTATGATTCGAAATCTAAATAGATGGCTATAAACAACTAAATTTGAAAGCAAGTACATGATAAGCAGGTCATTGAAATATTAAGGGTAACTTTTTAATTTTTTTAAGTGTTTTAAATTACTTATTTAAGGAGGGGTGTAAAGTGATGAAAGTGGCCATGATAGCCAAGGACGGATGGTAAGTATAAAGGGTAGAGAGCGAAGGTTTGTGATAGAGTGGCTTGATAATACTTGATGTGTTATTTTCTTTTAGTATTAATAATTTATTTTAAGAGAAAGAAACTATGATAGGATAATTTATAATTCATGTGACTAAGAGGGAAATTTATTGTTATTTTTTTTTATAAAGTTTAAGGAGATTGTTATAGTTGAGTCCAAAGCTTATGGTCTTGTTTAGAGAGGTTATTTGGATTAAAATAGTCAATAAAGACAAATAATTTAAAATAGTTAATAAAACAAAATATTGCATTTAATTTATAATTATTATTTTTTTTTCATAACTAGCGAATTAATTATATTTGTAAATATAACTTTTTTTAGTTAATTTAAAATGATTAACTTTTCAAACGAGACCTATATGATGGATGGAAAAAAATGCAGGGTGAAGTTGTAAAATAACATAAAATTTGATTTATGGGCAAATTTTAAATTTTACCGACAGTAAAATTTGACAACTTTGCGCTTCATACTTATCCTTTTAGGGCCGCACACTTCAATTAACGGATTGTGGTAAGCCATATGATTAATTTGACCATGCCACATGTCATTGTCCACGTTCCTTAACGAACTGTATTCTGTCGTTTGGCTATGGGTAATGATTTTGTCTTTATTTTTTTGGAAATATTAAATCATTTATATTTATAAAAATAATTAAAATTAATAATAAATTTTATAAATATTAATAATTATAATTATAATTTTTTTTATGAATTTATAATTATTTTTTAAAATGTGGACTGAACAATAATTTTTATTTATTTATTTTTAAATTGTCACATATACTTTACATTATATTTTTGAAATATCAAATAATTTCTAGAGAATGTTATGAGAATAAGATCATGTTTGATTCACAATAAGATCGTGTTTGATTCACAAGATTAATAGTAAAAGTATTAATAATCTCATTAAATTAGTGTGACATTCCTATTTAATTCGATTAGTAGGATAAATTATTCCCTTATCTATTGTTTGATTTGCATTGGATAAGAAAACATATAAATATAAGATTATAATTATATTTCAATCTTACCTTCCATTAATATTTCTTCACAATCTTTACTTTATCAAAATTTCTTCATAAATGTGGTTTTAAAAAATATTAAAAATAAAAATAATTAAAAGCAAAATAAAAATACAAAGCCATGTTTGGTTTGTTTTTTATTTTTTATTTTTTAAAATATAAACTAATTTGATAAATAAATATCAAAAAATATTTTTAAATTTTTAAAAATTATTTTTAGCCTTCTAAAATATAAAATTATATAAAAATAATAAGTGTTTTACTTTTTGGTCAAGGGTAAAATAGTCTTTTTATTTTATTTCCCAACTCAGGATAAATAATCTCACCCCTAACCCATTACTAATAATCCTACAAATTTGTTAGATTAATAATCCTGAAATAAAATTTCAAAACAAACACAGGATTATTGGAATCACGAATTAATAATCCCAATTTTATCATCTAATCCTGTCAATTAAACATGTCCCAAAGGATTTAGACAACATATTACGGTTTACATTCCTTAAAACTGTATTTGGATCATAAAGTATAATTTTTTTTTAAAAAGGTGAAAATATAAATGAATCAGAAATGATACAGACCATTTTTTTTTTTATCCTTACAACCCTCACAGACACATATCAGCCAAAGATGAGGGAAGAAAAAAATAAAAAATAAAAAATTAGCCAATCACAATACATTAAGAATGATAAGAATTCTCAAAAGGGGCCCATCCTTTTTCCGTATAATTGTACTTCACTCACATTTTTCTTTTATATTTCCCTACCTATATCTATATCTAAACACAGCCTAAAGGATCATTAACAAACCCTTTTTTTCCTCAGAAAAAACTCGTAGCAATCAGGACACCATAACACAAAAATATGTTGGAAGAAAGAGCTCACGGAGCAAGGTGAATATTTCCTTCATATTATATTTTTTTACACAATTACACATGAAATAATTATCTACTCTTGTCCTTGAATACACACATCAAAACAACAACAATGAAATGCCCAAAGTCTGGTAATTTTTACTTCTTAAACAATGCATCATGAGTCATCACTAAGGCCCCATCCAACAAGTTACTGGGTTTGTGGACCAAGCAATCACAAATGTCTCGTTGTTCCATGCCCAAACCTAGATCATGGCCGCTAGATCAGACACCCGGAGTCATGTCATCCAGTATTCTTCTTCATTTTCCGCTTCAACACTTTATCAAACTCGCCATCTGAAAGAGATAGCACTTGGTTCAGCAGCAACCTTACTCCACTCTCAGTCACAATTGCATACCTAGGTTTAATCCTCTCATCCAAGCTGTAACCGAAATACTGAGGAAATTTAATCAGTTCAGATTTCGGGTAATCCATTGTCAAAAAGAACTCCCACTTGGGTATCAAATTATCCAACAAGCTAAAAGTATACAGAGCTCCATATCTTGAAATCATAGTTGCAACATCCTCTATATTGTAACCCCTCTCCAAGAAAAATTCTGTCACGGGCTTCAAATTGGCCTTAATACTTAGACCAAAAGTTTGTGGTGATCTGTGAAGAAGAAGCGCAACATCAACTCCCAAAGAACGAAAATATTCAGTTGTAGGCCGTAACTTATCCTCCACACTATAGCTTATAATATGTGGGCAGCGTGTTAGAATCTTGCCCACGCTCTCCGCTGAAAGCCCCATTTCATAAAGAAAATCCACGGTTGACATCAATTTTTGCCTGCTATAAGTGAGAAGTGCTGGGAATCGGTAAATCACCTTCGCCCATTGTTTCTTGTCCACACCCAAGTCCTCTAAAAATGTCATAGTGGGTATTAAGTTTTCGGAGAGGCTGATTCCACAAAGTTGAGGCCTTTTGGTGAGGATGGTGGGAATATCTGATTTTGATACCCCGAGATCAAGAAGGAACTCAACAATAGGCTTAACTTTCCCCTCTAAGCTGTAGTAGGCAAAGGCAGGGAATTTATGTGTCACTTCTTTGATCAGCTCAAGTTCCATGCCAAGTTCTATGAGGTAGATAATGTGAGGAGGGAGCTTTCCAGGACTGACATTAGTCACTCTGGCCAAGGCTTTTAATTTCTTGGAGTTGAAGGCGGTATTGGGGGCCGAAACTGGCACAACCGATCTGTGTTCAATTGATGGGTTTGGTAACTTTTCTAATGACTTTCCTTTAATAGGTGGATTTGGAAAGTTTTCCACTACATCTATCAGAATGTCTCTATACTCCTCATAAAGGGTATCAAGATATGAAATAAGAGCATCCCTGATCTCAAGAGTGGTAAGCTCTCGTCCTGCAATGTCAAAGAAAAATCCAATAAGTGGGGCAGTAAAGCTTGAAACACAAGACAATCATAAAACTTATGCTTCAGGGAAAACAGTGATGTGTTTAACTCGAACCTACTAGATACCGGGCTTTATGAACAGAATGAAGCCTTGAAACGAGGTGATCAATGAAAAGTTCTGACTTGTTGATAGTTCTTGCTGCAACTGAATTGCTTAAGCCTTGTTTTTTCAAGAACAAGGTCAGTACAGCCTTGGCTTCTTCTTTCTCAGCCACTAACAAATTTGAAGGCACCACTCTTAAGCTGAACGACCCATCATTCCCAGATTCAGCTGCTAATGTATCAAAACAAATTCTCCGATATTGTTAAGATGAACCAAATAATACAAGCATAATAGTGAACTTCTGAGTGAAAGTATGGATGGTCCATCAGATATAACAAGAAGATGAATGAAAAAGGAATTGCTTACCAAACTTTGCTTGGCAGAAGAACAGTTTCTTAGGAAAATTGAGCTGAGTCCTGAGAAGATACTAAAATATAATCAGTTTTGCCAACTTGGAAATAGAAATATATATAGAGAGAGAGAGAGAGAGAGAGAGAGAACTAGTAGCTGTTGTTTCCATTACCACTTGCAATGTTAGCCATTAAATATCTTTAAAAAAAATTTGACAATTACTGGGGTTTCACAAAGTTCTCACACTTGGGATTGCCTGCACATTCCATGGATACTAATGAACAATCATTGTCTTATCACACCCGTATGTTTTCGTGCCGCCAAGTAATGAACATGTGATTTACTTAACATATCCAGAGCCTGAATTGTCTCCAATCTCTTCCCCTTATTGCACCACATATTGAAATTTAAGATGATGTCTTAAGCTATCCCAAACATATTTCCTCATAGTGCCATGAATCATAGCTTTAAATTATTTATTTTCCTTTCTTTTTTCTGCTCAATCATATCATAATCTTAATACTCGCATTGTTTGGTTCACTAGAATGAAGTTTGGAATGGTATATATTCATTCTCATGCTTAGTTGGGTAAAAAATAAATAAATATAAATTACAAATAAAATCACCATTCACTAATTTAGGAGAATTGTCATTCCATTAGAGGCCAAGGAATAGTCATTCCATTCCTACCTAAAATACTAAATTTTAACTAAAAGGTGCACGAAAAGTTTGTCAATTAAGCAACATCCAGTCTCAGAAGAAATACGCTTTCAAGGCCTCAACTCAACCATTCACACACACTATGATGATTAAAAAGCCCAGGTACAATACATTCACAGCCAATTCACCAACATCCATAGCACAATAAATAAAACCCCAAAATTTATCATCAAGTTTCTTACAAGTGCAGGAAACGTGAATCTTTAAGCAATAACAATGGGCAATCACAATACTATATAAACATGCCACATATCAAAAAAAATAAAAGACAATAAAAGAAAACCGTGACAAGACATCATTACCTTGGTGTGGAAAAGGTTGCTCTGGCTGGAGAAGAAAGGTCGGAGAAGGGTATGGTAGTAAAAGCCTTCATTTTTCTGATAGATGAGTGCGTTATGCTTTGGGGAATCTGGGTTTCCCAAGAACTAGTATAATGTATATATGGATATGAAAATATTTCAAGGGTTTTGATTTTTGGTGTGGGTTTGGAGAAACAGAGGAAGGAATCAAAGAAAGGAGGCTTATGAGGGTGGTGTTGATTTGGAGATGGATATGATTTTATAAGCTATTAGATTGATAGATAGATAGATACATATCAGCTGCTCAGTGAGCTGACCTTGGGGCAGCAAAGCAAGTGGAAGAAATGTCGCATGTTATTGGGCTTTATCTAAGCAACTATTGGTTTGCAAAGTAAGCCCAATGGGTTGAGATTTTAACAAAAAGTTCATTACACTTTTTTATACCCAAATTTTACTTTATTTTTTATTATTTTATTTTAAATAATTTGATTTTTATACTTTAAGTTCGATTTTAATTTAGTTATTTTATCTAAATTTTTATTAATTTTATCTATGTATACCTTAAAAATTGATAAATATTTTAAAATTGTTAATTTTAATTTTAATTTTGAATGGAATACGCAAATTAAAGCTACACATTGTGTGAACCAAATTGTTTAGTTTAAAATTATATGAATTAAAGTGAAACTTGGAGTAAACTATATTGTAAAAAGCGTAACTAACCATTTTACAAATATAGGTAAACTATGTCTCGTTTGCACTTTGAACTTCAAAATTTAATAATTAATTATTCCAAAGTATCATATTATTACATGAGAGGGTAATTTATATAAGAATTGGGCCGAGCTGAATAAAGGGCCATTTTGGGCCGCAATGCGAAGGGCCAAGTAAAATGGCTATAAAGTTACTCCGGTCCAAAGAAGAAGCCTTTGAGTTAGACCGGTCACACAGCCGTGGTGATTAGTCTGGTACCAGTAGGCCTTATTTCTAGTCCGGTCGGAAGGAGAACTATGGATGATTCGGTGCTCTAAATTAGTCCGGTCAAGGCATGATGCAGCCAGCTCGACCTCGGCATGCGAAGCCAAGGTAGGAACGTGGGAAGGCGAATCCGAGCTATAGGTTAGCTCGGTCATACAGCCTGTCTGGCGGGGTAATGTTACTTCGGTTGTATGACATCTTGTCGAAGTAAAACCATCTCACTTGGTTTAAGCAGTGAGGGGGGGTGTTGAAGGATAAGCATGATCTTTCAGGAGTATGAATCCTATGAGGACTCTACATGGAAGAGTACAAGTCTTACTAGGATTGAGCCACACGAAACCTATAAAAGCTCACAAATATCACCTACGGAGAGGTAACACAACTTTGTTTTCTAAATACACAGAGCTTTTGTCTATTGGTCAAGCTTACTGACTTAGGCATCAGAGAGGTTTCCGGCACACACCTGCCGGCTAGCTCACGTTTGTGTTTTCAGGTGATAAAGCGACGACGTACGGAGGAGCGCAATCTTGATCAACAGGATTATACGAGAAGGTTTATTTCTTTCCCGTACATTACATATAATTTAACTCTTTCCGTTAAGATTTTATTAGAGATTATTTGTACAAAATTAAATCATGTGTGAAACACATAACGCTGGTTAAATTTTGAAGATAATATATCTTTTTCTTATGATCTAATTTTACACTTTGTCTAATAAAAATATTATTATCTTGAAAAATTAATAAATATATTAGGTTGCTTTACACATGATCTAATTCATACAGATTGTACTATCAAATCTACATATTTCTCGCATCCAATGCTTTCCTCTTTATTCCATAATTAAATACCATGCTAACATTAAGGCCTCTTCTGGGATATCCTAATTAAAGTGTTTATTAATTTATTAATATCGTATCACTTTTTTTTTTACGCGCCGATTTGTAATAAATAAAAAAAATAAGTCATACGCGAAATAACTCTTAAGTCTCACGTGTTGATGTTTTTCATGTTGGGGTATATCTCCTTAGTGGAACTTGGAACCCAATTTGTTTATTAAAAATATTTTAATTTAGTTTGGTTTAGGTATAATATATTTTATATATTATATATGACTTTTGGAATCCTAATAGCAACTAAGATTTTGATAAAAATCCAAGATTTAACAATATATATATGGTCTTTGTTGTTCCCGAAGCATATAGTGTACGGCTGCTATAGATTGAAAATTAATTCGGTGGAATCAAATTTGGGTGAGTGAAAAGTGCTCCTTTTCTGCTCCTGTGTGTGGAATTGTAGTGTGCATCTTGATTGTTTTGGTAAAGTTGATTTGAATTATTATTTTGGATCTTCTTTAATTCTGGTTTCGAAGATTTTGGTTCATCTATTTGATGAGATATTTCCTCTTGTTTATTTGTGATTTTTTGGAATTCACCTAAGGGTGATTTTGTGAGACCATTCGTGTCTTGTTTGTAATCATTTAGAAACTTTTTGGTTAATAGTGGAATCGGATTTCGATCTCGTGGACATACCTCACATTGAGGGAACCACGTAAAAATTCTTGTGTTGCTTTTGATTTAATTTTTTCGCATTAGTTTTTATTCTCATTGATTGATTTACTTGTGTAGAATCATATATTTTCTCTAACAATCAACTGGTATCAGAGCTTACAGTTTATTTGGATCTATTTATTTGTGTAAATCAATGGAAGGGAATATGGGTCGTATGTCTAGCTTCAATGGAAGCAATTGGGTAACTTGAAAAACTAAAATAGAGGACCTATTAATTTGTAAAGATTTGTATGAGCCTATTGAGAGTGATGGTGGCAAACCTGATGATATGAAAGATGATGAATGGAAGAGGCTTAATCGAAAAGCCGTTGGTGTCATCCGTCAATGGATTGATGACAGTGTGTTTCATCATGTTGCTATTGAAACTTCAACACATGATTTATGGAAAAAATTAGAAGGCATTTATGATAAGAAATCAGCAACAAATAAAGCTTTTCTGTTTTGTAAGTTGGTTAATTTAAAATATAAAGAGGGCAGCCCTATTCCAAAATATTTGAATGAAATAAAGAGTATTGTTAATCAACTTGCTTCTATGAAAATTATTTTTGATGATAAGTTGCAGGTTTTGATGCTACTTAGTTCTTTACCTGAAAGATGGGAGACTTTGGTTGTGACAGTTAGTAATTCGGCACTCGATAAAGTTGTCACAATGGGCCAAGTCACTAGTAGCTTGTTGAATGAAGAAACTAGAAGAAAATCAGCAGGTTCCTCTCACTCAGAAGCATTTGTTGTGAAAGGCCGAAGCAAAACAAGGGGGAAGAGTAAGACTTCTCATGGTCATGATCAAAGCCGTGACAAATCAAGAGATGGTTTTTTTTCAAAGAAAGACATTGAGTATTATTATTGCCATGAGAAAAGACACATGGAGTGGGAATGCCGAAAGCTCAAAAACAATGAGAAAATGCGTGACAAAAGTGTGGATAAAAAGCAAGAAGACACAATGGCAGTTACTACCAATAATCTCATGGTCGTTTGTGAAGATGATTGTATCAATTTTGTGGGCCAAGAGTGCAATTGGGTGATTGATTCTTGTGCTTCTTTTCATGTGACTTCTCGAGTTGACTTCTTCACTACCTACACCAAAAGAGATTATGGTTCTATTCGAATGGGTAATAAAGGTTTGTCCAAGATTATTGGCGTGGGTGATGTTTGCTTGGAAACAAATTTGGGCTACAAGTTGTTGCTTAAAGATGTGAGGCATGTTCCTGACATTCGCCTCAATTTGATCTGTACCGGCAAGCTAGATGATGAAGGCTTCAACAACAAATTTGGTGATGGAATATGGAAGCTCACAAAGGGTTCTTTGGTGGTGGCTAAGTGCAAGAAGACTCATACACTTTATTCGATGCAAGGAAAAATTTGTAAAAGTGTTGTTAATGCACTTGAAGATGATACTTCTATTGAATTGAGACACAAGCGGCTTAGCCATATGAGTGAAAAGGGGCTATAAGTTTTGTTCAAGAAAGAGCTTTTACCCGGTTTGAAAGGTATACATCTTAAAACTTGTGTTCATTGTTTGGCGGGTAAACAACATAGAGTTTCTTTTCATAAAAATGTTGCTTCTAGAAAAGAAAATATTTTGGAGTTGGTTCATTCGTGTTACCCAAAAAGTAAACTAAGAGGGGGGTGAATTAGGTTTCTACAAAATAAAATTAATAATACCACAATAAAATTAACTACTAGTACAACAAATTATTAACAAGCACAATGATGAACTTAGCAGTAAATGATCAAGCATAATAACAATGAAGTATAACTAACATACAGGGTAAATCAAATTATTGACACATGAATATTAGATAGCTATAGCAATAGTATGAAAGTAAAGAGATTAGGGAAGGGGAGACAAACAGATTTATAGTGATTTGACTTCAATCAAGCCTACATTCACTCCTCAAGCTTCACTTGAGATTTTTCACTATCTTCTAACTTCATAGGGGTGCTAGCAACCTCTTTACAAATGGAGCAATCCTCCACAGATTTTACACAGACTTTACAAGCACAAACCCTTGCAAATCTTAGGTGATTCACAATCACTCTCAAGATTTAAAGAACACAGTGTTTGCAACACTTTTACAAAATGAAATGGTATTTTTGCTTTCAAAGAAAGCTTATAATAAATATCTCTCAAAGATAGATATATAAAATGAAGCTTTGATTTTTCTATAAATCTCACACAGGAAAGATAGGCTTAAAGTTATAAGGCTCAGTGTATAATTTATGAGAAAAGACGTGAGTGATTATAGATTAAAGAATATTTTCAGGTTTTTTTGTCACTTGTTTACATTAGAGGCTTTGATATATATAATGAAAATTATAGCCGTTGTATTAATTTGAATTTATAGCCGTTTATAGCCGTTGTAGTCATTTGAATTTATAGCCGTTGTAGTCATTTGAATTTATAGCCGTTGTAGTCATTTGAATTTATAGCCGTTTATAGCCGTTGTACTTCCATCATTATCAATTTGAATATCTTCCACTTCATCATTACAAATTTGAATATCTTCCGCTTGAACATTTTGGCCTTTTGAACCTTTATAGCCGTTTATAGCCGTTGTACTTCCATCATTACTAATTTGAATATCTTCCACTTGAACCTTTTGAACCTTTTGGCCTGCTGCTATGCTAGGCTGTTTGAACATTTGTTTTGGGCTGTTTGAACTCCTGATTTAATCAAATATTAAATACATTATAACAACATTTAGGATAAAGGTTTAGGTGAGAAATAATTGGACAAAATAAATTTTGATTCTATTTTTCTCTTTCAAATAAATCATCAAAATAAATTTTAATTCTATTTTTCTCTTTCAAATTTGAACTCCTGATTTAATCAAATATTAAATGCATTCTAACAATATTTAGGATAAAGGTTTAGGTGAGAAATAATGGGACAAAATAAATTTTGATTATATTTTTCTCTTTCAAATAAATCATCAAAATAAATTTTAATTCTATTTTTCTCTTTCAAATAAATCATCAAAATAAATTTTGATTAAAATATAATTAAATAAATTTTGGATTCTATTTTTCTCTTTTAAATAAATTAAAACATAATTAAATAAATCATCAAAATAAATAAGTCTAACAATTCGGATATTTGTGGTCCTTTGAAAGTTATAACACATAGTAGTGCACTTTATTTTGTTACTTTAATTGATGATTATTTAAGGAAAGTTTGAGCTTTTATACTAAAAACTAAAAATCAAGTTTTAGAAGTATTTAAGCATTTTCAGGCCATGGTTGAAAGAGAAACATGGCAGAAATTGAAGTGCATCCGATCAAACAATGGGGGTAAATACATTGGGCCATTTGATGAGTATTGTTGCAGCTAATGTATTCAGCACCAAAAGATAGTTAAGAAGACTCCTCAATAAAATGGCGTTGCTGAGAGGATGAACCGCACCATTGTGAAAAGAACAAGGTGTTTGCATTCACAAGCTAAATTGCCAAGATCCTTTTAAGGTGAGGCAATGAGGACAGCGGTTAACGTGATCAATTTGTCTCCTTCCTATCCTTTGAATGGTGATGTTCCAAGAAGAGCTTGGACCGGTAAAGATGTGTCTTATGAGCGCTTGAGAGTGTTTAGTTGTCACAACCCAAACCCGGCCCTATGGGTTTAGCACCGTAACCGGCCAGTAATCCGAGATTATCGAAGGCCTGCTTAACAATAGTACAGTAAAACAGAGTTCAGGCCCTGGCGGAAGCCAATACAGTAAATAAATAATGTCCATTGAGCTGTGACAGTCTGTATACCAAAAAGATTTTTCATGCATTCATACGTGTAGAACAGTACAGTCTATACAAAATTCTGATACACAAGACTGAGGACCTAATCCCTTGATACTTGATGAGTTAGTAGCTGACAGTCTATACAGTAATCCAAAACAGTACGGAGACAGGCGGGGAAAAACAAAACACCCCAAAGCCATAACATGGCAACTCGGAACCTCGCAGTGAGGCACATGGGCTGGCTTGACAAAACTGGAGTCTAACCCATGCTCCTAGCTCCGGTCTGGTGGCTGAGCACCTACATATATATATATAAACAATGAGTTAAAGCCTAGTGAATAACATAATGCGTAAAGAGATTAAGAATGAAATGTCCTTACAGTAATGAAAACAGTATTCCAGTCTTTCAGTCATAACGGTTATTCAGTCATATGTGGTACATCCATTAGCATAGCAGTAAACAGTAGGTCTTAGAGACCGAACAGTAATGATAGCCATCAATCAGTAAACAGTAATGGTTCCCCGAGGGAACCGACAGAGATCTCTGTAACAGTGACAGTAAACAGTAGGTGCTAAGGATGCCACAGTATATTTCAGAATATAGGACATACATTCAATCAAATAACAGTAATCATTTTAGAAAACAGTTCCGTAAACAGTCAGAAAACATTCTCAGTTGGACATATCTTTACACAATTGTTACTCACAGAGTTTGGGCTACAGTATGCTAGAGCGTGTCTCTCCAGTCGCCAATCCTACACAGTTCACAAGTTGAACACACACTAAGCTACACAGTTGAAAAATATCATAACTTAATTCCTAATTTGCCTTGGTGTGTTCTACATCTATATCCTCATTAAGATGTCTTAAACTAGGCCTAAGAATGCCTAGAATGGGATGAGGATGCAAAAATACACTTAGAAAACATTTCGCAGAGTTTGCTGAAAATAGGAGCCTCGCTCGAGCGAGCCTTCCTTCGCTCGAGCGAGCTTCCAAAATCAAAGGCTACGCTCGAGCGAGAAACCCTTCGCTCGAGCGGTCTGTTGAAACAGTAAAAGTACTAGATGCTCGAATTTTACGCTCGAGCCACCAATCCTTCGCTCGAGCGTGGCTCAGAGTAAACGTTGGTCGCTCGAGCGAAGAAGCCAAATCTAGAATTTCCAGATTTGCCTTCCAAGCTCAAACCAAGCATTCTACCACTTTTTACTCGACCTCTTGGGCCCAAATTCTGGAAAACACCTCTAGATTCAATATACAACAAGTTTCAAAGCTCAATTTGTGAATTCAAAGCCCAAGAGTGAGTCAATTAAAACCATTTTTCAAACCCATTTTTCATGAACATGGAGAATATGCAACATGCATGGATTCAAACCAAATTCAACCTTCAAAGTTTGTCCAAATGGACTCATTTCTTCAACAACATGATGAATTCATGGACTCAAGTCTATTTATGAACATGCATGTACATATTACCATGGATTCAACTCAAATTTCAACATCTTAACCATGCATGCACGAATTATGCTCTAATTTAACATGTATGAACTAATTCATGACTTAATTCTACAATTTGGCAAGGATCATGCAAGAAACAACATAAACTCAACATTGAGAGGTTATATTTCCTTACCTAAGTCTTTAATTACAAGTGTAAAAGTTCAATTTGCCAACTTATGCTCCAATTCTACAAGATTCAAGCTAAAACCCCAAGTTGAGTTCAATTCTCCCTTAATTCTCACTCTCTCTAGTCTTGGTCGGTTATGGCTCTCAATTGTGGCTGAGGGAAATGTTTTGGTTAAGTGTATACAAGGCTCAAATAATAAAAATAAACTAAGGCCCACTCAATGGCAATTCCGCAATTACGGCAAACTCTTTAATTGGCTCAAATTAATCTAGTTTAAGCATACCTAATCACATTTTAGTTAAATATACCATTAAATCACAAAAATCCTACTGATCATGAAACACTAAAAAATTTTCAGTTCGGCCGCCGATAAGGCCTTCAATTTGCAGTTTAAACATAAAAACACGAACAGATAATCAAATAATCGAAAAGATAAAAATGCAATACAATAAACATGCTCAGTCAATTCGGTTTCAATTTTCAATCAGTCCGTTCAGTACTTCAGTTAGTTCAATTATCGGTCATAAACAGTCTAGTTTAGCAGTAATCAGTATGTAATTCAGTGATTTATCGGTAAACAGTATGGGGGTTGTTACAGTCTCCCCTCCTTATAAAGAGTTTAGTCCTCTAAACTCGAGTTACCTTCATTCTGGAAAAAAACAGGATTCAGCGGGAACAAATCAGGATATCGCCTAGCCATGTCATCTTCCCTTTCCCAAGTGGCATACACACCACCATGGTTCTGCCAGTCAACCTTCACTAACGGGATCTCTTTGTTTCTCAGTTTCTTGATCCGTCTGTTTACAATCTGTATAGGCCGTTCTTCGAAAGTGTAGTTATCACTCAACACGATACGAGTAGGCTCAATCACATGGAAGGGATCCCAGAGATAATCTCTCAACATCGAAATGTGGAAAACATTATGCATATGCTCCATTTCAGGAGGAAGCGCAACTTGATACGCCACCGGATTGATTTTCTCAATAATCTCATACGGCCCAACATATCTTGGCGCCAACTTGCCTTTGACTCCAAAACGAGTCTGGCCTTTCATTGGTGTCACTTTCACAAAAACGTGATCAATGTATTTTTCTTGGCTATGGGCGTGATGAATTCGGGTATAGATTGTGGGATCCGGTCGACAAGAAAGTCATTCGAAGTCGTGATATTGTGTTTCTTGAAAACCAAACAATTGAAGACTTTAGCAAATGTGATCAACCAGAGCCAAAAACTAGTGATCTCATTGACATGAATCCATCTCCTTCATCTTCAGTTAATGATAAAAATGGGGGAGATGTGCAGCCACCCATTGAAGATGTAGAGGATGATGCTAATCCTAATGAAGTTGAGCTAGAAATTGAAAGAGAGCATCCAACTCAAGAACCGCCACCACAACTTGAGTTGAGGAAATCTACAAGGGACCGGCAACCTTCAAGAAAGTATCCTCCCATTGAATTTGTATTGATATCCGATCAAGGGGAGCTCGAGAGCTACCAAGAAGCAATTGAGCATGCAAAGAAAGGTGATTGGAAAAAGACCATGGAAGAGGAGATGAATTCCTTACTAGAAAATCACACTTATGATTTAGTGATGTTGCCTAAGGGGAGGAAAATTCTGAAAAATTAGTGGGTTTTCAAATTGAAGAATAATGGCAAGAGTCTGAGGTACAAGGCACATCTTGTTGTGAAAGGCTTTAGGCAAAAGAAAGGTATTGACTTTGAAGAGATTTTTTCGCCGATTGTGAAGATGTCTTCTATTTGGGTTGTACTTGGCATGACTGGAAGTATGAACCTTGAAGTTGAACAACTTGATGTGAAGACCGCATTTCTTCATGGTAATCTTGAAGAAGAAATTTACATGGAGCAATCAGAAGGTTTTGTGGAAAAAGGAAAAGAGAAATTTGTTTTTAAATTGAAGAAAAGTTTGTATGGCCTCAAGCAAGTCCCGCGGCAATGGTACAAAAAATTTGACTCTTTCATAATGAATAATGACTTTTCTAAAACCACTTCGGATCATTGTGTGTTTGTGAAAAATTTCCCGGATGGTAAATTTATTATTCTTTTACTTTATGTTGATGACATGTTAATTGTGGATCAAGATTACACTATAATTAACAGGTTAAAATTAGAGTTGAGCAAGTATTTTGCTATGAAAAATTTGGGGTCGGCAAAGCAAATACTTGGTATGAAAATTGTTCGTGATCGCAAAGAGTGGCTGATTTGGTTGTCTCAAGAAAGCTACATTGAGAAGGTTCTTGAGAGATTCAACATGGATAAAACAAAGTCGATTAATTGTCCACTTGCGGGTCACTTCAAGGTTAGTTTGAATCAATGTCCTACAAATGACAAAGACAAAGAAGAGATGTTGAAAATTCCTTATGCTTCAACGATTGGCTCTTTGATGTACGTCATGGTTTGTACAAGGTTGGATATTGCTCACGCCATTAGTGTGGTGAGTCGGTTTCTCTCTAAACCAGGTAAAGAACATTAGGCAGCGGTAAAATGGATTCTAAGGTATCTTCGAGGGACTTCGAATGTGTGTTTGTGTTTTGAAGATGGTAAGCCGATGCTTGATGGGTTCACAAATTCTAACATGGCTGGTGATGTTGATTCTAGGAAATGTACATCGGGCTATGTGATAACATTTGCAGGGGGAGCTGTGGCATGGCAATCTAAATTACAAAAATTTGTTGCTCTCTCAACTACCGAAGCTGAGTTTATTGCCATTATGGAAGCTTGCAAAAAAGAGTTATGGTTGAATTTTTTTTTTGTTGCAAGAATTGGATTTGAAGCAAGAAAGGTTTATGCTTTATTGTGATAGTCAAAGTACTATTCATTTGAGTAAAAATTCTACTTGTCATTCGAGATCGAAACACATTGATGTGAGATACCATTGGATTCGTGATGTGTTAAATTTGAAGTTGTTACAACTCAAAAAGGTTCACACAAATGATAATATTTCAGATATGATGACTAAGACTTTGTCGAGGGACAAATATTTAAAGTGTCGAACTTTGGCGGGTATGGTTGATGTCTCCACCTAAGTCAGTAGGGGGAGAATTGTTGGGGTATATCTCCTTAGTGGAGTTTGGAACCCAATTGGTTTATTAAAAGTATTTTAATTTAGTTTGGTTTAGGTATAATATATTTTATATATTATATCTGACTTTTGAAATCCTAATAGGTATTTGATAGTTAATTTGATAGCAACTAGGATTTTGATAAAAATCTAAGATTCAACAATATATATATGGTCTTTGTTGTTCTCGAAGCATATAGTGTACGGTTGCTATAGATTGAAAATTAATTCGGTGGAATCAAATTTGGGTGAGTGAAAAATGCTACTTTTTTGCTCCTTTGTATGGAATTGTACATGTGCATCTTGATTGTTTTGGTGAAGTTGATTTGGATTATTATTTTGGATCTTCTTCAACTCTGGTGATTTTGTGAGAACATTCATGTCTCGTTTGTAATCGTTTGGAAACTTTTTGGTTGATAGTGAAATTAAATTTCGATCCCGTAGACGTACCTCACATTGAGGGAACCACGTAAAAATTCTTGTGTTGCTTTTAATTTAATTTTTCCGCATTAGTTTTTATTCCCATTGATTGATTTACTTGTGGGAAATCATATATTTTCCCTAAAATTTCATTTTCAGTCAAACGTGTTCCTAATGGTATCATATATGATAAATTGACTTGTCATAATATATTTACCATAAACGAATTGGGATAATAATTTTCAAAAGAAATTATTTAAGATCCCAAAAAAACTCTCACACTTTACCATAGTAATATATCATGGTAGACATCATTTGATTAGTTATAATTTCTATTCACATACCATAAATGTGTGGGTTTGCAGATTGACTTGTCATAATATATTTACCATAAACGAGTTGGGATAATAATTTTCAAAAGAAATTATTTGAGATCCCAAAAAAACTCTCACACTTTACCATAGTAATATATCATGGTAGACATCATTTGATTAGTTATAATTTCCATTCCCATACCATAAATGTGTGGGCTTGCGAATTGCACTTTTTTTTTTTTAAAAAAAATGTAAGCATGGAAAATATAGAACAGGAGAGGGAACTACGGGGCTTTTCCCAAACTAAGCCCCTACACTATTTTGTTTTCCAAATTAAGTTTAGTTTGGCCGAATTTTCCAAACTAAGCTGAAACGTGTTTATTAAACATGCTTTCAGCATTTTTATGGTTTAGACAGACAAAATAAATAAAATTATAAAAGCGTGTTTAGAAAACGCGCTTTCAATTAAAGTCGCGCAGTTACAAATTGCACGTTTACTAATTATCGCGTTATTTAATAAAACGCAATTGAAAAATGCGCAACATGAAAATGTGTTTTGAAAGCACGCTTTCAATAAAAATAATAATAATTAATTTTACACCCACATCACACGCACTTACACTTTTTTTTTTTTATATTCAAATGAAAGGTAAACAAATAGAAGTTACATTATCCTTACAATTCAAGAAATTAGTCCCTCACAAGACTAACTCTAGTCATGTCATCAATGACTAGAGATCTCACTTCTGTAGGTGGGTCTTCTAGGACCACCACATGGTCATCTTGGACTGCCTCCAAGTTTGCTAGTTTGTCAACTACTCTGTTGCCCTCGCGGAAGGAGTGTTTGATTGAGCAGTTGCAGTGTTTCAGGAGAAACTTGGTGTCTTCAATGAGGGCCTTATAAGGTGAGTGATGATTTGGTCCATCCTGGATTTGTATGATAGCTTGGGCAGAATCAGTTTCAATAGTCACATTCATGGTATATTTTTTAAAGAGAATGGTGAGTCCCCTGTATATGCTCCATAATTCAGCTTCTAGACTAGAGCAATGGCCTAGTTTACCATAGTATCCCCATAGCCAAGTACCAGTTTCATCCCTCAGCTTGGCCTGGGTTATCTTTTGAGCATCTATCTGTGTTGAGTTTGAGTTGACCTGCAAGTGGAAAACACCAGTGAAATAGTTTAGGATGAGAGGGGTTGGGGTGGAGAGAGGAGTGGAAAGCCTGTTCAATCTTTTAAGCATAACTCCTTATGCTCTTAAGACTGGTTTAAATGGGTATCAAAATGTTGTCAAAAAACAAAGAATTACACTCCTTCCAAATTTGCCAAAGAGTGACAGTAAATATGAGGGGCCATTTAAAACCACAAAGTAGTATTTTATTTTTCAAATTAGATGATACCCATTCAAACATAGGTTGACCACATCTTTGCTCCCACCAGATATGATTGGTGATTTTAGTCCAAACAGCTTTGGAAGTAGGGCAATCTCTAAGAAGGTGACTCATATCCTCACTAAACAGTCCGCATTGAGGGCAAAGATCAAATGATGCCATGTTTCTCACAAGTCTTAAGTGGTTGGTAGGTAATCTGCCCTTTAAAATAAGCCAAAGAAAACATTTTAATTTCTAGGAAAATTTTAATTTCCAGATCCATTTCCAATCTCTACCAACACCTTCTTGGGCAGTGATAGTTTTGTAAGCAGAGGCAGTGGTAAAAAGACCATTAGTTGATCCATTCCAGGAGGGGGCATCTGGATAAGCCACAAATCTGGCCTATAGATCTTTATGATCTCTTGGAGGTCCTGTTGGTTAACAAGGTTGGCAAAAGTATCAGTGTCCTAATTCCTTTCATCATCAAGAACATTGCTGACCTTGGTTGAATCATTGGCATGAGTGGGATTATAATTATTGGCCAGTGGCTGTGTTCCACACCACCAATCATTCCAAAAAGAGATGGTATCACCATTGTTTACTCTCCACTTAACACAGTTTTTGAGGATATCTCTGGTGTGGCAGATACTCTTCCAGATGTGGGATGAAGACTTCTTCTAGGGCCAGCTGAATAAAGAATGGTTTTTCAGATATTTGGATTGAAGAATTTGGCACCAGAGTTTACTATTGTCACTCAGTAAAGTCCACCCAAGTTTGGTGAGAAGTGCTGAATTTTGTTCTCTAGTTTTTCTAATTCCAAGACCATCATCCTCTTTACTTTTCCATACACTGTCCTAGTTGACAAGATGTATTTTCCGTTTATACTCAGTATCTCCCCATAGAAAATTCCGATTGATTTTATCTATTTCATCACAAACTTTCCTAGGGAGTTCCATGGTTTGCATATTGTGGGAAGGGATAGCAGAGGTGACTGAATGAAAGTAAGCCTTCCTGTAAGGGAGAGGTTTTTAGCTTTCCAACCTGATAATCTAGACTTTAGCTTCTCGAGAACATCATTGAAAATATGCTTGCTAAGCCTAGTGTGAAGAAGGGGAGATCCCAAATACTTTCCAAGATCTTGAGTAAGGGGAATACCATACTGGTTACTTAGAGACCTGGCTTAGGTAGAAGAGATGTTGGGAGAAACAAATATTTTGGACTTCAAGTGATTAATTTTCTGACTAGAGATCTGACATAAGTCATTAAGGACAACCATAATAGTTTCACAATTGGGGTGGTCAGCTTTAGCAAATAAAATAAGGTCATCAGCGAAAAACAAGTGGGATAGATGGGGGCTATTCCTAGAAGCTTGGATACCATGCCAAGATCCCTCACTCACTTTAAGGTTTATCATGTTGGATAACCTTTCCATACAAAGCACAAAAAGATAGGGTGATAGGGGATCACCTTGTCTAAGCCCTCGCTCAATAGGAATGCCATCCAGAATTTCACCATTCCAAAGAATAGAAGATTTGGTATTAGTAACACAACACATAATCAAATCCACCAATTGTTCATTAAGTTTAAATTCATATAAAGTATCCCTAATGAAGTCCCATGAGAGTCACCCATGCCAAGATCCCTCGCACTCTTCTCTCTCTCTCTCTCTCTAACACACACTTACACTCACATCACTCCTCTCTCTCTCTCTCTTTCACACACATCTACACACACTTATAATAAATAAATAAAAATAAAAATAATTAGTTTTATTCATTATATTTATTTTAATAAAAAAAAATTATTTTATAAAATTGAGACCAATATTAAATATATATAATAATAATTTATAATAACAAATAGTAATCAATTATATAAAATGATCACCTTTTTACTTTAATTCTTAAAAAAATTTTATTTTTTTATTTTAAGGTTTAGGATTTAGGGTTTAATTCTTAATTTTTTATTTTATTTTAGGGTTTAGGGATAAATTTTTTTTTATTTTTTTATTTTAGGATTTAGGATTTAATTTTTAAAATTTATTTATTTTTATTTTAGGGTTTAGGATTTAGGGTCTAGAATTTATAGTTTAATTCTTAAAATTTATTTATTTTTATTTTAGAGTTTAATTCTTAATTTTTTTTAATTTTTATTTTAGGGTCTAGGGTTTAATTTTAAAAATTTATTTATTTTTATTTTAGGGTTTAGGATTTAAGATTTAGGGCAAAGTGTAATTTATGATACCAAAAAACATAGTAAGAACATAAAAAAAAAAAGAAGAAGATAAAACTGTGTCGTTTTAAGCACAATAAAAAACACAATAGGGGTCACAGCAGTGACCCCGCGGCCAAAAAAAAAAATATAAGGTTTAGCGTCAGACATCACACACACCCACACTCTTTTCTCTTTCTCTCTCTCTCTCTCTGACACATTTATACCCACATCTAGGGGTGAGCATGGTCCTGATTGGACCGGATTGGGGTAAAACCAGGACCAATTCGTTATTTACGATTCCTGAAAAATTGGAACCAATCCAATCCGTTTAAATCATGGAACCAATCCATTTAAATACGGATTTGATCGGTTTAGGACCACGGATTCACATAATTAAATAACAAAAAAATATATATATATAGCACTTTAATTTCATAAAAACATAAACATAGCGCTATATTAGTTCCACAATAGCAACATGTCTTTCTATAGTAGCGACATACTATTCTAGAATTTAAACAACCATAAGAAAATTGGTTTCATCATAAATATTTAGACCATTATAAATTAAAATTAAAAACTAACAAACAAAAGTAATAAAAAAAGATATTATGCGAGTTTAGGTTTGAGTTTAGGTTTTATATGGAATAAGAGAAGATATTTTGAGGGAGGATGTATAATAAAAATATAGACTATTTATATACGGTCCGGATCGGTTCCAATCCGAAACCATGAGGTTCAATCCGGAACCAATCCGTGGACTACGAATTTTTAATTCTTCAATCCGAAACCGAACCACGGATTCGAAAAACCAATCCAAACCTATTGGATTGGACTGGACTGGATCGGATTACGGATTTCACGGATTCCTTACTCAGCCCTACCCATATCACTCCACTCTCTCTCTTTCACACACATCCACATACACTTATAATAAATAAATAAAAATAAAAATAATTAATTTTATTCATTATATTTATTTTAATAAAGCATATATAATTTTTAATATATATAAATTTTATTTTTATAGAATTAATACCAATAAAAATATATCAATCCTTTTTTTTAAAATGAGACCAATATTAAACATATATATATATATAATTTATAATAATAAATAATAATTACTCTGCTTGGTTTAGTTATATTTTTAAAAATTATTAGTCTCATTTTAAAGATAATCAAACCAAATAGAGTGATTGTTATTTTTTATAGACGAATATCAAATATATGTAACAATAATTTATAACAATACATAATAATCAAATCAAACAGAGTGATTATTATTTGTTATTATAAATTATTACATATATATATACACATTTAAGGATTAATTACCTAAAAGTCCTATGTACAGATTTAGTGGCAGCTTAGGTCCTATCAAAAAGTTTTTGAACCAATAAATCTGTCACGACCCAAACCCGCCCCTATAGGTTTGGCACCGTAACCGGCCAGTAATCCGAGGATTACCTACGGCCTCTGAACAGATTAACAAATAGTAAGGGGCTGCGGAAGCAAATATACAAAATAACAAGGTCCAATGAGCTGTGATGACGTACATGGGACAGAAAATTTAAAACTTATTTATATACATAAACATGCTAGTCAGATACACCAAATATGTACAAAGTATTTACAAAATGTAATCCCAAGATCTGACATTACAAAACAGATACAACAGACTAGCACGAAGTGCAAAAATAGCCATGGCGTTAGGCTTCAAGCAGAACCTCCTTGGGAGGCGCAACGGATGGCTGACCAAAACGAAACAAAAGGCCATCAACTCTGACCTGGGTCCTGTGCCGCCTCACCTACATATATATAGTAACTATGAGCGAAAGCCCAGTGAATAATAACAGAGTAAAGGGTTTTAATGAATGATGTCCATCACAGAGTTAGAAATCAGAAATTATATCATAAACATAATCTTATCAGAAATCGAGTCGTATGCATTTTCAGATTTCAAATCAGAAACAGATTCAGATTCATACTCGTATTCATATTCAGATTTTGCATAAGATCATACGTGATACACCCATTAGTTATCAGATCAGACTGGTCTAGAGACCACAAACAGAGTTGGTACCAACGACCGTAAAGGTCCATATCTTGCGCGCAAGTAGTCATGGTATTGTTACCTCCAAGCAAGGGCCACATGCAGATTGGCCGCGGTATTGTTACCCCCGGGCGAGGGCCACGTGCAGATTGGCCGCGGTATTGTTACCCCTAGGCGAGGGCCACGTGAACTAAGGGTGCCACAAATACGTTTTAGAAAATTGGACATTCATTCATAATTCGTAAGATAGCATTTCAGAAAACAGATCATGCCATATCAGTCAAAAAATACTTAAGTTAAACATAACTTTACAGAGTTGGTAATGTTGACACCCTATTTTTGAGGGGGAACTATAGACACTCCATTTTTGACCGACCTTAAGACTCAGACGTCACCAACTGAGCGTGTCACGACCCAAACCCGGCCCTATGGGTTTAGCAGATCAGAATCGCCAAGAATCCAAGATTACCAAGGCCTAAATAGAAACCAAACAGCAGTATGAACTGGCGGAAGCCAATACAGTAAATAACTAGTGTCCATTGAGCTATGTAAATCTGTATGCCAAAAACATTTTTATGCATTCATATACAGTTCAAAACAGTACAATCCATATGCAGTCTATACAATCATTTACATTCAACAAGACAGGATCAAGTCCCTAAACAACGATCTGATAAAACAATATACGGTCTATACAACGGTGCAAAACAGTAAGGAGACACGTGGGGACAATAAAAACGCCCCAAGCCATAGCATTGCAACGCGGAACCTCAGATGAGGCACATAGGTCAAGCTTGACAAAAGCGGGGACCAATCCCACGCTCCTAGCTCCGATGCAGTTCGAGAACCTACATATATATATAAAAATGAGCTAAAGCCCGATGAATAACATACACGTAAAGAGGTTATGAATGAATGTCCCTACGATAATGAAATCAATTCATTATCTGATTTCAATCTTCAAGATTTGACCAATCAAGATTTCAATCAATCACCATATGTGGTACATCCATTAGCCTATAAGCGTAGGTCGAAAGACATACTGAACCATGATAATAATGGCCATCAATCGATAAACAGATGGTTTCACAAGGAAACCGAGCTCAGAACGGTCAATAACGTGGGTGCTAAGGATGCCTGTCTGATTCAAATCTGAGACATACATTCATTCAATAAACAATATCGGTTCAATAAGCAGTTCGATTCGAAGATTCAAAATATAACCATTTGAACATATCTTTACACAATCTTTACTCACAGAGATTGGGCTAATAGCGACTAGAGCGGCGTCAGAAACCAACCCTAAACAGTTAACAAATAGAACACACACTAAGTTCACAGTCAGAAGGATGTAATTAAATCCCTAAATTTCCTCGGTATGGTTCTATGTCTAAATCCTCATTAAAATGCCTTAAACTAGGCCTAAGAATGCCTAGGATGGGATGAGGATGCAAAGATGTGCCTAAATCGGTTTGAATTTTGAAAAGCAGGCCTCCGCCGAGCTCGAGTTTCGCTTTCGGCGGACAAGCCAATAAAGGTCCCCTCGGCGTCAACTTCGCCGAAGCGTGACACTAATCCTCCGCCGAGCGCATTCTTCGCCGGCGGGTGATGAATGATGCAAGATCTTTGGATCTTGCGATTTCTCCGCTCGGCCTTGAAACTCTCCTTCGGGCCGATGTAAAAACAAGTCAAAAAAATGCTGGGAGCATGAATTCCTTTCGCCGATCGGTACTTTCGCCGAGCGGACCTCAAAAATCTGGAAAACCCAGGCGTGTTACGAGTTCGAAACTCAAGTTTGGGATACCAAAATCGATCCTCTTGGGCCCATTTCCTGGAAAACTCTTTTAAACACATAGGATAACAAGTTTTAAAGCTCAATTTAAGAAATCAAGGCCCAAGGGTGTTCCAATTAAACCCAATTTTAAACTAGTTTTCAAGAACAACATGCAAACATGACATGCATGAGTTTTAGACCAAAATCAACTTCAAATCTTGCTCTAATGAGCTCAATAGTTTGGAAAACAAAATGGAAACATGGACTTTAGCTCAAACATGAACATGCATGTATAATTCTCCAAGAATTCAACTTCAAAATATGCCAAATGACCATGCATGCAACATTCAAGCTTCAATTCACTATTTATGAGCAAATTCATGACTTACTTCCCTATAATCATGATACATGCAAGATGGAACTTAAAAACAACAAGGAGATGATGATTTCACTCACCTAAGTCTTGTATTTTAAGCCTAGAAGCTCAATTAGACAATCAACACTTCAATTCTTCAAGATTCAAGCAAAAATGCACAAGATGAACCACTCTCTCTCTTACTCTCTTCTTTGGTCGGTTGGAAGGAGAAGAAATGGCTGAGCAAATGTTTTAATCAAGTCTCTAAGGCTCAAGTGATGGAAGTAGACAAAGTCCACTCAAAATGGCATTTCGGTAATTATGACAAACTCTTTAATCGACTTAATTTAATCTGATTTAATCATTCCTGATCAATTTTCAGATAAATATACCATAAATTCAGAAATATTCTACTGATTCTAAAACATCAAACGGTTCCTAATTCGGCCGCCGATAAGGCCTTCAATTAGCAGTTTAAACACATAAGCTCAAACAGATAATCATTCAAGCAAACAGATACAATATGCAATTCAATAGATTACTTATTCAATTTCAGTTTCAGTCCCATTCAGTCTGTTCAGTAGCTCATCCAGTTCACTTATCAGTCATTATTAGTTCAGTTTAGTAATGTCGGTAGATAATTGATGGTTAATCGAAATCGATCTGAGGTTATTCTGAGGCGCTTGGTGATGTTGCATATTGTGCTCGTTCTAAGGTTGCAGAGTCTCGGCTGCGAGCCTTGCCCCCGAACTTCCGGACTCTTTTGTGCTTTGCCTCGGTTTGCGAACCAGGCCCCGTTTTCTCCGTTCTCTTTTCCTGAAGGGAATGAGAGGTCTCGTAGACCATCTCTCAGTGGCCGTAGGCTACGTTTCATGGTCATAGGCCATTTTTCCCGTTTAGAGCCCGGTTTTTGGTTTTTCGGAGCCGTCGGCCGTGTGTCTCGGTTCGGAACCGCTTAACCACCTCCGTTTGCTCCGATTTTTGGCATACATCTTATTTACTTCCTTTTGAGGGACACTGTGGCTCAAGAGACCAACTTCGTGGTCAAACGCCACCTCCGGTGCTTAACAATCAGTTTTCGGGGCCTCGAGCTGCGCGTTTTGGCCCCCGAACCTTCATTTTACATCGGTTTGGGTCCATTTTTGGCAGGGACCTTATTTTCATTGTTATGAAGGTCGTAGAAGGGTGAGAGGCCAGCAATTGTTCTGAAGACCAGCTTTATTCCTTCATCGCTCTTTATCGCCCGTTTTCTTCACTAGAAAGCTGACTTTTTCCATTCCCAGGCCACTTTCTTTGGCACTCAACCACATATTTGTGTTGTACACACCTGGGAGGCCACCAATATGACATGGCCGGCCAGCAATTGTTCCTGGCCCTTTTGAACCCCTTTAGAAAGTTGATTTTTTTCTCTTCTGGTTCACATTTTCAGGATTTTGACCACATAGCTGTGTTGTGCACACATGAGAGGCCACCAATATGGGTACCTGGCCAGCTTTTCTTGCTTGACCCTTTTGAACCTGGTCGGTCGGCCAGGGGAGGTAGCCGACCGGCCACCTAAACCCTCTGAACCTGGCCGGCCATGACCCTCTCACCTGGTTCTTTCTGTTGCACTTTGTTTCCAGATCTCAGATCCGATGAGGGTCTTTAGGAAATTTGAATTTGATTTTCCCTCCCTTTTCTCCACTCATCTCCTCTATAAAACCAGCCCCCCCAGCTCATTTTCAAGGGTTACAAAAATTTGTTTTGAGCTCTTGCATTAAATCTCCCTCCCTCTCTATTCCAACCCTCAAAACACCCTTGGTTCTTGGCCATTTCTACACCAATCCATAGCACCACGCCTCCACACTCCATTCCAGCAACTTGAAGGCTATTTCCAGAGGCTAGGAGCACCATTTCTTGAACCAAAGGCTGTTGAAGACTTAGGCTACAAGGGTAGGTCTCTTTTCCCTCTCTTTTGGCTCTATTTTGCATGCTTTCTTAACCTTTGTTTCTTGCACTTTTGGGCTCCGACCTGAACTGTAAATAGTTATATTTTGAGCTCATCTCCATGTTTGATCAAGGGTCTTTCTCTGTTTGAGGTCTCCTCCTCACCCTTTGTGTTTAAACTCTCTTTTAGGCCTATTTTTGCATGATATTTTAGACTTATTTGTGAGCTGTTTTGGACTTGGTCACAAACTGTGAAATGTCTTTTTTTGAGCCTCTATTAAACTTTGTTGAAGGGCTATCCTATGTTTGAGGTCAGCTGCTACCACTTGCCTTTTTATCCCTCTTTTAGGCCTTTTTCTTGCATGCTGATTTAGCCTCACTTTTGTTCATTTTTGAGACTTGATGTAAACTGTAAAGTGACTTATTTTGAGCCTCTCTTCAATTTTTTTAAAGGGCTCTTTACCATTTGGGGCCAGCTGCTGTCCCTTGTCTCTATTATCTCTTTTAGGGCCATTTTTGCATAATAGATTAGCCCTATTTATGTTCATTTTTGAGACTTGTTATAAACTGGAAAAAGGATTGTTTTGAAATCATATTCATGTTTTATTAAGGGCATTTTCTTATTTGAGGTCACATGCTTCCTTGTATGCTTGATTGTCCCTTGTTTTGAGCCTTACACCTAAGCTCCAATTGCATGCTTTGTTTGGCCTTCTAGCCACTGAAATCCAATGGATTTTTAGTGGCTGAAACATTGTTTTGAGCCTCCAAATCAGAGGGGGTGACACCCTCTCACCTTGACTTATTTGGTGGTCATTTTGGCCTTCCAAAGAGACCCTATCTTGCATACTTTGAAGTCACATTTCAGGGTCAATTGGGTGAGTTTTGGGACTACCATATTTGATTTCCAGAGTTGTTTTGGTCATGCTTCATGTCTATCTTGTATGTGCCTAATAACACCTTGCATGGCCCTCTAAAGGAGCTCCTCATTTTTGCACATGTTGGCTGCATTTCAGTGATTATTTGGTTATATTTCTACATGTTTTGTTCACTGATTTTTGCTGGTTTGGTGAGATTCCATGTGCTTCATATACTTGCCATGTAAACCATGTTTGCTAGTCAAAATTGCATGCTACTTTGGCCCATCTTGCTAGCACCTTTTGGCCATGCTTTGAACTAAGAAAGTTCATGTTTTGGGACTTCCTTGACTCTGTCTTCATGCTTCATGATCAAATAATGCATGCTTTGTATAGCTATAGGTCATTGCGTATGCCTAGTTTTGAGTTTCGGGGTTTCATCTCATGCATCGGGTGCCATATTGCCATGTTTCGGGGCTGTTTAGTATCATATTTTAGTGCTGGAATTTGCATGTTTGTATGACATATTTTGTGCCTTGCCATGCTTTGTTAGAGTGACATTTGTGCCTTAGGATTGGTCCTCGATTTGCGTGCATGTGTGCACGCATCTCGAGTGTCTCATTTTTCATCTTATGGCCACTGATGTGAGTGTGGCTGAGGTCCACTCATATTGGCGTAAGTCCATCATGCATTGCGTATGCCATTTCGATTCATAGCATTGTGTATGCTAGGTCGCATGTTAGAGCATCGTGTATGCCATATTATATTGTGCATTGTACATGCCATCTCATAACATTGTGTATGTTAGGTTGTATATTAGTTGCATTCATGCATGTCATGCATCTTGCATTGTGTTTGGGATAGGAGTTAGCCCGAGCACCGGAAACGAGGGACGTTTCGTACTCTGAGTGACGGAACGTGTCTCAATTCCCAGTCACCGATACTCCGGATTAACCATGATAGAGTTTAGGTCTTGTTGTGTTTTCATGTGCATTCATTTCATATTGAGTCGTGCAATTCGACTATTCGGCCATCATGCATCAATCTGTGTGATTGGTGACACGAGGATCGAGGACTACACTCCTTGAAGAGTAGTCGAGCATACATATGTGAAAATATATTGTCATGCCCCTTTGTTGCTCTATTCTGAAAGAATCGTAAATCGACTTTCAAAAAGCCTTGCACAAAGATTAAGCATTAATTGTAAACAGAGGCTAATTGGGGCATTGCGATAGATTTCCGCGTCAAGCAACCCGAGCATACATCATTCATTATCCGGAGCAGAGTCGAGGCAGTCCCTAGCTTGCATGCTCATTTACTGCTTTTCTAGATTAATTTGTTAATTAATTAGGATTTTGTACTTATTCGGACTGTACCATTTATTTGGGACTGTATATTATTTATTCGGACCCTCCGAGTGAGGGCAATGTTGTAATAAGTGTGCGTGTGTGTGATGTATGTCTTCCAACCCTACGTCTTTCTCTCCCTTTTATTTACCAGCTTATGATGGTTAGAATAGGGCATGTTTCAATTAGTATACAGTATGATAGCATGTTTGCATTCATTCATCTGTTTTGCATGCACCGGGCTCGGCGCATCATAACTCGCTACATTGTATTTCAATTCCAAGTTGAATACTTGTTAGCTGTAGCATTCTATATGCCATGTTTAGAATAGCCGAACCTATCTTAGTTGCATTATTGCATGTGTTGCATTAGGCATTTCTGTATAGTTAGGATCATGCATGATTTCTAATTAGCTTCTATTTTGGCTTGGAGTACTTGGTAAGTTTTTACGCTTTAGCATCCTTGCATGTGTGTGAGTGACTGCCATGATAACATGCTTACCATGAGGCTATTTGCTTATATGATATAACTGCCTGAATACCTGTGGGTGAAGGTTGGGTTATTTGGATTGGGACAAATCATCAATTGTAAGTTTTAAGCCCACTAGATAGTGGCAAAACCATGTTTTTCTAAGCCCACCCGAGGGTGGCAAAATCTGCATTTTAAGCCTACTTGCGAGTAGCAAACCATCTTTCAAAAACAAACATGAAATGTTTTGTTCCAATTCAGGCGATCCAGTCTATACTTGTATGCTGTGCGCATCACATAGTAAATCTAGGCTAATAACCGGAATAAGAATGCATAATGTTTTCAAAACTAGATATCATGGTTAGTAGAGGCCGATCTTTGATCGGGCGAGCGAGGGTGCTCACGAAGTGACCTTCCTCAATCGTACCCAAGTTCTCGAGCCGAAGCAACTTTGGTGATGACGGACACGTGGCCTTAGGCACGAGTCAGGGTTTCCTAAATTTCCCAAAATAAAATATTTAGGTGGACTCTGTATCTGGCAAAGCAGTCCATGTTTGGCACTTCTTTCAAAAATCTATTTTCTCAAAACGATTTGCCGGATTTAGACTCTTTGGTTCAGATTGAGAACCGTGACATTGAGTCCTGAATTGTAGTGAGCCCAAAATGAACAAAACGGGGGCTTATCCCTCTCGGGGTGTTCGGGGACGTCTACACCTGGGTCCTGTACCGCTTCACCTACATATATATAGTAACTGTGAGCGAAAACCCAATGAATAATAACAGAGTAAAGGGTTTTAATGAATGATGTCCATCACAGAGTTAGAAATCAGAGATTATATCAGAAACATAATCTTATCAGAAATCGAGTCTTATGCATTTTCAGATTTCAAATCAGAAACAGATTCAGATTCATACTCGTATTCATATTTAGATTTTGCATAAGATCATACGTGATACACCCATTAACTATCAGATCAGACTGGTCTAGAGACCACAGACAGAGTTGGTACCAACGACCGTAAAGGTCCATATCTTGCGCGCAAGTAGCCATGGTATTGTTACCCCCAAGCAAGGGCTACATGCAGATTGGCCGCGGTATTGTTACTCCCGGGCGAGGGTCACGTGCAGATTGGTGAACTAAGGGTGCCACAAATACTTTTCAGAAAATTGGACATTCATTCATAATTCGTAAGATAGTATTTCAAAAAACAGATCATGCTATACCAGTCAGAAAATACTTAAGTTAAACATAACTTTACAGAGTTATTACTCACAGTGGGCGTTGAAACAGACAGGTGGAGCCAAAAGGTCAAACAGAGTACGGCACGTGACCTACATAACACATAACAGACATATACATGAAACACACGTTCTAGCTTACACGAAACTTTTGTCATTGTTTCTAAGTGTGTTTCTACCCTTGAATTCCCCTTATAGAGTCTTAAACATGGCCTAGGAATGCCTAGGATGGAATAAGGATGCAAGAATGCATTTTTAGACACTTTACAAAATTTTCAGAAAACAGGGGTCTCGCTCGAGCGTGGCTTTCTACGCTCGAGCTTTCTACGCTCGAGCGGACATGTAGACAAAGGGTCTCCGCTTGAGCGTGAATTCCGTCGCTCGAGCGGACTGTGAACTCATGCATAGTACTGGATGCATGCATTTCACGCTCGAGCGTCACTTTACTCGCTCAAGCGGAAGGCATGATCGCAGAGTGTTCGCTCGAGCATGGGTCCAAAATCTGGAAATTCCAAATTGAACTCCAATGCTCAAATCCAACTTTTAACCATTCAAAACTCAACCTCTTGAGCTCAATTTATGGAAAATCCATGTAAACCCATAGTACCACAAGTTTCAAAAGCCAATTTGCAAAATCAATGCCCAAGGGTAGTTTAGTTAAATACAATTTAACCATAATTTCCAAAAACATGATATGAGAGTAACTTGCAAGTGTTTAGTTGGAATTCAATGCTCAAAAACATGTTCAAATACAAGATTAAACTCCAATTCATGATGAACTCATGGACTATAACTTAAATATGGCTTTGCATGCAAAGAATTCTCATGAAAACACTCTCAATTGCTATGTTATGAACATGCATGCATGAATTTCTACCCATTTCAACAATTAAGAGCTAAATCTAGATTCTAATCTTCAATAAGCCAAGAACTATGCAAAAACTAACTCAACGACATGAATGAGGGGATGAATTCCTACCTTAAACCTTCAATTCCAAGCTTAGGAGCTTAATTCTTCCAAGTTACTTACAATTCCTCCAAATTCCAAGCTAAACCTTGTTGAAATCAAGTTTTCTCCTCTCCCTAATTCTCTCCCACGTTTTGGTCTCACAAGATGATGAAAACAAATGTTTTAAAACTAAGTTCCTAGGTTGCCTTAGATAGTGGGCTTCAATGGCAATGTCGTAAATAATTGAACTCGTAATTTAATACTATTTAATCTAATTTAATCGCACCAAATCGAATTTTAATCGAACCTACCATAAAATTGCATAAAGTCTAACTAGTCCAAAACACTAATCAATTTCGGGATCAGGCGCCGATAAGGCTTTCAATTCGCAGGTTAAAGTTTAAAACAAGAACAGATATTTCGACTTCGAACAGATAGAAACACATAAATCATGCAATACACATGCAAATTAATCCCAGATTCCTTCTAAATCACTGTTAGGCATAATTAATCATATTTTAGCATTAATCTAAGGTCGGGGTTATTACAAAATCCCATTTAGAAGTAAAAAGACGTTTTGCCCTTTGTTTCCAAAATTGAGAATGTTCTCAATTTCAAAACTGAGAATGTTCTCAATTTATAATTATCAAAACTAAGAAATTTCTCAATTTTTTTCTAGTATGAATTGAAAATATTATCAAAATTAGGAAATTTATAATTATTAATTTTGAGAAATTTCTTAATTTTTTTCATGATTAAAATTGAAAATATTATAAACTGAAAAGGTTCTCAATTTCAAAAAACCTTAGATCACACCCATAAAAAGAGCACCTCGTTGTTCTGTCTTTCAAACTGACTTCCTCGAGCCTGTGTCCTTCTTCGAAACCGTGTGCTTTTTCGCAAGTCTTTCTTTTTCTCATTTCGAATCCCCGTAATAGATCTGATTCATGCATATAGAATATTATATATAGTAAGATAGCACCACTGATCTTTCTTATTTGAGATGACCCTTTCCTTTCTATAGCTTTCTTTCTTAGCTTTGCTTACTACTATACTTTTCATTTCCATGGAATTCTTCCCTAGCCCCTTCTGCTTAATTATTTCCGCGTAGTGGTCGGCAAACGTTTGGCGTAAGAAAATACCTTTCCTAATGATACAGGCGCAAACGAAATCAACAAGCAGAACAGAACCAAACGCGTATTGATTACAATCCAACGAATCAATACGATTTTGCATTTTTCCTTTTAAAAAAGATTGTTGAATGCTTTAGAGAGAGAAAAAAACTAGTGAGAGAGAGAGAGAGAGAGAGAGAGAGAGAGAGAAGATTGATTGAAGTGAGGTTTGGATGTGTTGCCTATAAATTGAGCTTTCTTTGAAGAAATCACCGATGAATTTGGTAGAGAGGAAAGGGGTTTGGATGGATAAATTGGTTTATTAAAAATTAATGGGACTTAAATGAGCAAATAATTTTATCTAAGACCTAATGGATTATAAGTTCACAAAATGGGACTTGTAAATAAATACTCCTATTTTAATGTTGGTCTCATTTTAAAAATATGATTGATATCTTTTTATTGGTATTAATTTTATAAAAATAAAATTTATATATATTAAAAATTATAGATGTTTTATTAAAATAAATATAATGATTAAAATTAATTATTTTTATTTTTATTTATTTATTATAAGTGTGTGTGAATGCGTGGGGATGTAAGAAAGAGAGTGGAGTGATGTGGGTTTGAGTGATGTGGGTGTAAGTATGTGTGTGTGTGTGTGTGTATGAGAGAGAGAGAGAGAGAGAGAGAGAAAAGAGTGTGAGTACGAGTGGTGTGGGTGTAAAATTAATTAAATTTTTTTTATCAAAAGCGTGTCTTCAAAACATGTTTTTATATTATGCGTTTTTCAATTGCATTTTATTAATTGACACGATAATTAATAAGTGCGTGGTTTATAACCACGTGACTTTAACTAAAATCACATTTTTATAATTTTATTAGCTATGTTTGGTTTCATTTTTTTAAAAATAGTTTTTAGAAAATTCTACTTTCTTATTTTTCGTATTTTTTTTGTTTTTATTGAATTTTTTTAATATTTTATACAATTTTTTTTACTTTTTGGACACACCTAACATAAATACACCATAAAATGGTAAAAATTATAAAAAAAAAATCTTTTAAAAATTCACTAAATGTCAAAAATATAAAAAAATACAAAAATTCAATATATTTTTGGTATTTTTATATATTTCTTAATTTTTTAAAATATTTTTTCACATTTTTTTTTACTTTTTAGATACATCTAAGTAAGGTACATCTAAAAAAGTAAAAAAAAAGTTTAAAATTTTAAAAATATTTACTAAAAATAAAAACAATACAAAAATCAAAAAACTCAATTTTTAAAAAATTTAATCTAAAAAATTCAAACTAAACAGACTGATTTATTTTATCTGTTCGAATCACAAAAATAATGAAAGCGTATGGTAAATACATTTGGAAAATGAGTGAGAGCACTAATTAGTGTTACCACTAATGATGTGGCAGTGGACTCCACCATGAATGATTGATGTTTTGACCTTGGTGTTGTATTTTTTTTCTTTTTTTAGGGTGGTGATTCATCTCACTAATTTTTGGACCACTAATAGCACTAATAAATTAAAAAAAAAAAAAAAAACAAAGTCAAGCCAAAACATCACATCACTTTGGTGGGCTCCCTATGCCACATCATTAGTGATGCTCTAGTGCCCACAATTTAGAGCTCTAAAACATTATTACTTTTTTTATTGTGTGTCATGTCATTAGTGATTTTTTTAAGGCTTTAAAATTAGTGATCTCTATCATTGTTGAATCAACAATGATTCATCCCACTAAAAACACCACCACTAATAGCACTAATGCATTAAAAAAGTAAAAAAAAAAAAAAAATACAACTCCAAAACCAAAACATCACATCATTACTGACGAGACCCACTGCCACATAATTAGTGGGAGCACTAATTAGTGCTCCCAAGCATTTTTCTTGTTGAATACATTTTCAATTAGTTTAGAAAATTCAACCAAACTACAATTAATTTGGAAAATAAATGAGTGTAGAGGCTTAGGTGGGGAAAAGCCCCGGGACTACAGTAGGCAGACACAGGTGAGACGGTTTATCAAATCAAAACCCTAACGATTACATACATGCGTGCGTAGAGTGCAGCAGAGGAGAACTGAGAGAGAAAGAGAGTCCTCAACAATGGCGGTCTCACTGAGACGCTCTTTGATCTCTTCTCGCAACATCTCTCTTCTCCTTCGGACTTCTCCCCACTCTCGCCATCTCTCACACCTTGCCTCCTCTCCCATTCTCTACGATTCTTCGTCTTCTCACACCGTCCCCAATTCGCCACCGACCAATTTCATCAGAGAAAGTCGCAGATGTTTCGCCAAAGGAAGAAAATCAAGTATCTTTCTATTTCCCTTCAAATCCATATACATACAAATGCACACTGTACACTTAACGGATTCATTTCGTAGATTGACAACAAAAACCTTAATTAGCACCCTTGACTAGTGTAATTTTATATTACTTTTATCTTATGTTTCGAAAACAAATGATAAATTTAGATTATTGAACTTCATTTTCTTCCTATATTTTTTTAGCTTTTTTCAATTATATCCAGAAATCCGCGATCCACACTAAGCCTGAGCCTGAGCCTGAGTGCTTAACAATCCTTAACATTTGAATGATATGTGTATACATCCTGTCAAATCGCGAATCCAATCATGAATTGTTGTGCTAAAATAATGAATTCTCAATCGTATAATATGATATAATTTTTTTTTTTTTGATTGGCATATAATATGATATATAATTATATATATATATATATATAAATACATACAATGCTTGAATAAAGTAAATTATCAATATGACTAAATTATATATATGTATATACATATAAAATCACGTATATCAATATAATTAATTAATCTTTCCTATATATCTTCATATGAAGTTCAGTGAAAACGACTAGGAAAAAATGCAACAATATTCCTCAACAACAACAACAACAACAACATCATCAAAACAAAATAAATAAAATAAAATAAATCTAAAAAACTCAACAACAACAACAACATCATCAAAACAAAATAAAAAAACAAATAATATAATACATAAATATATTATAATATATATTAAACAAATAATATAATATATATATATATTATAATTACAAATTGCCATCCCTAAAAACGACGTCGTTTCATGCATTATGTAAACAAAAATGGAAATAGGACTGAATTGTAATGGATTGTCAATTGAATCGTACGATTCACGCAATTTTTGATTCAACAGCACAATGCAAATCGTTTTTGTTGAAACTCATATCGAATCGTATGAATCGAATGTTGAATTGTATGATTCTAGCAACCATTATATATTCATATTACTATGGTCAAAGATTATACTTTTGAAATTTCAATTCGTACCTTTTATATTTATTTATGGTGTATGGAATTTTTAGAGGGTGATGATGACGCCAACACAGTTGAAATTGTGGATATTGGGCCTAGTGTTAAGGCGGCAGCTGTGCTGCAGATGGAAGCAGCAGTTGATGCACAATCGCGAGAACTAAGCAAGCTTCGAACGGGGAGGGCATCTGCTGGTATGCCATTGTTTGTGATTTTCAATGGGGGGTGGAGTTAAATTTGATGGTGATTTATTTTAACATGGTCAGTTTTTGAGTTTTGTTTACAGGAATGCTCGACCATATTATTGTTGAAACTGGTGGAGTCAGGATGTCCCTGAGCCGATTGGCTGTTGTCTCTGTCCTAGATTCGAAAACCTTGTCTGTAACTCCTTATGATCCAAATGTAATGAATCGTGTCTCACTTAAATATGTTTTTATTTTTGGAGTATTTGTTTTGTTTGTGCCAACAGTAGCACATATTCTCAATGCATTTGAACTACAAACCTATTGTAATACCGATTAATTGTGTCAGTTTTACCCAATTTTGCATGGTATATTTTGGAGTATGTATGCTAAGTGAGCTCAGCTTCACTTGTAATGATAGTACAATATCAATGAATTTGGTTTATGCTTCTCTATCACCTTGCGAATATAAGTAGCTTTGAATGACTTCCCATTTGTTGCTACTTGTGAATCACATAATATAGCTTGGTAGAATATACTCATGAGTTATTTATCATAAAAAAAGAAAAGAATATACTCGTGAGTCCTGACTGAGTGACTGTACTTCCACAGGGCCTAAAGGAATTGTTGAGCGCCATTGTTTCATCACCACTAGGTTTAAATCCTAACACAGATGGCGATCGATTGATTGTACCTATTCCTCCGTAAGCATTGATTCTATTTAAACTCTACTTATCCACTTATGCTTGCTTAAATCAAGCCCCATTAGTAGTCACATAAATACTATTGGCGTAGACAAACATCATAATTTGGTTGTGAAGATCTTAGTTTTTCTTTCTTTGATGAGATTACCTTATTGGTGAATCAAACTTCAAGTTTTGTTTTCTTGCAAGATGTGGGTACGTGGTCCACCTCACCTTGGTACATGCCATCATCACATCATTTCATCGCAGCCATTGGTTCTGTCCACGGCATCCTCATAAGGTCACACATGCCAACTCATACATGGACGCATGTGCTACAAGCTTCCCCAATGGGTTGTGAGCGATACCTGTCCCAAGTGAGGATAATATGCGCGTGTCTTAATCTCAAACCTTGGTATGTGTAGACACACTACAAAGGCACCTTCTATTTGCCCAGGGCCTAGAACTTGATTGAGCACATCTCTCTTATACCTTGAGTACCCTTCTCTCCATGGCACCTCATGCTTTTATGCTAGTCTACTTGGAGGTTCTGATCTCCATCTCCAAAATATCTCTCTGTCTCTTCCTGTAAAAACCCCTCAGCCCCCACCAAGATCATGTCCACTTGTCTGCTGCTATCCTAAGCATGTTACCATATTTCCCATACCTAATTTCACACATCCACAAAGGACAGATTCAAAATTAAGACATACATAGTTCAACTTGGCTAATGTATATTTGTTTTATACTTGCAATATGCAGATTGACTAAGGAGCATATGCAGGTGAGTTCAATATTGCTTTGTCCTTTTATTTATCAAAAATATATATATTGCTTTGTCCTTTTTATTCATTTTCTCTGCAATTGCTATTAGCATCAAGCCACTTTTTTGCTAGGCTGTGTGCAAGGTGGTGACCAAATCTTCTGAAGATGTCAAGCAGAGTATAAGAAGAGCTCGCCAGAAGGTATAGCTGCAAAAAAAAAAAGTTCTTTTTCTCCATTTGAACTATTTTCTGTTGCAAAGTGTTATTGTTCCTTGGGTAGAAAACCAAATAAAAGGAGAAGATTACAAAGAATGAAACCACTAAAGGCATTTTTTGCTTTTGGATGTCACAGATTATTGACATGCTCTGAGTGCCATTTTGGTTAATATGGTGGCTTAGTGGAAGAATCATGATTTCTCATGCATATTTGGTGATTTATCAATATATTTGGCTTAGTAGTATATTTTACTGGAAAACTAGTGCATATTGCTGGTCTTAATTTGGAGCAGATATTTGTTTTTAATCTCTGTTATTTTTTATGATTAACATGAACACCCTATCAACAAACTAAACTGCTAAAAACTTTTACAAGCGCATACTACACACAGAAGAAGCTGCAACAATGGTTACAAATTTTACGTTATTTGCTTTATGAAATACTGTAGCATTGTTTGATAGTCTAGGCAAACTCCTTTTCCTTGTACAGGCATTGGATACGATGAAGAAAGCAGGTTCAAGTTTCCCAAAAGATGATGCCAAAAGATTGGAGAAAGAAGTGAGTTAAATAGTGGATAACTAACACTTGACGGTTTTTTGAGGATTGTGCTCATACCTGATGCTTGTTCATTTCCCTAGGTTGATGAATTGACTAAGAAGTTTATCAAGTCGGCAGAGGATATGTGCAAGGCGAAGGAAAAGGAGATTGCTGCAGGCTGAGTGGTGGCTTGTCGGTATTCCAAATATCTCCGTTAGTACCGGTTTGTTTTCATTTTGAAGGCTTTTACACCTCAAGTTCCATAGTTGAGAATTTTTAAGTTCTCATCGTTTTTGTAGACCTTAGAATAATGTAGTTAAACAATTTTTGGGATTAGAAACCACCATGAGCAAGGCGAGTCTATGTTCTGAGAATGACAAGAAGATTTAATGTGGGAAAAAGAACCGTCACAATTCCATCTTGACAATAGCTTTGACATGATAATGGGAATTCAAGGCCTCCTTATTCCGAGGTAACAATTGGAAGTGTATTCATTGCGTGTCTTGTGATGTTTGAAACTGAAAATGATAAATGGTTCAACCCTTTTGGTAAAGAACCAAATGTCGTTAAACTAGGGGGAAAGAAATGATCTAGTTTGAATTCTACCCATTTCATTAAATCATATTGGGAGGCCTTATTATGACTAGCGGGACAATATCTTGGGTAAAAAGCATATCTCAAGTTTAGTTATTGATTTTGAGCAGACATCAATTTTGCATCATTATAGTTCTTGGATCAATTGTTTGTGTTTCAATTCTATTTTTCTTTGTTTATTTGGACGAACCCAAGTCCAACTCAAATTCATGTAGTTTGATCTTGAGCAGCCAAGCTTTGGACAAGTCAGTTTCGATTAAAATTTGAACTTGGGCAGATCTCTCTGTTTTTTGGGGCTGGACTTGGAACAATTTGTTCCAGATTGCAGCCCTAAATAAAATTTTGGGTTTGCTGAAAAGCAAACAATGGCACAGGGATAGCAACAACAACATTATCAAGTGAAGATGCTCGTACATTTCTTATTCTGGGCCTTTATCATTGCAATTTGCATGCATGAAAGCTCAAAATGAGCCTGGGTGGATAGGCAGAGTTGTCCTAACTCAAAGAGGCATGGTGTCCCATAAATTCTTTCGATTACTCAAAGAGGCATGGGTGGATAGGTACAACTTTTAATAATCAAAAACAGAAATTAGAATAACTTCTCCCTCTATTTTCTCATAATTATTTTTTTAAACTTATTTAAATTATTTTTATCTCATCTCAGCACAAAGATGTACTAAATATTTTGGCACAAATTTTTAAAATAAAAAAGAAAAGTTATAAGCGTGTCTGTAAGTTTACACCGAACAAGAATAATTTTTCGTAATTCGAAATCTTTTTTTTTTCCTTTCTTTCTTTCCCTCTTATATATGGATGAAGAGAGAGAAGAGAAGCAGAAAGAGACAAAAGAAAGGAAGAGAGAAGAGGGAGGAGGAAGAGAGAGCACTCGTCTCTCCTTTGCCGATTGGCTCAATCGCCACTACCATCATCAAATCACAATCGTCAATCGTCGCCTCCGATCTCTGTTTCTTCTCCACCGCCCAACCACAACCAATCCGGTCGAACACAGATCTATTTTCTCCTCTCTTTCTCTGTCTATTTCAGGATACCGGGGAGGGGGGGGAAATTGTCCAAAATCTGTATATGATGATGATGTGTTGTTGATGATGATGATGCCGGCCGGAAGAAAAAAAAAATTGAGCTTGATTTCAGTTTGGTGATTGTGAAGAGAGGTAGAGGAGAAACATATGAGAAAAAAAAAAAAAAACCCTCAAAACAACATCGTTTTGGATTCGAGTCATTTCGGGTCAAGTGTTTTTCGAGTTACGTAGCAGCGCTGTACCAAACAATCCCTATAACTAAACCAAGAGATTAGCCTAGGCCAGTAGGGAAAATCATAAGATTGTGTTTGGATCTCTTATAAGCAGAGCATCCTTATTAAGCTCACTAAACCATCTCCTTAGCTATTTCATAGCCCAAATCAATCAAAAGAGCACTTCATTAAACACGTCAATTGGTTAGTTATTTTGGTAAAACTCAAAACCATTGCTATAAGTCGCTAACACCAAACAACTCCACAAACAATTTTAAATTATAAAATATTTAATAATGTTAAAATTATTATATTTTATGTCTCAATCACTTCTTTTTTTTCAATAAATACAAAAATGTTATTTATCATCAATTTTATTTCACTTCCTAAATGTATTGATGCAACAAAAATTATATATATATATAGGGGTACTTACCAATTAGTCCTATTAACTAGACTTATTTACCTACAGGTCCTAACTAATAAATTTAACACTATAAAAATAAGAGAGTAATAAATTTATCACTAAAAATTTATTCATAAAAACAAAGAGACTGATAAATTTATCACTATAAATTTATTCATAAAAATAAAAGACTGATAAATTTATCTTTATCACTTAATAAATTTATCAATAGGACTTAATGGGTAATAAGTCTCCAAAGTAGGACCTATTGGTCACCAAATTTAATAATAAATAGTGAAATTTATCGACATAATAGTCTGCATAGAAGGTAACGATAAACTATTTCGGTGATATATGACACGGTTATAAATTTATTATAAAATATGAGAAATGAAACGTATTAAATTAATATATTTATAATACATGAAATGGTGAACATTGGTAAAAGTATCATTGTTTACTCAAAAAAAAAAAAAAAAAAAAAAAAGAGAAAAGAAAAGAAAAGAAAAGAGTACTATTCTATCATCATTATAAAATATTGGATAAGGATACTACAATCCCTCTCTCTTCAATATTAATCTGTAACTAAAATAATAATAATATAAAGCAAAAATAAACAAATAACGACAATGCTACGTAGTTCAAATTTTGTGGCTCAAAAGTGGCTCAAATGGCCAAAACGACGTCGTTTCGAGTACAGAACAACATAAAAATAGTCAAAACGACGTCGTTTTGGCCATTTAAGCCACTTTTAAGCCACAAAATTTGAACTACGATACATTTTTCAACAAATAAATAGAGAGCTTGTTAAAGGATTTATTTGAAAAAGTGATTGGCTAAAATAGAAAAATAAAAATTTAACTAATTTGATGTAAATATTTTTTTCATTTTCTCTTTCACAAATGGCTACTTAAATTTATAAACCAAACATAATATTTTACAAAAACACATGCTTTCACTTCCAAAATACATTTACAACTAGGGTTGTCAAAATTTGTACAGTGAAAACAGGAAATAGTTCCAAGCACTTCGAGACAAAGTACTTCCCCAAACAAACATCTATGCAAGCTCGATTCCTAGTGTCCTTTTTTGGGGGGATAAATATACTAGATTCCTAGTCATACCCTCTCTCCATTATGCTTCCCTCTACTTCTTACCAGAAACAGCTTCCCTTGTCACAAGCTGTATTCCCCTCACCCACATCTCCGCCGTCTCAAACCCACCCTCGCACACAAAATGCACTTCCTTGTTCTTCGTAGTCACCACCCGAAACACTCCAGCTTCATCCGCATCCCCCTTCCTCTGCCTCTGCCTCAGCCTCTTAAAATTCAAGCTCGGTCCCACCTCAATCTCTCGGCATATCACGTTCCTCCGGCTTGAATTCCCCCACCTCAACACCCCGGTAGCCTCCATCATTTTAATAACTTTACTATGCGGAGCTCCTTTTCCGCCTTTTGTATGCTTCATCACGATAGCGCCACTCAACACCAGTTTCCGAGCAAGCTCATCGAGTATCACCTGTACTGCATCATGACTGCCATTGTTCCTTGCAAGTGAGACTGCAGTTTCGCCCTTAACATTCTTCAAGTCACATCGCGCTCCTGATTTAATCAAGAGCCGACAAGTGCTTCCATGGCCTTCCCTTGCTGCCAACATGAGTGGCGTGTAGCCATCCCCATCAGGGACATTTACATCATAACCCTTATGCATCAATAATCTCACTGCGTCTAAGTCTCCACGGCGGGCTGCACAATGTAGGGCGTAAAAACCTCCGCCATTGCGGTTACCCTTTTCAAGAGCGAATTCGAGCATTACTTTCTCAAATAGATCGCGATTTTCGTTGAATTCGGATAAGGTAATAGCAGTCTCACCAGATTTGTTGCACAGCTTAACATCAGCCCCAGCATAGACAAGCAACCGGAAAGCTTCAACATGACCTTCCATAGCGGTAACCATGACTGCAGAGAAACCCCTATCATCCTGATAATCAAGATCGATTTCTGATCGCCCAATTAGGGCTTCCAAGGCTTGAATATCACCCGATCGAGCTACAAACATTAAAGGTGAAAAAATTGACACGTTACTTGATTTCGGAACCTTTCCAGCTCTAATTACATCTACCACGGCTTGTTGAAAACAAAGAGGCCATTGGTTCGACCCTGCGATTGAATACACGGACTGCCCTGCTATATTCACCAAACCAAAATCAGCACCAGCTGTGGCCAATACTTTGATACATTCATCCCTCTTATGTTTTGCAGAGATCATCAGAGCACTATCACCTGTGTCTGTCCTCGAGCTCATATCACAGCCATAGTCAATTAGGCACTGGAGCACAGTTGAGTATCCAAGACGGGCAGCCATGTGTATTGGATGGAACTCAGTTTTCTGGGTTGTTTTAACAGGAGATTCTACATTCGCACCGCAATTCAAAAGCACGTTGACAGCTCCAGCATTGCCGCAGAGAATGGCATGGTGGAGGAGATTTCTTCCAAGGTGAGTGGCATCGGATGAGACTTGTTGGAGGAGCATGCGCAGGATAGTACCAGTGTGCTCAAAATACTCCACAGCGCACCAGGTGATGGGGTAGGGCTCTGCTAGTCCTGCACCCACTCGAAACTCTTCGCCTGAAACTGTATCCCATGACCATGCCCCCAGTTGAACTTTGATGTCTGTTCTGGCACCAGCCTTGTTTTACCATTTTGGGAGAGGAGTGAAGAGAGGTTAGTCATAGGAGGGAAGAAAAGAACATTCTTTTATTTTATATATAAAATAAGAAGGATTTTAAATGTTGTCACTTTCTAAATCTTCTGAACTTTTGTAGAATTAACTGTAAAGTAAGTGCATCCATGTTTTTATACGAGATGATCTTTATACTAAGCTATCAAAGTGCAAGGGAAAGGGGGTATTAATTGAAAAAATATCAAATCAAACTGACTTTTGAAAAAATATTTACGTATTAATGAAAAACTTTATACATATTAAAACATTAAACTATCAACTTCTCCATAAATATTAAGTACTTTTCAAAAAGACCACTGATATGTAATATCCCTTTTCAATTTGGGATTCTTTTAATCAATATGAATTATAGTCCACATTGCTATTCTATCTAGGTGAACCAATATAAAATTTAATTTACAATTTAACTTTATAAATTTCTTCATAAAGAATCTTGATTCGTACTTGGTCTACCAAGGAGATGGAGATGAGGTAAGTTTCTGTTGAGATTTTTGTGCCGAACATATATAATCATAGCACCATGGAATTGTCATCAAGAGAAAGTCCAGCTGTTTCATAGTTGAAACACCAACAAGGGGACCCATTTATATGTGATGACTGCGATATGAGAACAATTATTTGTGTGTAGAATTGGCACAGACCAATTTCACATCACATGACACGAGTGACGTGAGATTAGCTTGAAACAATGCCATTTCTCCCAATAAATAATTTTCCACGATTTGCAGTTAATGTGTACCAAAAATAGATGCAAAATGTTTGTCATTGTAAGGCTTTTCATTATTTTTCAGCTCCTGGTAAAACTGTATAAACAATTAATTTTGCTTCAATTATTATAAGATTAAAAAAAGGCAAATTTACTTTAGGATACATCTAAAATGCATGAGTCATTCTACTGATTATCAAAATCAAGATTAGAACCTTACCTGAAGCAACAGACAGACGACAGAGATCTGCCTAGACACAACGGCAGCAACGAGTGCATTACAGTCGACATTTGTGTGTAGAGAAGGCCTATATGATTGAAGCAAGACCCGATCACTTGCATTTGCATCAACTCCACACTGTCAATAGGAAAGGGCTATTATTTCAAAATGATATTTCAAATTAGCATGATATAAAGCACAAAGATATTCGGCCAATTGACTAGTTCCTGGATAATCCCCTATTATTGAATATGATGTTTTAGTTTCACATAAATAATTGTCTTGATTGGATAGTGAAAGTATTTTCAGTGTTCATGTTTGTTTTCTATAATGCCTTCAGTATGTAATAGTAAAACTGCTGCTCAATAGCCTATTTTAAGTCCATGAATAAGATTACCTTAATGAGAGCATCCACCACATCCTTGAACCCTCTGCAGCATGCAGTGACAAGAGCATGCACCGCGACATGGGGCCGAATCAGATCCGATCCCATGAGCAGCTCCACAAGCCTTGCACGCCCATGACAACTTGCTTCTAACAACGCCTCTTCACAAGCAGGCTGTGAAGCACCGGCTTTTACTAAGATCTCCAAAATCTCAAGATGGCCCTCCCTCACTGCCGCTGTTGTCGTGAAGCCCCTGAAGAGCTTCTGGTTTATGTCTGCTCCAATACTCTATCATTTTTTTAAAATGGCAACCCTCAGTACATTGCAAAAGTAATGAAAAGACTCCACAAGAAGACATATTAGTCATTCATTCTTTGAATTGCTCAAAATCTTAACACGGATTAGTTAAGAAGACAACAAAACCAGCAGCATAGTAAGCGCCTTGGATTCTTCATTGAAGACGAGTAATAATGGCCACAAACAAACAAAAACAGGGAACATAACTGTTGTGACAGATAATGGAGAATGTATCAACCCATGGAAGGTCATTAATATGAAGCAAAGGGGGAATAATGTATTATGTATCACGTATCTGTGCTGCTATGTAGTCCTGTTAGAGACAACCCAAAATGGGCCTTGCTGACACAAACTCAATACAAAAAAGCTTATCTTATAGATAATATTTCCTTCATTTTTTCCTTGCAAACTTTGTAATTCATACCCAAGTAACACCGTGTGAAATAAAATAAGACAAATATGAGAGAAAAAAAAAAAATCATATATGCTCACTTTTCACTAACAAATAACTCTTGCTTCCTTATTACATTGTAAAATAAGATCAAAATCTTATTGCTACCAATTAATTTTACAATAAATTTACAAATTTGTGGAAAGGTTAGCAAAGAATATATAAAAGAAACTAAAGAAATGGTAAACAACATCAAAAAGCCAGATGAGAATCAAACTGCTTAAATTTTTTTAACTTGCATTTCATTAATCAAAGAACACAGAAAGTTAACTCTTTTCATTTTTTATTGGAAATAAATTAGTCAAACGGTAACTTATTATCATTCAGTTGAAGAAGAAAAAGAAAATAAACAGTGAAGTAGGGAGAATTTTTTATTTTTCTGTCTGAATGTAGAGAAGACCATGAAGCTGGAGCTCTTCGAACAGGATTGGTATTAGGGCATTACTTAAATTTGCACTGGAAGAATAAAACCAGACAAAAGCAAAGCAAATTCCAGTGGAAAAACTCTACTTCTGGGGTGAAAGAGTTTATTCCTCCCAGTATATATGACACAAAAATGAAATAAATTAAGGATGGTGCTATTCACACTCCGTTCACCAAAAAAACTTCACCTTTTGTCTTTATTAGACAAAATTCAAATTTTTGCCCCCTCAGACCTGTACAATTCCGCTTCTTTTTTTTCCAAGAAGTGGCAATTTTGACATTTGTGCAAAAGTTAATAAAATCAAACTAGGATTTTGGTTAGAAGAGGAGTGCCAATAGCACCACCCTAAAATAAATGCAACCCACCAACAAAAAATAAGATTTGAGTGGATTTTATACATCAGGAATGGTCATAGAATCTAGATTCCAAAAGAAAAATTATATATAAGTCCACTTTTTAAATCCATTTTTTAGAGCTAGTAATATATCAAAAAGATAATTGGTTGATAATTAAATATTCTGTAAGTATCAATCAATCATTTTCTTGGCACATCACCGAGTCTAAAGTGGATCTAATTTTTGAGTCAGAATAGCAACACTCTTCAAAAACAGATGAGCATTTATTTCCTTTATTTGTAATGAAAAATGAAACAATATTAAACATGCAATGGGACCTCATTAGTGGAAAAAGCAGTCAGTGAATCCTTAAGAAACAAAAGGAATAAAGATTAATTTCCAAAAAATAAACGCCCGCTGTACTTCAAATCCTCCGCTGTACAGCAAATTTTAATATATATATATATATATTTTGCTAGGTACAAATTTTAGTAGTTAAAAACTTTAAAAAAATGGTAAACAACAGCAAAAGGCCAAATTATATTTGTGCAAAATTTACATAATTTAAACAGCCCTATTTTAGATAGCATTTTTGGTGAGAAGAGGAGTGCAAATAGCCACCACCCTACAATAAATGCAATCTACCAACAAAATAAGATTCGAGTGGCTTGTGTAAATCAGGAATCATCATAGAATCTAGATTTCAAACACACTATTAACATTTATTTCCTTTATTAGGGATGGTTTGAGATGATTTAAATAAGTGTATTTTTTTATTTTTACGAAAAGATGTATAGAAAAATAGAGAGATGATGTGATAAAAAATAAATAAAAAATGTATATTTATTAGTACACCCAAACAAGGCCTGCAATGGGACCACAGTAGTGAAAAAAAGCAGTCAATGTATACGAAAAGAAACAAATACAATAAAGACTAATTTCCCAAAAAATAACGCCAAACTTTCGTTCTCAGGCTTCTATTACAAAAAAATTTAATTGATTCTAATGCTAATGATAAAAAAAATGTCGTGGCCCAGCAAATTTTAGTAAGGAAAATGTCTCGTAGCTCAAATTTTGTGGCTCAAATGGCCAAAACGATGTCGTTTTGGTCATTTTTATGTTGTTCTGTACTCAAAACGACGTCGTTTTAGTCATTTGAGCCACTTTTGAGCCACAAAATTTGAGTTACGTAGCATTATCATTTTAGTAATTAAACAGATATATTAAAAAAAATAATTTAAAAAAAGGCTGGCCTCCATTGCCAAGTGACTGTTTTTAGTCTAAAAGTCAAAAAAAAAAATATTTAAAAAAATTAAAAAGCCAACAACTTATATAAAAAATTTAAAAATTTTATTTTCTCTCTATTTATTTTTGTATCTTCTCGTAAAAAAGTTAAAAAATTATCTCAAACATATTAATTTTTTTTAAACTCATATTTTAACAAAAAAATTACTAGAATAATATGTTCCTAAACGAGACCTCATACTAAAGTAAAAATTGTTCTAAAGCTTAGGAAGGGAAAAAAAATTTGCTTCAAAAATCTTTTATGGGGAAAAAAAAAAAAAAAGGAGAAAAACATTGATATGCCAAATTAGATATACTGATCCGGCAATTCATAGTAATTAAGTATAAGATGAAACTATAATCAGAAAATTAGTACAAAATTCAAAATGTAAAAGGCAGAGTCACTAAAGGCACCTGGTTTCAAATTTTGAATAGAAAGGGATGGCAAAACGAAAAACCAGGAATTCATGTAGATTAACAAACTCGCAAACGAACACATAAAACGCTTCAAAATCAGCGAAACGAAATCAAGCAACAAGCCAAATTCAACCACACTGATCCAATAGATACAGTTCAGGAAAGTCTAACCAGTAGTTTCCTGACGAGCATCGCATTCCCGCCATGAACGGCGAGGAACAACGGCGTGACGTCAGTCCTGAACTCTTCGTACTCAACACGAACTTCATTCGCCGATTCGTCGTCACACGACACTTCCGCTTTTCGAATCTTCAAGCACACAGCGCCAACGAAGTTGACATCGACGAACGAATCGGCGATGCATTCGAGCGCCGATTTGAGATCATTGCAGTGCGAAGCTTCGAGGAGGCGTTGCGAGACCTCCGCTTCGTAGTCCACCGGGAACACCTGCTTCCCGGCGAGAAAACCTCCGCCTCCGCCTCCGCCTGAGTGGCCGAACACCGTCATTTCCGGCGGAACAAGAGGTGGTTTGTTACAACTTGCAAGTAGAGAGTTCAGCGCCCTCACTACTCTAGTCTCTCTCTCTCTCTCTTTACTATCTCTCTCTTAAATGCTTTGTCACGCTGGTTTGGATATAATAGTTTTTCTCTCTAGAGACACGAGAGTCGAGAGGGAGGGGGAAGGGGAGTTGGGGGAGACAAACTTGAAAGAAGTGAGCGGCAGAGACAAAGGAGAGGGAAGCAGTGAGGGGGGCATTTATGGCGATGTGGTTTAGTCATTAACCACGGTTAAAGAGTATTTTAACTGCGATGTCAGAGATGGATCTCACTTTTACTTTTGAGCCCATGAGTAATGGTTGAGTTTGTTTGTTGAGTCCTATTTTTCAAGAGAATAATGTTTGAAGGCCGAATTTTGGGGCTCGAATTTGGCTTGAAGTCTAAAATGATGTCGTTTTGGACTTTAAATATATATATTTTTTTCTTTTCTTTTCTTCCTTCTCTTTTTTTCTCTTCGTCTTCTTCGTCGAACAGAGAGAAGAGCAGAGGCGAGAGAGAAGAGCAGCACGGCGTCTTGTCCTTGACTTCGTCGGCTGGCGTCGCACTTGCGTCGCCGTCCGATCTCGCAGACTGTCGGCCAATCTCGACTGCCGTCGTCCACCTCCAACCGCCTCCGCCTCCGCCTCCAACCCTATTTTTAGGGCCCCCTCCAGTTCTGCTTCTCCTCCTCTCCTCCTTCTTCTTCTTCTTCCTTCATTCTGAAATTCGAGCCGTTTGGCTCAAAACCCTTTCGAACCCTGTAGCAGCGTCGTTTCCAAGGTGTGTAAAAATACTTAGGACTCGTTTGGAATCGGTTATTTTAGTAATTTTTTAATTTTTTAGTTAAAATTAGGTAAAAAAGATTAAATATTTAGGATGATTTTTTAATTTTTTACAAAAAAATAGATAAAAGGTGTAGAGAAAATAGAATCTTTGAATTTTTAATATAGTTGTTGATTTTTTATGTTTTTAGTAACTTTTTAATTTTTAAGGTAAAACAATCACTTGTTAAACGAGGCCTTCTATTTTGGAGATTTAAATTTCATATATATATTAGTTTTCACGTTTAGATAATTATATTATTTTTTTTGTTATTGTAATTATTTAAATAAAAAAAATATTAAATTCATATACCTTTTTTTTTTTTTTTTCTTTTACTTTACTTTTTCTTTCAATGTGATTTCCTTTACTTTTTTTGTAAGAGTTGTTACTTTTTATATAAATAGGATAATTTGTAAAATGAGACTATTAATTACAGGGATAAAAATATAATTTTCAAAACATCAAAGATGAAATGTAATTAGACCAAATCTCAAGAGTGTGTCAGTGTAATTTACCCATATATATATATATATATATTAAATTGAAATAACTAAATAATAAATATATTTTGTTCAAACATTTTTCAACTTTTGAAATGGTTTAGTTGAGAGTATATTATGCCTATTTTTTTTTTTTTATTTATCAAAATTATGTGATTTTGAAATAAATTTATCAAACTCAAATAATTTGAAATTTTCATATTGTTGGTCTCTTTTGCTATTATTTCGCTTAGCATATTTGTTGAGAATAAGTTCTTCTCAAACTCTAAAATTCCCAATCCTCATTGTTTTTTGTATAGATGTGACTTATACTTGGGGCAAATGTAACCTATGTGTTACGATTTTGGATCACGATGAGGAGAGATTGATAAAGTTCGTAACGTTTGTCATGATTAATTTTTGTGTGAAAATGGTCGTTGGATGGAAAGAGATCAAGGGCTAAGAGTGGCTGAAAAGCGATAGAGGTGGTGGAAATGATGGTAATAGTAGTAACCATGGCGAAGGAAGGGTTGGAGATGATAGAAAAGGTTGGCAATGGTAGTGGAAATGACGAGAAGAGATTGTTTATAGTGACTGGTCATTGTAGTTGTAAAAGAAAATGATAAAATGAAAGAGGAAATGATACAGTAGTAAATTCAAGAGGAAGATGGGTAGTATCGTTCTAAATTATAGACATTCAATCTACTTACAATTATTTTTCAAGAAATGTTGCCAGTAGCACATGCTTCCGCTCTATCTCAACCACCACTAGCGAGAAAGGGAATTAGAGGGTTGTTGGAGGTGAAAAGGCAAAAAAAAAAAATATCATAAGTGCGAGAGTGTCAAAGAAATGAGATATAGTTGGGATTATAGTGGGATTCAAAGAACAAAATATATGAGGAGCAATTTTGATAAGAAAAAATTCAAAGAAGTGAGGGTTAAAAAAAAATGAGTTGCACCTTTCTTTCTTTCTTTTTTTAAAAAAATTCAAATGTAATTTTTTGGTATTTCTAACACCAAAATTCTGTTTTATTATTTATTTATTTTTGACACAAATGCCAGAAACTCCAAAAAAAAAAAAAAAAACTTTCAAAAGTTCTATACATATTGACTTGAGCGTGGATTTTATACAGTGAGTCTTTAAATTCATGTAAGTATTATGTAAAATTTGTAATAAATTTTTTGTTCATTAAGACTTGGTTTGGCATCTTTAAAAAACAGTTAAAAAGTCAAAAAATTACTATTCTATTTAAGGTGTCATTTGGTTTTAGTTTTTTTAGTTGACTTTTTTGACTTTTTTAGCCTGAGACTTTTTTAGTCATTTGATATTCTTATTTGGCTTTTTTGACTTTTTGATTTTAAAATGACAAAATTACCCTTAGTATAGAATGATGCTTTTTTGAATTTTCGTTTGTATATGGGGTAGTTTTGTACTTTTGTAACTTTTTTGCCTTTTTGTGATTTTGTAACTTTTTTTTTGTCTTTTGTGATTATATAGTCCACAATGAAAACCAAACGAAGGCTAAGTCACATCATCCTATTTAAGTAACATTACCTCTCTACCACATCACTTTAAATCCAACTCATATTTCATAAAAAGTTAAAAAGTGCACTTACTTAGGACATACCAAACAATCCCTAAGTAATATTTTTTAGGGTGTGTGATCATTTGGAAAGTAGTTTTTTTAATAATTTTTTTCTGTTAAAATATAATGTGAAAAATTTTAATTTTAGTTTATAATTTTTTGCAAAAAAATATACAATAAGCATAAAAAATTTTGTATATAATTTTTTTTATTTTTTCAAAGTTGACAAACAACCCTATTATTAAGAATTCAATTATTATTTTAAGAGTATTCATATTTGAATAAATATCTCATTATAAATAAATATTAAAACTCATTATTTTAATCAATAATACTTAAGTTAGACATGTCAAAGGACTATTTTAAAAAGATAGTTATAATCAATTTTTTATAAAAAAAAAAAAGAAGAGTTATAATCTGAAAAATATATGGGTTTGTTTGGTTTGAATTTCTCAAAAAATTTTGGAAAAATTTCTCTACAAATGAGTTTTCAGAAAAACTCAAACCAAACAAATTTTTTCAAAATTTTTTTTCAAAACTTGTAAACCAAATAAGAATCTCTCTCTCATACACATCAAATCAATCACTTTTTCCAAAACTCTCTCTCAAAATAATTTTTCAAAACATCTTTTCAAAAAAATCAAACTAAATAACTTTTCGTACTTTTTATCTCTCAAACTCATCTCCTAAACTCAAACCAAACATACCCATTTTAACTCGCCTCCAAAAAGACCTCAAAATTTGCCACGGGGCAATCAATAATTTCTCCCCTGCTACTGCCATTGGGTGATTATTGTGGACTGGTAGTGTTGAGTGGACTGGCGGCAGAGCAATACTACTATTTTGGCGCAAGGCTTCTTCAGTCCAGCTGTGATCCGCCTAATGTTGCGAGTTCAGGATAATGTGGGTGTCTAAACATTTCTACAGGGGTAGTTAAATAAGGTTTGTTAGATATTTTAGTTAACATAAATTTAATTTTGAATTTCAATAGGTTTGTTATTTTATTATTTTATTTTTTTAGTAGCTATAATTGAAGAGTCTTAGGCCTTGTTTGTTTTCCGAGATAGAATAGAGGGGATTGATAGTGGGGGGATTAATAGTGAGGGGATTGTTAGTAAGGCTCGTTTGTTTTCAGAGATAAAATGGAGGGAATTGATAGTGAGGGGATTAATAGTGAGGGGATTGTTAGTGAGTGGATTGATAGTGAGGGGATTAATAATGAGGGAATTGATAGTGAGGGGATTAATAGTGAGGAATTGTTAAATTATTTTTATATAAAATAATAAAACAAATAAAAAATTATAAAAATTAAACATTAATATTTAAAAAAATTTCCTAATATATAAAAAATAAAAAAATTTATAATCCCCTCACTATTTTTCTAATACCATCTCTACCTCCTCACTATGAATCCCCTCCCCAAGGGTATTAGTAATACCAAGGTATTAGTAATACCCTCCCCATCTCTCAAAACAAACAAGGTATTAGTAATACCAATGTATTAGTTAGTCCCAAGGTATTAATAGTCCCAAGGCTATCTCTCCAAACAAACACCCCATATACTAGTCCCAAGGTATTAGTAATCCTAATCCCCTTGCTATAACTCCAAACAAACGGGGCCTTAAAGACTCTTTAAACAATTATATATGTATATATTTTAGATTTTTGTATATTTATGTCTTGAATTTTGGATTTTATATTATATATATATATAAATGTGTGTGTGTATGTAGCAATTTTATATGTTCTTTTAATTCTGTTTGATGAATTACGGAATAACTTATTTTGTATTTTGTATTTTTTTTCTTTTCATTCTACAGATTTTGTATGTTTGTATGAGCAAATTTATTATTATTGCAAATTTATATTAGTAAAATATCAACAATTAATATATTTTTATTTTAAAAATTAATTAAGTTAGTTTACATGATTAGCTAAAATAAAAAGCGTGGCTGAAGAACACAATAGCTAAAGTAATTAGGTAAAATAAAAAGTGTACTTTTTTTGTACTTTAGCTAGTGAAAAGTAGAGAGTGCGATTGAAGTTGCTCCAACAAGTTGTTATTTTAATAGGTTGTTTTAGTTTTTGATTATTTTAGTAGGTTAAAATTTTTTTATTTGGAAATATGATAATTTTTTTGTAGTTAGATATGATATTTATGAGAAAAAAGGTAAAATGATTATAAATTTGATATGACATTTTATCTTATTAATTATTTTAATATATTTTGTCTTTTTATAAATTTTAACTAAAAAATAACCAAAATCCTAAGTTGCCAAACACCCTCAATGAAATTAAGGCTTTGTTTGGGAAGAAAGGTTGGGTTAGATTTGAAGCTATTTTAGTTACAAAAAGATAAAATTAATTTTTTAGTCTAATAAGACAAAATATCACATCTAATCTATAATCATTACATTATTTCTCTCTCAAAAAGTTAAAAAAAGCTAAAAAAAACTAAAAAAACTCTTTATAAATGAGACTTTTTAACCACATGTTAAATAGGTAAAAAACCAACCCACTTCCCAAACGAACTTAAGAAAAACACTATGTATTGAATTTTATAATTAAAAGATAAAATAATATGATTTTATATTTTATTTAGTTATAATTAAAAAATAAAAAATTAGTAATAATTAAATAATACATGAAGCATAATTGAAAATCTCATAATTCATAACTAAAATAAAATTATAATTAAATAAAAAAAATTGATCATAACTAAAGAATAAAATAATATAATTTAAACGTACATACCATAGAGAAGCGCATAGCAAAATTTCCCGAAATTAAAACATGCTCAGACATTTAATAATACAATTAAATTCAATAATACCAATAAACCGCTCTTATTGTAATTGCTAAGGTTTTTTCGGTTGAATATATTTTGGAAACTAATTATTTTAATTGATTTTTTTATTTTTTATAAAATAAATTGTTAAAAAATAAAAAATAATAATTAACTTGTAATAGTGAATTTTTTTTTTTTGGTAATTTTATATCCAAGATAGTCTTTTACCAAATACCACGTTCTCTTTAATTTGGACTTTTAAACCGTTCAAATTCATTTAATTCAATAAAACTACGAATTTATTAAAAGCAAATCACTATATAGATTAAACAACTTTTTTGGTTGTACTTGATTGAATGATTTAATGAGAGAAATAGAAGAAAATAAAAAAATAAAAAATGCAATCTTACTTTTATTTAGTTATAATGGAAAACACAATGAAAAAGAACATGAGAAAAAAGTGCAATTCTATTTTGTCTTTTGGGTTTACATAGGCTTCCCCTTCTAATTTCCAATTCAACCAAACATAACTTAGAATTCTAATTATACAAATTCCTTTTTTTTTTTATTTCTATTTCCTTTTTCTTTTCCATTTCTCTTATCAAATCTTCTAACCAAAATAAACACAACTTAGGGAAACTTTGGTCAGAAATATCAACTTCTCTTAAAGTCAAAAATTATCATGTGGTTTAAGAAGATCATGTGACTATGGGGGTGTTTGGTAAAGCTTAAAAGCTGCTTAACTCAGCTTTTAGATTATCTGAAGCTATTTTGGTGTGTTTTGTAAAACTTAAAATCATTTTTTGTAGCTTAAATTAAGCCCAAAAAGTGCTTTTTGATTGAGTGGCCTTCGAGGTGCTTAACTCATTCAGCTTAAGCGGGAAGCTACAAATTGAGGGGCAAAATTACTTAAATGCCCCTTACTAATTTGAAGCATTACCAAATTGTCATTATATAAACCACAAAGCATCACTGTTCATTCTCTGAGAGAGAGAGAGAGAGGCGATTTCTAGCGATGGGCAATTTTCGGCGCTCAATGAACCAGTGCTCTCTCTCATCTCTCTCTCTCTCTCACAAACTAGTGATCTCCCTCTCTTTCACACTCACGAACCAGATCTCTTTTCTCTCTCTCTCTCTCTCTCTTAGCGATCGAAACTGTAACAACTCCGATCCATGATTAACGTTAATCCATGCGTAATTATGCCTAATAAGTAATTAAAGCGAAATTTTGCATCGTATGTTGCCTTATTTGTGTTTATATCTGTTTCACGTAGAAAGATTTATTCATATTTCCGTTTTGATTTACGAATTAAAGACCTTATCGGCATCAGATTCAGAAATTGACTTGATTTATGTGTCATTTGAGATTTTTAGAATTTTATGGTAGATTTAATTGAAATTTGGTTCGGGACGAAATAATTAGAACAAAATAGTGCAAATTTGTTTAATTAAGTCAAACATAATTAAGTTCTTTATTTGAGCCTATATAAAGCCCATGTGAACTTTTTAGTTCACTTTTATACTTTTCTATCACCCTATTTCAAGAGAAAAACGTGGGAGAGAGAAAGATAGAAAGAAAATTGAACTCAAAGCTAGGAATTGTTGGAGATTTGCAAGAAATTAGGAGTTGAAGTTCTATACTTGTGCAATTGAGACTCTAGGTAAGAATTTTGTCCTCAAACCTTGTAATCAAGACTTTAATAGAAGAATTCTTAAGGATTAAGCTAAATAATGCAAGAGATGAGCTAATGAATTAGAAAAGAGGATCATTCCATGCATGCATATCTATATATATATCATAGCATTTTGAGTATATTTTTAACGATTTTTACATGCATGTGTCATGAAGTTTGAAGGTTGATCTCAAAGGATTTTAACTTGCATGTACTCATCTCACATGTGTTTTGAGAATTCATCTTATGTTGTATCAGTTTATATTACTTGACCATGTTTTGGAAGCTTTGGAGTCAAACCATTGCATACATGATATGTTTTGTATATTTCGAGTTGGGTTTTGGTCAATTGACATACTTTTGGGCCTTGATTTTATGAGATGATCTTCAATTTTTTATGTTTTCCAAGTTTAGACTTGTTTTCTCAAGTTTTGGGGCCCGAAAGTTGAGTTTAATGACTTTGAATTCAAGTTTGGAGCTTAGGAGTGCAATCTGAAAATTCCAGATTATGCATTTCCGCTCGAGCGGCAAAATCTACGCTCGAGCGACCATTCTGTGATCTTACACTTTCGTTCGAGTGACCTGAAGTCCACTCGAGTGTGAAATGTATGCTCCCAGAAGTTTGCGTGTTTTGCAGACCGCTCGAGTGGCAAGAGTTACGCTCGAGAGTCGAGCGGCTATCGAGCGGAGATTTTACATAACTAGTACTTTTTCAAAGTTTATAGACCGCTCGAGCTACGGAAGTTGCGCTCGAGTGTCCCCTCACATATTTACATGTCCGCTCGAGCGAAGGAATGTGCGCTCGAGCGGGACCCCTATTTTCTGCAAGTTTTGTTAAATATGTTCAAGTGTATTTTAGCGTCCTCATTGCGTCCTAGACACTCCTAAACCATGATCAAGACTCAATAAGAGGTTAAGACTTAGAAACACACTAAGAATGAAATGAAAGAAGTTAAATACCAGCCAAGTGTGTGTTTCATTATGTGTTCTGCTATGTGTGTATAGGACACGCGCCACAAGTTATTTGATTTTCCTATTTTACAAGTGGAGCCATCTGTGAGTAATAACTTAGTAAAGTTATCTTTAATTTAATTACTTTCTAAATGATACAAATTAAGATCTATTTTATGAAATGTTATATTATGTGCAATGAATGATTGTCAAAGTTTCTGAAATGTATTCGTGACATCCTTAGCACAAGGCCCTTACCCGAGGGTAACAATACCGTGCCTTTACAAGCAAGGCCCTTGCCCGAGGGTAATAATACCGTGGTCTCATGGCCCTTACCCGGGGGTAACAATACCGTGGTTCAAGCAAGTTACAAGTTTCCCGATACCGCAGGTTCCCAATGGAACTACCAAGCAAGTTAATGCTAATGGATGTACCATGTATAATGAACCACGAACTCTAATTTCTGTATATAGTTGAACAAGAACATAAATATATCTGTTTCTAATATGAACTCTGATTTCGGTACCTGTTATGGACATCATTCATTTAAATCCTTTACTCTGTTATTATTCACTGGGCTCCAGCTCACTATTTATATTATGTATGTAGATGAAAAAGCACGTGACCAGGCCCAGAGTTGATAGCCTAAGATCCTGTTTCGTCAGCCAACTACTGTGCCTCCCGAGGAGGTTCTTTTTTAAAGGACCATGTCAAGGCTTTAGTTGATTTTGTTCTGTATATTTGTACTGGGCTAAGTCCCCTTTTGGTTTCATGTTTATGAATCAGCGATGTATGAATAATGTAATTATGGTGTTGTATATATATATACAAGTTTGTTTTGAAGATTTATGTCTCGTATATGTTAACACAGTTCTATGAACATTGTATATTCTCTATTTTTGCTTTCGTAGCCCCTTATTATATGTTGTTATGTCAAGAGGCCTTTGAAATCCAAGGATTATTGATCGGTTACGACACTAAATCTATAGGGGCGGGTTTGGGTCGTGACAGAAACCCTAGCTTCGCGATTGAAACCATAACCATCGACTGTGTGATGATCGCGATCTGAAACCCTAGAGTCACGATCGACTGTGTGACGATCGACGGTGACGATCAACCGTTCGTCATCATCTGGCTTTGGTTCGTCACTGCTGCTGCTCTCTCTCCGGTGTTGGTTCGTCGCTGCTGTTCTCTCTCTCTGGCAATGTTTTTTTTCTTTTTTTTTTGTTTTTTTGTTGAGGTTTTCAGTGTTTTTTTAATTTAAAAAAAATCATAATAATAATTAAGCATTTGTCAAATGAATAAAAATATCACTAAAAAAAATGATATAAATTGAAAAAAAATGAAAGGATTTGTCAAATAAATAAATGAATTACTAAAAATGAAAAAATGAAATATCACTAAAAAAATGATATAAATTGAAAAAAAATGAAAGGATTTGTCAAATGGATAAATGAATTACTAAAAATGAAAAAATGAAATATCACTAAAAAAATTGATATAAATTGAAAAAAAATGAAAGGATTTGTCAAATGAATCAATGAATTACTAAAAATGAAAAAATGAAATATCACTAAAAAAAAATGATATAAATTGAAAAAAATGAAATGATTTGTCAAATGAATCAATGAATTACTAAAAATGAAACAAAACGAAGGATTTGTCAAGTGAATAAATGAATTACTAAAAATGAGAAAAACGAAATATCACTAAAAAAAATGAAATATCACTAAATTAAAAAATAACAATTGTTATATTATTAATTGTAATGAAAAAAAATTTAATAAAAACAAAATCACAATTTTAAAAAAAAAATTAAGATTGAAGAAAAAACATGAAATACAAAATGAAATAACTTATATTAAATGAAAAAAAAAATTTGAATGTTATAACTTCTATTAAATAACTAATTGAAATTAATATAAAGGAAAATAATGTGATGACATCACAACATTAATACTAAGGAGAAAAAGAAAGAAGAGAAAAGAAAATATGGAGGAAAAGAAAAAAGAAATGAAGAAAAAAAAAAAAAAAAAAAACATTGATGCTAATCAAGCCATTAATTGGCACTAATTAATTTATAATGAAAAAATGAAATAATTTTATACTAATTGATACTATTAATGAAAATAATAATTTTTGTAATACTAATTATATTAACTTTTATTAATGAAATAACTTTTTTTAAATTAAAACTGAAAAAAATGACAAAATAATCATTTTTATATCATATATGGGCAAAAAGGACAATTATATAGTAAAAAGTTATTTTACAACTTATTAACTAAATATTACTCTGCTGCTTAAATTTATAATCACATAGCTACACCAAACAGGTTAACAGTTTATGTTCACAGTTATAAGTTATAAGTTGTTAATTTATAATTTATAATCACTTTTCCACAACTCTACCAAACGGTCGATATGTCCTTCCAATAATATCTTCTTATTTATCCATCATTTCTTTGTTTATAAAATTGTGTAATTATTTAGGTCACTATTATTGGTTGCGCACCATCAATGTAGAATTTCTGAAATACATGATAATTACCTGTTTTGAGGATATAAGGGATCTTGGGGTGCTAGGAAACATAAAATGGGTGTTTAGGAAGTTATTATTTTAGTAGGTTATTTTAATTTTTGATTATTTTAGAAAGTTAAAAGTTTTATATTTGGGAAGATGATTAGATTTTTTTGTAATTAAATGTTATATTTGTAAGAAAAAAAAATTTATAGCGATCCCGGGTTTTACCCCTTTATGTACAGTGTTCCGGACTTATGTTCCGTCATATTGGCTGTTGTTATATCTTGTTGTTATCCTTTAATTCCTAATTTATGAGTTATAGGATGTGTTTGGCAGGTTTGTTGCAGGTTGAGTGTGATTGAGAGTAAATGCTTGCTGCCCAGATTTTGGTGTCTTCGCTCGAGCGATGACTTTGTCGCTGGAGCGAGCTCTTTGTTTTGGACCCTTCGCTCGAGCCAGGGTTTGTTCGCTCGAGCGAGAGTTGAGTTTTGTGTCTGGTGGCTCGAGCGAGAAATTCTTCGCTCGAGCTTGCGTCTGCGTCTGGTTCTGGACCTGAGAGTTGCATTTCTTGGCTTGAGCGAGCTTTCCTTCGCTCGAGCGAGCAAGATGTATGTTTTGAGTTTCTTCGCTCGAGCGAGCATTCTGTCGCTCGAGCGTGCTTCTGGTTGAAGCTTCGAATTGTTGGCTCAAGCGAGACTTTCTTCGCTCGAGCGAGGGTTCTTTGTGTCTGGTCGCTCGAGCGATCAATCCTTCACTCGAGCGAGCCTGTGTTATATCAGCAGACAGCAGCGAGATTACACTTCACTTTTTCATCTCTTTTGTTTTGTAAACCCTAGATCCGAGCTCCCTCTCTCTCTACACACCTTCTCTCTAGGGTTTCATCTCCTATTAGTGTGTTCCTACCCTAAGTCCTTTGTAAGAAAGATAGAGGGTGGCTTGGGCTTCGTTTTAATTTGAAAAATCTTTGATTTGGAGCACTTTGGATTTTGGTCATCTTCTTCTTTGGGCTTCTAATTTCGAGGTAGGAATATCCTACTCCATCTTATGAGTTTTGTCTTTAAATTTTGGTATTTTGATATGTTGGGGTTATTAGGTAATTTTGGAAAAATTAGGGTTTGTTGTGTAATTTCTAAAAGAGGGATTTTCCATGTTTAAGTCATATTTGTGGTATAGACTTGAAATGGAGGTTGTTTATGGATTATGGGTGAAAAGTGAGCCTTAGGGCTATTGTTAGAAAAATGGGAAAAATGCCTTAATTGTATTGAATAATTAATTTGGGAAATGTGAAATTGAGTTGAAAATAATGAAATTGGAAAAGTATGGGATTGAATGGTGTTGTCGAATAAATTAATCACTCACCTATGGAAAATGTTAATATAATATCTGTTTATGCATTTATGTTCTGTTTAGAAATATCTGCTTTGGCTATCGGTGGAGGATAGTCTTGATTGTTGTAGACACTGCATGTTGACTAAGGAAAACCAAAACTAATCATATAAATACGTCATTGAATATAACAGTTGGAATAATACATCAAGTATGTGTATTGACTAATCCTTGTGTATGATAATTGCTTATATACTTAGAATATGTGTATTGCGTGGGAGGAGATAGGGGATGTACTCCATGGTTTGAGGGAAGATAGGGGATGGACTCCATAGATACAGCAAATATGTGTACTAAATAGAAGTGTTAATATAGCAAATATTTGTATTACGTGAAGTATTGGAAGTGTTTTAATATGAGTTGTGATCTCATAGGAATTGCAAAGTATGAAACTGATAAAATCGGAGATGTAATCTCTTTTAAATTATCTGGCTAGGTTCTGAGCTACGCTTATGAAATGAATTGATAAGTAAAGAAAAGTGAAATATAACATGGACATGATTGTTATGGAACTGTAATGTGATATAAATTTGTTATAAGTGTTGACCATCTACCACATGCTATTGTTTTAGTCATTGCTTATAGTTGGTTTAGTATATCTCTATTGGGCTGTAGCTCACCCTATATGGGACATCATTTTCAGGTTCAAGTAATATGTCAACTCCAAGATCATAGCTTGGGAGGTTCTGGGAGTTGAAGACTCTTTTTGATTATTTTGTTATCTTTTGATGCATTACATGTAAACTCAAGCCAAGAGCTTAATATGAATTTGAGTTAGTACTCTCTTTTTATAACCAAGTGTTGGTTTGGAAAATTGTAAGCTCATAAGACATTTACTTTTGTTGTCAACATGTAATACTTTTGTAATGAATACTCTGATGAATAGAAAGATGTTCATTTCTTTTATATCAATGCTTATCGAGAATATGAGGTTTTATGTATTATTTTAAGGGCATTACAAAAATAATAATTATGAATTTGATGGGATATTTTATCTTATTGACTACTTTATTCTATTTTATCTTTTTGGAGATTTTAGCCTAATCCAAACAGCCCCAAAGTTTGTAAGTGTACTGTGAGCTTAAATTATGATATGGATTCGGAGCATTACATGACCATGTACTCAATTAATGAATTTTTATTATTTGTTTATTATTATTCATACTGGTTAGATCATTTAAATACATATTTCTCTACTGGGATTGGCTTCTTTTTAGTCTGTGATTGGACTAGAGGGTATTGTTGGGTCCGTGTGGGCCCACCACGGATCTCGTTTTGATAATATGAACTATTTAATATGTAAAACTCGTCGAATACTATATATCTGTAAAAAATAAAATTGATTGAATATCGATAATTATGTAATCAAATCAGTTTTGTATAAAAAAAATAGACAGTGAAAAAATAAACGGTCGCTAGAAATCTGATCCGATGAAATAGTTATCAATATCCGATCAATGTGATTTTTTTACAGATATGTAGTACTCAACAAATTTTACACATTAAATGGTTCAGATTATCGAAACGAGACATACGATAAGCCTCCACAGATTCAACAGTACCCTTCAATCTGCAAATCAGAGAGAAGCCAAACTCTTCTCTATTATTGGGCTCTGTAGGGACTATCAACATGATGTTTTGATAAGGCAAAATAATTATTCATTAATAAAATTGTTAATGAGAATGTCTTAAAAAATCCAAAAATACATAAATTAATTAGGGTTCATTTGGAAAGTGGGTTGATTTTTTAGTTTTTTTAGTTTTTAACTATTTTAGTCTAAGGCTAAAAAACTTTGTTTGGGAAGGGTTTTTTTGAATTTTTAACTTTTTGTGAGAGAAATAATGTGATGATTATGTGTTAGATATGATATTTTGTCTTATTAAATTAAAAAATTTATTTTATTTTTTTGTGACTAAAATAATTTCAAACTCAACATAACCCTTCTTCCCAAACGAAGCCTTCCTGAATTTGAAGAAATATTCTCACATGAGGTGAGTTTCCTTTTTTATAGGTCACACACCTTTGCAAATTGTGTTAAATTTTATGATTAATTTATGTTAAATTAGAATAATATTTTCTGTAATGAAAATGAAAATCAGTGGGGTCCATCTACGATCTAGTCTCAAAAGCCATATTGGTGCAAGACAAATCCTAAGATGGACAATTGGAGTTCTTCATAGGCAGGAAAGGCAGGGGATACGACAAAAAAAATGTTATGGATTTTAATTTTTTTTTAATATTTTTCTTAAATGTCTCACAGAATTATGAGACTTACTTAAATATTTAAAATCCCTATATGAGAGGAGATACACTATGGGTTCATTAGGAATATGGGTTAGTTTTTTGAATTTTTGGCTATTTTAAGAGTTGTTAGTGGTGTCTTAATGTCCTAAATAAGTGTACTTTTTGACTTTTTAAATTAAAAAATTGAGAAAAAAAAGCATGATTGTTTGAGATAACTTCTTGACTAGTTACAAAAAAAATGTGTATTAAAAAATTGTATAAATTAATGTATAGGAGAAAATTGGGATAGAATAGGCTGTACAGTGGGATGAATTAAGGGATAACGTGTGCAGGGTATAGGCTACGAGATGGTTCCCTGCTTTTCGAGTATTGAATTGGAGGTGTTGTTCGGCTCGTGGGGCCCCACCACGGGTCCCGTTTTGCTAATCAAAACCGTTCAATGTGTATAACTCATCGAGTATTATGTGCTTGTAAAAAATCACGTTGATCGGATATCGATAGCTATCTGATCGAATTAGTTTTTTTTCAATTGTTAACTATAACTCCATCCATTTTTTATATAAAACTGATTTGATCATGTAGTTAGCGATATCCGATTAACGTGATTTTTTGCAAATATATAGTACTTGACGAGTTCTACACATTCAACGGTTCAGATTATTAAAACGGGACCCATGATGGGCCTCCACGGGCCGAACAACACCATGTTATTTATGTACCCCGCCTCTGCAATTTTTCTAAAAAGTCAGCTCTGCCTATGGGGACGTTAGAGTTGTTTAGAAATTAATTTTTAATATTTTTTTTGTGAATAGTGATAACTTTTTAATTTTTTAATAATTTTTTAGCTTTTTAGATATTTTTGGTATCCCAAACCAGGCCTTAGTTCTGAATAGATTTTTTTGACTTTTGTGACAGAAAAAATGAAATATTATGATTTAGATGTGACATTTTGTCGGTCTCGTTTGGAGAATAACTATTTTAACTAAAAATCATTATAAGTTATTACATCATTTTTTTAAATATTTTTTTTTACATATTTTTTTATAAAAAATTAAAAAATTACTAAAATAATTTATTCCTAAATAAAATTTAAGTCTATTTTATTTTTTACAGCAAAAATAATCCTGATCTCACCCAAACCTACGTACCAAATGAGCACTGTAGAGATAAATGCCAGAATCTTTTACCAGAACAGTATACCATGTTATTCTCTGAGAGGTATGTTTGCAGCCTCGTGTTTGTGTTGTTGTATCTGCTTTTACCTGTTTCTGGACAGTGATTTGGAGAAAAAAAAAAAAAAAAAAATTACCCCGTGGTCAATACGAGTGTCTGAGAAGCAACGGGTTTTTCTCAGAAAAGCCTCACACACTTCAGTCAACCTTTTTGACCAATGCCGTCTCTTAAACCCAGAAGTAAAATGCAAATAACAGCCTATTTTCAAAAGTGAATTAAAGTTGATTTTTAATTTTTAATTTTTTTATAAAAAATTTTAAAAAAATTTTTAATTACCTTTTCAAAACATCCCAACGACCATAGTGTGAAGCTTTTTTTTCTCCGGTGGTTGAAACTGTCAATTATCCTTTTTTATTTCTTTTATTTTTCCCCCTTCGAATGGGTATCTGATTGAAATCGTTTGGTAGTGGTGCCCAGTGTGAGCAGCACATTTGGTTTTTTATTTTTTATTCTATTCTATTTTATAATTATTTTTTGATTCAAGAGAAGTGACACTGGAACAAAGAGAAAAATAAAAAATAAAAAGAAAAAAGAAAAAAAAGAGAGTCAAACGAAGAAAAAAAAAATTGGGGATTAATCCTTGCTATAGCTAACACCACACACATCAGCTACAACAAGGGAAATCAAGCAGTTGGGAGAATCTTCAAGCACCACCGGATGTTCCTGCTGCCCCACTCCAAGGTTGACCATCCATCTGCAATTTTATTGGGAAAATTGCAATTAGCGGACCGTTAGGTTTCGTTTGTGAAGTGGGTTAGTTTTTTGACTTTTTAATTTTTTTAAACTATTTTAGCCTGGATTAAAAAGTTTAGTTTGAGAATGGCTTTTTGATTTTTTTGTGAAAAAAGAATGTAATGATTATGAGTTGGGAAAAATTCTATTTCCGCACACATACTTACCTCTGTGCACATATTTAATGATTTATTTTTTTATTATAATTTTGTTCTAAAATAAAATTACTAAAATATCCTTATCTTCTTTACGAAAACCCTAATTTCTTTAAGTCATGCTAAAATCATTCCCGCTCCAATGTAAGTCATGCTAAAATCAAAGTAAAATCTGTAAAAAAATTCAGTTGCATGTATTAACAACTGTTGAATAATCTTAGACTGAAAATAAAACTAGAAAGCGCACAATAACAAACATCAAGTACGGACGATTGTTTCCAAGCTTTCAATCCAAATGTGGGGAAGTTGGAGAATCCACATTGTTCACCACCAGAAAAGAACCATCAGAAGAGACCCCACAAAATACTAATCGAAAAGAACTTCATGAACCCATGAACCTGCTTCCTACAAAAGGATTGTTACTAACCGCCCACATCCACTAGGGTTTCAAGAGAGATATTTTTGGTAAAAAGAGTTATGCATTGAGTAAAATTACAAAATTCAAAATTAATTGGTGCGTGTATTGAAAGAAGATGTGGAGTAAGATATTTTGGTGTGTGGAAATAGAATTACCCATGGGTCGGATGTGATATTTTGTTTGTTGTGACAAAAATATCCTTGTGGCTAAAATAGTCCTAAGTGAGAAGTGTGATAAAATATTTTTTAGTATTATTTTTACAAAAAAAATAAAATAAAATTACACTAAACATATAAATGAACTACTATGAAAATTAAACTATTTCTCTACTATTTTACTAAAAACAAGTTTCCTAATTTTATTTCCTGCCAATATGAGTGATAGTGCATTGGTGTTCTCTATCAGAGCTATTGTACAGGGTTTTTTTTAACAAATTTGAAGATTTGTGTTGTTTGAGAATTGATTTTCTTTTTTTTTAGTGATTTTTTTGACTTTTTATAATAAAAAATGTAAAAAATTAGAGAGAATATTGATATTTTTGTAATATTTTTTGATTAAAATTTTAACTTCCCAAAATAGCTCATCTACAATAATTAATTGAGATATTTTAATTCATAATTTTTTTATTAAAAAATTTCTTTAACTAAATGACACGAGTGTTGTAACGGAGGAAGTAATAACTAAGGTCTCGTTTAGAAAGTTAGCTATTTTAATAGATTCTTTTAGTTTTTGACTATTTTAATAGGTTAAAATGTTTGGAAAGATGATTAGATTTTTTGTAATTAGATGTTATATTTGTGAGAATAAAAATAAAATGATCATGAATTTGATGTGACATTTTATTTTATTAATTATTTTAACATATTTTATCTTTTTATGAATTTTAGTCAAAAAAAAAAAAAAAAACTAAAAATCCACTTGATAAACAGGGCCCTAAGTGAGGAGTGAAAAAAAAGAAAAAAAAAAAAAAGGACCAGTGAATAATCTTTGCAAGCGTGGTTCATAATTTTGGGTCCTAAAAATTGCTCCAAGACAAAGAGATCCTTCTTCTACAAGTTAATCAAAAAGAGTCAAAAAGCGAAAGCGAGTGAGTGCACGAAAGGCTATGATGGGGACCGGTTTAACGACACCATTTAGCTGCACGTGGCGTATGTTGCCTGTACTTGATAATCCGAAGATTCTTATCATTGAAATATTATCTCATCTAAATAATTATTGGGCTTTAAGATATGATAAATTTATCCAAATTATTATTCACTCTGGTTGGTTTTAATTTTTAAAATTTACTTTTTTAAAAAAATTATTTTTTTATTTTCTGCATTTTTTTTACTGAATTTTTTTAATATTTTAAGTAATTTTTTTTAATTTTTAGACACACTTAACATGAATATATTTAAAAAATATAATTTTTGTAAAAAAAATCTTTAAAAAATTCACTAAATATCAAAAAATATTTAAAACATAAAAATTCAGTATATTTTTTTTATTTATATTTTTGTGTATTTATTAATTTTTTAAAATATTTTTTTCACAAATATTTTATTTTTTAGATACATCTGAGTAATGTGTATCTAAAAAAAATTAAAAAAATAGTTAAAATTTAAAAAATATTCATTAAAAACAAAAAATAAAAATTTCAATTTAAAAAAAATTAAATTCAAAAAATTAAAATCAAACACACTAAGCCTCCGTTTGGGAAGTGGGTTGACTTTTTGACTTTTTAGTTTTTTGGCTTTTCGGTTTTTTTGGCTATTTTAGCCTGGACTTAAAAGCTTGGTTTGGGAAGGGTTTTTTGGCTTTTTGACTTTTTTGAGTTTTTTTGTGAGAGAAGAATGTAATGATTATGAGTTAGGTGTGATGTTTTGTTTGTTATGACTAAAATAGCCTATTTTATTTTTTGTGACTAATACAATCAAAAAAGTCCAAACCATGACTTCCCAAACGAAGCCTAAATAGTCTCACGAAAAGAAGTAGAATACAAATGACAAATAATGAGGTTGGAGTTACAGATTTAAAAATCAAAATACACAATCACTCGTCATAACTTCAGACTAATCCAATTAAAATATGAGATATAAAATTTAAAAAGATTAATAATTTTAAAATGAACAACTTCTAAAATACCAATTTTATTTAATTTTAGTTGACATAAACAAAACATTATAATGCCTTCCGCTGAACAAGTGAAGGATTGCTGATTTGGGGTCTGCTGTGCCCTCTTGTGAAGCATTGTCTCAAATTTCTTTTGATAATTCAAATTGTTTATATTGTACATTTTGTCGAGTAAATCAATCATGTAAAAATCAATTTGATTAGATATCTACAGCCCTATAAGAAAAACACAATTATTTTTACAAGAAATAACGGTTAACATAACTTTCAAAATTTTTTAAAAACAATTAGGAGCTAATGATAGAGTTACAAATATCAAATTAACTTAATTTTTTACATAAATTATATTCTTGACGAATTATATAATATAAACAATCTAAATTATTGAAACACATTCGGAACGGCTCTCCACAAAGGGACATAACAACCCAGATCCAAGGATTGCTGGGTACTCACCTCCTTCTCAAACAGTCAACATTAGTTGTGTTTTGATTACAGATTAAAATAGAGATCTGCAAATAAAAAATTATTAATAAAATATAATTATATTTAACTTTTTTTTTAATTTTTAAAATTCTTATCTAAATTTGGTGCACTTGAGAAGAGAGAAACCTTATTGCATCGCAGCTCAACGTGGGGAAAGAGACCTGACGGGGGCAAGAAACTACTCTTATTGTTAATGCTTTTTTGTTATTATTGTGCCGTTTTGAGGATCAAAATAAAAAGTCACGTTTTTGTCAAAAGATCTAAAAATATAAGTGGCAAAAACGTAACAAAATCAGTTTGGGAAGTTATAAAAACCTAAGTGTGAAATTACAAATTAGGGTCTATGACAAAAAAATAAAAAAATAAAATTCTTATGTTAAGTAAGGGTATTTTGGTCATTTTAATTTGATTTGACACTATAAACAAATATTAAACTAAAAAGTCAAAAGCCAACTTTTTGCTAACTTTTCAAAAAGCTAAAAAACTTAGTAAAAAGTTAAAAGTCAACTTTTTACCAACTTTTCAAAATATCCCATTATTGGATAATAAATTAATAATAATACGAAAGGGTTGTTTGGCAATTCCTACAAAAAATTTCTTTTTTAATAATATAATATTTTTATTTTTTTTACACATCATTTTCTAATAAAAAAATCAAAAAATAAATTTATTTAAAGATTGTTTTGAAAAGTTGATTAAAAATTAATTTTTTAACTTTTTAAAGTTGTTTTTAAAAAAATATATATAAAAAAATAAAGAGATAATATCACTTAAGTTAAAAGTCAAATTTCATGTTCTCAAAAGGGTTGGACTTGCCTCCCATATGTGGAGCTCACCATGGATTCCGTTTCGATAATCTGAACCGTCAATATGTAGAACTCGTTAAATACTATATGTCTATAAAAAAATTACGTTGATCAGATATCGATAGTTATCTTATCGAATTAGATTTTGATCAACTATTTATTTTTTATATAAAATTTATTTGATCATATAACTATTAATATTCGATTTACATGATATTTTATAAGTATATTATATTTAATAAATTTTATACATTACACAGTTCAAAATATGGATACAGAACCTATGATAGATCACTACAGGTCCAATAATATCCCATAGGAGGCCCAGCCCTTTTGAGGAGGGGCTGGCTTTCCTCAGAGAGAGAGAGAGAGAGAGAGAGAGAGAGAGGAGGGGGGGGTTGTGAAAGAAGCATGCTTGATGGTACGTACGACACACACGCATCCTTCATGTGAGTCTCATTAATCCCTTTGGAACTTTGAATTTATGCGGTCCTGCCCTCACTAACTCACGTACGATGTTGATATTAGCTTTGTCCCACTTACTCCCCTTGTAAATGATTACTACGATGTTGATATTAGCTTTGTCCCACTTACTCCCCTTGTAAATGATTACTCAACCATTTATTAGTTTTTCAATTTATTTTATTTATTTATTTTTGTAAGTTGACAACCAGGCTGTTCCAAAAAAAAAAAAAAAAAAAATGATTGGTGATCCTAAAAACTGTAGTTCAAATGTCCCTAATTGTCAATTTTGATAATTTTGTTTTTTTTTTTTTGTTACTTGATAGGAAAATTCGAGCCATTAGGGGCACCCAAATTCAGGCCCCCTAGCATTGCCGAAAAAAATACAACCAGTCCATTTTTGGAAAGATAGGTTAGGTTGGGTTTAAGGTTATTTTAATCATAAAAATATAAAATAAGTTTTTTAATTTAATAAGATAAAATATCACATTCAATTTATAATTATTATATTATTTCTCTCACAAAAAGTAAAAAAAAAACAAAAAGTTTTTTCCAAACGAGATTTTTTAGTTTCAGACTAAAATAGTTAAAAAGTCAATGAGCTAAGGGTGCGTTTGGGAAGTGGGTTGGCTTTTTGGCTTTTTGGCCTGGGGCTAAAAAGTCTCATTCGGAAAGGGTTTTTTGGATTTTTTGACTTTTTGTAAGAAAAAAAATATAATGATTATGAGTTAGACGTGAAATTTTGTTTTATTGGATTAAAAAGTTTATTTTACATTTTTGTGTCTAAAATAGACCCAAACCCAATCCAACCCAACCCATCTTCCCAAACAGAGGCTAAAAAGCCAATCCACTTTCCAAATAAACCCTTAAAGTGATGCAAACTCAAAACTTTAAGCCTTGGTTTGGTATATAGCTTTTCAAAAATGCTTGGGACCTCTAATTAGAGGTGCCAATAGTGATGTGCCAGTGGATCCCACCCATTGCCACTGCCAGTGCTGTGTCTGTTGTTATTGTTGTTGTTGTTTTTTTTTTTTTTTTTTCTTTTCATCTCATTAGAGGTGTGTTTACAGGTCTCTAGCATCACTGATAGCTTTTTGAGTTTTTTTTTTTTTTTGTTGACTAAATTAGTTATAAAAAGTCAAAATAAGTTAAAAAATCAATAAGATAAAATATCACATTCAAATCACAATTATTTTATTTTTTCTTTCACAAAAGTAAAAAAAAGTAAAAAAAAACCTATTCCAAACGAGGTTTTTTTAACTCCAAACTAAAAAATAAAAAATAAAAAAAATAAAAAATCAACTCACATTCCAAATGAAACTTAAATTTTATTTTTAAAATTTTATCACTATATCAATAATTTAATTTTTCATCAGAGTCATGTAACAAATTAAGGATCACACACAAACTTCCAACACTAACATTTGAAAATTTTATTGGGTGTCCCATGTAAAAGGCTCCCTAAAAATGGACCTGACATTCTTGGCCACTACCGTGAGATTGGAGTTCATCCCACCATGTCTTCCACAATTGAGACAATGTCGACCCTTCTTTGCATCTTCCAACCTCTCACACATTCTTCTGAATTTTTTAATGTTTTTATTTAAGGAAAAAAAAAAAAAAAACTTATACCAGCACAATGAGGAGGGCCTAGCAAATGGAGCTTATCTCAATATCATATATTTGAAATTCGATCCCCATCACTGAAATTTTGAACAGCATTGGAGCCACTAAGGAGCTGATGCAAAGGTAGGGCAATGGCAATCATGAGTTTTCTCATACATAAAACAAATTATCACACTTTCAAGTTTGATGACCTTCTTGTTGTTGCCTATATCAAATGATACATGGAAAAGCTTTAACAACAAGGCACAATTGAATCAATCAACAAATGGTTTGTGGGTCATCATTTCTACACAATATGGATCTTAAAGTATTCTTGTTTTATTTTATATTTCATTTTTTGAGAGAGGAAGACAGATTTGTCTCAAACTAATCCAATTTTAATCAAGTTCCTTGTGTCTAAAAGTTGTCAAACACAAGCAAGCATGATTTTTCTTCTTCGAATTATGAAATAATTTGGGCGGAAGAACTTTTTTAAAAGGAGAAGGTAACCAACCCTTTAAGCCATGTCTTCATCTATTTTAAGAGTGATAATGAAGTCAAGTAACTTATCTTAAATGAATCAAACACATTATTACTCTTTGGCATAGTGTTTGTGTCTATTAAGAAACCGACTATTCTTAATTAGGATTGGTGAGATACAAAATACGAAACAAAAAAGATAAAATAAATCAAAAAAATCACATAGACAAGAACATAAAAATTTATGTGGTTCACCGCAAAATAAAGTTATGTCTATAATTGTTACAATTTTCACTATTATAGAAAAACGATTACAACTCTATACAATGCAAGAGGCACCTCCTTCATATATTTATAAGTATAGAAATTAGGGCAATGCAAACCCCCCATCCCTTGCGGGGAGGCTCCACAAATCCCCCATTGAACCCAAAGCTTAGTGTCTAGGGTTCACAATGGCCCCGTTTGGTAGAACTGTGGGAAAGTGATTATAGATTATAGCTTAACAGATTATAGCTTACAGCTGTGAGCATAAGCTGGTAACCTGTTTGGTGTAGCTGTGGGATTATAGATTTAAGTTGCAGAATAGTGTTTGGTAAATAAGCTGTAAAATAGCTTTTTCTGTATAATTGACTTTTTTGCCCTTATATGATATAAAAATGATAATTTTGTCCTTTTTTTTCAATTTTAATTTTAAAAAATTATTTCAGTAATAAAAGTTAATGTAATTAGTATTAATTAGTATAAACTAATATAAAAAAATTGATACACTTGGTAAAAATGTAATAGTAGTATTATTGTAATAATTTTTTTCCATTATAAATTAATTAGTATCAATTAATTTTTTAATTAGTATCAATTAATACTAAAATTATTAATTAGTATCAATTAATGGCTTAATTAGTCGGAATTACTACTAAAATTATTAATTAGTATCAATTAATATTAATAATTAATTTTTATTAGTATCTAATAATATTAATAATCAACAATTTTTATTACAATTAATGATATAACAATTGTTATTTCTTTAATTTATTATTCTTTTTCATTACAATTAAATTGTGTAATTTATTTAATGGATATAAATTGCACATATTAATAAATTATTTTAATTATTATTTTGATTAATTTATTTTTTTTATTTTTATTTCAATTTATTTTGTTCAATATTATTTTTATTATTTTGTTTTCAATTTATTTCGTTTAATTCGGTTTAATTATTACAATTAAATCTGTGATGTCATTACATATTATTTTAATTAATGTTGTAATATCAATTTATATCAATTAATTCTGTAATGTTGTATCAATTTATTTTAATAAATGTTGTGATGTGATCACATATTATTTTATTTCAATTAATTTTTCATTACAATTATTTTATTTTTTTTTGAAATAAATTGTTTTTCATTTTATTTTGAAGAGTAAATATTAATTCTGAAAAGTAATTTTTTCTTTTTTAATTAACATTAATATTGATTTTTTTCTTTTATTTTTTTCAATTTATTTTCAATTTATTTTCTAGGGTTTGCAAACCCTAGCTCCGGTGGCACAGATCGACGGCGGCTTTGACAGATCGCGATGGCGGCTTCGCGATGGTTCAGACAGATCGACGACGGCTTCGCGATGGTTCAGACAGAGCTTCGCGATGGCGACGACGGCGTTGAGAGATCGCGATGGTCCAGATCGACGACAGCGTTGAGAGATCGCGATGAACTAAGGCTTCGCGATGGTTGGACAGAATCTCAGCCGAGCCATGATCGCGATGGCGACGGCGACGAGGGCGTTGACAGATCGCGATGGTTCAGACAGAGAGACAGAGAGATAACAGAGCTTCGCCGGAGAGAGAGAGAGAGAGAGAGAGAGAGAGAGAGCAGGAGAGATCTCGGGTTCACGAATCGCCAAAATGGCCTGGAATCCAGACAGAGAGAGAGGAGACAAAAATGAGATTTTTTTATTTATATAGCTGTAATTGTTGAAGTTTTGGAGGGGCATTTAAGTCATTTCAGGCCCCTCCAAACAGCTGCACGCTTAATCCGAAATCAGAAGTGTCTCCGGACCAACTTCGCCATTTTGGCTTAAAATGACTTTTTTTAAGCTATAATTTGCAACTTTAATTTTTACCAAACAGATCAGAATGGCTTAATTTAAGCCATAAGTTGAAATAAGCTGAATTTAATTTTTACCAAACACACACAATATCTAACAGTGTCACTCATTGTTTCGTTTGAAAAAAAATTGTTTGTAACAACCGACATTTTAGTTAATACTAAAAAATATTTTTAAGAAATTATTTTTGTAGAAAAATAAAAAACGACAGGGAAACAATATTTTTTTAACTTTTTATAGTTTAAAAAAGAAAAAGAAAAAAAGAAAAAGAAAAGAAAATGGAAAACGTATTTGGAAAAGAATGAAACTTAACAAAATAGGCTCATTGGGCAGACTATAATGGTCTGAAAAGTTGTAAGACTAAACCCAATGGACTACTTTTCTGGGCCTAAGCCCAAATATCTGTTTTATGCACTGAAAATCTATCGCAATAGGGTTCATTGGCAATATCAAGCCCGGTTAATGTAAAAGTTTACCTTTTTAGTTTTTGTCTTTTTTTTATCCCTCCTGGGTCAAACATGTTCAACGAGGTTTTTTCTTCTTCATGTGAAGTGTTTTGGGCCAAGCAACATGGGTCGAAAAAGAATGTAAAAGAGCAGCCCATTTCATATAGTAACAATACATGATGTAGGTAAGAATAATTTGGGATTCTTTTAGGAAGATGGCTAAAAATTAAATTTTGACTTTTAGGCCAAGTTTGGGAACATTCCAAAAAGTCAAAAAGTCAAAAAGTTACTCAAAAAGTTTAAAAGTTATCACTATTCACCAAAAGTCAACAATTACGGCTGCAGAATTCCCAATTCTAATTTTCCCCTACAAACCAATTTTTATAATTTTTTATTACACATTTTTCTATAAAAAGTCAAAAAGTTAACCCAAACATTCATATTTTCAACCTCAACTTTTTAGTCTAAAAAGACAAAAAGTGCACTTATTTAGGACACCCCAAACAACCCCTTGATTTATTTTGAATCATATTATCTTTATTTTTATGTTTTTTTAAAAATAAATCAAAAAGCCTGCTTTTAACTAATTTTCCAAAACAAGCCTTAGTTCCAAAAAAAAAAAAAAAAAGGAAAAAAAGAAAAGAAAAGAAAAGGTAAGAATAACCTGAAATAATATTGTAAATTTTGGATAAGAAAAAACAAAAAGTGAATGAAATTAAAATTATCTTTCCATTAAATTTTTATTTTTTATTTCCAAATCTCTCATTAGGTATGGTAGCCAATTAGGCTAGGCATTGCAGATCAAAAAATAAGATCCAAATACAAGTTTCTCTTTACTTGCTAAATGTGTTTGTGATAGTTATGAGTATGAGATTAGGCTATGTTTGGGATATTACTTGGGCTAAAATAGTCACATAGGACAAAATCGACTATTTTAGTCAAATAAGACAAAATATCACGTCTACCTTATAATTATTTTATTTTTCTTTCACAAAAGTAAAAAAAAATCAAAAATTTTTTACCAAACGAGGTTTTTTGGCCTAGGCTAAAAATAGCTAAAAAGTAAAAAAATCAACCCATATCCCAAACGAAGGCTATATTTGTTTTGAAATTTTTTTTTGTAACATTAATTACAAGTTATTTAAAAAGTTTTAAAGAAATGATCTAGATCAAATTTGATTAGTATAATTAATCTTTTGCCAATTTTTTTATAATTATAATAATAATAATTTTTTAATTTGTGACGTTACTATGTGTATATGTGGGGGCCTAATTATTGTTGTTGCAAGATGTGACGTGAGAACTTACAATATACATATGTTATAGGGATGTAGGAGAGTGAAATCCTACCATAAAAATATAAAATAAAAGAACAACAGCAATATTCCCCAAAATAATTTCAAATAAATGCACAATATTTTCCCTCCACCAACATTAGCCATCTCTGGTTTGATCATCTTGAAGTGGACATTTCAACTTATTTTCTGTCTTTTTCTTGTTCTCTCTACACTCTAGAGTAAAATGATTGTTTGGTTTGAGTTGAAGGAATTAATGCAAAACACTAGAACAGAAGAAAGACAAAAATAAAGAGAAGTTGCATTGCATAGTTTGAAAATTTGACTTTTTCAGTGAGTTTTTAATTTTATTATTAGGTGAAAGAAGTTAATGTGTTTAGAATTATTTTTTTAATTAAATAGATAATTGTGAAGCAAAAAATTAATTGATATATATTATGTGATATTTTAACTTTAACTTTCTGTTAAATTTTATCTTTTCTATCAAAAAAAATCTATATGCCAAAAGAGTTCTAAGGCCTCGTTTGGCAAGTGACTTTTTTAGTTAAAAGTTAAAAAGTCACTAAAAAAATCAAAAAACTAACAAAACATACTAAAAAATTAAAGATTCTCTTTTTTTTTCTACTTTTTGCACATCTTTTTCATAAAAAGTCAAAAAGTCATCCTAAACATACTAATTTTTTTAGCTCATATTTAGTCAAATAGCTAAAAAATTATTAAATTAGACTGTTCCTAAACGAGGCCTAAATATTAATGTTGGCTACATATTTTGTAAAAGCCAATTACAATTCGACACGTGGCAGGATGAGGGTATTATTGGAAGATGATTTTAATCTTAAATCTCAATCGTACACGTGGCAATAAGTATTGGTTCTCAAATGGTCTGAGTAGCACTAGAGAATGGAATGAGATACAAGGAGTGGCGTGGCCAGCGGTTATCTTTATTCAAAGTATTAAGCTCTATTAATACCTAAATATGATGGATGTGCCACATAGTTTGCTACAAAATAGTAATGTATTCATAATTTTTCTCAAAAAAAAAACATATAACATAAATACAATATTCCTAATATATATCATAAAAATAATAACTATTTCTTTTTAAAAAAAATTTACTATGTAATATCTAAAATAAACCTTTGTCACAAAATTCTTTAACTTCATATAGGAAAATGTTTTTTAGCACTAAAAAAAGTGCCCCTAATGCCCCTAATTTCCCTTTTTAGTAACTGTTTTTCTTTTTTTTTTATAACTGTTTTGTTTTTTTTTTCGAGCTGCCCCATTTCGAGCTCAACATCACGAGCGCTTCATATAATAAAGGTGTGCATAGTAATTTTCATATAAAAATCATAAGCGTGGGATTATTGGATTAAATAAAAAAAACAGGAAAACAGCTGTTCTGAAAGCATGCATGTTGTCGGCGAATAAAAACAAACAAACCCAATTCACGTAATAAAGACGCACGCTGGCTTTACATATTACACAGGTGCCATGAAAAACATGTCGGTTTTTGAGTTGGGTTCGTTTGGTACTAACTACACCCACCTCCACAACACCAAATTCAACAGACGACGGTTGCCAGATGCTATCAAGTCTGATAAAAAATGTTCCAAAATTTAATGTGATACTAAAAATTACATGGTATTACTATTTAGGATTTGGAAATAAATTATTTTAGTAGTTTTGGTTTTTTTTAGTTAAAACATGTGGTGAAAGAAGTAATATATTTGGAATAAATTTTTGATATTGTACGGAAAAAAATGCAAAAAGTAAAAAAATAAAAATAAAAATAGAATCTTTGATTTTTTTTGTATAATTATTTAACTTTTTTACTATTATAATTACTTTCCAAACTTACCTGTAATAATTATTTTGTTATTTTTTTTCTGATATATATGTAGCAAGAATTTTCTCTCTAATTGTTTGGTATACAACCCGTTTGAGAACATGACTATTTTAATTGATTTTTTAACTATTTTATGAGATGAAAAAAAGTTACTTTTTTGGATGATTTGTGATTTTTTTTGTGATTTTTTTTGTGATTGAATAAATGGTTTGTGAAATATGATGGGTAAGATTTGACATTTTATTTTATTAACTATTTTAATATATATTTTTTTGTCTTTATTAATTATTTTAATAAAAAAAACTAGTCCCCAAATAGGGCCATAATTTATTGTAAGTTAAAAATTAATAGTAATAAAAAAACAGAAACTTAAATTATCTCTCTCCTAGTTTCAAGATAATTAATTTTTTCAACTTATTTAATTTATTTTTACAAAATAAATCGTAACAAAAAACTATACCAAAATAATTTAATATGAACTCTTAAATTAAAATAAATTATAAATAAGTCATTTTTGTAGTAGACAGCCTATATATCAAACCCAGAGCATGTATTACACGATCTATGAAAGGAGTGATTTCCCTAACATTCTTTAGAAGTTGAAAATTATTCTTAGGCCCTATTTGGAAGTTAGTTATTTTAGTTGGCTATTTAGAGTTTTTAAGCTATTTTTAGTTGGCTAAAATAATTGTATTAGGAAAGGTAGTTGATTTTTTTTTTTTTTTTTGTAGTTAATTTGATAATTGTGAGACAAAATAAAATGATTATGAGTTGGATGTGATATTTTGTTTTTATTAACTATTTTAACAAAAAAAAAAAATTTAAAAAAAAAAACTTGCCAAAGAGGACCTTTTCTATTAAAAGACATGTATCATTACAAAAATAAATAAATAAAATTTGATGCCATGCATTTTTTCACATTATTTTGAGAAGACATGACATTAACAAATTTCTTTCAATTCTATATGATTAAATGACTATTTTTTTTAAAAATTAGCATTTACTTTTTAGAAAATTTCTTAGAAGAATTATCACTTCACTTGGTTACACTTTTTTAAAAATATTTTTCAGAAAATTTTACTTTATTGTTTCTATATTTTTTTATTTTTACTGAATTTTTTAATATTTTAAGCAATTTTTTTTACTTTTTAGACATACTTAACATAAATATACTTAAAAAGTAAAAAATTTGTGAAAAAAACCTTTTAAAAATTCACTAAATACCAATAATTCAAAAAAAAAAATGAGAATTTAGTACATTTTTTTTAATATTTTTATATATTTATTAATTATTTAAAATATTTTTTCACAATTTTTTTAATTTTTAGATACATCTAAGTAAGGTGTATTTAAAAAAGTAAAAAAAAATATTTAAAAATTTCAAAATATTCACTAAAAATAAAAAACACAAAAACTAAAAAATTCAATTTAAAAAAAACTTAACCCAAAAAATTCAAATCAAAATATACTGATTAAAATCTTACTTTTTAAGCTGTTCCACGATCCATTACTCATACAGCGCAAAAAATAAACAATGATTTAGAGTTTTAAATAAGGAACTCTAAATTCACCATTAATGAGATAAAAATTAAAAAAAAAATAAAACAAATAAACAAACAAACAAGACATACCATACACTGTAACAGAACCCCACTTCCAAGTCATTAGTGATTACTCTAATCGGAGATCCTCAACATTTTTGGCCAAAAATATCAAGTATGCTAGAGACTTCTAAAATATCATTACTAAACCACCTCTAATGAGGTGGAAAAACATAAAAAAAAAAAAAGAAAAAAAAATTCAAGGCATCTGTTTGGCTGTGACAGTGGGGAACCCACTACCACATCACTAGTGGTACCTCTAAATTAGAGGTTCCAATCATTTTTCCAAAAATATTTCTGCGTACTCGCAAAACGTCACGTCGTGCAGTCCAAATTCCGAAGCAAAAGGAGAGCGTGCATATGCGAAAGCATGTAATTATTGTATTCATTTAAAATTTCAAAGCATTTACTCCAACAATCCTACTTAAAATATATATATATATCAAATCATTTAATGGGAATTGCTTAGGATTAACAAAGGGGAATAGGAGTACAATCAAAATACTAAAAATAAAGCAGCTTTAAATTTTTGGGCCAGTTGTCTCATCCTTTAAGGTGCCTACAAATTAGCGAAGGGATTAGTGCTATTTTGGGAAGAGAGCAAAACGCTAAGTTGGCGTTTTGGATGAAAACGCAAGGCTGCGTTTTTGTCTTGATTTGGGGAGTGCAAAATTAGGTTGAAAAATTACCTAATTACCCTCAAATCTTATATTTTTGGTAAATGGTTAAAATATAATTTTTTAAATTGAGTGAGAGTATTTTAGTCATTTTAGTGTGATGTGACACCATAAACAAATATTAATCTAGATAAAAAAGTAACTTTTTACCAACTTTCCAAATCACTCTAAAAAATCTTGGTTAAAAGTAAAAAAGTTGATATTTACCACATTCCCAAAATAGGCCTTAGTCTCCGCGGTCGGCGGAGAACATCCTGGGGAGACTTAAAAAAAAAAATAATAATAAAAATAAAATACAATACATAATTAATATAAGAGAAAATTTGTAATAAATATATAAGAAATAACATATGTAGGTAGAAAATTTTAAACTACAAATCAGTATAGCGATTCTAGTCAAATGAACCACCTCACAATTTTTTATGTTCACTAATGTTAAAGGATGGTTTAGAATGATCAAAATAAGTATACTTTTTGACTTTTTACGAAAAAACGTGAAATATAGGTTAGGTTTAAAATAATTTGGTAGAGAGATGATGTAATTTATAAGATAGTGACTTTTTGACTTTTTAAATTTTTTAGATTATGCCAAACAATGCCTTATATATTAATTGATATGCAAACATAAGTACCAACTAAAATACAAAATATTACCTAAGTTTTATCATTTGGTGGTGAAATGGGATCATATATTGTTTAATTTAAGGTTTAATATATAATTTTTTTGTTGTGATAAAGATGCGCATTAAAAAGTTATCAATGTTGACAAATTAGTTAGAAAAATTTATGACGGTGCCTAGCAGTGGCGATTGGTGATAGTGAAGTAGACAGATAGATGACATTGAATAGATAGATGCAAAGGTCGGCAACAAGTGTACTAACATGTGAGATTTGAACATATAATTGGATATATTACTGTCATGTGTATAGATATGTAACATTTGAACATATAAATATATGTAAATTTTGAACACATAAATATTATTTTGAACAGGTAAGATTCTTTTGACAATAGAATATTTAAACTTGGGCCTATAAACTCAATAGTTACTAGAATAGACCTCTGACTCGAGTTTCTATTATTATTTGACATATTGTCACTTAATATTATATTTAATTTGAATTTTGTTAGCATGTAACCTCAGGATTTGGCCGGCTCTAGCCTAAGGCCATTGAGGCTTGTACCTAAGGTCTCAAAAATTAAGGTCTTGTTTGGGAAGACTAAATAAGTGCACTTTTTGTCTTTTTGGACAAAAAAATTGAGGTTGAAAATATGAATGTTTGGGTTAACTTTTTGACTTTTTATGGAAAAATGTGTAATAAAAAATTGTGAAAATTGGTTTTTAGAGAAAAATTTGAATTGGAGTTATCTGGTAAGTAGTAATTGTTGACTTTTGGTGAATAGTGTTAACTTTTTAACTTTTTGAGTAACTTTTTGACTTTTTAGATTATTTGGGAGTACCCAAACTTGGCCTAAGTCTAAAAAAAGGCTTTCAAATTTATTATTTTATACTATATCAAAAATTTAAAATGGCTCAAATTTATTTAACTAATTTAGGCTGTTTTAAAATGCCTCAAAAGTTCTATTTGATCCAATTGATAAAAGGCCCAGTTAAAAAATATTTATAAGTGTTAGTTGTTAGTCTAATTAAAAAAATAAAATATAAAATATATATATATATATGTCTGTGGAGCCTATTTTTCTTTCTTCTCTTTTTATGACCCAATTATGTGTTTTTTAGTAGTTTTTAAATATTTTACGCAATTTTATTTATTTATTTTATAGATACATCTAATTTCGATACACTTAAAAACTATAATATTTGTACTTTTTTTATAAAAAAAAAAGTTGCTAAATACAAAAAAAAAAAAAAAAAAAAAACGAATTGCAAATTCAAATAATTATTTTTTAAAATTCTAAACCAAACAGGATGATTTTTATTTTTATTTTTATGAATATCTAAAAAGCTCCGAAATTTTTTTTCGCCTTAGGCCCCCGAAAACTCAAGGCCAGCCCTGCTCAGGATATATATTAAGAAAGGTTAAAAGACTTTGCATATTTTTTAGTATACTCACTTTCAAGGTGATGTATGATTTTTTTTAAACATCTTAACATGAAAAAATGTTAGAATAACTAATTGAACACTCTCAATTCACTTCTAATGATATAAAATGGACTATGTAAAGGAGTGGATCTACATTCCTTGTATCTAAAAAATGTTTGGAAGTCTAATTGAACACTTCAATCCACTCATAATGACATAGAATGGACCATATGAAGGGGCACCTTGGCTCCTCTTTTTATTTCTTTCTTTTGTTTCATTACAGTTCAAAATAAGAATGATTTAATAAAGAATATAGCACCATTCTCTCATCTTCTTATCTGCTTTCCACCTCACTAGAAGTCGAAATGATGTTACTATATTAGGGGATATAGCATAGTTGTCTTAGAGTATACTCTAAAAACAAAAATTAACAAAATGAAAAATGCTAGGGATTTGAAATATTTTACCAAATGTTCTACCAAATGTGTCACATGGGTGTAGGATCCACACAATATGGGTCCCATGTAGGTTCTACATATATGTGAAACATTTGGTATAATATTTGGTAAAATATTTAAGATCCCTAACATTACTCTAACAAAATTTATTTAGTTTATATGTTGTTGATTTATTTATGAGTTAATTACCTAAAATTTTTATTTACAAATGTTACAGTACCTCAGGTTCTATCTAAGATTTTTTGAACTAATAAGTCTTATTTAGTAAAATTGAAAATATTATCAATTTTTTTTTCAATTTTTAAAATTAAGAACATTATTAATTTTGCATAGTAATGTTTCAGATAATTATTTTATTAATTGATTTGATTTAATTATCCAATAAAAACTGAAAATATTATCAATTTTTTTTCTCGTTTTAAAACTGAGAATATTATCAGTTTTGTTTTTGTTTTTCAGTTTTATACATCAATATTTCAGCATCATACTCATTCATAGATACAAAATTTTCAGTTTTGTACAAAAAAATAATTTTGTTTTTTCAACTTTTTTAAAAAAAAAAAAGTCACTATGTTTGTTTCGAGTTTTTTGAAAACACTTTTCAAAAAATCTATTTTCTTATTTTTCGTATTTTTTTTTTGTTTTTACTGAATTTTTAAAAATATTTTAGGCATTTTTTAAAAATTTTTAGACAGACATAACATAAATACATTTTAAAAGTACAATTTTTTGTGAAAAAATATTTAAAAAATTCACTAAATATAAATTTTTTAAAAAAATACGAAAATTTAACATATTTTTTTTTGTATTTTTGTGTATTTATTAATTTTTTAAAATATTTTTTTACAAATATTTTACTTTTTAGATACATCTAAGTAAAGTGCATCAAAAAAAGAAAAAAAAAAGCTTAAAATTAAAAAAATATTAACTAAAAACAAAAAAACATAAAAAAAAAAAATCAGTTCTTGTACATAATTTTTTTTTTATTTTTTTCAATTTGAAAGTTAATATTTTAAAATTTTATAAATAAAAATAAATATCAAACCATTATATTCTTTTATAGATAATAATAAATAATAAATAATTATTATTTAAATATAATTTTAACTATTAAAAATTTAAAATTTAAAAAATATTAATCATGATTTAATAGAATATAATAGAATATAAATTTATAAATTAAAATTTATGTGTAAATATTTATTTATTTATTAATTAATTAATATTCATCACATACTTCCCTAAATTTTATATTCTTGGAATATTGTCACTAATTAATATGTCAGTGTCTTCCAGTCGTCACACTCACCGTCTCACAGACTCTCTCTCTCTCTCTCTCTCTCTATTCGATATTCTCAGTAAAAAGTGTTTCAATTTCTCTCAAAATTTTTTTTTTTTTAATTCCTTGTAAAGTAAGTAAAATTTTGATGCGATGAATATCATTCTACTCATTAGTATTTGTTAGTATATAAACGATTTGTCTATATTGATTTTGATACGGACATTGTTTTGAATTTGTTCGGTTGGTGACAATGGTAGAAGCTTTGTTTGTGGTTGATGAGCTTTCGATCTCGCTGTGTTTCTAATTCTCGGATCTGATATGTTTCAGTCCTTCAAGCCTCTGTCAATGTTCATCTTTTTCGCTCTTCTCTGAATCCTCATATTCTTCGTGTCTGTGTCGGTGGTTTGAGCTTCAAGCGCACCAATTTCACTCAGGTATATATATACATTTATTTATGAACAAGTGATTTGTGGATTTGATTGTGAATTCATTTATTGTTTAGTTTCCTTTTCTTTCGATTTTTTTTTTTTCGTTTTTGAATGATGAATGTTGCTTGTTTTTTAATGAACTGAGGACATCGCAGTGGATTTTTCTTCTTCTGAAACCCACATTTATGTTTATTGAGGATATATATTTCTTGTTATTATGCTTTAAGCTATAGGAATTGCTTGAATCCCAAAAGAAAGCTTTTAAGCCAAGCATATATTTTTATTTTTAATTTCTGGGTTAATTGTTTTCCACTTTATTGGATTCTGACTGGTTTTGTTTTTGGGGGTTTAGGTGTTTAGTGATTGAATTTGTATCACCCTGCTCATTTGGGGTGTATTGTGAGGTGTCTTGTATTTACTGTAAAGTACTGTAAGGGCCTTTTACAGAGGCGGAGGGCTGACGCCTGGAGTGAAAAAGAGAGTTGCGGAGTTGTTCTTGTAATCCTTCTTGCCTATGGTGAATTTTGTTTGTTCCCTTCCGAGGACGTAGGTGTGCTTGTTCTTCTTGTTAATGTTTATTGTGTGATTGAAACCACGTTCTTGCATAACAGGTGGTACAAGTTTTACTGTAATTATGGTTATGGGACAGAAGACAAAAAACAGGAAAAGTCCCTCTGTTCAGCAAGATTATCTGATTCATGTTCATGAGGTTAAACCTTGGCCCCCATCTCAGTCACTGAGAACCCTTCGTTCTGTTCTCATTCAATGGGAACATGGTGGTAGGAATTCTGGGTCTACTAACCCAGTTGTCCCTTTGCTTGGGTCTGGTGTTGGCGATGGAAAAATTGAATTTAACGAGTCTTTTAGGCTTCCTGTGACACTATTAAGGCAAATGTCTACTAAAAGTGGGGATGGTGATACTTTCCAGAAGAATTGTTTAGAGCTGAATTTGTATGAACCTCGGAGGGATAAGACGGTGAGAGGTCAATTGTTGGGAACTGCCATTATAGACCTGGCAGAATATGGTGTCGTTAAAGAGATTGTGAGTGTAAGTGTTCCAATTAATTCCAAGAGGATCTTTAACAATGCAGCACAACCGTTTCTGTTTATTAAAATTGAGTCTGTTGAAAAAGGGGGCACCAGCTTCTCATCCAGAGTCCACCTATCTAAAGAAGCATCCATGGAGAGAAATGGTAGCGAGTCTGCTTCTGTCTTGGCGAATGAAGAATATGCTGAGGAAGCTGAGATTGCATCAGTTACTGATGATGATGTTTCCTCCCACTCATCTCTGGCCATTTCTTCTTCAGCTTTTGAGACTAATGGGGGTTTGTCCCCACACAGTGAAGAGGTATATCTACTTCCACTCTCATAATGATAGCAATATTTCATTTTGCAACATCTTTCATTTTAATTATGCTCTATATCTACTTCCATCCTCATTTGGATAACAATAGTTCATTTTGCAACAACTTTCATTTAATTATGTCCTATGAATTGATGAGGTGTGTTCCTGTTTCTGCATTTCTGCATCTTCCCTGATACATAAACCAACCATATAAGCAGTAGCGAAAAACTGGCATAGTGGATAGCATGTTGTGTTTAGGTTAATATCAACCTGTCGGGTGATAATTGGCTTCATGGCTTTTCTTGATAGTTGTAGTTGCACAGTTTCAGATAATTTGATGATCAGTTGATGTTCCTCTACAGAACGGATCACAGACAGTAAAGGATAGACCTGGAGAGGCTTACAGCCAACATCACTTAACTTCAAAGCAGGGACTTGAAAAATTAGATATGAAATCTGTGAATGAACCACGGGAAATCTTGAAGGTTAGTTCATCTTGCTCATTATCAACAGACTTATCTTCTAATAGGGGCAGCCTAGAAAATGGTCATGCTACATTATCCAATTTTCCTGAGACAAGCTTGACATCAATGGCAAAGAAAATTGGTGCTCATAGTGTTGAATCTTCATCCTCATCTATAACTTATGAAGGTGCAAAGGAAGATGTAAACACAAACATGCGAAGCAAAGATTGTGACAGTTTGATTCAGGAGGTTGATGAGAAGGTTGCTAATGATGGAAGTGAAATTAGCGGTAATGCTTGGCATTCTGTAGAAGATGAACCGTGGAATACATTTTCACAAGATGATACCACGAAGCAAGTCTCAGCGGGAAGTGATGCGCTTTCTTACAACGGGGACAATCTTGGAGTAAATGGTAATATCCTAAACAGTGATAGCTTGAAGTATGTGAAGTCTGTCCGATCACTTGTGGAATCAGGTAGGAGCAATGGATCTGTTAGGAGTAGCAAGTTGGGAGATGCTCAGAATGGTGCTCTACGCTTTGTTAGCAATGAAAGAAATGACACCAAACTTTATCCAAAGGAGACAAAAAACATCACTTCTAATGGTAGAATCCAACAACTGGAACATAGAATAAAGATGCTTGAAGGAGAGTTGAGAGAGGCTGCTGCTATTGAGATTAGCCTTTACTCAGTTGTTGCAGAACATGGAAGTTCCACAAATAAGGTCCATGCTCCGGCTCGGCGCCTATCTAGGCTCTATCTTCATGCTTGCGAAGAGAGTTCCCAATCAAGGAGAGCAAGTGTGGCTAGAAGTGCTGCCTCCGGATTAGTTTTGGTCGCAAAAGCATGTGGAAATGATGTTCCAAGGTACTTTCAAACAACAATATTTGTTCCAATCCCATGAAAACATCCTTCACATCCATACATCATCCTAGTTTATTTTTATATAAGTTTGTTTTGGAACCAATAAATAAATCTTTTTGATTGGTTGGTTGCAGAAATCAAAATCTTTCACCTTTTTAATTTTTAAATCTCGTATGGCAATTTGATTTGCGTCAACTGTTCCTATCAATTTTATAGGATGATGATAAATTTTATTTTTATTTTTTTTAAAACCACTTGTTCTATTAGATGAAATAATGAACAAAATCTAATAGAAAGGAAAATCTAGAAACTAGCTCTAGCGACCTACCTAACTTAAGAGTGAATATTGAACATTGGTAAGCATGATGTTTGACCATATTTATTGTTTTATGGATGTTTTACATTTTCTTTCCTTAAGAGCTCATTTACTTTTCTACACTCTGAAGCACAGGTTGACTTTTTGGTTTTCAAATTTGGTTGTACTGAGAGCTATCATAAGCAGAGCTCAATTACCGCATTCTGCTAGACCTTGTATTGAGAGGACCGGTAGCGGGAAGGGAAACCAGAAGCAATTTTCCCTACTAAAATGGACAGAGTTCTCTCTGAGCAAGGAGAAGAAAGGTGCTTTATTTGCAAGTTATGATGACTGGGAGGACCCTCGTACATTTGCGTCAGCATTGGAAAAGATCGAAGCTTGGATCTTCTCAAGAATCACTGAATCTGTCTGGTGGCAGGTCATACCATCATTTAATGTCTTCTTTCTTTTTGTAAATTTATCTCAAATTAATGTCCGATACTGGTCCACCTGTCCCAACTCCCCATGTTGGAAAGAGTTGCTGGACCTCCACTGAGTAATGGATTTTTTTGTCTTTCCATTTCCATGGACTTGGATTCAAGTCTCGCTAGGAGCTTGAAGGCTGCCTTCATTGGGTCGGGTAGGATCTGTGCCAAATCTAATAAAGATAATAATTACAAATATTAGGTGAATCATAAGGCTGTGTTTGGATCTAGGATTGGTTAGGGGTTTGTGGAGGGAAAGGAAATATCCAAATCCAATATCCAAACACAGTCTAAATGAATCCCTTTAATGTGGCTGACCTGACTTTGTTGTCTGTTTTCTCCAGACTTTAACACCACGTATGCAAACTGCTGCTGCTAAGGCAATAAGTTCAGGTATGGCTTCCAAAGCGAGTAAAACCTATCGAAGGACATCTAGTTCAGGTGATCAAGAGAGGGTAAACTTTTCATTAGAGCTCTGGAAGAAGGCTTTCAAGGATGCGTGTGAACGCCTTTGTCCTGTTCGAGCTGGAGGGCACGAGTGTGGTTGCTTACCCGTGCTGGCTAGATTGGTAAATTCTATATGCTCTATTTTCCTTTTGAGTTAAATATTCATGTCTTTATATGTAACATATAGTAAATATATAAAATTATATATTTTGCACACGTCTCCCACTTGTCGTGTCCTACATTTTTGTAAAAATTTCCGTGTTGGCGTTGTGTCACATGGTTGTATCCGTGCTTCTTAGGGATTATCTATGGCGTAGATTCATGTTGTGTATGCTATGTTGGAACCCATGTTTCGCCTATTCATTGTTAAGGAGAACATGTCTAGGAGCATACCGTGTTTCTATGCCCAAATTATTCCTACAATCCTTGAGCATTACCTGGTCTTTTGCCCCTTTCTCAAATGTGTAGAGATGCCCCGTCTCTGTGTGCACAATGGTTTGGTGTATCTGTCCAGTCCTTGAAGCACTATTTTGTCCATTTTTTCAAAAAAATCTGTTTTCTCATGAAGCTATAGCATCCACTTCATATATTTTGTTGGACCCATTGAAAAGAATGAAAATTACTAACATGTTACTCCAATTCTGACTAGATAATGGAGCAATGTGTGGCTAGATTGGACGTGGCAATGTTGAATGCTATTCTTCGTGAATCTGATGACGAAATTCCAACCGATCCTGTATCTGATCCCATTAGCGATGCCAAGGTTCTTCCTATTCCAGCAGGGAAAGCAAGCTTTGGTGCTGGTGCACAACTTAAAAATGTGGTGAGAATTACAAATCTATCCTGCCAATATTGAACTCATTTATTAGTAAATGATAATAATTCTGAAACTGATGCACATCACTGCTGTTGGCTCCATGTGATCTTGTGTGCTCTGGATGACAGATTGGGACCTGGTCTAGATGGCTTAGTGATCTATTTGGTCTTGACGATGATGACTCACTCGATGACAAGAATGACCGTGATAATGATGATGATGGCACAAGAAAAGACCACGATACATCGTTCAAGTCTTTCCATCTTCTAAATGCACTGAGTGACCTCATGATGCTTCCAAAGGACATGCTCTTGAGCCAGTCAATCAGAAAAGAGGTTCAACTCTGAAACTTTTAAACCCCTCCATTTTAATCTTTTGCCCACATGATCCATAGATGCTGTACTTGTTGTCATCAGCGTTAAATGTTTTTAATTTTTATTTTTTAAGGTATGCCCCATATTTGGTCCGCCGCTGATCAAGAGGGTGGTTAACAATTTCATCCCAGATGAATTTTGCCCGGACCCAATTCCTAAGGTTGTCCTTGAAGCTCTGGATTCTGAGGTTTGTCCCTTTGAAAGCCAAGTTATGTAAGCATAGATAAACCTTGTGGTTCCAAGAGAATTCCCAAGTTTTTTGAAAAAAAAAAAAAAAAAAAAAAACATATATGCGTCATAGTTTTCCCATGGTAATAAAACACTTGAGCTTATAAATTCTACTTTGAAAATTCATTGCAGTACTATTCTCGGTTTAATTTGATTCAGGATCCTCTTGAGGCCGAGGTAGGTTCGATCACAAACTTCCCGTGCAGTGCAGCTCCAATAGTCTACTTGCCACCTCCAGTATCTTCTGTTGCTGCTATTATAGGAGACATTGGCAGTCAATCTAGGCTGACAAGAAACAGGTCCTCAGTGCTCAAGAAATCATACACTAGTGATGATGAGCTTGATGAATTGGATTCACCCTTAACTACCATTGTCGAGACCTTCCAGGCTTCACCTACTCCGACAAAACCCAGCTGGATATCAAAGGAAAAAGGAAGTCGAAATGCTGTCAGGTATCAACTTCTTCGGGAGGTATGGATGAACAGTGAGTGAGAGTAATAAATTTGACAGATTCAAACATCCTATAATTTTGAAGAATAGACAGTCTCTGGGATGTTTGCTTGATATCAAAAGTAAATGGCAGTTGCAATGTTGTCTACACATAGACCCCTTTCAGTTGGCATGGACAAATAACAAGAAGCCGTGTGTATGTATATACGAGTATACATAATCTTTTTCTTTTTAGTGTTTGCGCATGTAAAGCTGTAATTGTGCTTTGTTATTGATGTTCCAGTACATACAGAATTGCCATTTTGGAGGTGATAATTTCAAGTGTTGCATTTTATTTTATTTTTTCTGAAAAGAAAATATTATCAAATGTCATACAGCGAAAATTTGGAAATTACTCTGTTGGTGTGCTTGAACTTTGGTTACTGTGCTTAAAGTTGTCTCAAGGTGTGAATTTAAGAAATTTGCCAAATTATGTTTCAAATCCTAATCCCAACTCCCAAATACATATTACAACCTAAAACAGAAGATTTCCATTACTCAAAACACTTGAATTGTATCTGGGTGAGTTGGCCCTCCCAGTGCTGCAAATAAACACCACTTTTTTCCACTCCCGCTTTTGTGAAGCTCGAAATCTTTTAGGAAAGCTCTCGGATCTATAAATGATATATTTCAAGTTTCCATTGAATTCAGGAACCAGAGAACAAGATCTAATCATGAAGATTCAAATATTATGAGAAAGAGAGACCAAGTCAAAAATACTCATTGAATGTATAGGAGGGCACAAAAACATACATCGAAAAGCAAAACAAAGCAAAAATACCACCATATAAATTAATAGGCTTACTTCATATAATGCTCAAAATCGCCAATATCCGTCTCTGCTATTCAGCTTCTTGCTGGAACTAGATTACAAACACAGCATCACCAAAAATGCATTGCACTTTCCAAACAAAAATGGGGGGGAAAAGAAAATGAAAAGCTATTGACGGCATGCATTAAGTCTTCAAAACTAGGCTTAAGCTGGAGATTTGTTGCCATGGAAAACTCCAGCCAACTCTGCTACACTCAAGTTGCATATGTTTAATATAGAGCCTGAACAAAAATGAAGTAAATTTGAAGATCGGATTGGACAAATCATGCAGTCAACTTCTGTGAACTATTGACGGCATTCATATGCTGAAGATGTAAAGCTGCCAAGAGACCTTGCCACGTTTCTCCGGGTGCACCAACCACTTGAAAGTCAAGAAGCTTCTTCTGTTTTCTGTAGTAGTCTACCAATGGTTTGCTCTGAAAAGATAAATAGATAAATCAATAGCTTTATCAGTGAAAAGTGTCTTTCATGCAATTCTTGATCAGAAAAGATGCTAACTTCAAATCTTACTACCCCTTGTCATAGATTAAAATCACAAAAGAGAAGATATCTCTTAAAATTTGAAGTGTACAGTCATGTCCCAAGTAGAATGTATTACGAGAACTAAAAAGAGTATCAGACTCGTACAAACAGAGCACAAGATTCACAAAAGAATTACACGAGTATCATAACCAAAACTTCCACAGTTTATTAGTTATTTTTGGAATGCAATATGATAGATGGAACATAACTTGTTGCAGCTTACTATGAATACAAAGGATCAAATCGGGGTAATAAAGAATTATCTTAAATTTGCACATTTGTCACCATAGTTTAGTTTCTGATCTATAAGTAATAATATGAATTATGAAGTATACCTGCTCTGCATGAATACAAAGTTTCTCTTTCCAAGCACCTTGCACATCAGCACCGGAAGATCCCATGCTCAGAAATTCTTGACCAGTAGAATATATTCCATTTCTCACATGCTTCAACAAGCATTCCTCTGAGCATTTGAAATTCACAACTAAATCAATATCAGCAATTCGGTCAAGGATCTCCTGCAGTACATTAACAATCCAAATAGTAAACATTACCGAACCCAACCATGAAAGAAATCAACACAAACTAAACCTTGCCAAACATAATTTCAGGGTAATTACAACCTAAATAGAACATTTAATTTTCTATTATCAATGCCAATGAATTGGCCTCTGGAACTACTAATCAAAGGGCATTTGTTTCTTCCCCAAAAAAGAGAAAATTCTTCAGAGAGTAACTCTAAAACTTACAGCTTGAATTCTCGTACGAGGAATTCCATCCAGAATAAACCCAGTTTCACCCTTGGAGTATCCTTCTTCCAACCTCTTGGACAACAGACCGAAAATTATGTCTTCTGGAACAAGTTTCCCTTGGTTCACAGCATTTGAAATCTAAATTCACCATAAAAAATAAACAAATACATTAATCCAATCAAAAGGTTAAAAAAAAGAAAAAAAAAAGCTGTTAATGATTTGCCTCTAAGAACTCAAAATTCCATATATTTGTACTACGTTTCGGGTATCTCTTCTTCTTTTATTTTTTTGCTTTTTTTTTTTTTTTTTGATAAATACAATTCGGGTATCTTCAAGCATCAAATAATCTCAAATTCGTTCAAATATTTTGCAAAATTGCTACAATTAGTTAAGATAAATCAAAACATATAACCTCTGGAAACCTAAAAACATAAAAAAGAATCCAATTGCCACATTTTCTCGGCAACCAAACAGAAAAGAAAATAATTGAACCTGTTTGTAGAGAGAAGACTGAGGGTGTAGCTCTTGGCGAACAAGCGAGCCCATAGAAATGTGAGGGACTCGAAGAAGCTTCGAGAGCCTCTCAGCATAAACCTGCTTCTTCGCCAGTGGATCCCCCATGATCACCCACTGCACTCCTCTTCCCGGAATCGATCCCTCCGAGTCCTCCGAGTACTCTTCGTAGTCGTAATCGTACTGAAGCTGAGCCGCAGAAGCTGATCCATAGGCTCGGCTGTCGATGAACCCCAGACGACGGCGGGCCTCTGGTTGCGCCGCCAGTATCAAGCGGCGGAGCGCGGCCATGGCGGCGGAGAGAGAGAGGGAGAGAGAGAGGCGGAGGCCGAAAGAGGTGAAAGAAAGGGCTTTTGAGTTTTGAAGGAGAGAAGGGAAGATTATGAGGGTGCTTCTATTTACACACTCGGTCTCATGAACACAAATCATTACTCAGTACAGGTCTTTAATATTTTGATAAATAAATATTTTACTCAATGTGCGTTATAAACTTTCATCTATATTCTTATTCACACATCTCACTCATAATCTATTCATAACCTTTTATCTTTATCATCACTCACTCACACATCTCAACCACCGTATTCCATCTCCATTCTCTGTTTAAACCGGTGATGACCCATTGTTGAATACACTTTTTTTTTTCTCATCAAAGACGTCATCGGTGATACTCAAAACAGTTGGAAACAATTCCACATTAGAGATACAGTAGATGAGTTTTCATTTGACTTAGATTTTAGAGTTTTATGTACTTATTTCCATTACCATGAAATTTGATTTGAATGGATCAGTGTCCGAACCGTTCGACACTGGAATGTCGAACCCCAAACAGTTGTACGGTCGATTTCTGTCGAACAATATGGCGTTCAACACTTGACTTTTGAACAAGAGCAGTTTGTCCGTTGTATCATTGTCGAACATGTTCGATCTATTAGTGTCGAACCTTAAGTACTAATTTGGATGTACAATGCCGAACACGAATAACATGTTCGATGAGATACTGTCGAACAATATCTGTTTTTTTTTTTTTGTCAAGTGGCTGACTTAAAGTACTACACAAAAACTCGTGATTACACAATGTTCATGTCATTGGTGGTAAAATTATATGTGGGCTCTTAATTCTTTGTGCTAACAGTGCTTATTAGTTGCATGAGTTATGAGTCTTGAGACATGAACAACAGTATTCTGCATACTTCTGTGAAACCTTCATATGATAACTGGAAATGGTATATATGATATTGTATATGGTTTTCTCAAAGTTAAGTTTCATTAGATTAAAACAAAGGGAATTATAGTGAGAAACCTTTAACTACAACATCTCATTTATTATCATAGTGTTTGATGTTATTATCATAGTGAGAAATGACAAAATTTTCACTTTACAAAGGCATAAGATGTAAGCCCTCTCATGGCACTCCTAGCTTTATATAATTAGATTTCTAACAACAAAAAGTTGATAAATAAATTTAACTGAGCTCAACTCAGCAAGCCCTTAATTTCAATTACTTGAGATCCTTAATGTAGATTCATCTTCTTAATTTCAACCCACCTAACTCTTCCTATTTGTATGGAGAATTTGTGGAATATGGATCTTAGAGGCAAGATAAACTGAAATTAAGCGGCTCAAGTTAGTTGCTTTCTTGAATAGAGAAGTCCACATGTGGCTACCAGATGACCGTTCTGGCTACATTGAAGAGAATTTAATCATATCTTTGTTGTGTTTGCTTGTATTTTAGCCATGTAGTTCACAAGCTTAATTCCATTTACATGAGGGTATTTGCAAATAGTACTACACAAGTATTGTGAACCCTTTACTGGAATAAGTATTGATAACAACGTGCATTTTCTACTGTTGTATAGCCACTATGCTTTCGTAAAATCAATTTATTATGCTTTTACATAATCAAATCGAGTGTTACTTCTATGCTATGTTTGCCATACTAGGATCTGCTTAATTTCTGCTGCTTTTTTTTTTTTTTGTAATCTTTTTTTTAAAGCAAGCATGTTACCCAATATTGGTATGCAGTTCCAATCAATTTTACAAAACAAGTCACTGTGGGTTATTTCGAACTTAAAGAAACAAGAATTTGAATGATTGTGAGTATTTTAACATAAATGATTTGTGTTACTTCTGTTAACTTTATTGTTTTCTATTTCATTGTTAGAAATGGATGACCCTTCGTGTATTCCACCCATTGCCTTAGAGAGATGATGTCGTGCATTAACAAATCCTGGTTGTGGCCGAGGTCGGGGTCAGGGTGATGATATTGTGTTGGAGGAAACATCTCAAATCTTGGAAGAGGATATGATTGATAATGGTTCAGGGGATAATGATGATGTAGCTGACGTTGATTAGGCTGAGAAGGTACTTACTGGTTCGTTTCCTGGGGGGCCATCAGATCCATCAGTACTGAAAAGCTTCAAGGCACATATTGCAGCAGCTATATGGACGCAAAAGGTAGTATATATATTTTTTCATGCTTCATTCCTTTAATTATTTATTGAACCAAATTATTTATGTTAATTACTACTTACCTTGCAGAAGAGGAATCCCTTAAGGTGTTATAACACCTTAAGAGATTCCTTTACTACTTCCCGTCAACAAGTAGCCTAAGAGTTGCGTCGGTTGGATTAGAAGTTGCATCGAATCTAAAAAGGTATCATTTTTGACTGATGGGTCATAATGGGCCTAGGGAAGCGTGTCGGCGCCCTTTTGCTACTTTCTTTATAAATAACGACCTTGGGTCTATCGGTCTCCCACTTCTGCCCAACACACCTTTTGTTTTCTTGTCTCCTTATCTCCTTTGGCCTCACTTTCCAAAGTCTTATTTACCTTTCTTTATTCTTCTTTATGGCCAGCACAAGGTTTCTACCCAACAGGGTTGCCCCACCCCCTATTGAGTGGAGGAGGGCCTTGAACTTTGGAGGGCTGGTTGACCCCTTCTGGAAGGTAGTTGACTCCGTCATTCCTGATGCCCTTCCTCTAGAGGAGCCTCTGCTTCTTTTTGGGGAGGCTACTTTGGATAATGCTGACATGGTGAACCCATTCTCTGTGCTGCGGTTTTGCGTGGAGCGTGGCGACTTTCCACATTCATACATCTACTATCACACTCACTCAGGCCCTCTAGCAAATTGGTCCATCTAGGTCGATGACATTATTGCTGATGGTGGTTTCGAGCAACGCTTACGAGATGTCCGTCTCTTCAACGCCATTTTGATTTCGAAGGAGTTATTAGTGCGCAAGGTGCAGACTAACACTGATATGGTCGTCTCTCGCTGGAGCCGCTATACTCACACTTTTGCCTTGGCATGGGGGGAGATAACCCCAAACCCTGGAAGATGTTGTCGTCCTTCTACGTTTGAGCACCCACAGAGATCATCCCTTTAATCTAGCGTCCCTGACCTCTGCAGAACAAGTTGCTGTCACTGCCCTCCAAGGTGTCTTTCGGGAGGCGCGAGAGTATGGCTCCTGGTATGACCTTAGGACTGGGGAACTGCTCCAGGAGAGACCTAAAAGGAACAAAACGACCTGTCTTTCCTGGCTGAAGCACTTCTTCAAGGACCTGCAACCAATTGTAGGCAACATCACAGAGGAAAGTTGAGACTCTGTAGTTGGGCCGGGCTACAACAGTGACTCGTACTTGGTTGCCTTCGTTAGCTATTTTATCTCTTTTTTTGTTCTACCTAGTAACCCTGCCAAAAGCATTAATCCCTTGGTGTTTCCTTTGGCTGTTAAGCTTTGCAGCGGCGATTAGATTCTTCTAGCTCTTCTCTTCCTGGGTAACTTATATTTCCGCCTTGACCTTATCCGTTCAAACATGGAGCGATCCGTGGGCCGCTATGATGTGTAGAGCTTTGTACATACTCAGTTCCTGACTGCTTTTTTCTATGAGAGATTCCTTGCCATGGGCCCTATTCCTAAGGAGCACGAACCCTTCTTCATCGATGAAGTCTTTGATGTGAAGGGCCGCCCTGTTCTAGATATAGAAGGTCAACCTGTCACGAGGCAAGTGCGTCAATCCCTTTCTTGCATCTCTTAGTGGTCTGGCCTTGGCACTAATAGACCCTTTGCAGACTAAGTTGACCGTATGGAGGAGTACGTGTTTCGTCCTTTCACTCAGCTTCTTCCAGGCATTTCTGTTGTTCCATTTTATTTTTTAGAGGCCCGTCACGTTGATTTTTCTCTCGACAGTGTCCAGGCTAACTCTCTCCTCATTGCTGTTATGATTCACTCCGAATTTCTACCTGTGTGGAACGAAGAAGGCATGTCTAGCATCGTCTATCGGCTGGACAAGGTCCTTAGATAGTTCGGAATGGATCAGGGTGTCCCACATACCCCTCCGTGTCATACTAATTTCCACCAGAGTTTTTAACGGTTTGTCCATGATTATACTGCTTTACTCGTGGAAGGCTTAGGTTTCATGGAGCTTCCCTCACTTTGGAGAGATGACGCCTTTACTCCCAGCAACAGACTATTCTGGTACTGCAACCTTAATTCATTCTTCAATTTTTGTGACACTACTTCAGTTGTCCCTGCGATGGAGCCCATCCCGCAGCCTGACTTATTCTTTCGTCTGCCTTCTGGCCAAGGGAAATAGACCAGTATATTCTGCCGCTTCAAGCTTCTATCTCGGCTTGTTATAGAAGAGCATCACCCCGTCTGGGGCAATGTCTGTTCAGCCCTTGTAAATTGCTCCTCCTGAGTGGGCACAACAGTACGCATGACCCGTTCTAAGCTGAGGACAGCCTAAGCAGCAACGACATTAGTTGCTGAGGCACATGCCTCACCCAGTAGGAAGAGACTTCGAAGGCTATCGATACTTAGAAAATATTTTGTATTACTTCCTTGGACTTCTTATATTTACTTTAATAACCCATAATCTTTTTCCTTTTAGGGCCCATTGACCATACTAGCTTTTGGTCCAGGAGGTTCTTCTACTGCCATGGGCATTTCCTCATATTCAAATGACGATGACAACCTTCCCATTGCTACTAGGGTCACAAGATTCAACACCTGCATGATAGTTCTTCTAGATGTTGAAGAGTAACCAAGTGTTAGAGCCGAACCAACTACTGAGACCGAGCCAGTTGCCGAGGCTAAGCCAGTTGTGGAGGCTACAGACAATGTACAAGTTCCCTTTACCGTGGAAATTGCAGTGGGTGATATAGTTGCTAAGGGTTTAGAGCCTCCACACCCCGCTGACTCTCCGACCATTCCTCTGTTAGCGAAGATGATTTCGTACTTGAGACCCCAAGATTTTTATACTGGAATGGATACTACTGCTGTTCCAGATCTGAATGTTGGAGATTACCAGATGAACGACCTCTTTTCAGAGCGGCACGACGGTGTAGGCAACTTTGGCCTTTCTCGTGAGGCCAGTTCACCCGGTCGCCAGCCAACATCTACTCACTTTAATGTTGCTGGGCAATCATCTTCAGGGGAAGTGCGCTGCCCTCAGAACTTTGGTCGCTCCATCACTCTCCCTCCAGTGATTAAAGCTGACAGTGGTGTAAAAGAGTCCCTTCAGTCCTCAAAGAAAGTTTCCTTTCTAAGTTATTGGGTCTCTTTTGAAGCTGCTTCCACTCTTGATCGTATCCAAGCACTGCATCCGGACACCTTATTGCCTTTAATGTTCCTAGATCTATAGTGTAGACAGTGCTGCTAGAGTCACTTGCCAGTTTCATTCGTGACCTTGCTACCAAACAGATCCTGACAACACCCAGCAAGTTCATGGAGAGTGCTGAGGCCAACTTGAGCGGCTTTGAGAGGAATGGTTTGAACCTATCTTGGATAAGGGACATGCTTCGGGTAGTTGATGGTTTCCTTGAGCACGCTAACAGTGTGGCGATGATTGCGTCGTTGGAGGAGACTATCAAGGAGTGTGAGGGTGCCCTGGAGCAGCATCGATAGAACCTGCCTTGGTTCAAAGAGAAGGACTTTGCATTGGTTGCCCAGTTGCCTCGAGCCGTGACTCTGATGGACTCCTTTTTGAAGGGTTTGATTTGATGTGTCTGTGACTTTGTTATGATTTCTTCCATTTTCTTTTCTTTATTTTGTTGTTTCATCACGCTTGGGACGCCTTTTCTTTTCTTCTTCTTGTCATAACTTCTTTTCAAACATTGTAAACATGTTCTGGAAGTTTGACTTTAATGAAAAGTATGGATGTTTGGTAGTACTTTTGAGTTTCATTTCATCGCTTTCTTTACATTGCGTTTACATAGCTTCTAAAGATAAACAAAACTCTTGCAGTGAACAAAGCTTCACCATGACTAAGCTTTTACAAGGATAAAATTTCACTAAGTATGGAAAACTTTCCTCACACTAAGTGTATATGAGAGCAAAAGGTTTACCAAGTATATAACACTTTCTTTACACTTTGCTTTGGAAGTATTAACAAAAAAACTTTACAACTCTTTTTCTTGAACAGAAGAAATTAAGGAAAATATTCTTTGACATATTTGGCGTTGACAGGGCCAGTTCTGAACTCATCATCTACTCTTGTCAACTTGTAGTATCCGCTGCTGCTTGCCTCAACAACTTTGTAAGGGCCTTCCCATCTGGGTGAGAACTTGGGAATTGGCTGCCCCCGCATGATCGCATCTACTGTTTTCCATACCAAGTCTCCCTCACTGAACTTCCTGTGTTGAACTAATTGATTATAGGCATGAGCTATGGATTGATGATACTTTTCCATTGCCCGCGAGGCTTGATCTTTTCTTTCTTCGGCTGCCTCTATGTCATTCTTCCTGCTGTCTAGAACTAAGTGTGCTGACATAGTCATTTTTGCTGAGGGTACTGCCAACTCAACTGGTAACACAGCTTCGGACCCATCTACTAGGGAAAATGGGGTTGCTTGAGTTGGTTTTCTTTTTGACGTTCTATACGCCCAGAGTGCTACGGGGAGTTGTTCAGACCATGTCCCCACTGCTTCGTCCATCATTCTACTCAGTAGTCAGATAAAGGTCTTGTTGGTTGCCTCAGCTTGTCCGTTCCCTTGAGGGTAGTATGGACTAGACTTGTGGTGCTTGATCTTGTAGGCATCTAGCAGTCTTCCTACATGGCGATTTACGAAGGGAGTTCCATTATCAGACAACATTACTTTAGATATGCCAAACTTGCAGATTATGTTTTCTCTGATGAAGTTGGCTACTCCTGCCCCGTCTATCTTCCTTATCGGTATAGCCTCTACCCACTTGGTGCTAACTTCAGTTGCTACAAGTATCCATCTGTAACCTTTGGATTGCTGCGCTATAGGGCCTACCAGGTCAAATGCCCAAGTATGGAATAGGTAAGGAGTCTTGATGTTGTGCAGTTCAACTGCCGATGCATGTATCAGGTTCCCAAACTTCTGGCAGGATTGGCATTTCCTCACAAAGTTTTTAGTATCTTCTTCCATTGTTGGCCAGTAGTAGCCGAGGTAAATGAGATGTCCATATAATCGCTGCCCTCCTTGATGCTCTGTCTTGTGGGCTTCCCTCAACACCTTATTTGCCTCATCTTTTGAAAAACACACTAAAGGTTCCCCTTCGAAGCTTCTTTGGTACAACTTGCCTTGGTCAAGGGAGAAGCAGAGGGCTTGCCTCTTAACTTTGATTGCATCGGCTTTATTCTCAGGCAGTGTGCCCTTTCCAAGGTAGTCGATATATGACTGCCTCCATTTTTCACTGCTTAAGAAATGGGCTTCCTCTTCTTTAGGATAGGACTGACACTTTGCACATCGCCTCTACAACTCAGTACTTTTCTTCTCTATCTCTGGCCAGTAATACCCTTGTCTCTGTATCTGTCGGTATAGACTGATATCTTCATCTCCACAGGACTTAGCATGGATCTGCTTAAGTCTATAAGTTGCTTCTTGTCTACCAACGCACCTTGCCAGCAAGTTGTTGGGACCGTGAAAATATAACTCTTCTCTGAGGAGCAGAAATGATGCAAGTTCTGCTGGTTTGATTGTTCCTTAGCCAGTTTTCAACTATTGGATTATATCTGCTTTCCATCCCTCAGCATCTTACTCTGTATGTTCTTCGACTAGCACTGCTGGTGTTGTTCTTTTCTCGATGACGATGACTATACTATCATCTGGTATCTCCATTTTTGCCCCCAGTGTTGCCAAGGCATCGGGGAAACAGTTGTGTGTTTGAGGAGTATGCTGGATTTGGACATCATCAAACTAAGTGAGCAACCTTTGAACTATGGTGCGATATGGGGCCAATAGAGGCTCTTTCAAGGCAAAATCACCTATTGTTTGTTTGACAACTAACTTGGAGTCGCCCCAAATTTTCAACTTACGGAGGCCTTTCTTTTGGGCAGCTATTAGATCTAGTATTAGCGCTTCATATTCAACCTCGTTGTTTGAACACTCAAAGTCAAGCTTATATGATAGATAAAACTCCTCTCCTTCTTGACTAGTTAGTGTTACACCAGCTCCAGCTTTCCAAGCTCTGGAAGCTCCATCAAATTTTAAGTCCCAATAAGTCTCAATTACAGTTGCTGAGATGTGGACCTCACCTGGTAGAGGTACCTCTACAAGTTTATGTTCACCAGATGGGAACTAGGCCAGTAAGTTTGCAAGTGCTTGGCTCTTAATAGCCTTGGGAGTAACTCAAATGATATCATATTCTGCTAGAGCCAAAAGCCATCTTGCTATTCTTCCAGTCAGAGCAGGCTTGTTTAGCAAATAGCGGACTGGATCACTCCAAGTCACAGCCTGGATCGGGTGTGCCAAAAAGTAGTAGTGCAACTTCTGAGTTGTGAAGATTAAGACTAAATAATGCCTCTCAATCAGAGTATATCGCGACTTAGCACCATTGACTTTGTGATTGATGTAATAGACTGGTTTATCAATGCTATCTATGTCTTGGACAAGTAGAGCCCAATAAACCGAGGAGTTGTAATTACCCTCATCACTGATCACTGATCACTGATCACTGATAACGCTACTGATCACTGCTAAACTGAGACTGATTATGATAAGTAATTGACTCGACTGAAATACTGAACTGACTAACTGAAATCTGGAACTGAATTGATTGAGTATATCTGTTTAATTGTATGTCTATCTGTTGACTGTTAAACTTATCTGTCCACATTTTATGTTTTAAATTGCGCATTGAAGGCCTTATCGGCGGCCGAATCTGAAATCGATTGATGTTTTATGATCATTAGAATTTATGTGATTTAATATTGTATTTATCTGAAATTCGATTTGGTATGATTAAATTGGATTAAAATAAGCTAAATTGCATTGTTGGCTTAAATTACCATTTTGCCACACTAGTGGCCCACTATTCAAACATTTTGATCTTCATACACACTTGACCAAAACATTTCCCTCAGCCTTATTTTGAGAACCGGCTAGAGAAAGAGAGAGAGCTAGGAGAAACCTTGAGTTCTTGAGAATTGGCTTGGAAAGTTGGTAGATTTAAGGAATTCATTGCATATTTGAGCTCCCTTCTTGAAATTGAAGACTTAAGGTAGAATTTATGCCTTCTTGTTCATGTATTCAAGTTATATGTTGCATGGTTTATGAAAGTCTAGAGTTTAAGGTCATGAATTAGCTTAATTTGTGGAATTGAAGCTCATTCCATGCATGCATGTTTATATTGTTGAATTTTGAGTTGATTTCATGGAAAATTGTTACATGCATGTCCAAGTTCTAGCTAAGGTTCATGAAATCATCATGTTTTTGTAAGAATTGGCTCTTAGAGCAAGTATTTGATGCTTGAGAGTTGTATAATGCATGCATGTCCAATTGAAGTCTTGTTCATGAATTTGGTTTGAAAATCATGTTGAATTGATCTTCCTTTGGGGCTTTGATTTTATAATTGAGCTTTGAATCATGTTAAACTATGGGTTTTGAAGTGTTTTCCAGAAAGTTAGCCCAAAGGGATCGAATTTGACACATTTGGAGTTGATTTTGAGCCTGAGGTTCAAATCTGGGAATTCCATATTTTGAACTCACGCTCGAGCGTGGAATTCATGCTCCTAGCACTTTGCACTGTTTTGCAGTCCGCTCGAGTGGGTATTGAACGCTCGAGCGAGAACTTGTGTCTCATGCTCGATCAGCTATCGAGCGCCCATGGAGCGTGATTTTTACACATCCAGTACTTTTGGCATGTTTTACAGTTCGCTCGAGCGGAGTATTTTGTTTGCCTTTACACTTGAGCGGGGTAACCTGCGCTCGAGCGGATCCCCTGTTTTCTGAAAATTCTGAAAAATATGAAAAATGTTGTAAAGTGCATCTTTGCATCCTCATTCTATCCTAGGCATTCTTAGGCCTAGTTTAAGGCATCTTAATGAGGATATAGATGTAGAACCACATCGAGTCTAAGTAAGGACTAAGTCTTTGATTCCCGAATGTGTAACTTAGTGTGTATTTGTTTTGTCACTGTATAGGGTTGGCCTTCGGAGACGTGCTCTAGCTGCTTATAGCCCGGAACTCTGTGAGTAACAATTGTGTAAAGATATGTTCAAATGTAACTATTTAAACTGTAGTGTTTACGAATCATTTCTTGATTGAATGTTTGTCCTCTATTCGAATCAGACATTGTGGCATCCTTAGCAGCCATCTATCATCGCTATCTTATAGAGATCTCTGTCGGTTCTATCTTGGAACTTACATTTCTTGTTATGATGGCCATCATTGATTCGGTCTTTTAAGACCCTCATTTCTTATCGCTATGCTAATGGATGTACCACATATGACTGTTATGACTGAATGACTGATATACTGAATCAATGAACTGTTTCCATTACTGTAAGGACATTCATTCTTAACCTCTTTACGCATTTTGTTATTCACTGGGCTTTAGCTCACTGCTCATATATATATGTAGGTATACAGGCACCGGACCGTTGCTAGAAGCGTCGGGGTAAACTCCAGTTTTGTCAAGCCAACTTATGTGCCTCACTGTGAGGTTCCGAGTCCATTCAAGCTATGGCTTTGGGGTGTTTTAATTTTCCCCTATCTGTCTCTGTATCTATTTTGTAATACTGAATAAGCTATAGCACTGTACTGTACTGTTATAATAGGGATTAGGTCCCTATTCTGAATGATTGTAAATGTTGTACATACTGTTTTGCATCGATCGTATATATGAATGAAAAGTCTTTTTGCATACAGACTGTCACAGCTCATTGGACATTGTTTATTTACTGATTTGGTTTCCGCCATGCCCCTGTACTCTATAATACTGTCTTACTGTTAAGCAGGCCTTCGGTAATCACAGATTACTGGCCGGTTACGGTGCTAAACCCATAGTGGCGGGTTTGGGTCGTGACAGGAGTAGAGGTTAGGTACAGTAGTAGAGGCTTTTCGGGCTGTGGGGCAATCATTGTAAGTGGAGAGGTAAGTGCTTTCTTCACCATATCAAATGCCTGTTGGTGTTCTTGTAACCATTTAAACTTGTGATTCCCTTTCAGCAGTGTCCCGAAGGAGAAGGTTATCTCAGCAATGGCAAGAATAAACCTCCTGAGATATGACACTTTGCCTAGGAATTTCTTTAAGGCCTTTTGAGAGTGTGGTGGTGGCATCTCCATGATTGACTTGATCTTATCCCCATCTACTTCGATCCCTCGTTGATGAACAAGAAAGCCAAGGAATTTGCCGGCGGTAACTCCAAAGGCACACTTGAGAGGGTTTATCTTGAGGTAGAATCTGCGACAATGCTGAAAAACTTTTTCCAAGTCGCAGAGGTGGTGGTTTGCCTCAGTGGACTTGACCACCAGATCATCCACATATATTTCTACTTCATGATGTAACATGTCGTGGAACACTACAGTTATAACCCGTTGGTAGGTTGCCCTCTCGTTTTTCAAGCCAAAGGGCATCACCGTATAGAAAAAATTTCCCAAGGCTGTTCAGAAAGCAGTCTTTTCTGCATCTTCTGGTGCCATTTTGATCTGGTTATAACCATTAAACCCATCCATGAAGGAGAATATCTGATGGCCCGCAGTAGAATTGACAAGTGTGTTAACATGGGGCAATGGAAACTCATCTTCCGGGTAGGCCTTATTCAGGTTGCGAAAGTCTACGCAGACCCTGATCTGACCATTTTTCTTCTGCATAGGCACAATATTTACTAGCCAGGTTAGGTACTGTATAGGCTCAATGAACTTGGCCCTTTGTAACTTTTCGACTTCCGCCTTAATCTTTACTTCGAGATCAGGGTGATACTTTCGCGTATGTTGCTTAATTGGTTTAGAGTTGGGAAAAGTGTCCAGATAGTGACTGACAAGGGATAGGTCAAGACCAGGCATTTCGTTATATGTCCAAGTAGAAAAACACTGTATCACTTTAGTAGTGTTATCAATTCTGCCTTAGTTGCTAGAGCCATTGTATCACTGATAAATACCGGCTTGCTCTGCCCAGGTAAGTCACTGAGGTTGACCTCAGTAAGTACCTGTTGCTGTGGTTTGGGTCTATCTTGCATGCATTCAGGGGTGGGCTCAAGCGTCTTCACCAATCCCTCTTTGGATTCATCATCGTCACACTTATTCTTCTCGGGGCCATCCTTCCAAGGTATGAAGTCTAGCCCCTAAGACCATTATAGGTAGTAAACTGTCTTGCCGCCCTCGCGCACCTTAACAATCTTGGGCAGAGGACTTGTGGACTTGCTGCTCTTTTTTTATCTATTGCTTTCTGGAGTAGCCTTTGCATCTCGAATGTCTTCCCACTTTGGTAATTTAACCACTGCAATTTTACCAGTCCTTGGAGTTTCATTTGTTGACAACTCAGTAAAGAAAATTGCATCCGAATAGTGTGCCTCTTCCACTCTGAATAGCTTTTCAGATGTATTTATGGTCATTGTGCGCTTTCCCAAATTTGTTTTCACGCATTGGTGATAACTGGACGGGATAGCCCCATATTAGTGTATCCAAGCTCTGCCAAGCATTATATGGTAATTTGTGTCTGCTTCGATCACATGGAACTTAGTGGTGGAGCAGATCTCGCCAACTGCTATGTCCACGACAACATGACCCTTTGTAACTTTTTTCTCACCACCAAAACCTGTTACATTGATGGGTTGGGGAACCATCCTGGACTCTGGGATACCAGCCTTTGCAAAGGTGTTAGTAGTGATGATGTTTATGGACGCCCCATCATTAAGGAAAGCACAGTTGAACTCTACATCATTGATGTAAACTGTGACAAAAAGAGGAGGACTATGAGGAAATGGGTATGCTCTATCTGCTTCTGAAAAGGTAATGGCCCCATAATCTTCCTAGATACGCCGAGGCACATACTCCTTAGCCTTAACTTCAACATGATGCACTTCAGAAATGTTAATGAGGGCCTTTGTTGCTTCCAACCTGGCGGTTTGGCGCAGCCTTAGTTAGTCAAAGAATGTGCAAAGCTTAATAGAGTTTTGCAAGGCTTGAGCATGAGTATCTTCTGTAAATTTTGCCTCTGCAAGTACTGTCTCAAGGAGCTGGCTGCTAGCGATTTCCTCTAACTCATCATAGTAGGATGCCATGTGCCTTTGATCACGCACAGGCCTAAGATAGCCAATCATGTGTACATTGCGATTACCGACATCTTTGAACTTCGGCTCATTTGCGTCAACTTTCTTCTTGAAGATACTTTTCAAAGTCCCAAAGTCCCTAGTAGGGTGCCTGGTGGTTCTATGAGACACAATAATCTGGGCTTTCTTTGTCCTTCTTGGTTGGAGTGACATCAACCGGAGGCAAAGTAAGTTCACCATCAGTGACCCATTCTTTAACCAAGGCCTTAACATTCTCAAGGCTACAAGAATATGGATTTCTGTCCTCATAACTCTTCCTCTTTCGAGAGGATGAGGCCTTTGCTTGCGAGCGGCTCCCCCTTGTAGAGGTTATTGTAGCAACTTTGCTACTGCGGGAGTAGCGATGGTTGTCACGAGATCTGTGTAAAGGACCAATGGTATTGAGGTTCCTAGCTGCCTTAATCAAGGCCGAAAAGGTAGGAAAATAATGGTTCACCAAGAAATTTTGTAATCGCGTATGGCATCCTCTACACATATGCTGACTAAGTGAGCCTCATCCACTGGTTCGTGATAGTCAATAGCCTTATCTTGGAACTGCTTAATATAGTCCAATATATCTTTGCCTTCTTTTTGGACATCTCGCCCAAGTGTAAGAGTTGTAACTTTCTCTTGGACTTAGAAGAACTTTGTGTGAAACTTGTTTACCATCTCCTCCCAACTCTTGATTGAGTTGGGAGCCATGTTCACATACCAATTGTAAGCCCTTTCAGTAAGTGATTTGGAGAACTCCTGAAGGCGCAGAGAGTGGTCACCGCCATGGACACCAAGAGTTTCAATGAACCTCACCACGTGTTCTCTGGCATTGCCTTATTTTCCATCAAACTTAATAAACTTGGGTACCATATACCCAATTGGGTATGGCATGGTTAATATCTCTTGAGAGTATAGGGGCTTCACATCTGGGTTTGGGAGAGATGACAGCTGCTTCTTGCTACGCTCCTTCTCGAGCATAGCTTGTACATCGACAAGAGTGACAAAATGAGTGGGCTGGAATGGTCCAGTCTGCTTCTGAGTAGCTAAACCAGCGGCCGTACCGTTTGCCTGAGGTACCACCGGGGGCACTTGGATCGGAGCCCGAACCTCAGGGAACAGGTTAGGCACTAGGTTTAGGATTGCTACAAGTAGAGGTGCTTGCACCGAAGTTGGTCAAGAAGCCATGGCCATAATAGCTCAGTGAGGGTTTGCAAAGTTGCCAGGATCTCCCTCTGTGTATCCTGGAGTGACTGAACTGCCTTAATCATAATACTGTGGTCACGATTCTCTGCATGTGTTGCTCCGCCATTGGAAGAGCCTTGCTGCTGTGGGGGTTGTTGAACTTCATCCTCTACCAACTTTTCCAATGAAGTGTGTAAGCCACTGCGAGTATGAACCATCAACAAAGTAGCCTCCCCAGTAGAGTCGCCAGAAATGTAGAGGGTTCGAGGTTAGAGAGGTGATTAGAAAGGCAAAACTATGTTAATGGTCCAATAATGGTGGAGGTGGTTGAAAAATGAGTAACAACAACTGTATGAGAGTTAGAGGGTGTGTAGCTGGGTAAGAGTGAAACAAATGGCTTAAAAAGAAGACAATGGCAGTGCCAAAATGGGCAACATCTCCCCCAAATCTCCAAAATTCCTCTCTTTGAACCTTGGGAAATGGGTCCTATTTATAGGCTTTTCCTTGGTGCTAAGAGGACACAAAGCGGCCAAACAGGGAGAAGACATGTGTCCCAAAGGATCATATGGAATATTCTGCCTTGAGCCACCAGGCTAAAGGTGCCATGTGTCCCTCTATATGTACTGTGTACTATCTGTTTGCCTCCGTAACTACCTTTTTGAGCCTTAGCAAGTGTAGTTGCGACGGGAGTGTTTGGCTCTGCAACTCCTTTTTTAAGCCTCAGCAAGTGCGGTTGCGGCGGGAGTGTTTGCCTTTGCACTTGCCTTTTTAGCTTTAACCTCAGCAAGTGCACTTGCAGTGGTGAACCTTGTCGCTGTACTTGCCTTCTCAGTTCTATTTGGCCAGTACATGCATTCTCAAGATTCTATAGCCTATTATCAGCCATGTTCGTGTTTGTAGATACCCCATTTTTGACCGTCCTCAAGACTTGGTTGTCATCGTTTGAACACACGATGATTATTTATGCTCGTGTTCGTTTTGAGTTCCTGAAGGTCTTGGCTGCGCACTTTGCCTTAGGATCTCTCAACTTGTCTGTTTTGTGCTAGGTTGTGGACCAAGGACTTGTGGTTTTGCTTCTGAGGGAAGAAGGTGGCTTGTTAACCATCCCTACAACCCATCGGCTAAGCCTTGTGCTTGTCGGCCTTGTTTTCTTGTCATCGGCCATAAGTGGTGGCCGATTGGCACCCTTTTTGATCGATCGGCCATATCTTTTGGCCGAGACTTTTTACCTGCTTTTGCAGATATTTTTGTGCCAGCTGTGACAGTTAGTGAGCACAGATTTCATCCTCCATACACGTGTATGGAAGGGTTGAAACAAGTTTTAAGCTTGCTTAACAAGCTTAAGATTTGATTTTCTATAAGAAGGGAGACCCCTCTCCCTATCCAGAGTTCTGAAATCTTGATATAGAAGATATATATCACTCTCTCTCTATATTTTCTCTCTCTCTCTCTCTCTATATATATATATTTGCACTTGTTTGTGCTCAAAAGTGTAATTTCTTCACACTTTTGCACTAAAGCACCTAGTGAAACACCATACTCTTGTTGCTGAGGTACTTGAGGTTTTTGTTTGAACTTAAAGTTTGGTTTTTAGCTCAGAAAGTTGCTGAAGTTACCTCTTTAAAGTTGTTCTACAAGGGTGAGTCACTAACTTTCTTTTAAGCTTTGTGTTCATTGCTTACTTAGCCTTATTTGCATACTTATTTTGGCTTAACTCTCAACTGTAAAAAGCTTCATTTTCATGTGTTTGAAATGATTGTTTAAGGTCTTGTTGGTGTTGGCGGTGATCTACCCCTTTGGCCCACCCCTTTAGGCTTTTGTTTTAGCCTTTGTTTGACCTTTCTACCACTGAATTCCAAAGGAATTTCAATGGTGGAAAGTGTGTTTTGAGGCCTTAAATAGGAGAGGGTCATCCCCTCTCCTTGTGTCTTGTATGCTTATATAGATGGCTCATCAAAGTAGCATGTTTGTCTAGCATGTATTGGTTCCATTTCAGCAAGCTTTTGGCATTATTTTAGCACGCCTCAACTCTGTTTTAGGTTGGTTTGATAGCATCTTGCATGCTTCACATACTTGTAGTGCAATCTTGCATGATAGCCTAACATGCATCATGTGTTTGAACCATCATTCTAGCATGTTTTGGCTTAACTCCAAGAAACTTTTGGCCATGTTTTACCATGCTTAAGGTCTGATTTGTGTTGTTTTGGTCATACATGCATTGCTTTGTATAGCCATGGTTCATTCTAGCTCATTAGCCTTGAGTTTCCAAGCCACTGGCATGCATTGCTTGGGCTATTCACATGATTTGGCATCATTTGTTATGTGATTTCAGATCATGTTTCATTGTTATGCCCTCACATTTGTCACTCTTTCCATGCTTTGAGGAGTTGGTTCTTTATGCCTTAAGAATAAGCCATTGCGTATGCCATTTTGCCTAAGCTTGTAAGCTGCCATATCAGTGTGTATTTGGTCTCATTTTGCCATGATATAACTCTGATTTTTGTTGTTGAAGCCACCTCATGCTTGGTTTTGATAGGTGTAGTGTAATACTCCTTATTAGCCTTGCAAGTTCATGCTTCATTCCCTTCATGTTGCTTGTTTTGGTGATGCTCCATGCATGTTTTAGACTCATTTTGGCATGATTTAGGTCTATTTTTGTCATGACCCGAACCCGCCCCTATGGGTTAAGGGCATAACCGGTCAGTAATCAAGGGATTACCTACGGCCTCAAACCAAATCAGACATAACTCATCAGAGTAAAGGGGCCAAACGGAAGTAAAATTTAAAACTTTGTCCATAGAGCTGTTGTAACAACCTCAGATCGACATCGTTAAACCATCAATTATCTACCGACATCGCTAAACTGAACTGATAATGACTGATAAGTGAACTGGATGAACTACTGAATAGACTGAATGGAACTGAAACTGAAGTTGAATAAGTTTATCTATTGAATTGCATTTCTATCTGTTTGATTGAATGATTATCTGTTTGAATTATGTGTTTAAACTGTTAATTGAAGGCCTTATCGACGGCCGAATTAGGAACCGTTTAGTGTTTTGGACTCAGTAGAATATTTCTGATTTAATAGTATATTTATCTGAAAATTGATTAGGAATGATTAAATTAGATTAAATAAAGCCAATTAAAGAGTTTGATTTAATTACGGAATTGCCACCCTTAGTGGGCACTTGTTTATTGATTTGCAAGGACCATGCTACACTTTGATCACAACATTTGATCAGCCCTTTCTTGCTTCCAACCGACCATAGAAGAGGTTAGAGAGAGAGAGAATTATTCTTGTTGAAATTGCTAAGAGAACTTGAAGATTTGAGGCATGGATTGCTAGATTGAGCTCCTAGACTTGTAATTGAGACTTAGGTGAGTGAATTCATCTTCTCCTTGTTGAGTTTAAACTTGTTCTTGCATGTTTCATGCTAAATTGATGAACTAAGTCATGTTTTAAGCTTAGCATATTAGATTGAAGTCAAATTCTTGCATGCATGTTAATATTGTTGGGTTTTGAGTTAAGTTCATGGCAATTTGTCACATGCATGTTCATGGTATTGTTATGGTCCATGTTTTCAACTTGCTTTTCAAAGAATTGAGCTCATTTGAGCATGATTTGAAGCTTAAAATTGTTTTGAATGCATGCATGTCATGTTTGAGCATTGTTCTTGAAAATGGTTTGAAATTGAGTTTGATTGAAACATCCTTGGGTCTTGATTTCTTAAATTGAGCTTTAAAACTTGTTATTCCATGTGTTTGAAAGAGTTTTCCAGAAAATGGGCCCAAGAGGATCGGATTTGGAGCATTGAAACTTGGTTTGAAACTCAGAGGTTGAATCTGGATTTTCCAGAATTTGGACGTCCGCTTCGGCGAAGTGCTTCGGCGAAATTCTCTTCCAAAGATTTCTTCGCATTGTTTCTGATCCGCTCGGCGGATTTTGCCTTTCGGCGGAAAATCGCGCATCCAAAGATTTTTGCACCTTTCATCATCACCCGGCGGCGGAATGTACGCTCGAGCGTGGGCCTTTGTGTGCTTGTCCGCCGAAAGGGAAACTCCGCGCCGAGCGGAGGCCCTGTCGCTCAAAATTTCAAATTGTATACTGTGCACATTTTTGCATCCTCATCCCATCCTAGGCATTCTTAGGCCTAGTTTAAGGCATCTTAATGAGGATTTAGACATAGAACCACACCGAAGAATTTAGGGATTTAATTATATCCTTCTGACTGTGAACTTAGTATGTGTTCTATTTGTTAACTGTTTAGGGTTGGCTCTCGGGGACACGCTCTAGCTGCTTTAGCCCAATCTCAGTGAGTAACAGATTGTGTAAAGATATGTTCAAATGGTTATATTTTGAATACTGAACTGAACTGTTTATTGAACTGATATTGTTTATTGAACGAATGTATGTCCTGCATTTCAATCAGACAGGCATCCTTAGCACCCATTGTTATTGATTCTGAGCTCTGGTTTTTCCTTGAAACCATATCATTTCTTGATTGATGATCATCATTACTGTTGGGTCTGTCAAGACCTGGTCCTTTTGGACCTACTGTTTATAGGTTAATGGATGTACCACATATGACTGTTTGATTGAAATCTTGATTGGTGAAATCGAAGATTGAAATCTTGTATAATGAATTGATTTCATTATTGTAGGGACATTCATTCATAACCTCTTTAATCGTATGTTATTCAGGGCTTTAGCTCACTTGTTTATATATATATGTAGGTTCTCAAAGAACTGCACCGGAGCTAGGAGCGTGGGATTGGTCCTCAGAGACACCCCATTTTTGACCGACCTTAAGACTTCGGATGTCACCGGTTGAGCGCTTCGGTGATGTTACAGTGTGCTTTCGTTCGAAGTCTCGAGTCGCGCGCCCGGCCTCCCCGCTTCCAAACTCTCTTCGTGCCTTGTCTCTTGCCATAACCAGCTCGGTTTTCTCTGCTTTTCCTAAGGGAAGGAATGGTCTCAGAGGCTATCTCCTGGCCGTGAGCTACATTTCGTGGTCAGAGGCCATTTTGCCATTTCGAGTCTTGTTCTTTGGATCGTCAAAGTCCGTGTGCCTCGACTGACCGCAACCATCTCCGAGTTCTCCAGCTTTTGGTTTGCACCTCTGCTTTATAGTTCCGAGGAACACTGGGCCTCGATGTCCACTTCGTGATGGTCGTATGCCACTTTTGGTGCAGAGCTTTTTGGGACCCAATCGTATGCGGTTTGGGCCCCGAGCATTCATTTTGCATCGGTTTCTCGATTTTGGCAGAACCTCGCTTTATAGTTCCGAGGAACACTGGGCCTTCGATGTCCACTTCTGGTCAGATGCCACTTTGCTGCTCAGTTGGCGGACCCCGAATCGCGCTTTGGGGCCCCGAGCATTCATTTGCATCGGTTTTCTATGATTTTTGGCAGAACCTCTGTTTTGTCATTCCGAGGGACACTGGGTCGCAGAACCCACTTCGCCGGCCAACACCACTTCCGCACTCCGTTCATTTGATGCCCTTTGAGCGTTCATTTCTCATTAGTTTTTGTTCAAATTTGGCAAGTACTCTGTTTCAACATCGTGAAGATCATCGGGGTGAGGCCAGCAATTATCCTGTAACCAGTTTTTCTTCTTGCCTGGTTTCACTTCCGCCAATGTTGAACACCCCGGGATATTTTCTTCCAACCAAAGCTACATATCTGTGATCGGGGACATGGAGGACCCTACACACTACCGGGTCGGCCAGAATTGAGAGTTTCATTTTGAGGCTCTCCTTCAAGCTCTATGTTGTGGCTCGCTGCTGTTGCCAATTTCGACATTGGAACCTTGTTGCACACATCCGGGAGGACCCTAAAAGTTGGTGGTCGGCCAAGAATTGTGCGATTCATTTTAAGCCTCTCCTTCAAGCTCTATGTTGTGGCTCGCTCAGAGTTCTTGATTGACCACAGGCCCTTATTCTACACACTTAGGAGGACACCTTTGCATGGTGGTCGGCACAAATCTTTACTTCATTTTTGGTGGTGGCCGGCCATGGTGGGTGGCCGACCAGTGGGGTGGCCGCCACCTTGCAGAAACCACTGGCCGGCCATTTCTTGCTTTCGGCTCATTCCATTTGTCTGATATTTTTGCCAAAATATCACCCCTTCCGGGGGATATTTTGGGAGGGAAAGATTGCCTCCATTTCCCTCCCCTTTTACACCTTTTATTGCCTACAAAAAGGGCTGGACAGCCCCTTTGCCTAGGTTAGAAAAATTTGTCTCAAGAGCCTTCATTCAAAATTCTTGATTTCCATAGCCAAAAACCTCAAAAACTTCCAAGTTCCTAGGCAATTCCTTCATCAACCCTTAGCTCCACCATCCCCACTACCATTCCGGTAGCAAGGAAGTGTTCTCCAGTGGCTAAGAAGCACCAAATTCAGGCCAAGAAGTAGCAACAATCGGACCTTCAAGGGTAAGTCTCCAAATCTCTTTTTGTAGCATAATTTTGCTTCCTATTTATACCCTATTTCCTTTCAGTTTTTGGGCCTTGACCCCTACTGGTTTTAGGCTTATTTTGAGTCCCTCTACAACTTTGTAGAAGGGCTAAACTTCATTTGGTGTCTCCATGATACACTTGCTTCAATATCTAGCTTGTATGTCACAATCTTGCATGCTATTTTTAGCCTATTTGCATTTGTTTTTGGGGCTCCGACCCCTACTGGTTTTGTGCTTATTTTGAACCCCTCTACAACATTGTAGAAGGACTCAACCTTGTTTGGCCATTCTATATACCACCTCCCTTTGAAATCCACTTTAGGCCCTAATTCTTGCATGATTTGTAACCTTTTGTGCTTTTGGTTTTAGCTCTTGGTCAGAACTGAAAGGGGTCTTATTCTGACCCCCTCTACATGTTTCATGAAGAAAGTTTTGTTGTTTGGTGCATGCTTTGCATGTCTCTTGTTATAACCTCTTTTGAGCTCCATTTTGCATGGAATTGTTAGCATGTTTGCATATTGATTTTGGGGCATCCATAAACTGAATATATGCTTATTTTTGGGCCCTCTTCAGTATTGTAGAATAAAGTTTTTCCATTTGAATTTTCTATATACTACCTCTCTCAATACTTCTCTTTTGGCCACTAGTTTTGCATGCTAATGTTGCCATACTTGTGATCATAATTCGGCCTTGTTTTGTACTGTAAAAGTGCTATTTTTTGGGACTGCCTTGCTACTGTTTTGCTTTCATTCATCTATTTTGCACGTTTAGCATAGCCGTAGGCCATTTCGGGCACTTAGAATTGCATTTCGGGATGATTTCATGCGTTAATTGTCATTTCGCATCATTTCGGGGCTGTTTTCCCCTTCATTTAGTGGCTGAAATTTGTCTTGCATGCTTGCATATCATTTCCCATGTCATTTTATGCCTTAATGCATCGCCTCGGTTTGCGTGCCTGTGGGCACGCACTTCGAGGCACCTCCGTTTTATCCGACGGCAGCTTATGTGAGTGTGGATGAGGCTCTCTCATGTTAGTGTAAGCCCAAGTTGCATTTTACATCTCATTTCCATGTCATTTCATGCCTTAGTGCATTTCCTCGGTTTATGCGTGCGTAACGCATTTCGAGGCATCTCCTTTTATCATTATGGCAGCCTATGGGAGTGTGGCCGAGGCTCTCTCATGTTGGCGAAAGCCCATCACTGCATTCCATATGCTATTTCATACATTCATCGATTTGCGTGCCTGTGTGCACGCATTTCGAGGCGCATCTTTTTTTATCCGACGGCCTCCTATGTGAGTGAGCTGAGGCTCTCCCATATTGGTGTAAGCCCATCGTTGCATTCCGTATGCCATTCCGATTTTCCATTTCATCATCGCCTCGGTTCGCGTGCCTGTGGGCACGCATTTCGAGGCACTTCGGTTTTATCCGATTTCCATTTTGTCATCGCCACGGTTTGCGTGCCTGTGTGCACGCATTTCGAGGCACTTCAGTTTTATTTGATTTTCTATTTCATCATCGCCTCGGTTCGCGTGCCTGTGGGCACGCATTTCGAGGCACTTCAGTTTTATCCGATTTCTATTTTGTCATCGCCTCGGTTTGCGTGCCTGTGTGCACGCATTTCTAGGCACTTCGGTTTTATCCGATTTGCATTTCATCATCGCCTCGGTTCGCGTGCCTGTGGGCACGCATTTCGAGGCACTTCAGTTTTATCCGCTTTGCATTTTATGCCATCGCCTCGGTTTGCGTGCTCGCGCGCACGCTTTTCGAGGCGTTTCATTTTCATCTCATTTTGACAGCATTGTGCATACTAGGTTGTATCTTAGATTGCATTCATGCATTACCTCGGTTTGCGTGCCCGTGTGCACGCATTTCGAGGTTACTCATTTTCATGGCATTGTGCATGCTATATCACATATCAGCTACATTTCATGCATATCATGCATATTGCACGGGAAACGAGGCGCGTTTTGTACTTCGAGTAACGGAACGGGTCTCAATTCCCAAGTTACCGACACTCCGGATTATCCATGATGGAGTTAAGTGTTGTTATAGCATGCATCCGCATTCATCCCTATATTGAGTTGTACAATTCGACTCCCCGGCCATCATGCATCGGTATGCATGATTGGTGGCACGAGGATCGAGACATGCATATATTTGTGAAATACATTGCTATGCCCTTTTTCTGCTCTCTGCAAAGAAAATTAAGGATCACAGATTTGAGTTTGGCACGCGTTGAGAAAAAGTGCAAACAGAGGCTAATTGGGCATCCCAAAGGATTTCAAAAGCGTCGAAAATTACCTAACATACAATATACATTAGAAGCAAGGCACCCCCTGGCTTGCATGCCAGTTTTTACCGCTTTCCTAGTTTAATTTGTTAATCTGTATTATTCTTTTATTCGGACCGTATATTTATTCGGACCCTCTGCGCGAGGGCACAACTGTAATAAGGGTGTGTGAGTGTGATGTATGTCTTCCAACCCCCATTTCTTTCTCCATTTTATTTATCCGCTTACAATGGTTAGATATAGGGCATATTTCAATTAGCATAACAGTATGACGGCATGTTCGCATCATTCATCTGTTTTGCACGCACTGCTTTCGGCATCATACAAAGCATCTGATTTCAATTCCAAGTTGAGTACTTGATAGTTGCATCTCATATGCCATATTTAGAATAGCCGAGCCGCTATAATTGCATCTTTGCATGTGTTGCATTAGGCATCTCTGCATTCTTAGGATCATGCATGGATTTCTAATTAGTTTTTGCTTTTGGCTTGGAGTACTCGGTGAGTTTTATGCTTTAGCATCCTCGCATGCGTGAATGTTGCCATGATAGCATGCTTGCCATGAGGCTATATGCTTACGTGACATAACTTTTGAATGCCCTGTGGGTGAAGGTTGAGTTATTTGAATTGGGACAATGCATTGAATGTTTGTTTTAAGCCCACTAGATAGTGGCAACATCACTGATTTCTAAGCCCACCCGAGGGTGGCAAATCCGCATTTTAGCCTACCTGCGGGTAGCACCATCACACCATTTTCAAACAAACAAACATGAAATGTTTTGATCCAATTCGACGCCCATTTATACTTGTTTGTCATGAGCATCACATAGTAACCTAGGCTAATAACCTAATAAGAACGCACAAAGTTTTCAAAACAAATATCATGGTTAGTAGAGGCCGGTCTTTGACCGGCGAGAGGGTGCTCACGATGTGACCTTCCCTAATCGTACCCAAGTTCCCGAGCTAACTTTGGTGATGACGGACACGTGGCCTTCGGACCGAGTCGAGGTTTCCTAAATTTCCCATTTTAAATATTTAGGTGGCGACTCGTTATCCGCAAAGCATCCATGTTTGGCACTTCTTTCATAAAATCTATTTTTCTTCAAACGACGGTTTGATTTGGACTCTTTGGTTCAAGATTTGGAACCGCAACAAAATCGAGTCCGAATCAGAGCGAGGTCCTCGCAGGCGTTGTTACAGCCCCAGCTTTTGTCAAGCTGCCACGTGCCTCCTCACCGCGAGGTTCCGAGTTGCCATGCTATGGCTTGGGGTGTTTTTGTGTCCCCATCGGTCTCCTTATCAGATTGTACTTTTGTATAGACTGCATCGCGATCATATCGAGGATTCAACTCGCATCGACCGACTATATATGATTGTATAGATCAGATATGGATTGTCTTGCTTGAACCGTATGAATGCATAAAAATGTTTTTGACATACGATTTTCACAACTCAATGGACACTAGTTATTTATGTATTGGCTTCCGCCAGCCCTCAGTTTGCTTGATCAGACATCGCTTCAGAGGCCTTTGGTAATCTCGGATTCTTGGCGATTCTGATGCTAAACCCATAGGCCGGGTTTGGGTGATGACAGTGGTATCGAGCGATACTTAACCACGAGTTATACCGCACACACGTGTCCAAACGAGCTATAGGGTGTCCTAGAAAAGCAATTAGGGCATCTCATGAATTTGAAAAGTGTGTGCTTATGGATCGATTATATGTTAAAGTGTTAAACTGCTTAATTGTACAACTGCTTATAATGATAATCGTTATAATCGCTATAGCAAATGGATAATGCAAATGAAATCAAGCATCATCCTCGAGGCGAATGGCGGACTTGAACAAATGATGGGACGATAATTGAAAGACTCGAACAACAACCAAACCAACAGCCCCCCCCTCCTCCTCCTCTGGTACAACCGCAACAAAATGTACAGAATGTGAATGCTAATGAGGTGGACATTATTGCACTGACTCAGAAATTCAGAAAAATAAAACCGCCGTCCTTCAGGCGGCTTTGAACCGCTAAAAGGTCAAGCCTGGGTTCTTGAGACTGAAAAGTTGTTTGAGGTTTTTCCGTGCTCCGAAGCAAACAAAGTATTGTTGGCAACCTTCACCCTTCAGGAAGAAGCAAGAAGGTGGTGGATGTTGACCCGTGATGCAAATACTATTGTGACTTGGGCTCAGTTCAAGGAGTCCTTCTTTGAAAAGTATTTTCCCCAGTGCATCAGGGACAGAAAAGTGACTGAGTTTGAACAGTTGAGACAGGGCAAGACGTCTGTTGCCGAGTATGAGAAGAATTTTACTGAACTTGCTAGGTATGCACCACATATGGTGGATACCGATTATAAGAAGGCCAGGAGGTTTGAAGGCGGCCTTAGTGTTGCTATATAGGATCGAATAAATGTTTTGAAAATGCCAACTTATGTGGGTGTTCTGGACCGGGTATTGATGGCCGAGACAAATATTGCAGCGGTGAAACAATCTGAAACACCGACAACTGAGTGGCAAGGCAAAAGACAGGGTTTCAAATTTAAGAAAGGCAAGCATAACCCAGTAAACAAGAAACAGAATACGGGGTCGACGACTAGCCCCAGCCAAGGGAGTGGGTTTACTCCACCCTGCTCCATATGTGGCAACAAGCACAAAGGGGTTTGCTATCGTTTGAGCTTGTTTGTGTGTGGCAAGGTGGGCTCTGAAATTAAAGATCGCCTTCCGCTTCAAGTAAGAATAAAGCCGCCGAGCGCAAAGAACATCAAATGTGGCACCAAAACCGAACCCCAAAGCTACCGGGAAAGAGCCTATGAGGCAGGGCCGAGTGTTTGCCCTAGTATCGGGAGACGTGCAAAACACTGAGACTGTTGTGTCAGGTATCCTCTCTATCTGTGCTCAAAATGCTTATGTATTGATTGATTCGGGGTCTACACATTCTTATGTGTCGCATGCTTTTTCGCGTAAATTGAATAGACCCTTAGAACCCATGAACTATCTGCTAGCTGTATCATCACCTGTTGGGGGATCCATGACATGTGCATATATGTATCCTGCTTGTGAGATTATTGTTGGGGATATGCATCTGTTTATTGATTTACTATCGTTGAACATAGATCATTTTGATGTAATATTGGGGATGGATTGGCTACAAAAATATCATGCCACTATAGACTGTGTAACAAAACAAGTAGTTTTCCGTCCACCGGGTTTGCCTGAATTTGTGTTTAATGGGTGGAGTAGTACCTCCTCCATACGATTTCTTCAGTAAAAGGCGGTTAAACCGATTAGAAAGGGGTGTAAAGGGTATTCGTGTTACGATTGATGTATTCGCTAAAGATAATGTTAAAAGCGATGTGAATTGTATTCCTATAGTCGAAAATTCCTGGATGTATTTCGGATGATTTGCCAGGATTTGATTGTGAAATTGAATTTATTGTGGATGTGGTTCCGCACAATACCGATATCTAAAGCTCCTCATGAATGGCTCCAATCGAACTAAAAGAATTGAAAGTACAATTGTGAACTGTTAGACAAGAAGTTTATCGACCAAGATTTCACCGTGCACCTGCTTTGTTTGTAAAAAGAAAGATGGCTCCGAGGCGTGCATTGATTATCGAAATTGAACAAGGTAATCAGAAGAATAAATATCCATTACCGCGTATTGATGATTTATTTGACCAGTTACAGGGTGCACAAGTGTTTTCCAAGATTGATCTTAGATCGGGGTATCATCAACTGAAAGTTAAACCGGAAGACATTGACAAAACTGCTTTTAGAACGAGGTATGGCCACTTCGAATTTTTAGTTATGCCGTTCGGAGTTACGAATGCCCCTGCTGCATTTATGGACCTCATGAACAGAATTTTTAAACCATACCTTGATGATTTTATTGTGGTATTCATTGATGACATATTGATTTATTCTAAGACTGTTGAAGAACATGAACATCATCTGAGACTAGCCTTGCAAACCTTAAGAGAACAGAAACTGTATGCTAAATTATCTAAATGTGAGTTTTGGCTTGACCATGTGATGTTTTTGGGGCATGTTGTTAGCAAAGATGGAATTTCTGTTGATCCGCAGAAAATTGAAGCTGTAGTAAACTGGCCTAGACCAACTAATGTAACTGAAGTCCGAAGCTTTTTGGGATTGGCTGGATATTACAGAAGATTTGTCAAAGACTTCTCCAAAATTGCCCTACCACTGACTCAGTTGACACAGAAAGGGATATCGTTTGACTGGACTGACCAAAGGGAATCAGCATTTCAAGAATTGAAAACCCGACTTGTGACTGCACCGGTCCTTACTCTACCTTCAGGTACGGATGGTTATACTGTTTTTAGTGATGCTTCTCATAAGGGTTTGGGATGTGTTTTAATGCAGAATGGGAGAGTTATTGCTTATGCTTCCCGACAGTTGAGACCACACGAAAAGAACTACCCGACCCATGACTTAGAACTTGCTAAAGAGTGTTTGCCTTGAAAATTTGGCGTCACTATTTGTATGGAGCAACATGTGAAGTGTATCTTGACCACAAGAGCTCAAGTACTTTTCACCCGAAAAGAACTGAATATGAGACAGCGGAGATGGCTAGAAGCGATAAAAGATTATGACCTCTGATTCTGTACCATCCGGAAAAGCCAACACCGCTAGATGCTTTGAGCCGAAAATCGATTGCCAACTTAGCCTGCTTCTTGTCGACCGAAAGAGTTGCTTCTTGATCTGGAAAAGTCTGAAATTGAAATTGTTTTGAAGGAACAAGGTGGAACCTTAGCTGCTATTTCTGCTCAACCAGCTTTGATTGAAGAAATTAAAGAAAAACAACAACTTGATGATTTCTTGAAAAAGGTCATTGAAGAAAAAGATTCAAAACCGAGACCGGGGTTCAAATTTGACAACAATGTACTGAAATTTCAAGACAGACTATGTGTACCGAATGACACCGAATTGAAAAGAAGAGTTCTGCAGGAAGGCCACAGTTCGAAGTTTTCGATTTATCCAGGGAATACGAAAATGTACCAAGATCTGAAACAAAATTTCTGGTGGCCAGGAATGAAGAAGGAAATTGCCGACTTTGTGTCTAAGTGTCTTCATTGCCAACAAGTCAAAGCGGAACATCACGACCAGAACTATCGCAACCCTTACCCATACCAGAGTGGAAATGGGGCATATCACGATGGATTTTATCGTTGATTACCTCGCCCGTGAAAGGTATGGACTCTATTTGGGTTATTGTTGATAGATTGACTAAATCGCACACTTCCTACTGTCAAGACAATTTATAATGCGCACAAATTGGTACATTATCTATATTGATGAAATTGTTAGATTGCAGTTACTGTATCTATTGTTTCGAGGATTCAAGTTTACATCGAGGTTCAGCGCAGAGCCTACAGAGTCTTGAATTGAGGTCGAGTAGTGCCTATCATCCTCGACAGATGGCGGTCGAAAGGACCATCCAGACTCTAGAGGACCCATCGAGAATGTGTGTCTTGGACTTTCGGGAAATTGGGAAAGTCATTTACCGTTGGTGAATTCGCCACAACAACAGCCTACCATTCGAGTATTGGAATGGCGCTTTCGAGGCATTGTATGGCGAAAGTGTAGATCTCCAATTTTTGGGCGAAGTTGGAGATGGGCGTTACTTGGGCCTTAGATTGTGTATGAAACAAGAAAAGATAAAAGCGATCTGAAAGACCGAAAAGCGCATGAGTAGAAAAGTTATGCCGATATCAGAAGACGAGACAGAGAGTATGAAGTGGGTGATCACGTTTTTGTGAAAGTGACACCAATGAAAGGCCAGACTCGTTTTGGAGTCAAAGGCAAGTTAGCGCCGAGGTATGTCGGACCGTATCAGATTATTGAGAAAATCAATCCGGTGGCGTATCAAGTTGCGCTTCCTCCTGAAATGGAGCATATGCATAACGTCTTCCACATTTCGATGTTGAGAGACTACCTCCGGGATCCGTTTCATGTGATTGAGCCTACTCGGATAGTGCTTAGTGATGACTACACTTACGAGGAACGGCCTATACAGATTGTGAACAGACGGATCAAGAAACTGAGAAACAAAGAGATCCCGCTAGTGAAAGTTGATTGGCAGAACCATGGTGGTGTGTATGCCACTTGGGAAAGGGAAGATGACATGGCTAGGCGATATCCTGATTTGTTCCCGCTGAATCCTGTTTTCTTCCAGACTGAAGGTAACTTGAGTTTAGAGGACTAAACTCCTTATAAGGAGGGGAGACTGTAACAACCCTCGTACTGATTACCGTTAAACCACTGAATTATCTACTGATTACTGCTAAACTGAACTGATAATGACTGATAAGTGAATTGGATGAACTTCTGAATAGACTGAATGGAACTGAAATTGAAGTTAAATAAGTTTATCTATTGAATTGCATTTCTATCTGTTTGATTGAATGATTATATGTTTGAGTTATGTGTTTAAACTGTTAATTGAAGGCCTTATCGGCGGCCGAATTAGGAACCGTTTAGTGTTTTGGACTCAGTAGAATATTTCTGATTTAATAGTATATTTATCTAAAAATTGATTAGGAATGATTAAATTAGATTAAATAAAGCCAATTAAAGAGTTTGATTTAATTACGGAATTGCCACCCATAGTGGGCACTTGTTTATTGATTTGCAAGGACCATGCTACACTTTGATCACAACATTTGATCAGCCCTTTCTTGCTTCCAACCGACCATAGAAGAGGTTAGAGAGAGAGAGAATTATTCTTGTTGAAATTGCTAAGAGAACTTGAAGATTTGAGGCATGGATTGCTAGATTGAGCTCCTAGACTTGTAATTGAGACTTAGGTGAGTGAATTCATCTTCTCCTTGTTGAGTTTAAACTTGTTCTTGCATGTTTCATGCTAAATTGATGAACTAAGTCATGTTTTAAGCTTAGCATATGAGATTGAAGTCAAATTCTTGCATGCATGTTAATATTGTTGGGTTTTGAGTTAAGTTCATGGCAATTTGTCACATGCATGTTCATGGTATTGTTATGGTCCATGTTTTCAACTTGCTTTTCAAAGAATTGAGCTCATTTGAGCATGATTTGAAGCTTAAAATTGTTTTGAATGCATGCATGTCATGTTTGAGCATTGTTCTTGAAAATGGTTTGAAATTGAGTTTGATTGAAACACTCTTGGGCCTTGATTTCTTAAATTGAGCTTTAAAACTTGTTATTCCATGTGTTTGAAAGAGTTTTCCAGAAAATGGGCCCAAGAGGATCGGATTTGGAGCATTGAAACTTGGTTTGAAACTCAGAGGTTGAATCTGGATTTTCGAATTTGACGTCCGCCGGCGGGAAGTGCCGCTTCGGCGAATTCATGCTTCCAAAGATTTCTTCGCAATGTTTCTGATCCGCTCGGCGGATTTTAACGCCGGCGGGAAAATCGCGCATCCAGCATTTTTGCACCTTTCATCAGCCCGCTCGAGCGGCGGAACGTACGCTCGAGCGTGGGCCTTTGTGTGCTTGTCCGCCGAAGGGAAACTCGGCGAAGTGAGGCCCTGTCAAAAATTTCAAATTGTATATCAGTGCACATTTTGCATCCTCATCCCATCCTAGGCATTCTTAGGCCTAGTTTAAGGCATCTTAATGAGGATTTAGACATAGAACCACACCGAGGAATTTAGGGATTTAATTATATCCTTCCGACTGTGAACTTAGTGTGTGTTCTATTTGTTAACTGTTTAGGGTTGGCTCTCGGGGACACGCTCTAGCTGCTTTAGCCCAATCTCAGTGAGTAACAGATTGTGTAAAGATATGTTCAAATGGTTATATTTTGAATACTGAACTGAACTGTTTATTGAACTGATATTGTTTATTGAACGAATGTATGTCCTGCATTCCGAATCAGACAGGCATCCTTAGCACCTTGTTATTGGTATTCTGAGCTCTGTCGGTTTCCTTGCGAAACCATACTGTTTACTGATTGATGATCATCATTACTGTTGGGTCTGTCAAGACCTGGTCCTTTTGGACCTACTGTTTATAGGCTAATGGATGTACCACATATGACTGATTGATTGAAATACTGATTGACTGAAATACTGAAAGATTGAAATACTGTATAATGAATTGATTTCATTACTGTAAGGGACATTCATTCATAACCTCTTTACACTGTATGTTATTCACTGGGCTTTAGCTCACTGTTTATATATATATGTAGGTTCTCAGCAACCAGACCGGAGCTAGGAGCGTGGGATTGGTCCCCAGTTTTGTCAAGCCAGCCTACGTGCCTCACTGCGAGGTTCCGAGTTGCCATGCTATGGCTTGGGGTGTTTTTGTGTCCCCTATCGGTCTCCTTACTGTATTGTACTTTTGTATAGACTGTTTACTGCACTGTTATCGAGGGATTCAATCCCCGTACTGACTGACTGTATATGATTGTATAGACTGTATATGGATTGTACTGTTTGAACCGTATGAATGCATAAAAATGTTTTTGACATACAGATTTTCACAGCTCAATGGACACTAGTTATTTACTGTATTGGCTTCACTTGAGCCACATACTGTTTGGTATTCTTTGGTAATCTCGGATTCTTGGCGATTCTGATGCTAAACCCATAGGGCCGGGTTTGGGTCGTGACAGCTGTGCTTACATGGCACATCATAACAATCCATACATATACATGTTAATAACTCACATCAAAATATGTACTACCACAAGGTTCTGTACATACAGGATCATTCAAGTCTACGTCAGCCAATCGAAACCATATACAATCGCAATCCAAAGTCCTCGCCAACATGACAAAATAAAACAAGATGGCAAAGGGCGAAGACGAGTCTCGTGCGTGAGACGTGTGGGCTGACTCTTCAAAACCTTGGTTGTTCCATACAAACTTCACTGAGGCTAGGTTTGGACCTCCCTTGGCTCACCTACAGACACACGAATGAGCGTGAGCGAAAGCCCAGTGAATAATATCAAATACAGAAAATACACGAACAGTATTTAGAATGACATGCACCAAACGGCCTTGGGCCCAATTCACATTTCTGTCTAGTATATATATATATGTATATCAATTAACTGTGGTTCCAAACACATCAGACGACCTCGGGCCCAATTCATTCATGTCAAACGGCCTTTGGCCCATTCATTCTTTCATCAATGTCAAACTGGCCTCTGGCCCATTCATTCTTTCATTCACGTTAGACTAGCCTTTGGCCCATCCATTCTTTTCTTCATGTCAAACTGGCCTTTGGCCCATTCATACTTTCATTTATGTTAAACTGGCCTTTGGCCCATTCATACTTTCATTCATGTCAAACTGGCCTTTGGCCCATTCATTCTTTCATTCATGTCAAACTGATCTCTGACCCATTCATTCTTTCATTCGAATTAACAAACTTATAAGACTTACATAGAAGTAAGTAATTGGACGAATAACGTACTTCAGATATCTTTATTAAGATATTACTCACAGTGATCGGCTGGATGATTTGCCCTGGAGCTCGACCCTACACATTCCATGAACACAATGGGTCACAAACAATTCAATCTGTTCTTAATTCACATATTCCTCTTTAGGCTTCATTGTTATCCTTTTAACTCATTTACAATGCTTAATGCATGCCTAAGAGTGCTTAGAAGTGAAAGAGAACGGAAAATGAAACACAGAACACATTTACAAAATTTCAGAAATAGGGGTCCCCGCTCGAACGGACCCATTAGGTCTGCAAAGTACTGGTTGCCCCATTTTTACGCTCAAGCGTGAACTCGGACGCTTGAGCTGAAGGTCGTTCTACATAGCTCCCCGCTCGAGCGTGAACTTCCCTGCTCGAGCGGACATCATGTTTGCAAAAAGTTCTGGGAGCTCGTATTTCCCGCTCGAGCGGCGACTTCCCCGCTCGAGCGGACATCCCAAATTCTGGAAAATCCAGAAATATTCTTGAGCTTCAAACTTGCATTCAACTCAACATATCTTGCATATTATCGCTCAAACTTCACATATACATGTATCAACATGATCCAACACCAAATTTATTACATTATGAAGCTCAATTTCACAAATTAATCACATGCATGTCCCAATTTACACCAAACTTATTTCCACAAAACAAATTCATGCATTCAAAACTCATACCCTTATGATTTGTATAGGCAGGTGGGATATAACTTCCATTTTCAACTCAAATGGTGCAAATGGTGATCATAAGCATTAGCTTTAACCAAAATTCTACATGGATCATACATGTCATGCTCAACTATACAAATTCATGGTAATTATACACATGCATGCATTCTATGCTTCAAACTCATCAAATACAACACAATTCTTGTTCTTGATCACCATATAACTTTAAATTCACAAAATTACAATTTTAAACTCCTGAATTCATAACCAATTACTCACCTAAAAGCTTTAATCTTCCAAGCTTATGCTTAATTCTTGAGTTGGTCTTCAAATTATTCAAGCTTCAAGATCAAACTTCAATTGTTTCCCTCTCCCCTCTCTAGCCGACCCTCTCTCTCTTTCCTTAGAGTTAATATCAGCCAAATTGAACAAAAGAGAGGAATTGAGTGAAAGCGGCCCTTTTTATATAAGTTCCATTAATCGCAATTATTAATATTAAATAATTTGAGCACTACACCATCAATTTGATCTAATTAATTTGATCTGAATCAACTTTCAATTAAATTTCACCGTAGGCTTTAAAAATTACGCTAATCACAATGGCGTAGTCAATTTCGGTTTCTGTGGCCGATAAGGCTTTCAATTTAATTTCCAAAGTAGAAAGCCAAACAGATTTTCCTACGGTGAACATATAGAAATTCAAAATCACATAAATGACACACAAAATCATATTAGACACATAACTACATTCATAATAAAGACCAATTAGCATAATACGGAACAGGGTTATCACAGTCTTCTCCCATTTTAGGAAGTTTGGTCCTCCAAACTTAATTTACCTTCGTCGAGAAACAAATGTGGGTAGCGTAGTCGTATTTTATCCTCTTTTTCCCATGTGACATCCATCCCATAGTGTTCTTTCCATTCCACTTTTACCATTGGGATGGACTTGCTTCTCAATTGTTTCACTTGCCGGTCAATGATTCGTTCCGACCATTCGACATACTCCATATTTTCATCTAGAGTTACCCGGTGATAATCAATCACATGAAATGGGTCTCGAAGATAATCCCTCAACATTGGCACATGAAACAAATTACGGATTTGTTCGAATCCCGGTGGCAGGGCGACTCGATAAGTAACTGGACTAAGTCTTTCCAGAATTTGAAACGGCCCAATGTAACGGGGCAACAACTTGCTCTTCTTCCCAAACCTGACTTGGCCTTTCATTGGGGTCACATGGATAAATACATGGTCATCCACTTCATACTCGAGAGGCCTTTTTCGAACATTTGCATAATTCTTTTGTCGGTCCTGAGCTGTTTTGAGCCTTTGCTGAATAGTTTTGATCTTCTCAGAAGTGTCTTGCACAATTTCAGGCCCAAGTAAAGCTCTATCCCCGACTTCTGTCCAACAAATTGGTGAGCTACACCTTCTACTATACAAAGCCTCGTACGGTGCCATACCAATGCTGGAGTGGAAGCTGTTATTGTATGCAAACTTTGCTAGTGGCAAATAGTCTTCCTAACTCCCCTGAAAATCTAAGGCACACATTCTCAACATATCTTCTAATGTTTGTATGGTCCGTTCTAATTGCCAATCTGTCTGTGGATGAAATGCAGTACTAAATCTCAGTTCTGTCCCCATAGCTTCCTGCAAACTTTTCCACAATCTAGATACAAATTTCGAATCTCTATCCGACACAATAGATACTGGAACTCCATGTAAACGAACAATCTCATCAACATATATTGTAGCCAGTCTATAAGCATTAAATGTAGTTTTAACAGGTAGAAAATGTGCAGATTTAGTCAGTCTATCAACTACAACCCAAATAGAATCCATACCTCAAGGAGTTCGAGGTAGACCAACAACAAAATTCATAGTCACATGCTCCCACTTCCATTCAGGAATAGGGAGGGGTTAAAGTAAACCATCTGGTTTCTGATGTTCAGCTTTAACTTGTTAACATTGGAGACATTTGGACACATATTTTGCAATCTCTTTCTTCATTTTAGGCCACCAATAGCTTTGTTTCAGATCCCAATACATTTTATTGTTACCCGGATGCATAGCAAACACTGATTTGTGGGCTTCATCTAAAACCCTTTTCTTTAGTTCCGAAATATCTGGAATACACATTCGGTTCCAAAATCTCAACACTTCACCTTCAATGCTGAACTCTGCTTTCGGGCTTGTCTCAAATTCATCAATCACTTTCTTGAGGAATTCATCCTCTTTTTGTTTCTGTTTAATTTCATCAATGATTGCCGATTCGGCTATGATAGCGGCTATCAATCCGCCTTGTTCACTCATTACCACTTCAATTTCAGACTTCTCAAAGTCTTGCAAGATTTCTTTTTGTTCAGTAAGCAACCAAGCCATACTCCCTGTTGATTTTCTGCTCAAGGCATCAGCAACTGTATTAGCTTTCCCGGGGTGATACTGAATCTCAAGATCATAGTCTTTTATCAGTTCAAGCCATCTCCTCTGTCGCATGTTCAACTCCTTCTGCGTAAAGAAGTATTTCAGACTTTTATGATCCGTGTAGACTTCACACTTTGCCCTATACAAATAATGCCGCCAGATTTTCAAAGCAAAAACAACTACGGCCAATTCTAAGTCATGTGTTGGGTAGTTCTTCTCGTGTGGTCTCAATTGTCGGGAGGCGTAAGCAATAACCTTTCTATTCTGCATTAATACATAACCCAAACCCTTATAAGATGCATCATTGAAAATTACAAAATTTTCCGTACCTGTGGGCAATGTCAATACTGGTGCAGTGGTCAGTCTCGTTTTCAGTTCATGAAAGGCAGATTCTCTTTCGTCATTCCATTCAAATGATTGCCCCTTGCGTGTCAACTGGGTAAGAGGCACAGCTATCCTTGAAAAGTTTTTCACAAACCTCCTGTAATACCCGGCTAAGCCCATGAAGCTGCGGATCTCTGTTACATTTGTCGATGTAGGCCAATTCACAATTGTTTCTATTTTCTGTGGGTCCACTGAAATTCCTTCATTGTTGATCACATGTCCTAAAAAGATAACTTCATCCAATCAAAACTCACATTTCTTTAATTTAGCAAATAATTTCTTTTCCCTAAGTATTTTCAGGACAGTTCTCAAATGATGTTCATGTTCAAGTCTATTCTTGGAGTATATCAAAATGTCATCAATAAAAACCACAACAAATTCATCAAGGTAGGTTTTAAAAATTCGGTTCATTAAGTCTATAAATGCTGCCAGAGCATTAGTCACTCCAAATGGCATAACAAGAAACTCAAAATGACCATACCTCGTTCTGAATGCAGTTTTCTCAACATCTTTTGTCTTTACTTTCAATTGATGATACTCGGATCTCAAATCGATTTTGGAAAACACTTGTGATCCCTGCAACTGATCAAATAGGTTATCAATACGAGATAGGGGATATTTATTCTTTATCGTTACCTTGTTCAGTTCTCGATAGTCAATGTACAAACGCAAAGTTCCATCTTTCTTTTTCACAAATAACACCGGTGCACTCCATGGTGGGGTACTAGGTCGGATAAACCCTTTGTCAAGTAGGTCTTGCAATTGTTCTTTCAGTTCTTTCATTTCGGCAGTAACCATTTTGTAGGGAGTTTTAGAAATAGGCTGGGTGGCTGGCATAGTCTCAATTGTAAACTCTATCTCCCTGTCTACCAATTCCCCTGGTAATTCATTTGGAAACACATCTGGAAATTCTCTAACAATAGGAATACTATTCAATTCAACATTCACAGATTGTTCAGACAACACATAACATAAATAACCCTGGCACCCTTTCCTAATCAGTTTACATGCCTTCATTGCAGATATTAAATAAGGTGGAGGTATTACCCCGTTACCCACAAACACAATCTCTTCCTGTTCTGATGGTCTAAACACAACCCATTTTGTCACACAATCAATGGTGGCACAATATTTAGTTAGCCAATCCATGCCCAGAATTATATCAAAGTGCCTAAAGTTCAAGGGCAACAAATCTACATATAATATAGCATTCTCGATTCGCATGTCACAAAAACGATATACAAATTCACACAATACAGATTCCCTGGATGGAGCAGATATACATAGCAGATATGGCAATAATTCTAGAGGTCTACTCAATCTAGATGCAAATGCACATGTTACGAAAGAGTGTGTTAATTCGGAGTCAATTAACACAAAAGCATCCTGATTATATATAGAAATAGTACCTGAGACAACTGCGTTGGCATTTCGTGTATCGCTCGGAACAAGCGCAAAAACTCTTTCTTGTCTCACGGTATCTCCGGTGGTAGCAGATCTCATAGTATTTCCCAGCTTCAGGATCGATGCAGTGGAACTAGCAGCTATCTTCTCACTATTCTAATTACAATCTCGGGCAATATGCCCTTGTTTACCACATTTAAAACAGGCTCCCGACACATGGTAACAAACCCCACGATGCCTTTTACTACAAATATTGCACATAGCAGATGTATCTCCGGAAGAATTCCAAGTACTTGAGGAGCCTGTGTTTTGATTTTTCGAAAATTTCTTCTTTGAGAAGAAGCCTTGCCTTTTGTTGCTTTTTTAGTCAGTTGTTGACTTAGCCTATCTAGCTATGTTAGCTTATGATATTATGGCCCGGTCTAGCACCCCAATATAGGTTTCCAGCTTCAAGACATTCACCCTTTCTAAAATGTCGCTTCGAAGCCCACCTTCAAAGTGCCTCGCTTTCTTATAATCAGTATCAATCACATGTGGTGCAAACCTGGCCAATTCGGTGAATTTGGCTTCATACTCAGCCACCATCATACTGTCTTGCTTTAGTTCCATGAACTCTGATACTTTCCTGTCCCGGACACATTGCGGGAAGTACTTATCATAGAAAATTTCCAAAAATTTGGTCCAGTCAACATCTTTATGATTCTCACGCATTAACATCCACCATCTTCTTGCTTCATCTTTTAGCATAAAGGTGGCTAGAAGTACTTTCTGTGTCTCCGAACAAGGGAACACTTCAAATAGCTTTTCGATGTCGAGGACTCACGCTTCGGCTTTCAACGGATCTAATCCCCCATGGAACTGTGGTGGTTTCATTTTCTTAAACTCTTTGGTGAGGACTATTATTCGGTCATCATTCTGATTATCTGGCACGGGTGGTGCTGGAGGTGGAGGTGGAAGTGGAAGTGGAAGTGGAAGTGGAGATGGAGGTGGAGGATGTGGTTGCTGCCACTGTTGTTGCCACTCTTGTTGTTGCCTCAATGTTTCTGCCATTTCCTGAATCAATCTTTCCATCCTATCCATTCTGGCAGTAGAGGACTCCTCTATCTCATCACGTCTTGTTCTCACCATCTGATTAGACTTGCATTATACTTTATACAAAAGATTCACAGGCATGCATATACTAAAGAGCATGCATATTTAAATAATTTACAATGCAAGCAAATCACAAACTTATAGCACATAATTGTTCATATTAAAACATTTAAGCGTATTCTTGATGCTTTCAAATTCATACTTGTCACATGAATGCATCCTAGATCTTATCTAGACGCTTATTGCTCATTTGGACAAATGGGTGAGTTATTAAATCGTGCTCTGATACCACTCTGTCATGACCCGAACCCGCCCCTATGGGTTAAGGGCATAACCGGCCAGTAATCAAGAGATTACCTACGGCCTCAGACCAAACCAGACATAACTCATCAGAGTAAAAGGGCTAAACAGAAGCAAAATTTAAAACTTTGTCCATAGAGCTGTGCTTACACGGCACATCATAACAATCCATACATATACATGTTAATAACTCACATCAAAATATGTACTAACACAAGGTTCTGTACATACAGGATCATTCAAGTCTAGGTCAGCCAATCGAAACCATATACAATCGCAATCCAAAGTCCTCGCCAACATAACAAAATAAAACAAGATGGCAAAAGGGCGAAGACGAGTCTCGTGCGTGAGACGTGTGGGCTGACTCTTCAAAACCTTGGTTGTTCCACACAAACTTCACTGAGGCTAGGTTTGGACCTCCCTTTGCTTACCTACAGATACATGAATAAGCGTGAGCGAAAGCCTAGTGAATAATATCAAATACGGAAAATACACGAATAGTATTTAGAACGACATGCACCAAACGGCCTTGGGCCCAATTCACATTTCTGTCTAGTATATATATATGTATATCAATTAACTGTGGTTCCAAACACATTAGACGGCCTCGAGCCTAATCCATTCATGTCAAATGGCCTTTGGCCCATTCATTCTCCTATTCATGTCAAACTGGCCTTTGGCCCATTCATTCTTTCATTCATGTCAAATTGGCCTCTGGCTCATTCATTCTTTCATTCAAATTAACGAACTTATAAGACTTACATAGAAGTAAGTAATTGGACGAATAACATACTTCAGATATCTTTATTAAGATATTACTCACAGTGATCGGCTGGATGATTTGCCCTGGAGCTCGACTCTACACATTCCATGAACACAATGGGTAACAAACAATTCAATCCGTTCTTAATTCACATATTCCTCTTTAGGCTTCATTCTTATCCTTTTAACTCATTTACAATGCTTAATGCATGCCTAAGAGTGCTTAGAAGTGAAAGAGAACAAAAATGAAACACAGAACACATTTACAAAATTTTAGAAACAAGGGTCCCTGCTCGAGCGTAGACTTTTCTGCTCGAGTAGACCCATTAGGTCTGCAAAAGTACTGGTTTCCCCATTTTTACGCTAGAGTGTGAACTCGGACGCTCGAGCTGAAGGTCATTCTACATAGCTCCCCGTTTGAGCGTGAACTTTCTCGTTCGAGCGGACATCATGTCTGCAAAAAGTTCTGGGAGCTCGTATTTTCCGCTCAAGCGGACATCCCAAATTCTGGAAAATCCAGAAATGTTCTTGAGCTTCAAACTTGCATTCAACTCAACATATCTTGCATATTATGGCTTAAACTTTACATATACATGTATCAACATGATCCAACACCAAATTTATTACATTATGAAGCTCAATTTCACAAATTAATCACATGCATGTCCCAATTTACACCAAACTTATTTCCACAAAACAAATTCATGCATTCAAAACTCATACCCTTATGATTTGTACATGTATGTGGGATATAACTTCCATTTTCAACTCAAATGGTGCAAATGGTGATCACAAGCATGAGCTTTAACCAAAATTCTACATGGATCATACATTTCACGCTCAACTATACAAATTCATGGTAATTATACACATGCATGCATTTCATGACTTCAAACTCATCAAATACAACACAATTCTTGTTCTTGATCACCATACAACTTTAAATTCACAAAATTACAATTTTAAACTCATGAATTCATAACCAATTACTCACCTAAAAGCTTTAATCTTCTAAGCTTATGCTTAATTCTTGAGTTGGTCTTCAAATTATTCAAGCTTCAAGTTCAAACTTCAATTGTTTCCCTCTCTCCCTCTCTAGCTGACCCTCTCTCTCTCTTTCCTTAGAGTTAATATCAACCAAATTGAACAAAAGAGAGGAACTGAGTGAAAGTGGCCCTTTTTATATAAGTTCCATTAATCACAATTATTAATATTAAATAATTTGAGCACTACACTATCAATTTGATCTAATTAATCTGATTCGAATCAGCTTTCAATTAAATTTCACCATAGGCTCTAAAAATTACACTAATCACATTGGCGTAGTCAATTTCGATTTCTGTGGCCGATAAGGCCTTCAATTTAATTTCCAAAAAAAAAAGTCAAACAGATTTTCCTACGGTGAATAGATAGAAATTCAAAACCACATATGTTCACATAAATGGCACACAAAATCATATTAGACACATAACCACATTCATAATAAAGACCAAGTAGCATAATATGGAACAGGGTCATCACAGTTTTGGGTTGCCTTGGCTATAGGTTTCTTGTATTGCATAGCTATGGTGTAAGTCCTTTGGCTAGCTCTAAGCTTTGAGCCCACTAGCATGCTTCATTTGTTGTTTGTGCATGATTTACCCTCATTTCGAATGTAATTTCAGAGTTTACTTCATTGCTGCACTCTCATATTTGTCACTTCTTCATCATGTTTGAGGGTTGTGTTCCTATGCCTAGTTGAGGAGCCATCACATGAGCATGTGTCCTTGGCCCCCTTTTGTGTCTAAATTTTGGTATGTTAGCCACTGTTTTGGACCCTCTTAGGTCTGTCCATATGCAGTTTGGTCCATTGAATATTGCATTACATGATCCTTACCATTGCATGTTTGTTTGCATATTGTTGCATGACATTGTTATTTGCATGTTGTTGCATGTTCATGATGTTTAGCATGTTGATTAGATAGCATGTTATTACATGCTTGTTCCATTGTATTGTTGTTGCATGCTTGTTGCATTGCATGTTGTCGCATGCTTGTCACATTGCATGATTTTTGCTTGCTTGTTACATTGCATTGTGTGTGCATGCCTTGCATTGTATTGTGTTTGGATAGGGTGTTAGTCTAAACACGAGGAACGAGGGACGTTTCATACTTGAAGTGATGAAACGTCTCTCATTTCTCTGTCGCCGACCCTCTTGATCAAGCATGATAGAGGTTAAGGCATTTTTGTGCCTTTTGTGCATTCATGTGATATTGATTTGTGTAACTCGGCCTCTTTGGCCATCATGCATTGAGATGCGTGATTGATGGCTCGAGAGCTGAGCACTACACTCCTTTGAGCTTTAAACATGATAAGGAGTGTGGTTGCACACACATTTTCTTGCAAATACACTGCCATGCCTCTGTTAGTGCTCTGTTGCAGCAAAAGGAGAAGTTTGCAGGAAGAAGTGGCCGATCGGCTATCAAGTGTGCTGATCGGTTATCAATAATTGACTGATAGCCTCGAATTTGGCCGATGACCATTATTCTTTGGCCGATGGCCATTCCCCTTGGCCGACTACCCCTTAGATTGTTCCTAAGGCGGATTAGAGGCATCTTGGAAGTTGGCACAATTTTTAGAAGCCCAGAAGTGTGCAAACAAAGGCATCATAAGGAGCGACAGTGGATTTTCGAGCGAAGCCGACCGAGCATGCATCTCTTCCTTGCCCGCGAGGCTATTTCACTGCTTTTGATTAGTTTGCATGATTAGTCATTCAATTTGTTGTGTAATATCTCAACTAGCTTAGTATAGCTATTTGTTTCGATTCGGTTGTGTAATAATTAATTAGCTAAGTTAGTTAATTAGTTTGGTTTGTAATAATTAGTTTAATTAGCGTAGTTAGTTAGCTTATTATTCGGACCCTTCGTCGAGAGGGCGAATTTTGTAAGAAGTGTGCGTGTGTGTGATGCATGTCTTCTAACCCCACGTCTTTCTCCCTTTTACTTAACTGCTTTTGATGTTTAGTTTTAGGGCATATTTCAATTAGCATCCTTATGCTTGCATGCGTGCATCCATTCATCTGTTTTGCGTGCACTGGGCTTGGCACATCATGCTAACTGCATTGTATTTCAATTCCAATTTGAATACATGTTATCTAGTTGCATTCACACGACATTTAGAATAGCTGAGCTTATCTTAGTTGCATTTTGCATGTGTTGCATTAGGCATTCTTAACATAGCTAGGATCATGTATTGATTACTAACAAGCTTCTTTTTTGGCTTGGAGTACACTGTGAGTGTTTTCGCTTTAGCATCCCTACATGAGATGTGTATGTTGCCATGTTAGCATACTTGCCATGAGGCTAACTGCTTAAGTGATTAACTGCTTGAATGCCTGTGGATGAAGGTTGGATTGCTTGAATTGGAACAATTCATCAAAATGTGCGTTTTAAGCCCACTTGAGAGTGGCAAAATCATGTTTTCTAAGGCCACTTGAGGGTGGCAAAATCCACGACTTAGCCTACTTGCGAGTAGCACCTCTAAACCGTTTTCAAACAAACAAACATGAAGTGTTTTGTTCTAACTTAGGCGATCTAGTCTATACTTGTATGTTGTGCGCATCACATAGTAATTCTAGGTTAATAATCGGAATAAGAACACATGCATTTTCAAAAACAAAATATCATGTTAGCAAAGGCCGATCTTTGATCGGGCGAGCGGAGGTGCTCATTGCATGACCTTCCCCTTTCGTACCCAAGTTCCCAAGTCGAGGCAACTTTGGTGATCTACCCCCTTGAGTGCCTTGTTTTGCCTTGTTTTGGCCCACCCCTTTAGGCTTTTGTTTTAGCCTTTGTTTGACCTTTCTACCACTAAATTCCAGAGGAATTTTAGTGGTGAAAAGTGTGTTTTGAGACCTTAAATAGGAGAGGGTTATCCCCTCTCCTTGTGTCTTGCATGTTTGTATAGATGGCTCATCAAAGTAGCATGTTTGTCTAACATGTATTGGTTCCATTTCAGCAAGCTTTTGGCGTTATTTTAGCATGCCTCAACTCTGTTTTAGGTTGGTTTGATAGCATCTTGCATGCTTCACATACTTGTAATGCAATCTTGCATGATAGCCTAACATGCATCATGTGTTTGAACCATCATTCTAGCATGTTTTGGCTTAACTCTAAGAAGCTTTTGGCCATGTTTTACCATGCTTAAGGTCTGATTTGTGTTGTTTTGGTCATACATGCATTACTTTGTATAGCCATGGTTCATTTTAGCTCATTAGCCTTGAGTTTCCAAGCCACTAGCATGCGTTGCTTGAGCTATTCACATGATTTGGCATCATTTGTTATATGATTTCAGAGCATGTTTCATTGCCATGCCCTCACATTTGTCACTCTTTCCATGCTTTGAGGAGTTGGTTCTTTATGTCTTAAGAATAAGCCATTGCGTATGCCATTTTGCCTAAGCTTGTAAGCTGCCATATCAGTGTGTATTTGGTCTCATTTTGCCATGATATAACTCTGATTTTTGTTGTTGAAGTCACCTCATGCTTGGTTTTGATAGGTGTAGTGTAATACTCCTTATTAGCCTTGCAAGTTCATGCTTCATGCCCTTCATGTTAGCTTGTTTTGGTGATGCTCCATGTATGTTTTAGACTCATTTTGGCATGATCTAGGACTATTTTGGGTTGCCTTGGCTATATGTTTCATGTATTGCATAGCTATGGTGTAAGTCCTTTGGCTAGCTCTAAGCTTTGAGCCCACTAGCATGCTTCATTTGTTGTTTGTGCATGATTTAGCCTAATTTGGAATGTAATTTCAAAGTTTACTTCATTGCCACACTCTCATATTTGTCATTTCTTCATCATGTTTGAGGATTGTATTCCTATGCCTAGTTAAGGAGCCATCACATGAGCATATGTCCTTGGCCCCCTTTTGTGCCTAAATTTTGGTTTGTTGGCCATTGTTTTGGACCCTCTTAGGTCTGTCCATATGCGGTTTGGTCCATTGAATATTGCATTACATGGTCCTTACCATTGCATGTTTGTTTGCATATTGTTGCATGACATTGTTATTTATATGTTGTTGCATGTTCATGATGTTTAACATGTTGATTAGATAGCATGTTGTTGCATGCTTGTTCCATTGTATTGTTGTTGCATGCTTGTTGCGTTGCATGTTGTCGCATGCTTGTCGTATTGCATGATTTTTGCATGCTTGTTGCATTGCATTGTGTGTGCATGCCTTGCATTGCATTGTGTTTGGATAGGGTGTTAGTCCAAACACGAGGAACGAGGGACGTTTCATACTTGAAGTGATGAAACGTGCCTCATTTCTCGGTTGCCGACCCTCTTGATCAAGCATGATAGAGGTTCAGGCATTTTTGTGCCTTTTGTGCATTCATGTGATATTGATTTGTGCAACTCGGCCTTTTTGGCCATCATGCATTGAGATGCGTGATTGATGGCTCGAGAACTGAGCACTACACTCCTTTGAGCTTTAAACATGATAAGGAGTGTGGTTGCACACACATTTTCTTGCAAATACACTGCCATGCCTCTGTTAGTGCTCCGTTACAACAAAAGGAGAAGTTTGCAGGAAGAAGTGGCCGATCGGCTATCAAGTGTGCTGATCGGCTATCAATAATTGACTGATAGCCTCGAATTTGGCCGATGACCATTATTCTTTGGCCGATGGCCATTCCCCTTGGCCGACTACCCCTCAGATTGTTTCTAAGGTGGATCAGAGGCATCTTGGAAGTTGGCACAATTTTTAGAAGCCCAGAAGTGTGCAAACAGAGGCATCATGAGGCACGACAGTGGATTTTCGAGCGAAGCCGACTGAGCATGCATCTCTTCCTTGCCCGCGAGGCTATTTCACTGCTTTTGATTAGTTTGCATGATTAGTCATTCAATTTGTTGTGTAATATCTCAACTAGTTTAGTATAGCTATTTGTTTTGATTCGGTTGTGTAATAATTAATTAGCTAAGTTAGTTAATTAGTTTGGTTTGTAATAATTAGTTTAATTAGCATAACTAGTTAGCTTATTATTCGGACCCTCCGTCGAGAGGGCGAATTTTGTAATAAGCATGCGTGTGTGTGATGCATGTCTTCTAACCCCACGTCTTTCTCCTTTTTACTTAACTGCTTTCGATGGTTAGTTTTAGGGCATATTTCAATTAACATCCTTATGCTTGCATGCGTGCATCTATTCATCTGTTTTGTATGCACCGGGCTCGGCGCATCATGCTAACTGCATTGTATTTCAATTCCAATTTGAATGCATGTTATTTGGTTGCATTCACATGACATCTTAGAATAGTCAAGCCTATCTTAATTGCATTTTGCATGTGTTGCATTAGGCATTTTTAACATAGCTAGGTTCATGCATTGATTACTAACAAGCTTCTTTTTTGGCTTGGAGTACACTGTGAGTGTTTTCGCTTTAGCATTCCTGCATGAGATGTGTATGGTGCCATGTTAGCATGCTTGCCATGAGGCTAACTGCTTGAATGCCTGTGGATGAAGGTTGGATTGCTTGAATTGGAACAATTCATCAAAATGTGCGTTTTAAGTCCACTTGAGGGTGGCAAAATCCACGACTTAGCCTACTTGCGAGTAGCACCTCTAAACCGTTTTCAAACAAACGAACATGAAGTGTTTTGTTCCAACTTAGGCGATCTAATCTATACTTGTATGCTGTGCATATCACATAGTAATTCTAGGTTAATAACTGGAATAAGAACACATGTGTTTTCAAAAACAAAATATCATGTTAGTAAAGGCCGATCTTTGATCGGGCGAGTGGGGGTGCTCATTGCATGACCTTCCCCTCTCGTACCTAAGTTCCCGAGCCGAGGCAACTTTGGTGATGACAGACACGTGGCCTTAGGCACGAGTCAGGGTTTCTAAAATTTTCCAAAATAAAACATTTAGGTGGCGACTCTGTATCTGGCAAAGTAGTCTATGTTTGGCACTTCTTTATTAAAAATCGATTTTCCAAAATGATTTGCCGGATTTGGACTCTTTGGTGATTTATCGGTCTCACATTGCACTTTGTGAGACTAGATTCAGAACCGTGACGCGAGTCTGAACTATAGTAGCTAAGAACAAAATGATTCGCGTCCTCGCGCGCGAAGAGCGGAGTTCTCGGGTGGTCTACGATTTTCACCTCAGCGAAGCCTCCACCCTTAGCCACCTAACCATAAACTCCCCAGCTTCCCAGGGCAAAGGGCCAAGCCTGCTATTAGCCATGCTGTGCCTTAGTACCAAGCCCAAGGGGGCTTCCTTAGTCCTACATGTATGACTAAGGCAGGTCCATGACCTGGGTAATGGAAAGGGAGTCTCTTATGTTCGGGCTACCTTGCTCCTATCTTCGTGGGATCGCCGTAGTAAACTGGTATCTCTGGGCTTGCTATTAGCTCCAATCAGTAAGTCTTGGGACTTGCTATCGGTGCCAAGTTATATGAACTTTGGGACTTGCTATCAGTGCCAAGTATTAGCCTTTACATCTAGAAGGAGGCCTCTCTCAAAGGCTGCTATCACCTTGGCAGGATATTCCCTCTGTAACTTAGCTGCTGCGATCGTAGTTACTGCGGTAGTCATATCCCGTGGCATGTTTAGACGGCAGGACCGAAGATATTAGAAATGGTGGCGCCGTCAGAATGCCTTCGCAACTTAGGCGCTGCAAGTACTACCTCTGTAACTTAGTTGCTTCGGTTTTCTCTTTCTCTTAGCAACTTCAGATGGCGATGGAATCAAAGATATTAGGAATGGCGGCGCTGAGGCAAAAAATGTCTCAGCAACTTTCCCGCTACACATGTTCCCTCCTCAACTTTACCGCTACAGGTGTTGCCTCTGCAACTTGACTTAGGCATTTTTCTTCGTGGGGTCCATTTGGAGCCCTGGTGGGTCGGACCTGCTTCGGCCCACTATTAGCCCACTTCCCTTGGGCTTTGGCCCATGCTCTTTTTTTATTCCTGGTCACCTCTTTGGGGCGACCTCAGTGCTTAGGCCCATACATAGTTTGGGATTTAATTTCTGACCCTCTACGGTAATGAATAAGAATTACTCTACCAATATTTTATAATGAACAAGTATTCATGGTTTGTATTTTTGGTAATGAACATGAAGTATTATGCTAATGCGTTTGATACATCACAATGAACAAGCAGTACTATGTGCATTAAATTAACTTAAAGCTTAATCCAACTCAACTATGTAAATGTTAATCCGCTAAAAAATGTGTCGGTAACTATTTGAATTGCATAACTATAACTCAAGTTGCATACTCCAGTACTCATCAAGATTAATACAATCAAATGTCTCTCTAGTAGCTACCCTTGAATGAACAACTTCTTTAAAATGCTCAATTCGGTGACTATATGCAGTACCCCATCCAGCCACACAAGAATGATGAAACTTGCACCAAGTGGTATTGGACGACCATGTCAGATGTAATCCGCAATCTCATGGGCACAAGGTAACCCATGTGTTCATCGAACAACACATTCACATACTAAAGCATCAATGCCAACATCATTTGCTTGCTTACTCTCCACTAAGACATGATCTAATGCAGTAATAGAGATATTGCCCCGAAGTTCTCTAAAATGAGATGGTTTGAACTGGTGTTGTACAACGGTTAAACTCTTCTCAAATGATGCCTTAATATCAACATGTTGTAACTCAAGTAGACTATGGATCTTGGTCCAAGAACACTCAAAATTGACTTGGTTAGAACCAAGTTGCCATTTAAGTTTTGCATGTGCACTTTTAGCCTTGTATACAATGGAAACAATTAACATAATTAAGTTTAAATAATCAAAATCATAATGACTAATAGTGTAAGGTAGACAAATATATATTACTTGTTGGTTGTAACATTCCCAAAGTGCATACAACTATCTGTCCATACGGCAACAAATTTATCCTTATATGGAATTAACCAACTTTGTGACACGTACTACATTGCCTCAGGATATGTATCAAAATCCGCAAGTAGCATAGCAAGGCGTTCATTGTATTCAAGCTCAGTTGAGGTGAGTACTAAGAAATTCCATGATAGTATGAACTTGTCACATTTCTCCTTACTCTCAAACATTTTCTTGCATTTCGTCATGTAGAAAATACCCTATCAATAGCATTCATCAAAGCAAGCTCCCTGTCCGTGATAATCACCTCAGGAATAGCAATGTCATCCAAGAAACTACGCAATGTAGTTAACACCCAAACGTAGTTATCAATCTGCTCAAATTAGAGATATGCAAAGGCTACTGTCACAACCCAAACCCACCCCTGTAGGTTTAGCATCGTAACCTGCCAGTAATCCGTGGATTACCAAAGGCCTCTTAATAGATAAGCACATAGTGAGGGGCTGCAGAAGCAATTATACAAAATAGACAAGGTCCAATGAGCTGTAATAACATACATAGGACAGAAGATTTCAAAACTTGCATATACATAAGCGTGTCGGTCGAAGGATATCATAATTACAAAACATTTACAAAAGTGTAATTCCCAGGACCCGACTTTACAAAACAGACAGAGACTAGCATAAGTACAAAAACAGCCATGTAACTAGACTTCGATCAGAACCTCCTCGGGAGGCACAACAGTTGGCTGACAAAAACAGAAATGAAGGCCATCAACTCTGGCCTTGATCACGTGCCGGCTCACCTACATACATAATATAAACTGTGAGCGAAAGCTCAGTGAACAATAACAGAGTAAAGGGGTTTCAATGAATGAGTCCGTACAGATTCAGAAATCATAATTCAGTTTCGTATCAAATTCATAATTTGTCCAGATCATATACAGAAATCATAAGGTACACTTAAGTATACGTGATACATCCATTAGCATTAATAGGGCAGATACAGAACAGATGCAGACACGTGAGGGTTACGAATAACCAGTTCCATAAAGGAATCTTCGGGTTCGGGTAATAGAGAATAAACACGCTGAGCCCCATGATGGAGCCTCCGGTACGGGTAATAGAGTGCAGACATATTAAGTTCCGCGATGGAACCTCCGATACCAGGTAATAGCCAACAGATATCACATGATGCTAAGGATGTCACAAGTACATATCAAAAATTGGACAATCATTCATTGTACAGAACATATCATTTCAGAAAACAAATCTTAATTTATCACACAGAAAAAAAAAATAAAGTTGAACATAGCTTTACTATGTTATTACTCACAGTTGGCCTTGAGACAGATAGACGGAGCAGGTTGGCCAAACGGTACACGGCACGTGACCTACATAACACATAACAGACACACACTTGAAACACACGTTCTAATTGTACATAACTTACTTCGTTTGCTCTTAGTGTGTTTCTAACCTTTAATCCCCATTATGGAGTCTTAAACATGGCCTAGGAATGCCTAGGATGGAATGAGGATGTAAGAATGCATTGGAAAACATTTCATAAAACTTGCTGAAAATAAGGTTCACGCTCGAACGTGGCTTTCCTCGCTCGAGCGGACATGCAGACAATGAAGCTCCGCTCGAGCGTAACTTTTCCCACTCAAGCGGACTGTAAACTATTGAAAAGTACTGGTTGCATGATTTTCACGCTCGATGGACACTCGACCTATGCTCAAGCGTGAGACTCAGACCTTCGCTCGAACGGACTGCAAAACACAAGAATTTCTGGGTACATGCATTTCATGCTCGAGCGTAACCCTCGACGCTCGAGTGGAAGTGCATGTACTCAGAGTGCACGCTCGAGCGGAAAGTTCCCCGCTCGAGTGTGGATCAAATTTCTAGAAATTCCAGATTTGATCACTAAGCTCAAATTCAACCTTTGAAGCATCAAACTCAATTTTCTGGGCCCAAAACTTTGGAAAACACTTAGAAACTCACAAAACAACATGTTTGAAGGATCATAACAAGAAATCATGGCCCAAAAGCATACCAATTATGCAACATTCAACTTGAAACTTGAAATTAATTCATGTACATGACTTGTATGCAATTCTTTGAACTCAAGTCTTCCAAAACATGACCAAATGCAATGTTCAACCCAAAAACATGATCAACTATGACAATATGATATAGAACATGAAGAATTTCTAAAACAAAGCTTGGATTAAGACATGCATGCAAGAATTCCTTAGAAAACAACCTCAAATGCCATGAATTACACATGCATGTATGCATTGAGCTTCAATTCTTCAATCTTAGCTTAATTGACCACCTAACCCTCTTGAGTTCATTTACTTGGTGTCTCAAATACAAGGCTTAAGAGTATAGTTCTTACCTAAGGTTGCTTTCAAGTGGGATCCTAACCCAAAGCTTCAAATTGGCTTCAAACTCCTAGTCAATTCTTCATTTGAGCTCAACCTCCCTCTACTCTTCCTCTCTCTCACGTTTTTCCCTTAGAATAGGCTCAAAGTGTTTTAAGATCAAGGAAAGGAGATGAGTGGAGTGTCAAAGTGGCCTTATAGGTAGTGATTTGTTATAACTAATTAAATGGCATTATTTTAATCTAGTTTAATCGCTCTGAACCGAATTTTAATTAAACCCACCATAATTTTCTATAAATCTTAATTAGTACATAAATCAAGTCAATTTCTGATTCGGACGCCGATAAGGCTTTCAATTCGTAAACCGAAACTAGGACGCGAACAGATCTTCCTACGCCTAACAGATATAAACACAACAATGCAACGCACACATGCATTTTAATTCAGAATTTCGCCTTAATTACTAATTAGGCATAATTAATCATGGATCAATGTTAATCAGAGGTCAGGGTTGTTACAGCTATGGAAAATGACATATTAGTGGATGTCACACCAACTATCTTAAGAAGAGGAATACGATATCGATTTGTATTATATGTGCAGTTGGAAATGAACGGAGCAAATCTAAACTGACAGGATATGCCTAAAACAAGTCTGTGACAGTTATCGTGTTGTTGTCACGCTTATGCCGCTCAATGTAATTATGCTTTTCTAATTTACATAACAACTATTACATTGTAATCTCCCAGCTTTCTCAATAACATTATTCTTATGACATACATTGTAAATGGTTTTCATAGCGGTTACATTCAAAGCATCCTTTTGTTTCAAGGTAACCAAAATCTCTTTTGATCTGACCATGCTTTTGGACATATCCACTAATAATGATATTTCCTCCTTAGATAATCTCCCTACAAATGAATGTCCTTCAAAATGTTTAGCAAAAGCATGGTTATGCATTCCACATGCCACATCTACCATTCAATCATCATCAGCCATCAACTTACGAGCCCTCAACTCAAAGGAATACCTGCATTTCTTTGTACCCGTTATCTTCACAATTTTTTTCTTTGAATTATCTCCTTTTAATTTCTTATGAGCTATGTATTGACCACTTCTCTCACAGGCAAGATATATCCTTGGTGTCCTATGACCACCACCATAGTCCAATGTCTTGATGACAATCACAAACCATTTTTCTTTCCAACATCTCGTACCCAACTGAGCAATTCTTCTTTGCTCTTGAAAACCTACATGTCAAATTAACCAAACTCATTAAACATGCGGAAAAAAAAAATTATACTAATTTTTGACATGAGACTACCTCATTAGTAATAAATTGACTTGTGTAGTCTACAAGACACTTGGATCCAACATTATTGCATTTCGTGGATGCACAGTTCTAAAAAAAGAAAAAGAAAAGAAGAAGAAGAAGTTATATGTGTTCGGTAGTACAGAGTCAAACAAATCAGATATGTTTGACTTTTTATAACCGAACATATATTGTATGTTTGATTTTTAGAAACCAAGACTTTGAAAATGTTCGACACTTGTCTATCGAACAAACACAATTTGTACGGTTGTGTATAGTCAAACATGAACATAGTATTTGACTCTGGATAACCGAATTAATACAAACGTTTTACCACTCAGCAAATACATGAAAACGAAAAAAAAAAAAAAGAATGAAAAAATAACCTTTTCCTTGCTCCATTGTTCCAAACTAGTATTGTCAGATGCATCCATCAGTCAATCCAATCAAAATCTTCAATAGTATATATATATTTAGTTGTTTCTTTTAAGGGTTTTGGGTTTTTGTTGTAGGGTTTTTGGATTCTTGACATACAAGATACGTAAGTAATGTTTGAAATTCTTGATGGGTATTATATTCATTATTGTCCTTTATAGTAGTTATACAAATGGTGTGTATTATAACCTTTGTCCTTTGTGGTCATTTTATATAAGGTTAAAATTGTAATTAAAAAAAAAACTAATTAAGGGTTTGCCTTGAGATAAAATAAGATATGTAAATAGAGGGTAATTCTATTTCTACACACCAATTCTCCTCAGTTCACACACTTAATGAAAATTTTTATTAATACAATTTTGTCCTAAAATAAAAATACTATAATGCCCTCATCTTGTTCTACCCAAACCCTAATTTTAAAGCATCACAACCATTTTCTATCGACAGTGCCATATCTTTCATCTGCCATCCCCTTTCATCGCCTCTTTACCTCTTTGCCTACGATCACTTTTCACCATGAATCATACACTCCCATAAGTCGTCCACTGCGAATCACTTAAGGTTGATTGTGTAAGTCTAGGATGGAAAGGGATGAGCTAGATGTGGCGACGGTGGTGGCGATGGAGGGTTAAAAGTGGCAGCAACAACAATAAAAGAGAAGTGGCTGAATAAATAAATAAAAAAGGTTATGTTTAATCTAGTTTTAGAATATGTTTTCAAAAATAAATAAATAAAAACTTCTCATTTCAATATGGTTTTATCTTTCTAGGGGCAAAAAAAGTTAAAAATATTTTTTGATCTTTATTTTTGTCAAATTAATTTATAATTTTCTTTAAAAATTTTCAAAAAATTGATTCAAACATTAAAACCAAACACAACCTTAGGATTTTAAAATTGAAAATGAGGGTAATATTGGAATATAGAGATGTGTACTAAGAATTTATATTTTTATAATGTGTGTATTGAAAAGGTATTCATTAATAAGTATGTTTACTAGGAAGAATTAGTGTGTGGAAATAAAATTACTCGTAAATAGAGGCAGCCATATTCTGAAATTGGCACTGCCTTTGAACTGTAATTACATTAATGCCCTTTGATCTAGCTAGAGGGAATACCAAGTGGATGGATGGCATTGGTTGCTATGCAATGGGTTTTATGAACGTTGGGCCCACAAAAAGTATTTTGATCCAATGACAGCGGGTATCAGGATCCTCTAGAGTTTGCCCCTGAAGTGGGGTGATCCAACGGCTCAAAATGTAACTAACCAAAACGATGTCGTTTTGGTTAGTAATTTCAAAAAAAAAAAAAAATTTGCTTTCATTCAAAATTCCTTCAGATCTAATATGTAAAGCATTACAGAGGGAGATAAAGAGAGTGAGAGAGAGAGAGAGAGAGAGAGAGAAAGAAAAGGGCTGAGAGGAGGAGCTCTTCTGATCCACCCCGACGCGCCACTGCCGCTGCCACTCCGCTTCCGTTTTCGCTGCCATACCACCATCCACCATACTCCAACAGATTGAAGGAAAAAAGCATAGGTTCGTTCATCCTCCAAACTTAAAATATTAGGGCTTTGAATCCAAAAATTAGGGAAAATTTGAAATGTGGATTGATTATTTCTTGCTTCGTGTTTTCAAGAAAATCTGGTTTAATAGAGAAATGTGGATTGATTATTTGTTTATTTATCTCTGTAAATGTGAGCACTAGGGATTGTTTATTTGGTGTTAGGGAATGTGTGTTCTCTGTAAATGCAAAATCTGAACGTGTGTTCTTTGCTTCATTGGTTCTTTGATTTCTTTAAATCAAAACCTTAGCTAGGAAAGCAAAATTGTATCTGAGGTACACTCTATGATTCTAAGTGTGATCATGATGTTTTTTTGCAAATGGTGTTTATTCAACACATTTTATATTTTGCTCCATTTGAGGTTTTAATCCAAAATCAATCCTTGTTAAAGTAGTCAACGTGAACCATATTACCGATTCTTCTGCTTGAGCTCAACTATCAGCCTAAACATATTAGTTATTATTGATTAAGTTTATGATGTGTTTGTTTTGGATTTGATGAAACTTTAATCAAAGTCAACATTTTGATTAAACATTTTATATTTTTTGGTACAGGAATGAGGAATGGTTTGATGGTGACGAAACTTTGTATGTTGAAACTTTTGTTGGGATTATTCTTGTGGATTTAATCACATTCCCTTTTTAAATTTATTTTTTTTAATATCAAAACTCTTATTTTATTTTCTTGTGGAGCTGATTTGATAATTGATCTTTAGTGTACCATGTAGTTCTTAAAAGTAATTGTAGTGTATTATTTTGAGGAAAAACCCAAATTAGATAGAGAAATCTGATTGATGATATAGATTATGTTATCATTGTGTTACACCATATCATTTTACTTGAGATTTGCTTGACTCAATATTTATAAATTTGCTACTCCCATTACCCATTTCATGTACTTATTTACCTTTATAGATGGCAGGATTCACTCTTATTACCCATTTCATGTGATTTAGAATTTGAGTCCTGCTCATTGTTGTTCCATTGTTGTTATGTCAGGTAAAAAAATGTCAACATCAAATGCATCTATGAGTGATATTAGTGAAATTTAGTTTAGAAATCGAAAATGTCGTTACGGGGTGAAAGCAGCATTCAGGATTTCAGAGTCAAAGGAAAATCCAGGGATGGTATACTTTGCTTGCCCTTCCAACAATACCAATGGACGTGGCTTCTTTGAGTGGTGGATGCCTTTACATAAGCAGCGTCAATGGTTGAAGATGATAAGGGAGGAACACGACGAAAATTGTAATATCAACCCTGTGATCAACGAACTGATTGTATCCAATGATAAGCTAAAAGAGATGGTTACAAAGTTTAGGAAAGAAAGTAAACAAATGGTTGTAGAGATTAGACAACTTCGGGAAAAGTTGCACTACGCCATTGTAATAATGTTATTTGGATTTGGACTTCTTCTTTTGTTGTTTAAATATTAAGTGTAAATTAAATTCAGATTTGGACTTCATCTTTTGTGAACTAAATATTATGTGTAAATTAAGTTGGTTGTTGACTTTGTTTGTTTGTTTGGGTTGTTGGTATGGTATGTTAATCATTGCAATGTGTACCTCTTCTACTAACAGTGAAACTGTTGAAGGTTCTCTTGATTAGTTATATTACTTTGAGGAAACAGATTAGATTATTCTCTGTTTCTACTTGTTCTATTATTTATCTCAATATGATGTTACTATTTTTTGTGCTTTTAGTGTATGTAAAATCCTCAGCATTTGGGGATTAGGTTATGCATTTGTTGTTCTATCAAGTGGTTTTTGTATGCTGGGATTGAAGGAATAGAAATGTACTAGAAGGAACTTATTAGTGTTCTCTTTATTTGGTAATGAAATGAGAAGAACAAAAAACCTTAATGAAATCACAACACCACTTCCCTAATTGAGTACATTTAAAAAAAAAAATATTAAATTCAATACGTTTGACAAGTGTAGAAAGAAATCAAATAGGTAAATTTACAATGTTCTCGTGACTGATTAGGGGTATAGTTTTTTTCAACAAAGTTGGTCTGAGTTGATTTTTTTTTTTTTTGGGGGGGGGGGTGGGGAGGGGGGGAATCAATCAATCTATCATTGGTGAATGGTGAAATAATCCTTCATGTAGAACACATGTAACAATAATCCTTCCTCTAGAACACATGTAACAATTTGAGCACTATTTCAACCAAATTTCGGCACCATTTCAGCATAAATTTGAGCACCATTTCAACTGAAATTTCAGCACAAATTTGAGCACCATTTCAACCAAATTTCAGCACACATGTTTCCTCACTTTCGGAAGCTCGACACACTACTGCTTTGAAAATTGCCATCAATGATCTAAACCGTGAAGTTTGATGCAATCTTACATCAACCTTAATATCATGCCCACACCTATCTTTCACATTTTCAGCTCTTGCTTTTTTAGTCCATCTCTTGAGAATATATTGGGAAGGAATCTCTTTGAATTTGAGGGTGTCTCCAAGGACATTCAAACAATGACTACACAAAATGCCTTTCATTTCAAACTTCCTATAATTGCAAGTGAGTGAACCATAACATTCCACTCTCACCTTTACACCATCACTATCAAGAATCGTATAAACAGTACTCTCACCACAAATTTCAGTTTCTTCAATGTTTACTTCAAGGACTTGACATACTCATCTTGAAATTCTTCATAAATTTTATTTGTATAAACATTTGCAGCTTGCTCCATAATCTTCACTTTAATATTCATCCTTGGCAACTTTTGGCATAGAGCATATTCAGTAATGCATGAAAATTGCATTAAGTTATGATCAGACTGAATGAAATCCTTCAAGAATGCATTAAAGGATTCACTAAGTTAGGTGTTACTCATGCCCACACCCCATGCATTTCTAACATATGGCCAACCCCATTTTTCCTTGAACCCAAATGTTAACTTCAACCAATGATTATCTCACACTTCATACTTGTCAAGCATTTCCTCCCATTTTAACGTAAAATCATCCTCATCCTTAATGTCGTACATAAATTTGGATAAAACACTCTTCATCCCCTTATCTTTCACCTCATTATCCTTGAAGATAGAATTTGCATGCCTTAATGCATTTTGCATCAAATGCCAAGTGCAAAAGCGGTGTTTTGTGTTAGACATGACAATAGGTATGGCCTTAGCCATTACAGCATCCTAATCCGTAAAAATTATTTTTGGAGCCTTACTTGACATTGCCTCCAAGAATCTTCTAAAAAGCCATATAAAAGAATCGGCAGTTTCATCATACAACAAAGCTGCGCCAAATATAACAGTTTCCCTATGATGGTTAAATCCAACGAAAGACGCAAATGGTCTATGTGCACTATTTAACTTGTAAGTAGTGTCGAAAGTCATAACATCACCAAATTGCCCATAATCCATGATCATCTGAGTATCGGCCCAAAATATGTTTTTAATCTGCTCTTCACTATCTAATTGGACTAAGTAAAACAAAAGATGGATTCTCCAATGTCTTCTCATGAAAATACTGCAAAATGCTACCTGCCTCCCCATATGCTAAACTCTTTTGCCTCTTCGTTCTCAAATAAATTTTTTGGTCCACTTTTGTGAATCCAAGCGACTTCCTTCCACCTGCTTCATTACCCATGAGCTCAAATGCAGCATTAAGCCGGATTCCAGATTTTTTGGCTAAATCTATTTCGGTTGCCTATGATGCAGATATCTTCCTTTGGGATGGTAACATATGCATACATTTTGTTGGTACAAAAATATGATTATGTTGTTCAACAAACTCACCAATAAAAAATTTATGAATATTCCTATCCCACTTAATGATAAGTCGGGCTTAACAACCAGTCCTCACTTCTTGCTTAGGATTTTTTGTTAATGGATCTTGCTTGTCGACAACCCGAAATCCCTCGTATTACAAACAAATAGCCTTGAAGTGATTTTCCCCTCCTTGTTCTTGTTTACATAATCATTTCTAATACTAAAGCCCAGCCTTCCTCCATAAGAATTATAGAAATTATATACTTCTTGTTCTGTATCAAATGTCATGTGAACTCTAGGCTTCCAATCACAATCACCCTCGTCATTCTCAACATTGTTAGGTTCCATATCAATCTGCCAAGTCACTTAAAAAAAAAAGTGCTCAATATTAGCATAAAAACTGTAAATTATGTTTGCAAAATAATACAAACTAAATAAAAACACTACAAGAATTGAATCATATTAGATTATATAAACAAATGGGAACAAATCCCTTCAATGGTAAATTATGTTTTCAATGATCCAAATTTAACACAAATTCCTTAATTTTTTTATAATCAACATGTGAACATACAAAATCAAAATTAAACAACAAAAACAAACAAAATAAAGGGATGAATGAAATGTAAGAGATCTAAAATGTTTGAAAAATAATATAAGAAAAATTAACATAATACAACTAAAAAGCCCCAATGCACATTCCATATGATGATGTAAAATGCAACTCCAGACATAACATATAACATTAAAGGAATGCAAATTTTTTTTTTACATCTTTTGTGTTTTAATATTACACGGTGAAAGAAGATCAAAATTCAATGAATTGCTAATTTGTTTTTATGCACAACATATAATGGAGCAGTCAAAGATACTTCATTATTAAATAATGTATATAAATAAAAGTATGTATGTGTGTTGGTTTTCATGGTAGTGAACTGAAAGAAGGGAGGAGCCATGGTTTTTGAATTATATATGTATATATCCATATAATTATATATATGTATAGCTAGTTCAGCCAAGAAAATCATGGTTGCTTCCATAAAAATAAAATAAAGTGCAGAGATTGGGGGATTATATATGTATAGATTCGTACAATGTTAAAAATACATCATCAACTTTACAGAAAGATCACTTCATATCTTCTTGGAATGAGTAGACTATACTGTACAACCATTTACAGAATTTGTATTCAAAATTTTTGCACAAATCAACAATATAGAAAAGTAAAAAAGGGATGAATGAAATGTTCCCACACCTCAGCGATGGCGGCAATGACTGGACAGCGGGAATGGCTGAACAACACTCCCGCCTCTCTTCTCTCTCTCTCTTCTTCTCTCTTTCTCGCACTCCCGCCACACAGCTCTGCTATACCTGGAGGGAATAGTAAGAATATTCATAAAGTGGCCCATATTTATTTATATTTATTATATATTTAATTAGTTTAATGATATTTATTTATATTTATTATATATATTTAATTAGTTTAATGGTTAATGGGTAACTAAGGTCTATTCAATATCCCATATGATGGTTTCATGGGACATTACAATTTCCCTGATGGTGGGAAGTTATAAGGAGTTACACTTGGATATGGATCCAAGCCTATCTATATATATGCCTGTAATAGCCATCAAACACAGATGTGGTTTTGTGAATAGAATAGGCTTGAAACGCTCTTCCTTTCACTTTTACCATATGGTACTTTTCCCATATGGTTCAGTAAAAGTGTTCAATGAATGGGTTTTGTTTATACATTCACAATTTGATCATTCAAGGATAAAGATTCAAAGGCTTGAACATTATAGCAAGAGGTATTCTTCTTTCTGGATTTAAATTATTTTAAATTTCAAAATTGGTATCAAAGCCTCCTTCTGTTTGTTGTTCAGCATTACTGTAATTTATGGAGGCCAAATCTTGTTAGATCATATTTTATTTTGTTTTCGTTTATGCTATCCATATAATATAATGGCCTGATCACTAGCACACAACTGTGGCATAAGGAATTAGAGAACCAAAATTATTTTCAGTTATTATTCTCAATTTTGAGAATTCATGAAACTTATCGTTTTACTGTTGATCAAATACTATGCATTCTGATAACTTTATATGCATTAGACAATTAGTCATGTATAAGTGTTTATGAGTAGATCAATATTTAGCCTTAACCTTTGAAACCTACACCAGTTTAATTTATTGTTAAATATTATAGTAGGAATGACATGTTATGAAAGACATTTTATTGTAGTTGCATGTGAAAGTAATGAGCAAATTTAATTGAATTTCATACAGTGAATTATAACATGTTCTTTTATAATTTTTATAATTTTTGAGATTCATTGGCATGTTATCTAAAATAGTGTAATATTATATTACATGCATTAAGGTAACTATTTATGCATTGAAAATTCATATGAAATAAGAGCATGTATACACTATGTGTTGGGCTTATGGAATTTATTTTGGTCCAATTTTAAGCAAAATCTAGTATAAGGTTGAATTACATGTGTTTGGTCTTGGGATTTTTCATGTGATATTACTCTGATTGTATGTATTATACATTATGTGCATTAAAAGATTATGTATTTGTTGTGACTATATGGATTTGCTCTCATTAATAAGTTATGCCATATTTAAAAATTTTATTCTGTTTTAAGAGTAGCCACAACATCTTAAGACATAAAGATGTAGTCCTTAGTATTTTGATCACATAAAGTTAAGAATTAATTTGGTATTTTTACATTGCAATTATGTTTTATAAATAATTTCTTGGTTCCACAGGAAAGTAATTATTTATGAAATTTAATTGGAATAAGATAATGGATTGAGTATTAAAGGGATTGAATACTCTAAACTCACAGGTATGAGTTTTCTTTTCCTTAAATATTTCGGAACCCAATAGTCTTTTTATAAAGTAATAGCAAATCTAATACAGTTTAGTGACCTCTACCCACAAGAAGGTTTAGATTTGTTACTAAATTTGACATTGGTTGATTCAGACTATAGTTATTGTTTCAAAGCATTAATGATGTTCTTGGTAATTGGAGTGATTTCTACCTCTGTACTGTCTAATGAGTCTTCTCGTATTCCATTCTTGAACGGTGATAATTTTTCGAACTGGAATGACAAAATCCTTCTAACATTGGAGTGCATGGACCTCAATCTGGCACTATGTGTGGATGAATCTCTTGAACCCACGGACGAGAGTTCCGCTGTAGAAAAGAGTGCTTATGATAAGTGGGAGCGATCCAATCGCTTAAGCCTAATGCTCATAAAGTCACATATCAGCCAAAGCATTAGGGGCTCAATCACACCATCTGATGAGGTTAAGAACTACATAAGGGCTATTGAAGAGCAATTTGTTAGTTCTGACAAAGCATTGGCAAGCACCCTAATGAACAAACTATCAGGAATGAAGCATAACAATTCTAGGAGTGTGCGTGAGCACATTATGGAAATGAAGAACAGTGTAGCTCGTCTTAAATCCTTAGAGATTGAGAAGAAAAGTAATCTCATGTCTCTTGTGTGTTATGAATCTAATTTTGTTAATACTCATCAATATGATTGGTGGATTGATTCGGGTTCTACAATTCACATTGCTAATACCATGCAAGGCTTCCTCAGCCTAAGGAAACTGACGGGAAGTGAACAAGTGTAATAACCCTCACCACTGATTACTGGTTAATCATTGATTACTGCTAAACTGAAACTGATTATGATAAGTAATTGAATTGACTGAAATACTGAACTGACTGACTGAAATCTGGAACTGAATTGATTGAGTATATCTGTTTAATTGTATGTCTATCTGTTTGACTGTCTAATTATCTGTTTATATTTTATGTTTAAACTGCAAATTGAAGGCCTTATCGGCGGCCGAATCTGAAATTGATTAGTGATATGTGTTAGTTATGATTTAGTGTGATTAAATTAGATTAGATAATGTAAAACACATAAGTTGGTTTTATCTACCAAAAGGCCATTGTGAGTGGGCCACTACCTTAGACCATATTTGAGCCTTATTACACTCATTCATACACATTTCATCAGCTCATTTCTAAGCACAACCGACCATTGAGAGAGAGAGAACTAAGAGAGTTGGTTTTCATCTTGTTATACGTGGAGATTTGCTTGGAAATTATAGGAATTGAAGGGTTCTTTGCCAAATTGAGCTTGTACATCTTGTATTCAAGACTTAAGGTAGAATATCCACCTTCTTGAACTTGTTTTTAAATTGATTCATGCATGGTTCTTATGTCCTTAGTGATCTAAGCCTAGATTGAGCCTTATAATGTTGAATTGAAGCTCATTCCATGCATGCATGCCTATATTGATGAGTTTAAAGTTGTTTTCATGGAATTTGGTACATGCATGTTCATATTATTGGTATAGTCCATGATTTCATCATGTTTTAGAAAGACTTGGCTCAATTGAGCTAGCATTTGAAGCTTTGAAGTGTTTAAATTCATGCATGTTCCATGTTCATCTTGTTTATGAAAGTTGGTTTGAAATTGGGTTTAATTCCCTCACCATTGGGCCTTGATTTTACAAATTGAGCTTTAAATCATGTCATACTATGTATTTACAAGTGTTTTCCAGGAAATAGGCCCAAAGGAATCGAATTTGATACATTGGAAGTTGAATTTGAGCTTGAGGTTCAAATCTGGGAATTCTAGATTTTGAACTCACGCTCGAGCGGGGTGATTGGTGCTCGAGCGTGAAAATTGTGCTCCCAGCATTTTGTTGTGTTTTGCAGTCCGCTCGAGCTGGGTAATTTACGCTCAAGCGGGACATTGTGTCTTATGCTCGAGCGGGCGTCGAATGCCCAATCGAGCGTGAATTTCACCTATCCAGCACTTTTGACTGTTTTGTAGTACGCTCGAGTAGGTAAGTCTACGCTTGAGCGGAAACCTTTTTCTGCATATCCGCTCGAGCGGAGTAACCTATGCTCGAGTGGGACCCCTATTTTCTGAAAATTCTGAAAATGCTTTTAAAGTGCATATTTGCATTCTCATTCCATCCTAGGCATTCTTAGGCCTAGTTTAAGGCATCTTAATGAGGATATAGATGTAGAACCACACCGAGTCTAAGTAGGGACTAAGTCTTTGATTTCCGAATGTGTAACTTAGTGTGTGTTCGTTCTGTCACTATATAAGGTTGGCTTTCGGAGACGCGCTCTAGCTGCTTATAGCCCAGAACTGTGTGAGTAACAACTGTGTAAAGATATGTTCAAATATGAATATCTTCTGAATGGTTAAACTGTACTATTTCTGAATTGATACTGTTAACTGAATGAATGTATATCCTCTATTCTGAACTGTATTGTAGTATCCATAGCAACCATCATATCAAGTATCGCCATCTTTACAGAGATCTCTGTCGGTTCCTATCATGGAACTTCTGTTTACTGTTATGATGGCCATCATTGACTGTTCGGTATTTTAAGACCCTCATTTCTTATCGCATCGCTATGCTAATGGATGTACCACATATGACTGTTATGACTGAATGACTGATATACTGAAACAATGAACTGTTTTCATTACTATAAGGACATTCATTCTTAACCTCTTTACGCATTATGTTATTCACTGGGTTTTAGCTCACTGTTTATATATATATATATGTAGGTGTTCAGGCACCAGACCGAAGCTAGGAGCGTGGGTTAGAACCCCCTTTTTTTTAAGCCAACCATTGTGCCTCATTGTGAGGTTCCAAGCCCGTTCAAGCTAAGGATGTCTTGGGGTGTTTTAGTTTCCCCATTCTGTTCTGTTTTGTATAAACTGTATAGACTGTTACTGTATTGTTTTAACAGGGATTAAGTCCCTGTCCTGAATGATTGTAAATGTTGTACATACTATTTTGCACTGATTATATATATGTATGAAAAGTCTTTTTGCATACAGACTGTCATAGCTCATTGGACATCGTTTATTTACTGATTTGGCTTCCGCCATGCCCCTATACTCTGTAATACTGTCTTACTATTAAGCAGGCCTTCGGTAATCACGGATTGTTGGCCGGTTATGGTGCTAAACCCATAGGGGCGGGTTTGGGTCGTGACAACAAGGCATCTATTCAGACAATGGGATGCGTTCGCACGTCGAAGCTATTGGAACTTTTAGACTTGTTTTAAAAAATGGCTTTGTTTTGGATCTTGAAAACGCATTTTACATTCTATCTTTTTCAAAAAAACTTAATTTCTGTTTCTAGACTAGTACCGTTTGGATTTGAATTTCAGTTTGTTGGTGCAAATTTTACTTTGTTTAAGGACTCTATTTTTGTACGATTTGGTACTTTAATTAATGGTTTGTACAAATTAAATCTGGATCCTTTTTTTTAACAAAATCTTTTAATCTTGCATGGTGATATTGGCATTAAGCGTAATATTGTTGATGAGTCCTTCTTTATTCTTTGGCATAGAAGATTGGGACATATCTCCATTAAGAGAATAAAGAGGTTGGTTAATGATGAAGTCCTTCCGACTCTTGATTTTACCAAATTTGGTATTTGTGTGGACTGCATAAAGGGAAAGCAGACCAACAAGACCAGTAAAGGTGCCAAAAGAAGTGAGGAAATTCTTGGAATTATACACACTGATATTTGTGAGCTATTTACTCCACTTTGTCTGAATGGTCAGAGATATTTTATCTCATTTATTGATGACTTCATACGATACATGTATCTCTACTTCTTGTTTGATAAGGCCGAGGCACTTGATGCCTTTAAAGTTTATAAAATAGAGGTAGAGAAACAAACAGAAAAGAAAATTAAAATTGTGAGGTCAGACAGGGGTGGAAAATATTATGGGAGGTACACAGAATTGGGACAATTACTAGGTCCATTTGCTAAGTTCTTTAAGGATGAAGACATTATTGCACAATACTCAATGCCTGGCACACCACAACAAAATGGTGTTATTGAAATGAGGAACCGAACACTTATGGACATGGTAAGGAGCATGCTTAGTTATTCTAATGTGTCTATAAATTTGTGGAGTGAAGTTTTGAAAATCGCTGTGTATATCTTAAACAGGGTTCCATCCAAGGTTGTTCCCAAAACACCATTTGAGTTATGGAAAGGATGGAAGCCAAGTTTAAGACACTTACACATTTAGGGTTGTCCAGTTGAAGCTCAAGTGTATAACCCACATTTAAAGAAATTGGACCCCAGAATAATTAGTGATTTTTTCATAGGCTATGTGGAAAACTCCAAGGGTTACAGATTTTATTGTCCTTCAAATTCACTTAGAATTGTTGAAGCCAGAAATGCTAAGTTTATTGAGGACGTTGACCCTAGTAGGAGTTACCCTCGAAAAATAAAGTGGAAGGAATCACAGGATCCAGATACAACACCCGTGAATATAGGTGAATTGGTTGTCGTTCAGGATAATCAACCTGATATCTAGGAAAATCAACAAATTCAAGAATTTCCACCACAAGAAGAACAAGTCAACATAGAGTTTGTAGCTCAAGTCCCAATTGAGGCTACAGAATTATGAAGATCCTCACGAGCTAGAAAGTTAGCAATTTTTGGTGATTATTTTGTATACTTAATGGAGTCTGATTTTGACATCGGACCTAAAGATGATCCTATTTTGTTTTCCAATGCCATGAATAGGGATGATTCTAAATTATGGTATGATGCCATAAAGGAAGAGTTGGAATTTATGGCTAAGAATCAAGTTTGGGAAATTGTCGAATTGCCTAAAGGAGTTAAAGTTGTTGGCTGTAAATGGGTCTATAAGACCAAGAAAGACTCAAATGGTAATGTTGAACGATATAAGGCCAGACTTGAAGCCAAGGGTATTACTCAAAGAGAAGGCATCGATTATCATAATAAATTCTCTCCGGTTTCTAAGAAAGATTAATTTCGAATTATCATGGCATTAGTAGCTCATTTTGATTTAGAGCTACATCAAATGGATGTGAAAACAACATTTTTAAATGGGGATCTTAAGGAAAAAGTATACATGAAGCAACATGAAGGTTTTTATTCTGATAAAGATAGTCACTTAGTTTACAAGCTCAAGAAATCTATATATGGACTAAAACAAACTTCCCGACAGTGGTATTTAAAGTTCCACAATGTTATTACTTCATATGGTTTTACGGAGAATGTTGTGGATAACTATATATACCTTGAGGTTAGTAGGAGCAAATACATTTTTTTTTCTAATTCTATATATGGATGACATTTTACTTGCATCTAATGATTTGGGATTGTTGCATGATACTAAACAATTTCTTTCTCAAAATTTTGAAATGAAGGATATGGGTGAAGCTTCTTATGTCATTGGCATAGAGATTCACAGAGATAGGTCCAAAAGGACATTAGGACTGTCTCATAAAGCCTACATTGAAAGAGTTTTGGAGAAATTCAAGATGAGTGATTGCACTCCTAATGCAGCGCCCATTTTAAAAGGTGACAAATTCAATTTAAGTCAATGTCCAAAGAATGATTTGGAAAAGGAGCAAATGATTAGCATTCCCTATGCGTCTGCCATAGGCAGTTTAATGTATGCTCTGGTTTGTATATGACCTGACATTGCATTTGCAGTTGGGATGCTTGGAAGATACCAAAGCAATCTAGGAATGGAACATTGGAAGGCTGCAAAGAAAATCATGAGGTACTTAAAGGGAACCAAGGACTACATGCTTACTTCCAAGCATGTTGACTGTCTTGAGGTGGTTGGATATTCAGACTCGGATTTTGCGAGTTGTCAAGATTCCAGAAAATCCACTTTAGGATATGTCTAACTGCTAGCAGGCGGTGCTATTTCATGGAAAAGCGCCAAAAAGACGATAATTGCATCGTCAACAATGGAAGCAGAGTTTATAACATGCTTTGAAGCAACATCACAGGCTATTTGGTTAAGGAATTTTATCACAAGGCTTCGAATTGTGGATTCAATTTCTAGGCCATTAAAGGTTTACTGTGATAATTCGGCTGCGGTTTTCTTCTCTAACAACAACAAAAGTGGTAGCCGAAGCAAGAATATTGACATAAAGTACCTTGCTATTCGAGACCGTGTTAAGAAGCAAGAAGTCAGCATTGAGCATATTAGTACCGATATGATGGTTGCAGATCCCATGACCAAAGGTCTTTCTGTAAAGGTGTTTTCAAAACACGTTGAGGGTATGGGATTGATTGGTTAGCTCAATAGTTTTTCTAGTTGTCATGACAATTTGATTATTATTAGTGAAAAACATCATTTTGTGCACCTAAAGTATTTGTGATGCTATGCAGTCCATTGTGACTATGGATCCATAAGGATCATTGGATCCAGAATAACTTATTAGAAGTTATTCATAAATAATGACACCACATAAAGTTGAGAGTGTAATATAATGTAATACATGAAAGAAAATACTTAATTGATAGAGTATAACCGCCATGATTCGTGTATTATAAATCTAGGGTTTGGATATTTTTATTTAATGGCCATAATCAGTTTGTTAGTTACCCGACAGTCAACAACATGTGTTATATGTGCCAAGTGGGAGAATGTAAGAATATCCATAAAGTGGCCTATATTTATTTATATTTATTATATATTTAATTAGTTTAATGGTATTTATTTATATTTATTATATATATTTAATTAGTTTAACGGTTAATGGATAATTAACGTCTGTTCAATATCACATATGATGGTTTCATGGGACGTTATAATTTCCTTGATGGTGGGAAGTTATAAGGAGTTACACTTGGATATAGATCCAAGCCTATCTATTTATATGCATGTGATAGCCATCAAACACAGACGTGGTTTTGTGAATAGAATAGACTTGAAACTCTCTTCCTTTCACTTTTTCCATATGGTTCAGTAAAAGTGTTCAGTGAGTGGATTTTGTTTATACATTCACGATTTGATCATTCAAGGATAAAGATTCAAAGGCTTGAACATTATAGCAGGAGGTATTCTTCTTTCTGGATTTAAATTATTTTAAATCTCACATAATTTACATTTTGAATTAAAGCATTTTTTTTTTTAATTACTAACCAAAACGACGCCGTTTCGGTTAGTTACATTTTGAGCCGTTGGATCACCCCACTTCAGGGATCACTTCAGGGGGCAAACTCTAGAGGATCCTGATACCGAGAATGAAACCAAAAGTTTAATTATTAATCCTTCCGAAATCAGCTACATAACAGACCAGGTTTTTTTTTTCGGTTGAATAACCAATAAATCTTAAATAATGAATTTATAAATTATTTGAAATTTTTTTTTATAAATTTAAATGTCTCATTTTAATATAAATTACATAAAAGGGGTGTTTGGGAAGTTGCTATTTTAGTAGGCTATTTTAGTTGTTAACTATTTTAGTAGGCTAAATTTTTTGTATTTGGAAGATAGTTAGATTTTTTTTTTGTAATTGGATGTGATGTTTGTGAGAGAAAATGTGAAATAATTATGAATTTGATCTGACATTTTATCTTATTAACTATTTTAGTCTATTTTTTCATTTTGTAAATTTTAGCCCAAAAAGGCAAAAAAAGCCTTTGCCAAACACCAATAAAGAGTTAAGTATAAATGTGCGTGTATTATATGTTAAGAGATAAATGTAAGTTTTCTCATAATGTTAAAATTACTAAATGTAACATTTTAAAAAAATTCCATAATATATTTTTTCTAAAAATAATGCTGCATTCAATGTAACACACAAAAACTTTTTAATGTATTTTTTTTCCAAACGTAACACTCCAATGTAATATAATGAGTGTTTGGGAAATTGCTATTTTAGTAGACTTTTTTTATTTTTGGCTATTTTAGTGGGCTAAAATTTGTGTTTGGAAAGATGATTGGATTTTTTTGAAGTTAGATGTGATATTTGTAAGAGAAAGAGTGAAATAATTATATATTTGATTTGACATTTTAATTGTTTTAGCTTATTTTGTCTTTTTGTAAATTTTAATCTAGAAAATACTAAAATCTCACTCCAAAACATTACCATAATAAAAAATTATTTAGTATATTTTTCTCAAACATAACAACGTAACATTCCAAAAAAATTTCTTAGTATATTTTTTCCAAACGTAACATTCTAATTAATACAACACATAAAAGCTGCATAGTGTACTTTTTTCAAACGTAACAAGTAATATTCCAAAAAACTTTCTTAGTGTTTTTTTTTTTTTAAAACGTAACACTTCAATCAATATAATACACAAAAACTTTTTAGTGTATTTTTTTTCCAACCGTAGCATACTAATATAACAAATAATATAACACCAAAAAACCACAATAACAGAAATGTAAATTTTCACGCTTGTCAATCAACACTTCAGCCATCAATCCCTTCAAAAAGAATCTTCCATACCTCACGTTTTCATTCCCATCCAAAAAATGAATCAGAAAAAAAAAATAATAATAAAAAATAAAAAATAAATCACAAAAAGGTGTCCACTTAAACTCAAATGGCACAAAATCAAAAAAATATAATTTTTCAAAACAAAAAAGATTAATTGATTCATAAGAAAACTCCCATGATCATCTCTTTTGGAAACATGCTATTTTAGTAACTTTTTTTATTTTTAGGCTAAAATATGAGGTAAAAAAATTAGTATGCTTGGAATTACTTTTTGTTTTTTTACGTACAAAAAATAGAGTAAAAAGGGATCTTTAACTTTTTTGAATAGGTTATAGGTTTTTTTATTTTTTTAATAACTTTTTAACTTTTAGGCTAGTGTTGCTTGCCAAACAATAGGGTTGAGCAAGGAATCCGTATAATCCATAATCCGATCCGGTTCAGTCCAATCTGGTAGGATTGGATTGGTTTTTTGAATCCGTGGTTCAATTTCGGATTAGAAATTAAAAATCCGTAGGCCACAGATCGGTTTCGAATTGAACCTCATGGTTCTGGATTGGAACCAATCTGAACCGTATACATTTAGTCTATATTTATACCATATACCCTCTCACACAATATCATTTCTTGTTTAATATAAAAGCTAAACACTACCCCTAATTCACCTTACATACCGCTCAGCTCACTCACTCATTGCTTCATGTCACACTATCACCTCTCTTTCTTTCTCTCTTCTCTTTCTCAAATACTCTCCGATCATCATGCATCTCTGATGATTTATCTCAGATCTTCAACCTCATATTCCGCTCACTCATTCACTGCCTCTCATACTCTCATCTCCCTCTCTCTCGGTACTCTCTTTCTCTCTTCTCTTTCTCAGACACTCTCAAATCCTCTATCTCCGATCATCATCCATCTCAGATCTTCAACCTCATATGCCGCTCAATCACTGCCTCTCACACTCTCATCTCTTTCTCTCAATACTCTCTTTATTTTCTCTTTCTCAAACACTCTCAGATCCTCTATCTTCGATCATTATTCATCTTAGATCATCCATCTCAGATCAGTAGCTGTAGTGCGTTCTCTCTCTCTCTCTCTCTCTCTCTCTCTTGGTGAGCTCCCCCTCTATATATATATGTATATATTATATTTTGTTTTTGTGGAAATCATGTTATGTTTGTTAATTTTTCAAGCCCCAGATTTGTCATATTTGATGAATAAATCTCTTCAAGCTCTCTCTCTCTGTTGATCTGTAAAAAAATCTCTATTGATTATTGATCATTGTGTGTATCTCAAATTATTGTTCATCCATGTTGATCATTGTTCATCTCAGATTATTTTTCTGTTTTTATATGGGTATGTGTATAATTCTCTCTTTAAAAATCTTTATTAATATGAGTGTGTGTACAGATCTGTAAAAAAACTCTGTTGATTGTTGATTATTGTGTATGTATCTTAGATTATTGTTCATTTCTGTTGATCATTGTTCATCTCAAATTATTTTTCAGTTTTTATAGGGGTGTGTGTATAGATCTGGTTTTATCTTTCGATTTTTATCTATTTTTGAGAGATACATGTATCATTGTTTATCATTTTGTATCATTGTTAATCAATCTATTTGTAAGTAAAAAATTTTAGGGAGTTTTTTTTCCATAAATCCATCTTTAATTACTTATGTTCCATTCAATCCATATTTTTTTTGACTATTTTATTAGGTCCTATTTGAGATAAGAAGACCAAAATACCCTTTTCATCTACTTATATTTTATTTAGTTCATATTATTTTCTTATATTTCAATAAGTCCTATGGGTGACATAATTACTAAAATACCCGTAATGTGAATGTTCACACCGTCAATGTGAATGTTCATATCGTCAATGTGTAGGGGTCCGGCCCATGTACAATGTGAATATTCACATTGACATGTTAACATTTACATTGATAAGAGTGTAAAATTAGCCCGCGGCCCGGGGCGAGCTCGGTCCGACCCGTGATAATGTGAATATTTACATTGACATATTCACATTGGCCAGCGGCTTGAAGCGGGCGGGCCCGACTCGTTGATAATGTAAATATTCACATTGACATGTTAACATTCACATTGATAAGAGTGTAAAATTGACTTGCGTTCCATGGGCGGCCCGAAGCCTGAGCCAGACGTGACAATGTGAATATTCACATTGACATATTAACATTCACATTGATAGGAGTGTAAAATTGGGCCTAGGCCTAAACTAAACTCGAGCTTAGGCCAGCCAGGGCTCGACCATTTTTTTTTTTAATTCTTTTTAATTTTTTCTATCAAAATTTTATTATTTTCCACAAAAAAAAGACATTGTGCCTCAAGCGGGCTAGGCCTCGGACCGAGCCTTGAATGGGCCTTAAGCGAGCCGATGGGCCGCGCCGGGCTTCAAAGTGATGGCCTAAGCCCTAGCCTAGGGTCTTGGACATGCTCGGGCCCCAGCCCAAACGAGCCTGCCCCGAGCCGTAGGCGAGCTTCGAGCAGTCCACGGGCGGCGGGCCAATTTTACATTCCTATCAATGTGCATGTTAACATGTCAATGTGAATATTCACATTGCCAACGAGCCAGGCCGGGCCTACCCCGGGCCGCGAGCAAGCTTCGGGCAGCGGGCAAATTTTACACTCCTATCAATGTTAATGTTAACATGTCAATGTGAATATTCACATTGTCAAGAGTCGGGCCAAGCCCTCCTCGGGCTGCGATCGGGCTTTGGGCCGCCCACGGGTTACGAGCCAATTTTACACTTTTATCAATGTGAATGTTAACATGTCAATGTGAATATTCACATTGTCAATGGGCCGGGCCGGGCCCACCCTGGGCTGCGGGCGGGCTTTTGGCCGCTCATGGGCCGCGGGCCAATTTTATACTCTTATCAATGTGAATGTTAACATGTCAATGTGAATATTCACATTGTCAACAAGCCGGGAGCAGCCACGGGGCACGGGCCAATTTTATACTCTTATCAATGTGAATGTTAACATGTCAATGTGAATATTTACATTGTCAACAGGCCGAGCTGGGCCCGCCCCGGGCTGCCTACGGGCCGTGGGCGGGTTTTGGATAGCCACGGGGCGCGGGCCAATTTTATACTCTTATCAATGTGAATATTAACATGTCAATGTGAATATTCACATTGTCAACGGGTTTGGGCCCGCCCCGGGCCGCCCACGGGCCATGGGCGGGTTTCGGGCAGCCACGGGGCACGGGCTAATTTTACACTTCTATCAATGTGAATGTTAACATGTCAATGTGAATATTCACATTGTCAACAATGGTCGAGCCCACCCGTCACATGACGGGCTTTTGGTCGCCCATGGACGCCGCCAATTTTATACTCTTATCAATGTGAATGTTAACATGTCAATGTGAATATTCACATTGTCAATCTGGCCTTTTTGGCGAAGGCTTTGACCCATGGGTCGCGAACCAATTTTATAATTTTATCAATGTGAATGTTAAAATGTCAACATAAATATTCACATTGCCAACGGGCCGGACCGGGCCCACCCCGGGCTGCCCATGGGCCGCAGGCAGGTTTCGCGCCGCCACGGGATGCGGGCCAATTTTATACTCCTATTAATTTGAATGTTAACATGTCAATGTGAATATTCACATTGTCAACGGGCCGGGCCTGCCCCGGCTCGCAGATGGGTTTCGGACCGCCCACGGGCCAATTTTACATTCCTACCAATGTGAATTTTAAAATATGAATGTTCACATCATAAAATTGCTAACCGTTCAAAAAATATTTATAAGGGTATCAAAATTAAATATAAAGGCATAAGTGTCCAAGAAAATAGTGTAAATCAAGAAAAAAGACTTTATGGAATAAAATTATACATACATGGGACTAAATAGGTTAAAAAATTCCTTCATAAACTTCTTGGGTTAAAACACTTCTAAATGGGATTTATCAATAATTTTCCCAAAATTTTATCAATCTATTTGTAAGTATTTGTCCTACTTGTATCATTGTTAATCAATCTATCTGTAAGTAATTTTTTTTTTTATATGGGACATATCTATTTTGTTATTTAATTATGAAAATTCATGGTCCTAATCCAAACCAATCCGTGAGTAATTTTTTTATTTTTTTATTTTTATATATGGGACATATGTGTTTTGTTATTTAATTATGATAATTTGTGGTCCTAATTCAATCCAATCTGTGTTTAAATGGATTGGTTTAGATTGGTTACCCAATTTAAATGAATTTGATTGGTTCTAATTTTTCAGAAATCGTAGATAACGGATTGATCCTAATTTTATCCCAATCCGAACCATGTTCACCCCTACCAAACGAGACCTAAATGGATCAATATTCCTTCGTATGTAATTTATGAGTAAATTTTCTTTTTATTAATTCTGAACCAATTTTGAATTTTTAGGTTCCTAGCTTTTTTCACTTTGAAATATTACAATGTTATATATTTAAATAATAAAAAATAAAATTAAAATTAAAAAAATAAGAAAAACTAGATAATTTCTGAAAAGGATATGGTAAATAGATAATAAAAAGATTTTTGTTTATGAGTGTTTCAAAAGTATTTGATAATTCGTCTGATACAAAAAGTGAAGATGTAAAAATAATATTGTAAGATTATTTACGAGTTAGCAATAAAAAAATTCACACGAGAGATTCATTATATTCAAAAAAAAAAAATGATAAAACTCAAAATATTACAATCAACACTAGTGTTCAAATATTATATATTACTAAAAAAAAAAATATTTTCATTTTTATATAAAAAAATAATAACAAAAATATATTACAATTTGGTTATTTAATTTAAAACTGTAAAAAGAGAATTTGGGAAACAAAATCATGAAGTGGGTTTGAGAAACATTTTTCCCACAGGAACAAAGTTGGTTATTTAGTTTTTTTAGTTATTTTAATCTAATTAAAATAGTTGTATTTAGAAAGATAGTTAATATTTTTTTTATAGTTGATTTGATAGTTGTGAGAATAAAAGTAAAATAATTATGACTTAAATATAATATTTTATCTTATTAATAATTTTAATCTATTTTAGTTTTAAAAAAAACAAACAAACAACACGCTAGTAGAGGGGTTAGATGCCTGATGGACGACGCGTGGCGTACTTGATATACTAGAGTGGAGATCTCCTTCTTGCATGCAGAGTTTAAAAAACGGTTAACAAAAACACACAAAACGCGCCCACCGTGGGGCTCGAACCCACGACCACAAGGTTAAGAGCCTTGCGCTCTACCAACTGAGCTAGACGGGCTTTTCTCTGAAAGATTTTTCTAATCTTTTAATAAAGAGTCTCAACACCATAACGTCTTCTTCCTATTGCTTGTAAAAGATTTTATTCTAAGATGAAGTTGACAAATATCAGGTTAGACCAAGTTCAAAACAGATTGTAATATGGGCAGATGAGTTATCTCAATGCAACTCACCTTGACATTCAATTTAACTCAACCATTCCAAAGAATTCGTCAAAATCAAGGGTGGACATGGCCCCCTTAGCCTTATTGTGACTTTGTTACTGTATGTATGCATTCACAAAAAATTCTAATTATAGATGGGTGATCTCTGAGGTTAGATTCTATAGAGTTAAAGCTCCAAAAGTCATCCTTCAATAGTGTTATATAGCGACGCCATTCAATCATGTAGCAATAAGTCTCAAATTCACACCCACATTCCATTCAACTGGATTGCAGAATGTTGTTGTTTGGGCAATGAAACTAATTAGGAATTCCACTTCAATAGTATAAATAATTCAATTTATTGGTCGCAGTATATAATTCATCAATAAAATAAAATTAAAAAATTGATAATCATAACTACATGATTTCATCATATTTAGATAATCTATTTCAAAAGTATGATAATCTATTTCAAAAGTATACTTATTGCCTATTTTTTGGAAAGTAAATATAAAAAAATTTGATTATAATTATCTTTTTTTTTTTCCCATTAATTATGTGTCAATAAAAAAATAGTTTAAATAACTAAAATAAGACTATAATGAATCTCATAAACTAATCTACACCATGCATATCGATTTCTATATTCTGAGTTACTATTTAAAGATTAAAAAAAATTATTATTAAATTTTTTTCTAATATCATATTACATTATTTAAGTAGTATTCTGGCCCGGTTTTGGGCAAGCCCACAAAGTAGCTTCTTTGGGCCCTCCAAAAAAGGCTGAAAATAGGATCCCAAAAACGTTTATAATCTTGTTCTACTTCATTACAAAAATGCCCAATTCAATATTACAAGTTCAAAAGCCTAAATGAATAAAATGCCCAATTTAAACTTAATGGATAAAAGGCCCAATCTAAAATATAAATTTATAAAAAAGGCCCAATACAAATACATAATCCAAATAAAAAAGACCCAAAAGACTCGAGGCCTATATTCTAAAATAATTTTAAATTAAGTTTAAAGAAATTTGAGGCGCAACCAATCTATTATCATAGTTCCTGTGTTGCTGTTCGTGCCTAACTGACGATCAAAATTGGAGAGAAAAGAAAAAAAAAAGAAAGAAAGAAAGAAAGAAAGAGAAGTCCTAGAGTAAAGCAAATGCAAGTTACACATCGTCATTTATGTGTTTAGTTGGAGGATTTGAATTGAAGAGGGACTTAGAAAAAGAAATGAAAAAGACAGATAAAATATGAATAAAATAGAGTTATATTTCACATAATTTCACATACTTTTTTCCTTTGTCTTTTCAGATTTCTCTCCAAATTTTCCAACCAAACACAGTACTAAAGATTAATTGAAGTTCAAAAAAAGAGAAATTGGAGGCCTAAAACTCAACATTATTGATCTTCTCTCAACTTTCATCCATTACAAATAGTGAAAGTATTTTCTTTTCCTATCTATTTTATTTATTGATTGATTTTACAAAACTATTTATCTATTTTTTTTAATTTATGAACATTTTATATATATTTTTAAAATTTTTTTTGTAAATTTTATTATGTATTTAAGAAAAATTTAATACACTTTTTGTACGTATCATTTTTTTTTTTAAAATATGTATGAAATGCTCCATATTTAGTATTCACTTTGACATCTGAAAAAGTCAAATCTAGTACTGATAGTATTCACAAATATGTATAAATATGTATGAAATACTAAACTATAACGTATCTCAATTATGAGATGAGAAAAAATTACTAATTATTTCTGAGTCACCACGTGACTACAAAGTAGACCAATCACAGATCTCTATATCTTTTTAAGTTTCTTAATTACTCAACATAAAATTGTGAATCTCATTTCATTCGCCAATCACAATATATATATATATATAATACTGTTTTTAAACCGACCAATAACTTCTTCTAGATGAGTGATCCTATCTATCTTATCATTTAAATTTTAATAAATACCAATAGAAGGCATGATTAAAGTTGTTAATATGGCGATCCTTTCAACAACAACAAAAAAAAAAAAATTTGTTGTGGCGGTTGATGATCCAACCAAAATGTCTCTACGAAAACACCCCGCAACTTCTCATCTCTTAATGGATAAAAGCCCCAATTTGAAATATAAATTCATAAAAGGCCCAATATAAATACATAAATCCAAATTAAGATCCCGTTTGGGACATATTATTTTAATAACTTTTTAATTTTTTACAAAAAATTATATAAAAAAATAAAAAGAGTGATATGATAATTTATTATAATTTTTTTAACATTTTAATTAAAATATATAATTAACAAATAAGATTTTTTAACCAAATAACTCGAGACTTATATTCTAAAATATTTTAAAACTAAAGTATAAAGAAATTTAAGGCTCAACCAATCTATCATCAATAGTTCAAAACAAAAAAATCTATCATCATAGCACCTGTGTTGCTGTTCGTGCCTCCTTGACTGACAATCAAAATTGGAGAGAAAAAAAAAGAAGAAAGAGAAGTCCTAGAGCAAAGCAAAAGCAAGTTACACATAGTCACCTAAAGATTAATTGAAGTTCAAAAAAAGAAACATTGAAGGCCTAAAACTTAACATTATTAATCTTCTCTCAACTTTCATCCATAACAAACAGTAAAAGTATTTTCTTTTCCTATCTATTTTATTTATTTATTGATTTTACAAAACTATTTATCTATTTTTAAAAAAAAGTTTATGAACATTTTATAGATTTTTTAATTTTTTGTAAATTTTATTATATATATTTAAGCAAAATTTAATAGACTTTTTGTAAGTACCATTTTTTTAAAAAAAAATCTGTATGAAATGTTCCATATTTAGTATTCGTTTTGATCTCTAAAAAAGTCAAAGCTAGTACTAATAGTATTCACAATAAATATTAAACTACAACATATCTCAATTATAAGATGAGAAAAAATTATTGATTATTTCTGAGTCACTACGTGACTACAAAGTAAACCAATCATAAATCTCTATACCTCTTTAAGTTTTTTAAGTACCCAACATAAAATTATGAATCTGATTTCATTCACCAATCACAATATATATATATTATACTGTTTCTGAACTGACCAACAGCCTCTCCTAAATGAGTGACCTTAACTATCTTACCATTTAAATTTTAATAAATACCCATAAAAGACATGATTAAAGTTTTTAATATGGCGGTTCTTTCAAAAAAAAAAAAAAAAAATTTTGTGGCGGTTGATGATCCAACCAAAATGTTTCTACGAAAACACCCCGCAACTTCTCACCTCTTACCTATCGACCCCGCAAAGAAAAGTCGGTTTGTCAGAACCACCTCGCAACCTTGCCACGCGTAAAGCCCACTCCTATATACAATATAATATTAGTCAAAGACAACAAATTCTATACATATATCCCACCTTTTTCAGCTCAATTCCAACCCCAACTCCATCCATACATATCTACGCACACGTATCCACCTAATATCTCCACATAAATAAATACTTTCTTCTTCTCTATATATATATCTCATTCATTCAATTTAACTTAACTTGAATTCTGCTATTGATATTTCATATCCACTCTTAATATACTTTGTAGTTCAATCTGTTCTGTACTATTTGCTTTACAATGGAGAAGAGCTTAAGCCAGCAATACAAACGTGTATTCAACCACTTCGACGGCGATGGAAATGGCAAGATATCAGCTTCAGAGCTGCAACTTTGTGTCGGTTCAATAGGCGGCGAGCTTTCGCTTGAAGAGGCTGAGGCGGCGATCTTGTTGATGGATTCTGATGGAGATGGGTTGTTGGGGTTGGAGGACTTTGAGAGGTTAATGGAAGGAGGAGAGGAAGGAGAAGAAGAGAAGGTGAGAGAATTGAGAGAGGTTTTCAAAATGTATGATGTGGATGGACGTGGTTGCATTACGCCTAAGAGCTTGAAGAGGATGCTTAAGAAGCTTGGCGAGTCGAAAAGCATTGGAGACTGTAAATTGATGATAGCTTACTATGATCTTAATGGCGATGGTGTTCTCAATTTTGATGAATTTAGGATTATGATGTCTTAGATGAGCAGAGATTACTACGTTGTCTACTTTTCTGTATGTGTATTTGAATCTTGATGATCATGTAACATGTTCACGCGGCAATGTATATATGTTATGAATAACATTCTTTCAGATTACTGTTCTTTTTTCGCGCCTTCCAGGCCATTGTAAGACATTTTTTTAAAAAAAATTTAATTTATTCTTATGATAAATTGTTCTTCAAGTGTTCGAGCACGCATAAGCATACATGTACGGGTCTAAAAAGACAAAAGAGTTTCACTATATTTAAAAAAAGGCAAATTATGAAGAAAAAAAAAACTAGAGGATTTCGCATGTTTTTTAATTTAAACCTCAGGGTTTTCATTTTAACAAATTAAATCCTAGAGTTTCTTCTGTATTTCAATGTGAACTCTCCGTCTATATCCATTCGATTGAACTAACAGAATCTAAGCAAAATTCTCAAATTCAAATATACATGTACAAACATTTGTATCTCCCTCGTTGTAATTTCGTTTCGCTTTATTTTTGTGTCATTGGATTGACCTCATGACCTAATTTTCATTCCACCTCTCATACGTCTCGTTCCACCTCTTTTTATTTGCCGTTAAAGCTCCGAAAGTTAGCCAAAAATAGGATTTTTTTTTTCTTTATGAACAAAATTTTCAGATTTAAGTACACATGTTCAAACACTTGTATCTCTCTCGTTGTAGTTCTGTTTCATATCATTTTCAAGTCATTAAATTGACCTCATGGCCTAGTTTTCATTTCACTCCTCATACACCTTGTTTCACCTCTTTTTACGTGTTGTTAGATTTTCGAAAGTTGGCCAAAAATAAGATCTCTCTCTCTCTCTCTCTCTCTCTCTCTCTCTCTCTTCTCTTTTTCTTCGTTTATCTTCTATCTCCATGCTTCTTCTTTCCTTCTACTTTTCCACAATTGTTCTCTCTTTTCCTCTTCCTTTATGGTCCTTTCCCTACTCTTATGTTTCTTTTTATTCTTGTAAGTCATATACATTCATACTTGACAACACTGCCACCATCGAAAGTTCGGTGGAAGAGCCATGAAGGAAAAGGTAAAAAGAGAATAATAGTGGAAAGGAAGTAGGAATGAAAAAGTACGAAGATAGAAGATAGAGAAAGAGAAGGGAAAAAAGAGAAAATTTTTATTTTTAGCCAACTTTTGAAACTTTGACGGTATGCAAAAAGATGTGGAATAAGGCATATGAGGGGTGAAATGAAAATTAGGCCATAAAGTGAATCCAATAACGCAAAAATAAGATGAAATGGAGTTACGATGAGGGAGATACAAGTACTTGAACATGTGGGTTTGAATATGAAAATTTTGTTCAAAAAGAGAAAAATCTTATTTTTGGCCAATTTTCAAAACTTCGACAGTATGCAAAAAGAAGTGGAACAAGGCTTATGAGAGGTGAAATGAAAACTAGGTCATGAGGTGAATCCAAGGACACAAAAATAAGGCAAAATGAAATTACGACAAAGGAGATATAAGTACTTGAACATGTGTGTTTAAACCTAAAAATTTTGCCCAAAGAGAGAAAAATATTATTTTTGGCCAACTTTCAGAGTTTCAACGGCACAAAAAAGAGGTGAAACAAGATGTATGACAGATGGAATGAAAAGTAGGTCATGAGGTGAATCCAACAACATATAAATAAGAGAAAACGGAGTTACGATGAGAGAAATATAAGTACTTGAACATGTGTGTCTAAATTTAAGAATTTTGCCTAGATTTTGTTGGAGGGTTCACATTGAAACACAGAAGAAATTTCAGAGTTTAATTTATCAAAATTAGAACCTAACAGATTAAACCTGGGGTTTAAATTGAAAAATACACGAAACCTTAAAAAAGAAATTTGTAATTTGCCCTTTAAAAAATTATAATGTGCTGACTATCTCTTAACATTTTTATATTTTATACGAGATAATACATTTTTTACTTCTTTGGGTTTAACGGTTATTGCACTTTTCAGTTTTTCTAGATAATCGAAGTCAAAAATCTATTAGAGAAAAGTTAGGGATCATTAAAAAAAAATTATGAAAATGATCATGAAAGATTTATGATCCTTGAATTACTTTAATTAATGTGTGGTGCTTTATATGTAATCTAAGAGTCACAAAACTTTAATGATTATTTTCATAAAAAAAATTTTATGATACCTAGGATTACTAAATCTATTAATGATCCTAAGCAACCTGCATCTTTGTTATCTATCTCGTATTTCATATTGACAATTAAATTTATATAGTTTGACCTGTAACTTGTTATTGTATAAAAGATTTTGTCCAATTCACTAATTCATGGCCTCTTTGAAAAAGATTAAAAATAAAAAATAGTTTATTGATTTATTTGGGTCAAATTATTTCTCTATTTTTTTATATATTTTTTTTAATAAAAAATTGATAAACTATAAAAAAAAACATTTCTCAAAATAGGCCAAAATTTTTTCGAAGTGGGTGCAACCTAGGGGTAGGCAACAATTTATTCGATCTGCAAAATCTGCCCAATCCGCATATAAATGGGCGGTTTTGCAGACATAATGCGGGTGGATGCGATTTGAAATATGACATATTTGCGGATTACGAAAGAGTTGCAGGTTTAACCTGCACCTGTAAGAACCCACCCGCACTTTTTTTTAATTATTATTTTTTATTAATCTTAACCGTTGATTTCATTCCTATATCCTACCTAGATATTTTTACCCAAAACAAAACACCATTTATTTTTTGAACATACTCTAGCATTACATTTGTTAATATTATTATATCAACTAAAACTGAATAAATATTGATCATATTATTATTGTTTCATAACTGAATTTGTCTCGAATGAAGTGTGATTTGAAATTTTAAATTCCTTAATAAATACGGAGTTTTAGTTTAGGATTTTGAAATATGTACTTGTGTTAGTTTATGATTTGATATAAGATTTTGAATGATTTGTTTGTGTTACGAATTGATTTTGTTGTGGTTTTAATTTTATAAATTTTAATTCATTAATTATTAATGCTGGAGTATTTTAAAAAATCGAGAGAAAAGAGCCCAAAATTAATATTTACAAAATGGAAAAAAAGCAAAAATAAATTTTTGAAGAGAAAAGTCAAATCCGCAAACCACTCGCACATTCGCAAACCTTATCCGTACAAACCGCAAACTGCACTGAGGGCAGTTGCGGGTTGACTTTTTCCCAAACCGCATAAACACAGACAGGTACAAACTGATTCGCAAACCGTCCAAATCCGAACCGCAAACACCCTTAGTGCAGCCAGCCTTAGACCATCTCCAACGCTTCACCAAACCTGTCATCAAATTTGAAATTTGGTGAAAAAAGCACTGTTTAGAGCTCCAACGGTTTCACCAAATTAATATCAAATCGAGAATTCACCAAACGTTTCACCAAAGTGAGGACAGGCTCCGCATTTCACCAAAACACTGTGCATGACCGTTGGGGGAGACGAACCGGTCGACCAGCCAGTTGACCGGCCAGTTGACCAACCGGTCGACCACCAAAAGGTTCAAACAGTTCCAAAAAAAAGTTCAAACTGTTTAAAAAAAAAAAAAAAATTCCCTTACCGGTCAACCACCACAGGGTTCAAACAGTTCAAAAAAAAAAAAAATTCCTCTTACCCGTCAACCAACCGGTTGTCCCCAGAGCAAATTTGATAAAAAGTGAAGCGTTGGAGCCAGTGGTATCAAATTGAGGAAAGCATCCTTTTTTTTATCAGATTTGATGACAAAAGAAGTTCAGGGTTGAAGATACTCTTAGTGACTCTTTTTGTTCACTTGGTGCCCTTATTCCTTCTTTTTTATTTATCGGCAAATATTAGTTGTTAATTATTAGATTTGTATCTATAGGAGAAAATTTTATTCACCATTGGCAAAGCATCTAAGTGCTTACACTCCCTTAATTCAACCCTCCTAAGGAGAATTGAACCTATAACCTCCTTAAAACTAAGCCTTAAAAAAAATATGATGGCCAACTAAGTTAAGCCCAATTGAATTTCGCTAATTTATTCCTCCTCTTTCTCGATTGCCTTAGCTTAGCACATTTATGAGAAGTTATATTTATTTACAACACAAAATATGTATTCTTAAGTGCTTTGTTTTAAAATTAAAGGTTGGTTTGAGGTGTCCTAAAAAAGTGTACTTTTTGTCTTTTTACGAAAAGATGTGCAGAAAAGTAGAGAGGTGATGTGATGAAAAAAATATAAAAAGATGGATTATATAGTATAACCCAAACCAAGCCTAAATGTTTACACTGAGTTAAATTATTATATATATAAAATTTATATTTATATATTATCAATCTCCCGATTAAATTCGACAAACATCCACACCAGCATCAACTCCATAAGACTAATTTGTGAATAAGGTTTTTTCAATGCACGCTTAATTATACAAATATGCTTTATTTATTTATCAACAATACTATAAAATTAGACTTATGAATCCAGAATTTATTTTTAAAAAAATTAATGATTAAAATTTATTTTACTTATAGATTCCATACTTTATCAATTTAATATACACTATACAAACACATTCTAAATAAATTATGAATTGATAAGTCTTGGTTCATGCCATTTTTCTTTCTTAATTTATTTTTTTGGTGTAGAAGATTAGTGAAGTTTATTGGAGGAGAAGTTATTTGGTGGTCTAGTTTTTACAGTGTATTGTAATTGGTAAATAGAATGAGACTCACAATTTTATATTAAGTAATTGAAAAATAATAAGAAATATGATAATTTATAATCGACTAGAGTATAATTATATAATAATCCTAAACCACGATATAATTAGGTCCAGTGATTAAAAATTAAATATTAAGTTAAATTTTACATAGTGGCCCTCACCTGTCTACTTTTTTATTTTTTTAAAAAAAAATTTAAAAAATCAAATTTTGACCAACTCTCTAAAAATTCTCATTAGAGAAAAAATGTGTTAAATTTATAATCCAATGAACCTACAACATGTGGCGAACTAATTTTTCTCATTGGAGAAAGGAAGAATGTGTTTGACTGTTGACTTCATAATCTAATGACCTACAACATGTGACGAACTGCAACACCCAAAAAAAAATCAATCGGAAACGTGTCACAAATCGCACCGACATCTTTTTTATTGTGGAAGAACTCCACAAACATCACGATGACGAAGTATTTTTTTTTAGAAATGTTAGGGATCATAAAAATTTTTTTATGAAAATGATAATGAAAAATTTGTGACTCTTAAATTACCTTGATTAGTGTGTGATCCTTTATTATAAGTTTAATTTAAAAGTCACAAATCTTTCATGACCATTTTTTCGAAATACTTTTCATGATAACTAATATTACTGTTTTTTTTTTTTTACTTGTAACCTAAAAGCTCAATTTGAGATTCATTATATACACAACACGTGTGCATTAAATTTAGATTGTTAAATACAATATACACGTGATCCTACCTACTTGTCGTATCAAGAAACCAAAAGTCTAAGACCCGTTAACATTTTTTTGAACGCCATTAATTGACAAACAAATTTATGTAAAGAATTTTCTTATATTCGTGATTTATTCATTATAATAAAAATACTTATTATTATCTTCATTTTTTTTTATTTATAAATATTACTATCATATGATTCTTTTTATAAATTTTGTATAATAATTTACATATCATTCTCCTTAATAGAGACTCAAAATTTATCTCAGAAAAAATTTACTGAATTTTAGAATAAGTTATTGAGTGATCTTGAGACATTATCATATAATGTCCCAATTGAGAATATTTTTGGAAATTATTTATTAAGTAATTTTTTATTAAAAGAAATATGTAAAAAAATAAATAAAAAATGATATGATAATTTGTAACAAATCAGCAGCCATCACTTTTGTGTGGTGTTGTAAGAGACAAAATGGAGATGGCAAATTATGAGTGATGTGCTATGCTTGTTCCAAACACAACCCCCACTCACTAACAGCAAAATTCCTCAAAAAAAAAAAAAAAAAAAGAAGCAAAATTCCGATCCTCCACAATTTTGATTTTCCCTTGCGATGATTGATCAATTGGATATTATTGTCTGGAAATCCCAAATGAAGATGTCCATGAATTGGTTTTTGTATAAGTAGAAGATCTGATCTCATTGTGCAAGTAGAAGAACTGATCCCAAATTGGATTTTGGGGTTTTGACAGCTAACCAAATATGAGCTTAATTTATCAAATGAAAAAAAAAAAAATGATAGAAAAATGAAGAACTGAATTTAACTTCTTCCCTTCATTTATTGAGAATATGCAAAACAACATTGACATGATTCAACTTCAACCTTCACTTAAACTTACAGTTTACAGAAAAACTGTGTATGAGCTTCACCAAAAAGTACAAAAATGCCAAAACAAAGCATAACACTAGCAAAACCTATTATTTCATTACATCATTTATTTCATATAGTAAAACATTAAGAGATCATTAGTGTACACAGTAAATGCGTTTATTCAATCATCATGCAAATATCTTGCCTTTATCGGCTTCCTCCACGCTCTTTCTCAAAAGTGATATAACTCGGGCTGGCTCAGAAGCTCCTAAAACTGAACTTCCCGCAACAATGCAGTTTGCTCCTGCTGAAGCCACCACGTCAATGGCTGAAGGCCCCAAACCGCCATCCACCTGCATAACAAAATCAAAGGGCATCCAAAAACATTGTCACTTTTAAGCAAGAAAAAAAAATCGAAAGATGTTCATAAGTATGTTCCATGTTTTAAGTATTTGGGTGCAGTGCATTATCTTTTTGAGTCTACAAATCATCCAGCTGTGTCAAGAATGTAGTTCGCATTGAACCGGCAAAATAGTAGGTGAATTAACTATTATAAGCTCTAAATTCACATTAGCATCAATGTATATCAATCTCTTTTCACTATGTCTAGAATAAAGACTTCACTTAATAGATAATGTTTGATATCAACACTGCTCTCACATTTTCAAAAATACATCTAATTGAGACCCACCTTCATATATTAAGACAGGTATTTTCTCGTTTTAAACAACTTCATAACCTTTTTTTTTCGATTCATGAAAATTCTAGCAGCAGCACAGTGTGTTTAGTGTTTCCAAAAAATCTCTGATAGGTTTCAAGAATCCATCACTAGATGCCAATAATAAAAAAAATCCTAATAGCATTTGGTGTTTGGAGAGTTAGTTTCAGGTAGCTTCGATGCAGACTAGCAAAACAGCAACATGCATAGTGAATTCAAACATGGTATTCATGTAGAATATAAAACTAAAGCATCACAGTCAGAAATGGGCTTACCTCTATATCAAGTGACGGATATTTCTTTCTGAGTGTGCATACCTGAAAACCACAGTTATGGACAACCAAAATGAGAAGGATGGAATAACAACATCAATAGAAAGAACAACGGTGTTTATGCACCTTATCCATTGTTTCTGGCATGAACCAAATCCAGGTTCCACAGTCATCACAAGAACCATTTCCACAGGATTTTCACCATCGAGCTGCAGAGTAGGAAACTGCTAAATGCAAGCATACTCTAGAGAAGCATTTAGTTTCTATTTAATGACACGTAAGGATCAAACAATCTTTATTTTAATTTCAATGTAACTCTACTCCGCTAAAGAAGCATGCGAATTTGTTTCTACTCACCAACACAGGTTATCAAATAATCTTTAGTTTAAATACATCACTGTAACTTCTTCACTTTGTTAAAGGGAAAAGGCAAGGTAAATATCAAAACTTAAGAACTTAAAATAACAAGAAATAGGGCAAATGCTTACAAGTGGATACACATCTTCAATAGGAGTTCCAGGCCTTAAAGCCACACCAGGCCTCATGCCCTTTGACATAATCTGTTCAACAAGTTCTTGCCAATTGTCTGTAAAAGGCAAAACCATGTAACCCTTCCATCATCAAAAACTTGAAAAACAAACAAACACCCAGAAAAACGAAAGAACAATCCGGACAATATAGTAACACACCTTTGGATACCTCAACATGAAATGCAAAACCCGAAGCACCAGCTTTTCCAAAAGGTTCCACATAATCAATAGGATTTGTGACCATAAGGTGACAATCCAAATACGCCCTGAAAGAAAAGAAGAAACCATACTTGCTCTTTCTAAACTGAAAATATTCCAACACCCTTTTGAAGTTGATATTTAGAATAATTTAGAAGCAGAGTGACATTACTTTGTGTGCTTTCTAAGACTTTGAATGACAGGAGCACCAATAGTGAGATTTGCGACAAAGCGTCTGTGAAAAAGAAAACCCAACATAAGTTCAAACAATAAAATTGTTACAAGTTGAGATCCCATTATTGGCAATGACAGGGGTAAGGATATTATGGTTTTAGCCAAGGGTCCAACCTACCCATCCTGCAGATAAACCAACATAAAACCCAGTAAGTTTTTTTTTTTTGGAAGAAAATTATTTAAACTGATAGAGAAAATCAGTTCAACCAAATGAACATATACCAGCTGCCAAAAAAGAGAAAAAAAAGAAGAAGATAAATCTAGCATAAATCCTAGCTAAGGTAGAAACTAGATTTGTTTGGTATTGTTTTCAAAATTTTCTTATTAGTTTTTGGACAAATTGCACTAACGGTCCCTATAATTTGATATTTGTATCACTTTGGTTCCTAACTTTTCAATTGTGATACATTTGATCATGAATTTTGAATCTTATTCCAAATAAGGATAATTGAAGATACCATTGTTTAATTTTATGGGCAAAATCGTCAATTTGATAAAATATAAATTTGACAAAAAATAAATGTCAAAAAAATATTTTTGAATTTTTAAAAATTATTTCCACACTCTAAAGATAAAATTATGTAAAATTAATATATCTTTTAGACATTTATTTATTTATTTTATCAAATTAATTTTTATTATATGTTTGGATGATGATCATATAATCGGTGATTGTTTTTATTTTCATTAAATTACTTTCTATTTTTTCAAAAGTCAAATATGACGACAACTTTGATATCATTATCAAACCTATCTATTAAATCAAAAAATTCAAAATTAAAAAAAAAATTATATATTAAATATATCGATTACATATTAAAATTCTAACAAACACCCATTACATAATCATCATCTAAATACATAATAAATATTAATTTGGTAAAAAAAAAATTTAAAAGATTTATCAATTTTACATAATTTTATGTTTTGTAGATAGAAATAATTTTTAAAAATTAAAAAATATTTTTTTGACATTTAGCCTTATCAAATTAGTTTATATTTTTTAAATTGACAATTTTACCCTTGAAATTAAGCAATAATATTTTCAATTGTTCTTATTTAGAACAAGTTTTAAAATTCAAATCAAATGTGTCATAATTAAAAAATCAAAACCAAATGAGACGAGCTCTCCAAACTATAGGACTGTTAATTTGCCCTTAGTTTTTTGAAAAAGTTAGGAACCCAGATTTATGGTCCCAGAATTTGTTCATGATGGAGATCAAATTGAAGTGTAGATACATACGTGAAATGAATTTGAACCTTTAGTTACTATTTATGAGTAAATTGGTTAAAAAATTCTGGTTTGTACTCCTCTGGTAGTTTTTTGTGGTTTTGAAAATAGAAATGCAAAATTTCGAAACACCCATTGCATTCGTATCACTTTCTTCTGTTTTTTTTTTTACCATCACCACGAAACATATACTGAGTAACCAAATCAAAATTAACATCATGTTTAGAACCTAGAAAAAAAAAAAAAAAAAAGAAATGATTATTTAAGTTATAAGAGAAAAAAAAAGAAAAAATTATAATTTTTCTCATTTTTGTTTGGATAAATAACAAATAAAATAAACGAAATAATTGTGATTTCTCTCTTTATTTGGTTAGATTTCATAAGAAAAAAGAAAATAAATTATTTTATGTGATATTACCAAAATAACCTTTTTATATTTTGAGGACATGAGTGTCAATCATTTTATTTCTTTTATTTTTACAGGGACAAAATTGGTATTATGAAAATATAAAAATCTTTTGGTTTCTTTTCTCTCTCAATCTCTCCACTTTTGGAAAGATTGAAAATGAGTGTTATAAGATAAATGAGTTTCTATCCATTTCTTTTCATTTCTCCTCACTGAACTTATCCAAATAAGTAAGAGAAATGTATATCTTTTTATTTTTTTTTATTTTTTTTTTTCCAAATCACTCAATCCAAACATAGTATAACAAAAAAGAAACTATAACACTATGTTTGGGAGCTTAGGAGACAAAAGAAAAGAAATGATTAGTTAAGTTATAAGAGAAAAGAAATGAAATGAAATGATTGTGATTTCTCTCATTTTTGTTTGGACAATGAAGAAATAAAGGAAAAGAAATGATTGTGATTTCTCTCATTCTTGTTTGGTTAGATTTCATTAAGGAAAAAGAAAAGAAGTTATTTTATGTTATATTACTAAAATAACCTTTTTATATTTTTAATCATTTTATTTCTTTTATTTTTATAAGGACAAAATTGATATTATAAAAATATTGGTTTATTTTCTCTCCCAATCTCTCCACTTTTGGAAAGATTGAAAATGAGATTTATAGAAAAAATGAATTTCTCTCCATTTCTTCCTATTTCTCTCCACTTAAATTATCCAAACAAGTAAGAAATACATATCTCTCCATTTCTTTTTATTTCTCTCCAAATCACTCAATCCAAACATGAGAGAGACCATGATGTCCATGTGAAGCCAATCGGCGCCGAAGTGAAGCTTGCGACGGGCCTTAGAGGCCAAGTTGGTGAAGTCCAATGACAGCATCAACGGTGCTATCCTCGCTGTCGGCATCTTTTGGCCTTGTATCCACTCACATATAGATCTATTGCTGCTGGCATGTGGATGTGAATGTGGATGTCCTCCCGACGATGTCGTTTTTAGACTAACCCCATTAGAAAGTTAATATTTTAATTTTTGATTATTTTAGTAGATTAAAATTTTTATTTTTGAGAAGATAATTAAATTTTTTTATAATTAAATGTCATGTTTGTGGGGAAAAAAAATAATAATTATGAATTTAATATAACATTTTATTTTATTAACTATTTTAATTTATTTGTTTTTTTTTAATAAATTTTAACCAAAAAATAGTCCAAATCAACATGCCAAACACTCCCGTTAGAATAATGTAGAAATCCTAAAGATTTTACTAAAAATTTCATATGTAAATCTTATATAAATCTCATCACTATATAAAATATTTGATAAAAATTTTAATATAAACCTCACCCCTATATAAAATATTTGATAAAAATTTTAACAGAAGTTTTTAAATCTGTCACATTTTTACTCCCGTTATATTTTGCTTCCTCTACTTACCTACCCACCTCGTCGTCTAATTTAGGCCAAGTTTGGAAAGACTAAATAAGTGTACTTTTTGATTTTTTATAAAATATGGGTTGGATTTGGGTTGGATTTGAAATGATGTGTTAGAGATGTGATGTGACTTAAATAAGATGATGTGACTTAAATAGGATAGTGACTTTTTGACTTTTTAAATTTTTTTGAAGATGCCAAACTTGGCCTTAATTTGACATTGATCATCCAACTTGAAAGATGTTTCAAGCCCATCAACTTGTTCAAGCCCAGTCCGCTCCATTCGGCCTCAAAATTTATATTTGTAAATTTTGCTTAAGCCCATCAACTTGTTCAACCCCATCATTAGTGAGTACGGGCCTATACTGATCCAAATAAGGGGTCAGTCAACTTGTTCTTTTCAGACCCCAACCCAAAACAAAATAAACATACTGCTGGTACGTTTGAGCTCTTATCCAAGAAACCCAAATAAATGGGTTTGGTTTTGTTCACCCACTTAACTGGTGTGTAAATATAAGCCCACCCATAGATAGCAAAGCTTGGGTTTTTAGAATTTAAATTCATTTTTTTTAGTTATATAATTTCATATTTTATCTTAAACTTGATAGTTTTAACCTATCCGTCCCTACAATTCACCCTATCCTACCTACAAGTACTTTTTCAAACCTTTTTTCAATTAAAATTGACTTAAGAATAAGAAAATTTCTATAAATTTCATTTTGAAAAACAGTGATTCGATTAGTCCCTAGAATTTTTTTATAGGTCAATTAGTCACATTGATTTTAAAAAGTTATATTTAATATATTACTTAAAATTTTAATTTACGAATATACTCGTATTTCTATTATATTTTCTTTTTCTTTTGGCCAAAAGCTAAGATACACAATTTATGAAAATTAAATTTGGGATGAATTTTTATATTTGAATTTTTTTTATTTGAAATGGATTAAAATATAGAATTCTTCAAATATTTCAAAAGGAGTACAAAAATTTCTTATTAAGTTTTGAACAAATGTATAATTTCAATCTCTAACATTCTAATATAACGCTCAAACGTAATATTCCAAAAAAACACTTTAGTGTAACACTCAAATGTAACACATAAAAAAATTCTTAATTTACTTTTTTCAAATGTAAATTGAAGTATTATGTTTGAGATTACATTGATTGAAGTGTTATATTTGAAAAAAAATATACTAAATATATGTATATTTTGTGTTACTTTGGAGCATTAGGTTTGGAAAAATTTGAAGTGTTACGTTTGGAAAAGTTTGAAGTGTTACGTTGCTATATTTGGAAAAAGTATGCAAAGGAATTTTTTAGTGTGTTACATTAAAGTATTACATTCTTATTAGTAATGTGAGATTTGTTCCAAAATGAGAAAAAATCCAAGACCTCCATAGTACAGATTGTCCAAATATTTAATTTTACATTTGGAGAAACTTACTTTTATCTCTAAAAAAATTAAAGGGTGAAGTATCAATAAATTTCAAAATGTGATCTTGTGAATTATTTAGTTCTTCCTTTCTTTCTTATGAATCCAAAGGTCCCATTAAAATGAAAATTACATAAAAGGGTAATCACTTACATGTTTGGGTTTAATTTTTTAGGGACAAAAGTGAGTTTCTCTATGTTTGGGAAGTTGGGTTTGAGGATTTTTTGACTAAAATAGTCACAAAAAATTAAATAAGCTTTTTAGCTTAATAAGACAAAATATTATATCTAATCCATAATAATTACATTATTTCTCTCAAACAAAAGTCAAAAAAACCAAAAGTCTTTCCCAAACTAAGCTTTTTAGCCATAGGCTAAAATAGCCAAAAAAAGTTAAAAAGCCAAAAAGTCAACTAACTTCCCAAACAAAGCCTAAATGTAAAATTACACATTTGGGCAATCGACGCTATAAAGGTTTTGAATTTTCCATTATTCTAGAACAAATTTCATATTATGAATTGTTAGGTTTTTATTCTTGGCAACCCCGTTTGACAAAACTCCTTCTCAGATGTATTTTTTTTTTTTTTTTTTGCACTTTTATTTCAGTGAGGCTATGAGTTTATTAGATGCGAATCCAAATCCGAATCGAGCCATGCAGAGAAGTTTGTGATGTTAATGCTTTCAAGATTGCCACTTCGCTGATTATTACGGGGGTCGAGCTGCCCGGTCAGCTCGCGGCCGAAGCAAAATTCAAAATTGCATTCAAAATTGCATGTCAGCCATTGCTCGCTCGAGCCAAGGAGTTCTCGCTCGAGCTAAGACTTTCTCGCTCGAGCCAAGGAATGCTCGCTCGAGCCAAGAATTGCGTCCATACAAAAACCTGAATAAGTGTATTCCTCGCTCGAGCCAAGGCACTAGTAGAAATCATGAAAATTACTCTCCTCGCTCGAGCCAGGAAATCTTCGCTCGAGCGAGCCTCAGAATCCGGATTTCTCAACGAGTTTGTTTTCTTCCCAATCTTGGATTACTTTTGGTTCTCTATATATACTTGGTTTTCTCCCAAAACTAAGTAATTGATTGAAGTCCTCCAGATCTTCTTTTTGGTTCTTAAAGGTTTATATCTGGGGATATTTTGTTATTTTTCTTTGATGTTTTATTGAGTGTTCAACTCATGGTTTAAAGAGAGTACATCAAAGGTTTGTTTATTATACACAAAAGAGAGAGTTGTTCTTCAGTTGTGAATTCTGAAGAATTCGAGCCTGAAGCTTTGGAGGGAATCCGGAGTGGCTCATCAGAAAGACAATTCCGTGCTGAAGATGGGGTTGAAAGAGGCACATAGAGGTTGGTTCAATTAGGCGTTGTGAATTCGCTAGATAATTGAGAGTGATACCTGTGTAATTCCTTTATATCTTCTTAGTGGATTGTTCTTGTGGCTGTTGCCCGTGGTTTTTTTATCACAATTGGAAGGTGTCCAATTGTGGTTTTTCCACGTAAAATCTTTGTGTCTCTTTCTCTTGTTTGTTTGATTGGGATTGTTTTATTCTGCTTAAAATTGATACATAATCACAAATCAACATCTAGGAGGTTTCTAGATTTTTCAATTGGTATCAAAGCGGGTCGTTCTATTTTTTTAAAAAAATTTTCTTTTAGAACGCTGTAGTTGTTTTTAAAAATAAAAAAAAAAATCCCTTTTAGAACGAGATCTTGTTTGATTTGTGATAATGGATTCAATTCGTGAGGGAAATTCTATGGTTCGACCACCCCTACTTGACGGATCCAATTATTCTTTTTGGAAAGCTCGAATGAGATCTTTTTTAAAATCTATTGATGAAAAAGTTTGGCAATCCGTCATGAATGGGTGGACTGAACCAACAATTACTGTTGATGGAGTAACTTTCCCCAAACCAATTGATAAGTGGGACACAACTGATTACCAAAATAGTAGTTGGAATAGTAAAGCTATCAATTCTCTCTTTTCTTGTCACACCGATGAGTTTAGCCAGATTTGTAATTGTGAAGTCGCAAAAGAGGCTTGGGATATCTTACAAACTATTCATGAGGGCACTCATTCGTTAAACGATCAAAACTTCAAAGGCTCACATCTAGTTTGAAAACCTTTCTATGAAAGATAGTGAGACCTTTGATGAATTTTATCTTGAAGTTGAGTGACATTGTTAATTCCAGCTTCAATTTAGGTGAAAAAATACCAGAATCCAAAGTTGTGGGAAAAATTTTGAGATCCTTGCCCGATCGGTTCCAACCAAAAGTTACGGCTATTGAGGAGGCTCAAGATGTTGACAACCTCAAGCTAGATCATTGGTTGGAAATCTTCAAACTTATGAGGTACATAGAAATTTCAAAAAGAAACAAAAAGATCTTGCTTTTAGTAGTGCTCATAAAGTGGTTGAGGATTCTGATGAGGATTGTGAGATAGATTCCAAGATTATGGCTACTTTTGTTAAACAATTTAAAAAATCTTTTTTGAATAAAAATCCTAATCTTTTGGAATCTACTCATACTCATAAATCCAAAGGCAAAGATAAAGTCAAAATTAATTCTATAGCCAAGAAGGAGAAAGGAAAGATACAAGGGAACTCTGAAAGCGTCCAATGCTATGAATGCCAAGGATTTGGCCACTTTGCTTTAGAATGCCCCACTCGTTTGAGGAAGAAGAAAGCCCTCGCCATCACTTGGGATGATGAATCAAAATCTAATGGAGATGAAAGTGACAACGAAGATCAAGGCGAACAGGGACATAAGCAATTCCTTGCTTTCACGGCGGCTTCCAAAGCTGAAGGACAAACAGAGTCTTCGAAGAGGTCAGTTGAGAATACCTCTGATGATGAATCTTCGGAGAGTGATCATGAAGAACTTGAGCAAGCCTATGAAAAGCTGTATAAGGAGTCTCTTAATTTATTCAAATTGAATGACAAACTCACAAAGAAACTCAAAGCATATGAATGTGAGAATGTCAAACTTAAGAAGGAGATTTCCGAGGCTAGGATCAATGCCATCAAGATAGCTGATGATCAACAAGTTCTTTGTGCTAAACTGTTGACTTGTGAGACAGAGAGGAATGAGCTACAGGAAACTCATGCCATGTATGAAGAAAAGATTGAATCTCTCGAGATGTCTCAAGTTGCCTTGGAAGAACTAATGATAAAGAAAGAGGAAGAGCTCAAGTGTGCCATGGTTACCATTGGTCTTTGGAACAAAGGATCAAAGACTTTCGAGGATATCATTGGGTCTCAACAAATCTGTTCAGACAAGAGTGGCATTGGCTTTAGAGATAAGAGAGAGCAAAAACAGAGTGCTTCCACATCTCATGACACAAGAACTCAAGGAAAGGGAGGACAACAGATTCAACAAGAGAAAAGACTTCTCAAACTCCCTAGAGTTGGTAAGGTAAAAGAAAAGAAGGTACACCCTGTTTTTATTTGTCATCATTGTAGTATGCATGGTCATATTCGCCCTTTTTGTTATAAATTGCATGGGAGAATGTCTCAAAAGGGTAGAAATTCGAATACTTTTTGGGTTAGGAGACAACCTTACTTGTCTAGGCGGAATACCAAGATTCATGAGGGTGTTCACAACACCATGACATTTACCAAGACCGCTAGACCTGATTTTGTTAAGACCAAAAAGATTTGGGTAAGAAAACTTGACTTGTGTTAATGTGTTTTCTCTTTTTAGTTTTTTAGGTCTCTGTTCTTTTTAATAAAAAAAAAAGTGTGCATGTTTTGTTTTTTTTTGTCTTGCTTTATTGTTTGATTGGGATTGTTATTTTTTGCTTAAAATTGGTACATAATCACAAATCAACATCTATGAGGTTTTCTAGATTTTTCATGAACAAAGACTAATATCTCAATATAACACTCCGATAACGTAACACTCCAATGTAACACACAAAAAAACTCTTTACTGTACTTTTCTCAAATGTAATAATGTAACACTCTAAAAAAAACTCTTTAGTGTACTTTTTCCAACTGTAACATTCCAATATAACACATAAAAAAAATTATTAGTGTACTTTTCTAGATATAACACTCTAATCAATTTTAATTCCAAATATAATACTCCAATTGTACGGGAAAGAAATACACCTTCTCGTATAATCCTGTTGATCAAGTTTGTGCTCCTCCGTACGACGTCGCTTTATCACCTGAAAACGCAAATGTGAGCTAGCCGGCGGGTGTGTGCCGGAAACCTCTCCGATGCCTAAGTCAGTAAGCTTAACAAATAGACAAAAGCTCTGTGTATTCAGAAAACAAAGTTGTGTTACCTCTCCATAGGTGATATTAGTGAGCTTTTATAGGTTCCGTGTGGCACAATCCAAGTAGGACTCTTACTCCTCCATGTAGAGTCCTGCTAGGATTCATACTCCTGAAGGATAATGCTTATCCTCCAACACCCTTCTCACTGCTTTAACCAAGTGAGATGGTTTTGCCATGGCTGAACTACCATCCAACTGAGCTAAACATGACTATGCTTAGCCACAGAATAGGCCGAACTATCCTTAGTTCGACTCCTCCTTTACTGCTCTTACTTCGGCTTCTCATGTACAACCCATGGTGTGGTTTAGACCGAGCTAACATGTAATAACCGGTCCAACGTTAAGACCAATATAACTTCAATCTTCCTCCGAACCGGACTAACTTTCCGGGCTTGGGACCGGACTAACTCCGAAGCACCTACACGACCGAAGTAACTTATACGGCCATGTTACTCATTATTAGTATCATGCCCATAACGGTCATCGCAATTTCGCCCAATTTATCCATATAAATTACTCTCTCACAAATGTAACACAATAAAAAAATATTAAAAACTTCTTAATATACTTTTTTCAAACGTTATCGTTTAAAATTATATATTCACTCAAAGTTTACTAACAAATTTTTGTACTCCTTCTGAAATAGTTTGAAGAATCTCACATCCTTTTGGAATGATTTAAAGAATCTCACATTCTTTTGGAATGGTTTGAAGAATCTCATATCTTTTTTTTTAGAGTATTACATTAGAGTGTTACGTTTGAAAAAAAGTATATTAAGGAGTTTTTTTGTGTGTTACATTAGAGTATCATACTAAGAAGTTTTTTTAGAGTGTTATGTTTGAAAAAAGTATATATTAGGATTTTTTTTTTTTAGTGTTACATTGGAGTGTTACAATTTGAAATTATACATTTGTTCAAAATTTATTAAGGAGATTTTGTAGTCCTTTTAAAATTGAAGAATCCCACGCCCTTTTGAAATTTTTGAAAAATCTCATATTTCAAGTCATTTTTATATTCTTTTTAAAATGTTTTCCAAATAAAAAAGATTTTCATATAAAAATTCATACACAATTTAATTCTCATAAATTGTATACGTTACATTTCTAGCACAAAATAAAAAAAAGAGAGGAGAACATAATAAAAATAAGAATATAATCATAAATTTAATTTTCAAATAATATATTAAATCTGCATTTTCAAAATTAATAGTACTAATTGGTCTATAAGAAATATTTTAAGACTAAATAGATCATCATTCTTCAAGATATGATTTATAGATAATTTTTCAAAATTATTAAATCCAAACGTGTACGTGACTATACTTTTGTATAATTTTCACTTTAATGAAATCTTTAAATTCATAAGTAAAAATGAAACATTAACAATTCACAATATTTTAAAAATTTATTCGTGTTTCACCCTTAAAAACAAATAGGAAAGAATGGAATAATTTTGGCATTCCTACCCACCTTTTTCCATTAATTCTTCTACCAATAATAATATTTAAAAATATTTTAAAAAATAAAATGTGTATAATTAATTAAGAATAGATATATATGTGCGTGTGAGATTGAAAAATGATTGGGACCTCTAATTTAGAGGTATCACTAGTGATGTGGTAGTGGGTCTCCCACTGCCACAGCCAATCAGGTGCCTTGAATTTATTAATTTTTTTTTTTTATGCTTTTCCACCTCATTAGAGGTGGTTTAGTGATGGTATTTTAGAGGTCTCTAGCATAGTTGGTGTGAGATTAGGAGAGAGATTCTCAACAACTAGTAAGAGAAGGAGCACAATTCGGCGTGAGTGGCGTGGGTAGGGTGGTAGTCCGCACTGCAATTACCCATTCTTTTTTCGTTCATTCATTCAATTCATTCATTTTCTTATAAACATACTAGCCTATCACCCGTGCTATGCACGGGATAATTATAGATATTTATAATTGTTTTCATTTTTTTTAATATATAAATTAAATACATGGGGTTTGACCGAGGAATTTAAAAGAATTTAATAAGTGTTTATTTATTTATTTAAGAGGCATTTACACAATAATTACATGGGTCTCTTGGGGATGCAAAAAGTAAGAAAATTAAGATTTCATTTATTGCGTTATTCATTTAATAAGTGTAATTATTATAAATTAAGTGTTTATTATAATCAATAGTATAATTATTGCAATCTTTGAACCAATCACCAATCACCAAGTCAATTTTTAAAAAAAAAAATATTAAAAAATCAGAAAATTAAGATTTTTTAATATATTTAAAACCCAAGGCTATTGGAAGCTCCAACAAGTCAATCCTAATTATCTGATTTTTTAATATTTTTTTTAAAAAAAAATTGACTTGGTGATTGTTGATTGGTGATTGGTTCAAAGATTGTAATAATTACACTATTGATTACAATAAAAACTTAATTTATAATAATTACACTTATTAAATGAATAACGCAATAAATGAAATCCTAATTTCCTTACTTTTTGTATCCCAAGATACCCATATAATTATTGTGTAAATGCCTCTTAAATAAATAAACAAACACTTTATTAAATTTTTTCAAACTCCTCGGTCAAACCCCATGTATTTAATTTATAATAATTACACTTATTAAATGAATAACGCAATAAATGAAATCATAATTTCCTTACTTTTTACATCCCCAAGAGACCCATGTAATTATTGTGTAAATGCCTCTTAAATAAATAAATAAACACTTATTAAATTCTAAACTGTCAAACCCCATGTATTTAATTTATATATTAAAAAAAATGAAAACAAATATAAATATCTATAATTATCACGTGCATAGCACGGGTGATAAACTAGTATAAATTAAATACATGAGGTTTGACGAGGAGTTTGAAAAATTTAATAAGTGTTTATTTATTTATTTAAGAGGCATTTACACAATAATTACATAATATATAAATTAAATACATGGGGTTTGATCGAGGAATTTGAAAGAATTTAATAAATGTTTATTTATTTATTTAAGAGGCATTTACACAATAATTACATAATATATAAATTAAATACATGGGGTTTGACCGAGGAGTTTGAAAGAATTTAATAAGTGTTTATTTATTTATTTAAGAGGCATTTACATAATAATTACATGGGTCTCTTGAGGATGCAAAAAGTAAGGAAATTAGGATTTCATTTATTGCGTTATTCATTTAATAAGTGTAATTATTATAAATTAAGTGTTTATTGTAATCAATAGTGTAATTATTACAATTTTTGAACCAATCACCAATCACCAAGTCAATTTTTTTAAAAAAATATTAAAAAATCAGGAAATTATGATTGACATGTTGGAGCTTCCACAAGCCATTGTTGTTGAAATTATAAATGCATTTGACCCGCTTTTTGTTTTTGTTTTGACATATCATCACAATAATGTATTTTTTTAACACCATTCATTCATTTTCTTATAAACATAATTATTGTTGAAATTATAAGGGTAAATTACCAATAGGTTCTATTTGGGAGACTTATTACCCAATAGGTCCTACTTTGAGACTTATTATCCATTAAGTCCTATTTGATATAATTTATTAAGTGATAAAGACAAATTTATCAGTCTTTTTTTTTATGAATAATTTTATAGTGATAAATTTATCAGTCTTTTTTTTTATGAATAATTTTTTAGTGATAAATTTATCACTCTCTTATTTTTATAGTGTTAAATTTATTAGTTAGGACTTATAGGTAAATAAGTCTAGTGAATAGGACTAATTGGTAAGTACCCCAAATTATAAATGCATTTGACACGTTTTTTGTTTTTGTTTTTGTTTTGACATATCATCATAATAATGTATGTTTTTTGGTGTGTTCCCATCTTCCAAACTAACTTTGTAGATATTTTAGTCGGACACTACACGGACCCTCTTAAAGTCTATATATGCTTCCACACCCCCCAAAAAAATAAATAAATAAATAAATAAAAATCTATATATACTCAAGAAGTTATTTAGTCATCTTGAGTATGATCAAATGGTGTTCTCAATGTATTATGATTGATAAAAAGAATATAATTTATAATTTTGTATTAAATAATAAAAAACAACAAAAACATAGTAATTAATGATTGATGATAAAGTATTCACGTAGTGCTCTAAAAATATCAAATAATTTGTCATATATGCTCACCAATTGTTGGGATGCTTGTGCCACCTACACCTTCCATTATTTATTCGAAAAAAAATTCACAAAAACATCTCATCTTTATCCATATTATTCTTATATTTGTCTTTTCTTTAATTCTTTTTTATTTTATTTTATAAATATTGATGTGGGTAGGCCAATAAAGGCCATAACCCACTATGAACAACCCAAGCCTACCACTTAGGGCCCAATACATAACTCAACTGATAAGGCCCAGCACCATCTGGAAATCAACATGGCATGAAGGACCAATGATATTCAGACACGTGGTAGGTAAAGGGCAAGCTACATCAGTAGATAAAGATCTGCAAAGTTATTACCACTGCACATCACCATTAATACAGCCCCTTACTGCATTTATTACGACAACACCTCTCTGTCGGGACAGTATGCCCTCACCCTGAACAAGATAAGTTACAGCATAGAAGAAGGTTAAGCTTTCTATCTCTAATTCATCTCTACACTTTACTTCTCTCTCTAACTTGCTCGTCGGAGGATTCGCTGGGGGACTCCCCGTTCCCCGTTGAACTCGTGTGCAGGTTCACCAGGAGCTTGACGATTCAAATACCGGTTGGAGAAGTGTGGACCAGTCCGATTCATTCCACTTGAAACCCGTTATATCATAACTGTATCATCAAATATTATTAGTAGGAATTTGTTAACATATGAACAGCTTGAAATAATTATACAGTATGCATAAAAATAAGTATAAGAAAAATGTATAATTTTTTCATATGTTTTAAAAGTACATATTACCAAGATAAATGTTAATTCAATGCAAATTTACCTCCACCACTAAAAGATAAATTCACTATAAAACAAATAAAACCTAAAAACAAACTTTGAAATAATTAATTAACCAACGTGTTCTCACAGTTGTTAAGGATTCCTAAAATGAAACGAATGGTAAATTCTAACATTTTGGACAATTATTTTTTATAATACATCTAGATGTGTCTGGTAATTATTCAGTAATCTCGGAATAGAGACACGTAATATTTTATAGTATTGTGATTGGTAGAGAAGGTAGGTAGATGAGATATTGTATTGAGTGATTGGGGAACATGAGGAGTATATTGAATGATAATTGGTTAAGGAGTACAAATACGTGTTACTTCAAGAGCATTGAATAATTTTTCGTTTAATACATGTAATTAATAAGTGATTATATGTATTTGGAATTTACTTTGTAAGCCAAAAATAACCATACCTTAGAAAAGTTAAAAACAAAAAACTTTGTTGGTTTTTTTTGTTTCTCCGACATTTCTACAAAAACTATTTAATCTCATTTATATTTTTATTCAACGATGCTTTGTTAGGGGTAAATGCTCCTTTAATTTAGTTTTTTTTTAGGTTTATTTATTTCTTAAATGGTTTCTAATGAAATGGCCAGCCCATGGTTTGTGGGCATAACATGGTTTTGAACATAAAATTGAGAACATTTTAGAAATAGAGAACATCTCAAAAATAAAAACAATTACGACCACAGCAAGTGCGCCGAACATGCATTTGCCACCAATCACGACTAAACTTTGCCATCGTCATATCTGCTGGGATATGTTTATATAAGTATATATTAATAAATTTTATAATATTTTTTTTATTGATATGTCACTTATGACATTATTAAAAGGAAACTTATTTTATATTTCAAAATTTTATTATTGACATCGACGTGTATTATTCTATATTTTAAAATTCCATTAGTGCATGACATTAGTTAATTAAAAAATCATAAAATTTTGCTAATTTGTATAACATTTTTCTTTATATATTTGATTAATTGAGTATAAAGTTGAGTTAGTCAACCCGGATTTTAAAACTATGAGCAGATGGATTGAACTTAATTCAATATACCACACCAGTATCTCTAACTGCTACTATTGAAGTTTTTATTGGTCATTTTTTTAATAATATATTTATTTTCTCTATTTTAGTCAAGATAGGTAGTAGATTAGATTAGATTTCAGTATGATAAATAAATGACATCATCTGTGTAGGCGTGCCCTTTCGACTACAGGAAATCATCAGGAGGCTAGAGCATATCTCTTAATTTAAAATACAAGTGTGTTGTGTCCTCGTAGACTAATACATGAACTGACAATTTGAGAATATGTAGCCCATCACTGGTCTCGTTCTAAAAATGTGAACCGTTTATTTTGTAAAATTTTTCATGTCATTCATAAATAAAATTAGATCGATCTAATAATTGTGAACTTTTTATTTTATTATATTTATCTCTTAAAAAATAAATAGTCTATTTATTTTTCTTTTGATATAACTTATTTAAATTAATGAAATGAACAATTCGAAAAAAAGAAATATTTATGTGAAATTCTATATATTTTATATTCACAGTTTCCTCATTTGATAGATTGATTTATTTATTTTTAGAAATTATTGAACTTACTGGTTAGAAAAGCAAAAGCCAAAATTAATATGGGATTCTTATAGCATCCCTTCCATCTCTAAACTTGAAATCCCAAATACAAACCTGGTAAGAAAATTTAAGGGTGTGTTTGGTAACGTTTACGTTTTTAGTTTATATTTATAAACTGATTTTTGTTTATTTTTAGAAAAACATAAACTACAAATGCGTTTGGTAATTGACAAAATGTTTAAAAAATTTTAAAAATATAAAAAAGAGTGAAAAATGACAAGTTGTGGCAAGTGGCAGTGGAAGACGGTGGTGAAAAGTGGTGACGGTGGGTGGTGGGTAGCTAGTGATGGTGGGTGGGTGGTGGTGGTGGGTGGGTGGGTGGTGGTGTGGTGGTGGTGTGGTGGTGGTGGTGGTGGGTGGTGGTGGTGGTGGTGGGTGTGGTGTGGTGGGTGGTGGGTGGTGGTGGTGGTGGGTGGGTGGTGGTGGTGGGTGGTGATGGCGGGTGGTGGTGGGTGGTGGTGGTGGTGGTGGGTGGGTGTGGTGTGAGTGGTGGGTGGAAGCGAGTGTGTGGTAGTGATGGTGGGGGTGGGGGGTTAGTGGTGGTGGTGGGTGGCGGTGGTGATGGGTGATGGTGGTGGTGGGTGGGTGGGTGGGTGTGGTGGTAAGTGGTAGGTGGTAGCAGTGGGTAGTGGTGGGTGGTGGGTGGTGGTGGCAATTGGGTGGCGAATAGGTGGTGGGTGATGGTGGTGGCGGTGGGTGGTGGTGGGTGGTAGGTGATGGTGTGGTGGGTGGCGGTGGTACAGTAGTGGATGGTGGTGGCAGGTGGGTGGTGATTGGTGGTGGCAATTAGGTGGCGGGTGGTGGATGGTAGTGACGGGTGCTGGGTGGTGGCGAGTGGATGGCAGGTGGGTGGTGGTGGTGGTGGTGGCTGCGGTGATGGGGGGGTGGTGGTGGCAGGTGGGTGGTAGATGGTGGTGGCGGGTGGTGGTGGCAAGTGGGTGGTGAGTGGTGGTGGCAAGTGGTGGTGGGGGGTGGGTGGTGGGTGGTGGGTGGTAGTGGCGGAAGACGGTAGTGGAAAATGGTGGTGGGTGGTGGCTAGCTAGTGTTGGGTGATAAAAAAAAAAAAAAAAAAAAAAAAAAAATTGAAAACTCAAAATGGAAACACATTTTTTGTACTTTCATTTTTTGGCCAAATTTATAAACTGAGACCACTAATTTATAAATCAAAAAGTTTACTAAACAAGTTTTTATTTGAGTTTTTAAAATTTTTGTAAATATAAACAGAAAACTGAAAACGTAAGTGTTACCAAACGGTACCTAAATGTACCAAAATATGATTTAGAAAAATGTCATTTCCTGTGATTATTGTTGAACATTGCAATTTTAAATTTGTTGTACAATGAAGGTTGACATTAGTTAATTAAATGTACCAAATATGATTAGAATGGTGCCATTTCGTGTGATTATTGTTGAACATTACAATTTTTAAGTTTGTTGTACAATAAAGGCTGAAATTAGTTGTTGCTTGCTCGTGCAACAAAAGTTGTTGACACCATTAGTTGCGTCCGCCTTAGTTTATACAATAATGGTCCCGTTTGGTAGAGTTGTGAGAAAATTATTATAACTTACAACTTAACAGCTTATAACTTATAACTATGAACATAAGCTAATTTTTTATTTATAAATTAAGCTTCTCCTCCCCCACTCAAAGAATAAGTTGATTTTTGACTTATAAAAATTATAAACTGTATTATTAAACTGAACCAAACACATCAAAATAATTTAAATTAAACTAAAAACTGAAATAAACTGAAAATAAGTCCTATTAAATAGGGCCATTATCAACTTTAACTTTTGTCTACACGGTTTTAAAACACGTTGTATAATGAAAGTTCACAACTCACTCTTATAAGTTACATGACATATAACTTAGGTACTTGATCATTTTTAAAAAGACTGACCAACAACTGAAAAGGATAATGAATACATTAAAAAAATATAAAAAATTGTGAAAAAGAAATATACCGAACCGTGTCTTAGAGATTTTTTTATTTTTTTATTTTTATGGCTGGGTGTCCAAATTAATTTCCACGCATTTTGATTAATTTTGGAATCTATGCAAAATGTCCCCACACGGAGATCGGACAAAATGTCCCTACACGTAGATCGTATTTATAACATTTAGTAAGAGTTGAATCCGAAATCTAAAAAACATACCTTGAGGATTTAAACTGCACCTACTAAACCAATCCTATGGGGTCAGAGGAACTTGAATGACATTGAACTACTTTTTTATTTTTATTTTATATTTTAGGATTTTAGGTTTAAAAAAAAAAAAAAAAAAAAAAGGTCAGTTATTGAACATTTATTAATTATGTGCTATCCCACATTCAATTTGTATTGGAAAATTTTCAGAAGTAGTTGATCAAAACCTAAGAATTGAAATTTATAGAGCTTCCACATTCTCATTATTGGATTTCATCATGTGTACGGAGTAAATTTACATACATAAAATTAAATATAAAGTAAATTATACATATGGTTTCTGTGATTAGATTTTGTATTAATTTGGTTTTTGTTGTCTCAATTTTTTATATTGTGTCAATTTAATTTAACATTAACATTTATTAAGAACTAGCATATGTGTTGGCTTTTTGGCTTTTCGAAGGGTATATTGGTAAATACGAGCGTGCCAGTAAGGATCAATCAGTCCTTACAGAAAGTTATAATTGCCAATCAATTATCATGCGACTATGTTTTAGTTCTTTCAGCCTCAATGAAGAGGACTTTTACTGGTGGCTTGACTTTAGGAGAAATTAAGAGAAATAACAATTAATATGAAGAACAATTGAAGTATTTCATTAACATAAATACTTACAATAGTCCAAACTCAGCCTCGAGGAGGTTTACAGTAACAGTCTACTTGAATCTACTTGAAACTACTCCTATGAATTGAAGTACAATGCAGGTATTTAAAGAACGAGTATTTAAAGTACAGGAAAGGTAAAAACTTGAAAGGAAAATATGAAGTAAAACCGGTTTATATGATCCGAGTCCGGGCCTTTTCGGGAACTTCCTTGCTATTTATACTTGTTAGAGATGACCTTCGAATCGCATTTCAACCGCCGACCGCTTCCTCCATGATCACGATCATGTTACCTTAGAAATAGTTCCACTATGCCATCACTTGCGCTTGGACTTCCTCCTGCTTTTGAATTTGAATATAGGTAACCGTTGAAGCCACGCCACCTTGTATCTCATTCACGATCTAGTGTTACTCGAGACCACTTGAGAACCAATATTTATTGCCACGTATGATTGAGATTTAAGATTAAAATCATCTTCCAATAATACCCTCATTACGCCATGTCGAATTGTAATTGGCTTTTACAAAATATGTAGCCAACATTACCCCCCGCACTAATATACCCAATACTTGGAAATATTAGTGAATCAAAAACTTTTCCCTCGCTTTTTGGAACGTGCATAGAATCTATTTTCAGGAAACACAACCGTCATCTATTTTGGTGATCATTTGCATTAACTCTTAACTTTGTTGGACGTTCCAATACCTTCAGCATTCGAACGGATTATGACTCAATCACCTTCTCACTCTATTGATCGAGCATACGAAGAGCCATTGAGTAATGCTGTTTCCCCTCGAAAGAATCTCCATGCATTTATTAGCCACCTTTATCCGCCTTTCTATATTCAAGTCATGGAAGCTTTCACAGATTATCAACCTTTAGACTACGAACACATTGCCCTCAATCCTTTGGTTTACAAACTCGTTGATACAAAAAGTTCTTCCTCTAAACTTCCCTCGCACTTTGAACGAACAACTCTCAAGCCTTTGCTTCAAAAAATTGCGAATATGGAATTGGGAAATTCTTCTTCTCAAACTTCTGCTTGGGATGAAGCTACAACTTCTTCATCTTCCGGGGTTTCTGGATGGACGAACTGGTCTGCACCTAAGTCCTGGGACTTGAGGGAGCGGATCAATCATCATTTTATTGAGTTCACTGACCCTTTGGATTTCCCTTCCTACGCTCGAAGCTCGGTGGTTTATCCTTATGTACCCATCGACCTTCGACGTAGTTTAGAGGAGAATTTGATTGTGGCTTGGTATACATCCTCCATGCCCACAAGGATAATGCACCCTGCCCGGTGCTTGGAAGAAGCACAAGGATATACCCCTTCATTTTTAGCCAAGAAAGCACAGATTTGCTCTTCTGACTGGCTTGACTATATTAATGCCTTTGTTCCTCCCATCCCTGTGTCACCTCCCTCAACTGAAGCAACCACTTCTTCTTCTTCATCTTCTGGAATGGAAGCATCCACACCTTCTTCATCCTTCGAAATAGAAGCATCCACACCTTCTCCATCCTCGACTAGAGGCATCCGCGACCTTCTTTCTTCTCGAAGCGTAACCATCTACTCCTTCTCCTCCTCCCACTCTTTCTTGGATAGAGAAATTAAAGCTTGCTCTTCCAATGGACAAAACCTTCCCTCCTTACAAACCTCCATCATCTCCAACTCCATTTGAGCGAAAGAAGCCCAACTTCGCCGCAGCTTTTTTTCTCACCTACCCTTTAATGTTCTTGAGGATGACACCTCTTAAAAACTTCCGATGGGCTTGTGATATTCCGACTAGAGGCCATATCCTTAATCCTATCGCCCAAGCGTAACTTCACCGTTCTCGATCAACTTCCAATACTCCTCCATTGGCATCGAATTCCAAAGTCACCACTCGCCTTTTGGATCAACTTTCATCTCTTGAATCCATGCTCAATACGGGTAAAACTTCATTGAAGACTTTGATGACTTCAAAAATAAGGATTCTGCGTATTGGGATGATTTAGTTATAGATGAGTTGGAACAAAAATTGAGGAGGAGACTTTCAAGCAAAGGTCAAGAGTCAGATTATGAAGTGAGAGCACATCAACTCATGCAGCCAACTTTGAAAGAGATGGAAGACATAATAAAGAAAGAACAAATATTCATTGATCATTGTTGGACGAAATTCCATGATCTTGTAATTTATTCTATTCCTTATTTTTATGAGCTTGAATTTGTTCCAAAATAAGATTACTTAATGTAATTGTCTTGGCTCTAATGAAAGCAAAGTCCTCTGTACCTGACATTGTTTGACTCTGTTTCCTCTTACTTCTAAAAGCCAACTTATAGCCTTACATTAAATAATCTCACCCTTTGAATTTGGACTCACTTACTTTCAATGAAACACTAAAGAAACCAATATGTCTTTTTTCCAATTTATGGAACAAAAATTTGACAATTTTGGTTAATATTATCTCAAATCAATGCTTCGAGGTTAACAACCTTACTTTCAAAGCTAATCATAACCAACAACCAATATGTCTTTTTCCAATTTATGAAGCAGAATTTGACAATTTTGGTTAATACTATCTCAAATCAATGCTTCGAAGTTAACAACCTTACTTTTCAAAACTAATTATAACCAACATATGATTATAGTTAATATAGTCAGTCATTTTTAAATTGACCATTCTGCCTTTGAAAAGCATCTTATGCTGTCTTAATTCAATGGACAACCTTCCCTTGTAAAAACCAATGATTGGTTTTGATGTTCTTTGCATCTTAGCATCTGTAGTTTACTTGGCCGAATCAGATTTCGCCGCTTTTACTTGATTTCTTGGAGCCAAAATTGGCTTCGAAGCCAAATATTGTTCTTCGAAGCTGACATCAACATTTAGAATGTGTTCTTCCCTCCAAAACTATCAATATTTGAAGAGTCTCCTCATATTCACACTTTCAGTACATAACGCAATATATTTTTCAGACATAAAAATCTTTTAAAAGCCCCTTCGCTTTGTACTCTGAAATCACTTGCCCTTTTGGCGCACAAACCCTACCGATCTCCTGTTAAACCCCTCTTCCTTATTACTCGCCATCAATGGATCCTTCTTCACTAAAAGTGCTTACTGGCGATCGTGATTACCCTACCATGGCTTTAAGCGATGTATCGATGAAGAAATCACCAAACTTTCATCCGTGAGTCAAGCCACATAGATGGACGTCTTTTTCGCATCACACGTCATAGCAACAAACAGAATACGCCCTGGCCCTATTTTTAGAGAAGCTCTGCTCAACTCGCAGCTCTATATCCTCGCTGAGGACCACTTCCTTCTTTACGAAGAAGGGCTTGATTAGAAATCGAGGATGAATCGCCCTCACCGCTTCGTCGACAATGAGGACCGAATGGGAGGAATGGTATGACAGAGTTGTACTGCGAGAAGATGACTGCAAGAGCTCAGTATCCTCGATGCCCTTCGCCTTTCCAAGTTCATCATTCCCGAGGACCCTTTCTTGATACCGCCGCCTTTATGTTTCGAATATGTCTTTTAATTTCTTCCAATTTGATTGTAGCATGATGGCCCCCACCGTTCTTGATATTTGCCATCTCTAGGGCTTTCCATGGCTCTCCATTTACTCCCAACTACCTGCACCTTCCAATTAAGTTTTCTTCCATCCTTAAGCTCCTCTTATAGTGACTTTGTAAAGTCCGAAAACAAAAAGGAAGGTCTGTGAAGGACAGAGCTATTTTCCTTCATTTTATATTGGTTATGCAAATTCCTCTTTTGCACCTCATCTCAGAGGATTATGCCTGAGTTTGCACCTCTCGCGAAGGCACTTGTCTTGAAAAAACATATAGCTCTTGTTCCTTATCTTTTAGGTCATGTCTACAGAGTCTGCTCCCAATTTTGTGAGAAACCTCTTGATGCTAACCAAGGAGGTCCCTTCTGGGTGCTTCAACTTTGGCTCTTCGCCTATTTCACTGACCTACACCCCAAATGTCTAAAATTCCTTGTTCAGGATCCTAGCACTTATGGGGAAAAGTATGCTAGGATTGCCCTTTACCCTGCTTCCTTTGCTTACTACTTTACCTTCTTTTATCAACTTCTCATTTCTCCATCTGCCTCTTTCTTCTGTCCTTTTGAAGCGAATAAAGGACCAACTGTCATAAGCTTTCCTGGCTGATAAAGAATGCTCCACTTTTCCTCATAAAGACATGTGGGCCTCCATACTACTACCAAGGGAATTGTTCATTAGTAGTTTAAACCCTCGAGCCTATAAATGCATATCTGAGGTATACTGCCCTTCTCAATTTGCCAGACAATTTGGACTCACTCAAGGGATACCAGTTCCTCTTTGTAGTCTCTCAAATGTTCATCTTACTGTCAGAGATTTGAGAATATCCAAATCCAGACTAGAGACGGCAATTCTCAAACTACTGAAAGAGTCGAATGAGTTCCAATTTATTCCCTTTCTTCCGTATGGCTCAATCTTGAAGAGATTCCAGAACTGGTGGACAGTCAATATGGAAGTGCGCCTATCTGAACATCCCCATGACTTGCTGGTAAAATTGGGAGTGCCTTCGAAGGCTAAGCCAACGACATCTAAGGACATTTCCCCACTTCACGAGGCTGTCACAATTAATCCTACAACTTCATCCCCTCCAGCTAGAGTCACTAGAGCTGCTTCGAAGAAGGGTAAATATTTTCAAACTTCTCCTTTTCCTTTCTTTTGAATCTTTTGTTCCTTTCCTTTACACTTTTGTTCTTTGGTGCAGGGCCCTCACATGAAGAATCTCCCAAGAGAGCTGAAACTTTAGCTGTTCTCAAAAAGAAACAACAACAACAAAAACAAAAAAGGAAGCTAGTCCTCCCTCCTGAAGAATCTGAATCCTTGGGAGAAGAAGAAGTTGAGCAAGAACCAGAAGTGTTCTTGCAGAGAACAAAGAGACAAAAAGTAGTTGCTTCCCTTCCTGATACAATTAAGCATCCTTCTTTCGAAGCACCTACTGTAGTAATAGAGAAAGCACTTACCTCTGAAACATCTGAAACCCAAATTGAAGAAAGGGAGATTGAAAAAGAGCCAGTAGCATCAATGCCAAGGAGGAAGAGAAAGAAGATGACTGTTTCTGCTGCTGACTTGATAGAAGATCCGGTTCATGAAGCCGCTGCCAAGGCAGTAGAACAGGAACATTCCAAAGCACTAATCGTTTTTGAAAGAGCTGAGAAGAAAGCAAGAACAGCTTCGAGAGATGAAGTCGCCGCCGATGTATTACAAAGAGAAACTGCTCGAAGACAACAAATTGTCAAACATTATTCTCTTCGTAGCTCTCCCATCAACATCAACATTGCTGAAACAAGCAATTTCTTTCATATTTCTGTTGTTTTTCCTTCGTCAGCTTTAAATATTTGAATTCTGACATTGCCTTACTTTTTCTTCCTTCGCAAAGAATAACCATCGCGCTTATCTTTCCCATGGGGCCTCTTCCAGCTTGAAATTGATCGATGAAAACGTGAAGACTATTCAAATACGACCTCCACTTCATAAGCCTACGCTTCCTGTACCTTCCTTGAGTCCCAACATTCCTGCATCTCTTCTTCTTGGCCTAGAGCCGTACCTTCCTTTCTTGACTCTTAATCCACCTCAGTCCATTCCTTCTTCGAGCCTTACTCTTCCTTCTTCCAAGGATATTCCAGCTGTTACTCCAATCCTAATGGCAGTTGATTCTTCCACAGAGAGTGCTGGTAATTCTCCAATTCATGGTTCATCACCTATGCCTATTTCTAGCCCTTCTTCACTTGATTCATTGGTGGCTAAAACCATAAAAGCTGCCAAAGATACTCCATCAATTTTTCTCATTCCCATGCAGCCCTCTGTGTCTTCCACCACCTCACTTTCTATGCCTTTCATGTCTAGGGATGAAGTAGACATCTTCGAAGGAAGACTTGCTAGTCTTTTCGACGTACCTTCTACATCTCCAATATTTAGTGCTGAAGCTGAGCCATTAGTCTTGGTGACTCCTCTTGGAGATTTTTAGAATTCTTCCTCCAAAGAACAAACCTTCAGACCTTCAATAGACATAGACACATGTCTAGAATCGCTAAATTCCTTTTGAGGATTCCTTTGAGGCTCTACAAAGGCCTACTTTCGAAATGGGTTCCTTCATTGTTGTAACATTCTTTGCCGATCGCCTGAATGTTTCAAGTCATCTATCACAGGCAGCAGCCACCATCGATTTTTACCTCAACATTTGTCAAGCTGCTAAGGTTGCGGATGAGAAACTAACTAGGGACCAGAGTTTTGTTTCTCAAGTGCATACCGAAGTATCAGAACTCAAGGAACAACATTCCTCTGCTTCCAAGTTTCGAATCCAACTGCTAGAGGAGAAGGCCCAACTGGAGGAGGAATTAGCTGCAATAAACCGGGCCTTGGGTCGAACTGACACCAAATTGTAGATTACTAACCAAGAATTGGCTGATCGTAAAAAGGACATGGCTACAGCCATCAAACTGTTCCCATCACTTAGCAATAGGAAATCCGTTGTACAAAAACAATTAAGACATTGTAACGATTTCTGGGCCAATCTATGGCATAATGTATTTAATTCTTTATAAAAGAACAAATTTTATCCATCCTTTGAGTAGTCTCATGTTTTTGTATTTGATGTTTATTCTATCCCTTGTGTTTCCCAAATGGTTGGAAAATAAGGTTTCAAATATCTTCCATTAATCTTTTTGGGATGTACATAACCATTCAAATTTCTTAAATGGTATGCCCCAAAAGGCAAAACTCTATGAACTTGATATGGTCCTTCCCAATTAGGTGACCATTTGCCAAACTTATGGCTTTTAATCCCTATTGGGAGTATTGTTTTCCATACCAAATCACCTTCATCAAAGCCAATATACTTGACTTTCTTGTTATAATTCTTGGTCGCTTTCTTTTTGAAAAAGAATGCTATTTAACGCCAAAATCCTTGCTTCATCTATGTCTTCTAATTCCAAGCACATGCTTTGATGATATTGCTCGATTCTAATTGATCTTGACATCTTACCCTCAGAGATTTAATATTAATTTCCACAGTAACATCAAGATCATGCCCGTATACTAAAGCATAAGGGTGACTCGTGCTCGACCTTGGGAAGTTCTCAGAAGCCCATAAAACATTCAACAATAGGTTATGCCAATCCCTAAGATTATCTTCCACCATCTTTTGTATTCCTTTTTTCAAGGATTTATTGGATGATTCAGCTTGACCATTGGCCTGTGCATAATAGGGAGTGGAATTAATAAGGCTAATCCCAAATTCTGCCACAAAGGATTTCACCATTTTCCCATCAAACACAGTTCCATTATCAACTGTTATGGTTTGTGGAATGCCAAACCTATGGATTAAATCCTTAATGAACCCCATAACCTCTGTCTGGTCTACAGCCTTATATGGCTGGGCTTCGACCTATTTAGTGAAGTAGTCAGTGGCCACTAGAATGAAACAATGATGTTTCGAAGAAGGTGGGTGAATTTTACCTATCATGTCCATGGCCCATCCTCTGAATGGCCAAGGCTTCACCACTGCATGTAGGTCAGTTATGGGCACATGTCTTATTGTGCCATGTTTTTGGCATGCCTGGCAACCCTTTGCATATTCTATGCAATCTTTAAGAATAGTTGGCCAATAATAGGAATGCCTTCGAAGCAACCATCTCATCTTTACACCAGGCTGATGAGCACCACAAATGCCTTCGTGAACCTCAGCCATAGCTGTTAATGCTTCTTTTGGACCTAAACACTCCAATAATAAGCCATCTCCTCCCATTTTGTATAGAGCATTATCATATACCATGTATTGCATAGACTGTAATTTGATTTTCCTGCTGGCTTTTGCAGATGGACCAGCCAAGTACTGCATTATTGGATGCCTCCAATCCTGTTCTTGTGAGTCATTATGATTGACTTCCAAGATCACATTCCTTTTATTCAAAGGTTGTATTAATCTCTGATATGTTGTTTGGCTTATATCCCTTTGGGTATTATCCCTTCTCTTGAAGTTCGAAGCTTTTTGAGCCACATCATTAGCTCTACTGTTCAAGAATCTTGGAACATAGGTTACATTTGCTATTTGAAACTGAGAAAGCAGATGTAATGCAACAACATAATATGGTAGGATGCTTATGCTTTGACACTTGAAAATCCCTTTTACTTGATTAACCACCAATTGAGAGTCCCCAAATATGTCAACTGCATGTACTTGTAATCCAATAAGGATTTCTAATCCTACTATTAAGGCTTCATATTCAGCCTGATTATTGGAACAGCTAGCTTCATCCACTCTGAAACCATGTGTGGTTTCTATCCCTTGTGGAGACTTAATCACAATACCAATTCCAACTAATCCATTGGCTTTCGATCCATCGAACCACATTTGCCATGGTTTAACACTAGCCATACCAAGTTCCATTACCTCTTGGTTCTCTGTTTGAGATGGATGATCTGCCAGAAAATTGGCTAATACTTGCCCTTTTACTGCCCTTTGAGGGACATATTCTAAATGAAATTCCGATAAGGCTAATATCCATTTGCCAATCCTTCCCCTCAACATAGGTCTAGATAACATGTATTTGACCAAATCAGGTTGCAATTACCAAGACAGGTTGTAGGTAAAAGATAATATCTTAATTTCATTGCAAGAAAATACAAAGCAAGACACTTTTTCAACAAATTGAATATTTACATTCACAAGAATTTAAAAGCCTACTAAGGTAATAAACACTTGTTCCTTGCCTTCTTCATTGTCTTGGGCCAAGAAAGCTAATGAATCTTCGCCGCTATGTATAACTTCAAAGGCTTATTTCGTTTTGGTGGCATCAAGATCGAGGATTGGCCAAGTAGGCTTTGATACCTTCGAAGCAGCTTTGATGCTCTCATTGTCCACACAAATTCCTCTTCATCTTTTAGCCTTAACAAGGAAGAGAATACTTTAGTTTTCCTCACAGTTGTTAGAAATAAACCTTCAAGAAAGTTAACTCGCCCAAGGAACTTTTGTAATTCTTTCTTACTTGATGGAGGCTTAGCCGATGATGGCTTTGGCTTTATTCGATCAATCGTATTCCTTTCTTGTGCACTACATAACCCAAGAAATTTCCAGATGACACACCAAAAGCACATTTAAGAGGGTTGAGTTTCAACTTGAACTTCCTCATTCTTTCGAAGTCGCTTCTAAATGAAGCAAGTGCTTCTATGGATCGATTTTACCACGATGTCATCAATATAACATTCTAGATACCTCCAATAAGGTCATGAAAGATGGTGTTCATAGCCCTCGACACGTAGCTCCAAAGATTCTTCGCACTAAATGGCATCTTAACCCATTCAAGGTGCCAATATTCCCGTGACATCCGAATCTTTGTCTTGTGGATGTCTTCCTCTCGCAATGCATATTTGATTATAACCAGAGTGGCCATCCATCATTGACAAAACTTGATGCCCTTGAATCGTCCACCAACAGATCCACTATAGGCATAGGATATTCATCTTTAGGAGTTGCTAGATTTAAGTTTCAAATCGATGCATACCCTCATTTTGCCATTTTTCTTAACTATGCACAATATTAGATAGCCATTCCACATACCGCCGTCCTAATAAAGTCTCGCCTTTAAGTAGTCTAAGAATTTCTTCCTTGACCTTCTCAATTACATCTCGACTCATCCTTCTTGGTTTGTGTTTGTATGGCTTGAAATTAGGCTTCAAAGGGAGCCTATGTTCCACCAATGATCTATCCAATCTTGGTAGTTCATTATAGGACCATGCAAAACAATCTTTGTATTTCTTTAAAACAACCAACAACTGGTCTCTGGCCATCGATTCAAACAGTACTTATATAAGTGGTCAGCTGCATGTAACCTTCCCTAAATTCACTTCTTCTAAGGGTCCTGGCTCGAGAATTCATTGAAGCTTTTTCTTTGGTTTCTTCATCCTTTGCAGCACTCTTTTGACCTTGGTCTGCCTCGAGGTTCTCTATTTCGACATCTTCGCTTTTCTTCCTCATGGACAAAATCTCCATAAGGCGTCTTCTTCTTGTATTTCACGGACTTTTGTTTCAATGTCCAATGCACAATATTTCCCAAAGGTCAATCTTCCGACTGTTGTTCTTGTTTACTGACCAATTGTCATGGCTTCTCTCTTGTTTCGCACCTTACGGACTATTGCTTTACATCCAATGATGAGAATTTAATCAAAGCCAATGAATTGGCTTCGCTCTTCACTTCTTTGCCTACAACTGTGCATCGTTGTCATCTTTCACGACAACCTCTTCATCAAGACTTTCTTGGACTAAGTGCAGATGTGTAACTTCCTCATCACCGCCACTTCGGCCGAGCCATCACTTTCCTCAATATACCGAGTGGAGATACCCTTCAATATATAGTTTGGCCTCTGCAAAGTCTCGACAAAGCTATGAAAGGTTGAGGATCTGCATCAATCTCCTCTGCTCTCCATTGCCCAGAGCCATCATGATCTTCCGATGCAAAGAGGAAGGTACACACTTGTTGGTGTGAATCCGTCCTTCCAAGTAAGGCATTATATTTAGCATTCTTTGTCGATCACGAAGAATCTTGTCATACAATCCGGGTTCCCACACTCAAATTAATAGGCGTAATACCTTAGGCCATCTCGCTTATCTCCAAAGAAAGCCAAAGAATGGTTGTACTAGTTGGGATCAACCTTGGATTCTTCTTCCTAATTTCTTCAAAGAAGATTTGGCAATAAATTAACCGCCGCCCATTGTCTACTAGGACTCGGTTTAATCAGATACCATCAAAGATAGGCGTAATGTACATAGGCTTACCATCGTGGGTCATGGAATTCGAGGGCTATTCAAAAGGATATGAGGGGTTGATGCTCACCTCCTCCTCGCCAAGACTCAACTTCTATAGGAATAGCCATTTCAGAGCATCCTGTACCATGCTCACTTGTGATTCCTCACTAGAAACAGAATTGATCCATGTCTTGGTCCTCCCGATCTTCACTGAAATTCATGAGGTAGTATATGTACCATGTTGATCGACAGTGGAATGAGCCAAACCGATGGTTGGTTGTACCTTCTTCCCTCTTGGCTACCTTGCTCAGTTGTCTTCAGCGTCCCTCCATGTCGATTCTCGGTATTTCATTGATAACTGATCCTTTCGAAGGATCCTTCTCAACTAAGCTTTCAGTCAGAAATGTTTGCTCAGCCATGAAGGCTTCGAACATTTCTTCTTCTGCCATTTCCTTCTTTTGGCTCATGCCAATCTCTTCTTCTATTTCACTATCACTTTCCATCAGAGCCTTCTCCAATCCTGCTAAACTGGACTTCTCTCTGGCCTTTAGTTCAGAATGAACTTGGGCCAATTGTTCTCTGCTACAAACCACTTTACTTTGTAGCGTCGGTTTTGGAACATGGTCTGACTTCGAAGCTTTCTTTTCTTCTGTCTTGACATGTGAAGAACTCTCTTCACTCTCTTTCAGATCTTGCTGGTACTGGGTGTACCTGCGTTGAATTTTCCTCCTTTGTGATTCGAAATAACCGAACCATATTTGGTTCCTTTGTCTTTGGGTGTTTCAAAGAATACCCGATTGTTAGGAGCCACCAAAGGAGGTTTGACCATTCTGCTGAAATTCCAACATCTCTCCGGTAGGCAATTCCCTAGGTTTGTTTTGCATTACAAACCAACTGAACCTGTGCACCCAAGAGCTTCTTGATTCAGATGTTGAACCATTTTTCCACCTTCGGCCATCTTGGCCGCCGTGGAGGCAAGTGCCTGGTTCTGGTTTCATGTTTCGAGCTTGATTCTGGCCTTTGTTGGATATGGCCATTTTCTGTTTTGTGTGATGTTGATCTGGGAGGCCAATCTCTGACTTTAGTCCCATAACCTGAACTCCTCTCTAATCTTCTTTCAGAATGTTTGCTCTCCATTCTATAGTAGTTAGGTGGCCTAGACTCATACAAGGGCCTTTTGCCTTTAGCATTCATTCTGTCAACTGCAGGCTCAACCACCACTGGTCGCTGCCTATCACTAGCGATATACGGCCTTTTGTTGAAAGCGTTGGATGGTCTACTACGTCTCTGAACATCCTTATAGTAACAATTCCCATCAATTGGAAGCCCCTTCAACCATTTGTAGCTTAGTCTACACCTGTGACACATCCTTTGCATTACAGCTGCTTCCAAGGAATCGTCGTCCAGTATTTCTTCATCAAAATGTTCCTTCTGATGTGAGAGACTCTGTCCAACAACTGGTGGGCTTCTGGTCTCTTTCTTGGCAGCTGTCTGGTTGGCAATATGCATTTGCACATTGACCTCTTCCAGTTCCTGCAGAGATAGATTCTGAAAGTTTGGAACAACCACATTAGCTGCGCTTTCTCCAACTTCTGGAAACGGGTTACTGTCAATTCCCATGGCTTTCTCTGTTTTGGTTGGGAACTTCAGGCTTCCTTTCCGGATTTGCTCTTGGATCCTGTCTCGAAAAACAATGCAGTTTTTAGTTGAGTGAGACCAAGAATTATGCCATTTACAGTACACTTTTCCTTTAAGTTCATCAAGAGAAGGCAGTTTTACTCCTTTTGGTAACTTAAGGAAATTGGCTGCAAGCAAATGATCGAAAATGTCATCTGCTTTTGTTAAATCGAAAGAATACTTTCTGTGAAAGTCTTTCTTTTTAAACTGCTGGTCGATAGTCGTATCCTTATGAATTAATGCTTCACAGATTACAGGTTCTTTGCCCACAATCTCTGCTGCATCAATCTCATAATTGGGATCTCTATAGTATGTCTTATATGAAGCATTGTTTCGATCTTGTTCTTCCTCTAGTAATGCTTCATATCGAGACACCTTATAGGTTAATTCGACCAAATCCCTGAATTCAGTTGAGTCAAACTTCTTTCGAAGCCTGAACTCTAAACCGCTTTTGAGCCAATCGTACAAATTGCTCGAAGGATGACTCTACATTTATTTCGAGCCCTTTAAATCTTGCAATGAATTGAATAGCCTTTTCTTCGTGCCTTTGACTCAATCTTGCCAAATCCGCCATGGATACCTCTCGCTCGATTGGAAAAAATTGGGCATGAAATGCCTCTTCCATCTGGCCGCTAAGTTTGAATGGAGCAGTGTAAGGTTGATATACCATACAAACGCTCCCCCAGTTAGAGAGTTTGGAAATAATCTCAATTTTATGTAGTCATGATTAGCGAATTCACCACACCGAGCAAATGAATCTAGCAATATGCTCTATCATTGATTGATTTCCAGTTCCATAGAATAGGGTGAAATCTGGTATTCTAAACCCTCTTGGGTATTCATATACCCTATCAACCCACTCTGGGTATGGTTTTCTGTACACAGGAGTCTGGACCCCCCGAGCCATTGGTCCACATATCTCCCTAACAATATCAGCAATTTGGTCCCTAGGGACCATATTTTGGGCTTACTGAACCACTACTGGAGGAGCAAACACAGGGTTCGGTGGATAAACTTGTGCCTGTGGTCCTCTTGGTCCATACAATGGTACATTTGGGATCAGTTGCCCTCGTGGTGCGGAGTTCTTTGTTGGGGAATGGATAACCCCTTGAGCCTGGCCCCGCGAAAGGACTGTGAAAGGTGTTGGAATAGGTATTGTGTCCTTCCATTTGTAGGCAAACCTTCCAACCCCGGTATAAATTCAAATAAGGGATTATTATAACTCCGGTGCTGTATGGCTTGAACATGGATTTGCCACCATTCTTATGCCGCTTTTGTACTTGGCCGATCTACCAACTGGTGTGGCTTCACTGTTGAGTATTGTGGTATTTTGGCCTACTACAGGCCTCGAAATGGGTTCATACCAAGACTGAGGCGATGGTCTTTCATAGTTTTGAGTACTAGTCTGACCATTAATTTGTCCATTAACTTGCATAGGCTGTTTTTCTCTAGCCAATCTTTATTGATGAACATTTAAAATTTCCTCTGTATGTCTTGTATTTGTTGGTTGGTGGTTGTTCATTCGATCCAAAAAGGATGTTGCCCACCTTTCCATTGTGTTCATCAGCTGTTGTCCCATAGCATTTACCAAGCCATCCCATGGATTTGTTGGTCGAAGATGGAATGGTGGATGGTCCAATTCCTTGGTTTCGGCCCAATATTATGAACATATGGTTCTTGTCCGTAATCGGGTCTGTCGACCAAAGGTTACGATAACATAGGAGTTTCCACAGGTGTGTTATCACATTCTCCTCTCGATTAGGTATTTCTACCTCTCCCTACGCCTTCTTCCAAACGTTCATTTTCTCCTTGTCGCCTTCGTCAGCCATTTTAATTAGTCCTGACCGGCGCCAAAAATATATGTTGGCTTTTGGCTTTTCAAGGGTATATTGGTAAATCTGGCGTGCAAAGAAGGATCAATCGGTCCTTCTGAAAGTTATAATTGCCAATCAATTATCGGCGACTATGTTTTAGTTCTTTCAAATTTCAATGAAGAGGACTTTTACTGGTGGCTTGACTTTAGGAGAAATTAAGAGAAATAACAATTAATATGAAGAACAATTGAAGTATTTCATTAACATAAATACTTACAATAGTCCAAACTCAGCCTCGAGGAGGTTTACAGCAACAGTCTACTTGAAACTACTCCTATGAATTGAAGTACAATGCAGGTATTTAAAGAACGAGTATTTAAAGTACAGGAAAGGTAAAAACTTGAAAGGAAAATATGAAGTAAAAACTGGTTTATATGATCTAAGTCTGGGGCCTTTTTCTGGGAACTTCCTTGCTATTTATACTTGTTAGAGATGACCTTCGAACTGTACTTCGAACCGTCGAACTGCTCCTCCATGATCGCTGATCATGTTACCTTAGAAATAGTTCCACTATGCCATCACTTGCAGTTGGACTTCCCTCCTGTTTTTTGAATTTGAATATAGGTAACCGTTGAAGCCACGTCACCTTGTATCTCATTCCTGATCTAGTGCTACTCAGACCACTTGAGAACCAATATTTATTGCCACGTGTATGATTGAGATTTAAGATTAAAATCATCTTCCAATAATACCCTCATTCTGCCACGTGTCGAATTGTAATTGGCTTTTACAAAATATGTAGCCAACAATATGAAATCATGTTTGAGCATGATTAAATTACAAAATATGTCGAATTGTAATTGAAAATCGATTTGGTATGATTAAATTAGATTAAAATGAGCTAATTAAAGAGTTTGACGTAATTACCGTTTTGCCATTGTTAGTGGGCCTTGTATTATATCATGTTTGAGCATTGATATACCTTAGGCAAACACTTTTCCCTTAGCCATTTTATGTCTCTAAACCGACCAAGAAGAGAATAAGAGAGAGAAAGTGAGAGTTTGGCTTGTTCTTGAGTTTTGGCTAGGAAGCTTAAAGATTTGGAGTGTAGATTTCATAATTTAGCTTCCTCACCTTGTAATTGAAACTCTAGGTAAGGAACTCATCTTCTTGTTGTTGTCATTGAATTAGTTCTTGCATGTTTCATGTTAAATTTATGAGCTAAGTCATGTTTTTAAGCTTAGCATGTGAGATTGAAGCTTAATTGTTGCATGCATGTTGGTTTTAGTGAGTTTGAAGTGGATTTCATGGTCAAATGCCACATGCATGTTCATAATCATGTTTAAATCCATGTTTTCATCTTGTTTTGAAAAGAATGAGCTCATTTGAGCAAGCTTTGAAGCTTCAATTTGGTTTAAAATTCATGCATGGCATGTTTGAAGTTTATTCTTGAAAATGGGTTTGAAAATGGTTTTAATTGACTCACCTTTGGGGCTTGAATTCATAAATTGAGCTTTGAAACTTGTTGTATATTGATTTGAGATGTGTTTCCCAGAATTTGGGCCCAAGAGGTCGAGTATTGAGTGGTGGAATGCTTGGTTCGGACTTGGAAGACAAATCTGGGATTCCAGAATTTGGCCTCCTCGCTCGAGCGAAGGATTCTCGCCGAGCGACCATCGTTTGTCAGAGCTCCGCTCGGCGAAGAAATGGTGGCTCGGCGTAAAATTTCAAAGATCCAGTATTTTCTTGTTTCATCGGACCGCCGGCGAAGGATTTCTCGCCGAAGCCTTTTGATTTTGGAAGCTCGCTCGGCGAAGGAATATTCGCCGGCGAGGCCCTTATTTTCAGCAAATTTTGTAAAGTACTTTTTAAGTGCATCTTTGCATCCTCATCCCATTCTAGGCATTCTTAGGCCTAGTTTAAGGCATCTTAATGAGGATATAGATGTAGAACACACTGAGGCAAATTAGGATAAGTTATTGATCTTCCCCAATTGTATAGCTTAGTGTGTGTTCATCTCAGATATCCGTGTAGGGTTGGCTTACCGAGGAGACGCTCTAGCATATCAGAGCCCGTAACTCGTGAGTAACAATCGTAAAGATATGTCCAAAAATGATTATCTTCAATCGCTTACCTTTTATTGAGCTTTTAATTTGTCTATTTTATCGAGCTTTCTTCGAATCGAATCAATCGTTCTTGAATTGACACCAGTTCTTGAATTGACACCGTTCTTCGAATTGATCTTGTTCAATCGAATCATTTCTTGAATTGACATCGCTTCTTGAATTGAATCGCCCATCGACCTTTGTATACTAAATGAACGTATGAGTTATATTACGAACTGCATTAGGGCATCCTTGGCACCTCTTTTCTTGATTTGGAGCAAAGTGCTGCTGGGAGCCACCTCTAGAATCTACGAAGCTAAGTGCTACAGTGGGAGCCACCTCTTGAATCCACATACTGTGACAGAGAGATCTCTGTCGGTTCCCAAGTTTGGAACCACTACTGTTTACTATTGTGATGGCCACTCGGTATTACTGATATGGAGCAATGTGCTACTCGGGAGCCACCTCTAGAATCTACAGAGCTAAGTGCTACAAGGGGAGCCACCTCTTGAATCTCGGTATTCTTGATAAGGAGCAAAGTGCTAATCAGGAGCCACCTCTAGAATCTCTGAACTAAGTGCTACAATGGGAGCCACCTCTTGAATCCACAAGCATCTTTGATCTTCTGAATTGGTCTTTATTCATCGCTATCTTTATCTTGCATCTTGATGGCCATCATTTACCGCTTGGTTCATAAGACCGGGTCTTTTAAGACCTACCGTTCATCTTATCACACGCCAATGGATGTACCACATATCACTATTTTACTTGAATAGTGTTATGGCACGAAATATGAGCCTAATGAATGACTAATAAAGCCGAAATAGCTGGTTTTATCTTGAAAGGACATTTATTCTTAACCCCTTTACGCATTATATTATTCACTGGGCTTTAGCTCACTGCTCATATACATATGTAGGTGTACAGGCACCGCATCGCTAGAAAGCGTGGGGTTACTTCAGTTTTGTCAAGCCAGCCTATGTGCCTCACTGTGAGGTTCCGAGCCTACCTTGCCAAGGTTTAGGGGTGTTTTAGTATTTCCCCTACTGGACTGTCTTACTGTTTTGTAATAACTAGATCGAATGTATAGTTTGAATGTTTACTGCACTGTTGAGTAGGGATTAAGTCCCTATATTGAGTGTTTGTAAATATTGTATATACTGTTCTGTACCGACTGTTAATATGCATATGTATGGAAAATCTTTTTTTTCATACAGACTATCACAGCTCATTGGATATTGTTTATTTACTGTATTGGCTTCCGCCAGGTCTTCTACTCTGTTTTATTGTATTACTGTTCAGCAGGCCTTTGGTAATCTCGGATTACTGGCCAGTTACGGTGCTAAACCCATAGGGCCGGGTTTGGGTCGTGACACATATCACATTAAGTCAATGATTATGTGTACACAATTGTAAAATAGCTGACAACAATGTAAAGGTTTATATCGATTTTTTAATCTTCAAAAATATGACTACATCAGCATTGCATTAACCACAAACCATCATTTCTGTGTTCACACAAACATGAAATGTACATTTATGCACAATTAGATTATTGATGTAAATGTTAATATCACGAATAAAACATCAAATAAATTAATTTAGTTACATTAAGCCGATGGTTATGTGTACATAATTATAAGTAATTATAAGACAACATAAACCAATATGAATATTAACATTGACTTTTTAGTAGCAAATATTATGACAATATGTCATTGTATCTTATTAAGCACAATCAAAATAACTAATTATGGTTCTTTTGTCTAATGTATTCTAATATTTACAAAATCGCAAATGATGTGAAATTCATATTCATAATTTTCTCGCTGATGTAAAATGTGTCTTTTGATGCCTTGTATGTCTCTAGCACGCATACGATGACATCGTTGAACTTCATGCATTTATTCAGGTCAACTTTACCAATCTTCAACACATCAAACAACTGCCAAAATGGCGTTTCCTTCAAACAATCCAGCTGAGAATCCGAGAACTTGGTACTCGTCATTAGTTTCACTAACCCAATGATGTTAGATCGGTTATTGACCTTTTTCATGTTCACTTTCGAGGGGTTGGCTATTTGTTCAAGTTTGTCTTTGACATTGAATTGTTCTCTTTTTCTTTTGCCATGAAATTTATGAGCAACATCTGTTTGTTCAATTAGAAACAAATTTACTGTTAATGGTAACAAATGGTAAATCATAACAAGTGCAAACTATATGTGCCGTGAATAGTTAAATGATGTTGTAACAATCTAGATTTTTAATTATACTATAAAATTTGTACTAATATTATTTAATCTCAGTTAAGAAAATATATGATTTATTATTTATTATTATGTATAATTTTGTAAAATAATATAATTATTAAAAGTTTAGGGGTCAAAATATAAATAATAATAATATAGATAATATAAATAATAATAGTGATGGGTGTGATAGCAAAATAAATAAATAATTTTTTATTAGTATAAGATAAAGTGTAATTTAATTAAGAATTAATTTATTTATATAATTTTATTAAAATATTGAGTCAAAGAATAATTATCTAAAATATTTATTAAACGATAAGATTGAATCTATATATATTAATGGCGAATCTGGAGAGTGACACGTGGTAGTGACTTGGGGCTCACGAATTGAATTTGTATATAAAGGGGCGAAGTTGACTCTCAGTGAGGAAAGGAAAAAAGACCAGGAAAGAAGAGAAGAAAGAAAAGAAACAAGAACGAAAGATGAAAAGGAAAAAGAAAGAAATAAAAGAAAGAGAGGAAAGAAAAGGAAAAGTAGTGGAAGCTAAAAGGGTCTTTGATAGTGGAAAAGAAGAGTAAAGTATTAAAGTTAATGTGAGTTATATTATACCTTGAGTTACCAAAATGTATCTTACGTATGTTTTGACTTACCAAAATCTATTTTACATAAGTTATGTTTTATTAATATATTAATAAAAGTTATATTTTATAAAGGTTTCAGCTACGTGGTTTAATTTTTGAACCCTATTTGCTTGAAAGAAAATTCATAGATACGTTTGTTTATATTTTAAAGAATATTTGACTATGACCTTATAAACAATTATGTTTTGTAAGTACCACCACGGGAGTCCCATGCCTTGGAGGACTTAAATAACCATTGGCCTCTGTTTGATCACTTTGTAGTCCTTTGTTTGTCATTGATCCATTGACCTCTGTTTTGTGCGGACCAAAGTGCTGTGCGGAACTAAGTGCTACACTATTGTGGGAGCCACCTCTAGAATTCGTACAAGCCACCTCTTGAATCCGTACCTCTGTTTTGTGTGGACCAAAGTGATGCGCGGAACTAAGTGCTACACTATTGTGGGAGCCACCTCTAGAATCTGTACGAGCCACCTCTTGAATCCGTATACATTACGATTGTCACTTGATGACCTCTATTCTGATACATTCAAGATCAAGTGGTTATGGCTATGTATTTACATAAATTATGTATTTCAGTTTCTGCCACTTACATGAAAATAATCTCAGTTTTACTACTGAAAAGATTATTTGTTCTGACTAAATTATCTTAAATGTTTTAGCCTAACTAACGATCCATGGTTATTTCGTGTCTCTTATACTCTTGATATAATATTTCTCACTCTGCCATGTGTTTATAGTTGTTTACCAATTTTCAGGAAACATGCAATTCAGAAATAGCTTTTGAAAAGATTTAGATGCGGGGCTGCGGAATAGACACATACACAGTATTTTTATGATATTTTTATATGTAAATATCAACATTTTTTTGTCAATATATTTTGTAATAAAAATAGAAGCTCCGATAATTATTTTGGTACCCTTATTTAAATATTTCTTCCGCTTGCGTTTATTAATTTGTTTTTGATTGGCCGGAGGTAACGTCAGTTACTAGCCATCACAATGCTTAACCCTTGGGTACAGGGAGCGGGTCGTGACAAATGGTATTAGAGCAATGGTTTATAAAATAAATAAAAAAATCATCATTGGAATATAGGACACATGCACATTTAAGAAGTAGGATAGCGGGTAATTAATACCGAATTATTATATTTTATTCGTCGATTTAATTATATTATAATTTTATATGATTATATACATATAATAAATTTTTTTTTGTGTGTGCCTAATTTGTGAAGGATATTAGATATGATTTATATTTATTATAGTAAAAGAAGGACCAGAAACGAAGGATGTCGGGCTCAAACACTCACCAAAATTATAATATAATTAAATATATATATATATAATTTTCAGTTCAGTATTGAAAGAAAATTTATTTGATGTTTTTTGTTAAAAAGTGGGTTCAAATTTTAAAGATATTAATTTTGAAACAATTTCCCATCAATTTTGCATATAATTCTGTCATTGTGTTCTTATTTTATTTATTTTTATCGTAAATAAAATGAGTAAATTTTTTTTTAAAGTCACCCATTATTTCTCATTTCGGCCCAAACTAATTTTTGACAACTAGATAGTGAGTCATTTTTAGTAAAGTTTTTTTTGAGGTACTATTTTCTATCAGATTAAACATCTAATATATATTTATCAGAGTGCGCAGCGGATAACTTACACATATGACAAATTTCGAGGACGAAATTTTAAAATGAGAAAAAATTGTAACAACCCAGATTTTTAATTATACTATAGAATTTATACTAATATTATTTAATCTCAGTTAAAAAAATATATGATTTATTATTTATTATTATGTGTAAGTTTGTAAAATAATATAATTATTAAAAGTTTAGGCGTTAAAATATAAATAATAATAATATAGATAATATAAATAATAATAGTAATAGGTGTGATAACAAAATAAATAAATAATTTTTTGTTAGTGTAAGATAAAGTGTAATTTAATTAAGAATTAAATAATTTATATAATTATATTAAAATATTGAGTTAAAGGGTAATTATCAGAAATATTTATTAAACGATAAGATTTAATCTATATATATTAATGACGAATTTGGAGAGTGACACGTGGCAGTGGCTTGGGGCTCACGAATTAAATTTGTATATAAAGGGGTGAAGTTGACTCAGTGAGGAAAGGAAAAAAGACCAGGAAAGAAGAGAAGAAAGAGAAGAAAGAAGAACGAAAGAAGAAAAGAAAAGAGAAAAAAAAGAAAAGAAAGAGAGGAAAGGAAAGGAAAAGTAGTTGAAGCTAAAAGGGTCTTTGATAGTGAAAATGAACAGTAAGGTATTAAAGTTAAGGTGAGTTATATTATACCTTGAGTTACTAAAATGTATTTTACGTATATTTTGACTTACCAAAATCTGTTTTACATAAGTTATGTTTTATTAATATATTAATAAAAGTCATATTTTATAAAGGTTTCAGCTACGTGATTTAATTTCTGAACCCTATTTGCTTAAAAGAAAACCCATAGATATGTTTGTTTATATTTTAAAGAATATTTGACTATGACCTTATAAACAATTATGTTTTGTAAGTACCACCACGGGAGTCCCATACCTTGGGGGACTTAAATGACCATTAGCCTCTGTTTGACCACTTTGTGGTCTTCTGTTTGTCATGGATCCATTGACCTCTATTTTGTGCAGACCAAAGTGCTGTGCGAAACTAAGTGCAACACTATTGTGGGAGCCACCTCTAGAATCCATACGAGCTACCTCTTGAATCCGTACATCTCTTTTGTGCGGACCAAAGTGCTGTGCGAAACTAAGTGCTACACTATTGTGGGAGCCACCTTTAGAATCCGTACGAGCCACCTCTTGAATCCATTATACATTACGATTGTCACTTGATGACCTACATTCTGATACATTGATGCCGTGGTTATGACTATATATTTACATAAATTATGTATTTCAGTTTCTTCCACTTACATGAAAATAATCTCAGTTTTACTACTTAAAAGATTATTTGTTCTGACTAAATTATCTTAAATGTTTTGGCCTAACTAACGATCCATGGTTATTTCGTGTCTCTGATACTATTGGTATAATATTTCTCACTCTGCCATATGCTTATAGTTGTTTATCAATTTTCAGGAAATATGCAATTCAGAAATAGTTTTTGAAAAGTCTTAGATGCGGGACTGCGGAATAGACACACACGCAGTATTTTTATGATATTTTTATATGTAAATATCAGTATTTTTTTGTCAATGTATTTTGTAATAAAAATAGAAGCTCCGATGATTATTTTGGTACCCTTATTTAAATATTTCTTCTGCTTGCGTTTATTAATTTGTTTTTGATTGGCCGGAGGTAACGTCAGTTACTGGCCATCACGATACTTAACCCTTGGATACGGGGAGCGGGTCATGACAGATGTCACCATGGTTGCATTGAGCAAAACTATGATGTCAATATTTACATGAATACTGTACAACATATGATAAAACAATAAAAATCAAATAAATGGTGTGAACAGTCACATGGATCATATATCATGTCATTAGTTTATGTGTTTGAAAAATAAACAAAATTTTGGGAGTTCAAATCATTTGATCATAATCAACAATTCCAACAAGGATAACAACCAAAAAATTGTAGGAAAATAACATATGAAATATGGAATAATAACATATTATAAATATTAAACTAACACGATGTATACATGATGTTATTTTTCACATCATTACATTATATATTTGACTATCAATGTTCACAGCCAAATATATGGTGTGAATATTCAATGTGAATGTTACAATGTGAATATTAACATTATGTAAATTATATTTAGAATGTTACAATGTGAATATTAACATGATGTTTAGAATTTAATTATTGGCATTATGTTCAAAATGTTACAATGTGAATATTAATATTATATTCAGAATGTGTATATTGACATTGATGTCACTCAATAACAAGTGAAACAATAAGATGTTATTATTTACAACATATCTACAAGAATTCAGATGTAACCAAAATAGGGTTGACAACCATCCAAAGTTTAGTCTATAATTTTTTCATGACCATCAATAACTAACAATACCAACAAGTTTGACATTGATACAAGGGAGAAGATAATGAGTGTTTTACAAAATAATAACACATGACAATTTAAGACAAATAAGTCATTACCAATATTTGACAATCTGATGCAAATATTGACATTATGTATAACGGGATTCACATTGAATCAAAAGAGGATTGGCAACCATCAAAGATTAGGGGCTCTAATTTTTCATAACCATCAACAAGCAATAATACCAACAGCTCCGGAAATATTTACATCATATTCCATTAATGTCGGAAGATGAATATTGACATTATGTTCATAATGTGAATATTGCCATTGATGTTAGAATGTGCATATTGATATTATGTTCAGAATGTGCATATTGACATTGATGTTAATCAATAATAAGTGAAACAATATGACATTATTATTTACAGCATGCCTACAAGAATTCACATGTAATCAAATCAGAGTTGCTAGCCATCCAAAGTTTGGACTCCATCAACAACCAACAACACCAATAAGTTTGACATTAACACAATGGAGGAGATAAGGAGTGTATTACAAAACAATAACACATGACAATTTAAGACAAACAAGTCATTACCAATATTTAACAATTTGATGTAAATATTGACATTATGTATAATGAAATTCACATTGACCCAAAAGAGGATTGACAACCATAATGTGAATATTGTCATTGATGTTCATAATGTGAATAATGTCATTGATGTCACAATGTGAATATTTACATCATATTCCATCATATTTTTGCATAAAGATTGGGGGTTCTATGGACATCAACAATCAACAATACCAATATTGATAGAGGGAAAAAACTAGAGAGCTCATTACCAAATTACAACCACAAACCACATTAATAACAAATGAATGTAATATTCAACAAAAAAATAAACATCAGCAACATGGACAAAGAGTGAAAATAGGGAGTTCATTCCAAAATCAAATCTAAAAACGACAATAATAATGTAAATATATACAATTGTGATTACATTATGTTATCATTGACTGAAAAACAGAGGGGTGGAAAGGAATGTAAATATATACATTGGTGATTACATTAGAAGTTGAATATTTACATTATATTCATAATGTGAATATTGACATTAAAGTAGATATTTACATCAATGTGAATATTTACACCATATTCACATCATATTTGATCACCCTGTAAATATTGTACAGATTATGTATAATGGAATACATATTGAACCAAAAGAGGGTTGACAATCATCCAAGATTAGGTGCTTTAATTACTTTATAATCATCAACACGCAACAATACCAACAACTCTGTAAATATTTACATCATATTCTATTGATGTTAGAAGTTGAATATCTACATTATATTCATAATGTGAATATTGAAATTGAAGTAGATATTTACATCAATGTGAATATTTACACCATATTCACATCATATTTGACCACCCTTTAAATATTGTACAAATTATGTATAATGGAATACAAATTGAACTAAAAGATGGTTGACAACCATCCAAGATTAAGGACTCTAATTGCTTTATAATCATCAATACGAAACAATACCAACAACTCTGTAAATATTTATATCATATTCCATTGATGTTAGAAGTTAAATATCTACATTATATTCATAATGTGAATATTGACATTGAAGTAGATATTTACATAAATGTCAATATTTATACCATATTCACATCATAGTTGATCACCTTGTAAATGTTGTACCGTTGTCAATATGATGTTTACATCATATTCTATCATATTTCAATTTGAGGGGAAATTAAGAGTTCTATGGACATCAACAATCAACAATACCAACATTGACAGAGGGAAAAAAAACAGAGAGTGAAAAGAAGGGGTTCATTACAAAATGAAATCCAAAAACAACAATAATAACAAGGGTAATGTAAACATATACATTTGTGATTAGATTATATTATCATTGTTTGAAAAACATAGGGTGGAAGGATGGTAATTACTTTTGGTTCTTATTGTGGGTGGGATATGTAAATCGACGGCCGGTGAGAACCTAGGAAGAACAAACCCTAATCCTTTCGATGTAAACTTTCGCAGTGGTTCGTTGATGTAGAATAGCAGTGGCCGGCGATGGTTGGTGGTGGTGGACGACGGTAGTGAGGCGATGTGAAATCTAGGGTTACGGTTTGGGAATTTTTTGATGCCAACGATAAGTTTTTTTTGGAAAATGAATGTGTTGTAGAGTAAAGAGATGGAATAGGAACAGTTGAGTTTTCAGAATGAAGGATGCGCGGGATAAATGAAAGGAGGATATTTTGGTCTTACTACACTGAATTAGACTTAATGGAATAATCAAAAATGATTTGAGTTTTATGATATAAAAGCCTTAGAAATGGAATTTATGAATAAAACTCCCAAGCTAAATTGATAGAAAAGACAATTTACAAAGCTTATCCTAAAATATATGAAAATATTTGGATTATACATATCAACATAATAGGCCCATCAACAATATCATTATTATTGATTCTTAAATATATATTTTTTGTATTTTAAATATATATGTCAATTTTTAGTCTTGGCATTTCTTAAAGATCGAATCACCACCCCCTACCAACCCCACACACGTGGCGGGTGGTGATTGGAGGGAGTTAATAGGGATGGGAGGGAAAGGAGGTTTGAAACATTTTTCAAAAATAACATTGATAGAGACCCCCTCCAATTACCACCCCACACACACGTGGCGGGTGGTGATTAGGGGAGAAGGAAAAAAAAAAGAAAAACTGGCCAATGGGAGAAAAAAATGGTCAAACGGGATGAGAGGGAAATGAGGTTTGAAACATTTTTCTATGAAGAAATATTACGAAAATTTATACAGTTTCTGTATTTTGGATTAATTGTAATATTTTATTGTATATTATATAATTATACATATATTAAATTATAACTTACCAATTATAAAATATTATAAGATAAAACTAAATTTATACTATTTATAAATTAAGATTTTAAAATTAAAACATACTTATATTATGATAAATAATTTTTCTTATTTTATTACCTACCGTGTTAGATTATTTTTAAAAATTTGATATAATTTTTGATAATATTTCTTTGGGTAAATTACAAATACATCCTCTGAAATTTGTTTAAAATACGAATTGTCTTCTGTGATTTGGAAAATTACAAATGTCTCTCTATCAGAATTTTTTATTTAATTTAAAAAAAGTGAAATTTCTAACTATTCACTTATATAATAAAATTATCTGAATTGTTAATTCAAACAAAATTTTAACATTATTAAAAATTGTTAATTAACTTAATGGTTTATTTATAAAAAGATCTATTTATTATGAAATCAAAAATTTAAAGAGACATAATATAATTTTTGAAACTACAAAAATAATTTATAATTTAAATAAATCTTCAGGGTGCGTTTGTAATTTACCCTATTTCTTTCATGTAGCCAAAGATTATTCTGTTTTCAATTCAAACAAGATGGATGAGATTGACACGTAGGTTGGGGATGGTGGTTGTGACATTCATAGATGACTGTTCACCATCTCTGTCAACATTCATTCAAAAAGGTTAATTAATTAGTATGAATGGTTATGGGACCGCGTGTGCGACACTTCAGGTTTCACGTTTTTGACGGAAAATGATATGCATCCCAAATAAATTATTAAAAAATATTATATATCTTAAATAAATTATTAAATATTTTATTAAATCTTTTATATAGATGTGAGATTCATATATATGTGATTTGTGTAAATTTTATATCTATGTGAGAGATTTGATAGAATATTTAACAATTCATTTAGCGTTCCTAGCATAACTCACGTTTTGACATCAAATACAAATTAAATTCTTAGGTCTCATTTGAGAATAAATTATTTTAATAATTTTTTTAATTTTTTATGAACAAATATATGAAAAAGTAAAAAGAATAATTTAATAATTTATAGTGACTTTTTCACTTTTTAACTAAAATACTTAATCCCCAAACGAGGCCTTACTTATTTAAAGTAGAGTTAATTGTCTAAGAATCCTATTTACAAATATTATGATAACTTAGATCTTATGTAAGATTTTTTAACCAATAAATTTTATTTAGTAAAATTGATAATATCATAAGTTTTTCCCCATTTTTAAAATTAAGAGCGTTATCAATTTTGCATAGTAATATTTTAGATGATTATTTTACCAAATGATAAAAAAAACAGAATATGAGATTAAACGTTTTTATCCTTCTACTTATTGGTTTGATTCAATTATCCAATAAAACTGAGAATATTAACATTTTTTTTCTAGTTTTAAAACTGAAAACATTATCAATTTTTTCATTTTTAAACTTTTTTTTTTTTTTTAAAGTTTTGCACATTTATAGATATTCTATTAATATTCTATCATCATGCTCCTTTATAGATATAAAATTTTCAGTTTTAAAGGTTTTTTCATTTTTTATTTTGCACATAATTTTTTTTTTTTTTTAGTTTTTTCAATTTGAAAATTGATGTTTTAAAATTCTAAAAATCAAACTAAATGTCAAATCATCATATTCCTTTATAGATAATCATAAATAATGAACAATCATTATTTGAAGGGTAATTTTAATTATTAAAAAATTAATGAAACTTGAAAATTTAAAAAAATTTAATTAAAACTTAATAGAGTATAAGTTAATACATTAGTATTTGTATATAAATGTCCCTTTAGAGTATTTATGAAAATCACAACCGCAGCCGAATGGGACTGTTTGCATTTTTTTTTGAACTGGTTAAAATGTAAAACATATTAAAAAAAACTAAATTAATTAATTACAAAAAATTACAGAATTGAATTATATTTATTTTAAAAAAAACTTACATGATAAATATGATTTTAATAATTTTTTTTAAAAAATAAATATTTAATTAATTTAATTTTTTTATATGAATAATTTATTGATAAATTATGCAAAATAAGCCCCAAAAAAATGAGAACAGACTCTTTTTTATTTTAATTATTACGTCTCTTTCTGATTTGACCTAATATGTCGGTTTTTTCAAGATTCACGAGCCACTTGTCACTAGCACTACTACTATTATAATTTATACATATCCTAGAGTTTGTCTTGTGTAATGAAAATGAGATTAGATTAGAGAGTTTAACAAATGGAGAGGATAGCATATTTGAAGATTACTAATAACTTTATTCAAATGCAAAATCCCTTGTCGGCCACTTTAAGATATTTCCTGATATGGACACCATCCCCATACAGCCAATGTAGCGGGGGGCTGCAAAATTTGATGGAGCCGACAAAAAGTTACTAATTATCCACCACTTTAAGATTATCAACCCAACATTTTTCAAATTACTTCGATTCGTCGTAGTAGATCGGAGTTGGTTGTATAAAAAATGAATTTGATTTCATTTTTTTTCATTGTTTTTGGGGTGTATTCTAATGGTTACAAGTATTAGATGAACATATCATGGTGGCATCATCAAAATATTAGATATTTTTTTTCTTCTTAAAAAAAAAAAAAAAAACTTCCAAACCATTTGACAAGGTAGTTTTTTTTTTTTTTTTTTTTTTCTGTTTTTTGGATTAGCTTTGTCACGACCCAACCACTAAGTACTTAGGGGTGTTTTAAAAAGATGATTAAAAATTATTTTTTTGATTTTTTTGTGAAAGAGAGAAGTAAGTTAAATGTTAGGAAGTAATTTTTAATCCACTTCCCAAAATAGCTCTTAGTATTAGAATCGCAACTTAGTAATTAATTTTAATTTTAACAAATTAAATGGGGTAGACAGAAGCGGAGGCGAAATAAAGTAAGAAAATAATTAAATTGATAATTAATTTCATCAATTATCCCCCTATTTTAAAAAAATACATCCGTTGATAATTATTACAAAAATACAAAATGTTGACATTAAGTTCTGTGTTGGTTCCATTATACGAGGTTACAATCTTTCCTTACCTTTCATCACTTGAAAGGGGTAATAGCTATAACCACATAACAGAGTGAGAGATATTATATCAAGAGCATAGAGGCAAAAATAATCATGGATAGTTATTTAAACTAAAATATTAAACATAACTTAATTTGAATAAACAAATTATTTAAATGACCGAAACTAAAATTCAGAAATTATGTAGGTAAATAACCATAATCATCGTACAGAATAGAATAGAATAAAGGTCACTTGAGTGACAATCAGAACAGATATCAATGGATCCATGACAAACCAGGCCACAAAGTAATCAATCAGAAGCCAATAGTTTATTGAAGTGTAACTCACTCAAAATTTTTTTGTGGCTCAAAAAAAAAAAAAAACAAAACTTTTTTGGCGTTTTTTATTTTGTTCAGATGCAAAAAAAGCGTCGTTTTGGTCATTTGAGCCACTTTTGAGCCACAAAATTTGAACTACGTAGCATTGTCGTTATTGAAGTTCCTCAAGACATGAAATCCATTTAAATAATTATTGTCAAATCATATCCATGAATTTTAATTTAAACAAAAGGAGTTTATAAAATAATTAACATAATTAAAATATTAACATAATTTATAAATATAAATTATATAAAATAAACCATGATAATTCAAAATACACATAAAATATTTTACGATAATTCAAAATATAATATAACTCACTTTTTTTCAACTGAAAGCTTTCTTACTTTCTAGCCGTTCACTAGCTCCCTCTACCTGGCTTTGATTTTGTTATTCAGAAAAGCTTCCTCCTCTCTATCCCGTGTGATGATGATGTGTCATGATCGAAAAAAAAAAAAATTTTTTTTTTTTTTTTTTTTTTTTTTTGAGCAAAAGGCCGCCACCACATCCCACGACATCGGTGGGGGTATGAAAGCACACTGCTTGTTATTTGTTTGCTTGTCTTTTTTTTTTTTTACCCTTCTTTTTGCTTAGCTCAGCCCACCTATTTATAAGTCCATTTGGGAAGATAGTTTTAAGGCTTTTTTGGTTAAATTAGTCACAAAAAATAAAATAAGTTTTTTAATCCAATAAAATAAAATATCACACTTAACCCATAATTATTACATTCTTTCTCTCATAAAAAAGTCAAAAAAATCAAAAAAGCCTAAAGCCCTTCACAAATCAAGCTTTTTAGCCCCAGGATAAATAGTCAAAAAAGTCAAAAAGCTAAAAAGTCAACCCACTTCCCAAACAAATAAGTGATTTAGATAAAACTTGGTTGCTACACCAACACGTGGCCTCACTTCCTTACTTCTCTTAAGCTGCGTTTGGTTAAGAGTTTTGAGAAAGGATTTAAAAAATGAAATAGAAAAAGTAAGTGAAATGTAAATACAATATATTTATATTTCACATAATTTTACATATTTTTTCCCTTTCTCTTTCCAAATCCCTCCCAAATTCCCTAACCAAACACGTTGCATGCCACGTTCTTTTTTTTCTTTTTTTTTTTAAACCTAGTTAGAACTCGTTTGGGATGTGAGTTGAATTTTTGATTTGGGACTAAAAAATCTCATTTGGTGTAGATTTTTCGATTTTTTTAACTTTTGTGAGAGAAAAAAATGAAATAATTATGAATTGAATGTAATGTTTTGTCGTATTTAACTAAAATAACCTATTTTATCTTGTATGATTATTTTAGCTCAAATGTTCTTCCCAAACAAGCTCTTACTCCACATGCCATATTTCTTTATCCTTATCTTATAAATAGGGATGGCAATTTGAACCTAGCCCGACGGGGACCTGACCCCCTGCTCCGATTTGAATGGTTTTTTCCCGAAAAATACTCCTGACGAGCCGGGAATGGTATCCAAAAATGCATCCCCGATTAGTTTCGGGCCAGGAACGGGGATAACTTTCACAGCCCCGTCCCCGGCCTCGGTTCTCCCCGAAATAAAATTACTTTTATATCCCTTCTATTCATTCATATACATACCTCTCTCTCTCAAATTTGGATCACTCTCTCCCTCTCTCTTAGACCTCCTCTGTCACTCTCGCTCTCACTCTCTCTTTTAGATTTGATCACACTCTCTCTCAAACCTCTGTACTCTCTCTCTCTCTCTCAGACCGTTGTTACTCTTTTTCTCTCACATTCAAAACCCCAAACTCAAACCTGCATTGATCGAAGTGGAGAAGGAGCCACCAGAGACGATGTCGTCCTCGATCTGAATAGATTGTCAACCGTGAAGCCCTTAGATCTCAGATCTAAAAATCATGATTCATGGAGAGTGAACCGTGAAGCTCTTTCTCTCTCTATATATATGTCTGTATCCTCTCATTGATTTTTCAATATATATAAATATAGATTAACTTGTATGTATATATGATTTTTGTTGATCTAGGTCAATACAAAGCAGCAAACAAAAAGAGATTTGAAGAAAGAGAAGAGGAAACTTGGGGCTAGAATAGATCTATTCAAATTTTTATTTTCTCTTATTGTAACACAGATTTTGTTGTTGTTGATTGTTGATGTTGTTGTTGTTGACAAAAAAGAAACAGAGGATCATTGTTGTTAGATTATTATTGTTGTTCATCTCAGATCTAACACAGATTATTATTGTTGCTGTTGTTCTGTTTTTTTTTTTTTTTTTTTTGGCCCGGGAAATTTCCGGGGTCGGGAAAAACCGATCCCCGTTAGGGGACGGGGGCGGGGACGATAATAGGTTCCCCATTAGGGATCGAGGCCTGGGACGAGGTAATTTTTACCATTAGGGACGAGGAAAGTGATCCCCGGCCCGGCCCGTTGCCATTCCTACTTATAAGAGCATCAGCATCAGCAACGCTACAATAGCTTTGAAGCTATTGTATAGAGCAGAAGTGAAGAATATGTGCTCCATTAGACTCGATATCCCGTTCATCCATTTTGCCAACGCTACAGTGCCTCAACTGATGAAGCGAGCTACTGTTCATAGGTTAATCAATTTTTTATTATATTTTCTTTTGGAATGCTTTTGGAATGTTTATGTTTTGACGTTTTTGGAATGTTTATGTTTGGAAGATTGAATCTCAAATGGCTTCCTTTTTTTTAATGTTTTTGGAATGTTTATGTTTATGTTTTGATGTTTTGATGACTTCATGTTTGGATGATTGAATCCCAAATGGCTTCCTTATATGTATGTTGTGGCAAGTAGAATTGAACTGGAGGAAAACCATGGGTGGTCATCCCACCGGACATTCCCCTAGATGTCCCACCAGACATCCTACCAGTCGACCGGTTCACCTCCTGTGTTGCTGCTGCTCAGCAGTTGTTGTTGTCTTGGGCCTTATTTTATACCTGTTTTAACATCATTTTGCACTCCAAAAATATGGTTAAACACAAGGAGAATTTAAGGATTATAATGATTGAATTAAACTTTTTTTTTAGCAATCCCAAATATATTGTAAAGCAAATAAGATTAACAAATTAATACTACACTAGTTCTGCTATAAAAATATCATCCTACTAAAAAAGAAAAACTCTCCTTCAGCTTTGCACCTTCATCCATCACTCTTCTATGAGGGATCTGGTTGTTGTTCTATTCCAAAAAAAGGGAAAAAACGGTATCTCATTGGTACGGGCCTCAGTTATTGTTCATTTACAGTGGTAGATTGAAAGAGCATATAGGAGGCTCTTTAGCATTGGACATTATTAATTGCTATTGATTAGTTACTTGTCATTTTAGCAGTGATTACATGGTATCCCATTGGTAGAACCTGTAGAAGCTCTTCAAAGTAAGCTAGGGATGCACAAAATTTGGGAAGATACTTAAGCAAGTGGTATTGTATATATAGCAGATTTAAAAAAGTTGTGTACGTATTACATTCAACAGGTATATCAATACCAAAGAACATTCAATTTCTATAAATACGCGAATAGCATATAATGTATCAAATAGAGTTTCAGGAGGAACATGTCAATGTATTCATCTACTGCTGCATAGTATCTTCTCTGCCAACTTTTGCTGATGAAAAGAGGTGCAACGACACTCCCGAATCCCAAAACATACAAAATAGCCACACAAGAATAGAAAAACAGAGGTTCTTCGATGATCCCATTTTCCTCCAAAGAATAAAAAATAATATTTTAATGAAATAAAATTTTAGAATAGAGAGTTTGACGGAGTATGTATATAAAAAAGCGGGTAGCTAAAATAGAAAAGTGAATTTTAGATTATAATTTGACTCAAAATTTCTGAGGCTAATGCGGATGCTCTAAGACTCAAAATATCTAAGCAGCTACTTTTTTGTTTTGGCCTAATCACACTTTGGCTCAACTCTCTAGTGATTTCAAATTATATTTTAACATATATAACTATAAAATTAAATACATTATTATATATATTTTTAATTGATATTAACGCAATGTTAAAATTAATTAAATGTTTAAAGTGGGTGTTTGGGAAGTTATTATTTTAGTAGTTTTTTTAGTTTTTGATTATTTTAGGAGGGTTAAAATTTTTGTGTTTGGGAAGATAGTTGAATTTTTTTATAGTTAAATGTGATGTTTGTGAGAAAAAAAGTGAAATGATTATAAATTTGATGTGACATTTTATCTGGATCTGTTTTTTTAATTTTTTAATCAATTTTATATTTTAGTTTTTTTTTAAAAATAAAAAAATAAAAAAAAAAAACTTTCCAAACACCCCAAAGTGTGACAAATTTTTTTGCGTCAATTATTTTAACTAAACACTTAACTTTCATTTCTTTACATATTTTAAGCTAAAAAAGTTGATTTAAAAACAGTTGTCAAACAAGATCTAAAATCACAGTAAGGGAAATGTGAAAATATCAACGGACGATGGCATGGCATTTTGTGCACTAACTTTACAAAGGTTGAAAGTTGCATGATTCAAAGTTGATTAGTGGATTCACTTTTCTAGACATTAGTGAGGACTTTATGTCCTTATTGGATGACGCATGAATAGTAAGAAGAGTACTATTTGATTTCTTTACATAATTCAGAGGCAGAGTTAGTCCACCTTGGCTCACTCTATTTATTTGGGTAGGTGGATCATATCAATTATTATTCATTTTAGTTTTTTTATTTTTTTTTTGAAATCTAATAACAGACTTGCACATTTAATGAGGCATATGAAAAAATTGTGGGTGATTTTGAAATTAAAATTTTTACACTTTATGTTTTTTTTGAATTATGTTTGTCAAATGGCTTGATTGGCTATTGATTAAACTTTACGTGTGTAAATTAGGTAGTATGGTGGTAAAGCCACTTTTCATAAAACTTGAAGCTTTGGATTTCGGAGTTTGATTGAGGGTTCACTCTGTCGTTCTATTTCCTTTTTCTAAGTCTAATTTTTTTAAAATGGCTAAACACAATTAATTTTTCTTCTCAAAAACAAAACAATTCAATAAGTTTATGTGTATAGAAATCATACACAAAATAAAACACAAATATCTCACAAAGGGTGAGACCCACGTGCAAGACTTATCCTTTGTGAAATATCTGTATTTGACTCGTGTAACTATTACCCATATTCTTTCATGTATAATTTATAAAAAAAAAAATCAAATTGATAACCTCATCTGAATTAAGGGGTTGTTTGGGGTGTCCTAAATAAGTGTACTTTTTATCTTTTTGGACTAAAAAATAGAGGTTGAAAATATGAATGTTTGGGTTAACTTTTTGATTTTTTATGGAAAAATGTGTAATAAAAAATTGTAAAAATTAATTTGTAGGGAAAAATTCGAGTTGGGAGTTGTGCAGCCGTAATTGTTGACTTTTGGTGAATAGTGTTAACTTTTTAACTTTTTGAGTAATTTTTTGTCTTTTTAACTTTTTGACTATATGCCAAACTTGGCCTAAGTGTGATAGACTCAAAATTTATTTGTATAATCTATAATATTGCCTAAAATATAAGAAGGAAACCTTAGTTGTTTGATAATTACATGAACAAAAATTACTAGCTAATTCCATAATATTATATGATATATATGTGCTTTTAACAATTGAGGAATCGCTTTAGAGATTATTTCTTTGATCTAAATAATTCAACATGGGAAAATAAGATTAATCAAATATAAATAATTATAAAATCATATCATATCTGTAAACCAATATATACTCCAAATAACATATACTCAAAATCATATATGCTATTAATTTTTTATTTATTTCAATAATAAAAATAATCCCAAAACAAACCCAAAGAGTGACACAAGACAATTCTACCTCTACCTATTGTGCCTCAAGTCACAACAAAGATCAATTCATCCATTGTTGCCATTCCTACTACTATAAAAAAATATTTTTGTTTCATATTCGGGAAATGATAATGTTATATGTATTAATTAATATATTAATTAATATATCAATTAATAATATGATATAATTTAAAATATTTTTAATATTTATAATTTATATAATAAATAAAATTAATAATAATATTATAATTAATATTAATACATTAATTAAAATATTAATTGATATATGCAATACCACTGTTAATAAAATAAAACACACCCGCCCATTAATAGCAACTTACTTTTTCCTTAGGGACCCCACCCCCTCTCTCTCTCTCCCGATACACAATAACTTCGCTTTCAAGGTCCAATCCAATCTCTCTCTTTCTCTCTGGTTTTCCTTGTGAGAATTTTCCACTTCTTAAGCATAACGCCTGAAAAACGTTCCTCCTTCTGTTCTCTATCTATATATGTTTTGAGCAAAAACAGAGAGATTTTGAAGGTCTGTGATGATAATAATAGTAGTAGTGTGTTGAGAAATGGGGGCTTGTGTATCAGTCCAGAGACACCCTGATTCGAACATGAAGTTGCGACTATCGTTTCCGTCTAAGACTGACAATCTTTTGATTCCCTCACCCATCAAAGAAAAACCCATCATCTATGGTGACCGTCCGATCGCCCAAGCTGGTCTCAAATCTCAGTGGTCACCGTCTCTACCAGTGACGACTGTTCGTGATTTTGGTATGATCATAACCCTTGCAATCTATACATACATAATTGCTACTAAATTTTCTGTTCTGATTGTAATTCTTGCTTTATTCCTGCCTTCACTACGCAATTGGGTATTATTTTTTTAATCTTATTATTTTATTAATCATCTTTGTTGAAATTAGCTGCTTCTTCTTCTTCTTCTTCTTCTTCTTCTTCATTTTTTTTTGTTTTTTTTGTTTTTGTTTTTGTAATGCCTCTTAAAAAATTTATTTTCAGTTATTTGACAATTCGTGATGACAAAGGTTTGAATTATGGAGAAAGCTATATCAATGGTGCTATGATGTATGCATATTATATATATCTATATATATTGGCAATAAAAGAAAAAATGGTTTATTAGGCTTTTGTGAGATTATTGATAGCCAGGGTCTTGGTAGTAATAACAGAGTAAAATTTATGTCCAGTGCTTTGACATAGTGTGAGATTGAAACACAAATTGTCCCAATCTAATATTTCAAATCTAAAATTTGAACATTTTTTTTCATCGAGGAAATATAGTTTTCGATTGTTATTCATGTTTTTGTTTGCTTCTGTTGGAAAATGACTCACAAAGTCCATATTGTTAAAAGTTTCTTAATGTTTTTTGATTAGTAATGAGTTCACTGCATAAATTGTTGTAAGTTTCATATCACCATCCATATAAATAGTTCATGAAGCAACCTCTGTTATGGACATAACTCTGTGATGTTTGGCAGAGATAACTCTCTTTCTTATCATCATTTATCACACACAAATTAATACGTGTGGGGAGTATACAATTTTTTCCGTTCTTTCTCAATTTAGTTTCAATGAAACAGTTAAAGCATTATGTTTTATTTCACTTCTAAGAAGATGAAACAAAAGTGATAGTTACTTTGGTTGGAACGGCTTTATGAGATTCTCAAAAATTTTCATATTCCCTCATTTCTTTATCATTTTCTTTAAAACCTCATGTTTCACTCATGATATTGATGCTAGAAGTATTTGTTTTATTTTATTTTTTTAATTTTGGTTTTCCCTTTTTAGTCCTTAAATAGCTCTGCTTTGAACTATGGTAGTTGCATTACATATTTCTAGAAATAAAGATATAGACAATCTTGTTGATGCTGAGTTTGAGCACCCTCTTCAACAACCGCATGACTCGGACTTGGAGGGTGGGGGTGGTATTTTTTCCTTAGTAGTGCTGCTATTTCTTGCATTACCTAAGGTTGAAACTTTTTATTTTCTTAAAAACTATGTGGAACATTTTTTCCCCTTCTTTCTAAGTTAAAATGAGGGTGGTGATAAGCTAGAGGGTTTTACAAAATGGAAATTTCAAACTTTGCCATATCAACCCTGCAGATGAGCTAGAGTTCGGACGAAGGCATTGCTTAAATGTGGCATAATATCAAGTGTTGAACACTAAGTGACCTCCAGGTTAAATAAGAGGTGGTTGTTGAACCCTTTTATTGTGATGGGGAAATTTCAGCTCATACAATGCATCTCCCCAACTGCTTACCCACATCTCATTTGGATGAGTCGATGACTAATATATGTTACTGTTGAATCGTTTGGAAATCATGTCCCGCTATTGGGCCAATAATTTTCTCAGCAATAATGACAATCCATCATGAATTAGATGCGCTACCAAACCTTCAGCACCTGCCCCTTGAAAATTACAAGAAGTCCCTTGTTTTATATTTGTGTTATATTATCAAGTATAATACTCCCTCGGTCTCAAAATAGTAGTCCCTTTTGGAAAATTCAAATTTTTTTGGTAGTCCAATTATTGCACTTTAAAAATATTAATTTTTCAAAATTACCCTTTGATATTACATTTTTTTGGGAATATCAATTGCCATAATTGTACTTTTTGTGTTGTTAATGAATTTAAAAGAAGGGCAAAATAGGAAATTTATATTATTTTAGTTCTTGATTTTTGAAAAGGGACTAACATTTTGGGATGGAAGGAGTATATTATTGTTCTCAACAACCCATTTTGGTGACAATCATGTAAATAGGATTAATGGGGCTTTTCAATATAATTCAACTCTTGACTTTTTCAACTGCTTGAAGATTCCTAAACTATTTAATATTCTAATATGGCATTGACCTACTTGCCTTTGTGTATAACAAACTAATTGGCCAAAATTTCCAATATCAAACAACAGTCTGGTTCTATACCAAGGAAACGCCAAAACAGAAATCTAAGTGGTGGAAGTTTTGTGTTTCCTTTTTCCTTTTATTTTATGATTCCAAACAGTTTCTTCTTCTTTCTTCATTTAAAAAAATAAATCAAATTATATTAAGGGAAAAGTAGATTGAACAACCCTTTCTTAGTGCCGCTACGTACAAAGATGAAGAAGAAGGTATGAATCAAGATTTTAACAGATTGTGGACCACTTGTTTGGCATTACTGCTTTTTTTAAATGGCTTGAGGATCAAATTGAAGGGACCACACCATTAACTCTATTTAAACAGACAAAACCGTAATGTAGTCCTGTTGATATCTTAAACTTGATGGATAACTTTCAGAAAACCTAGTAGCAAAAGCAAAATACAGACAAAGATGGAGAAAAAAATCATGTTGTGGCATGCTTTCCCAAAACTTCTAGTCACTGCTGTATGGTATCTTATGCTATGTCTGTAGAATCCTGGGGGAACTACATTATCTTTTTTGGCTTACAAAATATAATAGAAATGCCACCATGTATGTCCAATTCCCCGCTTGGCAGTATATATTATGGAGAACATATATTGTTCACTGGTCTGGGACAACTGTTATGCACAAACATGGTTGGTCAACATAAATCTTTCTAACAACTGCTCATATTGGCCTGAATGAATTCTCATTGCTTTTCATCATATGCCTGTTTGCTTCAAAGAAAGTGTCAAGAATATCATTTTGATATCTCTAGAACGATAGCTGGCTTGAATGATTGTTCTAGTACGTTATTGCTGTTCTGCTAACCATTGGAACGATAGTTGGCTTGAATGATTGTTCTAGTATGCTATTGCTGTTCTGCTAACCATTGGATTTTGGCGTTTTGGAACCAGCTTGTTGGACAACTGATCCAACTGGAATGATGCAATTAAACAATTAATAGTGGAATAAATATAATTTCTGTTTGGAAATGTTTAATTAGTTCTACAGTCAGTAGATTATTTGGATGAATGGTATTATAGAACTGGTGGTCGATGGAATTTCTAGTTTGATTATTGATTACTGAACTGGCAATTCTGACCGAGTGCAACTTTTATTTACCAACCTTAGCCAATTGAAGTGTGTAGTATTTACTAACCTCTGCCCCAAGTACATGTAGACCATCACCAATCATTGTCATGATATTGCAGGAGAATCTGAACAATGTAACCTCTGAACAAATAATCATGTGTTAACTAATGCCATTGCCTGGTGTTCTTTGCAGTTGTGTGCTTGTTCATGGCAAAAATGCTAGTGTAGGGTTTCTTTGTTTCGGGGACTTTCATTTAATGCATTGGTAATCAGCACAGAAATGTCCTAGGCCATACACAACTCTCATCCCTGAGCTGAATATTGATTGACTGCAAAATACACGTCCTCCACTGTTTGTTTTTTTCATTGTTGTCCTCATTATGATGGGGTGTGTAAAAGATTGCATTGAATGTGAGTTTTGGTGGTTCCTTCTGTAAATTAGTTACGAGAACTGTTTATAGTTCACATTATAGGAGGTTATCTAAACCTTGGAGCATGTTGAAATATTTAGTCCTTTCTTTTTTTTCGGTTAAACAGAAATGGAAATTTAATCATGCAAAATTAGAGTATTTTTGTTGAATGAAAGGACTAAATATTCCACATGAGTACATTTTTCAAAGAAAGTCCTGGAAGAAAAAAAAAATGTACCATGCATTAAAATTTTCTTGTTCTTTGAAGAAAATTAAGAAAATCTAGTGTCTGTGATATACATTTTTTATTTGTAAACTCATCAGAAAATTGTTTTAATGAAATTAAACAGAACACAAGATAATTGTTGTCAAATGATCACTGGTACTGGGCTTTTGTTAATGCATGAGTTGGACAAAATTCCATTCATGTTCAGTTCCACTTTTGTCTATCTTCTTGAGCTATTTTTTCTTCCTTATCTGTTGCCTAAATTCGATGTCTGTTTTTTAGTTGCAGGTAGTAAAGAAGAGGCCTTTTTTGATTCCCAACCCTGGTTAGAGTCAGATTGTGATGATGATTTTTTCAGTGTTAATGGTGGTAAGATTCCATTAGAATGCTTCAAGTTATTACGTTGCATGCCTTTTCTGTGCGTGCACATATGTTGTAATATATGCAAGAAAGAGAGCAAGAGATTTTATATTTTTTGAAGGAAAAAAGTTTAGTCAGCTCTTTCTGAGATTGGATGCTGTATGTTTGACTGTCTGCAAGAAAATTTAGTCCACCTTACTCGGCACCAATTTGTTTTGATCTTGTTGAGTCTCTTATTGTCTAGTTGACACCATCAAATTGATGCGTCTTAATGCAAATTTTACTTATTAAATGTGTTTTGATGCAGATTTTACCCCATCTCGTGGTAGTACTCCAGTCCACCACAGTTTCTGTGCAGGAACGGCACGTGCCAATAGAGCCCTTTTTGATGACGAAACCCCTGGATCCCAACCCGAACCATCCCCGAGGAAGACACTAGCTGACTTTTTTCGAGATAGCTTAAGAAGCAACCAAGATGTTGATGAGCAGAACATATTAAGCAACCAAAATGGGGTGAACGAAAAAATTGAAGCTAAGACGGCTATGCTTGGCCTCCCTCCAATATCTGTAAATGGTACCCCTTTTGTCTCTGGAGCTAACTCTGTGTGCAGTAGTGAAAGAACTCCTAATGGAGATTACAGACCACAGAAGGAGAAACCAATGAAGTCCGTGCAGTGTTGTCTTCCGAGAATCCTTTCAAGCCGTAGCTTCAACGAAAGGAAGAAGAGGACGAGCCCTGCTCGTAGTGTCGGGTAATTTAACCGATTTCCCGTTACGTTTAGTACTATGTATATGATATGAAGCTGCCATAATATGGAAGCTTTGAGATTCTGTGGATTTGCTCGACTTTGAATCCATGAGATTTTGAGTACATATATAAAGAAATCGGTGGTTAGCTCTAGTGAAAATTTACCCTTTAAAGAACATGTGTAAAGCAGAACATGTGTACAGTGGTAGTTAGTATGGTTATTGTCCATAACTATAAATTGTCTCAAGGTGACTTTTGCCTTCCAAGTTTATATTTTCATAATGAGATGATCAAAGAAATGGGTCCTTTAGGGCCATGAGTTGTTTCCAATTTTATATCCATTTCCAATTTTTTTTCATTTTATTAAAAAAAAAAAATTCAAAATTAGTTTGGTAAAATAATAATAAAAAACACTGATCATGTGTTTTCCCTTTTTAGGGCAAAGTTATTTTTTTGATATTTATTTTTGCACCAAAAAAGAGAACCAAATGAAAAAAGAAGTAGTTTTATAGTAGATTATGAAAATTACACCAAATGATTTATCTCGATGATACAATGATGTCAGTTGAAGTATTATTCATGCATATATGTACATTATATGTGGTTTTATATGCAAGTTTTGGATATCAATATATGAATTTTTTGTTTTTGTTTTTTGGATTGTGGGTCAATTTTTTGCACACATTTTGCATCGGACAACTAATCTGATTTTTTTGAGAATTTTGATAATCATTGTATTGTTGTAGCAATAGAAACCAAAAAATCCTATCATTTGGAGAAATTTTTATATGCCAATATTACAAATGTATATGTCTCTATTGTTTCTTAAACACTCAACATAAATGTAATAGACCTTACTATCAAAACCAATCACAATAGTAAAAAGTAGCACATAATATGAAAAATGATTTGTAATTTTCAACTTTTACAAATCAAAACCGCACATGAAATATATCCACATACAAAAATTACTGCATTATTTGGAATGAAAGCTAAAAAATACTAGTAAGCACTATGTAATCTGGATCTTTAAATCTAACCAACTTCATACCATTTTTTAGACTTAAAATTCAAATCACAATAGTAGAAAGTAGCACATGACATATATTCACATACAAAAATTACTGCATTATTTGGCATGAAAGTTAAAGAATACTAGCAGCACTCTGTAATCTGGATCTTCAAATCTAACCAACTTCACACCATTTATTTAGACCTAAAATTCAAGTAGACCAAATATTATGATCAGTGTCTTTTTTTTTCTTTTCTTTTTTTCCAACTTGAGTAATATTTAGATCTTACACTTGTGATGAGAAAGGAAAAAATTAAGTGAAATAATTATAAAAATAAAATAAAATTATTGGATTAGAAAAATGAGGGGAAAAAAATATTTGTCAAAAAATCAATTTTATCTTGTTATACAACAAAAATGAAAATATGTAAATAATTTTATTTTTCTCATAACAAATCCAATATGTAAAAACTAACATAAATGCTACTTGCAACAAATGTGGAATGATATGTCAATAAATAGAGGATGTGTGTGATGCTGTGAAGGCAGAGGATCCGGACTCGGTGAGGAGGATGGTGGCAGAGCAGGGTAGGGTAGGGCGAAGGGAGTCTGGTTCTGTTTTTGTTTTTTGTTTTTTTTTTGTTTTTTGAAAATTCTACCTCAAAACGACGTCGTTTTGAGGCATGGCAGGAAAGTATGGCAAGAAAGTATGACAGAGGATCCGGACTCTAAATATATATATATATATATAAATGTGTTTGGATTATGAATTTAGGTTAGAATTTAAAAATAAAAAGAAAAGATAAATGAGATGTAAATAAGATTAGTTATATTTCACTTATTTATTTTCTTTTAAATCCTATCTAAAATTATGATTAGTCAAATCATGAGCCCGAGATTAAATTTCAAAATCCGTTTTCTCTATTCCTCTGTCAATAATAATAACTTAGCGGGTGACACACGCGATATTTGTGTAATTCAGATAACTAATAATAAAAATAAATAATAATAAATTTAATATCATAATATATATATTGCTTAAATGAATATTATGTTCTTAATGAAACCCAACGTCTTGAGTTCAAAACTTATTTACACTGTAATAATTTTTTAATTTTAACATATATAAAATTGTCACGTGGCATGAGGAGAAGTAAATTTTACTAAATTAATTTATACTTTCATTTAATAATAGTATAGATAGATAAATAATAATAATAGAGAGGAGACCTTAGGAAAGGATAATGGTACATGAAAATACTGATGACAAAGACCCACTCCAAACCTTGGGCCTTCACCCAAGTTTAAAGCCTGTGAAATGCCCGATTCTGATGGGGCCAGCCTCAAATGAACACATGTCGCAACGTGAGCCCCACATTGGTTCCTTAAGGCCATTTGAGAAGGTAAATAAAAAGTTAGAAGTGAGCTTTTAACTCATTTAAATATAAAAAAATAAAATAAAAAGTCAACTTTTAAACATTTTATCAAAACATGTAAAAAAAGTTGGCACTAACTGTTAATTTGGATGGTGCAAAATACCATTTAATTCATTAAATTTGTATTGATTTATGTTAATTCATATTGTTTAATTCACTAATTGTAAATTAAATTTTAAATTTTATAATTCGTTTTCGAAACCGTTTCGCTCTACTATAGTTGATACATATATATATATATATTTTAACTTCTAATGAAATATCAAAAGAAAAAATGACTCCAATGAAATATCAAAAGAAAAAATGAGTGCGAGATAAATTTAAAATATGAAATTTATTACAAACTAATAGTTATACATGTCCCTATTACATTTTATAAAATTAGTGTGTATTATATATATGAAAAAATTATGTAAATTAGTATTATATATTATATAAATACATAATAATTAGTTAAAATATTTTTTAATTCGTCCAAAACTGTCCAAATCACAATTTATCAATCCTTTAATTCACCAATTTATTATTTAATTTATAATTTTACTTTCAAATTGTTCTAACCGTAACTCACACACTCCTACTTTTAACAATCACAGTCACTCACTACTACGTACAGCGTCCCAACCTCCAAATTCCAATTGCAATCATTTCAAAGGGACAAAATTCTGTTACATTCATGTCCTTCCCTTTTCTCTTGCGAAGTTATTTGGTGTTCAAAGTATATTATGATTTGTAGAGGGAATAACATTCATAATTTTATATTAAGTAATTAAAAAAGTAAAAGATATAATAATTTGTCATTAATCAAGATAGGACCACGTGTCTCGCACCACAAAATTAAATTTTCCCTCTCAAAGCCATGATATATATGAACAATTGATTGAAGACAAATGAAAGGAAAAATACCAAAGTGGGTCCCAGACCCATTCCCTTATTCTCAAACTGGAAAGAACGTGAAAAAGGTTATTTTAGTCAGTTGAAGCCAACAGAGTACCAATTCGTTTTCACATTCTCTCATCACTCCCTCTTTCTCTTTCTTTCTTCTTATAAAGGAAGTCCCAGACCCTTTTTAAAAACATTATTGATATACATATCTAGCTAATATTATCACCCCCAACCAACAAAGCCAATACCAAAAACAAAACAAAACAAAAAAAATGGATCTCCATAGCTTATTGAGTTTGTCTCTGTTGATCTTATATGCCTCCATCATCATCATCGAGCCTTATCAAGCATTCGGCTTGAGCCAGGGTTCTTTCGGCCTAGAAGGAAGTGCTGGCATATGCTCGGCGGTGACAGTGCATGGTTACAGATGCCAAGAGTTCCACGTACGTACGCAAGAGCTTATTATTTGTTTATTTAATAACATTATAATAGTACTATATTACATTGTTTCTTTATATTATGGTAACAATCAATGTAACATATTGTAAGGTTTGGTGTTGTGATTTTTTGGCAGGTGATAACAGATGATGGGTATATATTAAGCGTGCAGAGAATCCCTCAAGGTCGTCTAGGAAGTGGTGGTGGTGGTGGGAAGACCAAGCAGCCAGTCTTATTGCAACATGGGGTTCTCGTGGTAAGCAAGGCTGCTATATACTTGTGTATTATGATACTACCTTTAATTTTATTTAAAATTCTAATACACCCTTTATATAAACAATTTATGTCACAAAACTTCACATCTATTAAAAAAAAATCTCATATTATTATATGGCCATAATTACTGGACAAATTTGAATTTTTTTTTAAAAAAAATTTATAGATAATTTATACATAAAAGTCTTGAAAATTAATGATTCACATTATCGAAGCGTTGTTGATGATGGACACTCAGGCATAAATTAACCATCCAGTCTACTTAGAAAACTGGAGATAAGCTCTCTTCTTTTTAAGAAAAAAAATAAAAAATTGATAATATGTAAATTGTTGTTTATTACAAGTGAAATATGGAAAACTAGGCATAAGCTCTCTTCTTTTCAAGGAAAAAAAACTTGATAATATGGAAATTGTCATTTATTACAAGTGAAATATATTAACTCGCACTTTTTAATATTTAAGAGATAAAAGATGACTTATTTGGTACCTATTATGATTTTTCATTGATCGAAAGTATCATGCACACAATACCAAGCTTACTAATATTATGCATTTTTTCATTGATACATTTTTTAACCACAAAATGTATAACATTACCACAAAATATATAATTTTATCACAAAAATATATAAATTTATTTCCAAATCACAAATTTTATAATTTTACTATAAAATTATATAATATATTATCCCAAAAACACATAATTAAGTGCATATGTTATACACCAAAAGGATTCCCTATGCACGCAACCTTATGAAATAGAAACATAACGACTATGGTGTCAAGCTTCAAGTGATAAAGCCCAAATTAGGTTGTGTATCTTGCACTTGTTCCTTACAAAAGTTAAGGTGATGCAGCAATTAAAATGTGTCAAAAACAAAAATGTCAACACGAAACATATGCGTTTTCTGTGATAATAAGTGTTACTTAAAAACACATTTTATGGAAGTGCATGCCTCATGATGCATGTATGAACTGTAATACTACATGTAAGAAAAAAAAATTAAAATACTTAAAATTGTAATTATATGAATCAAATACATTATAAATATGCTTCACAGCACATCAAATTTCAATCTACAGTGTAACTCAATTTATGAATAAATTTAATGATAAAGTTTCTTTATCTGTATATCTTCTGATGCATGAAACCCATTTTATGTGAATGATTAGAGCAAGAGAAAGAATTACCCAACTTCCGAGACAATGTGGGATTTGGAAAGAGTAGTACTACATGCATCAATTAGTTTACTAATTAGCATGCTAATACTAGTTATGACATTAGTATTGACTTCATTCATCATACAAATTATAAATACTAAAAACATCTTAAATTATGTCACATCATCAATTGGTATATTAATTAGTATCTTAATTGGTGCATATTATAGTATTATTTTTTAGAAATAGTGTGTTATGGAAAATTATTAAGTACTCCCTTATGTGTTCATGTTTTTTTTATCGATCATCATTTTATATTTTCTCAATCACCCAATACAAAATTTAATAGCTCATATTCTCCACTAATTATAATACCATAGAACATCACGTGTCGTGTTCTAAGAATACCCAATAATCACCCGTGTTTATCAATGCCCAAAAAAACCCAAAAAAGAAGGTTCCTATCTGATGGTCAGGAAAAACGAAAATCATAACACTGAGAACACCGATAAAATTTACAAAAATAATCACAAATATTGGATAAAAACAGATCTTATATGTGACTCACATTATATGCGAGACTCGCCTTTTGTCTCATATATAAAATTGATCTGAATTATTCTTTCTCCACTGCAACTCGATCCGTTAGCCCATTTCTCAAGATCTATCCTTCCTATCCTTCGAAGCATGCAATTGTATAGAAAAGCAAGCACGTAGCCAGGTTCTGACACCTTGATTGTTTGTATTCTTACGTGCACAAAAAGCCACCCTATTTGAGTCAAAGCCACAGACTCAGACATGTGTTTTCAACTTTGGCCATTTGTCTATTAGTATTCTTATCAGACATACTATTTTTTTTACAGTTTTTTTTAAAATTTTTTATCTCCCACCCACAATATGAATGAGATATACATCATCATTGGTAACCCCATTTTTTTACTGTGAAAGGGCGGTAGAAAATAGTGTATGTGGGTGTTTTTAAGAAAGAGAGTTTTTATGTAGGTTTTTTTAGTTGTAGGATATTATTAGAGAAATTTTTTTTTTGTGTTTGGAAAGATAGTTGGGTTTTTTTGCGGTTAGATGTGATGTTTGTGAGAGAAAAAATGAAATGATTATGAGGTTGGATTTGATATTTTGTTTCGATGTATTTTTTTTGATTTTGTAAAAAGTTTGTCTTTTTGTGAAAATAATCAAAAAAAATCCAAGTTCAAGACTTCCCAAACACCACCATCTCTTCCGCATTTTACATGCTATTAATGCAGTGCATCAGTAAAAAAAATGAAAAAAGATTGAGAGCTCTAAATTAAGAGCACTAATAACTTTAATTGGTGTGTGAGTTCTATGTGATGTGATATTTTGGCCTTGGTTTTCTTTTCTTTTCTTTTTTTTTTGATTTTTCATATCATTATTGCTCTTTTAAAACTCCCAAATTAGAGGATATATCATTTTTGAAAAAAAAAATTTACTATGTTGCATGCTGTACGCAAGGTTTACCCGCACGATTCACACAATTTATTGTGTGGCATGGGGATCAGTGAATTGTAGCATACCATAGTGAATAGTTTCTCTTGTTTATTTGTTATTGAAAATTAAGTGAAAAATATCAGTACATATGTGTATATAGGTGTGATTGTGAATTTGTGTGGGTCTGGATGAATGCAGGATGGAATGACATGGGTCTTAAATTCTCCAGATGAATCGTTAGCATTCATCTTGGCTGATAGTGGTTTCGATGTGTGGATCTCTAATACCAGAGGGACCAAGTTCAGTCGTCAACATTTGACCCTTGATGCTACCAACCCTGTACTCCTCTTCTCTCTCTTTTTCTCTTTGAGAAATTATTTCAAATTTGAGACCATTGATTCCAAATTTGATCAATCGTGCGACTGCCAATGTTGGTTTATTAGCCAAAAGGATGAGAAAGGTACACTAACAGAGTTTAATGAACATGGAAAAATTGACAGGAATTTTGGAACTGGACGTGGGATGATCTTGTAACACATGACTTACCAGTTGTTATTGATTTTGTGTTCAAACAAACGGGGCAAAAGATTGATTATGTTGGCCACTCCATGGTAACTAAGGATTGCGTTCATATATAGAGAGATCGATAAACAAAGTTAACTAATGTAATAAAATGTGCATGATCTCTTGCAGGGAACTTTGGTAGCTTTGGCATCTTTTTCAGAAGGGCGACAAATAAACAAGGTGAAATCAGCGGCATTGCTAAGTCCTATCGCTTACTTGAGCCATATGACCACTGCACTCGGCAATGTTGCAGCCAAAGCATTTGTTGGGGAGGTACATATCTAATTTCATTTGATTAGGACACAATGCTCAGTTTAATTTGAATTTCTAAATTTGTAGTTAGCACGTATGATACACATAATGATTGTAGCCCCTCGAATCAATTTTTGGCTTTGTTAACAGATCACGACACTGTTTGGCCTTGCAGAATTCAATCCAAAAGGGTAAACAACCAAACTCTAATTATGAACCCTAATTACCTTAGAAAAGGCAACATTTATCGTCAATTAAAGATGGATTTATGCTAACTAAAAAATAATTGTTTTCTTTTAATAGTGAGCCGGTAATGAACTTCCTGAAGGCTTTGTGTGCTCAACCGGGCGTGAACTGTTATGACTTACTAACTGCAATTACAGGTACTAATCTATCCCCAATTAACATTTTAAAATTTGAAGGCTGCTACTTAAATTACTGGTTGAATTTCACCATTTTTTCCCGTGTATATAGAATTGAACATTTTCAATAATTATAAGCATAATTGAGAAATTGTACTGATGTTGTATGTAAATCTTTGTGTTAAAGGGAAAAATTGTTGTCTTAATGCCTCCACAGTTGAGCTCTTCTTGAAGCATGAGCCTCAATCTACAGCAACTAAAAACCTGGTGCATCTGGCTCAAAGTGAGTCTATGTTACAAGACAGCAATAATTTTTAAGTTTTAACTTATGTCCTTTTCTTTTGATGAAAAATGTTTTTCTCAAGAAAATATATTTTTGTAAAAAATCATTTTCATGTGTTTAGATGTGATCCCGAAAGTATTGTACTAGTGGTGATTGTATAGAGGTGATGGTGTTTATAGTGGTAGTAGTACAGTGGTGGTGGTGGGTTTTAGCAGAGGTGTTGTTAGAAGAAACCGCCCATAAGAGTTACCTTGATCTATTTTATATGAAAGAGAGAAATTTAAAGTCACAAATGAAGGCATAAGGAAAGGTAGCCACCAAAGGAATTATTTAGTTAACATATTCACACTACGTGTTCACGTACGTAAGAAATTACTATAAATACGTGGTTGGAGAGATAGTAAAGAGAGAGTAGTGACTATAGTGATGGTGATAATATATAGAATTGTGGTGGTAGTGGTGACAGTGTGGTGTTGTTATTACTCTAGTTTGAGAATATTTTTCCATTTAAAAAGCACAAAATGTATTTATTAAACTTAACACAATTCTCATTAATTATGGAATATATTTTTCAAAAAGGATCAACTTCCCTCTATTCTACTAATTGGATTGGAGGGTGGTCCTGTTTATAGGCTATGGGTCCACTTTGAACTTATTTTGGTTATCAACAATTCGTCTTCTAGTGCTCTTCTTCAAGTTAATCATATAATTGGATCACATTTGTTTTCAAAAATAGATACTACATTTTTGTTTGAGAATAAACTGTCAATTTCTTGAAAATAAAAGGTGATCTAATTAAGTAATTAGTAATACTCAATCAATTTAAGGAGTTGTTTGGAATGATCTAAATAAGTATATTTTTTGATTTTTTATTAAAATATGTATAATGTGGTAGATAGGTAATGTGATCCAAATAAGAGGCGATATGACCCAAATAAAATAAAAAGATAAAAAGAAAATGTGTTGAAATAATGCATGCCAAACAACCCCAAATTGTTCACATGGATAATCTATTTAGGTAAAAAACTTTTGACTTTTTTATTTGACTTTTTGTTGGTTGTTTGGTTTGGGTTGGGTTTGATGTGATGTGTTAGAGAGGTGATGTGATTTAAATAAGATGATGTGATTTAAATAAGATAGTGACTTTTTAACTTTTTGACTTATTTAGTACATGCCAAACTAGCCCTTGGTAGACTTTGAAAGATAAATGATTTAGACCGTTGAGATGGAGCTTGAAATGGGCCACAACCTATAAACTGGATATTCCAATCTAATTAGTGGATGGAAGAAAAGCTTATTTCTTTTAAAAGAAATTATTTTTCTTCTGAAACAAACGGAGCATTAAATTGATAAGTAATTGCCAAGGACACTTAACACAGTTACTAATTTGCAGCTGTCAGAGATGGAACATTGTCGAAATACGACTACGGGAATCTCTTCTACAATGTGAAGCATTACGGTGAGTCGAGACCGCCTTTGTACAATCTCAGCAACATTCCTCACAACCTTCCTCTCTTTCTCAGCTATGGAGGTCAAGATGCACTTTCTGATGTTAGAGATGTGGAGACTTTGCTTGACAGCCTAAAGTTACACGACCCGGACAAGCTAAGTGTTCAATACATCAAGGACTATGCTCATGCTGATTTCATAATCGGGGTTACTGCCAAGGATATTGTCTATAATCAAATTATCTCATTTTTTAGACATCAGCTATAATCATAAAAAAAACTGCCCAGTGCACGATGTTTCATGTGAGGAGTCGGGACTCATTTGATTGGAGAGTTAAACTCTGTTTAGAACAGATAATTTTAATTTTTGTCACCTTTGAGAATAAACTCTTCAGGGCTTGTTTGATTGCTTTTCTCTTTACTCGTTTTTTTTTATTTTATTGGACAATAAAACAATAACAAGTTTAAAAATACTAACATCTCATATTAGCGTTCGTTTTGTGAGAATATTGTTGGAAAATTCAAAAAATAAGTTTTAAATGTGAACGGTTCTTTTTTTTCCTTCATAGGAGGCTCAACATAAAAAGGGGATTTGACTTTGACGTAGCGGAATATATGAGGACTAGATATCGTTCTAATAGACGAAAGGAGCTCTCGAATCTACGAGAAAAATAGAACCTTAAATCTACAAAGAAGAGAAATATTATTGAATAAATGAATAAAAGTTGTATAAAAATTGTCTTTGCCATGAGGCTTACATAGCTATTTATAATAAATTAAACCTAATACTTGTAGGAAAAGTAATTCTAAAATAAACTAGGAAATTTAAATCAACATAAATTAGAAAACCTAAGAGAATAGGAAACTAAAATTCTAAACTATTCAAAATCTTAGTCAAAATCTAATTCTAAAATAATAAAATTAAGAAATTTAATAATTCTAAAATATTTATACTAAATTACAAGAATTCTAATAAAATAATATATCAAAAATATTAAAACTAAAAGTATAAAAATTCTTAAAATCTTATCCTACATCAGACTCCTCTTCTTTGAAAGAACTCGTCCTCGAGTTCATATTAGAGATCTGCCATCTTTCATACCAAATAAACAGATATTTTGAATATTTCAATTTTTTGTCCCTCTTCCAAACATTATATGCAGACTTCAACTGGTTGACAAGATCAATTAGACAAGTATTGAAAATTAAATTAGATTGCTCTACACCAAGAAAATCAACCAAATTTACTTCATGTAGAACTTGAATGCTCTCTTGATGTTGCACCATCCCAGATTCAATTGATCCTTCAACTATCAACCTTGGAATATCAACTGTACCATCAACCAATTTCTTTGTTGCACACAGCGGTTGTATTATTTCTCCTTCTGTTTTTTTTTTTTTGTTATTGGGCTCAATCAGATCTCCTTCTTCTTCAATATTTTTATGATTTGTTTGTAAAACTTTCTCCTCAATATTCAAATTACCATGTGTTGATGCATTATCAACACTCGAATAAGACTTTGTATCTTCTTCATTAGTTTTACAAATAATCTCACTACAAATAATATTTGGATCTGAATTCTTTTATTTTGCAACTACAATTTCATTGCAAATTTTTACAAACTCCATGAAAGTATCTTGATTTGTATATGACAATATATCTTCATGATCATGAAAGTAAAATTTTGTTGAAAAAAACTTTTTCATTGTTAACCATGAATGAAATTTGTCTTTACCTTTGCAAACTCGATAATCTTGTAATCCATTCCACCACTTCAATGCAATTTTATCAAGTTTGTAGGATGCAAATATAACTTTCTTTTCATGAGGAATCTTCATGAATTCAAAGAAATTTTCAAGATCAAGCAACCAATCAAGAAAATCTTCTTTTTGAAACTTACTTGAACCGTTAAAATATGAAATTTCTGCAAAATAACGTAAGCTAATAGGTTGGCCTCGGGTGAATCCTCCAGCGCAATTGCTGTCAACTGTTGGTTTCCTCTGGTTGACGATTAGTCCCAAATCGGTAAGTAGATTACAAATCTCATTGCGAGGTTCATGCACCTCTAGCTGATATTCCTCAATCGCATCCCATATGGCTTCCACCCTACAATCAATGTCAATAGGGATTGTGTGTGCTACATCGTCTTGTGTAATTGAGTTAGGCGAATCCATGCTCTGATACCACTTGACGCAGCGAAATACACGGGGACTAGATATTGTTCTAATAGACGAAAGGGGCTCTCTAATTTACGAGAAAAATATAATCTTGAATCCACAAGAAAGAGAAATATTATTGAATAAATGAATAAAAGTTGTATAAAAGTTGTCTTTGCCATGAGGCTTACATAGCTATTTATAATAAACTAAAGCTAATAGTTGTAGGAAAAGTAATTCTAAAATAAATTAAGAAATTTAAATCAACATAAATTAGAAAACCTAAGAGAATAGGAAACTAAAATTGTAAACTATTCAAAATCCTAGTCAAAATCTAATTCTAAAATAATAAAATTAAGAAACCTAATAATTCTAAAATATTTATACTAAATTACAAGAATCCTAATAAAATAATATATCAAAAATATTAAAACTAACAATATAAAAATTCTTAAAATCTTATCCTACATCAGGCTTCTCTTTTGTTTTCCAATGGACTTTTGGGTTTCGTTTGGAATGAATTGACTTTTTAATTTTTTTTTTTTTTAGTTATTTTAACTTAGCATTAAAAAGTCTCATTTGAAAAAAAAAATTTGACTTTTTAAAATTTTGTGAAAGAAAAAAATAAAATAATTATAATTTGAATGTAACATTTTATTTTATTAATCTATTTTTTTATATAACTATTTTAAATCTCAACCGCAATTTAGCCTATGCCAACGAGGACAACCTAATCCTCCATTATTGGTCTATTATGTGCGCTGTACTCTAAGGGGTGGTTTGGGATGTTCTAAATTAGTGCATTTCTTAACTTTTTATAAAAAGATGTGTAAAAAAATAGAGAAGAGATATTGATTGATGTGACCCAAAAAAGATAAAAAGATGAACTAAAATAGTGTATGCCAAACAACCCCTAATTATGCGTTCATATCATTTTTTGGGTTCATGTATGTAAATTATTTATAAAAGAAAAATCATATTAATTTAATTTAATAACTATAGCCACTCTGAGTAAGGTAAATCTTTGAACTATGGTTTCTGAAAGTTTTAGGCTCCGTTTGATAAGCCTCTCAAATTATAATTTCACCCATTAATTTGAATGTGTTGTTTGTTTTAAGCTTTTAAATCATAATTCTATATCCATTTCTCAAAACTCAATTCAAAATATAATTATTACTTTTCAAAACTCATAACAAAATACATAATTCAAAACTCTTTTCAAAACTCAATTCAAATCAATATTTTAATTTTTTAAATATTTTAAAAATATTTTAATTTTGTTAAGATTTTAAATATTTTAATATTTAAATATGTTATGATTTTTTTTAATTTTTAAATTTTTTGAATATTTTTGAATATTTTAATTTCAAAATATTACGATTTTAATTTTTTTAATTTTAAAATATTTTATAAAAATAAATTCAAACTCTATTTTATAAAAATCGTTTTAAATATTTTAATTTTTTTTGTTATGTATTTAGTTACGATTTGAGTGTAGAGTTATGAAAGTAGTATAGAGTTTTAAGTTATGTGTTTGATTATGAGTTTTAAAAATAATTTTTTAATTGAGTTTTGTTTTATGTGTTTGGTTACGATTTGAGTGTAGAGTTGTTTTTAAATTTAAAATATTAACATTTTAAATTATTTAAATTTTTTGAATATTTAAATTATTTAAATTTTTACTATTTAAATTTTTTGAATATTTATTTTAATTTTTTACTTATTAAATTTTTTAGATTATTTAAATTATTTAAATATTTACGAATTAAAATTTTTAAATATTTATTTTGAAAAAAATTATTTCCTTTGTAGTATTTTCAATTAAAAAATTGATTAATGTTATTTTATGTTAATAATAAATTTTTTTAATTGAATTTTAAAAAGAGTTTGGTTATGAGTGTTGATCAGAATTTTTAATAGTATGAAAGTAGTGTGTTTTGTTATGAGTTATAACAATTTGAATTAAGTTTTGAAAACTCTTTCCAAAACTCATAACCAAACAAATTTTCTTACTTCACATGTCAAATCAAACTTTCAAACTCAATTCAACACTCTATTTAAAAATCATAACCAAACAAATTTTCTACACTTAAATCATAATTCCACAACTCATAAACTCAATATACAACTCATACTTTCAAATCATATTTACAAAACTCTACCAAACGCAACCTTAAAGTTTTAGAATTATGATTTGCGAATAGAGTTGTATTTTGAGTTTGTGAGTTTTAAAATTATAATTTGAGTGTGACAAAATTTGTTTAGTTATGAGTTTTGAATTGAATTTGGAATAATTGATGTGACATATGATATTTGATTTTAAAACTTACAAGTCATAACCAAATACATAACCCAAAATTCTATTTAAAATTCATAAAAAAAATTTAAAAAATTAGGAACATATTTTTTATTTAATATATAAAAAATAACAGGTGTCAAAAAAAAAAATTACACTATTCTAGTCAATCGACCGGTCAAACGACTGGGTAAGCCAAATTTCAAAATTCAAATCTCACTTGAAACGAGTTTTCAAAAGTTGTGTGGAATTAATTTTTGAAATTTGTTACTAAACACCATACTCGAATATAAGTATGGAGTCATGATTAGAACTCCACACCAAACACAGCCTTAAGTTCACAGCTTATTTTTCTATTATTTAAATAAATAATTTAAATCAAAATAAATCTCATTATGAACGCATTAAAGTTTCATTTGAGAGATGGATTGGTTTTTTGACAAATAGGTTAAAAATAATTTTTTGACTTCTAACCTCTTTTTAATCACATCAACTCTTTATTTCTTTACACGTTTTTTTTTTTTTTTTTAAAAGTTAAAAAATTTAACGTTTAACCTACTTTTCAAAACATTTGAGTTGAATTTTTTTATTTTTTTGAATTTTATGAGAAAAAATAAAATAATTATAATTTAAATATAATATTTTATCTTATTAATTTTTTAATGTATTTTATCTTTTTATTAGCCTCCAAACTGAAAAAAAGTCTCATGGCAAATGAAGGCTTAATGAGCGGATCTAATTAACGCATAAGGATCCTCCAGAGTAAATCTCCTAGAGTGATCTCCTAAAGTGCTTAATCCGACAGCTAAGAATAAAACTCACCAAAACGACGTCGTTTTGGTGAGTATTTTGAAAAAAAAATAATAATAAAAAAAAATTCAGGTTTAGGGATTTCAAAATTCCCCCCATATGGCTGAAGAACGCGAAAAGCTATATAGACGGCGGGAAGAAGCAAAGAAAGAACGAGAGAGCGAAGAAGAGTTGGCCGCTACTTCCTGCATCCCGTCGCCCCACCGTGGCCGTCGCCCCATTGTCGCCGCCGTCTTGCCATCGCCACTGTCCTGTCGCCACTGTCCTGCCGCCACCGTGGCCGTCGCCCCTGCTCCAACCGATTGAAGAAAATATAGGTGATTATATATATACATTCTACAGCCTTGAATAATAGATATATATTGCTGATTCTTGCTGAAATATAAAATTTTCAACCACAAAAATTTTTTTTGCCTCGTCTGTGTTGTGCTGAATATTGCTCAATCCCTGTGATAATATATATATACATTATACGTTATATATATATATACACAGTACATGCAACCTTAGAAAAAAAAAAGGGGGATATATTAAAGTTTATGTTTTGTTGGGAAAAGATGAATTTTTTAATGAAATTTTATAGTTGGAAACACTGTCAACATGTTCAGATGATTGTCAAATAAAATGGAATTTGAATCAAGAGTAAGATTAACAAGTTTTGAAACTGGAATGAATTCCCTTGACTGTATTCTGGGTCATTGATTTTTAGGTACTGACTTACCTTCTTTTAGTTCATCTCATCAGGTTTAGAAATCCTGGGTGTGACATAATATAATATAATTAACAATGCAAAAATAGCATATGCTACTAAAAGGACTATCAGTTATAGAAAAGGATAACAAATAGTTTGACCCTCTGTAGACGTCCCCGAACGCCCCGGGAGGGATGAGTCCCCCGTTCCGTTCATTTTGGGCTTACTACAGTTCAGGACTCAAATTGTCACGGTTCTTAATCTGAACCAAAGAGTCCAAATCCGGCAAATCGTTTTGAGAAAACAGATTTTTGAAAGAAGTGCCAAACATGGACTGCTTTGCCAGATACAGAGTCGCCACCTAAATATTTTATTTTTGAGAAATTTAGGAAACCCTGACTCATTGCCTAAGGCCACGTGTCCGTCATCACCAAAGTTGCCTCGGCTCGGGAACTTGGGTATGATTGGGGAAGGTCACTTCGTGAGCACCCCCGCTCGCCCGATCAAAGATCGGCCTCTACTAACCATGATATCTAGTTTTGAAAACATTATGCATTCTTATTCCGGTTATTAGCCTAGGATTACTACGTGATAAGCACAGCATACAAGTATAGATTGGGTCGCCTGAATTGGAACAAAACATTTCATGTTTATTTTTGAAAACGGTTTGCTACTTGTAAGTAGGCTTAAAATGCAGATTTTGCCACCCTCGGGTGGGCTTAGAAAGCATGATTTTGCCACTATCTAGTGGGCTTAAAAAAAACTCACAGTCACTGTATTGTTCCAATCCAAATAACCTAACATTCACCCACAGGCATTCAGGCAGTTATATTACATAAGCACATAGCCTCATGGCAAGCATGCTATCATGGCAGTCACTCACACACATGCAAGGATGCTAAAGCATAAAACTTACCGAGTACTCCAAGCCAAAACAGAAGCTAATTAGAAATCTATGCATGATCCTAACTATACAGAAATGCCTAATGCAACACATACAATAATGCAACTAAGATAGGCTCGGCTATTCTAAGCATGACATATGGAATGCTACAGCTAACAAGTATTCAACTTGGAATTGAAATACAATGCAATGAGTTATGATGCGCCGAGCCCGGTGCATGCAAAACAGATGAATGAATGCAAACATGCTATCATACTGTATGCTAATTGAAACATGCCCTAATCTAACCATCATAAGCTGGTAAATAAAAGGGAGAGAAAGACGTGGGGTTGGAAGATATACATCACACACATGCACACTTATTACAACATTGCCCTCACGCAGAGGGTTCGAATAAATAATACAGTCCCAAATAAATAATAAGTCCTAATAAGTACAAAATCCTAATTAATTACCAAATTAATCTAAGAAAGCAGCAAATTAGCATGCAAGCTAGGGACTGCCTCAACTCTGCTCCGGATGATGAATGATGCATGTTCGGGTTGCTTGGTGCGGAAATCCATTGCGATGCCTCGATTAGCCTCTGTTTACAGTTTATGCTCGGAATATTGTGCAAAGCTCTGAAAGGCTGTTGATTCTTGATTTGCTGCAACAGAGAGTAAGAAAGGGGCATGGCAATGTATTTTCACATATGTATGCATTCCTCGATCCTCGTGCCACCAATCACTCATCTCGATGATGATGGCCGAGGAGTCGAATTACACGACTCAATATGAAATGAATGCACGTATAAACACAACAAGACCAAGACTCCATCATGGTTAATTCGGAGTGTCGGCGATCGGGAATTGAGACACGTTCCGTCACTCGGAGTGCGAAACGTCCCTCGTTTCCCGTGCTCAAGCTAATTCCTACCCCGAACACAATGCAATATGTATGACATGCATGAATGCAACTAATATACAATCTAGCATACACAATGCTATGAAATGGCATACACAATGCTCTGTGTGACATGGCATACACGATACTCTAACATGCAGCCTAGCATACGCAATACTATGAATTGAAATGGCATACACAATGCGCAATGGACTTACACCAACATGAGTGGATCTCAGCCACACTCACATCAGTGGCCATTAGATAGAAATGAGACACTCGAGATGCGTGCACACGTGCACGCGAACCGAGGACCGACCCTAAAGCACGAATGCCACTCTACCAAAGCATGGCAAGGCATGGAATATGACATACAAACATGCAAATTTCAGCACTAAAATGTGATGCTAAACAGCCAATATGGCATCCGATGCATGAGATGAACCCCGAAACTCAAAACTGGGCATACGTAATGACCTATAGCTATACAAAACATGCATTATTTGATCATGAGGCATGAAGACAGAACCAAGGCAGTCCCAAAATATGAACATTTCTACTTCAAAGCACAGCCAAAAGATGCTAGCAAGATGGGCTAAAGTAGCATGCAATTTTGACTAGCAAATATGGTTTACATGGAAAGTATATGAAGCACATGGAATCTCACCAAAAAGAAAAAAATCAGTGAACAAAACATATGGAAATATGGCCAAATAATCACTGAAATGCAGCCAACATGTGCAAAAATGAGGAGCTCCTTTAGAGGGCCATGCAAGGAGTTATTAGGCACATACAAGATAGACATGAAGCATGACCAAAAAAACTCTGGAAATCAAATATGATAGTCCCAAAACTCATCAAATTGGCCCTGAAATCAGTCAACAAAGCATGCAAGATAGGGCCTCTTTGGAAGGCCAAAAAGACCATCAAACAAAACAAGGTGAGAGGGGGTCACCCCCCTCTGATTTTGAGGCTCAAAATAGCATCAAAGCTACTGAAAATCCATTAGATTTCAGTGGCTAGAAGGCCAAACAAAGCATGCAACAAGGGCTTAGTTTTAAGGCTCAAAATAAGAGACAATCAAGCATACAAGGAAGCATATGACCTCAAAAAGAGAATAGACCTGAATCAAACACGAAGATGATGTCAAAAAAAGGCTTTTTTCAGTTTAGGTCAAGGTCCAAAAGGGCTCACAAATAGGGCTAATATATCATGCAAAAATGGTCCTAAAAGAGAGATTAGAGACAAGTGGTAGCATCTGGCCTCAAATAGCAAAGATCCCTTCAACAAAGTTGAAGAGAGGCTCAAAAAAAGGCACTTTACAGTTTATATAAAGTCTCAAAAATAAACACAAGTGGGGCTAAAATAACATGCAAGAAAAAGGCCTAAAAGAGGGATAAAGAGACAAGTGGTAGAAACTGGCCTCAAACAGTAAAGAGCCCTTCAACAAAGTTTAAGAGAGGCTCAAAAAAAGACACTTTACAGTTTATAGAAAGTCTCGAAAATGACCACAAGTAGGGCTAAAATATTATGCAAAAATGGCCCTAAAAAGAGAGATAGGAGACAAGAGGTAGTAGAAGACCTCAAACAGTAAAGAGTTCTTAATCAAACATGTAGAGGAGCTCAAAATATGACCTTTTTCAGTTCATGAAAAAGTCTAGAAATGCTTGCAAGTATAGCTTATAAATGAAGCAAAAAAATACAAGTTTTAGGGAAATAGACACTTACCCTTGAAGAGCAGCAAATCAACAACTTTTGGACCAAAATGGAGAGTAATGGAGGAGGAGGGTTATGAGCCTAAGCCAAAAGTGTCTAACCCTTAACAATGGTGGTGGAGTGTATATTATATAGAGGGAGAGAGGCTAAGAAAAGGGGGAGAAAAACAAATTCAAAAATGGAGCCAAAACTTGTCTCCCTTGGAAAATGGGAGATATATCATCATATATAGCAAAAGCAACACTAAAGGTCGAAAATATCTGAGCTAGGGACAGCTAGAGATTGTGGAAGACAACTGGAGGGAAGAAATCTGTCAATTTTGGGCTTTCTGGGCATAAGTGGCCGGCCTACCACCTTTTATGGTCGGCTTGCTACTTTTCAGGACAAAAATTGGTCTGCCGGAAAGAAAGGTGGCCGGCCAGTGATTGGGAAGTCCAAAGGTGGCTATCCAGGTGTCCAAATTGAAGCCCCGGAAGTTATCTTTCCAATGGCGCAAACCTTGTATTAAAATTCTTCCTGTGGAAAAAGTTATGCCTATTTTGGTGAAGCCGCGCAGATTCGGTCCAACTGGAGTGATGCCTTACTTCAATCAACCATATCTCCCCCGTCCGGAATTGGCTTTAGGAGATTCTTGAGTGCAAAATGAAGCCCCGGAAGTATTATTTCCAACGGTGGTGGCCTCATAGCTGGATTCCAAGTATGAAAATGAATAGGCCCGATTCGGCGAGGGCTGCTCGACTCTCTCTTAACAATTCATGCCCATTTTCTCCCCTAACTAGGTTTCTTCCCTCTTCTCTTCTTTTCTTCAACTCCAAATCCCTAAGTAAGGTGTTTTGAATGATTTTTCAAATATTTCATCTCTCTTTCATTCATTTCCACTTTGTCCTTGCTCGGTTTACCGAAAAGCGCAACATTTAACGAAATGCGAGCTTTGGAACATCATAGAAACTTTATTTCAAAAACGTTTTAAAAGAGAGGGTTTTAAGGTCTAAAATCTTTTGATCAAGATTGTTTTGGTCCAAAAAGGGGTATGAAGTTGAGCTTTGACTTTCTCCTTGCCGAAGAAACTGAACTTTTTCCCTGCACACCTTTCTCTACCATGTAAACCATCAGTCGTGTCCAAGTCTTAAGGGCGGTCAAAAATGGGGTGTCTACAGTTGCCCCTCTTTGACAGAACTCGGAAGTCAAGAGGTGACGGGAGTGAATGTGAAAGCCCAGAGACGACCCATTTTTGACAAGGCCGAAGACTTGGACAAACAAACAAAGTACAGAAAAATAAATGGTTGCGCCCGCAGGCTGCCTACATATCCTTTTGCAAGGAATCAAACCAGCGTAGTGCAGGGGCAAGATGCAAAATGATATGCAGAAATATTTTGATAATTAGACTTATACGCTAAGCGAAGCCGACTTGAAGATTGGACTTATACACTACGCGAAGCTGGTTTGATAATTGGACTTATATACTACGCGAAGCTGGTTTGAAAATGCAGGATTTATGTAACGCAATGTAATAAAACAATGCAACGTAATAGCTAGGAAAATGGAGGTACCTTACAGGGCAATTGGCAATGGCTTACCTCGACAATGTCCTACCTCATGCTGATGCGGGAATCTTCCTCTTCTTCTCAGTTGAACCACAGGTACTACTTTTCTCCCTGACTATGGTTGCAGCTTTCCCTATTCTCCAACAGGGTGACAGACTAGGTTGATTCGGTATTCAGAATTGAGGCACATACATATGCTATCTCAATCTATGGGGCTGCCATATAGATTTCAAGCCGAGGATATACCCCTGGGTATTTAAACCAGACTTTAGTTTCGGAAATCCCGAACCTTTTGCATTCTACGCAAGAGCCATTCGAACTCTAGTTTCCACCGTCTCAGTTGATCTCCTAGGAACTCACTACTAACACAGGTAGGTGGCTATACCAGACTACTGGAAGTCGTTCGGGCACGACAAACACCAAAGGAATTGCACCTTTAGAGGATTTAAGGTTTCCTAGACCCGGGAGTGCACAAGACAGTGCGAATAATGATGCGGGATTTAAGGTCTCCTTAGACCGGAGGATTTAAGGTCTCCTAGACCAGACAGTAAAATAGATATGATGCAATGGATGTAATAAATATGATGCAATAAATAATAGATGCGATGCAACGGAAAGTACAATAGATGCAAAGGGTGAACACACGTCAACCACGCTGGACTAGTGAGTGGAGGAAGAACAAAGAAAATCAATCAGGAGCGCGTTCCATGCAACCTAAGATAAATTCCAAACACGCTGAAATCGTGTGAGGAAAAGAACACTCTAACCACGCTGAAATCGTGAGAAGAGGTCTGAAAACAACCGCTCAAGTGCGCGCACAACGCAACCTGAGATAAATTCCAAACACGTTGAAATCGTGTGAGGAAGAGAACACTCTAACCATGTTGAAATCGTGAGAAGAGGTCCGAAAACAACCACTCAAGTACGCGCACAACGCAACCTGAGATAAAATCCAAACACGCTGAAATCGTGTGAGGAACGGGACACTCAAATCACGCTGAAGTCATGAGAGGAGGTCTAAAAACAATCCGTCCAGCGCGTCTACAACGCAACCTGGGATAAATTCCAAACACGCTGAAATCGTGTGAGGAAGAGAACACTCTAACCACGCTGGAATCGTGAGAAGAGGTCCGAAAACAACCGCTCAAGTGCGCGCACAACGCAACCTAAGATAAAATCCAAACACACTGAAATCGTGTGAGGAACGGGACACTCAAACCACGCTGAAATAGAGAGAGGAGGTCCAAAAACAATCCGCCCAGCGCGTCTACAACGCAACCTGGAATAAATTCCAAACACGCTAAAATCGTGTGAGGAAGAGAACACTCTAACCACGCTGAAATCGTGAGAAGAGGTCCGAAAACAACCGCTCAAGTGCGCGCACAACGCAACCTGAGATAAAATCCAAACACGCTGAAATTGTGTGAGGAACGGGACACTCAAATCACGTTGAAATCGTGAGAGGATGTCCAAAAATAATCCGCCCAGCACGTCTACAACGCAACCTGGGATAAATTCCAAACACGCTGAAATCGTGTGAGGAAGAGAACACTCTAACCACGCTAAAATCATGAGAAGAGGTAAACAACTCGGGAGCATGTTCCATGCAACCTAAGTTGAGTCCCGGGGGACAACGATCCTAAACGCTGCTCAGCGTAAAAGGACAAACAATAAGAGATAACACAAGATGCAAATAAATGCAATAAGTGTAATGATACGATACATGTTGTAAGCAATGCAGAGCGTGATGTTTAAGGAATGCAATAAACAAACAAAGCGGTACTTTCGAAAGCACCTCATGGAGTGAGTGGCGGTAAACCGTTTTACTCTCGCGGGGAATGGTACTCAGGGAGAGCACTTCTGATCACCATTCTGGCTTGAAAGGTGAAACGAATCAACACAAAGATTCGCTCACTTTGAACACACAGCTCACATCGGCATACTGCTTATTCTGAACACGCAGCTCATAACACAATATTCTACTTATTTTGGAACATACGGCTCACGCAGGACACTACTGATTCTGAACACACGGTCCGTTTTGAACACAACTCATTCTGAACTCACAGCCCATAACACAGTATTTTGTTTATTTGGCATACAGCTCATACAAGACACTGCTCATTCTGAACATACAGGATGTAACGATGGAACTTACAGAAGTTGAAACAATTTTCAGATGCTCGACATTTTCCCTCTTTTCTTTTGCTTTGTAGCCCGGAACTTTCATAGCTTCAGATGGGTCCTGGTTTTACTGTTTTCACATGACCTGGGTTGAATCCCGTGGCTTTATGAAAGAACCAATCCTGATTTGCACAAATGTGGAGAACGACACGGCACTCTGAGCACAAAACGATTTTTGAAATTGAAATGAGAAAAGGGTTCTTAACCGGATATTGAGCCTACAACTGACCACAGCACACCACGACTCAACAACAAAGGAAAAAACAAGGTAAGACAACCTAAACACATCTATAGACACTTTAAACGACTCAAAACAAGAATCGAGACAAACAAAATGCACAAACACAACTCTCAACTGTGTTACAAAGACAAGAGACCTCTTGGTGCACGAGGAGCCAGTTTTTCCGGGTATTGTTTCCCACCCTTTTCTTATTTGTGATTCTCACATCACTCGGCCCTCAAGCTCTGTTTTTCTGAAAAAGCCCTTTTCTCACTTTTTCTCTCAACGCACATTTCTCTATTCTTTAATCTCTCATTTTTTTATCCCTCCCCTGGGTGGTTGATGGATGAACAAGAAATTGCGGGCTCTTGCCCCTAGCATGCTGCCAGATCCTTCATCTTCTACGCGTAGCTAGTGAGTTCCTCTCACAGAGGGGTTGTGCTACAACTGGGTGTGCAGCAAATTCGCAGCTGACATCGGTTGATGATGCTCTGCCGGGGGGTTTGGACATGATCAGATATGTCCAGATGAGGAAGTGGAACATCTGGATTCATTCCAAGCCAGATTTGGCTTGATACCTCATTGCTCAGAGGATGTAAGAGCTTTTCGGCCCTTTTGTTGTCGCCTTCAGTTGTGCCTTTTCTGCCAGGTAGAGTGCCCTTCTTGGCAAGTATGGTGCCCTTTCTAACATGTATGTTAACAATGGGGAAAAGACAGAACACTTGACTCAACTGTGCCCCTAGTTCATCATTTTGACCATTTTTTATTTTTGGCTTTCTACTAAAACAATTTTAACCAAAATGAGAGTTAGATTAACACGCTTGTTCGATTTTCTAATTCAAAATCATGCAAGTTAGGTTATGAACACTGAAATTTTTTCTTTTTTGGGTCCAAGAAAAAGGTCCAGTTTTGAAAAAAATGGAATAGTTTTCGAGAGAAGATTAGTCAACCTCATTAAAAAATTCTCAAAAACTATTTTTGCAAACGGCCACTGCTCAACGAGCACGGAACCCGCTCTTGAGATGCACAACTTCAGATCCGAAGGAAATTTGCCCCCTGTTTGAAGAGAGCTTCCTGGCAACGGAAAGTTGCCCCTTGTTTGAACGGCACCGCAGCGTATTGAATGGCAACGGAAAGTTGCCCCTTGTTTGGATAGCACCGCGGCGCATTGTAGTCAGTCCTCAAAGTGACGAACACAACCAAATTCTCGGATTCAGAGACAGCAAAGATGATCAAAACCATTATATGGACACAGTCGAATTTTGAAGTGTTTTACGGCTGGACTTCAGAATGAAGTTGCCTACGTATCTCAAAGATGGGAATCAAGCCTCACGTAGTTCGGGGTTAAGGTACACTCGGGTATTAACCTCTCCTTTTATGCTCTAACTTTTGCCAATGCGCCCATTGCGGGTTTTCAACCTTGCGAGTTTTGTTTTTCTTTTCTTTTCAATTCTTTTCAATTATTTTCTTCTTTTTTCTTTTTCATCTTTTGTTTTCATTTTCTTCATTTTTTTCTTTTCTTTTTTTTCATTTTTTTTTTTTGTTCTTTTTGTTCTTTTTCTTGCTTTAATTTTTGCCTGGGTCGCCCTTCTGGGTTTTCGGCCCAACGAGCCTCTCAAGGGTAAAAGTGTAGCTTTGTCCATGCCGAATGGTTTTGAGATCCTGAAGTTATCTGAATCCAGGAGAGTGGCTGTTGTTTGCTGACGATGCAGGAGTCCATCCCATGGGGATTGAATTTGCCCCTAGTGTTGTGGATAGGAACTCAGTTGTTCTTCAGCAATGCTTTCTTCTTTCTTCCCTTCTGGGATTTGGCATTCTTTCCAGTCTTTGTTAGCTTGAGAAACATCCCACTTCTTGACTCTTCGATTGCATCTGACATTTTTTGCCCCTAGTTGGAGGGGTGCTTCTGATCTGACTCTGTAAGCTTTTTTGACGACGCCTGACCTTTTTGATCTGACTTTGTTGCCTCTAGTTCGAGGTCTGCTTCGAATCTAGCCACGCAGGCCTCACATTATGGTTGAACTTTCTGAGTCCAAGTTCGAGGTTTGAAAGCAAGGGGAGCGAGTCTCGAGGCTGAGAGCGATCCTAGGCTGCACAATCTCAAGAGCGATTCCACACAGGTCTTCGCAGGGTCATGCAAAAATATTTTTTGAAATCTTTTAAAAAAGTGACTAATCGCTTGCGCGGAAGACAATGTGGAACCAATCTAGATCAAGCCAGGATCCTTCTCAGTTCTCACATTAACAAGCATGATTTCATTCATTAAGGGTTTAGCACGCCTCTCTTTCTCTCAGTTGATCAAATTTTTACAAAACCCGAGGAATTCCTCTCTCTTTATTTTCAACGCAGTGTTCAAAAAGTTTTGAAAAACTCAGGTCATTACAATGACTTTCAAGGCACAGAAAAGATAGAGTTCTTAGTCAAATACTGCCATCTCATTCAGAACTTTCGGCATAACTGGTACAAGGCAGAAGTAAACGTGAGAGCATGAAAATCACTGCTGTTTCATTGAGATCCGTTGGCATTACTGGCTCCAAGGCAGAAACAGACTCAAAAGAAAACGAAAAGGCAAACACAAAACAAGCAAGTGATGTCCAAGGTAACACCCCCGAAATCACCCGACTCCAACAAAAAAAAACTGACTCGGTACAACAACAAGACCAATCGACTCGATGAAAAAAGACGACTCAGACAAAACAACAAGACTGACTCAATACCCAAGTCGGAAAGCACAAAAAACTGGTATTTGCATATTGCTTAGAACAGTGCATGCCATTCCCACGTCTGGAGTTAATCAAGCGCTGCCCGCAGGTGGTTCATCCCCCGATCACATCATATTATTCCCCAAGTTCACCGATCCAGTGCCGATAGACTTTGTTGAGCTCGGCGGGAGGATGACCCCGTTGTCAAATATATCCTGTACTTCATGGCGAAGACGGAAGCAGTTGTCGGTAGTATGGCCAGTTTGCTGATGGTATGCGCAGAACTGGGTAGCATTATGCGTAGCCGAAAAAAGGTTCGGGAGAGGCCAAGGCTCAAGGGGTTTGAGATGGCCTTGTCCAACAAGGATTTGGAGAGCTTTGGACAAAGGCATATAGAGAGCATGGAAGACCCTCTGACCTCGGGGTTGGTACTTCAAGGTTTGTGGATTTTTGCTGGGCGCACCAGCAAAGGGATTGGCAGGTGCTGGCCTGGTTTGCTGATCTCTTCCGAGTAGAGGATTAGAGCTAACAGGATCGTCTCTAGTATGACGGCCTTTTTCCCGGTTTTCCTCTTGATTCAGACTGCCCCCAACTTAAGTAGCGAAAGTGTCATCCACAGTTTTTACAACAATTGCGAGGACTTGCTCTTTGTTCAGTCCCTCGGCTTTCAAAACCTCAACAGCGAACAGAAGATGTTCATGGGGATCCATGCCCGCCCCTACTTTGTTCTTTCCACTCACCTCCACTTTGCCAAGGGATTGGCCTTCCTCAAATGCAGCCCGTCCCAAGACTGAGGAGCCTTTTGACATGAAATTCCCAGTATGTGATGTGGTCGATGATGGAGCCAATGTCCCGGAGGCCAGATCTGTCACGGTTCTTTGAAGATCTTTAATCATTCCCATCAACTCAGAAGTAGTGGGTTCACGGGTTTGAGATGGTCGAGGTTCAGGTGCACCCATCATGCATAAGTCCATGCTTTCTGGGATAAACACCTCAGGCTTGGGTAGATGGGTCGAGGTGATGTATATGCTGGGGTCATAGGTAGATGGCAGTATATGGATGAGATTGAGGTAGGCAAGAGATGTTTGGTCATTGGGGTCTGAAGGTGGAGCAATTGTCCGGTTGTCGATGAGATTTTGGACCTCATGACGAAGGCGGTAGCAACGGTCAGTGCCATGGCCGCGCTGCTGATGGTACATACAATACTTAGAGGGGTTATGTCTGGCTGGGAGTGGGTCAAGAAGAGGTTGAGGATCGAGGGGTTTGAGATGCCCTCTTCCATCAAGGCTTTTAGTGTGCTAGTCAGGCTCATATAGAGGGGGGTGAAAGTTCTGCTCTGAGCTTGGGCTGGGCTGGCTGTTTGTAGGCTTGGTTTGGCAAAAGGGTCGGCTGTGGCGACTGCATTGATTTCGGTGGGTTTGGGAATAACGCTTCTACCAGCGTTGGTACTCCCTGAAATCACCCTCCTTGTCGGTTCACTTGTTCTGGGAATGATCCCACTATCGAACACATTCTCGATCTGAACCCCCAGTTCATGCAAACTTTTGAAAGTGAACAGCGAAGCGACTATCAACTTTTGCAACATATCATGCTTGAGGTTTCGCAGCATCATCTGCACTTGATCCCTCTCAGAAGGGCGGCGATCTGTCATCTATGCTGCCTTTGCTCTCCACCTTGTAACAAATTCCACAAAATGCTCTGTTGGGTTCTGGCGGGTTGCTTCAAGTTCTTGGATGGTCATTTCAACTTGGGTATTGTAAGAATACTGATCGACAAAGGCCTCAGCGAATTCTTCCCAATTTTGCTTCACTTTGTCCTTTAACTTAGCATACCAAGTGGCTGCTACACCCGACAGGGTTCTTCCATGCAAAGAGAGTTTTTGTGGCTTAGTCAGGCCCATCGGCTTCAGGACATCCAAAAAAAGTCGGATATGTACCATTGGATTTCCAGACCCGTCGAAACGGTCAATATGTGGCATTTTGAATCTGTCTGGGAGCCATACGGCAGACTCAATGTGCCCGTCCTCAATGTTGGGAATGGAGTTAAGGCCCTGTGCCTTTTTGAATTGCTTCTCAAGGTTTGTGATTTTCACCGCGGTCGGATCGAGGTCACTAGCATCAAGGGGATAAAGCCTCTCATTAGGCTGCACCAGGGGTCTGGAAACTCGGGCTTGAGCCAACCCTTCTCGAGGATCTGGACCCTACAAATCTTCAGCTGGCGGAAGTGGGTCAAAGTTTGCTTGGGGTCCCAAAGCTAGATGTGAGGCAGATGCCCCAGATGGGCGCTGCGTTTCAATACTGGTCTCAGCCTGCATAGTAGTTCCCTGATTTAGTGCTGCTATTACGGCCACAAATTCTTCTGAACCCTGTGCCATCACGGTCTGCTGAGTCTGAACAAAGGTGATGTGACTGGCGACTGACGGATCAGATGAACCGGTGAGCCCTGATTGGCCTTTCCTTGCCTTGCCTCAGCGAAAGAACACTGGTTGTCCTTGAATTGAATTTCTGACCTAACAAAGTCTATCAGCACTAGTCCAATGTACCCGGGAGATGTCGAAGCCTTCTGAAGCTATAGTTCCAGGACTACCTAGCAAAAGAGAAAATATGCAGCATCTCAGCCTGATTTACTAGAACAGATTTGAGCAAAGCTGAATGACTGTGCTCTCTACTGAACTCTGCCCCAAATTCTGCCTGCAAACTGATACCCTCAGGTAAACTGAATCCCAAAATGCTGAACTGGTGCCCGCAGGCCTGATGCCCAAACTTGTAAACTGATATATGCATTCCTGTAGAGACGCACTCTAAAAGCACATAACAGATAAGTGAGAGTCAAAACACCCCTATGTTGGGGTAGGGTTTCCCTGTCCTATTTTGTCAGGAGCTAGGGTTTCACTACGCACGCAGTGGCTTCAAACAACCTAAAATCGGGTAAGCAACCTGTCCTAGCTTGGAATGGTCACTATGGATTTCGATATGCACTAGGTCGAATGGTCAAAAGGGTGCCCCGGTAAAACCGGGGTTTGTGTTTCCATACTGGCAGAGCCCGTAACCGGTAAGCCTTATGGCACGCAACCTTTGGCAAACCGCTCAAGAATAGCAGATGGCAAACACGGTGTCCTAGGCGCACCAATGCACATGCAATGCAAAGAAACACATAAGTGTAGTCAAAACCAGATATCATGAGTTCGAGTCAAGTTTTCTAACTCCCCAGCAGAGTCGCCAGAAACTGTAGACGTCCCCGAACGCCTCGGGAGGAATGAGCCCCCCGTTCCGTTCGTTTTGGGCTTACTACAGTTCAGGACTCAAATTGTCACGGTTCTTAATCTGAACCAAAGAGTCTAAATCCAGCAAATTATTTTGAGAAAACAGATTTTTAAAAGAAGTGCCAAACATGGACTGCTTTTCCAGATACAGAGTCGCCACCTAAATATTTTATTTTTGGGAAATTTAGGAAACCTTGACTCGTTGCCTAAGGCCACGTGTCCGTCATCACCAATGTTGCCTCGGCTCGGGAACTTGGGTACGATTGGGAAAGGTCACTTCGTGAGCACCCCCGCTCGCTCGATCAAAGACCGGCCTCTACTAACCATGATATCTAGTTTTGAAAACATTATGCGTTCTTATTCCGGTTATTAGCTTAGGATTACTACGTGATACGCACAGCATACAAGTATAGACTGGGTCGTCTGAATTGGAACAAAACATTTCATGTTTATTTTTGAAAACAGTTTGCTACTCTCAAGTAGGTTTAAAATGCAGATTTTGCCACCCTTAGGTGGGCCTAGAAAGCATGATTTTGCCACTATCTAGTGGGCTTAAAAAAAACTCACAGTCACTGCATTGTTCCAATCCAAATAACCCAACCTTCACCCACAGGCATTCAGGCAGTTATATCACATAAGCACATAGCCTCATGGCAAGCATGCTATCATGGCAGTCACTCACACACATGCAAGGATGCTAAAGCATAAAACTTACCGAGTACTCCAAGCCAAAACAGAAGCTAATTAGAAATCCATGCATGATCCTAACTATACAGAAATGCGTAATGCAACACATGCAATAATGCAACTAAGATAGGCTCAGCTATTCTAAGCATGGCATATGGAATGCTACAGCTAACAAGTATTTAACTTAGAATTGAAATACAATGCAATGAGTTATGATGCGCCGAGCCCAGTGCATACAAAACAGATGAATGAATGCAAACATGCTATCATACTATATGCTAATTGAAACATGCCATAATCTAACCATCATAAGCTGGTAAATAAAAGGGAGAGAAAGACGTGGGGTTGGAAGATATACATCACACACACGCACACTTATTACAACATTGCCCTCGCGCAGAGGGTCCGAATAAATAATACAGTCCCAAATAAATAATACAGTCCGAATAAGTACAAAACCCTAATTAATTAACAAATTAATCTAAGAAAGCAGTAAATTAGCATGCAAGCTAGGAACTGCCTCAACTCTGCTCCGGATGATGAATGATGCATGTTCGGGTTGCTTGGCGCAGAAATCCATTGCGACGCCCCGATTAGCCTCTGTTTACAGTTTATGCTCGGAATATTGTGCAAAGCTCTGAAAGGCTGTTGATTCTTGATTTGCTGCAACAGAGAGTAAGAAAGGGGCATGGTAATGTATTTTCACATATGTATGCATTCCTCGATCCTCGTGCCACCAATCACGCATCTCGATGTATGATGGTTGAGGAGTCGAATTGCACGACTCAATATGAAATGAATGCACGTATAAACACAACAAAACCAAGACTCCATCATGGTTAATCCGGAGTGTCGGCGACCGGGAATTGAGACACGTTCCGTCACTCGGAGTGCGAAACATCCCTCGTTTCCCATGCTCAAGCTAGTTCCTACCCCGAACACAATGCAATATGTATGACATGCATGAATGCAACTAATATACAACCTAGCATACATAATGCTATGAAATGGCATACACAATGCTCGGTGTGACATGGCATACACGATGCTCTAACATGCAGCCTAGCATACGTAATACTATGAATTGAAATGGCATACACAATGCGCAATGGACTTACACCAACATAAGTGGACCTCAGCCACACTCACATCAGTGGCCATTAGATGGAAATGAGACACTCGAGATGCGTGCACACGTGCACGCGAACCGAGGACCGACCCTAAGGCACGAATGCCACTCTACCAAAGCATGGCAAGGCATGGAATATGGCATACAAACATGTGAATTTCAGCACTAAAATATGATGCTAAACAGCCCCGAAACATGGCAATATGGCATCCGATGCATGAGATGAGCCCCGAAACTCAAAACTAGGCATACGCAATGACCTATAGCTATACAAAACATGCATTATTTGATCATGAGGCATGAAGACAGAACCAAGGCAGTCCCAAAATATGAACATTTCTAGTTCAAAGTATGGCCAAAAGATGCTAGCAAGATGGGCTAAAGTAGCATGCAATTTTGACTAGCAAATATGGTTTACATGGCAAGTATATGAAGCACATGGAATCTCACCAAAAAACCAAAAATCAGTGAACAAAACATGTGGAAATATGGCCAAATAATCACTGAAATGCAGCCAACATGTGCAAAAATGAGGAGCTCCTTTAGAGGGCCATGTAAGGAGTTATTAAGCACATACAAGATAGACATGAAGCATGACCAAAAAAACTCTGCAAATCAAATATGATAGTCCCAAAACTCATCAAATTGGCTCTAAAATCAGTCAACAAAGCATGCAAGATAGGGCCTCTTTGGAAGGCCAAAAAGACCATCAAACAAAACAAGGTGAGAGGGGGTCACCCCCCTCTGATTTTGAGGCTCAAAATAGCATCAAAGCCACTAAAAATCCACTGGATTTCTGTGGCTAGAAGGCCAAACAAAGCATGCAACAAGGGCTTAGTTGTAAGGCTCAAAATAAGAGACAATCAAGCATATAAGGAAGCATATGACCTCAAACAGAGAATAGACCTTAATCAAACACAAAGATGATGTCAAAAAAAATATTTTTTCAGTTTAGGTCAAGCTCCAAAAAGGCTCACAAATAGGGCTAATATATCATGCAAAAATGGTCCTAAAAGAGAGATTAGAGACAAGTGGTAGCATCTGGCCTCAAATAGCAAAGAGTCCATCAAAAAAGTTGAAGAAAGGCTAAAAAAAAGGCACTTTACAGTTTATATAAAGTCTCGAAAATAAACACAAGTAGGGCTAAAACAACATGCAAGAAAAAGGCCTAAAAGAGGGATAAAGAGACAAGTGGTAAAATCTACCCTCAAACAGTAAAGATCCCTTCAACAAAGTTTAAGAGGGGCTCAAAAAAAGACACTTTACAGTTTATATAAAGTCTCAAAAATGATCACAAGTAGGGCTAAAATATTATGCAAAAATGGCCCTAAAAAGAGAGATAGGAGACAAGAGGTAGTAGAAAGCCTCAAACAGCAAAGAGTTTTTAATCAAACATGTAGAGGAGCTCAAAATATGACCTTTTTCAGTTCATGAAAAAGTCCAGAAATGCTTGCAAGTATAGCTTATAAATGAAGCAAAAAAAATGCAAGTTTGAGGGAAATAGACACTTACCCTTGAAGAGCAGCAAATCAACAACTTTTGGACCAAAATTCTAGACTTTCAAACTCTTCAAATGTCCTCCAAGGTGCTGGAATGAGTGATGGAGGGGGTAGGCTAGGGGTTGTAGTGCAAGTGGTACAAGAAAATGGGTGTTTGGAGCTTGAAAATGGAGAGTAATAGAGGAGGAGGGTTATGAGCCTAAGCCAAAAGTGTCTAACCCTTAACAATGGTGGTGGAGTGTATATTATATAGAGGGAGAGAGGCTAAGAAAAAGGGGGAAAAAACAAATTCAAAAATGGAGCCAAAACTTGTCTCCCTTGGAAAATGAGAGATATATCATCATATATAGCAAAAGCAACACTAAAGGTCGAAAATATCTTAGCTAGGGACAGCTGGAGGTTGTGGAAGACATTTGGAGGGAAGACATCTGTCAATTTTGGGCTTTCTGGGCATAATTGGCCGGCCTACCACCTTTTATGGTCGGCCTGCTACTTTTCAGGACAAAAATTGGTCTGCCGGAAAGAAAGGTGGCCGGCCAGTGATTGGGAAGTCCAAAGGTGGCCGTCCACGTGTCCAAATTGAATCTCCGGAATTTATCTTTCCAATGGCACAAACCTTGTATTAAAATTCCTCCTGTGGAAAAAGTTATGCCTGTTTTGGTGAAGCCGCGCAGATTCAGTCCAACCGGAGTGATGCCCTACTTCAATCAACCATATCTCCCTCGTCCGGAATTGGCTTTAGGAGATTCTTGAGTGAAAAATAAAGCCCCGGAAGTCTTCTTTCCAACGGTGGTGGCCTCATAGCTAGATTCTAAGTATGAAAATGAATAGGCCCGATTCAGCGAGGGCTGCTCGACTCTCTCTTAACAATTCATGCCCATTTTCTCTCCTAACTGGGTTTCTTCCCTCTTCTCTTCTTTTCTTCAAATCCAAGTCCCTAAGTAAGGTGTTTTGAAAGATTTTTCAAAATTTTCATCTCTCTTTCATTCATTTCCACTTTGTCCTTGCTCGGTTTACTGAAAAGCGCAACATTTAACGAAATGCTAGCGTTGGAACATCGTAGAAACTTTATTTCAAAAACGTTTTGAAAGAGAGGGTTTTAAGGTCTAAAATCTTTTGATCAAGATTGTTTTGGTCCAAAAAGGGGTATGAAGTTGAGCTTTGACTCTCTCATTGTCGAAGAAACTGAACTTTTTCCCTGCACACCTTTCTCTACCATGTAAACCATCAGTCGCGTCCAAGTCTTAAGAGTGGTCAAAAATGGGGTGGTGTTTGAAGCTTGAAAATGGAGAGTAATGGAGGAGGAGGGTTATGAGCCTAGGCCAAAAGTGTCTAACCCTTAACAATGGTGGTGAAGTGTATATTATATAGAGGGAGAGAGGCTAAGAAAATAAGGGGAAAAACAAATTCAAAAATGGAGCCAAAACTTGTCTCCCTTGGAAAATGAGAGATATATCATCATATATAGCAAAAGCAACACTAAAGGTTGAAATTATCTTAGCTAGGGACAGCTGGAGGTTGTGGAAGACATCTGAAGGGAAGACATCTGTCAATTTTGGGCTTTCTGGGCATAAGTGGCCGGCCTATCACCTTTTATGGTCGGCTTGCTACTTTTCAGGACAAAAATTGGTCTACCGGAAAGAAAGGTGGCCGGCCAGTGATTGAGAAGTCCAAAGGTGGCCATCCATGTATCCAAATTGAAGCCCCGAAAGTTAGCTTTCCAATGGCATAAACCTTGTATTAAAATTCCTCTTGTGGAAAAAGTTATGCCTGTTTTGGTGAAGCCGCACAGATTCGGTCCAACCGGAGTGATGCCCTACTTCAATCAACCATATCTCCCCTGTCCGGAATTGGCTTTAGGAGATTCTTGAGTGAAAAATAAAGCCCCGGAAGTCTTCTTTCCAATGGTGGTGGCTTCATAGCTGGATTCCAAGTATGCAAATGAATAGGCCCGATTCGGCGAGGGCTACTCGACTCTCTCTTAACAATTCATGCCCATTTTCTCCCCTAACTGGGTTTCTTCCCTCTCCTTTTCTTTTCTTCAACTCCAAATCCCTAAGTAAGGTGTTTTGAATGATTTTTCAAAGATTTCATCTTTCTTTCATTCATTTCCACTTTGTCCTTGCTCGGTTTACCGAAAAGCGCAACATTTAACGAAATGCGAGCGTTGGAACATTGTAGAAACTTTATTTGAAAAACATTTTGAAAGAGAGGGTTTTAAGGTCTAAAATCTTTTGATCAAGATTATTTTGGTCCAAAAAGGGGTATGAAGTTGAGCTTTGACTCTCTCCTTGTCGAAGAAACTGAACTTTTTCCCTGCACACCTTTCTCCACCATGTAAACCATCAGTCGCATCCAAGTCTTAAGGGCGGTCAAAAATGGGGTGTCTACACCCTCCTGAAATAAATTTTATTACTGGAACTCTAACCACAAAGATAGCATATTGCATTTGGCATTTGGTTGTTGTTAATTTCTATTTTTTTTTTGTTTGCCTTGATTATCTAATTTCTGTTATTCCTTGATTATCTCATTCAGTTTGTATTATTTTGCAAACATAATTTACAGTTTTTATGCTAATATTGAGCATTTTTTTTTTAAGGGACTTGGCACATTGATATGGAACCTAACAATCATGAGAATGACGGGGATGAGTGTGATTGGAAGCCTAGGGTTCGCATGACATTTGATACAAAATAAGAAGCATATGATTTCTATAATACTTATGGAGGAAGGTTGGGCTTTAGTATTAGAAGGGGTTATGTAAACAAGAGCAAAGAGGGGCAAATCACTTCAAGGCAATTTGTTTGTAATAAAGAGGGATTTCGGGTTGTCGACAAGCGAGATCCATTAACAAAAAATCCTAGGCAGGAAGTGAGGACTGGTTGTCAAGCCCGACTTGTCATTAAGTGGGATAGGAATATTCAAAAAAAATTTGTTAGTGATTTTGTTGAACAACATAATCATATCTTTGTACCAACAGAATGTACGCATATGTTACCATCCCAAAGGAAGATATCTGCATCACAGGCAATCGAAATAGATTTAGCCGAAAAATCTAGAATCCGTCTTAATGCTGCATTTGAGCTCATAGGTAATGAAGTTGGTGGAAGGGAGTCGCTTGGGTTCACAAAATTGGACCAAAAAAATTATTTGAGAACAAAGAGGCAAAATAGTTTAGCATATGGGGAGGCAAGTAGCATTTTGCAATATTTTCGTGACAAATCATTAGAGAATCCATCTTTTTTTTACTCGATCCAATTAGATAACGTGGAGCAGATTACAAATATATTTTGGGCCGATGCTCAAATGATCATGGGTTATGGGCAATTTGATGATGTTGTGACTTTCGACACTACTTACAAGTTAAATAGTGCACATAAACCATTTGCGTCTTTTGTTGGATTTAACCATCATAGGGAAACTGTGATATTTGGTACAGCTTTGATGTATGATGAGACCACCGATTCTTTTGTATGGCTTTTCAGAAGATTCTTGGAGGCAATGTCAAGTAAGGCTCCAAAAATAATTTTTACGAATCAGGATGCTGCAATGGTTAAGGCCATACCTATTGTCATGCCTAACACAACCCACCGCCTTTGCACTTGGCATTTGATGCAAAATACATTAAGGCATGCAAATTCTATCTTCAAGGATAAGGCGGTGAAGGATAAGGGGATGAAGAGTGTTTTATCCATGTTTATGTACGACATTGAGGATGAGGAAGAGTTTACGTTAAAATGGGAGGAAATGCTTGACAAGTATGAAGTAAGAGATAATCATTGGTTGAAGTTAACATTTGGGGTCAAGAAAAAATGGGGTTGGCCATATGTTAGAAATGCATGGGGTGCGGGCATGAGTAGCACCCAACTTAGTGAATCTTTTAATGCTTTCTTGAAGGATTTCATTCAGTCTGATCATAACTTAATGTAATTTTTCATGCATTTTGATCAAGTTCTTTCTGAGAAGAGGTACAAAGAGTTACAAGCCGAATATACTCTATGCCAAAAGTTGCCAAGGGTGAATTCTAAAGTGAAGATTATGGAGCAAGCTGCAGATGTTTACACAAATAAAATTTTTGAAGAATTTTAGGATGAGTATGTCAAGTCCCTTGAAGTAAACATTGAAGAAATTGAAAATGATGGTGAGAGTACCGTTTATACGGTTCTTGATAGTGATGGTATAAAGGTGAGGAAGGTGAGGTAGGAGTGTGATGATTCAGTCACTTGCAATTGTAGGAAGTTTAAAATGAAGGGCATTTTGTGTAGTCATTGTTTGAAGATCCTTAGAGAAAGACTCAAATTCAAAGAGATTCCTTCACAATATATTCTGAAGAGATGGACTAAAAAAGCAAGATCTGAAAATGTGAAAGATAGGTGTGGACATGATATTCAGGTTAATATAAGATTGCATCAAACTTCACGTTATAGGTCATTGATGGCAATATTCAGATCAATAGCGTGTAGAGCTTCTGAAAGTGAGGAAACATATAATTTGATGGTAGAGAAAGCGGATGAATTAATTGTAGACATTGAAACCATGTTAAGTGCAAAATTCAATGCCCCTCGTTCAGATACTATTCAACAAGAAAGCCCCCCTGACACAAGTGGATGGTGTAGTGGATAAAAATATAGTTCAAGCAAAAGGACTCAAGAGAAGAGAGTGCACTAGCAAGGGACGAAGGCGGACAAAAGGTGGTTTCGAGCTTGCGTTGGCAAAGAAAATAAAACAAGTTCACATAATGCTTCTCAAACTTCCATGTCTGTTACTCCTCAAACTCCTCCCTTATTTTCGGCAAGTGCTCCTGAAGCACCTCCCTTATTTCCTCAATCGGCTCCTTTATTTTCAAGTGCTCCTTAACTTCCTCCATTCTCGCCGAGTGTTCCTCAAGTTAGAGCTTCTTCGTCTCAATTTATGTATCCCGCCTATGATGTAAGTTAGTTTAATAAAAAGTTTTAGTAGGGATTTGTAGGTGACTATTATCATTTTAAATTGATATGTGTTTGTTATTGTCGCAGCCAAGTTTTTTTATCACAATATGCATTTTTCAATGCCATCGATGTATTCCGTCCATGGAACCTATCAAGCATTGCTTAACAATGCAAGTAGTTATCACTCGCAAGCCTCAAATAGTCCTGCATGTAGTGAAGTAATTTATTTTTCACCTTTCCTCTTTTATTTTGTCATTCATTCATTTAAAATTCCATTTTATTTTATGGTTCCTTTGATGTAATATTATTTTATTTTATTTGTAGGTACTATATGGTCGTGGTCGTGGTCGTGGCCGTGGGCATGGGAATGTGGATCACGCGTCAATATCTTAGTGTTATTTTTTTTTTGGGAATTTTTGTGAATTTTTTGTTGGATATGTAATATTGAAAACTTTTCATGAAAATTTGCTGATACCATCCCTGAAATGTTGCTGAAATTTGGGTTCAATTGTTGCTAAAATAATGCTGAAATGTTGCTGAAAATTTGATGAAATTTTGTTTAATTTTTGCTGAAATTTCTGTTCAAATGTTGATGAAATTTTGATTAATTTTTGCTGAAATTTCTGTTCAAATGTTGCTGAAACTTTGGTTGAAATCTTGCTCAAATTTGGGTTCAAATGTTGCTTGAATAATGCTGAAATATTGTTGAACAGTTGATAAAATGTTGCTGAAAATTTGCTAAAATAGAGTTAAAATGTTGCTGAAAATTTGCTGAAATAGAGTTAAAATGTTGCTGAAATTGTTGCTGAAAATTTGCTGAAATAGTGTTAAATGTTGCTGAAATAGAGTTAAAATGTTGCTCATTTTTTGCAGAATTTTTTGTTCAAGTTACAGTATCTCTGTTTGTAGGTTTTTTGCATAATTTTTTGTAGAATTCTAATAAAATGTTACAGAATTTTGATAAAATGTTGCAAGGGAAACCGTATCATTACAAGGGAAACTTGCAAAATGAGAATCACATTGCAGGTACTCTGATAAAATGTTGCAATACCCACTGTTCATAATCAATACCCACTGTTTATTTAACACATTTCATCTCAAAGAAACCTGTTATACACCTTCAACCTGTTCATTGAACACCTTGTTATTCAACCTGTTCATTGAACACATTTCAATTCAACCTGTTCAACCATTGTCCAAAAAAAGACACTGTCAAGCACTTGTTAAGTGAACACATTGTTAATCAACACACCTGTTTTTTCAAACCATCACATATAATACACACTGTTAAGCAACCAACATAATTCAACAGATTTCACACACTATTAATTCAACACATTTCATCTCAAACAAACCTGTTTTATACTTGTTTTTGCGAACCATCAGATTTTTAAGCACCAAAAAAAATTACAAAACAAGTAGAAAAGTAGATTACATTCATAGCATGTTCCAAAATCTAACAACTGAGTCATTTACATGATAAAGTACAAAAATACACAAAATACAATGACATAAGTCAATGCCTTGAAAATCTTCTCCATCCTTTGAAGCCTTTTATTATGCTCACCAAGCCTTCTCCTTAGATCATTAATTTCTTCTGTTCTTGGATCTGTCCGAGGTCTAGCATTGGCACGGATTGTGGAGGTAATGTTGTCGTCGTCGTCGTCATCTGTGAACCACTTGAAATAATTGCAGTGTTCGTTCGCAGTCTACAATGGACAAGAATCAGTTAATCAATAAAGAACAAATGAAATTTATAAAAAGTAACAGATTCATTTATATAACAGGTACTTGCATATTTTCCTGGGCAAACAAAATAGATACGTCCTTCATTTCCATTCTCATTGGTTCGTACAATACTCATGAAAGCTGTTCTTCTACAATTACAAAACCTTGGCTTTAATCTTATGTTCATATTATTAATAGAAGATGAAGCCATTTTTTTATCTGCATAAAAAATACCAACAGATTCAACTACCGATTAGTAGAAGATGACGTTCTTCCTATTTTTTTTTATCTCTCAAGCTGTTTTACCTATTAGTAGAAGATGATGATTCAACTATACTCTACTGTAAATAAGAAAGAAAGGAAACAAACACTAGGAATCCTGTAAATAAGAATCAGATTATGATGCCAAACTCTTTTTTGTGTTACTCAATGGTGATTCTTGGTCTTTCATGTTTCGCCTTTCCTGCAGTCTTAGAGCTTTGGAAATTCAAAACGATTTGCTACACTGTGCAGCACAGCTGCAACTTAGCAACAACTAAAGTTTACACCATTTCCTCAATATTTTTCTATGCAATCTGAAGTGATTATGCTAAAACACTTTCTTTTTCACTTGCATTTCCAAAACACTCAAAAAGATGGATTCCTAGTGTTTGCTTATTCAATAACAGGTGCTTGACAGTGTATTTCTTTTTCACTAAAAAGATGAACCTGCTTTTTCAATAACAGGTGCTTGACAGTTGAAAATATATATTAGGCTACACAGTAAGAAATAGAACACCTCATCAATCAAAATATATTAGGCTACACAGTAAGAAATAGAACACCTCATCAATCAAAAAACAAATGACACAATTTCATATAAGAACTTGGCATAATTCTTCTTTAATTTTTTTAAACTCTTGTAGGATGCAGTTGCATTGTATTAGAATTAATCATGGATTTTCTCGCTATGTATAGAAAAATCAACATATTGAAGTTTAGATTTCTTATTTTGGTATCTGAGTTCAGAAGCAAAAAACCTCCAATCAATTCGAGCCCCTACTCCAACTGGCTTATTTCAAATGAATGTGACAATTCTGAGACTGAAAAAGTTGTTACTTCCACATGGTCTACTCAACATGGTATACTTCTACGGGATTGTATAATACCAAAAATAATGCCTATTGTGGGAAAATTGATATATAAAAATGGGCCAGGTAGCAGCACACATGACATATGCACCCAAACAAAATATTATAACAACTACTCTTTTGTAAATTACATCAATTCTAACTATTTGATTCCAGTAAATTTCAATTTTTTGCGTTGAGAGTTAAATCAAAAATTTCAATTGTAGCCATTAACATCAACAATGGAGCACACATTCTGCACCTGTGTTCTTCACCTCTAGCTGTTCATCAAAGGTTGTTGAATTTCACTCAACATACACAGGTGTTCTTAACAGGTTCACCTGTGTTCTTAACATGTGGTTCACCTTGTTCACCTGTGTTCTTAACAACCATTAACATCTGGTGCACCTGTGTTCTTAACAGGTTTATGAAATTCACTCAACATACACAGGTTGCTGAATTTAAATTACAGGTATAAACGCACACTTAAATCAAAAAATTGAGAAGTCATATACAGGTATAAAGGCAAATCTCAGGTATAAAGGCAAATCCCACGTATAAATTGAGAAGTCATTTAAATTTCAATTTTTCAACATACACAGTGTGCAGAATGTGAGCATAGAGTTCATTCTTGATCACAGGTATAAAGACAAATCCCAAACCCTAACATATCACAAATTAAAGCCAAATCCTAAACCCTAACACAAATAGCAAACAAAATCCAACCCCAAACACTCCCAATCGACTAATTTCTACAAAAATTGAAGCTAAACGTAAATCCTAACTTTGCGATTTCAGGTTTACCTCAAATTCGCTGTCGTAGGCTCCCGTTCGTCATCCGTCGTGGTTCGGCGTCCTCCGTTATCCGTCATGGTTCGTCTGTCTCTGCCGTCGTTCGTCCACCGTCTCGTGGTCCTTCGTCCCTCGTCTCGTCGTCCTTCAAACTCTCGCCATCTGTATAGTTCTTCAGCCATATGGGGGAAATTTTGAAATCCCTGAATCTGAATTTTTTATTTTATTTTATTTTTTTTCAAAATACTCACCAAAACGACGACGTTTTGGTGAGTTTTATTCTCAGCCGTCGGATTAAGCACTTTAGGAGATCACTCTAGGGGATTAACTCTAGAGGATCTTTACGCCTAATTAACATACCTAGTGATAAATTGCTCCAAACATGATTTGACACGTCAAATATAATATTTCACCAAACTTTCAAAATGATGCTGTCACGACCCAAACCCGGCCCTATGGGTTTAGCACCGTAACTGGCCAGTAATCCGAGATTACCAAAGGCCTGCTGAACAGTAAAACAGTCAAACAGAGTACAGGGCCTGGCGGAAGCCAATACAGTAAATAACTAGTGTCCATTGAGCTGTGAAAATCTGTATGTCAAAAACATTTTTATGCATTCATAGAGTTCAAAACAGTACAATCCATATACTGTCTATACAATCATATACAACAATGTGAGCAGGATCAAGTCCCTAGACAAAAGTACAGTACAACAGCGAGGAGACCGACGGGGGACACAAAAACACCCCAAGCCATGACATGGCAACTCGGAACCTCGCAGTGAGGCACATAGGCTGGCTTGACAAAACTGGGGACCAACCCACGCTCCTAGCTCGATGCAGTTCTTTGAGAACCTACATATATATATAAACAGTGAGCTAAAGCCCAGTGAATAACATACAGTGTAAAGAGGTTATGAATGAATGTCCCTTACAGTAATGAAATCAATTCATTATACAGTATTTCAATCTTTCAGTATTTCAGTCAATCAGTAGTTCAATCAATCAGTCATATGTGGTACATCCATTAGCCTATAAACAGTAGGTCCAAAAGGACCGGGCCTTAACAGACCCAACAATAATGATGGCCATCAAACAGTATGGTTCCACAAGGAAACCGACAGAGCTCTGTAACAGTCAATAACAGTGGGTGCTAAGGATGCCACAATACAGTTCGAAATGCAGGACATACATTCATTCAATAAACAATATCAGTTCAATAAACAGTTCAGTTCAGTATTCAAAATATAACCATTTGAACATATCTTTACACAATCTGTTACTCACAGAGATTGGGCTATAGCAGCTAGAGCGCGTCCCCGAGAGCCAACCCTAAACAGTTAACAAATAGAACACACACTAAGTTCACAGTCGGAAGGATATAATTTAAATCCCTAAATTTCCTCGGTGTGGTTCTATGTCTAAATCCTCATTAAGATGCTTTAAACTAGGCCTAAGAATGCCTAGAATGGGATGAGGATGCAAAAAAATATACTTAGAAAGCAAATTCCAGAATTTCAGTGAACAGGGCCTCCGCCGGCCTTGAGTTTCCCATTTCGGCGGACAAGCACACAAAGGCCCATTCGGCGTACATTCCGCCGAGCGACTGATGAAAAATGCAAAATCTTTGGATCGCGATTTTACTTCGGCGTTAAAATCCATTCGCCAAATTCGAAAATCGAGTTTCAAACCAAGCTTTGATGTTCCAAATTCGATCCTCTTGGGCCCATTTTCTGGAAAACTCTTTCAAACATATAGAATAACAAGTTTTAAAGCTCAATTTAAGAAATCAAGGCCCAAGGGTGTTTCAATTAACCTCAATTTCAAATCATTTTCAAGAACAATGCTCAAACATGACATGCATGCATTCAAAACAATTTTAAGCTTCAAATCATGCTCAAATGAGCTCAATTCTTTGAAAACAAAATGAAAACATGGACTATAACAATACCATGAACATGCATGTGACAAATTGCCAAGAATTCAACTCCAAATACACCAAAATGACCATACATGCAACAAACAAGTTTCAATTCAACATTCTATGAACTAAATCATAACTTAGCTCTACAATGATGCATGAAACATGCAAGATTTAGCTCAATGATACAATTAGGGAGATGAATGATCTACCTTAGTCTTGTAGTTTAAGCCTAGAAGCTCAATTAGACAATCAACACTTCAATTCTTCAAGCAAAATCAACAATTTGAGTCCAACTTTCACTCTTCTCCCTCACTCTCTCTTGTTGGTTGGTTATGGAGCAAAGAAATGGCTGATGAAATGTTTTAATCAAATGTATAAGGCTCAAGTGATGGAAGTAGACAAAGTCCCCTCAAAATGGCAATTCGGTAATTATGACAAACTCTTTAATTGACTTAATTTAATCTAATTTAATCATTCCTAATCAATTTTCAGATAAATATACCATTAAATCAGAAATATTTTACTGAGTCAAAACATCAGACGGTTTCTAAATCGGCCGCCGATAAGGCCTTCAATTAGCAATTTAAACATAAAATGCAAACAGATACTCAATCAATCAAACAGATAGAAATGCAATTCAATAGATAAACTTATTCAATTTCACTTTCAGTTCCATTCAGTCTGTTCAGTAGTTCATCCAGTTCACTTATCAGTCATTATCAGTTCAGTTTAGCGATGAATCAAGAGATAATTCATGGTTATTCAGATGTGATGCGAGGTTATTCTGAATGTAGTAGTAATAAACTTGTAAATATTGTATAAATAATGGTAAAAAATTTTTCGTTTTAAAATAAAATTATTAAATTAAGACAAATTATTTTTATATAGGGTAAATTACACTAATCTCCCTTGAGATTTCTAACAAATACAGGAGCCCTCTATAGTTTTAATAATTATAGTAACTTCTCTTACTTTACCTGATATTCTCCAAATTCTTTCATTCTGTCAAATTAAAACAAACGGTGTTACTTTCCTATAGTAAATGACCTTATTGCCCTTATTTTTAAAATATTAAAACATGTTTTTTTTATTGGAAGATGGGTTTGGAAGAAAATGACCTTACTATAAGAAGGAACAGTGTTTCGAATAAACAGTGTTTTTGGATTTATTTTTTAAAAATATTAAAAAATGTTTAAGAAAAAAATATTTTTTATTTTAAATATATAATTTTTATTTAAATTTTTTTAAAAAACTTATGTTAAATATTTTATTTTATTTTGTAAATATTTTATTTTTTTTAAATTTTAATATTTTAAACTCAAAACTCAACTTCATACTTAAATCATAACCAAACACATAACTCATAACTTAATTAAAAAATTATTTTCAAACCTCATAACCAAACATATAACTGGAAACTCCATACTACTTTCAAAACTCTATACTCAAATCATAACCAAACACATAACAAAAAAAATTAAAATATTTAAAAATATATTTATAAAATAAAATAAAATATTAAATAAACAACACAAAATTACTCAAAACTCGTAACCAAATACACAACTCAAAACTCAACTCAAAAATTATTTTTTCAAAACTCAAATTTGAGTGTAGAGTTGTGTTTTGAGTTTAAAATATTAAAATTAAAATTTTCAAAATATTTACAAAATAAAATAAAATATTTAAAATAAAAAATTATTTATTTAAAATAAAGAAATAAAATTTTCTTAAATATTTTAAAAAATAAATTTAAAAAGGTCATTTTGTGGGTCAACAGAGAAATAAGGTGAACAAAGAAATAATGACAAGGGTGGCATCGTCTTTTTGTGCTAAAAAAGAAGGGTAATAAGGTAATTTATTCTATGCAAGTAATACCATTTGTTCCAATTTGATGGAATAGGAATATCTAGAGAATGTCGAGTAAAATAAAAAAAATTATTGTAATTATTAAAACGAAAAAAAAAAATCCTTTTATTTATCAAAAACCTCACGGGAGAGGTGAGTGTACTTTTATATAATTTGTTTTTATTCCCACTGCTAGTTCTATTCTAACCCATATTGAGGGGTTGTTTGGGGTACACTAAATGGGCGTGTTTGATTCGTAGGATTGGAGGGGGGACTATTCACTATTTGTATTACAATTCAAATAGTGCTCCTTATCTGTCGTTTGATTTTTTTTTAGTCCGCCGGACATAGAATTTGGCCGGACTCCTTATTCCCCACATGGGGGACTATTGTGTCCTGAGGGGGTGTGGACAGAATGTGAGGGACTATCCACTGTTGGGATTAGATGCTAAAATGACCATTTTGACCCTCTACTATTTAATTATGTATTATGTTTACTAAAATTCAATAAAATTTAAATATCTCAATTTAAAAATAAAATAATTTTATTTAACTTTTTAAAATAATTTTTTATAGATATTTTATTGATGTTTTATTTTAAAATTTTGTTTATAATTTATTTAATTTCATTGTTTAAATTTTAATAGGTGTTTTATTTAAAATTTTAATTAAAAAATAATATAAATTTTTTATACAGGTTATACAATATTAAATGAAATTTTAATGATTTATTAAATAATATAAAAAAATAATGTCCTCTGTATTTTATTAAAACAAATTTATTTAATAAATCATTGTGTAAAATTTTAAAACAGTAATTGTGTAAAATTTTTTAACACAATAATGTTTACACAATAATCAAATTTTAATAAAAAGTAATGGTTACACAGTAATGGTTACACAGTAATCAAATTTTACCCTTTTTATTTATTTATTTTAAATTTTTTTATTTAATTGTGTAAAAAATAAAATAAAATAAATTTTTATTTAATCTAGCTAAAAATAATTAAAATATTAAAGATATGTTTAATATTACTATTACTTAGTAAACAATTAAAAAATGGTAAAATAGTCTTTTGTTCATTTATCATATCCAGTCCATCCAACCAAACATTGGATTCACTAAAAATAGTCATTTCCAGACATCTAATCCCATGAAAAAACAAACGCAGGATACATATCCAATCCAACCAAATAGTCTAGGGGATTCACAATCCCAGGACTCAAGTCCGATGGATTCTAATCCTCCCTTTTCTAGTCCGTCCAATCAAACACACCCAATAAGTGCACTTTTTATCTTTTTGGACTAAAAAATTGAGGAAAAAAATATGGATATTTGGGTTAACTTTTTGACTTTTTATGAAAAAATATGTATTAAAAAATTGTAAAAATTAGTTTGTAGGGGAAAATTAGGATTGGAAGTTGTGCAGCCATAATTGTTGACTTTTGGTGAATAGTATTGGTTCCCGTTTTCAAAAAACACTTTTCAGAAAACTCTACTTTCTTGTTTTCCGTATTTTTTTGTTTTTACTGAATTTTTTTGATATTTAAGTAATTTTTTTTCTTTTTAGACATACTTAACATAAATATACCTAAAAAGTAAAAAATTTGTGAAAAAAATCTTTTAAAAATTCACTAAATACCAAAACTCTAAAAAAAAAAATACGAGAATTCAGTACATTTTTTATATTTTTATATATTTATTAATTTTTTAAAATATTTTTTCACAAATTTTTTACTTTTTGGATACATCTAAGTAAGGTGAATCTAAAAAAGTAAAAAAAATGTTTAAAATTTAAAAAATATTCACTAAAACAAAAAAAGCAAGAAAATCAAAAAACTCAACTTTTAAAAAATTTAATTTAAAAAATTCAAACTAAACACACTGATTAATTTTTTAATTTTTTGAATAACTTTTTGACTTTTTCTTATGTTTCAAAACTTGGCCTGAGGAGGGCCGTCCTTTTACGAATATTCCTATGGTATCTTTCGCCAAAAAGAGAAAACGTGCAACCAAAAACGATGCCGTCAAATGAAGGTTTCTAATTTTATACAAAAAATAATAATAATAATAATAAAAAAAAATTATACTTCTAAATTTTTAATAATTACAAATAATTACAAGGATCACATCTGTCATAATCACACATATTTTACTTTTACCGGTAGGATAAATTACAAAATACAGTTTTTGAGATTTGCTTAAAGTATAAATTACTTTTTATAGATTGAAAAATTATAAAAATTCTCTTGTTAAAAAATTTTATTTAATAGAATTAATTAAAAAAATAAAATTCATAATTACTCTCCTATATAATAATAAAATTACTTAAATTATTAATTAAAACATATTTCTAATATCATTAAAAATTATTAATTGATTTGATAATTTATTAATAAAATAAATGATTTGTCATGAAATTAAAAATCTTATGAGTAACACATAATTTTTAAAACTATAAGAGACGATTTGTATTTTAATCAAATCTTATAAGTCTATTTATAATTTATCAGTTGCGACCTAATTAAAAAGTAACTAATTTTTGTTTTTTATATTTATCCTCTATGCCACGTGACCACCGTAATATGAGAAGGGATCCGTCCAGTCCTTTATTCCCTCCGTTTGGTAGAACTGTGAGAAAATGATTATAACTTATAATTTAACAGCTTATAATTTATAATTGTGAATATAAGTTGATTTTTAACTTATAAATTAAGTTTCTCCTCCTCCACTCAAACAAGTTAATTTTTTTTTGATGGGTAAGTTAATTTTTGATTTACAAAAAGTTATAAGCTATATTGTTAAACTGAACCAAACACATCAAAATAGTTTAAATTAAGCTAAAAGTTGAAATAAGCTGAAAATAAGTCCTACCAAATAGGGCCATTAGACGGTTTAGTTTGGTCTGGTAGGTCGATCTTTTGGCCATTCATATTTGAGAAATTGGGCTATAAACTCCACATAATTTTTTTTTTCTTTTTTGTTAAAAGAACAAAAAAATTAATTAATATTTTCAAAATCCTTATAATTATAAAATTTTGTATAAATGATAAAATTTGTTATTTGAATATTTTATTTGACTATTATATCTTATCTTTCTTCCATTTCTTTTACAACACTCTCTCTCTTCACCAATTCGATGATTGTTCATCATTTCCACCGTCTTCATCGTCTATCAACGTCGCTCATCTTCACCATCATCCGGAAAACATCATTTTTACCGTTAAACCACCACTATCTTAGATTTAATACCTATTATCTCATATTTGAGATCAATAACTTCATATCAGAGATTAAAAAAATAATACTTATATTTGACAGAAAAATGAGAAATCGAGATATTGTAATGAAAAATTAAGAATTTTTTGTTTGTTTGTTTGTTCATAGATCTAAAAGTAAAATTTGACTATGGTTCGTTCATTTAATATGTACTCTGTTTTCGTAACAGTAAAATTTTACTTTGGTTAACAACGTACTGATCTGCTTAATGACAGTAAAATTTTACTTTGAATCATATTAAATTTCACTCTGGTTCAGAGTAAAATTTTACTGTCTCTCTTTTCCTTTTTCTTTTTAATTACAGAGTAAAATTTTACTCTGAATCAGAGTAACGTTTATTATAATTCAAAGTAAAATTTTGTTTCGAAACAAGCTGCGATGATGCCTTTTTGAAAGTAAAATTTTACTATTAAAAAAACAAAGTATCATGAGAAGAAGAAAGAGAGATAGAGAGACAAAGTTCGAAAACAGAGGATTAATAAAGGAAAAATAAGAAAAAGAAGAGAGAAAGAGCATGAACCATCAAAACCAAAGAGGGAGAGAGAGAGAGACAGAGAGACAGACAGACAGACTCAAGGATCCCAGATTTGAGATTTGCGAACGGTCACAAATTGTCATTTTTCGATGACGACAATTGTGAATGATCTTAGATTTGAAGTTGTGAATGCAACAAATTATGGTAGTGATGAAGACGGTGGAGAAAGAGTTCTATGATGAGTGACGATAGTACTGATAGAGAGCAGCGATGGCACCGATGAAGAGAATAGTGATAAGTGCGAGACATAGAGAAGAGAGATTGAGATGAGAGAGAGTGATTATAAGTTGATACACACACACACACACATATATATATATATATATATGAGGGTATTATAGTAAAAGAAAGTTTTAAAATACTAAGAGTTTTGAAATGATCTATATAATTTTTATTATTTTGAAAGATAAGTTAGAAACTGAAGAGTCTATCACCAAATCTCCCTATATATTTTAGACTCATCAATAATTTAAATAATTATTCATAAATAATTTAAATAATTTATTTTTTAATATTTTTGAATTATTCATAAATAATTGAAATTATTTATATTTTAGGATTCGTCAATAAAATATTTTTATAAAAAATTAAATCATTGAGTATTAAAAATTATGTCTTTGGATTAATTTTATATGAATTATTATTTTTAAATTATCTATTTTTTATATAAAATTGATTTGAACAACTAATTATTATTATCAAATTAACTTAATTTTTTATAAAAATAATATATTTAATAAATAATTTAAATTATTAAAACAAGACTAAAAATAAATCCCTTAAACCCAATACTTCTATAATACTATTTTTTAAAAAATTAATGTTTATATGCGACGTGACTCCTGAGAGCATCTACAATGAACGTGTTAGTGATGGTGTTAGTGTTAGTGGCCAAAGTTTAGCTAGCTATCGTAACGTTTGGATCTCATAATAGACGTGTTAACGTGCGTATTAGTGGTGTGTATTAGAGTCAGTTGTTAACTTGTTTGTTATCTGCAGAGAGCGTTGCAACGAGCGTTCTAGCTGGGAAGGGAAGTGTTTTTTTGTCTTACGGGTTGACCGACCAGTTGACCAGTCAACGGCAATTTTTTTTTTCTTTTTTTGGACTTGAAATTTAATTTTAGACTTAAAATTTTTGATTAAACTAAATTATTATTTTATTTATTATATACATGTATATATATATTTAACACACATTTTAACACAACTCTTAATACATCCATTGCACCATCACTCACTCTCTAAAATTAATAAATTCTTAACACATTTTAACAAATATTTTTAAGCCCTACTTTTATTATTTTTTACCATATAACCCACCTTAATACACGTTTTTACCCATTCCATTGTGGATGCCCGGAGTATAACTAGTCGCGACAAAAAGTCCCAAATTACGATTCAGGCTACTGCTTGGCACTGCTCCGAAGAGAGAGGGAGGGGGAGAGAGATTCAAGTGCCTGGTGTCTGTGAAGAAGAGTCGATAGTAGAGACTATATATATAGAGAGAGAGAGAGAGACGATGCCGGAGCAGACGACGCCGATAGATATAGCGATGGAGGCAGCATCAGGGCCTCATTTCTCAGGCCTGCGACTCGACGGCCTCCTCTCTTCTCCTTCTTCTGGTCGCTCGCCGGCGCTTCCTCTTTCTTCTTCATCTTCCTCAACCCTAGCCGACGCCAATGGCCCCAAACAGCCCTTCGTCATCGGTAATCTCTCACTTTCCTTTTCATTTTCTTCGATTTCTGATCTCACCGTAAGCTCCGTTTGATTGGCAGATATAAATTCTCCGCATTCAATTGCAAGATTGGAAGCTTTCTTTCGATTTTCTTATCAATAAAAATATTTTTTTTACTATTTTTGCTTCAACTATCAGTTCTGTGTTTTAGGGCTCCAATGAGAAGAAATTTCAATTTGATCAAGTGTTTTTTTTTTTTTTTTTTGGTGTGAAAATTGAGTAGGAGTTTCGGGAGGTACGGCTTCTGGTAAGACGACAGTGTGTGACATGATCATTCAACAGCTTCATGATCATCGCGTTGTGCTTGTGAATCAGGTTTGTTGGACATTGTTGTTCTCTAACAAGTGGTTACATTTTGGTGCATACACTTTTCTTACCTTTTATTACTTTGATATCACCAATTGTGTCATTTTGATTATGCTACACTCTAAATATTTTTAAATCTTACCCTATGTAAGCAATTTATTTTTATTTTTTTTCCTTCTCCCAAAGCAAGAACATCATTTTTATTTTCAAGCGAGGATAAAATCAAAATTGTTTTATTGGAGATGTATCCACTACATCATGGATTCGCGAACAGATGCCGTATGGAAGACCTTCTTTTCTTGGGTCTATGGTCCTCTTTAAGCTTAGTCCTTTTGTTAGATATTCAACTACTCACTTGTCTGGCGACCAAAATGTCCCATCAATAAAGTGAGGGCTTTCACGACTCGACTCGAGGACCTCCCTCGTAGAGTGGCGTCTTTTGTAAGATTCAAGTTCGATTGAGTCCATCCCTTGAAGGCTTACCCTCCTTGGGAGATTGTGGAATGAAAGCTTGTTGCCCTAGCAAGCTCAAGATGTTATGTGCAAGTGTGGGTGAGTGAAATGAAAGGTGGCCCTTGTGAGTAAACCAATACCTGTAGTTTAGATGCAGAGTAGGAAGATCCTTTGAAAATTCAAACAAAGAGAGAAAGAAAGGAGATTTTGTGGACATAGGAGTTGTTCTTTTGCTGTATGGAATAGTTAGGCCTCGTTTGGGAACAGGCTATTTTAGTAACTTTTTGACTTTTTACGAAAAGATGTGCAGAAAAGTAGAGAGGTGATGTGACTAGTTTTAGTTGGCTTTTTGGCTTTTTGGCTAAAATAGCCTAGTAAACCAAATATGCTTCATGCTCGAGTATGCTTATATAAAAGTCAAAGCCGTCATTAAAGGAATAATCTTTTTTTGCATGCATTTGACTTTTATAGTGTACACCTGTCATGATTGCTTTCTTACAGGGTTGTTATGATATTCATAGGCAGAAAGAGTGTGACATTGTCTTTATTAGCTGGAAATTTGGTGCTGTATTTGACGTGCCGACAATATATAAGTACCACTAATGTATTGTAGGATTTGTATCAACCATTGAAGATTCCTTAATTTGTCTTGATATGTAGTGATAATATCAAAGGTATTCATTAATACATCACTAATACATAAGGTGAGTAAATAAGGTGTAGTCATGTACATTGAATTAAGCTTTCCATAAATAAATAGTAAAAATGTAAGTACTTTAAAGAAAACATATGGATATTGTTATTTACACAATTTCATTTTTAGGTACGAAAACTTGTTTTGTAATGCTTTTTCTATTATGTTAGAATATCAAGTTAGTAGATGTTTTGAGCAGCTCATGTTGATTGGTGCTTTTAAGGTGACTGATACTCAAATTTGATGCTTTATTGTTTTAAACTTCGACGGTGGTGCATGTAATGTACTTTTTGATTGTTTGACAATTTTCTTGTGTTTTGAAGTTGATTGGTGCTTTTAAAGTTTTTGACCAAAATATTGTCTTCTTAGAAAGAAAAAAAATTCCCAAACTAGTTTTGATTGGAAACTATTTCTCAATGTAGTGTTGGTTTCTCCATATAAGGAGAAAGTGAGTTTAAAGTTTCAATGTTAAGCCTTCATTTTGACTAGAGGTTTTGAAAGCATCTACTTAAGCTTCCACCTAAAGTAAAGGCTTTTAAAATCTCCATTCAAAACAAAGGCTTTGTTTCATCATGAAAACATTAAAAAAATCTAGGCAAAGAATGGAGGCTTTTAAACCTAGGCAAAGAATGAAGGCTTTAGGAATAATTAGAACTATTAAATATGGACATTTTGTACCATATAAGGCCACCATTTAAATTGTATGCTTTTTTTACTTGCACGCTAGCACAAAGCATCAACTTTGTGTGATGGCTTTAAAAGCCACTATTTGGAATAGCGACTGTATTTTTTATGAAGTGTGGAAGGCTTTAGAAGCGTCTAATCGAAGTGGAGGCTTTACGTAAATTTTTTTTTTTTGGGAGTACCGTACATTTTTTATTTTATGTCTACAATATGGAAAAATCTACTCTAGATTGGGAAATAATTTATAATTTGTACTAGTTTGGAACTATTAAGCATCGACACTCCAAAACAGGTTTCTTAATGGTGTCGGACACAGAGACATGTACAGGACACACCAGCTGCTATGTCCCTTCATTTAATTAATTTGTTTTATGGGGACACGACAACTAGTTTCCTCCTCTCTTTAGTGCTTTTAATGAATGTTGGATGTTGGATGTTTGATGTTTATTACTTTTTGTTTAGATTTAAATAGTTAATAGGCCATTCATAAAAAAGACATATATGACAATGTTTAGTGTTAGTTTTTGTTAATTTTGATTGTTTGTAGATGAAATATTGATCTACATAGTAAATAAAAATATATAATTTTTTTTTATTGCATGTGCCCCCATCATGTCCGCGTCCCCATTTTTTTTTCAAATCACCGTGTCCATATTTGTGCTTCTTAGGTTTGGATTTTTTTATTAATAGAAAGAACTAACAACACTTTGATAAAAAAGACTTGCTTTTTAATTTTATTTATTTTTTCAATTTTCTTTGTATTAGTTTATTAAGGGACTGTGGGAGAAACTAGTAAATTTCAATCACTGTAATATTGCATCAAGGGTTAGCTTTGAGTCCTTACTAATTTGCCTTGGTTCATTCTTTTATTAAAGAAAATTTCCCTTTTCAAATTTCTTGATATATATTTGGTTTGGCTATCTGTAGGATTCATTTTATCGTGGTTTGACAGCTGAAGAAGCAAAACGTGTGCATGAATATAATTTCGATCATCCCGGTAATCAAACTAATTATTAAATATAGCTCTTTACTTAATTTCAGTTGTAAATAAGCTCTGGTGGTAATTTTCTTCCAGCTTTACTGAATATATGCTGCAACTAGATTTCAGTAGCATCTTGCAGGGGAGCATTTGTGTAAATCTTTTAATTACATGCTTGTTTGTGTGTAGATGCTTTTGACACTGAGCAGTTTCTAGAGTGCATTGAGAAACTCAGATGTACCCAATCTGTACAGGTTCCAATATATGATTTTAAAAACCATCGCAGGTGTTCGGAAAGTTTCCGGCAGGTATGTTCTATCCATCACTTTGTGTATTCTTATAGAATAGATGACACACCTCAATTTACATATTTATCCAAGATTTACAGGAGATTGATTGGGGATCAATCCCTATGAGGGATTGTTGAGGGATCAAATCCCCACTCAAAGGGATCGATAGCCACTGAAGGGGATCGATCTCCACTAGGAGGGATTTCTTGGGGATCGATTGCCCCAGCAAAAATTAGTCTAATTTGACCTGATTTTGGTTTTTAATCCCCGTTCTCCTACATTTTAAACAAAAGCCTTCACGCACTTCGAATTGCACGACATTGCATCATCTTGACACCCATGACTGTTTGGGTAATCGGAGCTGTCGAAGTACGAAGATTGAAGTGAGGAGCCTTGTGGTTATCCAACAAATCGAAGGAGGCTGACTGAGCCAAGCCGAACTAGTGGAGTATGTAGAGGATTTCAGAATTAGGTGAACTTGGGTATTGTTGTAATTCCTTTTGTCTGTGTCTGATTTGCTAAGTGGATTATTTGGGTGTTAGGATCGCAGTTTTCATCTTGTGGGAGGAGTTTCGTATAGGGTTTTCATGTTAAATCATCGAGTCTATTTTTAGTTTTATTATTGAAAAGAATATTTTATGACCCTTGAGGCCTATTTACAGCCCTATAGGTACAATATATTCAGATTCCAATGTTTCAGGAGGCATCTTCACCATTTACAAGATGAACAGTGTGCTCATTGTCTGAATTGTAAATATTCTTTGTTTCTGTGTAGAGAGAGAGAGAGTAATTGTTCCCTTTGGTTGCCTTTCTTTTCGATCAATCCCGGTGATTGGTGTTCCGATTCAGAGATTTTAATGTTTGACAGGGTAGTTCTGGTGCTATTACTATTATTGTTGTTGTGCAAACCTCGGGTTCAATATATAAATATTCCTTTTAACTTCTCTGAACTACAAGTTCAAAATTCTTTGTCAGGTAAATGCATCTGATGTAATCATCTTGGAGGGAATTCTGGTTTTCCATGATCCACGTGTCCGCAACTTGATGAATATGAAGATTTTTGTTGACACAGGTCTCACTCCTTCACCCTGATTGTTGCTCATGTATTATCCTGTAAAATCTGTCATTTAAGTAGCAATTTATTATTACAGCTTTGTTTTGCTGGGCATTGTGGTTACACAATGCTTTTAGGCTTTGTTTCAACTTGTGCACAATTCCTAAGGGGCTCCACGTGTTATCACACTTCAATATTGTATAACGTAGTTAATTCAATGCTTAGAGGTCATGTTAAATATGCTACGCAAGCCTCAGTAAATGAGATTGTAATTCACTCTTTTAGGTTGACACAGTGCCCAGTTTGTATATGTTTGTGTATTTCCTATGCACATGTTAACCATGGATAGCTGCCTTTTGATTGCCATAGTAAGACACCATCCTTTTCCTAACTAACGGTATTTCAAGTATTTCTATATTATCTTCATGTTTTGCATATATTATCTTGAATTTTTTTAGTAAATATTATAATAATATTATCATGTTCTATGCTAGATATGATTAGGTTTTAACTAGTAACCATTTTAGTGCACTGATATTTGTTCCATGTCCCATTGATGATATACTTTTATAATGTTTTAGGCATTTCTTTGTTATATCTACCACAATTTTTTCCCCATTAATTCCTTGTCATGCTATCTTATTTGTTGACTGGTATTGCAATTGTTATAGATGCTGATGTGAGGCTTGCTCGTAGAATAAGGCGTGATACAGTTGAGAGGGGTAGGGACATAAACTCTGTGCTTGAGCAGGCAAGCCCTTTTACTTACCTGAACATCTTTCTTGTTATTACTTACCATTAATAGTTGAAGCCCTGATTTAAGTTTCTTAGTACTGCCAAATTTAGGATTCTGCTGAAAATTTATTATTCACCTAACCCAGGGATATGCCACTTCCTCAATTGTCTAAAGTGTTTTGCTTTCTTCATTTGATGAAAACAAAGATGCTACTGGCATTCAATTTCCAAGGAGTAGCTAATTTTTGTGAAACCTTTTGAGGAAGCTGCTGATCATTATGAGAGACTCTCCATCAACACTGTCTTCCGTTTTTTCCACTTATTTATTTGTTGATTAAAAATTGAAACTAATAATTGCAATGCATATAGTATTACTGTGTTATTGTTGTTGTGATTATTATTTTAGGATGATGATGTTAGCTGGGACTTTATGGATGTAGTCCCCTTTTTTTGTAAGTTCCACTTTATATGATATGCTGAATTTGTAAGTTGGATGGGTCGGCTCTGTTTGGTTGAGTAACTTGTTTTCTAATTTTTTTATTTTTATTTTTTTTTAAATTGAAAAACTAGAAACTGGTGTGACAAAAATAATCGCCAAAAAAATATTTTTGAATTTTCAAAAATTATTTCCATTCCAAAAAAGAGAACCAAATGAAAATAATGAGTGTTGTTAATCTTTTTGTTTTTTCATTTTTTCACCAAACTAGTTTTTTAATTTTTATTCAGAAAATAAATTCTGAAAAATCAGCCAAATAGAGGTAATTGATGCATTTTCTACAAAACTTAGTTGTAAATGAGAGCAGGTAGGACAGTGTATAAGATAGACAATCTGGTCTACACTTTATGGTTAAATACTCTGAAACCATTTACCAAGATGGGTGGCTAGGCTAGGGAACATGAGACACAATAAATCCATATAGCATATTTTAAACACTACTAGGGTGTGCACATGGGCTCAGAATTCCCGTCAATGCATCGGGACTACAAGTTCAAATATCTTTATATTGGAGGAAAGGGGTAGGAACTGATTCTTTCTCCACCTATGAGTGTTTATAATGTGTTCTTGATGCACTAGGTAGAATTAAATGTCACAGAAGATACATGTAGCCAGTCACAAATACTTGGTTCAAGAGTTCAATCTTATAGATGAATTTTCTTTTCTTTTATTGGTAAATAAAGTATTTGTTAAAGGTGCCAAAAGTGGCAGAATCTTTATATACTGGGAATATACAAAGAAACAGAAACAGAGCCATTCACCAAAACTAAGCTTGCCTGCAAATCTTTTGCATGATATAATTTAGTTGATGTGTTGTACCTTGCTTGCTTGCTGTCTGAAGCAGATACTTTAATGGACGAGTTTTGCATTGTGTTGATGTAACTCTCAATTAATGCTACACAAAAATGCTTATTTGGAATCTACCAGAGGATTTTTTTTTTTTATTTTAAAATTATTATTATTAAGTTTACCAGAGGATTTTATGGAGGAAAAGGAATAATGACTAGTTTGGGGCTTGGAGAACTGCTGTCATGGAAGTTTGCGAGGGAGTAGAAATTTGTCACTTACAATACATTCAGCTCAGCACAGAGATATTATGTTTTTGTCTCGATTTGACTAAGAAAGCATCTTCTCATCTGGTTCTAATTCTTCATTAATATTATTCTTGCTACTTTAGGAAGTTTAAGTAATTGTGTGATGCCACCAGTCTTATTTAAATTCTTGACTTCCTTATAATGGGATAACAAACCTTGCAAGTGCCATTTTGATTGTGCAGTATGCAAAGTTTGTGAAACCTGCTTTTGATGATTTTGTCCTGCCATCAAAGAAATATGCTGATGTTATCATACCCCGGGGAGGTGATAATCATGTCGCCATTGATTTAATTGTCCAACATATCCGCACAAAACTTGGTCAGCATGATCTCTGCAAAATATATCCCAATGTTTATGTTATTCAGTCTACATTCCAGGTACATCTTTATGTTTCTTCTTAATTTTCCCCTGTTTTGCATTTCTCATTTGGCCTTTGCTTGCCTCACTGAGCAACAATGTTCTCATTTCTCCTTGAGGTTCCTGACTAATACCTTTTGCCTATGGTTTTGGAAATTACACTGGCCTCTCCTATCGAAGGTTGTCACTAAATGTTGTTAACAGGAAAAAAAAATGCTAATCACTCTAACTAAGTCATCTGACCGAGTGGGCCGACTTATGTGTCCTATGGGAAGTAGTCTTTTGAAATTACCTGCAATGTATATTAGTGGATAGACATAATTTCAGAGTGTATTCAGAAAGTTAATCTGCATGAATAGCATGACTCAACATCAAGTCAAAATGCCAACTAAATATCTCTCTTCTCCTTATCACCCTCCATTAGGGGTGGCTTGGTGGTCCTCGACAAATTGTTGGTGGTGAGGGAAAAAATTCTGGCAAGTGTGCAAGTGGTCCTCGCCCGTGGTGAATTTATAATGTGATTTGTAAACAACAATGTGTGGGATGTAAATCCCTAAGTCTAATGTATATTTGTCAGAAACCTCGGGGTAGATTAGTGTAACTCAAACTTTATATTTTGGGAAAATATCAAATAAGTTCTACTTTCTCCATTAAGTTTCTATTGAGTCCTATTAACTGTAGCTGAGAGGGCTAGTGCATGTGTTAATAGGACTTGATGGAAACTTCACTTGAAAAGTAGGGACTCATTGGGAAGTTTCCCTTCTTTTTTTATTTGTGGTTCCAGGAGGGTTGGTGTGACAATCTTTCTCATGGTCCTAAAATCCTCCTGATGCTTAATTATCATAGATTATTGAACTAGACCAACTTCTGAGAGGGAAAAATAGGACCAAGGAAAAGGCATCATCCTGGATAGATACGGAGAATGGCATCAAGGTTGAGCTACAGCTAATTAACTGTGAGGGATTGAGAGGACCTTTTATGGTGATTATAGTAACATTATTGTGGTTTTTACTTCTGGGATGCTGGGTCATTATGTAAATTAACTTAGGGTCAAACAACAATAACACCAACAAAGCCAATGTGTTAGCACTAGATTACAGGTGAAAATAGGTCTTTCACATCTACATAATAGTCTTAATATTTTTTCTATTTCCTTGTGATTCCAATTCGAATTCATTATTTTTTTGTAGCTTTGAGTTTTAGTTATGCTTATCCTGGAGACCCATGTTGCAGATAAGAGGAATGCATACACTGATTCGAGATTGTGGTATATCAAAGCATGATTTTGTATTTTATTCGGATCGGCTTATTCGTCTGGTACTTTCAACTATTTAGCTTTTTCAAAATCATTGATTTACCCAAGATCAAAAGAACAAAGATATTATCATTGCTTGTATTGATTTTGACTTTCAGGTTGTGGAGCATGGCCTTGGCCATTTACCATTTACTGAGAAACAAGTAGTTACTCCAACAGGTGGGTTTTAAGAGAAAAATATGTGACATGGCTTGAACCCAAATTCAACTCTTTCTGTTTTCTTTCATTTTTTCCCATCTCCCTATCTTCACTCATGAAATTTGGAAATAATTGAAGTACTTCCTTCGATCTTAAGTTTTCCTTGAGCTATTTGAATGTAAACTGAGGAGAACCTTATATACCTTTTATTTTGTGTGTGTGTGTGTGTGTGTGTGTGTTGGCTTTGGGTAGGATATAACAGGATTTGTAAACTAGCACCAAATTGTTGGCATTAGCTTTTGCAGATTAATGACTGATGACAATGATGATGCTGTCCTTTTAGACTGTGATGGTAGAATGAAATATGAAATATTTTATCTAGCTCATTTTTACTCTTCTTACTCAATTTGCATTTTCTTTTGCTTAATAGTAATGTAGTCTTCTGTGATAACTGAAATTGACATTTCCTGACATCTTCAGCTCTTTCTTAACAGATAGATTCCTATTGTTTTCTTGTTTGTGTTTGTTTCTAGGACATGAATAAAAAGTGCATTGCTGGTCTAGATGTGTCTTTGTTTTGAAACACTGCAAAATGTTGTTTCTTAGATTGTCTACACAAAGATAGAAATGTTGTTGATTTGTTGGCATACTAATGCAGGGTCAATGTATACTGGGGTTGACTTTTGCAAGAAATTGTGTGGAGTTTCCATTATTCGAAGGTAAGAATTAAATAAGGTATTAATAGAGGTGCATTTCTGCTTTTGGAAAGAATTTTATTTAAATTGCTTATGAAAATGGGAAAGAAAGATCTTACGGGGAGCCAATTTTCTTGCCAATGGTACTGGGATTCAGGTATCTGACCCCACCTAATTGGGTGATTTATCATTGGGTAACTGGTTATATTGCATAAATGTCTTGACAGTGGTGAAAGTATGGAGAACGCATTGCGTGCTTGTTGCAAAGGAATAAAAATTGGAAAAATTCTGATCCACCGTGATGGTGACAATGGGAAGCAGGTGGTTTTCCCTGTCCCGCCCTCTTTTTTTCAAACAAAAAAAGTATTATTTGCCCCCTTCCTCGGGGACTTGCTTTCCCATATAAGGATCATATGATTGATTTATAACAGTTTGTCATCTCTTAACCAGCTTATATATGAAAAGCTTCCCAAGGATATTTCGGAAAGGCATGTCTTGCTTCTCGATCCAGTTCTCGCTACAGGTTACTAATCAAACTTGTTCATTTTTTTTAATCTCCTGTTTGGTTGTCTTGTCTCTTTTGCATATCTTCCAATATATGTAGTGCAAAATGGGCTTGGTTGTCTTGTTTCTATCTTTCTGCATTTCTGTGACCTAACAAACCATAATGGCTTCTTTGAAGGCAACTCTGCTAACCAAGCAATCGAGCTACTTATACAGAAAGGAGTTCCGGAATCCCACATAATATTTCTAAATCTCATTTCTGTGAGTAATTTCTGCTCGGCTGGTTTCAAGTTTATAAAAAATATATATTTATGCACTGATTCCTCTGTGTTATATTGCATCTAGGCCCCCGAGGGAATACATTGTGTTTGCAAGCGGTTCCCATCCTTGAAAATTGTCACCTCAGAGATTGATGTAGCATTGAATGAAGAATTCCGTGTCATACCAGGTATGGGAGAGTTTGGTGATCGGTACTTTGGCACTGATGACTGATCCTTTGTCGTTGAAATGTAGAGATTAAGATCTAGTAATGGATGGGTCAATACCTTGATATGGATTTAGTCCCATATACAGGGAGCTGAAAGTGCAGATCAATCTGCATTTGAATGGGATCTGATTATAGCTAGTTGGCTGCACTGTTTTCTCAATTGTGCTTGTTATTCTATTGCATGCATTCACATTTCTTCTCCTTAAATCAGACTGCTTACTGTGTTTCAAGGAGGTACGTACATAAAGCCATAGAATTTAATATATACATAATACATATGTACTGTTTTCTCAATTGTGCTTGTTATTCTATTGCATGCATTCACATTTCTTCTTCTTAAATCAGACTGCTTACTGTGTTTCAAGGAGGTACGTACATAAAGCCATAGAATTTAAAATATACATAATACATATGTTTTGAGATCATCTCTCTAGTAAACATTCAAAAGTCTGAATAATTTGCTGTTGATGTCAACCAACCAGTCATGATGTATGAGAGAGAGAGAGAGAGAGAGGCCCTTTATATGTAGTAGCTCGGACTTGTCTTCTTTTGAGAACCTCCTTCACCATATAGCTCATTCCATTGTAGTAGCCCATTCATGTTCATAGACTCAGTTAACACACTAGCACTGACCTGTTACCATGAATTGGTAGAGTTGGAGGGAGAACCAAAAACAAAAAAGACATTGGCAATCACATGAGAGCAAAAGATGAAGAGAGGTTATCTTTTGGTTGTAGGTTCTTGTACCTGTTGTCGGGCATACTTGAAGTCGTTCATATCTATTGGCCGAACGTCTGAACTCTCATTGATCACAGCCTTCTTCTGTCAAAAGCTCAAGGTGTACAAGTGATCAGTAAACCTGTTCCGATATGTGTTTGTTGCAAATGAAACTTTTGTTTTAAAGTTGAAGAATTAAAGTATGATGAGAAGAGATTGCAGATGATTCATGAAGCCATACAAATATTTTTATTTTTCCTAGATAGAGAAAAACATATTTTAAAATGTTTGACAAAAGGTAACGAGTCATGAAGATTCAAAACGATGGCCATAAATCATAGACTATGTATGTTATTTAATGAAATTAAGAAGATACCTTCCTTTCCTTCTCCAATATCTCCCTAACGGACCGTATGCAGCAGTGACACAAAGATTCTGCAATATAATACAGAAATTAAAAATTTTGCCAATGCAGAGTAATTACTCTGCATATATTAAGAGACACAAAGCACTTGATGAGAAAGGCAAGGAAAAACCTTGAGATCACTTCCGGAAAACCCATCTGTCATTCCCGCAATTGCATCAAAGTCAACATCAGGGGACAATTCTTCCTTTGCCAATATTAGTTTTAAAATTTTAGATCTATTTGGAGCATCTGGTAAGTTTACCATCAATCTGCAGAAATATTAAAAATACCATAGGCTTCCAATTTTGCAATCAAAGATGTTGAATACAGTGTCAAGATTTTCAAGATTTTTCTAAGTTTACTGGCATCCTTCTAATAACAGCCTCATCAAGATTGAAAGGTCTGTTTGTGGCTGCAAGTACCAACACCCTTTCTTTATCTTTTGTGCGCAAGCCATCCCAATTCACCATAAACGCATTTTTCATCTTACGTGTGGCTTCGTGCTCTTGATTTCTTCGCTGTCCCAACATACTATCAACCTATACGGAAGAAGTATAGACGGTAAAAATATAGAAACAACCAAAATACAGTATTGTAAATAATTAGTAGATATTTTAAGGACCACCTCATCAATAAATATAACACTAGGAGCAATTTTACTGGCTAGAGGGAAAACTGCCCTCACATATTTCTCAGGGTCGCCGTAGCACTATGAAAAGAAAGAGCTTAAATGTTAAGAACCTAGTCATCGAAATAGCTAACCAGTTAACAATATATATATGTATATAACCTTCGAAGCGATGCAGGACATTGAGCTATTGATGACATTTGCTCCTGCTTCAGTGGCTACAGCCTTTGCAAGCATGGTCTTTCCTGTTCCAGGGGGTCCAAACAGAAGTATTCCCTCGGAAGGTTGGGGATAAAAATAAGTTGCTTAAATTTTATGCAACTATTTATCAACAACATGACAATCAAATTTTCCACTATGATAAGTAGAGCCATGAACCTACAAAAGCACAGTGATAAGAAGGGAGGGGTATACAACATAATGCTCATTGTGTAACAAAGGAAATATATATGACATAATGCTTATTGTCTATGTTACACGAACTTGGGTTGATGTAGTGTATCTGCGTCAGATTCATCTACCCTCCATTCGTAGAACTTCGAAAATGGCTGATAACTGAAGTGCCCTAGTTTTCTTTGTAAGGTAACCACTTATTACCCCAAAAGCTTAAGCTACTAGAAATGGGTCCACCAATGTATATTAAATTATTCAACACCCTCCCTCATGTGCAACTTCACACCCATACATAGAGAGAAGAAAGAAAGCGAGAAGAAAGAAAGCAAACTTGGATCAAATGCAAATGTGGAGACTTGAATCCAAGACTTCTTCCATCCTGAGCTTTGATACCATATTAAGTTACCAATTATCACAGAAGTTTAAGTTAGGAAATGACCCAAATGTATATTAAGTTATTCAATAGTCTTCTTATACACCCTACGGTGTAACAAGTGTTTCTGTATTTTAAAATGTTTCAATAATCATTCCAATAGCATAGTTCCAATGCAATACATGTTTACCATATATCTCTTTTTAATTCCAATGATTATTCTTCAAAGGCACATGCATGTTTGATGCAGAAAGTAGAAAATGGGCACACCTTCCGTAGCTGCCCCTTACTGAACAATTCGGGCCTTAGTAAAGGAAGCATCACCAACTCCTTAAGCGTATCCTTCACATTTTCGAGAGCTCCAACATCATCAAACTTCACTCCAATTTCATTAGGTGGAATAACATCAGCTAGGAGTCTTTTCTCGAATTCATTCTCCGTTACAACATCCTGAGGTTGGTCAGCATAATCACTTAAAATTTTAATGCCTTTCAACCAAGAAAGAAAGAAGCGTAAAATTATGTATCAATCACTATGTGATTTGACTACAAAAAGAAAATGGAAATGTCAGAAATTATATATAGAAAATACAAGAATTCACCTTGAGCGACTTCTCTGAGCTGTTCAGGTCTGTCTGGGTTTCCAGTAAAGCATCAAGGCCATATTGGATGCTGCCAGAATTACAATATGGAATAGAATTCACAGCTGCATCATTCTTATGATTTATATTTTCACTGACAGTAACATAGTACCGACCACGGAAGATGTTTCATACCTTTTTGCAGACAAAACACGCTTTGAGTTAGCATTATTTTGCGGACACTCCATTAACTGGTAGCCTAGAGCCCATTTAATTACCTTTTCAGCACCTGCAACCGGCATCATGCAATTAATGAACACACAGGGAACATAAATGAATAAATGAAAAAAAAAAAAAATCAAATTAATTCATCAATGAGTCATCGTAATTTCAAAAACAATGGAAAGATGACATACTTTCAATTGTAAGTGTTTGATCCACAATGCTTAAAGTCCCAAGTTCATCGCAGTCCAGGACATTTCGGATCAAAACCTGTTTGTTATGAAAAATGTATTTATATGTTGCACTCAATAGTCAGTTTTTAGCATCAGTAGTCTAGAGAATTTTTTAATCCTGCTCCATCAGCATAGAATGGTTGATTAATTTCAAATGAAGCTACATTCCTTTAATAACAAATTGTGATGCAAACCACCAAAATAAGCTTTCATTGATACATTTTTCCTTTTTGCAAGAATACCCAAAACTAACTGAAACTGAGATGTTTGACATTCTACTGCTAACAGTTGTTCCCATACAAAGTAATGAGACAAATAATACTGTGTGATGGATGTCAAAAGCTTCTGAGAAACTCTTCCTAATTTAAATGGCTCCTTAATTTTTTATTTTTTATTTTTTCAAAAAGAAGTGGAAACCAATAAACAGTATGCATATAATAGTTACATGCATCATATTGATTAAAAGTATTTCTCATTTTGTTTCAATTGCTTTGGATCATCACCTATCGTCCGTAGTACCTTGCAATGCAACTCCAAAGTAGGTGAAAAAAACTTCAAAAAGTAAATGTGTAGTAGATACCAAGTGAGAAACTTATGGTGGAGAGGCTCCTTTTTCCTATCACTTTTGTATATATGAAAGATAATGTGAAACTCACATTTATACAATTTTTCAACCACCCAAAGAAGGTCCAAAAAGGATAAAGCACACACACAAATTGGTAAATTTTAGTTGATATGCATTACAAACTAAGACGAATTGAAATTGACTATAAGAATAACTTATTGAAAAAGCTTTCAACTACAATCAAAATCAAAATACACGAAGTGCAGTTTTGTGAAAAAGAAAGAACGAACAACTGATCACAAGAAATAGGTACCGGAACCTACAGAGCAAAGCCAACTACCTTTCTGGTATAAGCAAAAAAACAAAATTATATCACTAAATAAAGGTTCATACAAATGAGACAAGCCAGAAGCCATACTGCTCTACATACATCGGATTAAAATGGGTATCTTTAGCTTTTCGTGAGCAGTATTAAAATCACACATAAAGCCAGTATCATAAAAATGAAATATTACGAACTATAACGGCTTGTAGTTTCTTGCATTGTTAAGGCAAATAAAGTTTTCCTCTGCTCTTGAGGAATTCAAAGTCGTTAGCGAATTGACGCTTCAGGACAGCTTTATGCGTCTCATCCTGCATCATTGTGCAAGCCTATAGTTAGATACTGTGGAAAAATACATGGTGAATGAATAACAACCAGAAAATCACACTAGGCACCTTAGGCATGTCAATAGTAATTTTGTTGGGAAAAAGTTCTGACAGTAGGTTTGTTGTCACAAGAAACTTCTCCTTTTCTTGTTTTCCACAATAACGTTCCTGAGAAAATGAAATAGAATGTTATACAATGTCTTCAGAATAGACAACCTGCCATAAAATGTTACTCAACAATTCTATCTTGGCTTCACATTACTTTTACTAAAAGGTTAAGTCTTTCATCTTAAGAAGCACCGACATGGACACGCAAAACCACAATTTTCACAACTGCACGACATGACACATGAGAGAGACGCACAACATATAGTTCATATATATCTTTCAATTATAATTAAAAAAAAATAGAACATATCACTAATTCCTATACATGTACATTATTTTTCTTTCATCATTGTATACTAATTTATTTTTGTTCAAACTTCTAAAAATTAATTTTATGTATATCTAAGCAATAGACATGAGTGTTTTCCAAGTGTCTGAAAACTGTTTGGGTCTAAATCATTTTTAAAAAGGGCACATTTGGACATGGATACACCACCTTCTTAGAAGTGTCTGTGATTCTTAGCTTACAGCCTTTGATGTAGGCTTGGTTAACCGATAGCAACCAAGGGTGGGAGTAGAATAGTAGCTTCCCAATTACGATGACGAGTGTGGGTGAGAGGTGTGGTTAGAGATAGTCCGGGAAGATGGCGGGCACTTCAATGGCCTGAGATCACCGGAGATGGAGAGGAGGAAGTCAAGGCAAGTTTGGAGAAGGAGAGGTTGGCAGTGGTAAACCTTTGAACACTAATGTAAAGTATGATAGGGTGTTTAAGCATTAGACTTGGTTGTATTGTTGTTGTGTCTCGCTGCATATACGATACGTTATATAGGCCACAGGAGTATTGGAGCCCAAGCAAACTGTTGGATAGGTGGCTCGTTCTTCTCAACTCTTCTAGAAGTGATATAAGCCCTTCTGCCGTCTGTGGCTTGCCGGCAGGTGGAGAGCAACATTTCATGGCAGGCGGAAAGTAACGTTTCATATATGCATCGGGTGACATGAACGTAAGGTCATTGTTGCCTCTTCTCCAAGCCTGGTCAAGATGGAGTTGTCTTAGCAAGAAGACAACCATCTCGACGATCCCATGACCTCAGCCACCAGTTCAGTATCCTCTCATGATCTCGAGCAGTAGTGCCTGGGTCCTGCTCCCAACCCAAGCATCCAAGTAGGTGAATGGGCTAGGGCCCACCTTAGTGTTTAGGAGAGCCATGGGCTCGCTTCCAGGTGACCAAGTAGGAGGATGGGCCGCGGGCTTATCTCAATGTTTAGGAGAGCCAGTATTTATCAATCCAAGTCCAAGTGAGCCGAAATTGATTGTATTGTTGTTTGGCCTTGGAGCGAGGTATGAAGGACCATGGGCCCTGGGGCCATGGTGCTGCATGTTGCAGGGCTCTTCATATCTAGATATATTTGGGCTTGTACATATGCTCCCGCTTAGGCTAAGCATATAGTTTTGGTTGCCTTGGTATAGGGCACCCATAGGGCTCGCCATGTATCAAACATACGACATGCTCGACGTGGTGCCTTATCGGTCTGCCACGTGGGTGACACATGTGGTGCATGGGGCTCGCCATGTATCAATCATACGACATGCCCGACGTGGTGCCTTATCGGTCTGCCACGTGGGTGGGGTTGACATGCCCGACGTGGTGCCTTATTGGTCTGCCACGTGGGTGGGGTTTTGGTGATGTAGCACCTGTAGGGCTTGCCACGTATTGAGCTTGATACAAGCACCCACAACGAGCATTTGTAGATTATTATACCACAGGTGCATTATTGCTTGGCTGTTTAGGAGTAGACATCCTGCTCCCTGGAACTTTTTAAGAGAAATATGTCTGACCATATCTTGATGGAACGATAGACTTGATGGAAAGCAGTTTGACACATTTACCAGTTGCTCAAACATACCACAATTATTCATGATCGGAAAACTCAAATACTATGATGGAGGCCAAATTTGGGATCATAATTACTTGCACAAGAAAAACCATTCAAGTATTGCCTATATGAGTGAATCATGAAAATGTGATGTAATCGGACTAAATTCTTTTGAAAGTAGTACTTCAACAATCTAAATAAATCTCTTATATCTCAATGAAGCAGAAGTCCATTGATAGAATCGTGAGAAGAATCTGTCCTGTGCTCGAAAATTCATTATTTGAATGATCAATTTTTTATTTTTGTCTTTGGAAGCGATGGAGAACACATCTCACAAATATAATTAATTAATCCTCCATTTGGGCCATTTGCTTCAAACAAACTCAAACTTCACACCCAAAATTGCTTTTAAAAAGAAACATTTCTTATTGGAATACTGAAAAAGCCATACATTTATTTAAAAGGCAACTGGAGCTAAATTTCTAGCAGTGCCATCAATAAAACTCTTTACCAAGTTTATCTTAAATCAACTATTGCTAATAGAGGCATCAGTTTGTAAAGATTATCCTCAACAACAGGAAATTAAGATAGTTCCCAACATACTGCAAAATCACAACAGAACATAGACGGCTACCGTGGGCCCTGGGGCCATGGTATTGTTGTTTGGCCTTGGAGCGAGGTATGAAGGACCATGGGCCCTGGGGCCATGGTGCTGCCTGTTGCAGGGCTCTTCATATCTAGATATATTTAGGTTTGTACATATGCTCCTGCTTAGGCTAAGCATATAGTTTTGGTTGCCTTGGCACAGGGCGCCCATAGGGCTCGCCATGTATCAAACATACGACATGCCCGACATGGGCCCTTATCGGTCTGCCACGTGGGTGACACATGGGGCCCATAGGGCTCACCATGTATCAATCATACGACATGCCCGACGTGGTGCCTTATCGGTCTGCCACGTGGGTGGGGTTGACATGCCCGACGTGGTGCCTTATTGGTCTGCCACGTGGGTGGGGTTTTGGTGATGTAGCACCTGTAGGGCTTGCCACGTATTGAGCTTGATACAAGTACCCACAATAATGCCCCCCTGTACAGATGCTCTTATAGCTAATGAGAGTATTTGTACATGACTATGTTAAAAAGTTTTGAAAAATATAAACTCATGCAGACAAGTGTTCAGATAAAGTCGTCTAAAATTAGACTTTTGATACAATGGGGTCATTCGGATTGCTTATGGAGAGTTTACATTTTAAATTTCATCCGATGTGAGTAGGCCGGATAAAGATGTGGGCTTGTTGGGCGATGGCTTGATTCTGCGGAATTTCTCCTACTTCATAGGCGATTTTAACTTCGTTCCATAGGTACCAGATTCCACCTCTCACCCTTTCCATGTTGCTAGGAGGGGGGGCAATGGTCTTAGTGTTAGGAAAGCCCATGATTTGGCTCATGAATTGCGCCTCGCTTCCCTCTTTTTTTTGTGTTTGTAATGATGACGAGGTGGAAGCGTCCGCTAGAATGTAGGTGCATGTAGTGTTGGAGGAAGTTAGGGCGAGCGACACCCTCAGTGCTGAAGAAGCGGATGTTAAGCGGAATGTTGTAGGGGATGTTTGGCTGAGCATTGCGGGATGTGCTCCCTTCTCCCATGTTGAGATCTGCAAAGTTCTCTATGTTCCACCCAAGTCCCAAATCTTCATTTGGGTTTTCCAATGGTGCTGACATGATAGAGATGTGGTGGTCTAGATCTCTTTTTGTCAGTCTTTGCGAAGGATGTTGATGCGAATCCTCTCAAAATGTGGGACCAACACCTGATTTGCCTGGCAGGTGGATCCCTGGAGAGCGAGGTTGAGTTCTTGGTTTAGCAAAAACCAAGTATGGGACAGTGGTATTGTGTAAAGTTCTGGAATGGTTAGTGCTTTGTACCATCCTCTTATTTTACCCCGGAATTCTTCTGGTACCTCCACGACTGTATGAGCAGATATTGGGTGTTGGATCCAAGGGGATTCGAATAGCGGATCTTGGAATTGCCATGGAGGCATGGACAGCATCTTTTGAAAGAATTCACACACCGGGCGGCGGCGGTGAATAGGAGTGGAGCTTGAGGCTCTAGAGCTGGAGCTTGAAGCTCTATAGCTTGGACCTCTTGGGTTTGGAGCCTTGTTCACCGGCCGCCAAACGGTGTTATCTCGGTGCCCCTGGCTTCCTGAAGCCATTTAGAGAGGATGGGTTGAAAGGAGAGTGTTAGCAATTAGATATGAATTTTCCTGCGTTTTTGTGTGTTGTTCCCGTATTTGCTCTCTTATAAAGATGAGATTGCATTGGGAAAGAGGAGGTGAATTTACTAAACTTTTGCAGCTTTACATTGGGAATGGGTGATCCATGGAGAAGACAACTCATGAATTGAAGCTATAGGTTTAGAGCAGACTTACAGATTTTGGAGTTGCTCATAGTATAATGTGATAGCTTGTGCGACTTTTTGAAGAGCCTAAGGTTGCTACAGTGTGCTTTTAATATTTGTAACAGGCAAAGAGAATTTTTGATTGATTTAAGGATTTTCTTTGGGAAAGTACAACCTCAGTATGTATATAAATTTATTTAATCTTTTGTATATATATATATATTTTTTGGAACTTCTCGTCCCGCTTGAACGTTGCATTATTGCCACATAAAAGATTGTGTATATTCTGGGCATAACTTGAGGTGGTTCGAATCATTAGAATAGTGAGCTCGCTGTTTTAAAGTCTCTAGATATATATATATATTATTATTATTTTATTTTATATATAAATATATATTTTTTGTTTGTGAATCAGGATCCCTGTTTGCCCCCTTTTACCCATTGTGCAGAAGGGTGTCTCATGGACATGGTTACCCAGAGTTGGGTTTCTTAGACTAATGGACCAAAAAAAAAAAAAAAAAAAAAAGAATAACAAAGAAAACCATTAGATCATAAAAAAGAACGACAAAGAAAATCGTGTTTGGCGATTCTAGGGTTTTGTTGTACCATTCTGTTTGGGTTTGGGTCTAAGTGTTCCATAGTCTTTCAATCCAAGTGGAGTGCTGGGTTGCTTCGTTCTCTCTGCCATTTGATTTCGGGGTTTTCTATATTTTCTATCCCTTTTTGTGAGCTTGGTTGGCTGTCCACGTTATGTGTAAGCTGTAGAGGAAAGATAGCAGGCCGAAGGTAGGTCGTCATTGGTGAATCGAACTTCGAAGTCGCGAAGGGGGAGAGAGGCGAATTGGCCGGAGGGAGAAAGGAGAGAAGAAAAGTGCTGCGAGTCGCGAAAGTCGCTGCTATGTGAGTCGCAGGGGTGCTGTGAGGCGATCGGTTGGGCTGTCGGGAGTTGAGTTCTGATTCTAGTTTGGCTGCTAGGGCTGGGTTCTGTTTGAGTCTTGATCGAAGAACCTGTGCGTGAGCCATCGGCAGGAAGGGCTGGGTTTCGATCTATTTGATTGGGAAAAGTTGAGTTTCTAAGGGTTATTGCTATGGGTGAATCCTGAGAGGAGCAGCGAACTAGGAAGGGGAAGAAGAAGAGCTGTGAGCACTCACGGAGCTCATCGCGATTGGCGCTGTCGTGGGCTTGAAAGGTATGTGTGTTGCTCAGCTGAATTTGATATATATTGATATATATATATATATATAAGGTATGGGTTGAATTTGATTGATATATAAATATATATAGTGTTGTTTTGTGGAAAAAGAAGGCTGTTCGAAAAATAGAGGTGAGCCACGAAATAAAAATAAAAATATTTTTTGTTATTATTATTATTATTTTTTTATTTATATATTTTTTTATTTTTTGAGCATGAGGCAGATCAATAAAAAAAAAGGGTTGTGTTTTGAAGAATTGGAGAGGTCTATAATAAAATGTTAATTAGGTAAAGAGTGTAAAGGTTGGAAAGTGACGAGTACGGGATAGATGTATGCTTAGAAAATAAGAATAAACTATTAGAATAAATATGGGAGAGCTATTTGGCAAAATTTAAAGATTGTATTGAGAGTTATGAGGTTTTATTGTTTTATGATTTGTAGGTTGTAAATAGAAAAGTTGAACCGAGGGAAGTGCTCAAAAAGAATTGGAGAAATGTAAAAAAAGAAAAGAAAAGTAGATGAATAAAATAATGAAGGGGCTATTGAATTTAATGTTATTTTTAAATTGATGAGGTAATAGAGGACTGTAAATAAAGGAGAGCTATGAAAGATAGGGGTGCAACTTGGGCGGGCTCAACCCGAGCAACTCGTGCCCAGCCCGAGTTTTTTTAAGGCTTGGACAACTATATCTTGTAATCTGGACGGGCCTGGGCAGATTTTTGATGCTCGAATTGTAATTCGGGCCGGGCTTGGGCAGAACCAATGGCCAACCCGAGCAACCCGAACCCGAATTAAATTTAATATATTATATAATATGTAATATAATATATATATATATATATATATAATTTAATAAATTATATAATATATATAAATTAAGTAAAAGAGTTAGTCTTAATTTTTAATTTTTATTTTTTGGTGACCAGAAAATAACTTTGAATAATTCTCAATTCTTTGTTAATTATCAAACCTACAGGTTTCAAAACAAATCTACCTACAAGTTTCTGGGTAATTCGGGCAATTCGGGCTAACCCGAGTTCAAAATACAAAGCTTGAGCCGGGCTTGGGCAGCAAAGCTCGGGTTCATGTTCGGGCTTGGGCGGGCTTGAGCACTGCTCTGGGCAATTCGGGTCGAGCTTGGGCAGACCCCCAACCCGACCGAACCCGCCCGAGTTGCACCCCTAATGAAAGATGAACCCCATAAAACAAATTCGGGAAGTATAAGAAAATGAGGCGAGGGAGGCGCATAATGCACATTTTTTTTTTGGTGGGAAAATAAAATAATGAAGAGAAATGGGCTATCCCAAAATATGGATTTTGTTATGTGAGGAAAAGGGGCTATCCAAAATATGAGTTTTGTTATGCGAATGAAAGAGGCTATCTTAAAATAGGGGTTTAGTCTTAGCGAGAGAAATGAGTTTTTTTTTTTTCGTTTTATTTTTTTATTTTGTTATTTTGTTATTTTTTTATTTTTTGTGGTGGGAAGGAGGGGTATGCAAGGGATGGATTATATTATGAAGAAGAGTGCGAGGGGTAGGGGGGGTGCAGCTCTTTTTTGTTTGTTTGTTTGTTTGTTTGTTTTTTTTAAACTTCAGTGGGAAGGGTTATATGTGAGGGGTGAGGCGAGTTGTAAGGGATGGGTTTGGTTGTGCGAGGGAAAGGGGCTATCCCAAAATAAGGGTTTTGTTGTGCGAGGGAGAGGGGCTATCCCAAAATATGCGAGGGGTGGAGGGGAGGTGCGAGGGATGGGTTTGGTTGTGCGAGGGAAATGGGGTATCCCAAAATAATGCAGATTTTTTTTTTCAAATTTATTTATTTATTTATGTATGAAAATAAAATAATGAAGTAAATGGGTTTGGTTATGCGAGGGAAAGGGGCTATCCCAAAATGTGGGTTTTGTTGTGCGAGGGGAAGGGGCTATCCCAAAATATGGGTTTTGGTATGTGAGGGGAAGCGGACTTTCATCTTCTTTTTTTTTTTTTTTTTTTTTAACGGAAGAATTTGGTGAAATAAAGAAAGAAAATGAAGCGAGGGAGACGGGGTGCGAGGGGGGAGCTGCGAGGGATAGAGGCCTAGCGAGGGGAAGAGGCCTAACTCAATTGTTTGTTTGTTTTTTTTTTTTTTTTTTAACGAAAGAATTTGGTGAAATGAAGAAAAAAAATGAAGCGAGAGAGAAGTGGTGCGAGGGGAAGGAAAGATTAAAGCGAGTGGGGAGCTGCGAGGGATAGAGGCCTAGCGAGGGGAAGAGGCCTAACTCAATTTTTTTTTATTTTTTTTATTTTTTTTAACGAAAGAATTTGGTGAAATAAAGAAAAAAAATGAAGCGAGAGAGAAGTGGTGCGAGGGGAAGTGTAGACGTCCCCGAACGCACCCCGGGGAGGGAGTGCGAGTCCCCCCCCGTTCCGGTTTGATATTGGGGTCACTACAGTTCAAGGACTCAAATGTCATGGTTCTTAATCTTGAACCAAAGAGTCCAAATCCGGCAAATCGATTTTGAAAACAGATTTTTTTGAAAGAAGTGCCAAACATGGACTACTTCGCCAGATACAGAGTCGCCACCTAAATATTTTATTTTTGGAAAATTTAGGAAACCCTGACTTGGTGCCAAAGGCCACGTGTCCGTCATCACCAAAGTTGCCTCGGCTCGGGAACTTGGGTACGATCGGGGAAGGTCAGCTATGAGCACCCCCTCTCGCCCGGTCCGAAGACCGGCCTCTACTAACCGTGATACCCAATTTTGAAAACGTTATGTGTTCTTATTCCGGTTATTAGCCTAGAATTACTATGTTATGCGCACAACAAACAAGTATAGACCAAATCGCCTAAATTGGAACAAAACATTGTAAGTTTGTTTTGAAAATGATTTGCTACTCGCAAGTAGGCTAAAATGCAAGTTTTGCCACCCTCGAGTGGGCTTTAGAAAAAGATGGTTTTGCCACTATCTAGTGGGCTTAAAACTCACAGTTTTAATGCATTATCCCAATTTAAGTAATTTGACCTCCACCCACAGACATTCAAGCAGTTATATCACATAAGCAGCTAGCCTCATGGTAATCATGCTGTTATGGCAATACTCACACACATGCAAGGATGCTAAGGCATAAAAACTCACCTAGTACTCCAAGCCAAAACAGAAGCTTATTAGAAATCCATGCATGGACCTAAGTATACTGAAATGTCTAATGCAACACATGCAAAGATATAATCTAGACAGGCTCGGCTATCCTAGACATGGCATGTGAAATGCTACAACTATCACGTATTCAATTTGGAATTGAAAGTATGATGCAGTTTGTATGATGTGCCAAGCCTGATGTATGTCAACAAATGCATGGATGCACGCATGCATTGCATAAGGTATGCTAATTTTAAATATGCCCTAATCTACCATCATAAGCAGGTAAATAAAAGGGAAGAAAGAAGTGGGGGTTGGAAGACAAGCACACCACTCACACACACTTATTACAATTACGCCCTCACACGGAGGGACCAAATAAATATTACAGTTCGGATAATAAATAAATTAATTATTACAAAATTTCTAATTATTTATCAAATAAATGCAAAAAGGAAAGGTAGCCACGGCCGCCCGCCTCGGGACACGCGAATGATGCATGCTCGATCCGACTTGCCCGGAAAACCCGTGTCATGACACTGTTGCTTCTGTTTCTATTGCCCTGCCTCTCCAAGAATTCCCAAAGTTCCAGAATACCTTCTACATGAACTGCAGTACCCTACCGGCTGGAGGAAGTAACCACCGGCTGCTTAAATTGGTCACCGTCGCTTCTGAGTTTATCGGCACAAAAGTGTGCCGTCGGCACATTGTATCGCCGCCGCGTAAAGTTCCCGCAGAGGATGCTTTGACAAGAAGAAGAAACCAAAGAAGGCATGGCATGGATTTTGAGCATATGTGAGCATGGCCGATGCCTCCTATCATGCTTGGGGACTCAAGGAGGCATGGCTCTTGGTTCTTGGGCCATCAATTATGCATCTTGATGCATGATGGCCTAAGGAACCAAGGTTGCATTTTAATGGTAATGCATGCAAACAAACAAATGAAATCCAAGGCCTTATCATGTATTAGTCAAGGGTCTTGGTGACCAAGAATTGAGACGGGTTGCACCACTTGAAGTGTGAGCCCCTCTCAATCCTATGCTTGGCTTGACAATCCCCAAGCCAAGCCATGGAATGCATGTATGCAACATAGCTCAAATGATGCAACAATCACAATAGGCATGCAAAATGCTAGAGCATGCAAGGTATAAGTGGCATGCAAACATGGGCCAATCAAGCAATGGGACCAACCTACTACAACACTCGATGAACCAAGCATGCATCACGCGTATAATGAACATACAATGGTGGCCTTAACTTCGATGGGGCAGCCCTCAAACCACCCCAAAACAGTGGCAAAGTAAGCCCCAAGTGATGACCAAAATACTACACAAACATGCAAGTTCATGGGCCTAAACCTAAGGCACCAAAAAGAGCATTTTACTACCACTTACACAACCACTCGTGGCATGAATCTAACAACCAAAAACAGATTTTTAGTATGCAAAATGACAACCAAATCCCCTCACATGGCACCCCCAAAATGCATTAATCATGGAAGCATACACAAGGCCTATTCTTAGGCATAAAAGGACACACCTTTAAAGCATGAAAGAGATGACAAGTACAAACATATGAGCATGGATTAGGGTCTGAAATAGCATGTCAAATGATCCCAAATCATCTAAATAGACTACCCAATGCATGTACATGGATCACCTACCTAAGGCTTACAAGCCATCATGCAAAACAACCATGTCAAGCATGCTAAATATGACAAAAACAGTAGCCCACAGCCCTTGTACATGGTAAAATGATGTTAGTATCTCCATGAAACTAAGCTAAAACATACAAGGAAACATGGCCTCAAAGCATGGCATATTTCTAGGCATAATAGAGCATTTCAAAGCAAACATAAGAGGCAAGTTAAGGACCATAAAACCAACCTAAAATAGAGGCATAACATGTCATATGAACCACAAATATGCTCTGAAATGAAGCCAAAACCGACCATGCATGCATGCTAATATTTGAGCCCAAAACAAAGGCAAACAAGGGGCCAAGGGGAGAGGGGTGTCCCTCCCCTATATGAGACTCGAAAATACCTTCCTCACCATTGAAAACCCACTGGTTTTCAGTGGTGAGAAGATCAAAAACACCAAGTAAACAAGGCCTCAAGAAAAGGCTCCAAAATGGCCAAAACAAGGCCTAAGAGGGTGAGACTCTACCCAAACCACAAAACAACCTTGATGAATGTTCTTAAGCAAGGAAAAACAAGTCTTTTTTATGTCAAACACAAATCCAAAAACATAAAGAAAGAGGGGTAGAAAGCTAGTGCAAGAATGGGGAAACTAAAGTAACAAGCTCACCCTTGAAGATCCTTTGAAGAACAGGTGGAGCAGCCACTCTCTAGTGATCAAAGTTAGTCCAAAACTTCAACAAACAACCCTCTAAGTCTCTCAATCTCGAGCTAAGGTGTAATGGTGTGTGTAATGGTGCAAAAATGAGGTAAAACTACACTTTTAGGCCCCAAAACACACACACAAGAGGAGAGAGAGGGAAAATATAGAGGGAGAGAGTGTATCACACAGATATATAGATATAAGCTCTGGTTTTTGACCTAAAATGGTTAACCTCTCACACAAGGGGAAGAGATGAGCTTATATAGGCAACATAAAGCTCTTAACTTAGTGGTTAAGCAAAGAGAGGGGGGTTCAAGAGGTGCAAGAGGGTCTTGGCTTCTAAGGGAAGCTAAGACAGCTGGCCAAGGGTTCAACCTTCTCCAAGAAGCTTGGCCAAGGGTTCAACCTTCTAGAAGGTTTATGGGGTTCAAGGGTGCAAAAGGTGCAAACCCGGGCATGGGGAGTGGTGATGGTGCACTCCAGCTGTCACAGCTGGCATGCACCATCCCTGGGGGTGCAAAGGGGTCACACCGACCAGCCAAAACAGTCACCGGCACAAAAGAGTGCCGGTCGGCATAATAAAGTGCCGACCGGCCAAATGTTTTGAGAAATAAGTGCCGGTGGCCATTAGGTGGTGCCGGTGGAGGTGTGGGGTAGCCGGTGGGCTTCAGGGATGGCTAACAAGCCTCCCCCTAACCTCAGATGCAAAAACACACAAGTCTTGGTATAAAACCAAGTAACAAAACCGGTTGAGAGGTCCCGAGGCACGGCGCATGGACCTCCCGAACTCAAAACAAACACCAACATGGATAATCACCGAATGTTCAGCGGTGACGCCCAAGTCTTGAGGGCGGTCAAAATGGGGTGTCTATAGCTGCCCTCTTGACAAAACTCTAAGTCATAACGATGACGGAGGAATGTCAAAGCTCAGAGACACCCATTTTGACAAGGTCAAGACTTGGACAAACATGCAAGACAAACAAGGTATGCGCCCAAGGCGGGGCAAAATGCAAGACGATGCAAGAAGCCGAGCATAACTTATGATCATGCAAAGAAAGTCAGAATGAAGCACGATGCAACAGCTTATAAGCTAGGATATGCCAATCTACACTACAATGCAAGGATGTAAGAGAATTATGCGATTCTCAAAACGCTCTCACGCGGAGGATACAAGACTGCGGCGGCCGTCCGGCTATGCGCCGCCTCAAATAAGTCAGACATACAATATCGCTCGCAAAGAAAGCAAACTTAATAGGCACAATATTGTTAGCCATATGCACGACAAGGCGGTCGAAAGTGCGCGACAATGCATGCAATGTGTACGGCAAAATAGTAGGATTGAACACATGTGAGTAAAGCAATGCACATGTGCATGCAATGTGTATGGCAAAATAGTAGGATTGAACACATGTGAGTAAAGCAATGCACATGTGCATGCAATGTGTATGGAAAGGAACTTGAACACATATTAGGAAAGCAATGCACGCATACAATGCAATGTGTATAAAAGGGAACTTGAACACATATCAGTAAAGCAATGCACGCATACAATGCAATGTGTATATAGAGGAACTTGAACACATATCAGTAAAGCAGAGCACGCATACAATGCAATGTGTATAAAAGGGAACTTGAACACATATTAGTAAAGCAATGCACGCATACAATGCAATGTGTATATAAAAGGGAACTTGAACACATATCAGTAAAGCAATGCACGCATACAATGCAATGTGTATATAGAGGAACTTGAACACATATTAGTAAAGCAATGCACGCATACAATGCAATGTGTATATAGAGGAACTTGAACACATATCAGTAAAGCAATGCACGCATACAATGCAATGTGTATAAAAGGGAACTTGAACACATATCAAGAAGCGAAGCACGATACAATGCAATGTGTATAAAAGGGAACTTGAACACATATCAGTAAAGCAATGCACGCATACAATGCAATGTGTATAAAAGGGAACTTGAACACATATCAGTAAAGCAGAGCACGCATACAATGCAATGTGTATAAAAGGAAACTTGAAATTGGTCATGGCAAACACGATGCTGGAATGCAACGTACTGCAACTCGAAATGATTTGGAGAATTCACAAGATATAAAAGGATACGGGAAGGGACGTCCTTTGCCTGTCCCGAGCATTGCTCGCAAAAGTTGTGGTACGAGGTCAACTCGAAGCTCTGCTTATGTTCGAAGCGCAGCTTGATCGCTTAAGTGATGAAGGTGCCAAATCGCATGATCGACCTTAACAAGGGCGCAAAAGGTACGATGACCGAAAAGGGAGGTTACGGTGTCAAACCCAAAGACTGCTACCCTCGCTATTCTTCGCTTTACTTTCCTTTTTACTAGGAGTTTACACATTGCACCGCCGCAAAGTTTTATTTCTCCAAAAGCGTTTGTTTTTTGTAAAACATATGATGGAAATGAAACAGCCGTTTGTTCAAAAGGTGTTACATTTGCGCGTTCTATGCATCGCATCGCAAGGCATCACACAACAATGTGACTGAAATTGAAACTGTGTTTTGAAAACAAAGCATCGCATCGTAATAATCAGGTAGTAAACCAATTACAACTCGATAAGCAAAACAAGGGGACTCAGCAAACTAGCCAAATGTGAGTACACCTTGATAAACATTACAAAGACTTAAAGAGAGTGAAACACAACTCGATAAGCAAATATGCAACAACTCGATAAGCAAGTGGACGCGCCCTCGTAAGAATTGATCATTGGAGGGTATCGAAAGTGGTGGGATCTTCCAAATTCCTAGCATGAACAGCTCATAGGGCAAGGAGAAGAACCACCGGCCGAGCAAAAAGGCTACCGGCCTTGAGGAATGGCCATCGGCCGAAAAGATGATCCACCGGCCAAAACAGATGGCCGGTCGGCACTATAGTTGGCCGGCAAGACTTAAAATGTCAAGACCATAAAGAATGTTGACATCCGTCCTTCTCTCAACCTTATCTTCTTCAAAAGGGTCTCAACTTCGTGGTTTCCTTCATTTCCACACTGATTTACTCCAAATGGTAGAATTTCTTGCCCAAAATCACGCAACTTGGATTAACAACTTGGATGGCTCGGAAAGTCAATTTCCTAAGCTTTCGCATAAACGCGACTATTCACTTTTACTGCACTCGCTGCATTTTCCATTCCTCCATGCCGCGGCAAGGTTTTGGAACCCGGTGACACATGTCTTTAGCTTTAGCGGGCAAGAGGTGTGTCCTACTTTTGAAGATTTTCAAGCTCTAATGGAATCCGAGCGCGATGAGGAGATCCTGCCCCAATTTCGTTTTGGCCATGCTCAAGCCTTAGGACGAATGTGTGGGCTCTCAATGCCCGATGCTCGTTCTCTGATTTGTGACGGGACATTAGATGTTCCGAGCTTGGTTTGTCGTTTTTCCGAGACTGGTGATCGTGGCAACCATCATCGCAAGGTTTTCGGCGACACGCCTGCCTATGCCTCGCTATCTCATTTTTGTTCGCCTCCGGCCCGGAGGGCCTAGTGTCCGGTTGATTGAGGTTGCCCAAGGCTTGAAGGAGGGCAAAAGCTGCATCGCCATGGTCCTGGCTGAGACATTGCTGGGCTTAGACGCCTTTTATCGTCGAGAGACGATCAGATTAGCAGGAAGTCCACTATTACTACAGGTAATGTTTCCCACCCCATCTCACATTTTATGTTTGCTCACATCACTCGGCCCTCGGGCTCGGTTTTTCTCACAAAAACCCTTTCTCACTTTTCTCTCATCGTACTTCTCTCTATTCTTTATTCTCTCATTTTTTTTTTATCCCTCCCCAGGTGTGGTTAATGGATAAATTGAAGGTTGTGGACTCTTGCCCAACATATTCAGCTCGTGGCTACTTCTTCAGGCAACGCCTAGTTGACGCCCTTGATGAGGGTTGGTGGTTTGAATGGATGTGCAGTTTGTCCGCGGACCGCATTGCTTGGCGGTGCCCTTGGCTCAATCTCCCAATGATGAGTTACAGCATGACCCGTTAACCCGGGATCCAATTGATTGGTTTGACTCACTGTGTCCTCTACTTTCCATTCGTGATTCAAGGCCAGCTTTGGTCATAACTGCATTTGTCTGTCGAAGAGACAGAGTACGGTTACATTCCCCGATTCGAGGCGCATACCGTCGGTGATGCCACAAAGATGGAGGACGAGAGAACTCTCGCCCCGCCTCCCGCTTTCAGCTTGCACTTTGTCCGATGAGTGCTTGATTGGCTTAATGAAGAGGCACAAGAGGGGCCCACTTTGGCATCGAGGCTTCACCACTGGAGGGGGCGCAGGGACACTTGACTTGACCATGCCCCGGATTTATTGCTTTATTAGTACTTTCAAGTTTTCTTTATGAATGTAATAAAAAAAAAACAACTTCAATTGTATGCAAGAGCAAGAGAACTTTATTTGAAATCAATGAAATTGAAGGTTGTGGTACTGAAAATTTTCCGTTTTGGTCTAGAAATGGTCTTAGTTGTAAAAAGATTTATTTGAACAAAGTCATCTTTATTAAAACTTTTCAAAACTATTTTCGATATGGATCAGAACTGGACACGCCTGAGATCTGTCGCTGAGATGTACAAACCCGGATCCTAACAATTGGAAAGTTGCCCCTTGTCTGAATGGTACCGCGGTACTTGTACGGCAACGGAAAGTTGCCCCTAGTCTGAATAGCACTGTACCGGAGATTGCGATAAATGCTGATGGACAAAGATGACCGAGATGATCAAATGGACAAAGTTGATTGGGGAAAAGTTTATGGCTGAACTTCGGGATGAAGCTGCCTACATATCCCAAAGATGGGAATCAAGCCTTACGTAGTTCAGGCTTGGGTGCACTCGAGTATTTTTACTCTTCTTTTGCGCTCTAACTTTTGCCAAGGCCGCCCTTTGCGGGTTTTCAACCTTGCGAGCTCAGTTTTTATACTTTCTAATTTTTTGTGCTCTGAATTTTGCCTAGGTCGCCTTCCGGTTTTCGCCTAGCGAGCCTCTCAGGTGATATTTCTTCAACTTGTCCATGTTGATCGGTTGGGAGAACTCTAGGCCATCTAGGTCCATCGTAACCATAGCTCCACCGACTGTATAGACTTGATGATATAAGGACCCGTCCAATTAGGTCTCGAACTTGCCCTTGGTCGTGGATGGGAGCTCGGTTGTCTTTGAGCACCAAATCTCCTTCCTTCAAATTCTCGACTTAACCTTCTTGTTAAAAGCCCGCGATTCTGCTGATACCCTTGGACATGGTGTTGCTTTTAATCTCCTTTCATCGAAGAGCATGAGTTCTTCGACCGCTTCACGCTAATCTGCCTCAAATTCTCACCATCTCGACACTCACCAAGATCAGAAAGACGGAACCTCAATCTCTATGGGTAGAACGGCTCCATCCCATATACCAAGGAATACTGAGTTGCCCCAGAGAAGTTCTAATTGAAGTTCGGTAGTCTCAGAAAGCAAACGGCAACTTATCCGCCACCGATAGGTTTCCACCATCTTCGCAGATGTGTTTGATGTTTTGTTGGCGGCCTCAATCGCCTCCGTTGGTCTGCGTCGATACGCGGATGACTTATGAAAAGCCACATTATACTTCTCCAACAAATCAATCACCTCCTTCTTGAAGTGAGAACCATTGTCCTAAATGATCTCATTCGACTCCATAACGGCAGATAATGTTGTTTCTGATAAACTTTGCGACATGCGGAGCCTTCAGCACCGCATAAGATTGGGCCTCCACCCACTTTGTAAAGTAATCTATTGCTACCAAAATATACTCATGCCCATTCGACCCCTTCGGAGTAACAGCTCCAATCACATCGATCCCCCATACTGAGAACGGCCATGGTGATGTCATGTTGTATAACTTTGATGGCGGGATGTTCATGAGGTTTGCGTGAATCTGGCATTTGTGGCATCGCCGAACAAAGCCGATACAATCTTCCTCCATGGTAGACCAGTAGTAGCCTTGTCTGAGGATCTTTCGTGCCAGCATCACCCCATTCATATGTGCCCCACATTCTCCTCCATGGATGGCCTCCATCAGGCGCTTCGACTTTTCGGCTTCCACACACAGCTTGTGCATTCCCAGATGACATCTCTTGTACAATTTACCCCCGCAGATGATAAACTGAGCAACCATTCTTCTGATTGCCCTCTTGTCCTTGGCATTTGCCCTTAGTGGATACGCCTCCTTCTCCAAGAAGTTCCATATGTCGTAATACCAGGGGTTATTATCTTGCACTTCATCTATGGCAGAGATTGACTCGTAGGCAGGTGTAAACTTCTGGTTAATAATGATCGGACGATCCCACCCTGATGGGATGTCTATCATAGAAGATAGAGTTGCAGCTTAATCAAGAAACCTCGTTGTTCTCTCTCACTAGGTGAGTGAAATTTAGCTTTTCAAACCGGGGGATTAGCAAATCCAAGGTCTGGTGGTAAATTATCATCTTTTCCTCTTTGACTTTCCAGTCTCCTTTCGCTTGAGAGACAACTAGGTTCGAATCCCCAATGACGTCCAATCGCCTTGCCCCTAGTTCTAGGGCAGCTTCTAGTCCGGCAATACATGCCTCATACTCTGCCTCATTGTTGGAGACTTTGAATCGAAGCTTGAACGCTAAAGGGATACGGGAATCGCCAAAGCTATCGAACACCCCTATCCCATACCCGTATTGATTTGACGCCCGTCAAAGTACATCGCCCAAGTTTCATCTTCGATGTGCGTAATGGCTTCATCCGGGAACAGGTACTCAACTGCTTCATCCCTTCAACCGGTGGTCGGAAGGAACTCGCTACCACTCTTCCTTTTATCGACTTATGTGTCACATACTTGAGATCAAATTCGAGAGCAACAAGAACCAACGAGCTAGCCTACCGTAAGTGCCGGTTTCTAAAAGATATTTGATGGGATCAAGTTGTGAAACCAACATTACAGAGTGAGCTAACAGTAGTGCCGCAGCTTCCCGGTAGCCCATACCAAGGCCGACATGTCTTCTCCAAATGAGTGTAGCGGTCTCAGAATCGAGCATCTTCTTGCTCGATAGTAGATGGCCCTTTCCACTTTATCTTCCGACTCTTGTGCGAGCATACGCCCATTGTAGTCTCGCCATCGACAGATACAATATCAACGGCTTCCGGCTTTGGTGGTGACAACACGGCGGATTCTCAGAGATATTCTTTAACTGCTCAAACGCTTTTGGCATCTACCGTCCCAATGGAACTTCTTTCCTTTCTTCAGAGACCAAAAGTGGTTCACAAGTTAAGGTTAGTTTCGAGATAAACCGCCTTTATGAATTGCACTTTACCCGTAAAAGCCTCGCACCTCCTTTTCACTATTGGTGGTGGCATTTCTAAGATGGCCTTGATTTTGAAGGGTCGACTTCGATGCCCCTTTGTGTAATCGTAAATCCCAAAGATTTTTCCCCAGAACACCAAACGACATTTTGAGGATTCACCGCAAATTAAATTCCCGATCCTTTGGAAAAACTTTGCAAGGCTGTGTAGTGGCCTCTCTTTCTTTGGATTTGACAATCATGTCGCCCACATACACCTCGACCTCTTTATGGATCATGTCATGTAATATTGTAGTTGCGTCTGCTGATATGTAGCCCCAAAGATTCTTCAAATTTCAAACGGCATTACTCAGAATAATATGTACCTACGGTGGTAAAAGCGCCTTTCTCCGCCTTCGGGTGCCATTACTATATGATTATAGCCCGAAAAGCCATCCATGAACGAGCAAAGCATGCCCTCAGGAAATCTACCACCTCGCCGAGATGCGGCAAGGGAAAGTCATCCTGACCGCTCGTTCAAATCCTCAAGTCCACACATACCCGGATTCGCCATCCTTCTTGGCATCGAACTATGTTGGCCAACCAAGTCGTATTCTGATACCTACAAGCCGGCCAACTGCTTGGTGACCTCTTCTTTGATTTTAATGGCCCAATCGTATGATTCTCCCGAGCTTCGCTTGATGTGTCGGCCTCGTGGTCAAGAGGATCCGTCAGCATAATCTCGTGGATCGATTGCAAGCATGTCTTCGTAGGACCACGCGAAAACATCTTTGAAATCTTTTAATAAAGCGACTAAGCGCCGCGTTCAAGACAACGTGGAGCCGATCTCGACCATACGGGTCCTTCTCGACTAATGTTCACTAGAGTGATTTCATCCATTAAGGGTTTAACAAACCTCTCCTCGTTTGTTTAATTAGTCGTTGCAAAACCGGAGGAATTTCACATCGCTGCTTTCATCAAAATTTTGAAAGTCCCGATGGCAATAAACCAAAGGCACGTAAAAGTACTTAAACCACATCACCTCATTCTCATTAGATACTTCCAACCGTCCAATTCTTCATATAACAGACTCGAAAGAAAAAGAAAAGACGACCGATAGGATCAGGCATCCGTTATCACCCCAGAATACCGAACTCAGACTCAGACGAGCTGAACCCGATTCGACTCACAAGACTCGGTGGAATCAGATTCCGCCACTACCCGACCCTTGCCGCTTGATAAAAAAACCCTTCTCAGATCGCCAGTGAGGGAGGGTGCGATGGATGCATCCAAAATAGCTAATGGTAGGCCCGCACTGCTTCATCTCCGATCATGGACACCGAGGAGTCATCCCCAAGCACAACCGGGTCGATCAAAGGATCTCGAAGTAGACATGCCAATACCCCCATTTCAATTTCAGGTCCAGAGATTCCACTTTCTTGCTATGCTCACTTCAATCGTTGGGTCTGGCTCGCTTCAACAATATCATCCTCGACAACAGAGGTCAAAGAAAATTTCGAACCCCGGCATGCGCTTCTTTTCTTCATTCAGCCATGGCTCAGGAAAACCACAGAATGGAAAGTCTTCCCCTTCCCGGACGAAGCGTCCGTTCAGGGTACCTTGGATGGGCCGATGCATCAATTCAAAAGACTTTCCCATCTGTTTTGCTTTGGCTCTTCCAGCCATCTCTTTTCCTTTTCTTACCCAATCTTCCTTGGTGGGCAGATAACCCAAACCGAAGGTATGAGGGTTGTGCGGCACTTCGGCCAACGCTGCAATGCCTTTACGGCCACTCTTTCCTAATCCCATCCCGGGGATGTATTGGAGCTTGTTCATGAGATACACTGCTTGAGAATTGACATATATCCCTTCGTTAGCCGCCATGATATTCTGTACGACCTGAGCCTCGGCCAAGGTAAAACCTGATATGAACACATCTTCCATGCCATGCTCGATTTCTAATACAGGTGTGGATACTTCCGGTGGTGGGTGAATTGATGAATTCCCAAAGACGATGGCTACTCCCTTCCCGTAAGGGTATTTCACCATTTGATGCAAAGTAGACGACACTGCCTTCACTTGATGCAGCCACGGCCGCCCCAAAAGCAAATTAAAAGTTGCAGGAACTTCTAGGACGTGGAAATCTATCTCATGTCGTCCCGGCCCGACCTTTGTCTGAACTTTAACCGTTCCCATTACTTCTCTACTTGTATTGTCGTACGCCCGGATGACCTGAGCTGTTGGTACGAAATCTGCGGTTTTCAAGCCAATCGTGATACGCCGCCCGTCGGGCAGACATTGATGGCGGACCCAAAGATTCACAAGTACCACCCAGATTCACTTATCTCTACATTCCATGTAAATGTAGAGGGTTTGTTGTGATTTACGCCTCAGCGGAAGTTCTTTATCCGAAAAGGTCAACGTCGGGGAACCTCCTCCCGAAGACTACCCAACCACCGCTTCCGTGTAGTTTCTATAGAGAGTTTGGCCTTATCCATGGTCACAAAACACACTGGCACTCAAGAAGGCCATGAGCAATTCCCCAAATGGAGATGTCCGCTTGTATCTTTTTAGTCGCTGAGAACGCCTTCTTCCTCAAGTTGCTTCTCCTTTTGCTTCTCGGCTTCCCTATCCTTCCCCGAGGCCTCTCGTTGATCCAAGTGTGGGGTTTAAAATATCGCCCACTTCGTCATGTGGTCGACCTCTCCAAGGTACCAAGTGTTATCAGTTGGTTATTCCCCAATCTTCATCCGTGGGCGAGACATAGGTCCTCATCTTCCCACCACATTCCATCACGTCGACAGACACCGTCCGGCCTCGTATGGTCGTTTTGCGCCGCAAAGACCTTCTATCCATCCGCCTCAGTATTCTCGCTTCAGGCACACGCTAGCTTCAACCCCACATGGGCCTTCGCCTTCGATTCTCTAATCCTCAAAACTTACTTGTTCTCGACATAACCGACTTTCACTCATCTTCGTGACTCAAAATATTCCAATCTCGGCGAAATTTGATACCGGCCCGGCGATGTGTCTCGCTTCTTCGACCTTCCGCCGCCGATATTCTCATTCTCGAATCGTTTCGCTCGAAATTCTCCTACCACATCGGCCGATCGTCTAACCATCCGGTGACTTCATCGAATCCTCATAATCGAATCCACGCGACCACCGCGCCCTTCGGCATTGGTCATCAGAAATTGAGATTGGCCGGTCCTCCTCGCAAATGTTACTCATCTGCTCTCGTCCTGCACTATCTCCTTGGATCATACACAACTCTTCCCTGCTATAATTCTATCCCGGGCCTATCCTGGCCTATCGATGAAATGTAGTCACTCGGACTGTATGTCTCACCCATATAACTCTCAGATTTCGCAGACTCTGACTCAACAACCTGTTTCTCCCTTGGAATCTCCCTTCCCCTATCCTTGGCGGTCAACACCACTGGCTTAGGTTGGGTCACGGAGATGTCCATCATGCACAAGTCGGTGCAATCGGGGAGGAACACCTCTGGTTTAGGCAGGTGGGTAGGTGTGATATAGATACTAGGGTCGTAGGACATGGCCCCGGTATGGATGAAATTAAGTCTTTTGGGTGGTAGAGCTTGGTTATGTGTGGGGAGAGGATTTGTAGTAACATTGGGTTTTTCGGGAGGCAAGATCACCCCGTTATCGATGAGATCTTGAATTTCATGGCGTAACCGATAGCACTGGTCAGTGTCGTGACCGTGTTGCTAGTGAAATGCACAATATTTGGCCGGGTTATGGGTAGGAGGGAGTTTTTCTGGTAGGGGCCGCGGCTCCAGGGGCTTCAGGTGCCCTTTCTTGATCAAAACCCCCAGAGCTTTGGATAGGGGCATATAGAGTGGAGCGAAAGTTCAGGTGTTTCTGGGTGGGTATTTGGTTGTTTGCGGGTTGCTTCCTGGACGACCGAGAATGGCGAAGCCGCCAGATTTCGTGTGGGGGTTAGTGGTGACCATGCTCACTTCGGAGGATCTTGTAGTAGATCCGCCACTCGGGCCCGCATTAGTGTTGCGGTTGAAGGTCCTTCGGGGTTGTTCCCGATCATTATCAATCCAAATTTTGCTTTAAGGCATCTTCAATCAGACCCCATTTCATGTAGGTCAAAAAGTGGGAAATGGGACTACTATCATCTTTTGCATCAACTTCGGTAGATTGCGACAATCATCCGGACCGTCTTTGTCCGTAGGGCCTCAAGGTCATCATCGAAGCCTTGGCCTCCATCCGTTACTTAACTCAAAAACTCTCCTTAGGCTCTTGTTTGTTGTCTCGAGATCACGGTCGTGATCTCAACTGTGTTGTATGAGTATCATGATGAAGGCCTCACCATTTCGGCCCCAATTTCTTGACGTCATCTTCTAGCTTGGCATACCATGCGATGCCACACCGATGTGGTCCGACCAAATAAAGACAACTTCGAGCCTCATCGAGGCCCATTGGCCTTAGAACGTCCGAAAATTTTGTGTACCATGGGGTCCCCTGACCCATCAAATCGATCAATATGAGGCATTTTGAACTGCAAATACACGGCCAAGGTAACCATCTTCAATGTCGTGATAGTCTTGACCCTTGGGATCTCTTGAACAACTTTTCAAGCTTGCTCAACTTTAGTGCGATGGGATCGGCCTCAAACTCAAAGGAGAGTCCGTAGATTGGTGGGTGTTTTTGATAGCCGAGGTTGGGTTTGAGGTAGGGTTGAGGTAGGTGGTCCTGGGCGCTCAGACGTCAACATTGGTTGTTTCCGACGTTAGGAACTCCCCGTGAGGGCGCTGATGCGGGCGATGTTCGCCATATTCCAAACCGCAATTGTCTTCGCCGTTTCCTCACAATCAGGCTTGCTGTTTTGCGAATCACCGACGGACGCAGATCCCGCCGTGACGCTTATTCTCTTGAAGGTGGCGACCATCTCTTCCAAACCGCCATACTATCTTGCTCGTTGATTATCGGTATATATTCTCTGCTTGCGACACGTAATCCTCGATCCCTATCGAACACGTGGGGTAGATAAAGCCCTCTCGAATCGATCGGCCAGATCGATGTCCTTCGCCTTACTAACCTCCGTTTAGTAACCGGGGGTAGTGAGTAGTACACTGGTTGTCCGTCTATCAGATCCTCAGATCGAAGGAGTCGACGGCCTCTAACCCAGGGTGCTTGGGGGATATCTATCGAGTCGGTAGCAATTGTGCTCAACTACCTAATAAAAAGATAAATAAAGCGTATAAATAAACAGACAATTAGACAGCATAATAGCATAAAATAAACATACGACACATAGTTTAGATAACACGTTGAACTCGATACACTGTTCCTTAAATACTGATCACTGTTTCTGAATCATTGCCCCTAATGTCTGAATCTTGTACCCACAGATAACTGATTCCCCAAAATACTGTTATTGGTGCCCTCAGGCCTGATACCCAATCTTGCAAACTGACATGTGTGTTCCTGTAGAGATACACTCCAAAAGCACATAACAGGTAAAAGAGAGCCAATACACCCCTATGTTGGGGTAGGATTTCTCTGTCCTATTTTGTCAGGAGCTAGGGTTTCACTACGCACGCAGCGGTTTCAAATAACCTAAAATCGGGTAAGTAACCTGTCTTAGTTTGGAATGGTCACTATGGATTCCGAATGTGCACTAGGTCGAATGGTCGAAAAGGGTGCCCCGGTAAAACCGGGGTTTGTGTTCCCATACTGGCAGAGCTCAAGAACCGTCACTTTATGGACATGCCTTGACAAGACAAGCCTCCCAAGAAACCGCCAGAATAGCAGATGGCCAACACGATGTCCTAGGCGCACTAATGCACATGCAATGCAAAGAGACACATAAATGGAATCAAAACAGATATCACGAAGTCAAGCTCTCTCTAACTCCCCAAGAGTCGCTTAGAAATCAGACGCCTCGAACGCGCTCGGGAGAGAGTGCAAGGCCCCCCACGTTCCGGTTTGATATGGGGGTCACTACAGTGCAAGGACTCAAATGTCATGGTTCTTAATCTTGAACCAAAGAGTCCAAAGCCGACAAATCGATTTTGAAAACAGATTTTTTTGAAAGAAGTGCCAAACATGGACTACTTGCCAGACATGTAGTCGCCACCTAAATATTTTATTTTGAAAAATTTAGGAAACCCCGACTTGGTGCCAAAGGCCACGCGGTCCGGCTATCACCAAAGTTGCCTCGGCTCGGGAACTTGGGTACGATCGGAAGGTCACTATGAGCATTCTCGCCTCGTCCAAGACCGCCTCTACTAACCGTGATACCCAATTTTGAAAACGTTATATGTTCTTATTCCTTATTAGCCTAGAATTACTATGTTATGACAACAAAAAGTATAGACCAAATCGCTTAAATTGGAACAAAACATTGTAAGTTTGTTTTGAAAATGATTTGCTACCGCAAGTAGGCTAAAATGCAAGTTTTGCCACCCTCGAGTGGGCTTTAGAAAAGATGGTTTTGCCAATTATCTAGTGGGCTTAAAACTCACGCTTTTAATGCATTATCCCAATTTAAGTAATTTGACCTCCACCCAGACATTCAAGCAGCTTATATCACATAAGCAATTTAGCCTCATGGTAATCATGTCATTATGGCAATACTCACACACATGCAAGGATGCTAAGACATAAAAACTCACTTAGTACTCCAAGCCAAAACAGAAGCTTATTAGAAATCCATGCATGGACCTAAGTATACTGGAATGTCTAAAGCAACACATGCAAACATATAATCTAGACAAAGTCGGCTATCCTAGACATGGCATGTGAAATGCTACAACTATCACGATTCAATTTGGAATTGAAAGTATGATGCAGTTTGTATGATGTGCCAAGCCTGATGTATGTCAACAAATGCATGGATGCAAGCATGCGTTGCATAAGGTATGCTAATTTTAAATATGCCCTAATCTACCATCATAAGTGTAAATAAAAGGGAAGAAAGAAGTGGGGTTGGAAGACAAGCACACCACTCACACACTTATTATAATTACGCCTCACACGAGGGACCAAATAAATATTATACAGTGCCGATAATAAATAAATTAATTATTACAAAATTTCTAATTATTTATCAAATAAATGCAAAAGGAAAGGTAGCCACGGCCTCGCCGACACGCGAATGTTGCATGCTCGATCCGACTTGCCGGAAAACCTGCTGATCAAGTTGCTTAAAAGGTTTCGAAAAACTTAAGTCAAAGCAATAATTTTTAGGGCACAAAAGAGCAGGCGGAATGTGTTGTCACCCCATTCGAATTCTCTGGCACAACTAGCCCAATACAATCAATAAACATGGAAACACGGTAGCCACGGCTGTTTCATTCAGGTTTCCCGGGTGCAACCGGCTCCACAGCAGAGGCAGACCCAAAAAGAAAGTAAAAGATAATTACAAAACAAAGCGGTGTTCGAGGCAACAACCCCAGAAGCACCTAGTATCCTATATAAAAGAGGGACTGACTCATTACAATTAGACAGACCCTTAAGCAAAAGGATTGACTCAAAACAATGAGACAGGCTCAAAACAAAATAAAAGACTGACTCGACGCCCAAGTCAGAATGTGCAAAATCAAGATTCACGGATGCCCAAAAAATGCGTGCCATACGCCACATGTAAAAATGTACCAAACATTGCCCGCAGGCGGTTCACCTTCCGCTTACATACTCGCGGTATCTGTATCTTCAAAATCCAACAACTGAGTGGTGACGGACTTTGCTGAAGTGGGAGGGAGGATAACTTCGTTATCAATCAAATCTTGCACCTCGTGTCAAGACTAAACAATTATCGCTGGCATGGCCCGCTGATGGTACGCAAGACAGTGGAAGCATCATGGGTATCGTGGAGATTCTAGGAGCGCCGCGCTCCGTGGGCTTAAGGTGTCCCTTTCGGCAAGGATCCGCAATGCCTTGGATAATGGCATATAGAGAGCATGAAGACCCTACGCCTGGCCGGGTACTTTGGAGCACTCTTGCTAGATGCACAAGCAAACGGATCGGCAGGTGCGGCCTTAGATTTTTGATCCCTTCCGGATGTAAGGCTGGAAGGGGGAAGAACTGTTTTGGCATAACGGGGCCTGTCCCGATTCTCGATTGATCGGAATTGCCCTCAAAGTGAGTGGGAAAACGTCCTCCACAATTTTTGACATAATCTGCGGATATCGTTATTTGTTCATTCCTCCCGCTTTCAAAGCCTCTACGCCCACAGCTTGTTCAATAAAATTCGGCCTCGGCCTTCATCTTGCCTCTGCCTCTCGCCTCACCGATCGAGAGCTTGGTTTAATGCATCGTTGCCATAGTTGGAGGCCATCTCCGGTTGGTCGAAGTTCGATGACAATCCGACCCAACAATGAGGCTCTTGGGGTAATGGCTTCCCAAGATAGGGTGCACCGGTGGTGAAACCGACATTCCATAGGCGAGATCTGTCATGCACCTTTGGAGATCACCTATCATCCCCATTAGTTCGAAAGTAGTAGGCTCACGAGCTGCATGCTTGAGGAGCCCAAATTGGATGTGCGGCAGGCGACCTGGGCAGATGCGGTATGTCGACAACAGCCATATCCTGGGGTGACTTCGACTAATGCGTCATGTCCACGACCTCTTCTGAGTTTTGCGTCATGTTCATCTGCCTCAAAAGGGAATACCGACTATGCTTCAATTTTCTGAATCCTCTGAACCTCTCGAAAGGAAAACGGACGTTTCAAAAAAACAGATCAAACATAGGTGTAGTCAATCAACTGATCCCTACTACTGATAACTGTTCCCCAAAATCACTGGTCCCAAAACTGAACTGATACCCGCAGATAGATATAGCTAATTCTCAACGATACTGATACCGGTGCCCTCGGGCCGGATACCCAAATCTTGCAAACTGATATGTTTGTTCCCTGTAGAGATACACTCCAAAAGCACATAGCAGGTAAAAAGAGAGCCAATGCACCCCTATGTTGGGGTAGGGTTTCCCTGTCCTATTTTGTCAGGAGCTAGGGTTTCACTACGCACACAGCGGTTTCAAACAACTTAGCATCGGGTAAGCAACCTGTCCTAGTTTGGAATGGTCACTATGGATTCCGAATATGCACTAGGTCGAATGGTCAAAAGAGGGTGCCCCGGTAAAACCAGGGTTTGTGTTCCCATACTGGCAGAGCCCGCAACCGGTCAGCCTTATGGACATGCCTTGACAAGACAAGCCTCCGGCAAACCGCTCAGGAATAGCAGATGGCCAACACGGTGTCCTAGGCGCACCAATGCACATGCAATGCAAAGAAACACATAAGTGTAGTAAAAAACGGATATCACGAGTTCGAGTCAAACTCTCTAAACATCCCCAGCAGAGTCGCCATAAACTGTAGCACGTCCGCGGGGGACCTCGGCCACAGTTCGGACTCAATTTGTGTCACGGTTCTGAATCTTGAACCAAAGAGTCCAAATCTGGCAAATCGTTTTGAAGAAAAAACAGATTTTGAAAAAGTAGTGCCAAACATGGACTGCTTTGCCAGATTACAGAGTCGCCACCTAAATATTTTATTTTTGGGAAATTTAGGAAACCCTGACTCGGTACCGAAGGCCACATGTCCGTCATCACCAAAGTGGTCTTGGCTCGGGAGCTTGGGTACGATCGGGGAAGGTCAGCTATGAGCACCCCCTTTCGCCCGGTCCGAAGACCGGCCTCTACTAACCGTGATATCCGTTTTTTGAAAACTTTATGCATTCTTATTCCGATTATTAGCCTAGAATTTACTATGTGATGCGCACAACACAAAAGTATAGACTAGATTGCCTAATTTGGAAATAAACATTGCATATCCGTTTTTTCTCGAAAAACGCGTTAGTTTTTGCTACTCACAAGTAGGCTAAAATTCGGATTTCAACGAGTTGTTCCAACTCAGGCAATCCAGCCTCCACCCACAGGCATTCAAACAGTTTATCATGTAAGCACTTAGCCACATGGCAAGCATACTGTCATGGTAAACATTCACACGCATGCGATATGCTAAAGCCATAAAAACTTACATCGTACTCCGTGCCAAAACAGTAAACTAGTTAGCAAACATGCATGACCCAGTTCATGTTAAGTGGCTAATGCGACACATACAGGAGTGTAATCTAAACAGGCTCGGCTAACCCTAAACATGGCACATGAGATGCAACATCTATCACGTATTCAATTTGGAATTGAAAGTACGATGCGGTTTGCATGATGTGCCGAGCCCAATGTATGTAAACAAATGCATGAATGCACGCATGCATTGCATAAGGTATGCTAAAATAAATGTGCCCTAATCTACCATCATAAGCGGGTAAATAAAAGGGAGAAAGAAATGAGGGTTGGAAGACAGGCACCCACTCACACACACTTATTACAAATTTGCCCTCGCTCGGAGGGACCAAAAGAATAATACAGACCGAATAAATAATTAACTACCCCAGCTAATTAAATATTACAAATCAACTAAATTAATTAAATAAATTAACTAATCTAATTAAATAGTAAATCGCTTCGGGATGAGGGCCACAAGGCCGGATCGTCGGAATCAAGACCGCCACATAAGTGTGTCTCTGCTTCTCCGCTCTCTCCTCTTCAAAAGTTACTAAAATCCTGTGAGTGACTCTCGAGCATCGGGAGTACCACCGGGGCAGAGAACCACCGTGAAGGAGGAGGCCACCGCATCGATTCACTCATCGGCCGCCGATTGATCACGGTCGGCACTAAATAGTGCCGGCCGGCACAAAATTCTGCAGAATCGCAACTCACAAGAAGACAGAGGGAAACAACATGCAAGGCAATGCAATTCAAGCCATTTATGCACCAAACACACTCCCTATCATGTTATTGACTCAAGGGCATGCGCCGTTGCCTGACCACCAATCGCAAGATTTTCATGCATGATGGCCCTAAGAACCAAGAATGCAACTTCACTTTCAAATGCATACAAAACACATAGGCACAAAAGGGTGCCAAACCTCTATCAAACTCACTTCAAGAGGCTTGGCATGCATGTCAATGTGGTGCAATCCTAAGCATGTTATCTAGGATGCAAGATGGACAAATGTGATGCACTCATGCAAGCATACAAGTAAGCATTCAAGACAAGCATGCAAACCAATGAAATGGTGGATTTAGACATGAATTAGGCATCTCAAATGGGCCCAAAATCAGTGGCCAAAGTGCCTAGAAATGGGGACTAAACAAACTCACACGCATGCAAGTGTCAAGGTCCAAACCCAAGGCATACAAAAGCAACTCTCATGCACACTTAAGAGGCACAAACATGGGCTAATAGCATGCATGAAAAGCTCTGAAATCCGTGTCAAACATGATGCCAAATCATGCAATGAAGCATGCTAAACAAAGCATGCAAATGGCCTAGGCTTAAAGCAAGTCAATAGGGCATTAAACTATACCTATGCAAGGCAATTATGGCATGCACTTAACAACTCAAAATAGATTTTTAGTATGTCAAAATAGGCCTAAAGGACCACTTAGATGGCATCTAAGAAGCTTGGAATCAAAGGCATGCAACATGACCAAAACATGGAGCATTTAACACAAGCTTAAGAAGTCACAAAGAAGCATGCAATGTAAACATTACAAGCATCTCTAGGGGACTGAAATAGCATGCTAGATGGTTCCAAACCATCAAAACAATGCAAACAAAGGCATGCTACACATGCACACTCTTAAGGCCAACAAGCCAAATGCAAAGGGGCTATATTAAACATGCCAAGATTGACCAAAACACTTATGGACAGACCTAAAACATGGTAATATGAGCACAAAATCTTCACAAACACAAGTCTAAAACATGCTAGAAATGAAGGCATACCACCTAAGCATGTTAAGACATAAAGAGGCATTACAAGGCAACTATACTAAGCATGCATAGGAGACCAAAACCAACTTGAAACATGTTATATCATGGCAATATAAGCATGAAAGACAACCAAGGCATGCTCAACACACACTCAAACATGGTGCTCATTTGGAAGCCAAAACTTGCCCTTTTCAAGGACACCAAGGAGAGGGGGTGGCCCTCTCCTTCTTGAGACTTCAAGGCATGCTCTTCACCACTAAAATCCCTCAAGATTTCAGTGGTGAAGAGATCCTATCACCAAAATCTCGGATCTCTCACAAAATAGCACAAAAAGTGCCCTTTTCAAGGCCTAGGGGTGGTCAAACCTACCCAAATCACTAAACACTCTTAATATACAATAAAGAGGGTCAAAAATCAGAACTTTTATGTGCCAAACACTAAGCCCAAAAACTGTTTTAAACCAAGTAAAAACAAGGTACAAGAATGGGGAAAAAGAGAACTAGTGGCTCACCCTTGTAGACCTCTTCACAAAGCTTGGTGTTGTGTCTTCTTTGAGCTCAAAATCAGCCAAGAATCATCAAAAACCAACCTCTAGAACCTTTGTCCCAAGAGAAAGGTGAAGCACTAGGTGCTAGTGTGCAAAAGTAAGGCACAAAACACCTAGTTTAACAAGAGAAGGATAGATATAGGATAGATATATATTTTCTAACCTAAACCAGAGCTTCCTCTCTAAAATGGTGAAACCTCTCAAGAATTCCAACTCTTGAGCCAAGAGAAGAGCCTTCTCTTATAGAACTTGTAAGACTTACAAGCTAAGCAACCAGGGCTCATCCCTCCATACACGTATGGAGGAAGCAATTGCACACAACTGTCTGAAAAATATCTCAAAAAGCAAGTGCACAAAGGTCTCTACGTAAAATGTCATTTTGACAAAATTGAGTGCCGACCGGCACAAAAGAGTGCCGACAGGCACAATAAAGTGCCGGTGGCAACTCTAGCCAGCCGATGGCCTCTAGCCCCAGCCGGTGGTGTGTGGGGATGCCTCACAAGGCATTCCTTGCCCTTCCAAGGCAAAACACAAGTGTTTGGTGCAAAACCAAACACAAAACGGTCCAGTTCGGAGATCCTGAGGCAAGGCGCGCGAGCCGAGAACTCCGGGAACGCCAAACGAACACACACATGGATGATCACCGAGTGTTCAAACGGTGACATCCGAGTCTTGAGGACGGTAAAAAATAGGGTGTCTACACATGCAAACATGGGCCAATCAAGCAATGGGACCAACCTACTACAACACTCGATGAACCAAGCATGCATCACGCGTATAATGAACATACAATGGTGGCCTTAACTTCGATGGGGCAGCCCTCAAACCACCCCAAAACAAGCAACAAAGTAAGCCCCAAGTGATGACCAAAATACTACACAAACATGCAAGTTCATGGGCCTAAACCTAAGGCACCAAAAAGAGCATTTTACTACCACTTACACAACCACTCGTGGCATGAATCTAACAACCAAAAATAGATTTTTAGTATGCAAAATGACAACCAAATCCCCTCACATGGCACCCCCAAAATGCATTAATCATGGAAGCATACACAAGGCCTATTCTTAGGCATAAAAGGACACACCTTTAAAGCATGAAAGAGATGACAAGTACAAACATATGAGCATGGATTAGGGTCTGAAATAGCATGTCAAATGATCCCAAATCATCTAAATAGACTACCCAATGCATGTACATGGATCACCTACCTAAGGCTTACAAGTTATCATGCAAAACAACCATGTCAAGCATGCTAAATATGACAAAAACAGTAGCCCACAGCCCTTGTACATGGTAAAATGATGTTAGTATCTCCATGAAACTAAGCTAAAACATACAAGGAAACATGGCCTCAAAGCATGGCATATTTCTAGGCATAATAGAGCATTTCAAAGCAAACATAAGAGGCAAGTTAAGGACCATAAAACCAACCTAAAACAGAGGCATAACATGTCATATGAACCACAAATATGCTCTGAAATGAAGCCAAAACCGACCATGCATGCATGCTAATATTTGAGCCCAAAACAAAGGCAAACAAGGGGCCAAGGGGAGAGGGGTGTCCCTCCCCTATATGAGACTCAAAAATACCTTCCTCACCACTAAAAACCCACTGGTTTTCAGTGGTGAGAAGATCAAAAACACCAAGTAAACAAGGCCTCAAGAAAAGGCTCCAAAATGGCCAAAACAAGGCCTAAGAGGGTGAGACTCTACCCAAACCACAAAACAACCTTGATGAATGTTCTTAAGCAAGGAAAAACAAGTCTTTTTTATGTTAAACACAAATCCAAAAACACAAAGAAAGAGGGGTAGAAAGCTAGTGCAAGAATGGGGAAACTAAAGTAACAAGCTCACCCTTGAAGATCCTTTGAAGAACAGGTGGAGCAGCCACTCTCTAGTGATCAAAGTCAGTCCAAAACTTCAACAAACAACCCTCTAAGTCTCTCAATCTCGAGCTAAGGTGTAATGGTGTGTGTAATGGTGCAAAAATGAGGTAAAACTACACTTTTAGGCCCCAAAACACACACACAAGAGGAGAAAGAGGGAAAATATATAGAGAGAGAGTGTATCACACAGATATATAGATATAAGCTCTGGTTTTTGACCTAAAATGGCTAACCTCTCACACAAGGGGAAGAGATGAGCTTATATAGGCAACATAAAGCTCTTAACTTAGTGGTTAAGCAAAAAGAGAGGGGTTCAAGAGGTGCAAGAGGGTCTTGGCTTCCAAGGGAAGCTAAGACAGTTGGCCAAGCTTCTCCAAGAAGCTTGGCCAAGGGTTCAACCTTCTAGAAGGTTTATGGGGTTCAAGGGTGCAAAAGGTGGAAACCCGGGCATGGGGAGCGGTGATGGTGCACTCCAGCTATCACAGCTGGCATGCACCATCCCTGGGGGTGCAAAGGGGTCACACCGACCAGCCAAAACAGTCACCGGCACAAAAGAGTGCCGGTCGGCATAATAAAGTGCCGATCGGCCAAATGTTTTGAGAAATAAGTGCCGGTGGCCATTCAGTGGTGCCGGTGGAGGTGTGGGGCAGCCGGTGGGCTTCAGGGATGGCTAACAAGCCTCCCCCTAACCTCAGATGCAAAAACACACAAGTCTTGGTATAAAACCAAGCACAGAACAAACCGGTTGAGAGGTCCTGAGGCACGACGCGCAGCCGGGACCTCCGGGAACTCAAAACAAACACCAACATGGATAATCACCGAATGTTCAAGCGGTGACGTCCAAGTCTTGAGGGCGGTCAAAAATGGGGTGTCTACAGGAAGGAAAGATTAATGCGAGTGGGGAGCTGCGAGGGATAGAGGCCTAGCGAGGGAAAGAGGCCTAACTCAATTTTTTTTTTTTTTTTTTAACGAATGAATTTGGTGAAATAAAGAAAAAAAATGAAGTGAGAGAGAAGTGGTGCGAGGGGAAGGAAAGATTAATGCGAGGGGGGGAGCTGCGAGGGATAGAGGCCTAGCGAGGGGAAGAGGCCTAACTCAATTGTTTTTTTTTTTTTTTGTTAACGAAGGAATTTGGTGAAATAAAGAAAAATGAAGCGAGGGAGAAGTGGTGCGAGGGGAAGATAAGATTAATGCGAGGGGTGGGGAGAGCTGCGAGGGATAGAGGCCTAGCGAGGGGAAGAGGCCTAACTTAAATTATTATTATTATTATTATTATTTTTTAATTTTTAATTTTTTTATTTTATTTTATTTTTGTTTTTTTTTTTTCGGTGGGAAGGGCTAGGTGAGGGGAAGGGGCTATCTCAAAATGGTGCCTTAGTCTTAGCGAGGGAAAGAGGTTTTTTTTTTTATTTTTATTTTTTTTTTATTTTTTATTTTTTATGGAAAGGGATAGAAACATAGGTAATGGATAGAAACATAAATGCTTAGCGAGGGATAGAAACATACCTGGAAGGCGAGAGAGAGGTGAATTGCGAGGGAAAGGCCTAACTCAAAATAGTGCCTTAGCGAGGGGAAGATGATTTTTTTTTTATTTTTTTTATTTTATGGAAACGGATAGAAACATGGGTAATGGATAGAAACATAAATGCTTAGCGAGGGATAGATGACTTTTTTTTTTTTTTAGAAAAATGCACCTCGAAAGTGAATGACATTTCTGATTTGTAAATCTTGTGTTGATGCAGGAAAGGCGAGCTTTTGTGATATGGCTAAAGTAAAAATGGGAAGTGTTGTGTCCCGTCGCAGCGCCCAACAATCACTAGTAGGGTCTTCTGGTATTTCCAAGTCGAAAGTGGATAAATCCAAGAAAAATCTTTTTAAGGCCAAGAAGGACGCGGATCCTCCAATTGTCCCTCCAGCGGAATATTGGTGTAGGGCACCTTTCTTTGGTGCCATGGATTTGTTTTGGGCGAGGGTGGATTTATTTGATGACAATGGCGGGGCCCGACTGATTTTCTTCTTGGTGGGGTTGAGCTAGAGAAAGGGGTTGATGCTTTTGTTCCTCCAGAGTCTATTGTACGTTTTCATGTGGAGAGGGGCACTTATCCTTATTCTTTCCTAGCTTTTGAGGATTATACGGGGGCCAAAGATGACTTCGATGTATGGAGTGCAGCTATTTTTCGTCATCCCTCATATTGTGAGGTGCTTACTGGGGCCAAGATTGCTACTGCTATTTCTTAGTGTATGCGGATTAGACGGGAGCCATCTTGGTTGGAGTTCGCATTGTCCCGTTGGAGTTCGAGTTCTCATACTTTTATTGCACAGTGGGGCGAGACGACTCCTACTCTAGAGGATGTAGTTGTTTTGACAGGGTTGGAGCATCTTGGATCGGCGAACCCTAGCGTAGGAAGTTTGTCCCTTAGCCAGATGGCTATTGTCGAGAGATTGGAGGAGGCTGTGGCACCGGCAAGGAAGTTGTTGAGTCGTTATCAAAATAAAGTGTTAGTAACATCTTGATCACGGAAACGACCAAAAAACACTTTCGGGGGATGGCTTCGGTACTGGTTTTCGAGATCTTAGCCATCAAGTGCAAGGAAATGCGGAGGATGGATTCATAGGTCCAGGAATGGAAGGAGACAAGTGGGGGAGTGTTGAGCATTTAGCTGCTTTCATTACATATTGGCTGTCCCAGTATGTCTTGATGGGTAGACCCCAGGACGGCATTTGCCATGAGCTCTTTCTTCTTGCTGCGATTCTTGCTTCCGGTTGTCCCATTCCGTTGGCTCCTTTGTTTCTGGGAGGGCTATATAAGAGGTTAGATATGTATCAAGAGGGTGTTGATCGTTCCAAAGGACGATATGATGTTACTAGCTTCCTCCATACTACCTTTCTGTAGTTGTTTTTATATGAGAGATTTCCTAGTTTGGCCCCTACGCCAAAGGTGTTTTCCATTGAAAAAAGTGAGCCGCGTTCTGCTAGGTGGGCTGAGGGATGTGTACAGGGAAGTTTGGCCAGCATTTTTGATTTCGAGGACAAGTTTGTTGCTTGTTCTTATGTTATGCCGGTTTGTGGAGTATCTTCTACCATTGCCTACCGCCTAGATGATTGCGAGCTTGTTCTCGAGCCGGGCGTGTCTTACTTGGGAGATGCAGACTCAGTGATGGTTCTTAGCACCGTTTCTGGGAATTTACCTTATTTTGTGGATGGCAGATATGGTGTGGTGGCCTATAATCCTTTGAGGGTTGCTCGACAATTTGGTTTGGACCAAGGGGTTCCTCAGCATCTTCCTTCCCCTGTACCTTCGGCGGCCGACTGTATGCAATTATATGTATACTCTTTTCTTTCAGAAGAATTAAGGCGTCGGGGGTGAGTTGTGCTAGCAAGTAAGGGTAGAATTGGCGGAACCACCCTAGTTGGAAGCAGTATTGGAGACGCAATCTTGCATTATTTCGAGCTTTCTTGAGTGGTGATCTCGATCCTGTCCATGTTGAGCTCATTCCGTCTGATGACCCTGATTTATGTATGGCTCGCGGAGAGCGGGGCTTGTTAGCTGCAGATAGGGAGGAACTTAGTCCACTGGCTTGCTTATCTAAGGTGACTATTGCTTTGGAGCAAACCCAAATAGTTTCTCCTGACCGTCTTTCTAGTGCCAAGCGTAAAAGGCCACTCCCTTCCTCCGTTCTTGTTCCAGTGCCTGGGAGAGTACCTCCAAAGATTGGAGGTATAGAACCGCCTGCTAAAACTAGGGTTGCCCGCCAAGCGAAGGGTTGCTCGACTGACACCATTGATTCGTCACAGGTAAACTCATACTACGTATTTTGGAATTATTTGTGTTTGCAAAGTTTCCAATATGTCTGTATTAAAATACCTGTATTGTTTGCAGGGGTCGGCTGGCGTGTGTCGGATAAGATTAGCGCAGCATAAGGTCTTGCCCACAGGTGGGGGCGAGTCTCATGATGGTGGCCTCTCAGTCCCTCTAGGTGTTGAGGATGATGCAGAAAATTCTGAGGATGATGAAGAGGGTTCGGATCAGAGTCTTGAGATTATGGGGGAGAGGGATGATGTTGAAGACGATATTGGATGTGACATGAGTAGTGCCAGGCCTTCTTTGTCGGATACACCGAGTTCTAGGGATACATTGGTTCCTTTGCGGGCCAAGATTGGAGGTGGTGTTGAAGACGATATTGGATGTGACATGAGTAGTGCCAGGCCTTCTTTGTCGGATACTCCGAATTCTAGGGATGCATTGGTTCCTTTGCGAGCCAAGATTGGAGGTGGTGTCCCTATTGCTCGCTTGTTTGAAGGTGGCTGTAATTTTTCACATAGCGATGTGCTTAGCTCACGAGTTGGAGATGCGAGTACATCCGTGAGCTTGTCATGTGGCATTGGCTCTTCTGTGCCCATTTCTTTACATGCTTCTACAACTTCTGCGAGCCTAGAGAGTAATGTGCCCATCATTCCTTCGGGCTTCGAAGTTGGAACCAACTCGCCTATTGTTTCCGCTGGTTCAGACTTAGGCGGTGTGCTCGTGCGCAAGTTGTTTGGCTTTATTCAGAAAGATGCCAGTGATATTGGGAGTAGCCTTGAGAAGCCGTCACTACCAGCTATTGATGGAGATTATTCCCTCATTCATGCTACTGATGGAGATTTGTCTCTTATTCATCTTCCCCGTGGCAGTGTGGTTCTTAAAGGGATCGATGGGAAGGAAAAGCTACTGGATCCAGCTGTGTTGTTTACCGGGGTAAAAGCAAAGTTAATTCCTCGACTACTCTTTGTTCTTCATTATAAACCGACCACTTTCATGCACTTGGGTAGCTCTTATCTTCGGACTTATTTTTTGGATGGTTTTGGAGAATTCCTTAAGGAGCTGTACAAGTTATCCCCGGAGACAGCTTCTCTTGATGAGGTGTTGGCCCAACGTGCTGTTTTGGGCGAATTTCGAGATGGCCGGATTAACAGATTGGAGGTGGGTTGGTTAGATGATTGGTTATCTCTTCTTGAATCCAAAGTCAGGAGGAGGATGATTGAGGTTGAGCTAGGCGAGGTAGATAAGGCTTTGGCTGCTGCTGTACGAGTGGATGAGGAATGCAAGAGAGCTTTGAATGAAGCATAATTGGCAACTTCTAGCTTGAAAGAAAAGAAAGCGATTCTTAAAGCAAGATTGGCGGGTGAAGAAGAAGAAGATCAAGCTTCCAGAGTCTTGATTTAGTTGGATCATAGCTTTGTAGCATATGATAGCTTTATAGCCTAAAACTTTTTTTTGTATGTTGGAGATTTGGGCCTCCCTTTCTTTTTTGTAATTGAAAATCTTCAACTACTTAATAGAGCTGACTTTATAATTAGAGCGTCATCTTTTACTATTTGTTATTATAGTTAGAATAAGTGTGGAAAAGGATGAAATTCATTGAAGAAGCCCAAATGGGCACAATACAACTTGGTGTAGTACATCATATAGCAATGAGTAATTTCTAAGGATAGTAAGCCTTTAACCATTTCGCGTTGATAGGGCTTAGGAGGGTTTGAGAGTCAGGCTCAGAAATTCTGTAATACCCATTTTCATTGACTTCCCTTACTACATAAGGACCCTGCCACTTGGGTGTGAACTTGTGGGTTGATGTTCCCCTCATGACGTGAGGTGCAGCCCGTAACACTAAATCACCTTCTTGGAACTGTCTTGGACGTACCAGAGTATCATAAGCTCTAGCTATGTGGCTCTGGTAAACTCTAAGATTAGTCTGGGCCTTGTCCCTTCTTTTATCAAGGACTTCCAACTCTGACGGTCTGGAGTATGGGCTGGTTCCATTTCGGAGGGCCATGCGAGCTGAGGGTATGGCAATTTCCACTGGAAGGACGGCTTCCGTGCCATATACCAACGAAAATGGGGTCATTTGAGTTGGTCTTCTTTTGGAAGTTCTGTATGCCCAGAGCGCCTTTGGAAGCACATGTGCCCAGTCCCTTTGATAATCCTTGAGAGTCCTTGAAAGGATTCTAAGGAGTGTTTTGTTGGTTGCTTCAGCTTGTCCATTGCCCTGGGGATAGTAAGGCATTGATTTATGGTGTGTGATGTCGGAGGAGACTAAGAGTTTCCCCACTTGGCGGTTGACAAAAGGGGTCCCATTATCCGACAGGATTACTCTAGGAATACCAAAATGACATATGATGAATTCTCGAATGAAATTGGAGACAGCGGCTCCTGTTGCCTTCTTCAGGGGGATGGCTTCTACCCACTTAGTGTAAGTCTCCGTGGCCGCTACGATGTATATGTGTCCCTTTGACGGTGGAGAGATGGGGCCAATAAGATCCATAGCCCATGTGTGGAAAGGCCATGGTGAGCTTGAACTATGCAGATCAGTGGTTGGCGCGTGAATAAGGTTACCATGGAGTTGACAAGGTTTGCAACGTTTGGCATACATTTTGGCTTCTGCTTCCATGGTGGGCTAATAATAACCTATGTGCAAAAGATGTTGGAATAGCTTAGCTCCACCTTGGTGTTCCGACCCGTGAGCAAGTTCTAAAACTTTATGGATTTCTGCTCCCAATAGGCAACGTAAAGGCTTCCCGTCAAAGCCATGCCTGAAAAGTTGCCCTTCCTGCAGAAAGAATTTCGCAGCTCGCTTCTTGATTATTGCAGCTGCAGAGCGGTCTGGCGGCAATGATGCTTCTTTGAGGTAATCTATATACAACTGACGTCAATCGGAGGTGATTTTTGCGAAATTACATTCAGCTTTTGGAGGGAATTCCTGGCATTTGGTGCACTTTCCTTGAAGGTCATTTGCTTCCTTGGCCATGGTAGGCCAATAATAACCTTGTCGTTGTAGCCTCCTATAGAGGCTTACGTTTCCTGTTCCGCAAGAGCGGCTGTGAACCCTTTCTAGCTTAGACTTGGCTTCAGTAAGATCGATGCAACGTGCTAGCAGACCCCCAGGCCCTCTGTAGTAGAGGACTTCTTGGTAAATCGTGAAGTGTTTGGTTTCGCACAAAGGTAGTTTACCTGAGGGGGCACAAAGCTCGTCAATGATTGGGGCTCTCCAATCGGTGGGTTCTTTTTCGAGAAAGATAGTTGTTACCGAGCACGGCATAGAGCGTTTCAGAACTTCTATCTTAGTTGATTCTTTCGCGAATTCTACCTTAGAAGCCAGGGTAGCAAGGGCGTCTGGGTGTCGATTGTTGGAGCGAGGAGCATGTTCTATCCTTACTGTGTCAAATTTGTTTGTCAACCTGTGGACAATGGTTCTGTATGAGGCTAAAGGGGGCTCTTTGATAGCATAGTCTCCATTGGTCTGCTTGACCACCAGATTAGAGTCACCTTTGATACATAAGAGACTTACTCCTAGGTGAAGTGCTGCCATGAGCCCTAATATCAGGGCTTCGTATTCTGCCTCGTTGTTAGAGCACTTAAAATCCAGTTTATACGACAAATTTACTTCAGTTTGATTTGGGGAAATAAGGACTATTCCAGCTCCTCTCCCTTTAGAGGTAGATGATCCGTCGAAGTTCAAACTCCATTCTCCTTCGGTGTTTACTTCAACCACTTGGAACTCATCTCCCGGCAATTCATCCGAGGGAGGCTCATGTTTTTCACTAGGGAAGTGAGCCAAGAGGTTAGCGAGCGCTTGACTCTTGATGGCCTTGGGAGCTTTGCAAGTAATGTCATATTTTGCTAAAGATAGGAGCCAACGGGCTGGCCTGCCAGAGAGCGCTGGTCTAGTGAGGAGAAATCGAATAGGATCGCTTTTGGTCATGAGATGGATGGGGTAAGAAAGAAGGTAATGGCGGAGTTTTTTGGCTGCAAACACTAGGGCGAGGCAGTGCTGTTCGATGGGGGAATATCGGATCTCAGCCCCTTGGATGACTCTGCTTATGTAGTACACGGGTCGTTCAAGTCCGTCAATTTCTTGGGCGAGCAGAGCTCCGACTGATTTTGGCGTGGAAGTGATGTAGAGGAGTAAGGGCCTTGCCAGCTGAGGAGGAGTCATGGAGAGAGGGGATGTTAAAGCTGACTTGACTCCTTCGAATTCTTGTTGGTGTTCCTCATTCCAAACGAACCTGACATCCTTCTTTAGTAATGAATTGAAGGGTTGTGTTATTTCGGCGATAACTGGAATAAACCGTCTCAAGTAGGATGCCTGACCAAGGAAGGTTCTCAACTCGTCTAGATTGCTTGGTCGTGGCATATTTTTGATGGCGGCGACCTTTGCTGGGTCGGGATCTATCCCATAGCGATGAACGATGTAGCCAAGGAACTTGCCGGCAGTGACTCCGAATGCGCATTTAAGCGGGTTCATTCTGAGTCTGTATTTCTTACAACGTTCAAAGACTCTTTGGAGGTCTTTGAGGTGACTTAGTCTCCTCTTTGGATTTCACTACCAAATCATCAATGTAACATTCCAAGGACTTGTGCAACATATCATAAAAAATGGCTGTCATAGCTCTCTGGTATGTTGCTCCCGCGTTTTTCAACCCGAAAGGCATTACAGTATAAAAAAAGTTACCTATAGGAGTGCGAAATGCTATCTTCGGGGCATCCTCTGGAGCCATCTTGATCTGATTGTAGCCACTGAAGCCATCCATGAATGAGAACATATGGTGCCCCGCCGCTGAATCAATTAAAGTATCTATGTTTGGAAGTGGGAACTCATCTTTGGGGCAAGACTTGTTTAGATCTCTGAAATCGACGCACACTCAAATTTGACCATTCTTTTTGATAATCGGGACGATACTAGAAAGCCAGGTGGGATGTTGGATGGGTTTGATAAACCCTGCTCCAAGCAGCTTCACCACTTCGTCCTTGATGTTGAGCTCCACCTCGAGCTTATAAAATCTTACCCCTTGCTTGACTGGGCGAGCCAGGGGGATGACGTTCAAACGGTGCATGGTAACATCTTTGTCTAATCCTGGCATTTCTTTATATGTCCATGCGAAAACGTCCGAGTACTTCCTGATCAACTCGATGAGGGGCCCTTTTTGTTCTGCTGGAAGATCTTTGCAAATGAAGATAGGACGCCTGGGTTCTCCTTCAGGGGCTATGTTGATTTCTTCCAGTTCTTGCTTTTGGGGCCGAGGGCCGTCCTGTAAACACTCCAGAGCAGGTCGGACTTCTTGCAATCCATCTTGCTTGGCGGGGACTTGGCTAGGGGATGAAATGGTTACCTTGGCGAGGGGTTTAACTTTTGAGCCTTCGGCTCCATCCAAATGAGTTACTGCAGGACAATAGGATTTGTCAAAGTGTTTATCTGTTGCTGGAAAAGCTACAGCTTTTTTTTCTTCTTCTACTCTTCTTGTCTCTACTTTTTTTATTCTTTGCCAATGGCAGGCGTTGGGCTAGCGTAGACAAGGTGTAGCAACAGTGATCTTCTCCACTTAGTTCATGATGGGCGATTGCTACGTCGTCTGGCTGGGGGTCGGCATTAGTAACATTTGCCAACCCCTCGCACCGTCATAAACGGTATACTACTCTGCCATCTTTTGTTTGAAACTTGGTGACTTTAGAGAGCTTTCTTGAGGGCTCTGGTTTGGTGAATGTCTTTCTGCGAGGTGGTGATGAATCTTCTTCAGAGAGGTCATCCCAATCAGGTATAGGAGTTCCTCGAAGTGGCAGGGGAGGTTCATCTTCATCGACATGATTATAAAATACTGCATCTGCCATATGAGCTTCATCTACTCGAAAAGGCTTTTGAGAGCCAGCTATGGCTACTACCTCATTGTTGTGGATTGCTTTGACACATTGATGGTAGGTGGACGGGATCGCAGCATATCTGTGAAGCCAAGTTCTCCCTAGGAGAGCCTGATAGGTCATCTCTGCTTCTATAACATGGAATTTAGTAGTAGAGCGAATTGGTCCCACTGCTAAGTCTAATTGGACATGACCTATGGTTTTAATTTTTTGGCTTCCAAAACCGGTGATGGAGATGGGTTGTCTGACTAAGTGCTTTTGTGGGATCCCGACTGCCTGGAAAGTAGAATAAGGTATCACATTGAGTAAAGCTCCTCCATCCATGAATCCTCTTTGAAACTCCATCCCATTGATGAATACTGGGACGTAGAGGGGACAGTTATGTGGAAACAATACTTGCTTGTCAGCCTCGGTAAAGGTTATCGCCAAGGAGTTATCTCGAAATACTTTCCTTACTGATCCTCTTACACTCATGCAGGTTTCACCATTCTGCTCTGCAAGTCTTAAAAAGGCCTTGGTGGCTTCAAAGCGTGTTGCTTTCGACAAGCCGAATTGGTCGAAGAACCACTTGAACTTTGTCAATTTTTTTAAGTGCTATCACATGCCTGGTCTCAAAGTCCGGGCAAGTGGAAGATGGGAGTTCAGAGAGCTCACACACCATTGGCTCTTCCATCTCGTCATAATGCGAAAGCATCATGACCGTCTTGCCATTATCCTTGTGGAGCGGGAGAGGATCTTTTAAGACATCTTCTGTTTGGCGAGGTAGCTCCAAAGCGTCGTTAGACATCATTTTTCGAACTAGAGATCTGAGTGCCCAACATTCCGTAGTAGGATGTTTAATGGAACGATGGTATATGCAATAGTCTGCCCGCGCTTGATCCTTTTTGGTAACAGGTTGCCTTGGTTTGGGGAGGTGAACTTTTCCATCTTCTACCCAAGCGTTGAGGAGTGCTTGTGCCTCGTTCACTAAGATAGGTAATGGCGGGGGAATTTGATCGAACTTTCTCTTTTTTGCCTGCGGGTCTTCTCTTCCCCAAGAGGAGCCTTTAGCTGCATATACAGCGTGGTTGCATCGGTTAGGCCTCCATGGGGAAGGTTGAGGTGCCGTTGGTTGCCATGAGTGGGGTTGTGGTGCTGTTGATCGCCATGAATGGGGTTGTGGTGCTGTCATTCGTGCTCCTGATCTTACTGTTTCACTTATGTTTCGGGCTGCAGCACATAAAGAGGAAAAGTCAGGGAAGTGGTGGTTGACCAACTGGAGTTTATAAGTCGTGAGCATTCCTTCAATGCACAATGACACCAGTTGGTATTCTTCCATCGGGTCTTGAATATCTACTGCTTTTTCCCTGAAACGGCGGACATAAGCGAGGATGTCCTCTCCAAGTCGTTGTGTTTCCCTCATAAGATGAAGGGTGGTTAACCTTTCTTCAACGTAAAAGAACTTGATGTAAAACTTTTTTACCAAGTCTTCCCATGAAGAGATAGAGCCAGCAGCAAGGTTGGCATACCACGAGAATGCTCGATCTGTGAGGGATTTGGAGAATTCTCTCATGTGGAGGTTTCGATTTTCTCGGTGAGCTCCAAGGGCATCAAGAAAGCGTGAAACATGCTCTCTGGCGTTCCCTTTTCGTCCGTCGAAATGGAAAAATTTGGGTACTGTATACCCCACCGGATATGGAAGACTTGCGATGTGAATAGGGTAAAGGGGACGGAGGTCCAACTCTGGAGAGGCAGTGATGTGACCTTTGTTTGTCTGAAGTAAGCTATGTATGTGCTCTTTTACGACCTCCAATGTTAATGGCTGGGAAGGGTTCTGATTTGCCGGAAAAAGCTGGAGAGCCAATTGAAGCCACTACGGTGGGAGCTCCACTAATGGACCCAACTTGTGGTGGAGGTGTCTGGCTGGGAGCTAATGGAGGGAGCGGGGTGACTGTTTGTCCTCCCACTTGGGTTCGCAAATCATTTTGTGTGGCGAGGTTGGCTTCTGAACCATTCTGGGCCAATGGCGGAGCGCCATTTTGAGATGATGTAGGAGGGTTGGATGATGATGGGAGCATGGGTGCCCTTTGTAAGGCTAGCAGGGCGTCCATTAAGAGTTGTTGGTTCTGTTGAAGAGAGGTGACGCTCTCAGTCAATATACGTAGCTGATCTGCTATAATCGGTTGGGAGGATTGTTCTTCCAGAGAGCCGCCGGAGTTGTGTTCCGAGGTCTCTGCCAAGGTCTCCTTACCGCCACCTTGGGATGTCGCTACTCCAGTTCCAGTGTTCTTTTTGGGTGCCATGTGAAGCGAACACCGCTCTTCTCCAGCAGAGTATAATGTGGGTGAGAGGTGTGGTTAGAGATAGTCCGGGAAGATGGCAGGCACTTCAATGGCCTGAGATCACCGGAGGTGGAGAGGAGGAAGTCAAGGCAAGCTTGGAGAAGGAGAGGTTGGCAGTGGTAAACCTTTGAACACTAATGTAAAGTATGATAGGGTGTTTAAGAATTAGACTTGGTTGTATTGTTGTTGTGTCTCGCTGCATATACGATACGTTATATAGGCTACAGGAGTATTGGAGCCCAAGCAAACTGTTGGATAGGTGGCTCGTTCTTCTCAATTCTTCCAGAAGTGATATAAGCCCTTCTGCCGTCTGTGGCTTGCCGGCAGGTGGAGAGCAACATTTCATGGCAGGCGGAAAGTAACGTTTCGTATATGCATCGGGTGACATGAACGTAAGGTCATTGTTGCCTCTTCTCCAAGCCTGGTCAAGATGGAGTTGTCTTAGCAAGAAGACAACCATCTCGACGATCCCATGACCTCAGCCACCAGTCCAGTATCCTCTCATGATCTCGAGCAGTAGTGCCTGGGTCCTGCTCCCAACCCAGGCATCCAAGTAGGTGAATGGGCTAGGGCCCACCTTAGTGTTTAGGAGAGCCATGGGCTCGCTTCCAGGTGACCAAGTAGGAGGATGGGCCGCGGGCTTATCTCAATGTTTAGGAGAGCCAGTATTTATCAATCCAAGTCCAAGTGAGCCGGGGGCTGATTGTATTGTTGTTTGGCCTTGGAGCGAGGTATGAAGGACCATGGGCCCTGGGGCCATGGTGCTGCATGTTGCAGGGCTCTTCATATCTAGATATATTTGGGCTTGTACATATGCTCCCGCTTAGGCTAAGCATATAGTTTTGGTTGCCTTGGCATAGGGCACCCATAGGGCTCGCCATGTATCAAACATACGACATGCCCGACGTGGTGCCTTATCGGTCTGCCACGTGGGTGACACATGGGGCCCATGGGGCTCGCCATGTATCAATCATACGACATGCCCGACGTGGTGCCTTATCGGTCTGCCACGTGGGTGGGGTTGACATGCCCGACGTGGTGCCTTATTGGTCTGCCACGTGGGTGGGGTTTTGGTGATGTAGCACCTGTAGGGCTTGCCACGTATTGAGCTTGATACAAGCACCCACAACGAGCATTTGTAGATTATTATACCACAGGTGCATTATTGCTTGGCTGTTTAGGAGTAGACATCCTGCTCGCTGGAACTTTTTAAGAGAAATATGTCTGACCATATCTTGATGGAACGATAGACTTGATGGAAAGCAGTTTGACACATTTACCAGTTGCTCAAACATACCACAATTATTCATGATCGGAAAACTCAAATACTATGATGGAGGCCAAATTTGGGATCATAATTACTTGCACAAGAAAAACCATTCAAGTATTGCCTATATGAGTGAATCATGAAAATGTGATGTAATCGGACTAAATTCTTCTGAAAGTAGTACTTCAACAATCTAAATAAATCTCTTATATCTCAATGAAGCAGAAGTCCATTGATAGAATCAGCAGAAGAATCTGTCCAGGCTCTGAAAATTCATCATTTGAATGGTCAATTTTTTTATTTTTTGTCTTTGGAAACTGATGGAGAACACATCTCACAAATATAATTAATTAATCCTCCATTTGGGCCATTTGCTTCAAACAAACTCAAACTTCACACCCAAAATTGCTTTTAAAAAGAAACATTTCTTATTGGAATACTGAAAAAGCCATACATTTATTTAAAAGGCAACTGGAGCTAAATTTCTAGCAGTGCCATCAATAAAACTCTTTACCAAGTTTATCTTAAATCAACTATTGCTAATAGAGGCATCAGTTTTTAAAGATTATCCTCAACAACAGGAAATTAAGATAGTTCCCAACATACTGCAAAATCACAACAGAACATAGACGGCTACCGTGGAGGTAAATGCAAACCATTAGGAAGAAGTTGGTAATAAGTAGGGACCCAATAGAAGATGCTGTCCAACTACAAGCATGCTTTATGTCCATCTTGCAACTACTGAAGTCGTACTGATAACAAAAGGATAACGTAGGCAAAAAAAACAAAAACTGAAAAAGCAAAAGGTCTGCTATGTGCAGAATGATCAGCAGAGAAACATATTTTTTCAACTATGCAAGCAAATAAAATCCACCGTACAAGCAACAAACAACGTTGTAAGTTTGTTACAATTACATAACTGAGAAGCAAACTTTCCAGTGCAGCTAAACTGTTAAATTTCACTTACCATTTCTTTGCTGTTCTCTGTGCCTGTATGTGAACCAATCACAACAACATTAGAAGGAAGTGCATGGATAAGATATTTTATTACTTGATGTGCTTCTGAATTTTCTAGAAGAAACTTGTCAATATCTTTCATGAACAAAATAAAAGGAGAATTTCCGCTCTCATCGATTATGGCCTGGGAAATTTCAAATGAGAGTAATAAGTAGCTAACAAAATAACCATAAAGCACTATAGTGACTTAAAAAAAGGTTATGTTGGATGCTGCAGCAAAATATGACCTCAAACAATATGTTGATTGACTTTTGTAAATCCTTCAAAGTTGTGGGCTCTGATCGAAGTTCACTTGCTAATGCAAGTGTCAATAACTCAGTACACAAAACTTAACAATAGAAGTTGAACTACTATGAAATCATGTGGTTGAAAGTAATACACACTTGATTCCAGGATTGGGATTACAGGATTGGGACATTACCATTGCAAAAGAACCCATGACCTGCTTCACATAGACCTCGTAGGTCCTGGCCTTCAAGAATAGGCTTACCAAACCTTACACCAACATTAAATGAATTACTGTTTTCAGAAGTTAAAAGAATTTTCCCCTGGCTTCCAAAATTAGGGCCCCTGAACATGGGATTCAACAGGATTAATAACAAAAAGTTAAGAACATAATGTAATGAAAACTAAACTCATCCCAACTGAATGAGCCTTTAATCCTATAAAAACACATTATGAGAGAGAGAGAGAGAGAGAGAGAGAGAGAGAGAGATTTTCCATCTGTAGGAACCATGTTGATAAAAAAAATTGTAATGGCAGTGCAAATGGTAAGGTCAGTGTCAGAATCAAGTAACAGTACAAACTGCAACTCAACATCTATTATTAGACATGTGTTTGTGGATGCACATAACGAAAACTTATGGCATGTGGTGAACAAATAGCTAAAACTTTTGGGATCATAGGGACTCAAACGTATGGTTTTTTGAAAGAACAGTCCTATGGATCTTGGGTAATTGAGAGAGATTGACCAAATAAAGCTTCTTTCTTTAAGCAGCAGTTGCTTATCAGTGATGAATGCGAGAAGGTAGAAATTATTTATCACCTTAAAACATTGGAAAAGGTTTGGAGGAAACAGTTTCTTGCAAAAAGAAAAATTATTCAGGGCCCTCAATTCCCTGACACAACTAAATTCACAAAAGGTAAAGACAATCTTTTTTCTTTTTTCCTCCTCTTTTTTCTAAATTAAATGGAAACTCAAACAAAAGCTGCCGCTACCCAGAAATGGTTCTTTGTTTAACCCCTGCTCTGCAGTTAGTCTTTTGCATCAAGACCAATGAAACAGAATTTAGAAAGCTCAAATCCAATTTCACGGTCTTAATGTCTCTTTTTCCAAATGGACCCAAGGGAAGACTTAATCTGGAACTCATCCATGTTCCTTTTTTCATAATTTATTCCTCCACAGTGGGGGTTCAGCAATTTTTATTTTTGTTCACCAATCTGCTGACTATTCCTATTCTTTCCCATTGGTTGGGTTACTAAAGCTGGATGAATTAACAAAAATTATTGAAGACATGGATCAAGGAAAGAACTTGCACATGAGGTAGTCTTCAGCATTGGCAACAAGTTATATCATGGCACTCAATCCTGTGATGCTACATTTGAGTCTTCACATGTTTGAGAACCACCCATTATATTTGGATGGCTCTATCAAAGCCACAACATCTAATGAAGTCCTGCTGTCTAGGCATATAAATGTTTTTTGCGAACAAGAGAATGAGTACATAATTGCACTAACTGATGTGGTATTAGAGGAAAAATAAGTCTTGTAAATTGTACCTGGCAGAAACCGTAGAACATAAGTTGGTAAAATTGAAACCCACAAATATTACTCTGTCACCTGCATGTTCCATATCTGGAAGTCAGCAGGCTAATGTATAGGAAAGTTAAAAATCAGAAGTGACAGTTGCACGAAGGGGCGAGAGTAGGGGGGCCTATGGGAGCGTGTACTAAGTTGTAATATGTGTGCTAAAATATGAATAAATATTTGAGATTGAAGTCAATTACAAATCATCTTTGTTTAAGTTAAGTATAAATTAAAATTATGTAAATAGAAAGTACTAGAATAATTTAAGTTGTTTTCCTTTTTTTTCTTTTAGATTTCTATGTTTGAGAGGTTTTATCTCAGTTGGAAGCAAATTTCTTCCTCGACAGCAGCGAATTTCTCACAAGTTTCTTACTTGGGAGTGCAAAATCCCAATTCTAAGTAAAAAACACCACCTAAGTAAGAGTTTCCTGCTATAAGAGTAAAACCTTTTTGACGGCACAAGCAGAGACATACCACTTTTGAAATGTCGATTCTTAGTTTTTTGAGACACTGGAACATGTAAAGCTGCATTTGAAGAGTGTAGCATATCCCCTTTTCCTACTGAAGGGACTATGCCCTGAATATATTGAACAACTAGAGGGCGTACTTCTTGGCATAACTGGGCCATCAACACCTCAAGTATTTGCTTTGGCCTCGTTGTAAATGAACCCTGTAACAAATTAGTATAACTGATTTTACTAGTTCACAAGTCTCCATCTTCACTAATCACCACAATATATATATATATAAATAAAAATTGTAGGTAGAAACTACAATAAATAAATAAGTCAAACATTGAAGCAGAAGTACTTCAATTAGTTTATTTGAATTGGAAAAGTATGCTACTTACAGATAGATACAAGCGGCTATGAAATACAAGCAGTTTAGCCCCGAAGTGGCGAGCAAGTGCCTTTGATAACTTCTTCTGATATATCTCAGAACCTGTAAAATGTTTGCAAAGAACTTTATACACTGTAGTAGTAAATTTTGAGTAAGAGTGATCATAAAATGTTCTAGGACAAGGAGATGATCTTGTTCACCTGCAGGACCAGACAACAAAATTCTTGGGCTTGCAGCGGAATCCTTGGACTCACTATGCTTTATGTGTAGAACAAAGGATGCTAGCAGATAATATTTTGTCCTGTCACTGAAAGAAATGGAAAATTGAAATTTTCATTACTAGCCTGCAATAAAGTATTAAAACCCATGGAAAACCATAGCAACCTCTATAAATGAGACTAACATAGTCAAGTAAATGAGCTTAAATTAGAACTACAAAGTACAATTATCGATCAAACTGTTGCATAGGCAGAAAAGGGAGCAGGTAACCGTAACTGGAGAACATTTATGTCAAACAAGTTATTAAAGATGAACAAGCACATTCAGTACTATTGGCTTTTTTGGCTTTCGAAGGTTATTATTGTAATTTTGAGCGTGCCAGCAATGATCAATCAGTCCTTACAGAATATTAATTGCCAACCAATTATCAGCCGATTGTGTTTTAGTTCTTTCAGCCTCAATGAAGAGGACTTTTATTGGCGGCTTTGTTTAGGAGAATTAAGCAAACAATGATTAAATGAAGAACAATTGTAGCATTTCATTAAGTAAAATGAAGACTTACAAAGATCCAAATCAGCCTCGTAGAGGTTTACAGCGACAAACTACTTGAAACTACTCCTATGAACGAAGTGCAGTGCAGGAATTTGAAGTGCAGAAATGTAAAGAACAAGAAATGTAAAAACTAGAAGGAAAAAACAAAGTAGATAAAATTGATTTTTTGGATCTGAGTCTGGGGGCTCTTTTTGGGGCCTTCTCTGCTATTTATATTTCTCAATGACAACCGTCGAAATGCATTTCTAACCGTCGAATCATCCCTCCATGATCGCTGATCATGCTGCCTTACAATTAGCTCCACTATGCCATATCTGCAGTTAGGCTTCCCTCCTGATTTTGAATTTAAATATGAGTAATCGTTGAAGTCACGTCATTTTGCATCTCTTTGCTGATCTAGTGCTATGCAGATCCACAATAACCAATACTAACTGCCACGTGTGTGATTACGATTAAATATTTGAATTGTCTTCTCGTATTGCTCTCATCCTACCACGTGTCGAACTGTTATTGGCTTACACAAAATATGTAGCCAACATTACCCCCCGCACTAATATACCCAATACTTGGTGATATTAGTGGATCAAGGTATTTTACCCACGTCTTAGAACGTGCATGGGCTTTGCATTTTTCATAAATGCAACCGTCATTCATCAATGAAACATTTGCATTAAATTCTCTTCTAATCCTTGAACATCCCCACTATCTCAGTATTTGAAAAGATTGATACATCTTTTATGGCCAAGCCAATATTCTCTTAAATTGATCAAACATACGAAGAGTTATTTGATGATGTTGTTCGTCCTCGAAAGAACCTTCATGCTTTGATTAGCCACCTTTATCCACTTCCATTTATACAAGTTACGGAAGCTTTCGCAAATCAACGGCCTTCGAACCAAGAACCTACTGCTTATGATTCTTTGGAACACAAATTTGCAATCATGGATATTGGAAGCTTTTCTTCTGCAACAAAGCCTTCCGCATGGGATGAAGCTGCTGCTTCTTCTTCTTCTACGACCTCTGGTTGGGGAACTTGGCCTACTCCTACTCAACCTCAGACGAGGGAACGCATTCATCACCGATTCCCAGAATTCGATGACCCTCTTGAAATCTCTTCTTCCAAACGCAGTTCCGTAGTATATCTATATGTTCCTATTGACCGTATACGCAGTCTTGAGGACAATCTGCTTTCATCATGGTATACTTCTACCTTGCCATCTCGAATGGTTCGAAGTGTCCAATGTCCTGATGAAGCTTTAGGGATCAGTCCTGCGCTTTTAGCCAAAAAAGCAAAACTTTATACCTCCGATTGGCTTGAATGTGTGGCTAGACTTGAATTCCTAGATTCGATCAAGGAACCTTCGATTGCTCCTCCTCTGCCTTCCAATCCAAATTGGATTGATGAATTAAGACTCACTCTCTCTGAGGGCCAATACTTCACCCCCTACCAGGCCCTAGTGCCTCCAACTCCTTATCAACAGTTTAGGGCTCAGACCTTACTTGCTGCTTTCTCCCATTTAACTTTTGAAGTCCTTCGAGATGACATTCTCCACAAAAACTTTCTATGGGCTTGTGACATTATGTCTCGAAGTCATTTTCTTAACCCCGTGGCCCAAATAGAGCTTTATACCTTTTTAGACCAACTTCCTCTCCTGCTCAACTGGCACCTCTAGGCTTCCATTACCAGTGAAGTTCTGGATGAAGCCTTCTCTGCTCGAATTCAGGTTCAATATGAGGCAGAGAACCTCCTTGATGAATATGAGGCCTTCAGGAGCTAGGATTTTGAGCATGGGGAGGATGTTGCAATGAACGAAGTGCATGAAGAAGAGGCGATGGACGCCACAGATAAAGCCCTAAAACAGATAGAATTTGAAGTGAAGGCCTAACAACTCTCTTCTCAATTAAGGGCTTATCAATTAGATAAACCAAACCTGGACAAAATAAAGGATAGAGTAGGAAAAAAGTATTCATTTATTGAATTTTGTTGGACTAAATTCCATGACCTTGTAACTTTGTCCATTCCATATTATTACGAAATCGAAAATGTAATCAAACGAATCTCAGTGTAAACAGCATTTATCAATAAAATTGGGCTTTCTGAATTTCATTTGCCAGATTCTGATTTATCACTCCAATTGTAAACTTAACTGTATGGTTGATGAGCTTTAACTCCATCCCAGCTCAAACTCTTCCAAAGTGTAAAATCTTCTTTTTAAGAAAACGATCATCGTCTCACAAACCGACCCTAGGCCTAACATAATTTTTCAACTATCGGCTTCGAATTAAACAACTTTGCCCTTCGAAACTTGATTTGATCATATTCAATTTCCCAACATGTGGTTAATATAATCAAGTAATTTTAAATCAACTAATTTTGTTTAAGACAAGCAGTCTACATTTTCCAAAATATGGAAACTTCTTTTAAAGACTGCACTATTTTATTCTAAAAAAGTGATTTCTTCTGTATATTATCAAACCAACTATTGGTTTGCAACTTAGAACAAACAAATTCTAACCTTAAGGTATTTCAAGTTTTTCTTCGAAGGATTTTACTCTCACTAGCAAACCTAAAAACAGGTCCTTAATCCTTTTGAAGTAAACAAATACTTGAATATTCTTGCATCCTTAGGTATGGAATGTGTTTCGAAGTCAACTTCCTACCTTCGAAGCCGTTTGTTATCTAATTTTGGCGCCAAAATGTGGCTTCGAAACCAAATATTTTATTTCGAAGCTGACATCAGTATTTGAGATGCGTTTCCCTCCATAATCAATATTGAAGGCAACTTTCGCATCCGTACCTTTAGTACTTCTTTATAAATTTCACGATTGGGTATATTTTCAGACATAAAGGTTTAAAAACTCTTTTTATTTCATGCTTTGAATTCACTCCTTTGCCTAACATACAAACCCTTCATCTTCTGTTGGCTCTCTCTTTCCTTTAACTCTCTTTCCCAACTTTGTCTTCTGAAAAAACTCTCTACCAATGGCTTCTTCTTCCTTGAAAATACCGGTTGTGGAGCGTGCGAGTCCATCTATAGCCTTGAAAAGGATTATTGATGAGGAGTGTGAGAAGTACAAGACTGGTGAGAAAAGTGCCATTGACGGACGCATCTTCATTCCTCGTCGTCATGAGCAACACGAGTATGTACTTGGGCCCATTTTTAGAGAGATTCCCACTGAGCTTCCAGCTCTGTATCCACGTCTAGAAGATTATTATCTCCTTTACAAAGGTGGTCTTGATTGGGAAAGTTGGAGGGTGAACCGACTCCATTACTTTTGGCCCACAGTAAGACCAGAGTGGGAAGAATGGTATGACCGGGTCGTCCTTGATAGGACACTGGATCTTTAGGAGCTCTGCCTCTTCGATGCCCTCTAATTATCCAGGTTTACCATTTCAGAAGACCCTTTTTTAATACCTGCTACCCTTAGCTTCTGGAATTCTACTTTTAGGGGTTGTTTGGGGTGTCCTAAATAAGTGCACTTTTTGTCTTTTTAGACTAAAAAGTTGAGTAAAAAAATATGGATGTTTGGGTTAACTTTTTGACTTTGTATGAAAAAATATATATTAAAAAATTGTATAAAGAAGTGTGTAGGAGAATATTAGAGAGGTGTGGGCCACAGCCGTACAACCTGCACAAGTGGAATGAGAGTAGGAAATTATTGGCTACTTTTTGGGCATTACACTAGACGGTTTTGTTCGGCCCATGGGGGTCATCACGAGTTCCATTTTGATAATCTAAACCGTTCAATGTGTATAACTCGTCGAGTACTATATGTCTATAAAAAATCACATGGATCGGATATCGATAGCTATCTGATTAGATTTGTTTTTTCTCAATCATTAATTATAACCCCATCCATTTGTTATACATAACTGATTTGATCATACAGTTATCGATATCCGATCAATGTGATTTTTTACAGATATATAGTACTCGATGAGTTCTACATATTGAACAGTGCAGATTATCAAAACGGGACCCGTGATGGCCCTCACGGGCCGAACAACAGTGTGTGAAAATCACACCCAATGATTTCATTTTTGTCCACAGCCGCAACACAGCAGCTGCACATATATCAATTCAAAGTTATACTTTTTGTAGAAAATTGATTTTTTAATTTTTTTTTTGGTGAATAGTAATACCTTTTTAACTTTTTGAGTAACTTTTTGACTTTTTGCCTTTTTTAGGCTATGCCAAACCAGTCCTTAATTTCTTTCAGTTTAGATGTGGGATGATGGCTCTTACTATCCTTGATATCTGCCATCTGTTAGGATTATCCCCTACTCCAAATTATCTTGACCTCAAAACCCCTTTTTCCTTCCTCTCTCTTAACTCATCTTATAGTGACTTTGTCAAGGCTGAGAATAAAAGAGAGGGCCTTGTGACAGATAGCGAATTCTTTTCTTTTATATTATATTGGCTTTGCAAGTTCCTCTTCTATACTTCTTCTCAGAGGATCATGCCTGAGTTTGCCCCTCTTGCCAAAGCCCTTGTCTTACAAAGAAATGTGGCTTTAGCTCCATATGTTCTAGGCCATGTTTATAGAGCTTGCTCCCATTTTTTGTGAAAAACCTTTGGATGCCAATCAAGGAGGTCCATTTTGGATTCTTCAACTTTGACTTTTTGCATATTTCACCAAGTTACAGTCTAAATGCTTAAAGTTTTTGGAGTCAAACCCCACCACTCACGGCATGAAATTAGCCAAGGTTTCGCTTTATCATTCCACCTTTGCTTTTTACTTTTCTTTCTTCCACCAGCTCCCAGCTTCCCCTTCTTCTCACAACTTTCGTCCCTTCGAACCTACCAATATTGGCCCATCCTGGTTGAGGACTTTCTTGAGTGATAGGTCCTGCTCTACACCTCAGCATAAAGACATGTAGGCCTCTATTCTGATTCCCAGAGAATTATTCATCGGGACTATGAACCCCAGAGCTTACAAATGCATTGTTAAGCCCTATTATCTTGCCCAATTTGCTAGGCAATTTGGCTTCTCACAAGGAGTCTCAATACCTCTCTGTAGCCAAACCAATTTAAGCCTTACCAGCTGGGATATGAAGGTTCAAAGATCTAGATTGGAAGAAGCAACTTCCAAATTCATCCAGGATTTTATTGACTTTGAGTACTTCCCCTTCATTCCTCAAAGCAATATTTTGGAAAGATGCCAAAACTGGTGGATGGCTAATATGGAGGTACATTTGACCATTCCTCCTCAAGATCTGTTAATGGTACTGGATGTACCTCAAGCCAAGCCCAAAGGGGCTGGAGTTGTTACCTCTTCCACTGCTCCTGCTACTTTAGTTCTTGCACCTGTCACCACAAAGTCTTTTCCTGCTGCCTCAACTCCTTCTAGAGTTACTCGAGCTGCCTTGAAGAAAGATATATACTCCTGTTTCTTTCATTTTCTTCTCCTTTATGATGCTTTTGTCTTTACTTATAGTTCTTTCTTTGATATAGGTGGTGCGGGTGCCTCTCAAGGAGATTCTCCTAAAAAAGTCCAAGCTTTAAACCTTCTCATGAGAAAACAGCAACAACAAAAGAAAAGAAAGCTTTTACTTGATCCTGAAGAGGAGACGGGGTTCACATGGAAGAAGAGGAAACAGAAAGAGAAGAGACAGAATAAGAGCAAGAGACACCCTTAAAGAGAAGGAAGAAAATGACTGTCTCTCTTGCTGATTTCAGTAGAAACCCTATTCACGAAGCATCTGCTAAAGCAGTGAAAGCAGAGCATTCCAAAGAAATTGTATTTCAGAGGGTTGAGAAGAGGAGGAAACAACAAATGCTTCGGGATGAAGCTGCTGCTGATGCATTCCAAAGAGAAGTTGCAAGAAAACAACAAACTGCTGGGCATTATACTCTTCGCAGCTCTCCAATCGTAGCCACCACTTCTGAAACCAGTAATTTTTTCATGCCTCTATTCATTTTTTTTTTCAAATTCTTGATACTGAGGCTTGACATTGCTTTGTATTTCTTCTTTTGTAGCAACAACAACTCTGCCTCCTCTTTCAACAAGGATTCCTTCAATTTCATCCGAAGTTGAAAGATCTCAAAATGTGGAGCCAATTCAAGCAATACTCCCACTCCTTAGTCCTACATTTTTCCTATCTTTCTTTAGTCAAAGCATTCCTGCATCCCTATTATTTGGCTTAACTCCATACTTTTCTCTTCTATCCTTCAACTCTACCCAACTTATTCCCCTTTCAAGCCTTGTTACTCCTTCTCATTCTGAGGAAATTCCAGCTATTACTTCATCTTCAGTGATAGCTGATTCTCATAGAGAAGGTGCTGGTAGCTCTCTAATTCCTTGTCCATCATCTCTACCTAGCTCCAATCCCTCTTCTCTTGACCTACTGGTAGTCAAAACTATGGAGGCTGCTAGGGATACTTCACCTTCTTCTCCTATTCCTATGCAGTCATTTTTTCCTCCTACTAGAGTTCTTTTTGCACCCTCCATGTCAACAGATGAGGTGGACATCTTCGAGGCTAGGCTAGTTAGTCTTTTTGACATGCCTTCCACCACTCCACCAACTAATAATGAAATTGAGCCATTAGTCCTAGCTGATTCTTTATTAGAAATTTTTGAGAGCTCTTCCTCCAGTGTTAGGACTCCCTTGCCTTCAATAGACTTAAATAGCTGTCTGGAGTTGCTGACATCCTTCTCAAGGATTTCTTTTGAAGCCTTACAAAGGCCTATAATCAGGAATGGCTTCCTCCAGTGCTGTAAGATTGTTGAGCAATCCAACATGACTATTTCGAGTCATTTATCGCAGGCGGCAACCACCATTGATTTCTACATCAACATCTACCATGCTGCCAAAGCCGCAGAAGAAAAATTGCTGAGAGACTAGAGTTTTGTTTCCTAAATTCATGTTAAAGTGTCAGAATTGAAAGAGCAACATTCCTCTATCTCCTAATTTCGAACTCAATTGCTGGAGAAGAAAGCTCAGCTTGAAGAAGAGTTATCAGCAGTCAATCAGGCTTTAGATCGAACTGCCACCAAGCTGCAGATCACTAACCAAGGACTGGCTGATCGAAAACAGGAGATGGCTATAGCCATTCAGTTGTTCCCATCTCTTAAGAGTAGAAAATTTATTGTAAAGGAACAACTGAAACATTGTACTGACTTTTGGGCCAATCTATGGCTACATGTATTCAACTCATTATGAAATAAAATCTCTATTTATCATTTGAGTGTTTTCATTTTTATTTTATTTTATTTTTATTCAGCACTTATTTTATTCCTTGTGTTTCCCATACGGTTGGATAGTAAGGCTTCAAATATCTGTCATTAATCTTCTTGGGATGTACATATCCATTCAAAATTTTCAAATGATATGCTCCCGAAGGAAAGACTCTATGAACTTGATATGGTCCTTCCTAGTTAGGTGACCACTTGCCAAACTTGTGGCTTTTAATCCTTATTAGGAGTATTGTCTTCCATACCAAATCACCTTCATCAAAGCTAATGTGCTTGATTTTCTTATTATAGTTTTTGGTTGCTTTCTTTTTTTGGAAAAGAATGCTATTTAATGTTAGAATTCTAGCTTCATCTATGTTCTCTAATTCCAAGCACATACTTTGATGATACTGCTCAGGAACTAACCGATTCTGACCTCTCACCCTTAAGGACTTGATGTTAATTTCTACAGGTAATACTGCATCATGCCCATATACTAAGGCATAAGGAGTAACTCTTGTACTTGATCTTGGAGAAGTCCTGTAAGCCTATAGTACATCCAACAGTAAGTTATGTCAATCCCTGGGATTGTCTTCCACAACTTTCTGTATTCATTTCTTCAAGGATTTATTGGATGATTCTGCCTGACCATTGGTTTGTGCATAATAGAGGGTAGAATTAATAAGACTAATTCCAAACTCTGCCACAAAAGACTTTACCATTCTCCCATCAAATACAGTTCTATTATCAACAGTTATAGTTTGTGGGATGCCAAATCTGTGGATCAGATCTTTAATGAATCTAATAACTTCGGTCTGATCTACAGCCTTATACCGCTTAGCTTCAAGCCACTTAGTGAAGTAATCTGTGACCACTAAGATGAAACAATGATGCTTCGAAGAGGGTGTGTGTATTTTGCCTATCATATCCATAGCCCATCCTCTAAATAGCCAAGGTTTCACAACCGCATACAGATTAGTTATGGGTACATGTCTTATTGTGCCATGCTTCTGGCATGCCTGGCAACCTCTGGCATATTCTATGCAATCCTTAAGGTTGGCTAATAGTACGAATGTTTTCGAAGTAGCCATCTCATCTTCACACCAGGCTGATGAGCACCACAGATGCCTTCATGAATCTCAGCCATGGCTATCAATGCTTCCTTTGGATCTAAACATTCCAATAATAACCTATTTGCCTCCCTTTTGTAGAGAGCATTACCATACATTATGTATTGCATAAATTGCAATTTGATTTTTCTCCTAGCTTTCGAAGATGGGCCAGCTAGATACTGCATTATTGGATGCCTCCAATCTTGTTCTTGTAAGTCATTATGATTGACTTCTAAGACCACATTCCTTTTATTTAAGAGTGGTATTACCTTTTGATATGTTGTTTGACTTATGTTCATTTGAGTGTTATCCATTCTCTTGAAATTCGAAACTTTCTAAGCCACATCATTAGCTTTATTATTCAAGAATCTTGGAACATAAGTTACATTTGCTATCTGAAATTGAGAAAGCAAATGTAATGCAACAACATAGTATGGCAACATGCTTACACTTTGACATTTGAAAATCCCTTTCACCTGGTTGACTACCAATTGAGAATCTCCAAATATGTCAACTGCATGAGCTTGTAATCCAATAAGTATTTCCAGTCTCATTATTAAAGCTTCATATTCAGCTTGATTATTGGAACAAGTAATTTCATCTACTCTGAAACCGTGTGTGGTTTCTACTCCTTGTGGTGACTTAATCACCACACAAATTCCAGTTAGACCATTGGCTTTCGATCCATCGAACCACATTTGCCATGGTTCAATACTAATCATACCAAGTTCCATTATCTCTTGGCTTTCTGTTTGACATGGATGGTCTGCCAAGAAATTAGCTAAAACTTGCCCTTTTATTGCCTTTTGGAAGACATATTCTAGATGAAATTCTGATAAAGCTAGTATCCATTTGCCAATTCTTCCCCTCAACATAGGTCTAGATAACATATATTTAACCAAATCTGTGGTTGCAATTACCAAGACAGTCGTAGGCAAAAGATAGTATCTTAATTTCATTGTAGCAAAATACAATGCAAGGTACAGCTTTTCTACAGCTGAATATTTACATTCACAAGAATTTAGAGACCTACGAAGGTAATAAACTGCTTGCTCTTTGCCTTCTTCATTGTCTTGGGCTAAGAAAACTCCCAGTGAATCTTCTGCTGCATCTATATACAACTTCAAGGGCTTATCACCCTTTAGTGGCATCAGCACTGGAGGGTTGGCCAAGTAGGCTTTGATTCATTCGAAAACAGTTTGATGCTCTGCTGTCCACACAAATTCCTCTTCATCCTTCAACCTTAATAAAGAAGAAAATACTTTAATTTTCCTTCCAGTATTAGAAATAAATCTTCAAAGAAAATTAACCTGCCCAAGGAATTTTTGTACTTCTTTCTTACTTGATGGAGGCCTGGCTTCAATAATAGCTTTGGCTTTGTTCTGATCAATCTGTATTCCTTTCTTGTGTACTACAGAGCCCAAGAAGTTTCATCTGATACGTCAAAAGCACATTTGAGAGGGTTAAGTTTCAACTTGAACTTTTTCATTCTTTCAAAAGTTGTTTCCAAGTGAAACAAATGTTCCTCCATGGATTGGGACTTTACTACAATATCATCAATGTAGCACTCTAAGTATCCTCCAATGAGATCATGAAAGATAGTGTTCATAGCCCTTTGATATGTAGCCCCAGCATCTTCAGACCAAATGTCATTTTAACCCATTCGAAGGTGCCAATATTTCCAAGACATCGGAATGCTTTCTTATGGATATCCTCTTCTGCAATGCAGATTTGGTTATAACTAGAGTGCCCATCCATCATTGATAAAATTTGATACCCTGCTGAACTGTCCACCAATAAATCTACTATGGGCATAGGATACTCATCTTTTGGAGTTGCTAAATTCAGATTTCTGAAATCGATGCATACCCTCATTTTACCATTCTTTTTAACTACAGGCACAATATTGGATAGCCATTCAACATACTTGGCTGTCTTGATAAAGCCTACCTTGAGGAGCCTAAGAATTTCTTCCTTGACCTTCTGAATCACTTTAGGACTCATCCTTCTTGGTTTTTGCTTGTATGGCTTGAAATTAGGCCTCATAGAGAGCTTGTGTTCTACTAGTGATCTATCAAATCCTAGTAGTTCATTATAAGACCATACAAAACAATCTTTATATCTCTTCAAGACCACCAACAACTGATCACTGTCAAGAGCATTCAACCATGCACTTACATAGATAGGTTGCTGTATAGAACCTTTCCCTAAGTTCACTTCTTCCAAAGGGTCTTATATCTGAGGACTCACTGAAACTTCTTTTTTGATTTCTTTTATGTTCGAAGCAATCTTCTTGCTTTGTCCTACTCCCAGTTTCTTTGATTCAACGTCTTTGCCCTCCTCCTCATAGAAAAAGTCTGTCCACAAGGCTTTTTCTTCCTGTATCTCTTGGACTTTTGTTTCAATGTCCAATGCACAATATTTATCCAAGGCCAAAACCCTGACCTGTTGCTATTCCTACTTACAACCAATTGCCATGGCTTCTTTCTCTTGCTTTTGCACTTTTTGAACTATTGATTTTATGTCTAATATCGAGAATTTGATTAAAGCCAAAGATCTGGCCTCCTGGGTTCCATCATTTTGCTTACAACCAGGTATCATTGTCATCTTTGGCGACAAACTCTTCATCAGCACTTTCTTGGACTAAGTGCTTCAGGTGTGCTAATTCCTCATCAGTTGTCACTTCGGCTGATCCATCAGGTTTTCTCAGTACATTGAGTGGTGCCACTCCTTCAGTATACAATTTGGTCTTTGCAAAATCTGCACAAGCTATGAAGAGTTGAGGGTTTGCATTGATCTCCTCTGTCTCTCCATTGCACAAGGCCATCATGATCTTCTGATGTAAAGAGGAAGGCACACATTTGTTAGTGTAAATCCAATCCCTACCAAGTAGAGCATTATACTTAGCATTATTGTCGATAACGAATAATGCCGTCATAGAGTCTCTGGTTCCCACACTCAGGTTGATGGGTAAAATGCCTTGAGCCATCTGTTTGTCACCAGCGAAATCAGCAATGGTTGAACTGGTTGAGATTAGTTTGGGGTTCCTCTTTTCTAGTTTCTTCAAAGAAGATTTCGGAAGCAGGTTCACTGCTGCCCCATTATCCACCAATACTCGGTTCATCTGTATCCCGTCGAAGAAGGCCTTGATATACAAGGGTTTGACATGCTGTGTCATGGATGTCGTGGGATACTCAAAAGGGTATGAGAGGTTAATACTCACATCTTTCTCACTCTCATCTCCAGTTTCCATTGGTGTGGCCACTTCGGATTCGTCTTGCACCATACTCACTTGTGAGTCTTCACTAGAAACTGGAATTGGGTCAATCTCCTGACCTTGGCTTTCATTTTCAGCTTGAAACTCCTGGGGTAGTATATGCACCATATTCACTGACACAGGAGGAAACAAGCCAAATTGGACGATTGGCTGTACCTGCTTCTTTTCCAGGCCAACTTGTTCAATTGCTTCAGAAGTATCTTCTATGCTACATTCTGGCACTTCATTACTAACAACCTTCTTCGAGCAGTCTGTTTTTGCTGGTTTTTCGACCAAAAATGTTTGTTTAGTCATGAAGGCTTCAAATAGTTCTTCCTCAACCATCTCCTTCTTTTGGCTTAGGCCAACTTCTCCCTCTGTCTCACTATCACTTTCCGTCAAAGCCTTTTTCAATCTTGCCAAACTGGATCTTTCTTTGGCTTTCAGTTCAGAATGAATTTTGGCCAATTGATCTCTGCTACAATTCCTTTTGTCTTGAGGAGTCGATCTTGGATTATGATCTAACTTTGAACTTTTTTCTTCCTCTGCGTGGCCCTTTGGCTAGACCAATGAAGAGTTTTCTCCACTTTCTTTCAGATCCTTCTGGTACTGAGTATACCTTCGTTGGATCTTCCTTCTTTGGGACCTAAAAATCACTGGGACCATATTTGGTTCCTTTGTTTTTGGATGCTAAAGTAACACCCAATTATTTGGAGCCACCAAAGGAGGCTTAATCATCCTACCTTGGTCTCCAATAACATTTATTTGGGTAGACATTTCCCTAGGTTTATTTTGCATGACAAACCAATCTGGGACCCATGAACCTACTAACCCAGTTGTTGAACTGTCTTTTTCTTCCCTCGAAGCCAGCTTCGAAGTTGAATGTAAAAGCCACAGCCTGGCCCTGACTACCTGTTTTGGGCGTAATTCAAGCCTTCCATGAAGGTGGCCACTTTCTTTTTTGTGTGAGGCTAGTCTATTGAGCCAATCGTTGGCTTTGATCCCATGACTTGAATCCACTTCAAGTTTCCTCTCTGAATGATTACCTTTTGTAGACACCCCATTTTGACTGGCCCTAAGACTTGGGCATTTTATTTTGACCACCCTCACCAGAAAAATCAAATTGAAATCCCGAAACTCACCCATTTTGGTCAAATTAAAATATTTTTATTTGAATTTATAATTTTGTATAATTTTATATAATTTTGTGTGTTTGTACAAATTTTTAGGTGTGTTTATATAAATTGACATGTGATATTTGATAAAAAAATAATAAAAAAAAGAAAAAGAAAAAGAAAGGTGATGGGCGGTGGTGGACAATATTTTTAATAGGATTATGATGATGTTTTGGTGGGTGAGGAACATAAGGCATCTTAAAAAATAAAAAAAGAAAGCATCTGTTAAAAGGGCAACACACAACATATTCGATGGGAAAACAAAAAAGAAAAAAAGAGAGATAAAAAGAAAGGAGTGAGTGGGAAGGTTGGTTTAAAAAAATAATGATATCTCCCTCTCAAATGGGGGGAGAGATAAAATTTTCAGAAAAAAGCTTTGGGCTGAGGTTCGGTTGAGAGGTTTTTCCAGAGATGGTAGAGGGAGGCATGGAGTGAAACACAGCTTTTTGGGTTTTTAGGATGCATGGGCTCCTTCTTGGTGTGCATGAGGACGGTGGGTTTGAGCTGAAAAGAAAGATGCACTACTCTCTCTCTAGCTGGGTCTCTCTCTCCACATGATTCTGATAGAAAACACACCCAACACCATACACGGTTTAGAGAGAGGGAGGAGACCACACACACCACACAGACCACACACACGGTCTCTCTCGCTCTCTACAAAGAAACCCACCCATTTCTCTCTCTAGAGACCCACACATATCCCATACACCATGCATACACACGGCACAACACCCATGCACACCCACGGGAGACAACACACCATCCACATACACACACTCATGCACACATATGCATGATAGATTTACACATGCACGGTTTAGAGAGAGAGAGGTGTAATAACCCTCACCACTGATTACTGATTAAACACTGATTACTACTAAACTGAGACTAATTGTTTGACTATAACTGTTTAAATGCATTTTCTATCTGTCGATTGTTAATCGACCTGCCCATGTTCTGTAATTTAAACTGCAAATTTAAGGCCTTATCGGCGACCGAATTGGAAATGGATCAATGTTTTATGATCATTGAAATTTATGTGAATTAATGGTATATTTAATTGAAAATCGATTTGGTATGATTAAATTAGATTAAAATAAACTAAATCAAAGAGTTACCTTATTTACATTAATGCCATTGTTAGTGGACCCTTTTTGTTATAACACATTTGAGCCTTCAATTCACTCCAACACAAACATTTCTTCAGCTCTTTACCTTGTTATTGCCGAACTAGAGAGAGGGAAATGAATTAGCTTGAGTTCTTCACACTTTGGCTTGGGGACTTGTACAAATTGAAGGATAATTGTCTAATTGAGCTTCTAGTATTGTGGTTGAAGACCTAAGGTAGATCATTGACCTTCTTTATTGTGCAATTGAGTTTATTCTTGCATGATTCACGGGTCTTTAGTGATCTAAGGCATGAATTGGTTCAATAGTGTTGAGTTGAAGCTCATTCCATGCATGCATGCTTGTATTGATAAGTTTGAAGTTGTTTTCATGGAAAATGTTACATGCATGCTCATATTTATGTTTAAGCCCATGATTTTACCATGTTTTAAGAAGAATTGACTTATCAAAGGCATGAAATAGCTTCATATGTTGAGTTGAGTTAGAATTCATGCATGCATGTGTTTATCCTTGCATTGTGAGGTTTGAATTCATGGATATTGCATGTTCATCATGTTTATGAAATTTTTTTTTGAAAATGAGTTTAATTGAACTACCCTTGGGCTTTGATTTTATAAATTGAGCTTGGAATCATGTAATATTATGAGTTTACAGGAGTTTTCCAGAAATTCAGCCCAAGAGGATCGATTTTGATGCCTTGAAACTTGGTTTTGATCTTGAAGTTCAAATCTAGAATTTCCAGATTTTGGTCGTATGCTCGAGCGGGGGAAGTGCCACTCGAGCGTGGAAATCGAGCTCCCAGCATCTCTCACTGTTTTATAGTCCGCTCGAGCGGGGTATTGTACGCTCGAGCAGAGGCTTGTGTCACACGCTCGAGCGGCGGAGTTGACGCTCGAGCGGGGAACTATTTTTCTGAAAATTCTAAAACTATTTTCTGAGTGCATCTTTGCATCCTCATTCCATTCTAAGCATTCTTAGGCCTAGTTTAAGACTTCTTAATGAGGATATAGATGTAGAACCACACCGAGGCAAATTAGGGATTAAATTATTGATTTTTTTCCCCAACTGTGTAGCCTAGTTTGTGTGTTCAATCTGTACTGTGTAGGGTTGGCCTTCCGAGGATGCTCTAGCTTACTGTAGCCCAGATCTCTGTGAGTTACAATTGTGTAAAGATATGTTCAAATGATTATCTTTTGAATCTTGAATCAATCTTTTCTTATTTGGTATTATTTACTGAATGAATGTGTGTCCTTTATTTCTGAACTGTACTGTGGCATCCTTAGCACCTACTGTTTACTGTACTGCTACTGTCACAGATACCTCTGGAGCAAAGTGCTGCACAGACCTAAGTGCTACAGAGTGAGCTACCTCTAGAATCTGTGCGAGACACCTCTTGAATCCATACTGGGCTTTAAGCCAATCTGTGAAATCTGGAGCAAAGTGCTGCACAGACCTAAGTGCTACAGTGTGAGCCACATCTAGAATCTGTGCGAGACACCTCTTGAGTCCATAAGAACTGTACTGTTACTATTACTATTCTTTATCAAGTATCGCTATCATAGTATTGTTACCGTTCTTATCAAGTATCTTATTCTGATCTTTATCAAGCATTACTATCAGATCTTGACACTGCTACTACCACCATACTGTTTTGCTATCAGATGTGCCACGTACGATTACTATGATTTCTAAATGACTAATATGACATGAAGTATAAGCCACCGACCGTATAACTGATTTACTGAGGCAAACGACTATTTAAAATACTGAAAGGACATTCTTTCTTAACCCCCTTTACGCATTATGTTATTCACTGGGCTTTAGCTCACTGCTCATATATATATATGTAGGTATACAGGCACCGGACCGTTGCTAGAAGCGTCGGGGTAAACTCCAGTTTTGTCAAGCCAACCTTTGTGCCTCACTTTGAGGTTCCAGTACTGTTCAAGCTATGGCTTAGGGGTGTTTTAATCTCCCCGCCTGTCTCTGTATTTGTGATGTACTATTGTATAGACTGAATATTTTGCACTGTACCGTACTGTTTAATAGGGATTAAGTCTCTGTACTGAATGACTGTAAATATTGTGCATACTGTTCTGTACTGTGTATATATCTATGTATGTATGAAAAATCTTTTTGCATCTGATCACTGACTCATTGGACCTTTATTTATCAGAATGGCTTCCGCCATACCCCTGTACTCTGTATTACTGTTTTACTATTAAGCAGGTCTTCGGTAATCTCGGATTACTGGCCGGTTACGGTGCTAAACCCATAGGGGCGGGTTTGGGTCGTGATAGAGTGGTATCAGAGCGATACTTAACCACGAGTTATACCGCACACACGTGTCCAAGTGAGCTATAGGATGTCCTAGAGAAGAAATTAGGGCATTGCATGAGCATGAAAAGTGTGTGTGATTATGATATGAAAATTTTATGCTAATGTGATTAATGTGTTTAAGTATGCAATTGTTTATGCTTATGAGTACCGTACTGCCTATGTGAAATGAAATGAAACCTATATGCATAATTGACGAAGTTAAGTGGAATAACATGTAATGTGAATGTGATTACCGAATGCGGAATCTATGAAAAAGAAAATGAACGTGTGAAAGTAAAGGGTCATGTGACCGTACCCGAGTTGAATTGAAAGCATACACACGTCTGTTATGGAATGAAATGTGAAATCAATAAGAACCTCTCCTGAATTTGATAATCACCCTGTTGTGTGTGAACAAGGGAAAGGGCGAGGATTGTGAACGAAACTGAATCTTCTGATCTGAGGACTAATAGGCTAGAATGAATGATTGAAGCCTTAATAAAAAATCTGAGATAATAAAGGCAGACATACGTGCCTGAACCGACTGAATATGAACTGATGACACCACTTGTTTGAATAGTGAAACCCTAGATCATTTCAAGCTAGGACAGGATAACCCTACCTTCTTTAAGGGTGTTTGTTCTCTTTCCTGCTTTATGTGCAATGTATTGGATCTATACAGGGGTTCTCAAATTCGAATGGGTGGTTCAGGTTGTTCAGTTTAGCACCATTACTTCAAAAAAATAAAATAAAAATAACAAAAACATAAAATCAAAAACAAGTTTGTAAAAAAATAAAAAAAAATGCCGATATCCCACAAAGCCGACCATCTCTGTGATTGGGGAGTGACCACCTGTTGATTGCACAGGCTTTATTTTGAATGTTGTCGATGGCCCACACTTTGACTGGCAATTTGAGAATGGTTTTATTCTAAGTTCTGAATTGAGTATTGAGTATTGAGTCTAAGTTTAATTCCACCAAGTTTGTCGAGTTAGAGTCAGGCTCAAGTCAGCCTAATGAATCAGGGTCTGTTGATTTCGATAGTGCTAACGTGGACATTTCTGTCTTGTCTAGGTCTTCTTTGTCATTTTCTTTTGAGTCCGTGTCATTGTTGAGTCATAGTCTATTTTCAAAAAAAAAAAAAAAAATCAAAAAAAATAAAAATAAAAAAATGCCATAGAGTCTGCCTACTTCTCTGTGCCTTAATTCATCGCATTGACCAAAGTTTTCCAAAACTCTAATAAAAACGAAGAGGAAGAATTTCCTCGGGATTTGCAAATTTTGATCAACTGAGAGGAAGAGAGGTGTGCTATGTCCTTGATGAATGAGACCATTTTGTTAATGTGGGTACTGAGAAGGATCCTGGCTTGGTCCAAATTGGTTCTATCTTGTCTTCATAAGAGTACGAGTGATTAGTCACTTTGTGAAAAGATTTCAAAAACTATTTTTGCGTGGTCCTATGAAGATATCCCTGGAATTGATTATATAGCATAGGATCCCCCTTGATTCGAGGCCCGACCTCCTTAGCTCCTTAGCTTTCAAACCTTGATTCGAAGTATTCAATGATCATTCAAAGCGTAAGGCTTGCATAGTCGAATTGGAAATAGCCCTTGAACTAAGGGCCATGATGTGATTCAAATGGAGGCAGCCCTTCAACTAGGGGCAATAAGGTCGAATATGATTTAGAATGGAAATAGCCCTTGAACTATGGGCAAATGATGTGATCCAGATTGGAAATAGCCCTTGAACTAAGGGCTATGATATGATTCAAATGAAGGCAGCCCTTCAACTAGGGACAATAAGGTCGAATGTGATTCAGATTTGAAACAGCCCTTGAACTAGGGGCAAAAGTGTGAGGCTTGCATAGCTGAAATGGAGATAGCCCTTGAACTAGGGGCAATAAAGTATCACCCTTGAGAGGCTCGCTGGGCCAAAAACCCGGAAGGGCGACCCAGGCAAAAGTTAGAGCACAAAAAAATAAAAAATAAAAAATAAAAAATAAAGAAAAAGAAGGAAAAATGAAAAGCTCGCAAGGTTGAAAACCCGAAAGGGCGGCTTTGGCAAAAGTTAGAGCGTAAAAGGAGAGTGTCAATACCCGAGTGAACCTTAGACAAAACTATGTAGGACCAGTGATTCAGATTGGAAGCAACCCTTGAACTAGGGGCAATAAGGTCGGATGTGATTTAGATTTGAAGCAGCCCTTAAATTAGGGGCAAAAGGTTGGATGTGATCAAAGAGTTAAAACTGAATCGTTTCCCAAAGAAGACCGCACAGAAAGGCAAAACCCAGAATTTGAGAGAATGAATTTTATTATTGAAGGACAATCGAGGTCCTATCCACTACACTAGGGGCAACACTAGGGGCAAATTCAGACCCACTTAGCCTAGTCCCTACATCATCATATCTACTGATCAAGTGTAGCAGTCGTTCATAGATGGCCCAGAGATTTCACACCCAATCAACATGGACAAGTTAGAATGAAAGTAACCCTTGAGAGGCTCGTTGGGCTGAAAACCCGGAAGGGCGACCCAGGCAAAAGTTAGAGCAGAAAAACAAAAAAATAGAAACTCAAAAGAAATTAAAAAAATGAACAAAATGAAAAACAAAAATAAAAAAATGATGAAAAGCTCGCAAGGTTGAAAACCCGAAAGGGCGGCTTTGGCAAAAATTAGAGCACAAAAGGAGAGTGTCAATACTCGAGTGAACCTTGGCCGGAACTACGATGGCTTGATTCCTATATTTGGGATACGTAGGTAGCTTCATCTCGAAGTTCGGCCCTAATAATTTTTTAACTCATTCATTTCGTCCATGTTTGATTGGTGTATCTATAGTCGACTTGGTTGTCTTATCCATGTTTATTGGTGTATTTTCATTCAGTTCAGTTCAGTTGGTTCGAGTCAACTTGGTTGGGTTGGGTTCGGTTCGGCGGTTCGGTTCGGTTCAGCTTTACTTGGCTTCATTCGGTTCGGATTGGCTTGGTTCAAATCGGCTCGGTTCGGTTATCCCCATTGATTATCTAGTTTGGAGCTATGCACCCTAATGGTTGATTCCATGTTAGTTAAGTAGTGGCCATTTGTAAAAATAGGTTTTGATTAATTTGAATGAAGTTGACTAATTTTCTCGAAAATTGTTCCATTTTTGCAAAACTGGGACCATTCTTTGGACTCAAAAAGGAAAAATTTTCAGTACTCACAATTTAGCTTACATGATTTCAAGACAGAAAATGGAATAAGTATGCTACTCCAACTCTCATGTTGATCAAAACATTTTTACAAAAAAAAAAAAAAAAAAAATCATCAAGGCAATGAATTCGGGGCATAGTTAAGTCAGTCTTCTCCCCCGCTCGAGTCAACTCGTCAGTGTATCTGAGTGTGTATTCATACCAGTCAGTGTATATCAGTGTGTCTTCATACCAGTCAGGGTATTCATACCAATCAGTGTATATCGGTGTGTATTCATACTAATCAGTGTATTTATACCAGTTAGGGTATTCATACCAGTCAGCGTATAGAAGTGTGTTTGGATTATTTTGGCTTCGTTTTTCTTACGTTGAGTCAGTTTTATTTTTATTCAGGTCAGTATGGATCAATGTCCAATTCAGAGTTCAAATTTCAATCAATCTCAAATTCGATCAAACAAAAGTATTTTCAAACTCAAAGTGATATGTCAGTCACACCATTGAGATACAAAACTGAAACTTCTTATACAGTCAGGGGAGGACATCTCCGATTACAGAGACTCCAAAAAGAAAAAAAAGAAAAAACAAACAAACAAACAAACCCAAAAAAAATACAAAGACTCCAAAAAAAAAAAAGAAAAAAAAAAGTGAGAAACATCAAGCCTAAAAAAAAAAAAAAAAGAAAAAAAAGAAAAGGAAAAAAGGATCTTCTTCTTCTTCTTCTTCTTCTTTGCCGATGCTGGCCACATGCCAACTTCACTTATTCGGCTCTTCCGTCGCCGAGCTCTTCCTCTTTTTGTCGTCAGCCTTCGAAGGCCCTGCCTCAGTGTTTTCAACAAAAGAGTTAATTTTTCGCCGACCATCAAAGGAAAAATACGCTGGCGCTCCGAACTGGTCCAAACAAGTGGCCTGTCGTTTTACCTCTTTACTCTCTATGGAGGTAGCTTTCCGTTTCAGTTCTTTATTCTCTGCCTTCAGCGCACAAATCTCCACTCATGCATCCTTATACATATGCTGAAGCAGATTGAGTTGGGCGTTAACCCGATGTACCTCACACGTCATGTTTTGTAGATGGTGAGACAAATTAGTGACCGCGGCCACTGTTTCCATACACGACTTCAACGTGAGGTGGTTAGCATTAATATTAGTTTGAGCAGCCATCACTTGCTCAACTGTTAGTGTGGGAAGACTAGGTTAAGTAAGAGCAGGGGCACTTGGCCCAGAGGAGCTCGATGGACCATTAAGATTCGGAAAAAGAGAGAGAGGGCGAGATGAAGCCATGAGGAAAGAAGGGAGTTAGAGAGGAATGGCAGAAAATAGATGAGGAAAAGAAAAAGGAGGAGGAAGATGGAAGAGTAATGGAGAAGAAGAAGAAAAAGAGAGCGGTTAAGAAGAAGAGGGAAGATACTGAAGAGAAGAAGAAGACGAGAGAGAAAGACAAAGAGAGGGTGAGAGCCGAAGCAAGCTTACATCGAGGCGGTCTGCTTTTGTCGGCCAGTGATGCAAAAACAGGCCGCGTGTCAGGCGTGGCTATCTAAAAGGAGAGAGACGCGAGAGAGTTGTGTATGCATATATGTATATATATTGTATAGCTATGTAATATAGATATTTGTTTGAACATTTTGGTCACAGGTGTGGCTTGGGTTTAGTGGTTTGGTCCGGTGGTTAAAGAGTGAGAGGCTGAGCCTGAGGTCAAGGGTTCGAACCCCACATCGAGTGTTTCTTTTGGTTTGTTTTGGTTTTATGTATATATATGTCTTGTATAGTATATATATATATATCTTTGTTTGCGTATCTTGTCATAAGAGTGGCGTGCTCAGTGGGTTAAGGATTCAGAGAGCCTAAGCCCGAGGTCAGGGGTTCGAACCTCACATCGAGTGTTTCTTTTGGTTTGTTTTGGTTTTATGTATATATATATATATATTTGTTTGTATATCTTCACATAAGAGTGGTGTGCTCAGTGGTTGAGGACTCGGAGGCCAGGCCTAAGGTCAGGAGTTCCCACCCCATATCCCCACATCCATCCATTTTGTGATTTTCCTTTCTTTTTTGCATGTTTTGCGTACATGTACTGACGTCAGCAAACAGAATATGCCTTCTCAATAACGGCATCTTCCCGCTAACGGCTGTAAACAGAATATTCCCCACGTTGTATATCTTCGTATATGTCTGTATATAGGTCCGTATATGTCTGTGTCGTATATACCTGTATATATCTGCCTCTGTCTGTGTATTTGTCCGCATCTGATTATATGTATACTGTATGTACATATTTGTGCATCTATCACGCAATAATCTCACTTAATGCACCTACCATATAAATTTCAACTTCAAATCGCCTTGCTTTGGGCACCACCCTGTTTTGGGCACCGCACTGCTTTGTGAATCAATTTCAATCGCCCTGCTTTGGGCACCACCCTGCTTTGGACACCGCGCTGCTTTGTGTATCAATTGCCCTGCTTTGGGCACCGCACTACTTTGTGCATCAATTTCAATCGCCCTGCTTTGGGTACCGCACTGCTTTGTTCATCAATTTCAATTGCGCTACCTTGCGCATCGCACTATCTTGTGCATTTCAATTCAATCGTGCTACCTTGCGCATCCTTGTATCATGCTATTCTATGCATTGCACTATCTTGTGCATCTCAATTGCAATTTCATCACACTATCTTGTGCACTCTCCTGGTCTAGGAGACCTCAAAATCCCCGGTCTAGGAGACCTTAAATCCCTGATCTAGGAGACCTCAAAATTCCCGGTCTAGGAGACCTCAAAATCCCTGGTCTAGGAGACCTTAAATCCCCGGTCTAGGAGACCTCAAAATCCATGGTCTAGGAGACCTTAAATCCCCGGTCTAGGAGACCTCAAAATCCTTGGTCTAGGAGACCTTAAATCCTCGGTCTAGGAGACCTCAAAATCCCCCGGTCTAGGAGACCTCAAAATCCCCGGTCTAGGAGACCTTAAATCTCCAGTTTAGGAGACCTCAAAATCCTCGGTCTAGGAGACCTTAAATCCCCGGCCTAGGAGACCTCAAAACCCCCGGTCTAGGAGACCTCAAAATCCCCGGTCTGAGAGACCTTAAATCCTACGGTCTAGGAGACCTTAAATCCTATGGTGTCTAGGAGACCTTAAATCCTATAGTCTGGGAGACCTTAAATCCTCTGGTGTCTAGGAGACCTTAAATCCTACGGTGTCTAAGAGACCTTAAATCCTACGGTGTCTGGGAGACCTTAAATCCTCTGGTGTCTAGGAGACCTTAAATCCTACGGTGTCTAGGAGACCTTAAATCCTACGGTCTGGGAGACCTTAAATCCTACGGTGTCTAGGAGACCTTAAATCCTCTGGTGTCTGGGAGACTTTAAATCCTCTGGTGTCTGGGAGACCTTAAATCCTCTAGTGTCTAGGAGACCTAAAATCCTCTGGTGTCTAGGAGACCTTAAATCCTATGGTCTATAAGACCTTAAATCCTCTAAAGATGCAATTCCTTTGGTGTTTGTCGTGCCCGAACGACTTCAATCGGTCTGGTATGGTCACCTGACTGTGTTTGTAATGAGTTCCTAGGAGATCAATTGAGACGGTGGAAACTAGAGTTCGAATGGCGATGCCTAGAACGCAAAAGGTTCGGGATTTCTGAGACTAAAGTCTGGTTTAAATACCCAGGGGTGTATCCCTGGCTTGAAATCTGTATGGCAACCCCATAGATTGAGATAGCTTGTATGCGCCTCAATTCTGGATACTGAACCAACTTAGTCTGTCACCCTGTTGGAGAATAGGGAAAGTTGCAATCATAGCTAGCATTCCATGACATTGCATTGCATTGCATAAATCCAATTTTCAAACCGGCTTCACGTAAGCGTATAAGTCCAATCTTCAAACCGGCTTCGCATAAGCGTATAAGTCTAATCTTCAAACCGGCTTCGCGTAGCGTATAAGTCCAATCTTCAAACCGGCTTTGCGTAAGCGTATAAGTCCAATCTTCAAACCGGCTTCGCGTAAGCATATAAGTCCAATCTTCAAACCGGCTTCGCGTAGCGTATAAGTCCAATCTTCAAACCGACTTCGCGTAGCATATAAGTTCAATCTTTAAACCGGCTTCACGTAGCGTATAAGTCCAATTTTTTAAACCAGCTTCGCGTAGCGTATAAGTCCAATCTTCAAACCGGCTTCGTGTAGCGTATAAGTCCAATCTTCAAACCGGCTTCGCGTAAGCGTATAAGTTCAATCTTTAAACCGGCTTCGCGTAAGCATATAAGTCCAATCTTCAAATCGGCTTCGCGTAAGCGTATAAGTCCAATCTTTAAACCGGCTTCGCGTAAGCGTATAAGTTCAATCTTCAAACTAGCTTCGCGTAGCGTATAAGTCCAATTATCAAAATGTTCCTGCATATCATTTGCATTCTGCCCCTGAACTACGCTGGTTTGATTCCTTGCAAAAGGATACGTAGGCAACCTTCGGGTTCAACCACTTGCATTACATCTGGTTTGCACTTGCATTACATCTGATTTGTTTGCCTAAGTCTTACGGCCTTGTCAAAAGGGTCGTCTTCGGGCTTTAACATTCACTCACGTCATTTCATGACTTCGAGCTCCGTCAAAGAGGGCCAACTGTAGACACCCCATTTTGACTGGCCCTAAGACTTGGGCATTTTATTTTGACCACCCTCACCAGAAAAATCAAATTGAAATCCCGAAACTTACCCATTTTGGTCAAATTAAAATATTTTTATTTGAATTTATAATTTTGTGTGTTTGTACAAATTTTTAGGTGTGTTTATATAAATTGACATGTGATATTTGATAAAAATATAATAAAAACAAAAAATAGAAAAAATAGAAAATAAAAAAAAGAAAAAGAAAAAGAAAGGTGATGGGCGGTGGTGGATAATATTTTTAATAAGATTATGATGATGTTTTGGTGGGTGAGGAACATAAGGCATCTTAAAAAATAAAAAAAGAAAGCATCTGTTACAAGGGCAACACACAGCATATTCGGTGGGAAAACAAAAAAGAAAAAAAGAGAGATAAAAGAAAGGAGTGAGTGGAGAGGTTGGTTTAAAAAAATAATGATATCTCCCTCTCAAATGGGGGGAGAGATAAAATTTTCAGAAAAAAGCTTTGGGCTGAGGCTCGGCTGAGAGGTTTTTCCAGAGATGGTAGAGGGAGGCATGGAGTGAAACACAGCTTTTTGGGTTTTTAGGATGCATGGGCTCCTTCTTGGTGTGCATGAGGACGGTGGGTTTGAGCTGAAAAGAAAGATGCACTACTCTCTCTCTAGCTGGGTCTTTCTCTCCACACGATTCTGATAGAAAACACACCCAACACCATACACGGTTTAGAGAGAGGGAGGAGACCACACACACCACACAGACCACACACACGGTCTCTCTCTCTCTCTCTACAAAGAAACCCACCCATCTCTCTCTCTAGAGACCCACACATATCCTATACACCATGCATACACACGGCACAACACCCATGCACACCCACGGGAGACAACACACCATCCAGATACACACACTCATGCACACACATGCATGATAGATTTACACATGCACGGTTTAGAGAGAGAGAGGACACACTCAAGAGACCCACACTGCTAGAAATGAGGCTTTTAGAGGCGTTTAAAAAATGCCGCTATAATTATCAAAAACGTCGCTGATTCTTTTCGTGGCGTTTAGCCCAAACGTCGAAGATGCGGCCATCGCTGTATCTTTATGGCGCTTTAAAAGCGTCGTTATATGAGAATATGCGGCATTTTTAAAAACGCCACTAAATGTGTTACATAACAGTAACATGACGTCATGCCAACATTTACCAACGTTTTAAAAACGTTGTAATATCTTTTTTCCATTTTAAAAATATAACACTATAGTGGCCTTTAACAAACGCCATTATAGCTTCATTTTTCTTTTCTTTTTTTTCTTTTTTTCAAAATGTGCTAATTCTATGATGCATAAGCCCTCAAAAACACTTTGACAAGAACAGTAACAAAAGCAAAACAAGCCTTCAACAACAAACACAAATACAAAAAAGAAAAAAAAAGAATCAAATGTATTTGTTTCAAGAGAACATACATAAATATGATGCCAAGTAAATTCTGGCTGTGACACAGTGCAATACATCACATAGCCATTCAAAAAGAACAAACAAAATTTCATGCCAATGTATTACACAATAACCGATATTGTTTTCATGGAGAACCACCAACTTTCGGTCCACAAAAAAAATTAAGACATCAATTTTTCAAATATCACTTGTTACATTAAAAACAAACAGAATTTCATATTAAGAATCTGTAAAAGCACAAAAATAAGGGTGCAGAATATTAAACTCTCATCTCTCGTAATTCTTGAAGTTTGCCAGGCCATATCTCTGTCAAAGTATCCATTTTGCATTGAGAGACAACTCCTTAAGGGAAGCCAATTTAACCTGTAAAGTTGATTTTACAGGGTTAAAAGCATAATTAAACACACCAAACTTCATTTACATTTAATTTTTAAATTAATATACTACAAAGTTAAATCATTAAACTTCAATATTTCTTAATGGGTAAATAGGATTTCAACACATAACATCAAAGAACTAAACGTGAGACAAACTCTTATTCAATGAGAGGATGTAATTGAAATTTGGATGTAATTGAGAGATCAATAAAGTAGAGCCTACATTGCTAGTCATTACTATTGCTATTACCAATCATCATAGTGTGATGCACCACACGTAGGTTTGAAGCAAGTTTTAAGCTAACTTAGGGTTAGGTTTGAAGCAGGTATGAAACAAGTATTGTCACAAGGAACCCCAACTACGGTTGGTTTGACATTGATGGGTGGGCACCATAGGCTTCGGTTAATCCGGTCAATCCCTACACAGATATGTTTCTTTATCCAAATATGATTATTGACACAACCTAAAGAATTATTCTGTCTATAACATTATAAATATAGATACCATACATAGCAGACCAAAAATTTATCACAAATCCAAACTTTAACCAATGTCCCACTAACCCAACCACTCAACTGATCAAAAATCCAACAAAATAATTGAGAAAAGACATATATAAGCATAAAAAAAGTTCTAGATTTGGACAACCAATCTATGAGCTAACCATATGCTAGTGTAGCGCTCTGTGCATTAGTTTTATTGTTGGCCATTAAAGTTCATGAAGCTTGAGTTGAACCATGGGGGCAAACTGAAATTTTCACTCTAAATTTATGGATGAATGTATATGTAATTTAAATATATATACATACTAATGTATATGCAATCAAAAAAATTTATACACTCATGTATATGAATATTTTATAAACTAAGGTCTACAATATTATTAATATTATTTTTCCAATTTGAAAATATAACCTAGAGACCTTAGATAAACATACATAATCAAAACAATTACAAAAATAAACTATTTCTTCGTTTTTTTTCCTAAACATAAATATAAAGATGTCAATTTATGAACTAATTTAAATGTAACGACCATTGAACGTCCTTGGTTAGAATACAAAATAGTTTTATCATTACATGAACAAAATGATCGCCTGTCTAGAAATTACCTTCTGCATTAGTTCAACAACCATCTCAGGATTGTCTGGTATTCCATGCTCAAGAAATGCCTGCAGCAATGAAGTATATGGTAAATCGCTCTTTTCTTGACATGAATGGAACATAATAACACACCCATAACTTGTCTTTTATTTAGAAAACACTTGTAAGAATGGACAATTTAACTGAATACGATTACATATATGAAGCATCGAAATTTAAGGCCAAGTTTGGGAAGACTAAATAATAAGTAAGTTTTTTTTTTTTTTTTTAATATGGGTTGGATTTGTTTTGGGGTTTGGGTGATGTGTTAGAGAGGTGATGTGACTTAAATATGATGATGTGATGAAAATAATATAGTAGTTTTTTTTTTTTTTTGATTATTTTGAGGATGCCAAACTTGGCCTTAGTCAAATAGTTAGTTGAGCGAGGCAAGTTTCCCTAGGAGAAGTCTGAGAATGCGAAAGATAAGATAGTTACCGCTCCCAGTAGATCAAGAAAGTGAAAATTAAAAATCTAATCCAATTCCAAAGCAGAGACTTACTTCAGTCTGCGAACAAGAAACACAGAATTTGTTCTTCGGTTTGGTTTAAAATTCCAAGATCCTAATGAAAGTTGAGGGATTCATGAAGTGAAGTCTGCAACCACACAAGCATGAGTCCACTGAGCTGTGTTTGGATCATGGATTTGGATAGAGAATTAAAAAGAGAAAGAGAAAAAGAAAAAGGTAAGGCAATAAGTTAAATGTTTTTCTCCATTAAGGGTTTGAGATTCACTGGAAAATATTGGAAAATGACTCACTGTATCAATCATTTTAGGTCTCAAAGTAGCAAGAATTCAAAATCTTCCCCTCTGCACAAAGTATGCTAAATTTAACCAGTCCACTCCTTTCCACAAATTCAAGACCCAAACACAGCTTAAAATCATCTTTTGTGAGTCCAATTAGGCTTAATGGTGGTAATTCTGTTCAAAAGGGACAAAATAGGTAGATGGATTCAAGATGAGGTTTTTGAAACTGTTGTATCAAGCAAGAATATCCCCAAATTGATATCATTAATTCAAAAACAATTTCTTCATTTTAATATAACAACCAAATAGTAATTCTAATTGGGTTTTCACTTTCCTCCATAATTTTTTCCCTCTCACTAAAACAAGTATGAAATTTTGTTTCATCTATCGTTCTCGAAACCTGTCTTCAAAAGAAGAAAATAATATTATTTTTTGTTTTCCAAGTAGGGATAGCAAAATGAGAACTGTGTTCTGAAAAATTTCTTAGTTTTATTAGTAGTAAGCTTCCATGTGTACTCTTTTATAGTGTATAAGACATACAGCTGCCCACCTCTTACAGCTTCCAGTCCAATTCAGCCCATAAGAAATAAAAAAAATGGTTGGGAAAGAGGCTTATATCAGCACTCAGATATGAAGCCAACCAGTTGTGATATGTACATTATACAAACTACATACCTTGATTGGCTATTCATGTTAGTGCTCCTAATAGCACGAGCTAATGAACCACGCAATAGAAATGAAGCCATCTCTTCTTTTGTCCTGACCTCTGCCTCCGTCACACCAGCAAGTGTTATCTCCGTTTCGTAGTTTCTCTGATTTGGATAGGAACTCTTGCAGGTCCACCAAAGATCAACTCCACCCATATAGCTGCCTATGTTGAGCACAATTAAACCCTCAGCATCGTGGAAGGAAAAGTTTTTTTTTGGGTGAATAATTCTGGAGAAAAAGTTAAAAGAAAAAAAAAATTAAAATATGAAATAACAATAGTAATAATAATTTAAAACAACAATAACAATAAAGATCTTAGGTTATTTGAGTTGAAGTACCTTTGGGATTGGGATGTCTTTCCCATCAACTTCAAGCCAAACTTGTCATGGTAAGCCAGCACAAGTTCTGTCCATTATATCCCTTACACCTTCTTTTGCATATTGCAATTTATTTACAAACTGATCCAGAATTTCAATTAGCAAATGGCAAAATTGTGTGTGCAAATCAAGGGAGCAAACAATCTTCAATTTAAAAAATTGCCACTCAATGCTAGTGCTACAACACACATTTAACAGATTTACCAAGTGAATAAAAAATTAAGCACCCAAGAGAAAGCAATATTCAATTTTAAAAAAATTACCATTCTCAACAGGTACTAGGGCTACAGGAGAAGTTAAAGATTCATCGGGTGAATAAAAAAATTAGACATCAAAAGCATTAGTGAAATCTAAAATCCAAGTAAATATAAAGCATAGTGGTCTCTTCTATGGCTTGGACATGAGTGAAAAAAGCCCCACAAAATATCCTTCAAACTTTAATCATCATTCTTTTATTAGCCAATGACCATCATTGTGAGAATATAGAATATATTCGTATGTGTTTTGTACAAATTAGAGTCCTATTAGAGGCATGATTTTGAGAGTCCTGTTAGAGACATAATTGTATTTGTATTTTCTTTTTTGGTTTAGGATCTAGGGCTATATAATCTAAGATCTGATTGTAATCTTTGACACATTGAATATACGAGATATAGAAAGCTATTCAGAAATCTTACAGCATGCACCTAATTCCAACCCATGAAAAGTAACTGTAACATTTACCTAGTCTACAGAGAAAAGTAACTGTAACATTTACCTATAGGCAGTAGTTTCATTTGTGCCCAAACAAATCCCTTTGGCTGAGTATGCTTTTAAATTTTATAAAATATATAATATTAAAAAAAAAATATTTTACATGGTCAAACACAAAGCCTTTTTTTCAGTCCAGGAAATCCAAACACCACATAAAAAAAAAAAACTGCTGACAGCTTCCCAAATTGCACAAATAATGATGTCAGCACTCCCTATCAAGGCCATAGAAGTTATGAGCTCATCATATGTCAGCTATTTTTTTATAGGCAAAGTTATGATGTCATCATAATGTCATCTCATCCATTTTTTTATATGCAAATTCAATAATCTCATTCGAGGGTGAGGGTGAGGATGGAGAAGAAAGGCACACAATCAATAACAACGAAAAAAATATAGAATAGCAAAGGATAATGAACAAAAATGGATGGGAACATTGTCCAGTAGGGGGCCACAACTAAATATTTGGAGCATTGTCTAGTTGAAAAAAAATATAGAATATGACAATCTGATGGATATTACAATATACTATATTCTAAAAGAAAATATAACATTACGTTTAATTGTAATTAGGCTAAGAATATAATAGCAAACTCTAATTATCATATCATAAAAACTAACAGAGCAATCAACAAAATAGTTACTCTGTCATCATGAAGGAACCAACCATTCTCTAATCAAATCTCACAATCTTCCACAAGTGACATCAAACCACATAAAACTCTTTTAACTGCTGCTCTGTGCTTAGATTACTTTGAACATAAAGTAAGAGGTTGAATTGATCCAAGTAACAGCTTTGAAGTATAGTATGATTGCATATGTGCGCTCATGTAAAGATCTAGAAAAATCAAATGCTTAACAAAGATATGCAAAAAAATTCAAAAGATTAAAAGAATATACAGCATCCCACTCAAAATGATAGCTTCTTGATAATGTCTAGGCACCATTTGAAAAAGGAGAAGAGAAAAAAAATTATAATCAACATATTAACAAACCTTTGAACTTGACTCTATACCCAGTAGTTTATGCAGATGACCAACATTGCCCCCCTGAAAATGCAAGTTCAAAAATATGACTACTAGATAAAATAGCAAAAAAATAGCAAAAAGAGTAACAAGATTGGGAGCAGGATTCCTGGCAATCTCAACCAGCTGTTGTAATGACTCTGGAGATCCAAGCCTTGCCTCAAGCTATGGGTAAGATCTCAATCAGAAGCAGGCACAATCTGATTTAGCCACCATATCAAAACAAAATGAATAGTCACAAACCTTAGCCAACGCATCGTAGACTTTTGAATCATTGATCAACAATGTTTGAATAAGGGAAATGGCAAACTCAGTCGCAGCCTCTGCACATTATATGCCAACTAGTTAGTTATGTTACTTCAAGGATTACTCGTGTAGAGCAATATTACTTATACGTACTATTCCTTCATCAAGCAGCTTAGCCATATGAACATTGTACTCAGCAAGGTTTAGTAGTTCACTGCAAATTAGGCCAACAGTAATATCTTTGTCGAACTTTTGATCCTCATTAGAGTAAATCACCTGTAAAAATAATTACAAACAGATTTACTATAGTGAAGAACTGAAAAAGGATCAACACCAGATACAGGAAGATACAGGAAAGAGAAAAAATAATTACAGACATGCAAATGTTTATCAAGTTGTACCTCTGCCCACATTTGCTTCTTTAGAGCATTTGTGGCTTCCAAACGTTCCGGAAAAACTCCCACATTTCATATCAAAGACATGCAAAAGTAGAAAATAATAATAATAAAAAATACCTTAAGTCAAGAGAATACACAATATTACCTCTAGAATAATGCGAATTGAGTTTCCTTCATTGGCAACGCCAATTTTTCAACACACTGATTCAAATCATATTGTATATCATATTGTATATTGTAAATATTATAGTTTAATGGTTTTAGTTGAACTTACAACTTATTCAACGACATGGAATGCAATTGCTGATAAAATAAAAATTGTTGAGGCCTCATAGTTCCAAGAGTTGGTAGACTTTTATTAACATAGGTTCCTTCCTTTCGACGCACACCGGTAGTTTCAGCCTTGGAGCTCTCAAAACCTGCCAGATCGATGAGGTTCTGCATAAGTAAAACACAGAAAGGCCAAATTAAGAAAACAATGTTGGCATCACATAAAAGCCTAAAGCAGTTACTTATCCATAAGGAAATAAAATCCTAAAGCAGTTGGCACAAAATAATTCTAAAATTAAAAGCCACAGAAATATACCAGTTATGACAAGTTTACCGCTCCACCTTCACAATTATCACCACAAGGGCTACTCTCTATTGTCTGTCAAATATGTAACAAAGGAAAAATTGATCAGCAGAGAAAATGATTATAAAAAATAAAAATAAAAAAAGTAAAAAAGCAAATAGTATTTGACACAGGATAAGAATATTCAATCGAGACTTTTGCCTAGTTTGATCCAAGCTAAATTTTCTCAAGACCTCATTTCAACATTCTACATTGAAGAACTTGCATGCAAAAAAACCTTTGTGGGACCAATTTTATGACATATTGAATTTCCTAACCTAGAAAAAATGGTTTTCAAGAAAAAAGAAATATGGATTTTGTGAAAAATTTGTTAATCAAAATAGAAAGTACTCTTCTTAACCCTATTAAATGAGACATGCATTGAACAATTACACTTCATCCCCAACAAGTGAGATATTCTTCTAAATGGGCCACTGAATTCTTGAAGTTAGCCGAACTAAGTGATAAATGTCCAAGTCACTCGAGAATGAGTAAGATCAAATCATTATATGAATAAATTTGGATAAAATAAAAGTAGAATCAACATATACTTTCATATGCTCATGTGTGTGTCTGACCATTGCTTGTGTCATAAAGAAATATTTACATGCATATTTTTAACAAATTTAACTTAAACATACCGTATAATCTGAATGCAATAATATAAGTTAGTTAATAGCTAGAAGAAAAGCGCTGAAATGTAATGATCAATAAATATATCAAAAAATAAAAAAAAAAAATAAAAGGAAGAAGTTATACAAAACAACATACCAGTGTAAATACTATATGGCTTTTTGCTCGAAAGTACATTGAAATTTATGAACCGACATGTCTGTGCTCTGTTACCATCAACTAAAATCTTATCATAAAGTTTAAAAAGAACTTAAGTAATGGTAATAAAAAAATTACTGCAATCACACCCATAACTAAAAATACTAGCAATGTAAAGAACATTTAATCAAAAAAATAACTCAAAATAATTAAAATATTTTCTTTTTATAGTTTACAGCATGCTAAATCAATCCTCAAAAATAGTTTATTATGCGACAAGCATTCAAAGCACACTATTTCAGATAGTGAATAAAAGTTCTTTACATATATATATATATATATAAATCAACCAGCTTCACTTGGATCCATTTCTTCCCCTCTAGGAAAGAAGAAAAGTTCTTTCTTTTTCCATTTTCTGGATCAAAAAGTTCAAGAACTGCATGGACCAATAGTTTACTTCAAAATATGTTTAGCTAGAGTTGGACAAGTGGCAAGAAATGAAGGTAAATTAAGATATAGATGAACAGAGATGGCCAGATATGCACAAAACAAAGTTAATCCTTATGGCAGTAAATTCAATAGAATATATTCGAAAGGTTATTTTGCATTGTTCTTTTTCCTTTGGGTTCTTCTCAAATAATGACTTCAGAAATGAACTCTACCATGTTTCTTCTGATCTTTCTATAGCATATGCAAACAACATCTCATCTGATCTTTGTTGATTTGGTAGACTGCAAAGTCTTGCATGTCGACAGAGTAGGGAGTACAATGCCAAGGTACCACCTGAACTATGAAGGCAAATTTGACACAGGAAAAAGAAAAAAATAAGAAGAAAAATTAGAAAAATGTGTGGTTATGTGCAGATTTGCTAAAATGAAATGAAAGTGATCTCAAAGGAAATGTTAAAAAATGGTAAACTTTTGCCGAATCTTCTCTCAAAACGATGAAAATAAGCACTTTTGATTATCATTTTGGACTGCTAGGAGCCAAATCAACCATATCCTTCTCATTTCTGTTTGTAAAGTATTACTCGAAGAGAAAATAAATAAAAATCAGCCCAAAAGAACAAAAGAAAATCTTGCAATGAGAAATAAAAATAAGTAAATACTGCCAAAGAAGCCCTAATATGTTACTCTGTCCTTTTAGTTCCTTCTCAACACTATATTGTATATTTACCAACAAAAAACAAAGAAAAGGCAATGAAACAGAGCATATACAACTCATCAGTGAAAAACAATTACTGAAACAGATCACATACAACTCATCAATCACTAAAATAGAGAGAGAGAGAGAGAAAGGGGGAAAGAGCTTCACAGAGAGAGAGAGAGAGAAAGAGAGAGAGAGAGAAACGGTGGAGCTCACCTTAGTAGACGATGGTGCAGACCGATCTAAATCTCTGCAATGAAATCACTAAGATGAAATCGCTCTGAATCTTTGCGATGAAATCACTGAGATGAATCTCTGAATCGCTCTGATAAAGGTTTAGAGAGGGTTGAGAGAGAGAGAGAGAGAGATTTAGAGAGAGAAAGTAGATTTAGCGATCAAATCACCGAGAGATTTTGAACCTTTGTTGGTGCTTGCTACCTCGCTCTGAGAATGAACAAGCGGTAGAGCTTTGAAATCGCTCAGAGAGAGAGAGAGCGCTCGAGATTTGGGTCTTAACTTAAGTGAGTGTCAGATTCAAAATTAGGGTTTGAAAAGAGGAGGAGACCAAGTGTAACAACCCTCGTACCGATTACTGAATAACCACTGAATTAAATACTGATTATTGCTAAATTGGACCTAATGACTGATAATTGGATTAACTGAAGTATTGGATAGACTGATTGAAACTGGAACTGAAATTGGAAAAGTTATCTGTTATATTGCATTTCTATCTGTTTAAATTGATTAATTATCTGTTTGAATTCATGTGTTTAAACTGTTAATTGAAGGCCTTATCGGCGGCCGATTTAGAAACCGTTTGATGTTTTAGAATCGGTAGAATATTTCTGATTTTATGGTATATTTATCTGAAAATTGATTAGGAATGATTAAATTAGATTAAAATGAGTTAATTGGGAACTTGGACTTATTTACCGTTTAAACCACTTAATGGACCTATTGTTTAGTATTATCATTAGAGCCTTATCACTTAACAAAGCTTTTGATCAGCTCTTCTTCATGTTCTAACCGACCAAACAAGTGAGAAAGGAGAGAGAGTGAGAAGTAAGAGAGATTTGAGCTCATATTGGTGAATTAGCTTGGAGTGCTTGGAATTAAAGTGTAACTTGGCTAAATTGAGCTTGCTAGACTTGAAATCAACACTCTAGGTAAGGAATCCATTGTCTTCTTGTCATCTTGGAGCTTCATTTTGCATGATTCTTGCTCAATTGTAGAATTAAACCATGTTTGAGTCCATATAGGTTGATTCATGCTAGAATTCATGCATGCATGTTGAATTTGTGGACTTTTGAAGTTGAATTCTTGAGAATGCTACATGCATGTCTATGTTTATATTATAGTCCATGTTTTCACTTCATTTTCCAACTATTGAGCTCATTTGAGCATGATTTGAAGCTTAAAATTGTTTTGAATGCATGCATGTCATGTTTGAGCATTGTTCTTGAAAAACGGTTTGAAATTGAGTTTAATTGAAACACCCTTGGGCCTTGATTTCTTAAATTGAGCTTTAAAACTTGTTATTCTATGTGTTTGAAAGAGTTTTCCAGAAAATGGGCCCAAGAGGATCGAATTTGGAGCATCAAAACTTGGTTTGAAACTCAGAGGTCGAATCTGGATTTTCCAGAATTTGGCCGTCCGCCGAAGCGAAGTGCCGCCGGCGGGAATTCGTGTTTCAAAGATCTTCTTCGAATTGTTTTACAATCCGCTCGAGCGGGGAAAACGCGCATCCAAAGATCTTGCATCAGCGTGAAGTTGACGCCGGGGGACCTTGTTTGCTTGTCCGCTCGAGCGAGAAACTCAAGGCCGGCGGAGGCTCTGTTTTCTGAAAATTCTGGAATTGCTTTCTAAGTGTATTTTCGCATCCTCATCCCATCCTAGGCATTCTTAGGCCTAGTTCAAGGCATCTTAATGAGGATTTAGACATAGAACCACACCGAGGAATTTAGGGATTTAATTATCATCCTTCCGACTATGAACTTAGTGTGTGTTCTATTTGTTAACTGTTTAGGGTTGGCTCGGGGACGCGCTCTAGCTGCTATAGCCCAATCTCTGTGAGTAACAGATTGTGTAAAGATATGTTCAAAATGGTTATATTTTGAATACTGAACTGAACTGTTTATTGAACTGATATTGTTTATTGATTGAATGTATGTCCTGCATTTCGAACTGTATTGTGGCATCCTTAGCACCCACTGTTATTGACTGTTACAGAGCTCTGTCGGTTTCCTTGTGGAACCATACTGTTTGATGGCCATCATTATTGTTGGGTCTGTTAAGGCCCGGTCCTTTTGGACCTACTGTTTATAGGCTAATGGATGTACCACATATGACTGATTGATTACTGACTGAAATACTGAAAGATTGAGATACTGTATAATGAATTGATTTCATTACTGTAAGGACATCCATTCACAACCTCTTTACACGTTATGTTATTCACTGGGCTTTAGCTCACTGTTTATATATATATGTAGGTTCTCAGCAACCAGACCGGAGCTAGGAGCGTGGGATTGGTCCCCAGTTTTGTCAAGCCAGCCTACGTGCCTCACTGCGAGGTTCCGAGTTGCCATGCTATGGCTTGGGGCGTTTTATTGTCCCCACCTGTCTCCTTACTGTTTTGTACCGTTGTATAGACCGTTTACTGTTTTATTGTACTGTTGTCTAGGGATTTGATCCCCGTACTGACTGCTTGTAAATGATTGTATAGACTGTATATAGATTGTACTGTTTTGAACTGTCCGAATGCATAAAAATGTTTTTGTCATACAGATTTCCACAGCTCAATGGACACTAGTTATTTACTGTATTGGCTTCCGCCAGGCCCACATACTGCTGTTTGGTATTTATCGCTCAAGAGGCCTTTGGTAATCTCGGATTACTGGCCAGTTACGGTGCTAAACCCATAGGGCCGGGTTTGGGTCGTGACACTAAGTGCGTGAGGCACAACACATTTGGAGGCGTTTCCTATTATAAAACGGTACCGTTTTGTTAAACAAATATGCAATGTTTTATAAAAACGTCGTTAAATATTAAAAAGCTTGACGTTTACAAATGCGTCGTTAAAAAAACGTCGCCTAAACCCCTTTTTCCTGTAGTGCCACATAGCTATACACACATGAAGCTGCACCACATGCACACACGGAGTTTCACCATGCACACACACTAATACACGGGACTCACACAGAGGCATGATACACCATCACCAACACACACGGCCATCTTCCTCTCACTGAGACACAACACACCTCTCACACACCCACTCACGGGGCAGCAGCGGGGAGAGACACACCACAGAGAGACGGAGAAAACGAGGGCCACCATCCCCACTGTGATCTCTCTCGCTCCCTCACGGCAGCAGCAACCCAGCTGCACACACTCTCTTTCTCGCTCTCTTTCGGCACCTCACAGATAGGTCACCACACGAGACCCATGCATGACACACACCCACACGTTGCACAGGGGGGCACGGGCTCTCTCTCTCTAGAAGAGGAGACCTACCACCACGGGTAGAGAGGAGGAGAATACACAACACATTCATCACACCACCGCAGCCACAACACCCATACACTATACACACACCACCCATGCATACACAGCCTCTTTCTCTAAAAGAGGAGACCCAGCATCCACTCAACCGGGCTCTTGCTCTCTCTCTCTCCATGGTGCACTGTAACCCCATGCATTGATCATTCACAGACACACACACACAGCTGGACATAGACCAAGGAACCATGCACTCTCTCTCTCTCTCTCGGCTTAGAGAGAGAAAGGTGGTAAGTGGGTGAGCATGTGTGGGTGTTTGGTTTTGAGGATGGTTCATGGGTGTAAAACAAAAAAAGGTGTCTAGAGAGAGAAAAGGTGGTGAGGGAGGTGTGGTTTATGGGGGATGAGTGAATTATTTTAAAGAGAGTGAAAGCAGAGAGGAAAGAGAAGGTGAAGTAGAAAGATAAGTGGGTGTTTATGGTTGTGGGTTGTGGGTAATAATAATGTTTTTTTTTTTAACAAAAAAAAAATGTTTATGTTGGGTTCACATAGGATTGTTATAAATGTTTATGTTCGGTTCACATGGCTTCTAAATAGAAAATCTATTTATGTTAGGCCCGTGGCCTTCTGGGTTGTTGTGGAATTGGGCCAATTCTACTATGTTTTTAATAGATGCTTAGTAGATCAAAGTGAACTCACGTCTTTGGGCTTGCAAGCTAAGTTATTTTGGGCTGGGCCCATATGATTAAATGGAGATGAAGTGGTAGGATGCGTTTATATGGGCTGGATTGGATTGAAGACACATGGATGTTTGTTAGTTGCAGAATGGCTCGGGGTTTAAAACTTTTATTTTTATTTTGAGTGTTTGTGAGGTTTTATTTTATTTTATTTTTCTCTCCTCTCTCCCTCATTCAGATCTGTAATAATTCAAGTATTGTAATAATTCCCCCACCCCGCTTCTTTCTATCCCATTCTTTAATCGCTTTCCCTAACTGTGTGTATGTATATATCTGACATGCCATGCATATCCATGCTTTACATCCATGTTCCATGCATTAAGATTTGGCCAAATTTGCATCTTTATGCTTTAATTGATTATCCCATATTTTGTGCGTTATCGCATGTTTTGCAATGTTTCACATGCCATATTTTAGAAGTCGAATCTTTAATGCATCTCATGAGTGAATTGCATTCGGATTCTGTATATAAGATCATGCATATTTTACTAACTTTGTTTTGTAGTTGTTCGAGGGACGTCGGTCAATCTGTGAGTTTTTATGCTTTAGCATCTCATTTGTGTGTATTTTTTTATTATGTTTAGCATCCTACCATGTGGCTATTTATTTAAGTGATATAACTGTATGAATGCCTGTGGATGAAGGCTTGTTGTTTGAATTGGAATAATTCAATAAATGTACGTTTTAAGCCCACTTTGTCGAGTGGCAAATTCAAACCCTTTTCGAAAAACAAACATGAAATTGAATTGTTCCAATTTGAGCAAACTAGTCTATACTTGTATGCTTCATATAGTAAATTTTAGGATTTATTAACTAATTAGAACATGAACATATAAAGAAAATAAAAGTCATATCATGGTTTAGTAGAGGCCGATTTTTTTATCGGGTGAGCGAGGGTGCTCATTATTGACCTTCTCCTCTCATACCTAAGGTTCCGAGCCAAGCATCCTTGGTTACGACGAACAGTGGCCTTGGCACCGAGTCATAGGTTTCCTAATTTTCCAAAATATTAGGTGGCGACTCTGAGATCTGATGACGCAGTCCATTTTTGACAAAATTGCAATAAAATGGATTTTCACTAAAAGTTGCCAAATTCGGACTCTCATCTACGTTTCACATTGCACTCGTGAGACTTGAGATCAAAGAGATCTCGGGAGTCCGAACTGTTTAACGCGCGCAGGTACCCCTGGGCATGTTACACCCTTAATTCTGTAATAGTTGGGTGGTCTGGATTCATGTAAAGATCTCTTACCCTTGAAATGTACTCTAGTGGCTGTTGGCTCAACCATTAATGGCTGTTGCCTAATACCAGTTGGATACGGCCTTTTGTTATAAGTAATGGTTGGTTTAGGACACCTCTGCACATCCTTGTAATATTGCTTCTTATCAATCAGAAGCCCTTTCAACCACTTGTTGCTCAAGCTGCATCTGGGACACATTCTTTGCATGACAACTGCTTCTAAAGAATCATCATTCAGTGCCTCTTCATCAGAGTCATCCCTCTGGCTTGTAACATCTTGTCCAACAGTCGGTAAACTTCTAGCATCTTTCTTGACAGTAGTCTGGCTGGCAACATACATTTGCACATTGACCTCATCCAATTCTTTTAAGGATAAGTTCTGGAAGTCTGGCACAATAACATTGGCTGCTACTTCACCAATTTCTGGGAATGGATTAATGTCAATCCCCATCGCCTTTTCTGCTTTAGTTGGGAATTTTAAGCTCTCCTTTCGAATCTGCTCTTGGATCCTGTCTCAAAAAACAATACAGTTTTTAGTTGAGTGAGATCAAGAATTATGCCATTTACAATACACTCTTTCTTTAAGTTCCTTTGGAAACGGAATTTTGACTCCTTTTGGTAACTTCAGGAAGTTTGTCGCAAGCAAATAATCAAAAATATCATATGCCTTCATTAAATCGAAAGAGTATTTCCTATGAAGGTCTTTCTTTTTAAACTGCTGGTCTATTATTGTGTCTTTATGAATTAATGCCTCACAGATCACAGGTTCTTTTCTTACAATCTCTGCTGCATCAATCTCATAATTAGGATCTTTATAATACGTTTTGTATGATGCATAACTTCAATCTTGTTCTTCCTTTAGCAATGCTTCATACCTACACACCTTATAGGTTAGTTCCACTAAGTCTCTAAACTCAGTTGAATTGAACTTCTTTCGAAGCCTAAACTCTAGACCATTTTGAGCCAATCTCACAAATTCAGGCTCTGGTAGGATGATCTTACATTTGTTTCGTGCTCTTTTGAATCTGGCAATAAACCGAGTAGCCCTCTTATCAGGCCTTTGACTCAACCTTGCCAAGTCTTCCATGGAAACTTCTGGCTCTATTTGGAAGAATTGGGCATGAAATGCCTCCTCCATCTGTTGCCAAGTTTGGATAGAGCCAGGTGTAAGGTTAATATACCATGCAAAGGCTGCCCCAATCAGAGAATTTGGGAACAATCTTAATTCCATGTAATCATTATTGGTAAATTCACCACATTGAGCAGCGAACCTAGCAATATGCTCAACCGTTGACTGGTTTCCATTCCCATAAAAAAGAGCAAAGTCTGGTATCCTAAATCCTCTTGGGTATTTATGTACCCTATCTACCCATTTTGGATATGGCTTCGTGTACACAGGAGTTTGAACCCCCCGAGCCATCGGTCCACACATCTCTTTAACAATATCAGTAATTTGGTCTCTATGAACCATATTTTGTGCTTATTGAACCACTACTTGTGATATCCCTGTTCCGTAATATGTTAAATTGGTCCTTAATTTGAATACAATTGTGTGTTTAGCATGATTTTATGTGCCATTATGTGAATATATGTGATTTTGAAGTTTTATCTGTTCACCATAGAAATATCTGTTTGAATTATCTGCTCTGGAAATTAAATTGAGGGCCTTATAGGCCACCGAACCCAAAATTGATTACGCCATTGTGATTGGCATAATTCTTAGAGTTTACGGTGAAATTTAATTGAAAAATTGATTCGGACCAGATTAAGTTGATTAAATTGATAAATTAGTACCCAATTGTTTATTACTATCAAATTGAGTTAGTGGGTTTGTTGAATAAAGGCACTACACTCTCTATTCTTCCCCTTTATTTACATTTTGGCTGATCAAAAACATTAAGGAAGAGAGGGGGGTCGGCTAAGAGAGGGAGAGAGTGAAGAAATTGGAGTTTTGGCCTCAAAACTTGATAAATTGTAGACCAACTCAAGAATTAAGCTTAAGTTTGGAAAATCAAAGCCTCTAGGTAAGTAATTCTTGGATTATAGTTTGCAATTTTGTGTGTATTCATGCTAATTGAGTGATCAAAAGTAAAATTGAATGAAATTGGGTTGGTTTTGTTGAATTAAGGCTTGATATATGCATGTATGTAAGAGATTGTTTTGTAATAGCATATATAAGCTTGAAATACATGATTCAAGTAGGGTTTTGGGTTGAAACTCATGTTTTGATCACCATTGGTGTTGTCTAAGTTGAGAATGTGGCTAGTTCATCACATACATGTACAATTTGAGAAGATATGAGCTTGAAATCCATGAATATGTATGATAGAGTTGAAGTTGATGTCAATTTGAAACATGCAAGTGTGTGATCCTTGAAATTGAGCTTCCTAATGTTGTAATCTTGTATTGGTAGATTGAATTGTTGGTGACCCTTTTGTGTTCATGAAATGTGTAGGGTCAAGCTCCGGGGCAAATCCACAAGCCGATCACTGTGAGTAATATCTTAACAAGATATTTGAAATATACTGTTGTCCAATTGTTTACACTTATGTAAGTTTTATAAGTTCATTAGTTTGAATGGTAGACAACGATTGATATAAATAACTGGGCCAAAGGCCGATTGATGCGAATGATTGGGCCAAAGGCCGATTGATATAAATAATTGGGCCGAAGGCCGATTGATACGAATGATTGGGCCGAAGGCCGATTGATATGAATGATTGGGCCGATGGATATGAATGATAGACATGAATATCGGAGGCCGATGGATACGAATGATGGATATAGATGATTGGGCCAAAGGCCGATGGATATAAATGATTGGGCCGAAGGCCGTTTGCTGTATTGTTTTAATGATTATTTATATATTTTCCTCATTTGATATTATTCACTGGGCATTCGCTCACGCTCATTCATGTACATGTAGGTGAGCCAAGGGACGTCCAGAACCAGCCACGGTGATCTTGTGAGAAACAGTTTAAGTTTTGAGGAGTCAGCCCAAACGTCTCACGCACGAGACTGTCTTCGCCTTTGATCTTGTTTATAGTTTTGTTATATTGGCGAATACGTTGGTCTACTTTTGTATATAAGACTTGGGTTTGACTGACTTATATCTGTATGATCCTGTATGTACAGCGTTCTGTGATAGTACACATTTTGATGTGAGTTATTAACATATAAATGTTTTAAATGTTATGGTGTGCATTTAAGCACGGTTCTATGGACAAAGTTTTTGAATTGCTTCCGTTTGGCCTCTTTATCTCTGATGAGCTTTGGTTTACTTGAATTGAGGCCATAGGTAATCACACGATTACTGGCCGGTTATGGCCTTAACCCATAGAGGCGGGTTTGGGTCATGACACTACTGGAGGAGCAAACACAGGATTTGGTGGACAACCTTGTGTTTGAGGTCCTCTTGGTCCATAGAACGGCATATTTGGGATTGGTTGTCCCTGTGGTGCCGGCTGCTGTTGAAGGTATGGGTGACCCCTCTGAGCTTGTCCTACGAAAGGACCTGTGAAAGGTATTGGAACAAGTGTTGTGTCTCTTCCAATTGCAGGAAACCCTTCCAACCCCCCGGGTACAAATTTGAACAAATGATTAGTGAACCCCCTCGTGCCAGGTATGGCTTCGAACATGGATTTGGAAACATCCTTATGCCATTTTCTTGTGTTGGGCCAGATCCACCAATTTGCATGGCATCACTGTTAAGTAATGAGGCATTTTGATTTGTCACAAGCCTCGAAAGAGGCTCATACCAAGACTGAGGTGATGGTCTTTCATAGTTTTGGTTACTAGTTTGACCATTAGTATGTCCATTACTCTGCATAGGCTGTTTATCTCTAGCCAATCTTTGCTAAGGGACATTTGAAATTTCCTCTATGTGCCTTGTATTAGTTAGTTGATGAGTATTCGTTTGATCCAAAAAGGATGTTGCCCATCTTTTCATTGTGTTCATTAACTGCTGTCCTATAACGTCTACTAGGCCTCCCCATGGATTCATTGGCTGAGTAGATGGAACAGTGAATGGTCTAATTCCTTGGCCTCGTCCAATATTTTGAACATGTGGTACTTGTTCCGAAGTGCTGGTCTGTTCGACCATAGGTTCTGATAAAACAGGTACTTCCACAGGATGTGTTACCATATTATCCTCTAGATTAAGCATTTCTACCTCTCCTTCCATGTCTTCTTCCAAGCGTTCATTTTCTCCTTGTCTCTTACGTCTAGCCATTTCAATTAGTCCCACTGGGCGTGCCAAAAATATATGTTGACTTTTTTGGCTTTCGAAGGTTATTATTGTAATTTTGAGCGTGCCAACAAGGATCAATTAGTCCTTACAAAATATTAATTGCCAACCAATTATCAGACGATTGTGTTTTAGTTCTTTCAACCTCAATGAAGAAGACTTTTACTGGCGTCTTTGTTTAGGAGAATTAACCAAACAATGATTAAATGAAGAACAATTGTAGCATTTCATTAAGTAAAATGAAGACTTATGAAGATCCAAATCAGCCTCGTAGAGGTTTACAGAGACAAATTACTTGAAACTACTCCTATGAACGAAGTGCAGTGCAGAAATTTGAAGTACAAAAATGTAAAGAACAAAAAATGTAAAAACTGGAAGGAAAAAACAAAGTAGATAAAATTGATTTTTTGGATCTGAGTCTGGGGACTTTTTTAGGGGCCTTCTCTACTATTTATACTTCTCAATGACAACCGTCGAAATGCATTTCTAACCGTCGAATCATCCCTCCATGATGGCTGATTATGTTGCCTTACAATTAGCTCCACTATGCCATATCTGCAGTTAGGCTACCCTCCTGATTTTGAATTTAAATATGAGTAACCGTTGAAGCCACGTCATTTGCATCTCTTTGCTGATCCAGTGCTATGCAGATCCACAATAACCAATACTAACTGCCACGTGTGTGATTATGATTGAAGATTTGAATTGTCTTCCCGTATTGCCCTCATCCTGCCACATGTCAAACTGTGATTGACTTATACATAATATGTAACTAATAAGTACACTACAAGGGTATAATGGCATCTCAACACTCCAAGAAAGTTTACCAATAGTCCCACATAGTGAAACCACTACATAGATCAAATGGCTGAAGCAGCTTAACATCTGAAAATAGCTTTCTCAAGGAGCTACAGCAATGGGAAAAAATCAGGAAAACATATGTAGGTCAAGAAGTTAAGATTTAAAGCATATATGTATTCTATTCTCTCATAGATTTTGGTATTCCTTTTAATACTGTTATTTCAAGAAAGAAGAAACAATAAAAGATAAAAATTTCACAATTGCTATTAGTGAAGATGTGCTATATTATCATTGCCCTTTAAAATAAAATAAAAAAACTGCACAAAACAACATCGGCTCCTTAAATTTGGTCTCTTAATATGAACTTATCATTGTTTGCATAATGTATGATCCCTAACTAATATCTTTCCATTTTCAAGCATATCTCCTACTTGTTCCATATCTCCTACCTGCAAAATCTAGATTGTTTTCCAATATGTGAGACATTTATCAACACATATACATTCATTGGACTCTTCTCATATGTTCAATGTGTACATATAATATAATCGTATAGATAAAAGTTAATCTTTTCAAAATTATTGGGCTTCCCAAGAAGTCTGCATGATCTTTTATCAAATTCAGTGTGATGTGATGAAAAGAAAAATGTTTCTCATCCAAACCAATGTCTACAAGCAAACTGATCAATTGAGATTTTTATCAATTTCAGTGTAAGTGTGTGCTTCCATCTAGATCATTATATTACCTATGCTGCAGAAGAAGGGAACGAGTCAACATCTTATATAAGAACTAGTTATCAAGTTCAAAAGTATTGTGGAATATGCTAACATACTCAAAAGCTGAATTATGATAAGAAATCTACAGTGGATGTTAGAACATAGAATAAGTACATAAAACGACTATACAAGAAAGATTATAGTTGTGTGAGAGGCTTCTACCATAAATAATATAGAAAATTGTCAAATGAGATTTGTAGTTCTCTGCCATCAATAATCCCTGAAGTAATATCTTCTGTTAGGGCTGTACTTTTGGAAGAGATTCCGGTTATAGATGCCTGCTAGCTAGCCTGATTGTTTTTATCATCCACAACCTGCTCAAGGATGATTTGAACTGATTCCTGAGTCCCTGACTATGACATGACACATAAGTTAACAAAGGGGTATTTTTGTTCCCTTTGTTGGGTTTCACTACAAGTGATCCTTTACAAAATGTGATAATAGAAGCACCTACCTCGGCCAAAGGATCCAGAGACCTCCTTTGAGCCTCTGCAATCCCAACAGAAGGAGAAACTGTAACAGTAGCCCCAATACCAAGTTGCTGGAAAATCTATTTAATTAAATAGTTAAGTAGAAACTGACAGAGAGAGAAACCCCCTCCCCCTCCCCACCCCACACAAAACAACAATTTGCATATAAGACACCAAAAAAAGAGTTCAATTGTAGGATACGTAAGAATGATTCCCTGACAAATTAAAGATTATTTCATCCCCATGATTAAGTACTCTTCCGGAATTTATCTCCACAGCTTGTCCATTAATTAGCACATATCTAATGCCCACCAAGTGCTCGAAAATGGCAATTACGTAGCCATGAAGCTGAGCAGGTCATAGAAAGTTTTAACGCCAAAACAAGACCAAAGATTTGTACACCACTTAAAGACCCATCTACTTTCTAAAAATGATGCAAATGCAGATAATTAAATAAGAATAATTCCCAGGGTTGCCTGTCGCTGGACAATCCTGCAAAGGATCATACTCATTGCATGGTCTCCTATAATGAGATGGCCGGATTGATTTAAACCAATATTGAAAACAGGCGTACAGATGGCAACATCTCCATTCTGAAGCAACAATGAAAAGCAAAATAATTAAGCAATTGTAAATCTTGTTGCAAAATTGAGAAAAGAAACCCCCCTCCAAAAAAAAAAAAAAAATTGACAATCCAAAATAAGAAGAAAAAAAAAATGATATTCTGACTAACAATATTGTTAGAGACTATGAAGCACGGGTACGAGTACTAACACTGGTACGATACAGGTGCGTCAATACTGTAATAACCCTCATCTCGACTTAGCCATGCTTGCATACATTTCGTGTGATCTTGTCTTGTCATGATTATAAATCTTGTTGTCTTGTTTTGACTTGCTTTGTTACGTGTTGCTTGCTCGATCTTGTTCCTTACTTGGTGTGTAGCCGAGGTTGACTTAGCCTAGTTCGCCTTTGAACCTTTGCACTTAGAACCGTTTTGGAACCACTTGGTTGACCTCCATCTTTACCTCGGCATGTTTGCCGAGATGTCACTCTTTGGGCCGATGTGTTTAGAGCCAAGGCCGAGATGTTTTGTACTTGTGATCCTTGTCCTCGGGCAGGTATGGCCTAGACCGAGGTGTGGCACAGCCAGGCCAAGGTGTGGCACAGCTTAGTCAAGTGTCGTCCTTCCTAGCTGATGTCTTTGTTATCCTGTAGCCGAAGCTTTGTCTTTAGCCGATGTCATTACTTGCCGATGTGTCTTGCCATCAAGCTTGTTGAATACGCCTTGTCAGAGACTTGTCTTATCCATCAGTCACCTTTTTGAGTTGAACCAACCCGGTAATGCCACGTGTCCGAGCTGAGTGTTAAGGCAGCCGGCAGACTTAGAAACAAATCATTTTGTCTCAAATCTTTGTTTTAGAGAGAGAGGCTCTAAAAGGAGAAGGAAAAGAGTTCTAGAGAGAGAGGTGGAGTTCCGAGCTTGATCTTTGAGGATCGAACCGTTGGATTTAAGTTTTGAGGTTAGATTCTTGCTCTACTCTGTTTGTTCTCATTGATTACCGAGCTGCATTGCATGATCACGTTTGTTCTGCATGACATGCATCGATTTGAAGTTGGTTTTGAAAGGGGAAATGATGTTTAAGTATTCTTGAAGGAAAACCTTGTTTTAATCCGAAAGTTTGAGGCAAGAATCATGTTTTCGTGTTTGTTCTTGCATGGTCTTCTTGTACGGGTACCCAGGTCCATGTTTTTGAACTCTTGGCATGAAATCTCAAGTTTCGAATGAATGAGTTATGATCTTCAGCATGCATGTTCTTGATGTTCTTGGTAATCTTGTTCCTTGTAATCTTTAAAGGGAAACCCAGGTTTTCCCGACCTTGTTTTGAGTGTGGCCATCAGGACCGCACGGGAATAGGGATTTAATTATCATCCTTTATTTGTTCAAAATTCTTTTCTTTTATATCTTTCAATGCTATTATATCGATATTATTATATATAATGAATGTATGTCTTTGTATCGATCAGACAGGCATCATCAGCACCCACTGTTTTTTACTTTGACGTATGCGCTATTCTTCCTTGTTTCATGAATGCCATAATTCATGGTTTGCCATTCTGGTCATTACATATGTTCTCTTCCCTTGACTCTTTTATTATAGTATTATTGGATGTACCACATATGACCTTTTGGTTCAAAAAATATAAGATCGAATTCATCGCTTTAAATGAACTAATTTAATTATCGTCATTCATTCTTCATCAACCTCATACCCCTTTCTGTTATTTATGGGCTTATATTTACTTTGCTTATATATATATATATTAGCTAGGGTGCAGACCCGCCGTGGGATTGGGATTGGTCTTGTCTTTGTCGGCTATTTGTGATTCATCTTGGTTTTCAGTCCGAGGCGCCATGCCATGCCATGGGTGTTTTGTTTGTCCCCACTCTTCCTTTTTTTGCTTTTTTGTGTTTTTTTGTTTTTGTGTATTCTTGTCTTGTCATCGAGGATTGAGTCCCCTCAGAATCTTGATGTTGTTGTTGTGTTGTATATATATATAGTGACTTGTTTGTTTTTTGATGCATAAATGTATGAAAATTTTTTTATGGCATACATATATCTACAAACACTAGTTTTTTTTTTTTTGTTTTTTTGGCTTCCGCCTAACTTCTATTGTATTCTTATCAGGCGGCCTTTTTGTGGTCTCTCTTCTCTCTTGGCGATTCTGTGCTAAACCCCATAGGGCGGGTTTGGGTCGTGATGAAGACTCGGCTAGACCTGGAAGGTACCCAGTGTGTTTCCATAAGGTGGAAGACAGTGTCTTGACCCTCAGCATGTTTTGCTTTGTTATTGACTTAGATCCGGTGTGAATGCCGAGATCATTGCTGGTAAGCGGAGTTTGTTTTGAGAATGTGATTTGCCATGTGATTGTAGGACTTTGACTTTTACTTTGAGCTTGCACCCGAGAAGATTCAGGTGAGTGGTGCTTTTAATAAAGCTATGTTCTACTGTTTTGATAAACCTTGTCTTGCTTCGTTTTGACGAAAGTATTTGTTAAGCATGAATGATTAGCCTATTTCGATGTATCAAGTATAAGCTTTGTTTTGATGTTGTCTTGAAAGTCCCTTGGCTGGAGGACTATAAACTTTCGCAGCACTAAGTGTAAAAGTCCCTTAGCTGGAGGACTCTAAACTTCATGACATTATGGATAAAAGGATACGGTCCTTTCTTGGAACACAAGTCCCCTAGGGAGGACTCTAAACTTTCATGACATCATTTGTCAAAAGGGTCATGGCCTAAGTGACACCAGTCTCTTGTATTAAAAGGATACGGTCCTTTCTTAGAAAAGCCATGGTGTTAAAAAGGGCTACGGGCCTAAGTAACACAAGTCCCCTAGCTGGAGGACTATAAACTTTCGCAGCACCATTTTGTCTAAATCGATTACGGATCGTACAGTCCTTTGTTTTGCCACTAATGAATCATTATACGGACTATTGTTTGGAAAGCTTTTGGGCTATGTTTTGCCGATGTCAGTGAGCATCCTTTGAACTTGTAAGACTTGATAGATGAATACGGTTCATCCTTTGATTTGGTAAAGTTTTGTCGTGTTTTGCTTTGAAAGGATCTCGGCTAATATTTGTATGGTTTTGGGCACGTTTGTTTCGTAAAGACTTCGGCTATATTCATGCAAAACCTTTATTACTAGTATCATTCACTGAGTTTCCATACTCACCCTCTATATATATGTAGGTGATGAGCAGGACGGTGGCGACGCCTAGATGTGTTTGCAAGCTTGTTTTGGACACTTGATTTTACGTCGGCTTTGTTTTTGCATTCTTGTCGGCGATGCTGTTTCTACACCGGCATTTTGTGTTTATGTCGGCTTTTGCATTTACTTCGGCCAATCTTGAAAATCATGCTTCTTGGCTTGTATTTCCTGTATTTTGTATATGTCGGCCTAGAAGCCTTTTGATCAAGATGTAATTTGTATTTTGTTATTCATGAATTGGTTGTAAGATTATATTGTACATATCACCTCATTTGATTTACGCACAGCTCTTATGGACCACTTGTATTTTGATTTATTGCTTCCGCATTTGTAAGCCCCCTATGTGTACTCTGTTGTGCGTGGATTTTGATAAGTTGGCCTTCGGTAATCACGGATTACTGGCCATCACAGCACCATCCTACTAGGGGCGGGTTGGGGTCGTGACAAATACGGTAAAATATAAAAAAAGTAGAGTACAGATACAACTTGGTATGTTTGTAAAAAAATATTTATTTTTAATTTAGAGTAATGCAAAAATTGATTAAATGATTTAATTTGTTAAGATCCAACCTACAATTAACATTTAATGTCAAAAGTAAATGTATAAATCAAAATTAAATATCAATATATTAAATAACTTACAAATTATAGCTTAAATTGAAAATCATACTAATCTTAAAACTAAAAATAAAAAAGAAATCTAGTGAAAGGAATTTTATCTTTGTGGTAGAATAAAATATTGTTTTAACTAGGGTATGGTATGGCTTAGGTATATACTAGGTATATTTGGGTATACCAAAAAAGTTTTTAAAAAAAAAATTAGGATATGTGTTTCGTATACCCAGTACATATGCAGAAATACCATACCTGATAAGTACTTGGTACGAATACGACATGTTTTTCGAAGTGTCAATGCTTCATATGTTAGAGAATAATGCAATTACTGGTGTAAGGACGTCAGATTTGAAATTTGAAAATACCGCCAGACTCACCTTGGTGGGAGAAACAAGTTTAAAAAAAGGAAAATGGGTAAAATCCTAGTAGATATGGGTCAAACAGAAATAGCCAAAATCAAAGAAGTAAAATATTCTTATACATAATGATACAAGGCTAAATTACAAATGCACTCCCTTAGGTTTACCTAAAATACGAATTGCCCCTTATGGTTTGAAAAATTACAAATACCTCCCTATCAAAAAATTTTATTTAACAGAATTAATTGAAAAAGTAAAATTTCTAACTGTTCACCTATACAATAATAAAATTATCTGAATTATTAATTGAAATAAAATTTTAACATTATTAAAAATTGTTAATTAATGTGATGATTTATTAATAAAAAGACCTATTTGTTATGAAATTAGAAGCCTTAAGGACATAATGTAATTTATAGAACTATAGGAGATAATTTGTAATTTAAGTAAACCTCAAGGGTGTGTTTGTATTTACCACATGTATGAACATATGGAAGAAAACTCCAAAAGAAACTTTCAAGTGAGAAATATCAAAGGATGCTTTGACAGAAGCCTGGACCAAGGTGTTGATGTGCCAAATTTTGGATTTTGCTACTAATGCATACTTGACATGAAGAGAAGAGTCACTGATTGATGTGCTGTAATTGGCAAAAACACTTAAAATATTGTATGAATAAATCAAATCATTGAAAAAATCAAAAGACATTTTATGAAATACAAATGGAAACATGCTTGAAAAATTAAACAAGCTTAAAAAAAGTACCTTGTGCTGCCGGTGCGGGCACAAGAGAAGTTGGAATGGACACATTTTTGTCATTGGTAACCAAAGATTGTGATGTCCTTAGTGTCATTGGAATACCCTGGTTCTAAAAATTTAGACAAACTAAAAATTTTAAAAAATATACGTAGAGAGAGAGAGAAAAAAAAATGAAGAGGTTAAAAATACTTTTATAAAAACAAACTTTTATAGCTTCAAGAACAAATGTAAATCAAAATTTTTATCACACAACTTGTGAATTCAAGATGGATATATGAAATAATTAGGGATGGCAATTTGAACCCGGTCCGACAGGGACCCGACCCCCCGACCTTGAATTGAGTGGTTTTTTCCCAAAAAATATCCCTCACGGGCCGGGGATGGTATTTAAAAATAAATCCCCGATGATATTCGGGCTGGGGACGGGGATACATTTTCCAACCCCGGACCCAGCCCCCTCCGCCCCTGCTCCCGCCCCGTTTAGCCCCCCGATCCTGTTTATATATATACACATATGTGTGCGTGTGTTGTGTGTGTAGGGTTAGGTTAAGTCGACACACAAACATAACACATCCGGCCTCCCTCTCTCTCTCACTCTTACTCTCTTACACAACCGCAGCTTCCTCACCGCCGGCTCCTTCTCTCATTCTCACCGGCGTCACTTCTCCCTCAAGGTGTCACAGCGGCAGCTCCTCCTCTCTCTCTCACTGGCGACGACTCCTCATCTCTCTTTCATGGTATCTCTGTCTCTCTTTCTCTTTCACGGATCTCCTTCTCTCTCTCTCTATTGTTTTTTACTTTTGTTCTTCAGATCTGGAAAATAATGGAGATAAAGATGAAGATGTTATTGATAAAGATCTGTTGGTGATGAAAATGATGAAGATGTTTTTTTATCTGTTAGAGCTCAGATGTTGTTTGATTTGTTAGATGTTTTTTGAGCTCAGATCTGTTAAATCTGTTGATGATGTTGTTGTTGTTGTTGTGTTGATGATGAATTCATTTTCTAGTTTTTTTTTTTTTTTTTTTTGGCCGGGGATTTTCGGAGTAGGGGAAACCCGATCCCTGTTAGGGGGTAGGAGTGGGGGCGGTAGTGGGTTCTCCGTCGGGGATCGGGGCTGGGGACAGGGGAATTTCCACCATTGAGGATCAGGGACAGGGAGGGTGATCCTCGGCCCCACCACGCCTCGTTGCCATTCCTAGAAACAATGTTCCTAAACAAACAAGTCTACGGACATATAACCAATACCAATTCATTATCCACAGTTCCACCAAATTTGGAACCAAATCAATCCATAAAAATCTTAAAACCAATCCAAACTAAACCAATAAAGCACAGTTCGGTTTTGTTTAGAACCACGAATTTTAAAAATATTATCATTATTCACAATATGATCATAAAATATTATTCATAACCTAAGAATTATTTACATGATTTTTAAAACTAGTTCTATCACTATTAAAAAATATAGTTATAATAGTAGAGAGTTATAATAAATATTTGATATGAATAAAATATTTTAATATTTACATTCAATAACAAATTATATATATAATATAAATAGTCCGGTTCGGTTTTAACTAGATTCATAATTATAAAATCACGATTATAAAGTATGGCACATCTATTTGAAAAATCAAAACCGAACCTGAAAAAAACTACAGTTCCGATAGGTAGCTCGAATTTGGAGGCTCGACTTTGGCTCGAATTCGGAGAAGAAGAAGAAGAGAAGAAGAAGAAGGAAGAAGAAGAAGAAGAGAAGGAGGAAGGAGGAAGAGGAGGAGGAAGGAGGAGGACTAGAGGGGGCATAATCACAAGGGGGAGGAGAAGCCGGAGGCGACGGCGGTGGTGCTGCGACGATCGCTGGTGCTGCGACGATTGGTGGTGGTGAGGCGACGGTGGTGGTGCGGCGACGATCTCCTCTCCTCCTCTCTCTTTCTCTCTCTCTCCTCCTCTTTCTCTGCTCTTCTCCTGTGTTCAACAAAGAAGAAGAAGAAAAGGAAAAGAAAGAAAAGGCAGGAAAAAAAAAATTCGAAACCCAAAACGACGTCGTTTTAGGTTTCGAGCCATATTCGGGCCACCGAATTCGAGCTACGAGTCATTTTTCAAAATACTAAATCAAACCATGCGATTTAATTTGAATTGGCCTAATTTATAATTTTTTTGGCCTAACATAACCAAACACATAAAGCAATCATGACCATGTGTATTAGATGGTGGGACCATAATAAAATATACACTCTCACTTAGATTGCTAAAATATGTGGTTTATTATGTGATAATTCCTAAACAAATCTAAAAGTGAAATATTTAATTGCATCTCCTGTTTTCTCTCTTGAAACCGTTGATTGTCTACAAACATTAAAAACTCTACAAATTACGAAAAAACCCAAACCGATTTGGTGGCTAAGAAATGAGAAGAGAAAAGAAAAGAAAAGAAAAGAAAAGAAAAGGTAATCCAAAAAATCTGGCATAAAATTTGAACCTACTGCATTTGACGATGATGCCCAATTAAAATTCACCATGTTCAGTTGTTGCTGTCGTCTCAATAGGGAGTCTAGTATTATTTGCTGTCGTTTTAGTTGTTCTTGATTTTTTGGCTTTTCATGTTCTATTATTTCTTTCATAGACGCTGCCAAACCTGAAACACAACATCAATTTAATGACTGAACACAAAATGGTAAAAAAAAAAAAGCATTGATTGAAAGAAATCGATTTACTCATTGGCGCCGAAGTTGAAGAAATGGGGTGTGAAGAGCTAGTGTTTGTGAAATTACCGCTGAAAAACTAATTTTCTCACAAAAAAAACAAAATCAGAATCAGAGTGATGTGACAAATTCAACTGTGCAAATTGATCAAAAACAAATTCAATGTGAAGCAACAACAACCCTTGGCCTTTTTGGAGACGCAAGTCCGTCCGGAAGGCTGTTATTGATTCGGCCAGAAGCCATCACTGGGTTGAGAAAATCTAGAGAGAAAGAGAGAGAGAGAGTGCAACAGGACTTCCGTGCTTCTGTCTGTCTTGAAATATTTCTGTTTGTTGAGATTTGAGGGGGAGAGAAAAAGACGTATATATCTATAGAGGAGAGAGAGAGAGAGAGAGAGAGGGATTGGGTAAACTTTTCCACCAGAGCAACACGGGTACCCTCCTGTTTTTTTTTGTTTTTTTGTAATTTTTTTTAATGGCAAATGCTTTCATTCCACTGTTTAAAAAAATAAAATAAAATAAAATAAAAAAATGACAAAGTCTGTTTGATAACCATTTCGTTTTCAACTTTCAATTTATATTTATAAAAATTTTAAAAATTGTCATAAAAACTTGTTTGAAAATTTTTTTGGTTTATAAATAGTTGTCTCAATTTATAATTTTAAGGAAAAAGGTAAACTCAAAAAATGAGTCTACGTTTTTAATTTTCAATTTTTTTTTTCAAATAATTTTTTCTTCAATTAATTTTTTTTTTCAAATAATTTTTTTTCAATTTAGTTTTTTCAATTAAATATTTTTTCAAATAATTTTTTTTTCAAACAATTTTTTTCCCAATTAAAATTTTTTCAATTATTTTTTTAATTAATTTTTAAAATTATTTTTAAAATAATTTTTTTTCCAATTAAATTTTTTTTCAATTATTTTTTAGATTAATTTTTTTTCAATTATAATATGTGTAATCCTATTGTCATAAATAATAAATATTTTAAACCTGAACAAAAATATTTTTTAATTTATGTTTGTAAACATTTTGTTTAAACCAAACACGTTTATAATTTATGTTTTTTTAAAAATAAATAAAAATCAATTTATAAAATTTTTGTAAACGTAAACCAAAAACGTAAATCTTACCAAATGCTAAATAGCCTAAGGCATTAATGTTAGAAAGTTTGTAAACAGATATTTTTAAAATATGTAAAAATGTTAAAAAATATATTAATTTAAAAACATATTGAAATTAATGAAAAATATATTATATTTTATAAACATTCTGTCTTTACTTGGGTTCTAGAGGCATTTGTTAGCAAGTTCCTCTGTCTTAAAATACTAGTTTTTATTTAATTTTTTATTATATCAAAATATTAGTTTCTTGGATAAATTACAAATACATTCTCTAAGATTTATTTAAAATTTGAATTGCCTCTTGTGGTTTGAAAAATTACAAGTACCTTTCTGTCAGAATTTTTTATTTAACAGAATTAATTGAAAAAGTGAAATTTCTAACTGTTCACCTATACCATAATAAAATTATCTGAATTATTAATTGAAATAAAATTTTAACATTATTAAAAACTATTAATTAACTTGATAGTTTTGTGGGAGCTGAATAAATAGAGGAACAAAATCTCGAATACCCGGTTGAGTGTATTTGAAACGGCTCCATTCGCTAGGACGCCTAATAATCAAATAATCGAGGATAAGGGAGGTATATTTCAGAAGCTTGACGCTAGCCGGCATATACCCCGCAGGAATACGGGGCCGAATATGATAGATAGGCCGTATTTGGATCCCTTCCTAAAGCCGAATAGAGGAAAAGATAATGATTGAAAAAGTAGGCCCAGGCCCCGAGGCCTAGAGAATGGATATAAATACAAGAGCTTCAGATTTGTAAAGGTACGTAAGAATCACTTCTAAAAACTTAGTAAACAAGCTTTCTTGAGCAGAGGAACTGACTTGCTTGTCGGAGTGCTAATTCCGGCACCCCCGACCGGAGTGTTCTTATCTTTTCAGGTGACTAGCTGAGGATCATTGGCGTCTTTCAGGATCTAAAGAGTATTTCCAAACCCTTTCACCACAATTGGCGCCGTCTGTGGGAATACTCAAATATATCCATGAACGACGTGACTAAAGATCCTCCGATAGCCACTGACGAGATCGCACAGAGAGGCGACCTAACTCCGGCAAATTCGCTCGGAAAGGAAACCGTCGCGCGGCGACGCGCCTCGAACTCTAGCCCACCAACGATTTCAACGACGGAGACGATGCAGGTGACCATAGAACAAGCCAGACAGACCAAACAGAGATTGGACGACGTCATCGCTGAGAACGAACGCCTTCGCCGTGATCTGGCCTTAGAAAAAGCAAAGTCCAAGCAGGCGGGGCTCAAGGTTCCTGAGCGATTCCCACGGTCAGGTCCTCAACGACCTCGAGGCCAACAGCTCGATGCCGACGGTCGCCGCGCCTTAACCGATTCCCTTGATGAGGTAACAGAGGACGCACATCGCCCAAGAGGCGTCCCGCTTGACACCGTACATATGATATACAGCCTACCGATAGCCCCGACTGTACATGCAATCCAGTCACTTCCAAGCCCCCAGCATCAGCTTACACCAACAAAGCGACCCCGGCCCCGAGAGGCGCCAAGCATCACCTTCGACGACTCTGATTTGAGCGGCATAACACTCCCTCACGTAGATCCTCTAGTTGTTGCGCTGCGCGTAAACAGGTTCACCGTTGAACGCGTCCTTATTGACCAGGGAAGCACTTCAGAGGTTATGTACTATAAAACCTTCATCAAACTCGGGTTCAACGATTCGGATCTGACTCCAGCTCCATATCCACTATTCGGCTTCAATGCCAACCCGGAGTACCCTTTGGGAAAGATCAGTCTACCCGTTCGAGCTGGCTCCAGAACGGTGGACGTGGAATTCTTGGTCGTCAGGCTACCGTCGCCCTACAATCTCATCATGGGGCGATCATGGTTGCATACCCTGCAGGCCGTCCCAAGCACCTACCACCAGCTGCTGCGATTCCCAACGGAACACGGCGTTGAGCAGATCCGTGGCTCTCAGCAGTCAGCGCAGGCATGTTACCTTCTCGCCGCCAAGTCGCCGAAGGAACTGCAAGTAAACTCCATTGAAGTGCCCAATCGAGAGATCCTGGATGACGTCGGGCGTCAACCAAACGAAAAGGCCACGGAAGAGTTAGACCGGGTTGACATTGATGGAAGCCCGGATAAGTTTTTTATGATCGGCGCCTCTCTGAGCCAGGTCGACAGACAGCAGCTGATCACTTTCTTACTCGGCAACCTCGACGTCTTCGCGTGGACTCCATACGAGATGCCGGGAGTAGACCCGTCAGTCTCTCAGCACCACCTCAATGTCGACCCCCGGTGCAGGCCGATCATTCAGAAAGGCCGGCGATCCTCCGCAGAACACACCGCCGCCGTTGTCGAAGAAGTTGACAAATTGCTTGACGCCGGGGCAATTAGAGAAGTCACCTACCCCACATGGCTCTCCAACACAGTGGTGGTGAAAAAGAAGAACGAAACTTGGCGAGTGTGCGTCGATTTCATGGATCTGAACAAAGCTTGCCCCAAAGACTGCTTCCTCTTACCTAGAATTGACCAACTCGTTGATGCGACGGTACGCCACCGGCGCATGAGTTTCCTCGATGCCTACAGAGGCTACCATCAGATCGCCATGAATCCGGATGATCAGGACAAAACTGCATTCCTCACTCCAAGAGGAACCTCATCGCTCTGAGGTTATGCCTTTTGGACTGAAGAATGCAGGGGCAACTTACCAAAGACTGGTCACCACGATGTTCAAAGAACAGCTGGGACACACTATGGAAGTATACATCGATGACATGGTGGTCAAATCCAAAGAAGAACAAAACCATATAGCCGATCTGGAAAAGACATTCAACACCCTACGCAAATACAGAATGAAGCTAAACGCTTCCAAATGTGCCTTTGGGATTGGCTCCGGCAAATTCCTGGGTTATATCGTCAACCACCGAGGAATCGAAGCCAACCCGAGGCAAGTCACAGCAATTTTGGAACTGAGTTCCCCCCGTTCAGTGAAAGAGGTCCAAAAGTTGATGGGAATGGCTGCGGCACTCAACAGGTTCATCAGCCGATCTACAGATCGCTGCAGACAATTCTTTCAGACACTACGGCAGGGCAGAGCTTTTGAATGGTCCGCCGAATGCGAAGCAGCTTTTAACGAGCTCAAGACCTACCTCCGGACAGTACCTCTTCTAACAACACCCGCCACTGGTGACCCCCTCATTCTATATCTGGCAGTCTCCGACAGGGCCGTCAGCGCCGTATTATTAAAAGAGGAGGAAGGGCAGCAACAGCCAGTGTATTATGTGAGTAAGGCAATAGTGGACGCCGAAACACGCTACCTATCGCTGGAAAAACTCGTCCTAGCGTTGGTCATGGCAGCAAGAAAACTGATGCATTACTTCCAAACACACAGCATTAGGGTGCTCACAGACTATCCCCTCCGATCAGTACTACGGAATGCAGAAGCATCAGGACGTGTTTCGAAGTGGGCTCTCGAACTCGGCCAATACGACATCCAGTTCTTACCCAAAACTGCAATCAAGGGGCAGGTGCTTGCCGACTTTGTTGCCGAATTCACAGGAGGGCTTGCCGACCTCAAGCCTGATGACATCCAGCTAAAGGCCGCAGTTCGGCCAAAGCCAGATTGGAGAATATATGTCGGGGACATTTGGCAGTTATACTGTGATGGATCGTCTAACCAACGGGGCAGCGGCGCCGGCGTCGTAATCATGTCTCCAGACGGCGCAGTAATTGAGCAGGCCGTCAAGCTCGGCTTCGAAGCATCAAATAACGAAGCTGAATATGAAGCCCTTTTAGCCGGATCATGAACGCACACCGCTTTCGGCCGTTGGTGTTTTGTGACTCAAAATTGGTAATCAACCAGTTGAAGAAGTACGCCGCGGAGACGAGCGTATGGCGGCCTATATGAAAGCGGCTAACTCCTTGCTGACGAAATTCGACCATCATGAACTAAACCAAATAACACGCGATCAAAATACATACGCGGATGCCCTGGCTTGCTTAACCTCTGCCATCAACTCCGAGCTCAAGCGTACCATCGAAGTAGGTTTCGTCCCGGAACCAAGTATCGGCCCTCCGGAAAAAACCCACATCAACATTATAGAATTGGCTCCAAGTTGGAAGGATTCCATTGCTGCATTCCTTTCTTTTGAGCAACTCCCAGAGGACAAAAAAAAAGCACACAAGCTGCGAAACAAGGCCCTGCGGTACTACTTAGATCCACAAGGAGGGCTTTACAAAAAGTCCCTCTCTGGTCCATACTTGGAATGCGTGCACCCGGACAAAGTGGAGGAAGCGCTCCTTTGAGATACACGAGGGCATGTGGTGCCCACTCGGGGACGCTCCCGCCCATCGAGGCGATAACACAGGATACTCTTGGCCGACGATGAGGGCGGCCGACAAAATTATGTCAAAAAATGCGAACAATGCCAAAAGTTCTCCCCACTAACCCATCAGCCGGCATAAACTTTGAATTCTATCACAAGCCCATGGCCGTTTGCTCAGTGGGGACTTGATATCGTAGGACCATTGCCGAGGGCCCCAGGGAACAAGCGATTTCTAATCGTAGCAACAGATTACTTCACAAAGTGGGTCGAAGCGGAGGCTCTAACCCATATACGAGATTCCGACATTAAGCGCTTTGTGTGGAGGAACATCATTACGCGGTTCGGCATCCCAAGAGCATTGATCTCGGATAATGGTACTCAGTTCGATTGTGGCGTATACCGAGAATTGTGCAGCAAGTATGGTATTGAGCCTTACTTCTCTACGCCAGCCTACCCCCAAAGTAACGGTCAAGCGGAAGCTTCAAACAAATCCATCTTGGACGGCATCAAAAAGAGGCTGGAAAGTGCCAAAGGCAGATGGGTTGAAGAGTTGCCGAGCGTACTATGGGCCCATCGTACAACGCCGAGACGATCTACCGGAGAAACACCGTTTGCCCTATGCTTCGGAACCCAGGCAATCTTACCACCAGAGATCGGCTTACCAACTCTGCGATCGCAAGCCTTTGACACAGGCCGAAACGACATGATGCTCGCCCTGGACTTGGTTCTGATTGAAGAACGAAGAGACCGCGCTTTAGCATCCATGGCACGTTATCAGCAGCAGCTCGCTAAGTCATACAATCGGCGAGTTCAGTTGCGCCGCTATAATCCCGGAGAATTGGTTCTAAAGAATTACTACCGGGCCGGGCCGGTGATCGGAAGCTTGGTCCGAACTGGGACGGCCCCTATCAGATAGATTCCGTCGCAGGCACAGGGGCATATCGGCTCTCGGACATGTCGGGAAGAAGCCTGCCACGGCCGTGGAATTCAACACATCTACGTAAATTTTATCAATGACCCGACCTGTGGGCTTGATACTTGTACATACGTCGTTGTAATGCAAGGTTTCGTGTTTTTACATGTTTGAGCTCAATACCTTAGGGCCGAATAAGTCTCCAGATTCGGAGCGCCCTTCGTGGATGTCACGATTGGCCAAAACAAGTCTGCGGATTCGGAGCCCCCTTTGGTGCATGACACCTTAGGGCCGAATAAGTCTCCGGATTCGGAGCGCCCTTCGTGGATTTATTAATCTAAGCAGATCAGAGACGGCAAGGGCAGATTTATTAATCTAAGCGGCCGCCTTCTCGCAGATGCCTCGGCCAGCCCACGAGTCCGAACCATTTGGCTCTTCACGCTCGAGCCCTGGCCAAGGCAAGGGCAGATTTATTAATCTAAGCGGCCGCCTTCTCGCAGATGCCTCGGCCAGCCTACAAGTCAGAACCATTTGGCTCTTTACGCTCGCGCCCTGGCTAAGGCATGGACAGATTGTAGATCTATTAAGAAATATCACCATAAAATTACGGAAACATCAGCACATTGAACAGAATTCATAATCAGAACATTAAGCAGAATTCTTAACATTCTTTAACTACAAAAAAGTATCGACGTCCACTTCTGTATCGCAACATTTTGTAATATCAGCCCGCATGAAAAATGTCTGATAAACAAATACAAAATAACAAAAATAAACGGAAAAAGTACTTCAAATCATAACAATTGTGTATCGTAAAGATCAACTGTCGGAATCAGTCTCCAACGGATCGATGTCCACTTGCTCATACGGTATTGGCTCATTCAGTGAAACCCCAGCTACAGCAAGGGCCTTGTACCAACCATGTTTGAAACCCCGATTCTCAAACCGGGAGAACTGGTCCACGATTTCTGAGTCCAAATCTCTCCGGCCAAAAACTTTTGAATCGACAATCATCTTCGCCGCCTTCATTTCGCCAACTCGGCCTAGTAATCGCCTTTTTGGGACAAGCCAAGTCTGACTTCCATATCGTCGGCCTTCTTTCGCCTCCTCCTCAACTTATCTGCGTCGCGAGCTCTCTCTACGGCCTCTGCCGAGAAGCCTCTGGTTTGCTCTTAAAAATTCATCCTCGGCCCTTTTCTCGCCCTCAACTTGCTTTCAGAACGACTAATTTCCTTGACATCGAGATGACGCTACCTACGGCTATCCTACCAACGGCTGCAAAAGCAAAATTCAAAAACGTGCTTGAACAATGTTTGGACGAAGTGAAGGAAAAATCAGAATACGTACCAAAAGGGCCGACTGCGCGGCTAACATTGTCGCATTCAAATCAGGCTCCAACTGGAAAGCCTCTATATCAGACAGCAACGACAAAGACGTTGCCACGCCAAACGCGACCTCCAGGTCTTTAAGCGCCGAGGTGTCCGAAGAAACCGGCATGTTTCCTACCATCGGTCGAATCACAAAGGGCACAACCTCACTCGATGCCTCCATTCGAGGTCGTTTGCCACCGTGATCTTCTGAATCGACCACACGATCTCTAACGCGTTTCTCCGCCTTTCCCTCAACATCATGAACGGCTTCCCCAACCAACGCGGATTCGGCATTCTTATTTGTCGCCGCCTCATCAACAATTCCCAAGGATCTCGATTTGGTAACTGGCAGGGGATGTTGAGATTCAGTGGTGGGTGGTTCGGTCGAAAGGCCCTCCGCTCTTCGCAGTGTGGCTAGCCTCTCCGCATTCGCCTTCTTAGCAAGTTTTGTCAGGCTTAACCCAGCCATGTTAATGGAGCTTGAGATGGGAAGACTGTCTGAACGTTGAGGAACGTCGTCAACAGGAAGGTTCCCCCGCCTCGAAGTAGAAGGATCGGCAGAGTCCAATACCTCATCAGATTCGGCCTCGGACTGATCCGATTCGGCAGTATCGGATACTTCGGTACTCTCCGAATCGGACCCTTGAAAACCTACCTGTCTCAAGTTTCTGAAGTCGGATAAAATACGAGCAACGAGAAACTCCTCCCCCTTCGGAATCGGTATGTTCTCCGCTGCCGAAAAGGTTGTATATGTAGGCTTGTAGCAAAGTAGAACGTGAGCCGCTCTTCCCTGCTTATGAAGACTGCGACGGCCGAAATAACTTAGAGCAATCCTAATGTCCGAGAGAACGGCGTCGTCAGTTGAGGCTTGGATTCTTTTTAAATCGTTCCCTGCACAAAACAAGCCGTAAGACTCAAAGAAAACAGGGTATGGCAAATATGAACACACAATACGAGCAAGCGGACATTCGGCGACCTGGTTCGCCCCTACGTCTAGGAATAGGATCGACACGATCCTTCCCTTCACCAAACTCCCAGTTGCCGCGGACAACGACCATGACATCATCGACTCGTTTTCCAGAGCTGGAAAGCATAGTGATCAACTGATGATCTGTATCCTTAGCTCTGAGGAAGTAACGCCCGTGCCGACCAGAGGATTTGGCCAAAGCATAACAGTGCCGGATGGCAGGAATGCCAAGATTAATTCCAAGGCAACGGTTCAGTGCTACGACCCCCATTATAATTCTAAAGAAATTAGCATTGGGCTGGGAAGGGATCAAATCCCAATGGCGAAGAACAGCTCTCAGAAACGGATGAAGGGGAAAGCGGACTCCACCCTCCGCGATTGACAAAAGGGGAAAGACAATCGTGGTTTCATCCTCCCTCTCCATGTCAAGAGTGCCGTCCGCCACAAACGACAAGTGGACATCGTCAGGAATTGAGAAATGGCGTCTAAAACCAGCAATTCGATCTGACGAAAGGAGGTCTTTCAAGTGTTTCGCCATAACCTACTAACTATAAGAACATGCGGCGGAATAAACAAACAAAGAAAAGCTCCAGAAAAGGAGAGAGGAAAACTTACAAAAATGAAGAGAGTATCACGGATGGAAGATTTGCAAGAATGATTTGAAGAGCAACCCAGCAACCAGCCTTATAGAACACGGATTCGAAAGGACATCAGATTTCAAGTCATAATAAATAAGCGTGTACGAAGAGGCGGGAAGTTGAGACGACGATTAAAGGGGGAATAATTAAACGCTCGCGTGATAAGTCCAACTCCCAAACTGCGGTACGGAGTATTCGAAAATCGGAACCAAGCGTTTCACCCAACTGTAATTGACAGAACGCTTGGGGGGCAATTGTGGGAGCCGAATAAATAGAGGAACAAAATCTCGAATACCCGGTGAGCCGGTGACTGAACGGCTCCATTCTGCTCAGCTAGGACGCCGAATAATCAGGCGATGATAAGGGAGGTATATTTCAAAAGTTTGACGCTAGCCGGCATATACCCCGCAGGAATACGGGGCCGAATAGGATAGATAGGCCGTATTTGGATCCCTCCCTAGAGCCGAATAGAGGAAAAGATAATGATTGAAAAAGTAGGCCCAGGCCCCGAGGCCCAGAGAATGGATATAAATACAAGAGCTTCAGATTTGTAAAGGTACGTAAGAATCACTTCTAAAAACTTAGTAAACAAGCTTTCTTGAGCAGAGGAACTGACTTGCCCGTCGGAGTGCTAATTCCGGCACCCCCGACCGGAGTGTTCTTATCTTTTCAGGTGACTAGCTGAGGATCATTGGCGTCTTTCAGGATCTAAAGAGTATTTCCAAACCCTTTCACCACAAGTTTATTAACAAAATGACCTATTTATTATGAAATTAGAAATCTTAGGAGGTATAATGTAATTTCTAGAAGTACATGGAGTAATTTGTAATTTTAGTAAACCTCAAGGCGTGTTTGTAATTTACCCTAGTTTCTTTTCAAAAATTAAGGATTTAAATAACATTAATTTTTTATTTTACCATTCTTTTAAATTTATTAACGTTAATATACCTAAAAAGTATAATGATAATTGATCTTTTCAAAAAAGTCAAAAAATAATTTTAGGAAATTAATATTTTTGAAATGTAGTGATTGTACTCCCAAAAATAAGTTAGATTTCTCAAAATATTAATATTTAAGACGACTAGAGTATTAAGGGTTCGTTTGGAAAGTGAGTTGACTTTTTGAGTTTTTGATTATGTTAGCCTGCAGTTAAAAAGTCTCGTTTGAAAAAGGTTTTTTTAATTTTTTATGAGAGAAAATATGTAATGATTATAGGTTAGATGTGATATTTTATCTTATTGAGCTAGAAAGTTTTTTTTTTGTTTTTTATTTTTTTATGTCTATTTTAACCAAAAAAAAAAAACCCAAACATCACCTTCCCCAACGAGCTTTAAATGTCATTTAAGTTTTTGATATTTCTCCTTCTTTTATAAAACATTTCAAAATTTAATTTGATGAAAAAATTTGAAAGCAATATTCATTATTTTCATATGTATCTCTGGTTTGGTAGTTAATTTTTGTGATTAAAACTAATAACTAGACTCCTCACGTAATTTTTTTTTTGGCTAGACTTGTCTGACCTGTCATTAACTTTTAAATGTCATTTATAATCAATTTTGGACAAGTTTTTGACTTTTTTATAAAATATTTTAAAAATTAATTTGATGAAAAAAAAAATTAAAAGCAATACTCATTTTTATATATCTAGGTCATGTTTGGCCACAATTTTTTTAGTTAATAATAGTTATTAGAAATCATGTAATATTTTATTGTAGCCAGACTTGCCAGACATCACTACAAAAAATTTAGTTTTTTGTGACGCCAAAATGCCGTCGCTAATACTTTGAATGTCGTCTCAAAAAACTTTTAGCGACGGCAAATGACTTTTAGCAATGACAAAGGGGGGTCACAACAGAGGGCGTTGCAAAAATGTTTTAGCGACGGCATCATGTCATCGCCTTTTTTTTTGCGACGGCAAATGTTGTCTTTTGCGACAGCATTTTACTATCGCCTATAATACGTAAAAAATTGAGACATTTTGCGACAGCACTATTGTATCGTCGCTAAAAGTATTATTTGAGACGGCAAAAAATGCCGTCACGAAATGTTTTGTTATTGCGACAAGATACATATTGTCGCCAATTTCTTTTTGCGACGACATTCCCTATGTCGCAAAAAAAAAAACAATTTGATTCTAATATTTTTTGCAACGATGTGGTGCCGTCGCAAAAAAAAAAAAAAAAAACAAACAAACAAACAAAAACAAAAAATCGGCAATAAAATTATTAAAAATATTAAAATTACATGTATTAAATGAAAAACAATTGAAAAAAAAAATTAAAAATTGCATAATAATATAAAAATTCCTGTATAGAAAGATAAGTGAGAGACACAGAGAGAGAGAGAGACAGATAGACAAAGAGAGAAGAGGGATGAGTGTGAGAGAGAAAGAGACAGAGAGACAGGAAATCGAAAAAATAGGTGAAAAGATAAATGTTATATCAAAATAGTAAGATGACGTTTTTTTTAAAAAAAATTTGCGACAGGAAAATACCGTTGTATTTATTCAAACCATTTTGTGATTGCATATATATGAAGCCGTCTCAAAGTTACAATATATTTTTTTTTACTTTTTTTTTTTTGCAACGGTACCTATTACAGTCGCAAAAAACTCACCTTTTTTTTTTTTCCATTGCAGCTGATGCCGTCGCAAAAACTTTAATTTTTTGAGACACAGCAATCTCTGCCGTCTCAAATACTCTTTTTTTTTTTGTACGACAGTAATTTTTGCCGTCACAAATACTCTCCTTTCACGCGACAGTATTTTTTGTCGTCACAAAAACTCACCCTTTCGCGACAGCAAATTGTGCCGTCGCAAAAACTCACATTTTTCACGATAGCATTTTCTGTCGTCACAAAAACTCACATTTTTCGCGATAGCATTTTTTGCCGTCGTATGTGCCGTCGCAAATGCTTCTGTCTTTTAAGCTCACTTTTCTTATAGTGTGTGACACGTAATTTTTTTATGTGGTCAGACTTACCAAACGTGCCAATATTTTTTTTTGTGTGTGACAAAACATACCATAGAATAGTTAATATTAATTATTAAATGTCATTTATAATCAATTTTGGGTAGGGTTTTAATTTTTTGTATAAAACAGTTCAAATATTAATTTGATGAAAAAAATTTAAAAGCAATACTCATTATTTTCATATGTAGTCCTGTTTGGCAGCTTATTTTTTTTTTATTAAAAATAGTTGCCAGACGTGTCACGGGATTTTTTTTTGTGTGGCCAGACGTGCCATAGAATAGAATAGTTGCCATAGTTATCAAGCATGATACTTAATTACTTTTTGGTGGCAAATTTTTTTTTGAAAATTTGAAATTATTTTTTTGAAATTTATTTTTATCAAATTTGTTTCTATTTTTTTTAAAATAAATAAATCAAAACACCTTTCAATAATATATATTAATCTTTTATTTTAAAAAATTGTGTAAAATGTTGTCCATTTGGCCTAATGAATGACATGTTATCTTATTAGGTGTAATATTTGAGTTCAAATCATTAATAAAAAAATGTATTATATTTTGCAAATATTTTATCTTTTTAAGCACACTTGTTAACAAGAATATTAAATGTCATTTAAGTTTTTAATATTTCTCCTTCTTTTATAAAACATTTCCAAATTTAATTTGATGAAAAAATTTGAAAGAAATATTCATTATTTTCATACGTATGTCTTGTTTGGTAGTTAATTCTTTGATTAAAAATAATTACCAAACTTGCCATGTAATTTTTTTTTGGCTAGACTTGCCAGACTTGTCACGTAATTTTTTTTTTTTTTTTTTGGGACCAAACTTGCTTGACGTGCCACATAATTTTTTTGTATGGCCATACTTTGAGATTGTTTGGGGGTGTCTTAAATAAATGTACTTTTTATTTTTTTTGGATTAAAAAGTTAAGGAAAAAAATATGAATATTTGGATTAATTTTTTAACTTTTTATGAAAAAATATGTATTAAAAAATTGTATAAATTAGTGTATAGAAAAAAATTAGAATTGAGAGTTGCGTAGCTGTACTTTTTAACTTTTGATGAATAATGATAACTTTTTAACTTTTTGAGTAATTTTTAAATTTTTTTTCAACTTGCCAAACTTAATCTTATAAGATGTGCCATGTAAAAAAAAAAAAAAAATTGGCCAGACGCCTCATAGAATGGAATAGTTGTCATTAATTAGTAAATGTCATTTATAATCATTTTTGACTTTGAATATACAAGTTTTTTTTTAATCTTTTTTTATAAAACATTTCAAAAATTAAATTCATGAAAAAAAAAATTAAAAACAATATTCATTATTTTCATATGTCGGTCCTATTTGACAACTAATTTTTTAGTTAATAGTAGTTGTTAGACATGTGACGTAATTTTTTTTTATGGCCAAACTTGTCAGATGTGTCGCGTAATTTTTGTTTTTGTGACCAGACTTACTAGACGTACCAGATATTTTTTTTTGACAAGACATGCCATAGGATAAAGTAGTTGCCATTAATTATTAAATGTCACTTATTATCACTCAAAAGGCAACTTAAGAGGGGTGGATTAACTTTTTATAATTAAAAATTAATAATATCTTAATAAAATTTATAATTAGCACAATTGATAAATATAGTTAATGAAATAGAAATAATTAAAACAAGTGTTCTATGTCATTTAATAATTTTAGCACAGTGAAAATGTGAAATATAGCTACAACAATTTAAATAAAATAAAGAGATAAGGGAGAGAGAGGCAAACAAATTTATAGTGGTTCGGCTTCAACTCGGCTTACGTCCACTCCTCAAGTTTCACTTGAGATTTTTTACTATACTCTAGCTTCACGGGGGTGCTAACAACCTTTTTACAAATGGAGCAATCCTCTACGGATTTTACACAGATTTTCTAAGTCAAGAACACTAAGTGTACTACACTCTTACAAGGTTGAAAAGAAAGTGTTTTTGTTTTCATAGAAAGCCACAAGAATTATCTCTCAAAGATAGATATAAAAATGAAACTTTGATTTTTCTGTAAACCTCACACAGAAAAGATGGGCTTAAAGCTATATATCTCAGTGTATAATTTCTGAAAGTGGATATAAACGAAAATTGAAAAACACTCCTCAGAGAATTTTTCAGAGAATAGATGTGAGTGATTATAGATCAAAGAATATTTTCTGGTTTTTGTAACTTATTTACATTAGAGGCTTGGGTATATATAATGAAACTTATAGTCGTTTATAACTGTTTATAGCCGTTGTATTCATTTGAATTTATAGCCATTTATAACAGTTGTATTCATTTGAATTTATAGCCGTTTATAGCCGTTGTACTCCATCATTACTAATTTGAATATCTTTCACTTGAACCTTTTGGCTTGTTGCTGTGCTGGGCTGTTTGAACCTTTGTTTTGAGCTATTTGAACCTCTGATTTTGGGCTGTTTGAACCTTTGTTTTTGGGCTATTTGAACTCCTGATTTAATTAAATATTAAATACATTTTAACAACATTTAGGATAAAAGTTTAAGTGAGAAATAATGAGATAAAATAAATTTTGATTATATTTTTCTCTTTTAAATAAATTAAAACATAATTAAATAAATCATCAAAATAAATTGTGATTCTATTTTTCTCTTTCAAATAAATTAAAACATAATTAAACAAATCATCAAAATAAATAAGTCTAACACTTATAATCAATTTTGACTATGTGTGGATAGGTTTTTAATTTTGTTTTATTTTTAACAGTTCAAAAATTAATTTGATGAAAAAAAATTTAAAAGCAATACTCATTATTTTCGTACGTAGGTTTTGTTTGCCAGCTAGTTTTTTTATTGACATAACTGAACCCATAGGGGGGGGCTTTTGGCCCACCACTTAGAGTCCAACGCATGATTCAAACACTAAAGCCTAACATTGCTGGGACTTAATGTTGCACTAAGAACCAATGGCATCTAAACACTTGTCAAAAGAAGAACCATCCATGTAAGCAGACAAAGATCCTGTAGAGTTATTGCACTACACATTAGCCATTAATGAGGTCCCCTGCAGCATTTAATGCGATAACTATCACGACCCAAACTCGCCCCTATGGGTTTAGCACCGTAACCGGCCAATAATCCGTGATTACTGAAGGCCTGCTGAATAGTAATAAAAGATCAATTTGAGAAATCAAAGCCCAAATTGAACACAAATTTCAAGGAACTTTTATGAACAAGACTCAAATGTAACATGCATGAGCTTAAGTGAATTTAAAGTTTCAAACCCAAGATCAAATGAGCCAACCCTTTCAAAAACATGAGGAATTCATGAACTAGAACCATAATATGAACATGCATGTGGGAGTTTTCATGAAAACAACTTCAAAACTCTACAACATGTACATGCATGCATGAATTCCTACTCAATTCAATATATTAAGCTAATTCTTGACTCTACTCTTCAATATATCATGAACTATGCCAGAACTAACTTAAATACAAGTTCAAGAAGATGGTTCCTCTACCTTATGCCTTGAATTCAAGATGTGGAAGCTCAATTATGCAAATTTCCTTCAACTCTCTTAACCTCCAAGCCAAAACAAGATAAAATAAAGCTTTCCTCCCATCTCTCTCTCTTTAGTTGGTTTAGGCTCAAGAAATGGTTGAACAAAGTGCTAGAAATAAAGCTCAAATGTGTTTTATGAAGTGGGCCACTAAGTGGCAAAATGGTGATTAAGGCCAACTATTGTAACTTAGCTTATTTAATCCAATTTAGTCATTCCAAATCAAATTTGAATTAAATTTATCATAAAATCACATAAATTCCAATTAACATAAAACATTAATCAATTTCGGATTCGGCCGCCAATAAGGCCTTCAATTTACAATTTAAACATAATACATGAACAGATAATTTAGTAGTCAAATAGATAGACATGCATTTAAATTAATACACTCAATCAATCAGTTTAGAATTTCAGTCAATCAGTCAGTTAACATGCTTAATGATAGATTAGCACTAATCAGTGGTGAGGGTTGTCACAATAACCCCTTCACGTCGGAACAGAACAGCCTCACCATGAACAAGGCAAGCTAGAGCATAGACTTTCGGCCAACATGACAGGTTGGAGTGGACAACAAAATGATGAAAAAATGATATAAGCAGATTTCTAAGCCAAAAAGAAGGTTAAGTTCTTTATCATCATCCTATCTCTACATTCCATTAATCTATCTTCTAACTTGCTCGTCGGAGGGTTCGCTGGGTGACTCCCGTTCCCTGTTGGACTTTTGTGTAAGTATCCCAATGAGCCCAGCGACCGGACAACGGTGTGAGAGGCATGGATCAACCCAACCTATTCATCATAGACTAGTAGTGTCATCAGTTGGCGCCGTCTGTGGGAATCTTTCACTCTGCGGGACAATTGTGCTTATTGTTGCCAAAGACCCATTCCCGATAATTTCTTCTTGCCACCCACCAAGGTGAATGGTCACAACGAGATCCATGATTTCTCAACACAACGTTGCCGACCCCCAAGCCGACCCTCCTAACCCAAACAACCCACCTCAGTATTTCACAAAACTCACCAACAGCATCAACCACTTAGCCGAGCAAAACCAAGCCTTGATTAATGCTTTGCTTCAGCGAGACCTCCTTGTGCCTCCTCCACCACCACAAGATATCCCACCTAACCGGGAACGAACCCCGAACCATCCCTTCCAACAAGCTCAACTCTCCAACTTGGAGGGTTTGCGACCTCCACCCCAAGACATGAACGCCCCACGAGGTCTACATCTATCAGCCCAAGCACTCGCTCCCGAGAGCGAGACCAGTAGTGTCCAGCCTCCATTACATTCTGGTGGTGACAACGTTCCTATCTGGGACGCAGAACTCCGAGCCATGAAACTCCAGCTTCAAGGAGTCATGCAGAACATGCAGAATAAACCCTCCACAACAGCCGATTCACCGTTTGTCGCCTCCATCAGGGACAAACCCCTACTTCCTAAGTTCAAAATTCTCTCAATCGACTCTTTAGACGACCCAACGGATCCAGTCGACTACTTGGAGATTTACAGGACCCTAATGATCCTCCATGCATTCCCTGATGAGATCATGTATCGGGCTTTTCTCGTAATGCTTAGGGGTCGGCCCGACTGTGGTTTAGTCAGCTGCCGACGGACTCCGTCTCTACTTTCCAACACCAAAGTGATTCCTTTCTTAGCTATTTCATTGGTGCCCAATGCTAGCGGCACCCAACTACTCAGCTCCTCAACATCCGTCAGACGGAGGGGGAGTTGTTACGTAGCTTCATCACCTATTTTAACACCGAAGCTTTACAGGTGGCGGAAAACGACGACAAGGTCATTCTCACGGCTTTCATGGCTGGTTTACGATCATTCGATTTCCTTTTCTCCCTCTCCAAAAACCCTCCAATCTTCATGGCAACCCTCATTTCCAAAGCCCAAAAATATATGAATGCCAAAGATTCTCTGGCCGTCCGCCAAGATCCTACAACCAAAAACTCAACCCCAGAGAGAAGAGAAAGGAATATGAAACCAGAACCACCTAATATACACAGCAAACACCTCAGTATACCGATCGAACTGCTCGAGCCGACCAATCGGTACCTACCCGACTGCCTGGTCGGTTCGAACGCTACACTCCCCTCAGTACTCCCATGGAACAAGTCTTGAACCAGATCCAGAGAGACTACAACCTGAAATGGCCACAACCCTCACGGTCTCTTTCCACCGACGAGATCAATCCAAGTACTGTCGTTTCTATCAGGACCATGGCCACAACATTGAGGAATGTATCAACCTCAAAGACCAGGTGGAGAATCTGATATGCCAGTGTCGTCTCAGTCGGTTCACGAAAGCCCACCCTCAACAGCGGCCAAGGACCGAACTCGCCGGAGGTCGCCGACAAACCCCTCCCTCACAACCTAACCGAGATATCAACAGACCCCCACTACAACCCCGACCCCCGGTCGGAGAGATCCGAGTCATCACTAGCGGGCTTGCATGCGGAGGACCATCCCGTTCGGTCCAGCGTACTAAACTCAGAAAAATCAGATAGGGCACCGACAAAGAAGTCGCGACATTGGATCGTCCCCTTAAACACCCCAAACTGTGGATGGAACCCATCACCTTTACGGAGGCTGACTGCACAGGCATCCGTTACCCTTATGATGACCCCATCGTCATCTCCGCTCTCCTGTCCAATTACAAAGTCAAATGGGTGCTTGTCAATAACGGCAGCTCTTCAGACATCATCTTCCTGAATGCCTATCGCTAACTCCAGGTCAGAGAAGAAAAATTATCCCTTCTTCAAACCCTGCTAGTCAGCTTCACGGGGGATTGAGTGACCTTCATAGGCTCCATCAATCTTCCCATCACCATCGGCGAGTATCCACGGCAGACCACCAAATTACTCACCTTCCTTGTCGTCGACTGTCCTTTTGCCTATAACATAATCCTCGGCCAAACAACCGTTAATGTTTTTCAAGCTATCACATCCACATATCATCTGGCCATGAAATTTCCTACTGACCTCGGGGTCAGCACCATGAGGGGAGAACAGGCGGTGGCTAGAGAATGCTACGTCGCTTCACTCAAAGAGGTCAAGTTGAAGGAGGCTATGATCATCGAAGGACTTAATGCCAGAGACGAAGATGAGTTAGTCAGAAGGGAACCAATGGAAGAACTTGTTGAAGTCCCCATCGACCCTACCAACCCAACAAAAACAGCTAAGATCGGCAGCCAACTATCCTCCCAAGCCAAGGTCGACCTCACAGCCCTCTTAACCGAGCACAATGATGCATTTTCCTGGACCCATTCTGACGTACCGGGTATCGATCCCTGCTTCATCACTCATCGTCTCAGCATCGAGCCCCACTTCTCACCTTTCTGCCAGAAGCAGCGTGTCTTTCACCCGGAACGCAATGCCCTTATTACTTCTGAGGTAGACAAACTACTGGAGGCACGGTTCGTCAAGAACGTAGACTACCCCAGATGGCTGGCAAATGTGGTCTTGGTCCATAAAAACAACGGTAAATAATGACTCTACATCGACTACTCCGACCTTACTCGAGCTTGCCCCAAAGATAGTTATCCTCTCCCCCAAAAAAATCTGCTTGTCAACACCACTGTCGAATATTAGATGCTCAGTTTCATGGACGCCTTCTCCAGCTACAATCAAATTCTGATGCACCCGGCTGACTAGGAACACACCTCCTTCATCATAGACAGAGGAACTTACCACTATCGTGTTATGCCATTCGGGTTGAAAAATTCTAGAGCAACTTATCAACGGTTGGTCAATGCTATCTTTCACCACCAAATAGGTTGGAACATGGAAGTCTACGTCGATAACATGCTTGTCAAGAGCAAACTATCCTCTAATCATCTAACAGACCTGCGAGAGACCTTCGAAACCCTACGCAAGTATCAAATGAAGCTGAATCCAGAGAAGTGTGCCTTCGGCATAGAATCTGGGAAATTCTTAGGTTTTATGGTCAGTAAACGAGGCATCGAGGCTAACCCCGAAAAGATCATGGCCCTGATAGAAATGCAGTCTTCCAAAACGGTTAAAGAGGTTCAACGGCTTACCGGTAAAGTCGCCGCCCTCAACCATTTTATTTCTCGTGCAACAGACAGGTGCCTTCCCTTTTTCAAAGTCCTCCGGCAGGCTTTTGAGTGGACTCCCGAATCCGAAGAGACCTTTCAAAAATTAAAGTAGTGCATGGCCAACCTCTCCTACTCTCTTAGGCGCTCTCAGGCGAAACCCTCTTTCTCTACTTAGCCGTATCAAATACCGCAGTCAGTGCAGCCCTCATCAGGGAAGACAACTCAGTATAACGTTCGATCTACTACATTAACCGAGCTCTCAGGAAGGCAGAACAAAACTATCCTCTGCTAGAGAAAATGGCCCTTGCCTTGGTTATAGCTTCAAGGTGACTCCGACCTTATTTCCAAGCTCACTCCATGGTGGTCCTCACTGACCAACCTTTAAAGAAGGTCATGCAACAGCCAGAGCTGTCTAATAGACTTATGCAATGGTCCGTCGAGCTCAGCCAATATGAAATCTCTTACCAACCTCGAACGGCGATCAAAGGACAGGCCGTCGCCGATTTTATTCTGGAATTCACCAATCCCACTCCAACTACGCCCCCTCCACCAAGGCAATTCAATGCTGAGGTAGAAGACCCCTAATCTTGGATCCTCAATGTCGATAGATCATCCCGCAAAGAAGGCAGTGGGGCCGGTCTCATTCTAATCGCTCCCGAGGGCGGTTATTTCAAGTGTGCCCTTCATTTCCTATTCGATGCAAGCAATAATGAAGCCGAATATGAGGCCATGATAATAGGTCTTCGCCTAGCCAAAGACATTGGTGTAAGCAATATCCAAGTGTTCAGTGATTCCAAATTGATCATCAGGCAGATTACGGGGGAATTCGACGCGAAGGAAGACACGACGCGAGCCTACAGGGATATTGCACTCCCTCTTGTTCGCCTTTTCGATACTTTCCATATCAAACACATCCCTCGGTCAGAAAACTCCAAGGCAGATGAAATGGCACAATTAGCCTCGGTCGACTAGTTAGACCTCAGCCATGGCGTCCGCCTTGAATACCTGGCCCACCCGACTACTTCACCAAACCAGTAGGAGGTTCACTTTCTCCAAAACGAATCTATCCCATGGGCTGCAAACATCTTTCTGTTTTTGACAAGTGGGGTGTTGCCAGACGATAAATAGCAGGCCGCCAAAGTTAGAGCCTGGTCGTCCAATTACATCCTCATCAGCAGCCTACTGTACAAATGTAGATTTTCACGCCCATACCTCAGGTGTCTCAGTCCTGCTCAAGCGACCTATGTGATGAGGGAAGTCCACGAGGGCGTATGTGGTAATCATTTGGGTGCCAGGTCACTGGCCCATAAAATCCTTCGCACCGGCTACTTCTAGCCTACTCTTAGCCAAGATGCCACTGAATTTGTGCTTAAGTGTGATAAATGCCAGCGTTTTGCTAACATCCCTCATGCTCCACCTACAGAACTGATTACACTCTGCAGTCCCTACCCATTCGCCAAGTGGGGCATCGACTTAGTTGGCCCATTACCCACCAGACACTAGCAGGGGCCAAACCAAGTTCGCTGTAGTTGCCATTGACTACCTCACTAAATGGGTGGAAGCGGAACCCCTCGTCACAATCACTGAACGGAATACAACCAGATTCATCTAACAGTCGATCGTTTGCCGATTTGGAATCCCTCAAGCCATCGTCTCAGACAACGGCAAATAATTCGACAATACCAAGTTCAGGAAATTCTGTGCAGAGCTCCACATTAAGCCATGTTTCTCTTCCCCAGGTCATCCCCAAGCCAATGGGCAAGTCGAAGTCACTAATCGCTCTCTCCTGAAGATCATCAAAACTAAGTTGGAAGTCGCTAAGGGGCACTAGGCTGAGGAACTACCGAACGTACTCTGGGCTTATCGAACTACTGCTCGCACCTTACTGGGGAGACCCCTTTTCGCCTAACATACGGCGCAGAGGCGGTCATTCCAATTAAGATCGGCCTGCCGACCCCTCGGGTTTTGCCCCCGGATACAGAACTCAACGAAGAATTACGTCGGGCTAACTTGGACTCGATTAAAGAGCTCTGAGAGACAACCGCTGTCAGATGGGCGTCGTATCAACAGAAAATGAGAACACATTATAACCGCAAAGTTCGACCTCGAGAGTTCACGGTGGGGGACCTAGTCTTGCGCGAAGCAACCCTTGCCACTAAAGATCCAACCGAGGGCAAGCTAGCGGCCAAGTGGGAAGGACCTTACATTGTCAAAGCTAGACCTTGCCCGGGCACTTACCGACTCCAAGACATGGAAGGCAGAGACCTCCCCCATCCATGGAACGCCGAGCACTTAAAGCGTTATTTCTAGTGAAATGGTGTTTCCTGTTTTTGTACTATTTCATTGTTATATGTTCCTTTTTGCACTATTCCACGGGTGTAAACTTGTGATCAACAGGTTGTGCCTTAAATGACAATGACTTTATATCTCCATTATTTCTATCGTGTTTCAATAACAACTTGTTAACTAAAGTCTCAGCCAGATTGAGCACGAAGAGTTCAGCTAGACTGAGTTAACTAAAGCCTTAGCCAGACTGAGCACGAAGAACTCAGCCAGACTGAGTTAATTTAAGTCTTAGCCAGACTGAATTAACGAAAGCCTCAACTAGACTGAGCACGAAGAGCTCAGCCAGACCGAGTAAACTTAAGCCTCAGCGTGACAGAGCCCTCCAAGTCTTAGTCAGAACTTACATGAAGAATTCGGCCGGTCTGAATCAAAGCTAGTCTCAGCTGTTGCCATATTTAGTTAAAATCCAAGTTCATGACCACCCATTTTCACTAGTCATACAAGTTAACCCATTTGCCCATTTTTGACCATTTTTACATCACAATTTACTTACAAGTTTCACAATTTACGCACAAGTCTCATTTTTTACACCTACTTCTTGTTGAATTCCACTCAACCATTTTCACCATCCCAAATTTACAAATCAGAGCAATAACGACAACAACAATACATAAGAAAGCTCGTTGTTTTATTAACAAATTTGCATTTTTACACAAATTTATTACAGAAATTACTTCTATTATAAAAAAAAAAAACAATAACAAACAAACAAAACAAATAGTTTTATACAGTTAATCTTTCTCGCTCGATGCGAGATCTTCCTCTTCAACCCCTTCATCTAAGGGGGTCTGGGCGACGTCGTCTTCTCCTACCTTCACGAGGCTGAAGTCCACATCCGGGAACAGCTCTTGCGCCTTATATTTGAAAGTCATCCAGCCGCTGTCCCAGAACTGGCTCATCTCGTGCTTATAGAAGTCAGACCGCTCCTTACGCTCCAGCCCCCCCAGCCCCCTCTTTCACCAAGCTTCTGGCGACCGCGACATCCATGGCCATCTGGAATTCGGCGAACCCCTTGAACTCCTCTATGGCCGCCATGCATAAGTCGGGGTACGCCACCCTCTCAGATGCCAACTTAGCCCTTTTTTTCGCCAGAGCCTTCTCCAACTCTGCGATCCGACGATCTGCCTCTTTTTTCTCTTTGATCAACTGGTTGCGCAGTTCCTCGTTGTTGGTAAGGGCCTTTTTCCACCTCTCATTGGCGGTGGTGCAGGCTTGTTGGACCAGCTCTAGTTGCCTCTTCTCATCCGCCAGCTCGAACTCTAACGATACCGCCTTGCGGCGTTTCGTTTCCAGCTCTGATTTGGTCGCGAGGAGCTCAGCACCAGCACGCTCTGCTGAATAGCTCTACACCACCGCCAATGCTTCCATCTTCTTGGCTCTTTGTGCACGCACTCTGGGCGGCCTTTTTCCAGCCCGTTGTCTCCACCGTTAGTTTCTGTAGTTGCGCCCTCATCCCTTCTAACTGGGCCTTCAGCGGCTCTACCTCCATCTTCACACGCGTTGTTTTATTCATCAGGGCAGTTACCAAGGTCGCTGCCTCCATCCGGGCCGAGCAAATCCCTTTCAGAAGGTCGGCCTCCGTCAACCGCGTCATCGACCGTACGGCCGCATCCTCCATCACTCCAATGAGTCGGTCGGCTGCTACCCTGGCCTCCCGCCTTTGTTTTGCTGAGCAACCTGCCAACGCGGGCGCGTGGTACATGGCGGTCTTCAGTGCGGCGCTTGTCTTTGGTTTGGTACTCCCAGCCTTCGCTTCACCAGGACTAGGAGACACTTCTACCACGGACTCCACCATCGCCTCCGCTTGGGCACTTGGGCCCACGTCTTCTTTCGGCACTTGGGCACTTGGCCCTATGCCTTCTTTTGACACTTGGGCTCTTGGGCCTATACCTTCTTCCGTTACGCGGGTAGTTTCCCTTCTTGATGCCTCCTCTGTGACCCCCTCCTTCATCTTCTTCAAAACAGGGGTGTCCTTACTCCTCTTTGAAGCCGCCCTCTTCTTCTTCGATTTCTTTAGCATTGCCTCCACCTCCTGTTTGCACCTCTCCTTCAGTGGGTCTACTAGTGGCGGCAGTGGGGCAAAGTCGGTCAAGTCTTTGCCTTCCAACGGCTTGGGGCAAGGTCGTACTCTCTCCCTCATCACCAACTTAGGAGCAGGCCCCAACTGAGACTCCTTATACTTTTCTGCATTGGCAAAGGTCTTCCGTTCCTCCGCCTCCTCCGCCTTTCGCCTTGCTTCAAACTCTCCAGTGTGGGGTCCTGTTCTATCAACTGCGGTCCTAAACCTAAGGCACACAAAGTTGAAGGACGGATAAGGTCGTCTCATCTCACACCCTCCTTCTCCCTTCACTTCTTCACCCTTTTTACCCAACCTTCTGCATCCGCTCCTAACTTTGGCTCCACCGACTTCGTAGGGACTTTCCATGTCATACGCACTCCCCCTTACCATTTGCCAATACATAGAACCATCTCAGCCTCCACCATTACACCAAAGATGGCAAACCCGCCACTAGACCCCAACCTGCCACTGCCGGCAAGGTCACCCACGTCTCTTGTTGACCGGAGGCCTTGTAGCAGGAAAAGAATTCCTCCACTGTCATTGCCGCCCCATCGGTGGCCCATGGCTATGCGATCGTGCAGGCCATTAGAATTTTCCATGTGTTGGGCATCAGCTGCCCCGGTGCTGCCTCCAGTTGGTTCAATACATCTACCACTACTTGGGGGATTGGCAACCTTAGCCCCCCCCGCAATGCTTCCTCGTACAACGTGAATTCTGTCGATCGCACATCCGACGCCCTCTCCTTAGATGTGGGTAGCCTCAACTCTATCTCCGCTGGAATTTGGTACTTCCTTCATACCTCCTTCAACACCTCCGCCATAAACGTAGACTTGTCGGCTTTGGTGTGCTAGTGGTCCGGCTTCACCTGGCTAATTAGCCTGGCATGATCATCATCGCCGGGAGAGCCTGCGCTGCTTGCATCGCTCCCCTCTTCCCCCTCTGCTCTGCTCGATACTGTTCCGCCAACTCCACTGTGTCGTCTTCTCCCAATGAGTCTAGCCTCATGGTTGGCACTTCATCTTGAACCATTCCTCCTACATGTCTGCGTATCGCTTCAGACGCTGGCACAAGAAAGTTTGCAAAGTGTTGCAGAGGCGTGTCACACGAAACAAATGAGTTCACTTCTAGGATGTGTTGGTTTTTTGCAATAAGGTAAGTAAAGCAAATAACTCCAAATGCCCACGGTTTGCCTATATTCCAAGGGTTGAGATTAAATTTCGTTAGTTTGAAAAATTTCGAAAAGTTCCACCCCCGCCTTTCAACACCCTATATTACCTTATCCCTTTGCTTTTTGCTAATGCATCACCTCCCCCATTATGGGATTATGCCACGTGTACGACCACGATCCACTACCCTCTTCCCCTACCCTATCTATTTCACTTCACATCTCTATGTTCCCCGCCACTCCTCGAGCCCCGTGCGCTGCCATTCCCACCCCACTAGGTCACCCTCCGCGGTCGGCCCTCATTCCAGTTGGTCTTCTCACTCGGTCACCCTTCGCGGTCAACCCTTCTCCTAGTTGGTCTTCTCACTCGGTCACCCTTCACGGTCAGCCCTCCTCCCAAGCGGCCTCCTCACTCGGTCACCCTTCGCAGTTGGCCCTCCTCTCAGTCGGTCTTCTCACTCGGTCACCCTTCGCGGTCGACCCTCCTCCCAGTCGGTCTACTCACTTGGTCACCCTTTACGGTCGGCCCGGTACTCCGTTTTCTCTCCATCGGATTTCTCTCGCTCGACCATTCACAAACCTCATTTTCTTCCTTATTCCCTTCGTTGGATTGAAGCTGCACTTGGAAATGGGGGACTGTAGACCGCCTGAAACTCCGTTTCGCGCACGAGGGTGTGGATCAGGTTCCTGCTGCTACAGTTCGGACTCCTGTCACTGTTCTGAATCTAATTTCATAAAGTGCAATGTAAGACTGATAAATCACCAAAGAGTCCAAATTCGGCAAATCGTTTTGGAAAATCACTTTTAATCAAAAAGTGCCAAACATGGACTGCTTTGCCAGATTTCAGAGTCGCTACCTAAATATTTTATTTTGGGAAAATTTAGGAAACCCTGACTCGTGCCTAAGGCCACGTGTCCATCATCACCAAAGTTGCCTCGATTCGGGAATTTGGATACGAGAGGGGAAAGTCATGCAATGAGCAACCCCGCTCGCCCGATCAAAGATCGGCCTTTACTAACATGATATGTTGTTTTTGAAAACACATGTGTTCTTATTCCGGTTATTAATCTATCATTACTACGTGATGCGCACAACATACAAGTATAGACTAAATCTTTCAAGTTGGAACAAAACATCTCATTTTTTTTGTTCGAAAATGTTTTGAAGTTGCTACTGGCAAGTAGGCTAAAACGCGGATTTGTCACCCTCAAGTGGGCTTAGAAAACAACATGATTTGCCACTCTCAAGTGGGCTTAAAACACACACCTTGACGAATTGTTCCAATTCGAGCAATAAAACCTTCACCCACAGGCATTCAGGCAGTTAATCATTTAAGCACATAGCCTCCTAGCAAGCATGCTAACATGGCAACATACACATCTCATGCAGTATGCTAAAGCGTAAACACTCACAATGTACTCTGAGCTAAAGAAAAAAGCTAATTAGAAATCATGCATAAATCCTAACTATGCTAGATGTCTAATGCAACACATGCAAAATGCAGCTAAAATAGGCTCGGCTATCTAGAATGGCATATGAAATGCAACAATTGATACATGTATTCAAATTGAAATTGAAATACAATGCAGTTTGTATAATGCGCTGAGCGCGGTGCATACAAGACAGATGAATAATGCACGAATGCAAATCATAAGTATGCTAATTGAAAATGACCCTAAACTAACCATCGAAAGCTGGTAAATAAAAGGGAGAAATAAATGGGGTTGGAAGACATGCATCACACACACGCACACTTATTGCAACAGTTGTGCCCTGTCAACGGAGGGTCCGAATAATAAGCTAACTAGCTAGTTAAACTAATTAATCTAAGCTAATTAAACTAATTATTACAAAACAAAACTAATTAACTAATCCTAGTTAACTAATTACTACAAAACAAGCTAATTAACTAACAAGTTATTACAACACAAATTGAATAGGTAAGGGCATTAACTACTTAAGTACAAAAATGAATGCATTAGCTAGCTTAAGCAAAGCAACTAAGTAAAGCAAATAGAAGGGGCCTCAGAGCGAGAAGCGCATGCATGCTCGATCGCCTCGTTCTGAAATCCATCGCGATGTCCCAACTTGCCTCTATTTTCAATTGTTCTCAGAACACTGTACAAAGCTCCAAATAGCTTTTGCTCCACCATGGTAACCTCTAGGAGCATTGCCGACCACTTGGTGGTATTGCCAACCACTTGCCGACCACTTGCCTTTCTTTGCCGGACCCGAGAAAAAAGTGGTCGGCCACCACTTTTATCGATGCATCGACCCGGAAAATGCTGCACTTCTCTAGTTTGCTGCAATAAAGAACAAGAAGGGGCATGGCAATGTATTTTCAAGATATGTGTGTACAACCACCCTCCCTATCATTTCGTGATCTCAAGGAAATGCGGTTCTCGACTCTTGGGCCACCAACCAAGCATCGCAATGCACGATGACCGAGATGCCAAGATTGCACAATTCAATGTAAATGAATGCACAAATAACACATAAAGCCTTAACCTCTATCATACATGATCAAGAGGGTCGGCGACCGAGAAATGAGGCACGTTTCATCACTTCAAGTATGAAACGTCCCTTGTTTCTCGTGTTTGGACTAACACCCTATCCAAACCAATACAATGCATGCACATGGAAATACAATGCAATGCAACATGAGCATGGCAAGTATAGTGTAAACAACATGAGTATGCAACCACATAATGCAATGCAACAAACATGCAACAACATAATGCAATGCAACAAACATACAACATGCTATACTACCAATGCTAGGATGGCATGCACAAAATTCCAAACATGATGCAAGGCATGCACATACTATGCAATGCATGCACATGCAAACAACATGGAATGTAACAACATGCGAACAACATGCAAACAAACATGCTCAATGGACTTAAACCGAATATGGATAGACCTCAATCATGTCCAAAACAGTGGCCAACACACCAAAACTTAGGCACAAAAGGGCAAGATATGCATGCTCATGTAATGGCTCATCAACTAGGCATAAGAGCACAACTCTCAATTATGATCGAGTGACAAACATGGAAGTGTGACAATACTAAATGCACTGAAATCATGTATGAAATGGTGCCAAACCACTCAAACAACACAAGTACGGCATGCAAGAGCCTTTAAACATGGAAGCTAGTGAATGAGACTAAACAAGAGGCATGCAATGCATGGCACAAATGGATGAACCAACCATGGATAGAGCTCAAATAGGTCAAAACAAGGACCAAAGCATGCTAAGAGGGGAGCTCAAAGGTCTAAGCATGCATGCATACAAGCTAGGCCACAAACAAGGCAGCAATGGCATGACCCTTAGAGGCACTCAAAGGGTGAAAGAAATGGGAACATGGCAATGCTATATACTCTGAAATAACATATAAAATGATGCCAAATCATGCACATGTTACAAATGAAGCATGCTAGGAGACTCAAAGCTTGAAATTAGCACAGACATCTGCACTATAGCTATGCAATACATGAAACATATGGCCAAGAACACCCAAAACAGCCCTAGAGCATGCCAAAACAATGACAAAACATACATGGACTAGAGTTAAAACAAGATAGCATAAAGGGCATGAAGCATGGAGTATGCAAGGCCAATAAGGAAGGTTATACTAGACCTACCAAAACCAAATATGAGATGACTTCACCAACAAAAATCAAAGTTATGGCATGGCAAAATAGGGCCAAATACACACTAAAATGGTGGCTCAAAAGCCTAGGTAGGATGGCATACATAATGGCTCATACTTAAAGCATCAAGCACCAACCCTCCAAAGCATTGAAAGAGTGAAAGATGTGAGTGCATGGCCACACTACATGTACTGAAATCACATATCAAATGATGTCAAATCATGCAAATAGCCCAAGCAATGCATGCTAGTGGCTTGGAAACTCAAAGCTAGTGAGCATGAATGAACTATAGCTATACAAAGCAAGGCATGCATGGCCCAAAACACTTAAATCAGAGCTTAAGCATGGTAAAAAATGAACAAAAGTTTCTTGGAGTTGAGCCAAAACATGCTAGAATGATGGTCCAAAAGCATAATGCAGTTAGGCTAGCATGCAAGATTACACTACAAGTGTAGAATGCATGCAAGTGGTGACTCAGCCAAGCTAAAACAGAGGTATGCCATGTCAAAATAACACCACAAACAAGTTGAGAACAAGCCAACACATGCTAGAAAACCATGCTCAAACACGAGGCTAATAAGGCAAGTATTCAAGATACAAGGAGAGTGGATGACCCCCTCCTATTTGGGCCCTCAAAACACCCTTTTCACCACTAAAATTTATCTAAGTTTCAGTGGTGAGAAGGCCAAAAGGAGGTGGTCCCAATAACTTGAAAGGATAGCACAAAAACAAGGCCAAACAAGGCACAAGAGGGGGTAGACCACCCCCAACACCAACAAGGCCTTAAACAAACATTTAGAACACTTGAAAATAGAACTTTTTGTAGTAGAAAGTCAAGCCAAAATAAACATGCAAATAGGTCCAAAAGCTTAATCAAAATAAAGCTTTAAAGGGCTAGTTGACTCACCCTTGAAGAACAATTTCAAAATTGCAACTTCAGTTGCTTTTTTGAGCTCAAACCAAATCAAAAACACCAAAAAGCTTCTAGGTGCCTCAGCTCCAAGAGTATGGTGTTTCACTATGTGTTTGTGTGAAAAAGTGTGAAGAAACTACACTTTTGAGCACAAATACGAAGCAAATGAGCAATATAGAGATAAAGATGTATGTATAGCTCTCAGCCACTTTTTCTGAACCTGGAGAAGGGAGAGAGGTCTCCCTTTTATAGAAAAACAAGCCTCAAGCTTGTTGAACAAGCTTGAAGATAGATGCAATCCCTCCATACACATGTATGGATGATGGTTTCTGTGCTCACCAGCTGTCACAGCTGGCACCAAAATATCTTCAAAAAATGCAAGAAAGCTGCCAACCACTTGAAGTGGTCGGCCAGCTACTTACACTGGTCGGTCGACCAGTGAAAGTGGTCTCCCAGAAAGAAAAGTGGTCGGCCAAGGGGAGGAGTGGTCTGCACAAGGAAAGCAAGGTGGTGGCATAGTGGGAGACCATTTTTTCCAACTGCAAACCACTTGTAGACCACCAAAAGTGGTCTACAGGGAAAAAAAACTGGCTGGCGGGGAAGAAAAGTGGTTTACAGGGAGAGAAACTGGTCTCCAACCCTCATTCCACCCTTCAAGCAAGGAAAACAAGGTTTGTGCCAAAAACAAACCAAAAAGGATGCAAGACAAGAGTCCGCGGGACAAGGTGCGCAACTGGAAGCCTCGAAAACTAGTCTACGGGTACCAAAAGTGGTCCACGAGGGAAAAGTGGTCTACAACCAAAAAAAGTGGTCTCCAAGACCTCAATGTCCCTCTAGGCAAAGGTAACAAAGCATGGTTAGAAAACCAAGCCAAGAGGAGAACATTAAGTGGTCCCGAGACAAGTCGTGCGGCCGAAGACTCCGAAAACCGGAAACTAGTCTCCAAGAGGGAAAAGTGGTCTACGACCACAAAAAGTGGTCTACAGACCTCTCTCTCCCTTCAGGGAAGGGAAAACAAGGTTTGGTTCAAAACCAAACCAAAAGAGAAGCAAGACAAGGCGTTCGGCCGAAGGCTCCGGAAACCGGAAACTAGCCTACAATAGGGAAAAGTGGTCTACGACCACAAAAAGTGGTCTACGGACCTCTCTCTCCCTCCAGGGAAGGTCAACAAGGCCTGGTCCACAAACATGAAGAGTTCAGAGGCCTAGAAGCAAGGCACTCAGCCGAAAACTCCGGAAACTCGAAACGAGCACAAACATGCATTATCACCGAGCGCTCAATCGATGACGTCTGAGTCTTAAGGTCAGTCAAAAATGGGGTGCCTACAGGGACTACTGACATAGCTGAGCCCATATGGGGGCTTTTGGCCCACCACTTAGAGCCCAACGCACAATTCAAACACTAAAGCCTAACATTACTGGAACCCAACGTTGCACCAAGAACCAATGGCATCTAAACACTTGTCAAGAGAAGAACCAGCCACGTAAGCAGACAAAGATCCTGCAGAGTTATTACACCACACATCAGCCATTAATGAGGTCATCTCCATCATTTAATGCGATAACCCCTTCACGTCGGAACAGAACAGCCGCACCATGAACAAGGCAAGCTAGAGCATAGACTTTTGGCCAATATGACAGGTCAGAGTGGACAAGGAAATGATGAACAAAGGATATAAACAGGTTTCTAAGATAAAAAGAAGGTTAAGCTCTTTATCATCATCCTATCTCTACATTCCATTAATCTCTCTTCTAACTTGCTCGTCGGAGGTTTCGCTGGGGGACTCTCGTTTCCCGCTGGACTTTTGTGCAGGTTTCCCAATGAGCCCAGCGACCAAACAACGGTGTGGGAGGCGTGGATCAACCCGACCTGTCCGTCAGGGACTAGTAGTATCATCATTTATTAAAAATGTTTGTTAGACATGTCAGGTAATTTTTTTTGTATGACCAAACATGCTATAAAATAGAACAATGAAAAATGGTTGAGAGCACTAAAAGTGATACTCTAATAGTACCACTAATAATGTGACAGTGAGTATCTTTTTTTATTTTATTTTAATATTCTCAATACATTAGTACAATTAGTGATTTTTTTTTTTTAAGCAATATGAATCATTGTTGTAAAAAGAAATGTATTTAAGTTTTGCCCAAGGGTCAATGGAAATCATTGCATCCTAGTCGGAAATCACAGAACGAGAAAAAAGGGGGTAGTGGGTGGTTACGTCATACATGACTTCACAAATGACATGCTAACATTAATATTTCAGTTACGTAATTATTACATTTATAGAAAAAAAAATTAATTTTAAAGTTAATTATTAATTCAAGAGCAAATTAAAACCTTTTTATTTGAATTTTTTATTTTATAAAACAAAATATTTCCTAAATTCATTACACAGGGGATTAATACGCTGTAGTGTATGCAACAAAGGAGTCCGGATTCTCGACCGCCCTACTCGGCGGCCGTTCCCAGCAGCCCCCCAAAACGACGTCGTTTTGGGGTTTTTTTTGTTTTTTCTTTTCTTCTTCCTCGTTAGATTCGAGCAGAACCCGGAGGAGGGAGGAGGAGGAGGAGGAGGAGAGAGGAAGGGAGAAGAAGAGGGAGCCGCCGGTGGGCTGGACTAGAGGGGGCCATAATCACCGGGGGAGGAGGAGGAGGGGGCAGAGGCTGGTCGGAGGCGGAGGCGAAGGTGACGGCGACGGTCTGTCTTGGCCAGAAATGGATCGGGCGACGATCGGACGGGCCGGGCGAAGCTCGATGAGTTCTGACGAAGCTCGCCCGAGCAGCCATGGCGGCTCCAACCCTGGCGAAGAAGAAGAAAAGAAAAAAAAAAAAAAAAAAAACGAAAAAAACCCCCAAAACGACGTCGTTTTGGGGGACTGCTGGGAACGGCCGCCGAGAAGGGCGGCCGAGGATCCGGATTCGCAACAAAGGTATTGGTGCAAGCCAAAAATGCTCAGCATGCACAAACAAGTGTACATATTGTGCGTGGCCGGCATGTGTACGTATGCGCGTGTTACTGTGTAGTGCAACAATCATCCATTCCTTTAATTTGAAAGTTTTAATTAAGCATTGATGAAGTGAAAATTCAAATAAAATAAAATAAAATAAAAATTAAGGTCAAAACATAACATCAATGAATAAAACCTACTCCCTAGAACTGCTTTAGAGTTCATAATTTAGAGCTCCCAAACATTTTTGTTGTGTAATGTTTGACACTTGTCTCAACACCTGTGGCTAGGGCTGGCCCTGAGTTTTCGGTCAGGCGAAACAAAAACAGAGGCCTATATTCACGAAGAAGAAAAAAAATCACTCTGTTTGGTATTACTACCGTTGATTGATACAAAAATAGATATCAAAATGTATTCATACAAACAAAAAAGTTACCAAAATTAGGAAAACTTTATTCACATAAATTGTATTAAATATGTATTGAATTAATTGTTATTTATTGAAAATGTTATTTATGAGTGTGGTTGTTTTGTTGTTTATTGAATATATTGTGTATGAGTGTGATTGATATTGAATTAATTGTTTATTCTACTAAAATCTGAAAAACAAAGAAGGTAAAAAAAAAAAAAAGGAATTTTTGGTGAATAGTCCCTCCCATTGGATCTTTTTTGTGTGAAGTCCACGGAATAAAATAATGGTTCCAAAAGTCTCTCAAATAAAAAAAAAATATGGTGAAAAAGACTAAAATTCCCTTCTATATAAATGGGCAAAATATCAAACGATGGAATCGTTTGTCTCCCTCCCTCTGTTTCATCGCTTGAACTTGTTGCTAGGAGTCCAAAAACAAATAACAAATGTACACAATAACAGAGTAAAAGTTTATTGTCATTGTATCAAAAAACAATATAAAAAAAAGAACAAGTAACACCAAAATAAAATTTTACTCACATTTTATTAAACAAAAATAGAGTAACATTTTATTAAACAAAAACAGAGCACATATCAGAGTAAAATTTTATTCTCATTTTATCAAATAAAAATAGAGCACATACCAGAGTAAAAATTTACTCTCATTTTGTCAAGCAAAATCAAAGCACATACTAGTTCTTATTCCCCCCGTTCTGGTTCGATATTGGGCCACTACAGTTCGAAGGACTCGAATGTCACGGTTCTTAATCTTGAACCGAAGAGTCCAAATCCGGCAAATCGTTTTTGAAAACAGATTTTTTTGAAAGAAGTGCCAAACATGGACTGCTTCGCCAGATACAGAGTCGCCACCTAAATATTTTTTTAAATGGGAAATTTAGGAAACCCTGACTCGGTGCCAAAGGCCACGTGTCCGTCATCACCAAAGTTGCCTCGGCTCGGGAACTTGGGTACGATTGGGGAAGGTCACTTCGTGAGCACCCCCGCTCGCCCGGTCAAAGACCGGCCTCTACTAACCATGATATCTGATTTTGAAAACATTGCGAGTTCTTATTCCGGTTATTAGCCTAGGTTACTATGTGATGCGCACAGCATACAAGTATAGACTGAATCGCCTGAATTGGAACAAAACATTTCATGTCTGTTTGTTTGAAAATGGTTTGATGGTGCTACTCGCAAGTAGGCTAAGACGTGGATTTGCCACCCTCGGATGGGCTTAGAAAACATGATTTTGCCACTATCTAGTAGGCTTAAAACAAACATTTGATGAATTGTCCCAATTCAGATAACTCAACCTCCACCCACAGGCATTCAAGGCAGTTATATCACATAAGCACATAGCCTCATAGTAAGCATGCTGTTCATGGCAACACTCACACGCATGCAAGGATGCTAAAGCATAAAACTTACCGAGTACTCCAAGCCAAAACAGAAGCTTGTTAGAAATCATGCATGATCCTAAATATACTGTAATGCCTAATGCAACACATGCGAAGATGCAAACTATAGCAGGCTCGGCTATTCTAAACATGGCACATGGAATGCTACAACTAACACGTATTCAATTTGGAATTGAAATACAAATGCAGTTTGTATGATGCGCCGAGCCCGGTGCGTGCAAAAACAGATGAATGATGCAAACATGCTGTCATACTGTATGCTAATTGAAATATGCCCTATATCTAACCATCGTAAGCAAGTAAATAAAAGGGAGAAAGAAATGGGGATTGGAAGACATACATCACACTCATCCACACTTATTACAACATTGCCCTCGCGCAGAGGGTCCGAATAAATATACAGTCCCGAATAAAAGAATAATACAGTCCGAATAATATACAAATTCCTAAGTCATTAACAAATTAAGTAAGAGAAATCAGAATCGCATGCAAGCCGTGGGTCGCCTTGACTCCGCCTCGATGATGAGATGATGCATCTTCGCTTTGCGTAGAAATCAATCGATGTCCCAATTAGCCTCTGTTTGCAATGTTTCTCGAAATGCGTGCCAGACTCTGAAAAGTTGCTAATCCTTCATTTTGCTGCAACAGAGAGCAGGAAAGGGGCATAGCAATGTATTTCACAAATATATGCATGCCTCGATCCTCGTGCCACCAATCACGCATCTCGATGCATGATAACCGAGGAGTCGGATTGCACAACTCAATGTAAGATGAATGCTACAACAAAACCTAACTCCATCATGGGTAATCCAGAGTGTCGGTGACTTGGGAATTGAGACCCGTTACATTACTCGAGTCTTGAGCGTGCCTCGTTCCGTGCAGACTAACTCCTATCCCGAACACGATGCAATATGCACGACATGCATGAATGCAACTAAAATATAATCTAGCATGCACAATGCTATGAAAATGAGATGCCTCGAAATGCGTGCACACGGGCACGCAAACCGAGGCAATGATACTAAAGCATGAACTGACATGAAATATGATATACGATGAGACTAAAGTGAGATGCCTCGAAATGCGTGCCCACGGGCACGCGAACCGAGGCGGTGACATATAGACATGAAATGGCATACAGGATGCAAATTGGGCTTACACTAACATGAGAGAGCCTCAGCCGCACTCACATAAGAGGCCGTCGGATAAAAATGAAGTGCCTCGAAATGCGTGCACGCGGGCACGCAAACCGAGGCAATGGCATACACGATGCAGTGAGACTAAAATGGCATATAGGATGCAAAATGGACTTACACTAACATGAGAGGCCCTCAGCCACACTCACATAAGAAGCCGATGAATGAAAATGAAGTGCCTCGAAATGCGTGCACACGGGCACGCAAACCGAGGCAATGGCCCTAAGGCATGAAATGACATGCAAATGCGACGTGGCATATGGCATATGGAAAACGCAAATTTCAGCAGCCAAAATGATGCAAAAACAGCCCCCGAATTATAGCAAAATTACACCCGATGCCCGAAATGCAATGTTATGCACCTGAAATGGCCTACAGCTATGCCAATCATGCACAAAATGGACATGAAGTGTAAAGACAGATTCTAGGAAGACCCTAAACTAGCATTTTTCCAGTACAAATAATGTCCAAACAACAATCACAAGTATGGAAAAATCAGCATGCAAGAATGGGGGAAAATAGGGGAACAATGAAACAAGTGATATGTACAATGCTCAAACTGAAAAATACAGTTCTACAACATTAAAGAGGGACCAAAAATATGCACATTTAAAGTAGATGACATCCTCCAATTCAGTATGTAGATATGCTCAAAATAGCATGCAAAATATGAGCCAACAAAGGCTATAACATGAGGTACCAAAAGGATGCACCAAAAAGCCTAAGACCCTTAACAAAAAATGAAGAATGAGTTATTTTAAGACTCTTTCCAAGCCTGATGAAGGCTCAAAAACAGAAGCATGATGAGCTAGCAAGGCATGCAAAAATAAGGGGGTATAAGAGGGTATAACATGAAGTACCAAAAGTATTCACCAAATAGCATAAGACCCTTAACAAAACATGACAAGAAGGAAAAAATAAGGCTCTTTTCAGGCCTGATGAAGGCTGAAATCAGAAGCCAAATAAGCTTAAAAAAGGCATGCAAAATGGGGCCAAAGAGAGGTACAAAGAGAGGCCATGCATGGAGGCCCCAAACAAGATTGATCCCTTCTAAAATGTTGTAGAGGGACCTAAAATAAGCTCAATCTCAGTTAATGGCATGCTCAAAATCAGACTTCAAATAGGCTAAAGAAACCATGCAATTTTACGGTAAATATGAAAAATTACAAAGCAAGTGCATGATAGAGAGGCCAAACATGGTTGAGCCCTTATTAAATGTTGAAGAGGGGCTCAAAATAAGCACATTTACAGTTTATATTAGGCCCGAACATAAATCACACATAGGCCAAATATTCAATGCAAAATAATGGCATATAAGAGGATATTGAAGGAAGTGTAAGATAGAGGGCTCAAACAGAGTTGGGACCTTAAACAAACATCAAGAATAGCTCAAAAGAGGACCACTTTCAGTATTGGTCGGAGCTCAAAACAGTGAGCAAGTAGGGTTAAGAAAAGAGGCAAGAAAATGGTGTAAAAGAGAGGGATTGAGACTTACCCTTGAAGACCTTTCTTTCCTTGCTTCTTGACTTGAGAAATGTTGCTTCTAAGCCTCTAAGAACCTCTTCTTGTTGCTGGAAATGGATTAGTGATGGTAGTGCTTGATGATGATGAACAAAAGGCACCAAAACTTGAAGTTTTTGGAGGTTTTGGGAGAGATAGAGATAGATATGCTTGTATACCCTTGAGAGATATTTTCCAACCCTTAAACAAGAGCTGGGAGGCCAGATATATAGGCAAGAAAATCGGAGAAAAGGTGGGCAAAAAGTGCTTTAAGTGCAAGTGGCCGGCCAGCTAGTTTTTCTGGCCGGCCAGCTAGTTTCCAAAAGCTATCGGGAAGAACACTGGCCGGTGGGTGCTAGGGAAGTCCAAATGTGGCCATTCAAGTGTCCAAATTGAAGCCCCGGAAGTCAGATTTCTAATTGCGCAAACCTTGCATCAAAATTCCTCCTGTGAAAAAAGTTATGCCCGTTTCCGTAAAGCCGCGTAGATTCAGTCCAACCGAAGTGATGCCCTACTTCAATCAACCATATCTCCCCCATCCGGAATTGAACTTAGGAGATTCTTGAGTGAAAAATGAAGCCCCGGGAGTAAGCTTTCCAACGATGGTGGCCTCATACTTTAATTCTTCTCGTGCAAAGAGTTACGCCCATTTCGGTGAAGCCGCGCAGACTTTTCTCCTTCCCGGATCCACTAAACCACCTTTGACCAAGCAGAAAGCTGGTTGGTGAGACAATTGCTAGGATCCCACCCTCCAGTGATCTTCCTGGTGATAAAACAGAGGTACCTGCCAAAAATGAACAAAAATCGATGCAAAACGAATGGTCAGGGGCCAAAACACGCAGTTCGGGGTCCCGAAAACCGGCCGTTAAGTACCGAAAGTGGCATTTGGCTGCGAAGTGGGTATCTAAGACCCCAGTGTCCCTCGAAAGGGAGTAAATGAGATTTATTCCAGAAACCGGAGGAATCGGAGATGGTTGGGTGGTCCCGAACCGAGGCATACGGCCTGACGGCTCCGAAAACCGGGAGCCGGGCTCCGAAATGGGCAAAATGGCCTATGGCCACGAAACGTAGCCCACGGCCACCGAGAGATAGCCTACAGGACCACTCCCTTCCCTCAGGAAAGAAAACAGAGAAAACCGAGTCTGGTTCGCAAACCGAGGCAAGGCACAGAAGAGAGTTCGGAAGTCCGGAGGCAGGGCGCACGGCCGTGACTCTGAGACTTCTGAACGAGCACAGTATGCAACATCACCGAGCGCTCAATCAGTGACGTCTGAGTCTTAAGGTCGGTTAAAAATGGGGTGTCTACAGTTGCCCCTCTTTGACAGAACTCGGAAGTCACAAGTAACGGGAGTAAATGTCAAAGCCCAGAGACGACCCATTTTTGACAAGGCCGAAGACTTAGACAATCATACAAGATAAACAGAGATATGTGTGCCCGCAGGTAGGGGCAAAATGCAAAATGATATGCAAGGAGATTTTGATAATTGGACTTATACGCTACGCGAAGCCGGTTTGACAATTGGACTTATACGCTAAGCGAAGCCGGTTTGAAAATTGGACTTATACGCTAAGCGAAGCCGGTTTGAAAATTGGACTTATACGCTAAGCGAAGCCGGTTTGACGATTGAGGATTCATGCAATGCACTGTAATGTAGTGGCTAAAATGCAATGTGATAGCTAGAAAAAGGGAGGTACCTTACAAGGGCAATTGGCAATGACTTACCTCAGCAATGTCCTACCTTATGCCGATGTGAGAATCTTCCGCTTCTTCTTGGTTGAACCACAGGTACTACTTTTCTCCCTGACTATGGTCGCAGCTTTCCCTATTCTCTAACAGGGTGACAGACTAGGTTGATTCAGTATCCAGAATTGAGGTGCATACACATGCTATCTCAATCTATGGGGCTGCCATACAGATTTCAAGCCGAGGATATACCCCTGGGTATTTAAACCAGACTTTAGTCTCGGAAATCCCAAACCTTTGTGTTCTAGGCATAAGTCATTCGAACTCTAGTTTCCACCGTCTCAATTGGTCTCCTAGGAACTCACCGCTAACACAGGCAGGTGGCTATACCAGACCACCGGAAGTCGTTCCGGCACGACAAACACCAAAGGAATTGCACCTTTAGAGGATTTAAGGTCTCCTAGACCGGACAATACAAGAGATATGATGCAATGGATAATGCTAGATGTGATGCAATAGATGATAGATGCGATGCAACAGAGAGTGTAATAGATGCAAAATGGTGACATACTCCAACCGCGCTGGACTCGTGAATGGAGGCAGAACCAAAGAAAATCAATCAGGAGCGTGTTCCACACAACCTAAGATAAATTCCAAACACGCTGAAAATCATGTGAGGAAGGGGACACTCAAAACACGCTGATAGTCGTGAGAGGAAGTCCGAAAACAACCGCCCAGGTGCGTACACAACGCAACCTGAGATAAATTCCAAACACGCTGAAATCGCGTAAGGAAAGGAACACTCTAACCACGCTGAAATCGTGAGAAGAGGTAAACAAAAACAACCCGCCCAGCGCGTCCACAACGCAACCTGGGATAAATTCCAAACACGCTGAAATCGCGTAAGGAAAGGAACACTCTAACCACGCTGAAATCATGAGAAGAGGAGAACACTCTAACCACGCTGAAATCGTGAGAAGAGGAACGGGACACTCAAACCACGCTGAAATCGTGAGAGGAGGTCCAAACAACCGCCCAGGTGCGTACACAACGCAACCTGAGATAGATTCCAAACACGCTGAAATCGCGTAAGGAAAGGAGCACTCTAACCACGCTGAAATCGTGAGAAGAGGTAAACAAAAACAACCCGCCCAGCGCGTCCACAACGCAACCTGGGATAAATTCCAAACACGCTGAAATCGCGTAAGGAAAGGAACACTCTAACCACGCTGAAATCGTGAGAAGAGGTAAACAAAAACAACCCGCCAGTAAGGCCCACAACGCAACTTCGAGATAATTCCAAACACGCCAAATCGCGTGAGGAAAGGATCACTCTAGCCACGCTGAAATCGTGAGAAGAGGTAAACAAAGCAACCGCCAGTAAGGCCCACAACGCAACCTGGGATAAATTCCAAACACGCTAAAATCGCGTAAGGAAAGGAACACCCTAACCACGCTGAAACCGTGAGAAGAGGTAAACAAAAACAACCCGCCCAGGTGCGTACACAACGCAACCTGAGATAAATTCCAAACACGCTGAAATCGCGTAAGGAAAGGAACACTCTAACCACGCTGAAATCGTGAGAAGAGGTAACCAAAAGCAACCCGCCCAGCGCGTCCACAACGCAACCTGGGATAAATTCCAAACACGCTGAAAACCGCGTAAGGAAAGAACCAAACTCTAACCACGCTGAAATCGTGAGAAGAGGAACGGGACACTCAAACCACGCTGAAATCGTGAGAGGAGGTCCAAACAACCGCCCAGGTGCGTACACAACGCAACCTGAGATAGATTCCAAACACGCTGAAATCGCGTAAGGAAAGGAGCACTCTAACCACGCTGAAATCGTGAGAAGAGGTAACCAAAAGCAACCCGCCCAGCGCGTCCACAACGCAACCTGGGATAAATTCCAAACACGCTGAAAACCGCGTAAGGAAAGAACCAAACTCTAACCACGCTGAAATCGTGAGAAGAGGAACGGGACACTCAAACCACGCTGAAATCGTGAGAGGAGGTCCAAACAAGCGCATAATAACGCAACCTGAGATAGATTCCAAACACGCTGAAATCGCGTAAGGAAAGGAGCACTCTAACCACGCTGAAATCGTGAGATGAGGTAAACAAAAACAACCCGCCCAGCGCGTCCACAACACAACCTGGGATAAATTCCAAACACGCTGAAATCGCGTAAGGAAAGGAACACTCTAACCACGCTGAAATCGTGAGAAGAGGTAAACAAAAACAACCCGCCAGTAAGGCCCACAACGCAACTCGATAATTCCAAACACGCTGAAATCGCGTAAGGAAAGGAACACTCTAACCACGCTGAAATCGTGAGAAGAGGTAAACAAAAACAACCCGCCCAGCGCGTCTACAACGCAACCTGGGATAAATTCCAAACACGCTGAAAACCGCGTAAGGAAAGAACCAAACTCTAACCACGCTGAAATCGTGAGAAGAGGAACGGGACACTCAAACCACGCTGAAATTGTGAGAGGAGGTCCAAACAAAAACAACCCGCCCAGCGCGTCTACAACGCAACCTGGGATAAATTCCAAACACGCTGAAAACCGCGTAAGGAAAGAACCAAACTCTAACCGCACTGAAATCGTGAGAAGAGGAACGGGACACTCAAACCACGCTGAAATCGTGAGAGGAGGTCCAAACAACAATATTCTGAACACACAGCTCATAATACAATACTCTGTTTATTCGGCACACAGCTCATAAAGACGAAACTTGCAGAAGTTGAAACACACTCAGATGCTCCAAATTTTCCATCTTTTCTTTTGCTTGGTAGCCCGGAACTTTCATAGCTTCAGATGGGTCCTGGTTTTACTGTTTTCACATGACCTGGGTTGAACCCCGCGGCTTTAACAAATTCTGTTTTGCACAAATGTGGAGAACGGCACAGCACTCGGAGCACAAAACGATTTTATTTTTTGAAATTGAGAGATGGATTCTCGACCAGGTATTGAGCCTACGACTGAAGACAGTAAAACGACTCAACACGGAAATAAAAGGCACACAACCTAGACACATCGAGTAACACTCGAAACGACTCAAAACAAGAATCGAGATAAAACAAAAAGACATGACACTCAGACGTGCACAGGGAGCCTATTTCACCGGGTAGGTTTGCCACATTTTCTTATTTGTGATTCTCACATCACTCGGCCCTCAAGCTCGGCTTTTCTCACAAAACCTTTTTCTCACTTTTTCTCTCATCGCACATCTCTCTATTCTTAAATCTCTCATTTTTCATCCCTTCCCTGGGTGGTTGATGGATAAATAGCAAGTTGAAGGCTCGAGCCCCTAGCATTCTGCTCGATTCTCTTTCTTCCGCTCACAGCTAGTGAATTCCTCCCACAGAGGGGTTGCACTACATTTGGGTGTGTAGCAAATCTGCAGCTGACATCGGTTGACGATGCTCTGCTAGGGAGTTTGGACATGATCAGATACATCTAGATGAGGGAGTGGAATATCTTGATCCATTCCAGTTCGTGCTTCGCACTTGGCTTGATACCTCGCTGCTTGGAGGATACGAGAGCTTTCTGCCCTTTCTAGCTTCAGTTGTGCCCTTCTTGGCAGGTAGAGTGCCCTTCTTGGCGAGTATATTGACAATGGGGAAAAGACAGAACACCTGACTCAACTGTGCCCCTAGTTCATCATTTTGACCATTTTTTTTATTTTTGGCTTTCTACTAAAACAATTTTGACCAAAATGAGAGTCGAGTTAACATGCTTGTTCGATTTTTAATTTGAAATCATGCAAGTCAGGCTATGAGCACTGAAAATTTTCCTTTTTCGGGTCCAAGAAATGGTCCAATTTTTTGGAAAAGATGGAACGATTTTCGAGAAAATAGTCAACCTCATCAAAATTTTCAAAAACTATTTCGCAAACGGTCACTGCTGAATGAGCACGGAACCTACTCTTGAGATGCACAACCTCGGACCCATAGCAATTGAAAATTGCCCCTTGTCTGAAGGAGAGCTGCATGGCAACGGAAATCTGCCCTTTGTTTGAAATGACACCGCGACGTTTTGAATGGCAACAGAAAGTTGCCCCTTGTTTGAATGGCACCGCGGCGCATTGAATGGCAACGGAAAGTTGCCCCTTGTTTGAATGGCACCGCGGCGCATTGAATGGCAACGGAAAGTTGCCCCTTGTTTGACTGGCGCCGCAGCACACTAAATGGCAACGGAGACTTGCCCCTTGTTTGAATGGTACTGCAGTACATTGTAGTCCGTCCTCAGAGCGATGATTACAACCGAACTCTCGGATACAGAGAAGGCGGAGATGATCAAAACCATTACATGGACACAATCGAGTTTGAATTGTTTTACGGCTGGACTTCAGAATGAAGTTGCCTACGTATCCCAAAGATAGGAATCAAGCCTTACGTAGTTCGGGGGTTAAGGTACACTCGGGTATTTAACCTCTCCTTTTTATGCTCTAACTTTTGCCAAGGCGCCTGTTGTAGGTTTTCGACCTTGCGAGCTTTGTTTTTCTTTCTTTTCTTTTTTTTTTTTCTATTCTTTTCATTCATTTTTCTTCTTCTTTTTTGCATTTTTCTTTTCTTTTCTTTTTTTTTTGCATTTTTTGTATCTTTGCATTTTTTTCTTTTTGCATTTTTGTATATATATTTTTCTTGTCTCGCTCTAACTTTTGCCTGGGTCGCCCTTTCGGGTTTTCGGCCCAGCGAGCCTCTCAAAGGGTAAAAATGTAACCAGTCCATGCCAAATGGTTCTGAGATTGAAGCCCTCTATATCCAGGAGAGTGGCTGTTGTATTGACTTGCAGAAAGATCCACCTTTGGCTCTTCGAGCACATCGGATATTTTTTGCCCCTAGTTCGAGGGGTGCTTCTGCTCTAGCCTTGTAAGCTTCTTCTGATGAGGTCTGACCTTCTTGATCTGACTTTGGTGCCTCTTGTTCGAGGGTTGCTTCAAATCTGGCCACACAGGCCTCACATTGTAGTTGACCGTTGAACATTCTGAATTCAAGTTCAAGGTTTGGAAGCAAAGGGGTTGAGTCTCGAGGCTGAGAGTGATCCTAAGCTGCACAATCTCAAGAGCGATTCCACACATGTCTTTGCAGGACCGCGCAAAATATTTTTTGAAAGTTTTTAACAAAGCGACAAATCGCTCGCGCTGAAGACAGTGTAGGACCCATCTGGATCAAAGCTAGGGTCCTTCTCAGTACTCATATTAACAAGCATGATCTCAATCATTAAGGGCTTAGCATGCCTCTCTTTCTCTCATGTGATCAAAGTTTTGCAAATCCCGAGGAATTCCTTCCTCTTCGTTTTCACCACAGTGTTCAAAATTTTTTTGAAAAACTTAGGTCGTTACAATGACTTTAGGGCACAGGAGAGCAGGTGGAATGCACTGCCATTTCATTCAAATCCCGGCACAACTAGCACACGGCAGAAGCAAATGCGAGAGCGTGGAAATCACTGCTGTTTCATTCAAAATCTGTTGGCACAACTGGCTCCCTGGCAGAAACAGACTCAAAACAAAACAAAAAGACAAACGCGAAACAAAATGGTGACGCCCGAGGTAACACCCCCGGAATCACCTGACTTCTATACAACAGGACTGACTCGATACAACAAGACAGACCCAAGACAAAAGAGACTGACTCAAAACAAAAAGACAGACTCAAAACAAAGTAACAAAAACTGACCCAATACCCAAGTCAGAAAGCACAAAACTGGTATTTGCATATTGCTCAGAACAGTGCGTGCCATTCCCACGTCTGGAGTTGATTGACCGCCGCCCGCAGGTGGTTCATCCCCCATTCACATAACATTATCCCCCAAGTTCACTGACCCAGTGCCGATAGACTTTGCTGAGCTCGGCGGAAGGATGACCTCGTTTTCAAATAGATCCTGTACTTCATGGCGAAGACGGAAGCAGTTGTTGGTAGCATGGCCAGTTTGTTGATGGTATGCGCAGTACTGGGTAGCATCATGTGTAGCCGGAAGAGGGTTCGGGAGAGACGGAGGCTCAAGGGGTTTGAGATGGCCTTGTCCAACAAGGATTTGGAAAGCTTTGGATAAAGGCATGTGGAGGGCATGGAAGACCCTCTGACCTCGGGGTTGGTACTTCAAGGTTTGTGGATTTTTGCTGGACGCACCAGTAGAGGGATTGGCAGGTGCTGGCCTGGTTTGTTGATCTCTTCTAAGTGGAGGATTAGAGCTAACAGGATTGCCTCTGGTATAACGGCCCTTCTCCCGGTTTTCCCTTTGATTCGGACTGCCCCTGACTTGAGTGGCGAAAATGCCGTCCCCCGGTTTTGCAACAACTGCGAGCACTTGCTCTTTGTTCAGTCCCTCGGCTTTCAAGGCCTCAACAGCCAATAGAAGATGCTCATGGGGATCCATGTCCGCCCCTGCCTTGTTCTTTCCACTTGCCTCCACTTTGCCAAGGGATTGGCCTTCCTCAGATGTAGCCCGCCTCAGGACTGGGGAGCCTTTTGACATGAACTCCCTGGTATGTGATGTGACTGATGATGGAGCCAATGTCCCAGAGGCCAAATCTGTTACAGTTCTTTGAAGATCTTCGATCATTCTCTTTAGCTCAGAAGTAGTGGGCTCACGGGTTTGAGATGATTGGGGTCCAGGTGCATCCATCATGCATAAGTCCATGCCTTCCGGAATGAACACCTCAGGCTTGGGTAGACGGGCTGGGGTGATGTATATGCTGGGGTCGTAGGTGGATGGCAGTATATGAATGAGGTTGAGATGTGGATGAGGTACTTGGTCCTTGGGGTTTTGAGGTGGAACTATTGTCTCTTCATCAATAAGGTCCTGAATCTTATGACGGAGGCGGATGCAACGGTTCGTATCATGACCGTGCTGTTGATGGTAAACCTGATTTAGCTGGGTCATACCTTGGTGGAAGAGGATTTGGGAGGGGTTGGGGTTCTAGGAGTTCTAGGTGCCCTTTTTCTTGCAACTTTTTCAAAGCTTGGGAGAGACTCATGTAAAGAGGATGGAATTTTTGGGCTTGGGGCCGAGCTGAAGTGGTTGGTTTTTGGCCATTGGGGGAAGTGGTGATAGTGTCTACTTCTGAGCATTTCGCAGCTGTGCTACCATCAGTAGTAGCATTGGAACTGCGAGCAACATTCCTCCTCAAAGGCTCATTATCTTCTGCGAAGATCCCTTGTCTGATGGCATCCTCGATTTGAACCCCCATTTCATGAAGGGCTGGAAAGGTAAACAGAGGTAGAACGACCATCTTTTGCAGCAACTCGCCATGCAGATTCCGAACAATCATCCTGATCTGATCTTTGTCGGAAGGCCTTATAGTCATCATTGAGGCCTTTGCCCTCCATCTCATCACGAACTCTGAGAAACCCTCCTTTGGTTCTTGGCGGGTGACTTCGAGATCACGAGTTGTGACCTCGATCTGTGTGTTATTGGAGCATTGTGCAACAAAGGCCTCGGCCGGCTCTTCCCGATTCATTTCACAGAGCTCTCTAATTTTGCATACCAAATTGCGGCTATCCCAGACAGGGTTCGGCCGAATAGTGACAATTTCTGGGCTGTAGTCAAACCCATTGGCCTCAGGATATCAGAAAACAGTTGGAGGTGCACCATTGGGTCTTCAGAGCCATCGAATCGATCGATATGTGGCATCTTGAACCGATCCGGTAATGTCACCACTGAGTTGGTAAAACCATCCTCTATGTCAGGAATAGAATGGGCCCCCTGAGACTTTTTGAACAATTCCTCAAGCTTGCTCACTTTCAATGCTGTGGGGTCCGTCTTGAACTCAAAGGGGGAGTCTGGTAGGTTGGTGGGTGTTTTAGATAGTTGGGGTAGAACCAGGGGCGGAGCTGGCCTGCCTGGAATGTCCGTATCATCCTGGACATTAGCTGTCTCCCCGAGCGTTGGAACCCTGGGTAGGGGAGGAGCCTGGTGTGAAGTAGATACTCCAGTTTGCTGCTCTAGCCTGACAATTGTCTCTGCCTGTTGGGCTATAATCTCGGCCTGGCTTTTGGCAAATTCCGCTTGACGAGCAAAGGTCTCGCCGCATGAGTTTCATACTTTCCTGGAGTTGACGCATCATTTCCTCCATCCCTGCCATATTGCCCTGGTCTAACTGAACAACCGATATAACTGTCCCTGACTGGCCTTTTTACCCTGCCTTTGGTGAAGGAACACTGATTGCCCTTGAACTGAATTTCTGACCTGACAAAGTCTATCAGCATAAGTCTAATGATCCTCGAGGGATATTGGAACCTTCTGAAGCTATGGTTCCCAAGACTACCCTAGCAAAAGAGAAAACAGACAGCATCTCAGCCTGATTTCACCATAGCCAATATGAGCAAAGCTGAATGAGTGTGCTCTCATCAAGTCTGCCAAAATTCCGCCAACTGATACCCTCGTAAATCAATCCCAAATATCGAATCGGTGCCCGCAGTTCGATGCCCAAACTCATAGATCGATACATGCATTCTCAGAGACGACTCTAACAAGCACATAACAGATAAGTGAGAGCCAAAACACCCCTATGTTGGGGTAGGGTTTCTATCCTATTTTGTCAGAACTAGGGTTTCACTACGCACGCAATGCTTCAAACAACCTATAAACGGGTAAGCAACTTTGTCCTAGTTTGGAATGGTCACTATGGATCCGAATATGCACTAGGTCGAATGGTCAAAGGGTGCCCGGTAAAACCGGGGTTTGTGTTCCCATCTTTGTCGAGCCCAGGCCGATCAAATTTTATGGTCATGACTTGACAAGACAAGCCTCCGAAATCGTCGGGAATGGCATATGGCAAACACGGTATCCTAGGCGCACCAATGCAAATGCAATGCAAAGAAACACACAAGTGTAGTCAAAACCGATATCACGAGTTCGAGTCAAGTTCTCTAAATCCCAGAAGTCGCGAAATCAGAGACGCCCCGAACGCATCCGGGGAAAGAGGAGGCGAGTCCCTCCCGCTCAGTTCGATATTGGGCCACTACTGTTCAAGGACTCGAATGTCACGGTTCTTAATCTTGAACCGAAGAGTCCAAATCCGCAAATCGCTTTTTGAAAGCAGATTTTTTGAAAGAAGTGCCAAACATGGATCGCCGCCAGAATCTGAGTCGCCACCTAAATATTTTTTAAATGGGAAATTTAGGAAACCCCGACTCGGTGCCAAAGGCCACGCGGTCCGTCATCACCAAAGTTGCCTCGGCTCGAACTTGGGTACGATTGGGAAGGTCACTGAGGAGCATTTCGCCCGATCAAAGACCGCCTCTACTAACCATGATATCTGATTTTGAAAACATTGCGAGTTCTTATTCCGGTTATTAGCCTAGGTTACTATGTGATGCGCACAGCATACAAGTATAGACTGAATCGCCTGAATTGGAACAAAACATTTCATGTCTGTTTGTTTGAAAATGGTTTGATGGTGCTACTCGCAAGTAGGCTAAGACGTGGATTTGCCACCCTCGGATGGGCTTAGAAAACATGATTTTGCCACTATCTAGTAGGCTTAAAACAAACATTTGATGAATTGTCCCAATTCAGATAACTCAACCTCCACCCACAGGCATTCAAGGCAGTTATATCACATAAGCACATAGCCTCATAGTAAGCATGCTGTTCATGGCAACACTCACACGCATGCAAGGATGCTAAAGCATAAAACTTACCGAGTACTCCAAGCCAAAACAGAAGCTTGTTAGAAATCATGCATGATCCTAAATATACTGTAATGCCTAATGCAACACATGCGAAGATGCAAACTATAGCAGGCTCGGCTATTCTAAACATGGCACATGGAATGCTACAACTAACACGTATTCAATTTGGAATTGAAATACAAATGCAGTTTGTATGATGCGCCGAGCCCGGTGCGTGCAAAAACAGATGAATGATGCAAACATGCTGTCATACTGTATGCTAATTGAAATATGCCCTATATCTAACCATCGTAAGCAAGTAAATAAAAGGGAGAAAGAAATGGGGATTGGAAGACATACATCACACTCATCCACACTTATTACAACATTGCCCTCGCGCAGAGGGTCCGAATAAATATACAGTCCCGAATAAAAGAATAATACAGTCCGAATAATATACAAATTCCTAAGTCATTAACAAATTAAGTAAGAGAAACTGTAAACTGGCATGCAAGCCAGGGGCTGCCTTGACTCCGCTCTGGATGATGAGATGATGCATGCCGGGCTGCTTTGGCGTAGAAATCCACTGGGATGCCCCAATTAGCCTCTGTTTGCAATGTTTCTCGAAATGCGTGCCAGACTCTGAAAAGTTGCTAATCCTTCATTTTGCTGCAACAGAGAGCAGGAAAGGGGCATAGCAATGTATTTCACAAATATATGCATGCCTCGATCCTCGTGCCACCAATCACGCATCTCGATGCATGATGGCCGAGGAGTCGGATTGCACAACTCAATGTAAGATGAATGCAGATGAATGCTACAACAAAACCTAACTCCATCATGGGTAATCCAGAGTGTCGGTGACTTGGGAATTGAGACCCGCTCACATTACTGAGTCTTGAGCGTGCCTCGTTCCGTGCAAGCTAACTCCTATCCCGAACACGATGCAATATGCACGACATGCATGAATGCAACTAAAATATGATCTAGCATGCACAATGCTATGAAAATGAGATGCCTCGAAATACGTGCACACGGGCACGCAAACCGAGGCAATGATACTAAAGCATGAACTAACATGAAATATGATATACGATGAGACTAAAGTGAGATGCCTCGAAATGCGTGCCCACGGGCACGCGAACCGAGGCGGTGACATATAGACATGAAATGGCATACAGGATGCAAATTGGACTTACACTAACATGAGAGAGCCTCAGCCGCACTCACATAAGAGGCCGTCGGATAAAAATGAAGTGCCTCGAAATGCGTGCACGCGGGCACGCAAACCGAGGCAATGGCATACACGATGCAGTGAGACTAAAATGGCATATAGGATGCAAAATGGACTTACACTAACATGAGAGGCCCTCAGCCACACTCACATAAGAAGCCAATGAATGAAAATGTAGTGTCTCGAAATCGTGCACGCAAACCGAGGCAATGGCCCTAAGGCATGAAATGACATGCAAATGCGACGTGGCATATGGCATATGGAAAACGCAAATTTCAGCAGCCAAAATGATGCAAAAACAGCCCCCGAATTATAGCAAAATTACACCCGATGCCCGAAATGCAATGTTATGCACCCGAAATGGCCTACAGCTATGCCAATCATGCACAATATGGACATGAAGTGTAAAGACAGATTCTAGGCAGACCCTAAACTAGCATTTTTCCAGTACAAAGAATGTCCAAACAACAATCACAAGTATGGCAAAATCAGCATGCAAGAATGGGGGAAAATAGGGGAACAATGAAACAAGTGATATGTACAATGCTCAAACTGAAAAATACAGTTCTACAACATTAAAGAGGGACCAAAAATATGCACATTTAAAGTAGATGACATCCTCCAATTCAGTATGTAGATATGCTCAAAATAGCATGCAAAATATGAGCCAACAAAGGCTATAACATGAGGTACCAAAAGGATGCACCAAAAAGCCTAAGACCCTTAACAAAAAATGAAGAATGAGTTATTTTAAGACTCTTTCCAAGCCTGATGAAGGCTCAAAAACAGAAGCATGATGAGCTAGCAAGGCATGCAAAAATAAGGGGGTATAAGAGGGTATAACATGAAGTACCAAAAGTATTCACCAAATAGCATAAGACCCTTAACAAAACATGACAAGAAGGAAAAAATAAGGCTCTTTTCAGGCCTGATGAAGGCTGAAATCAGAAGCCAAATAAGCTTAAAAAAGGCATGCAAAATGGGGCCAAAGAGAGGTACAAAGAGAGGCCATGCATGGAGGCCCCAAACAAGATTGATCCCTTCTACAATGTTGTAGAGGGACCTAAAATAAGCTCAATCTCAGTTAATGGCATGCTCAAAATCAGACTTCAAATAGGCTAAAGAAACCATGCAATTTTACGGTAAATATGAAAAATTACAAAGCAAGTGCATGATAGAGAGGCCAAACATGGTTGAGCCCTTCTTAAATGTTGAAGAGGGGCTCAAAATAAGCACATTTACAGTTTATATTAGGCCCGAACAGAAATCACACATAGGCCAAATATTCAATGCAAAATAATGGCATATAAGAGGATATTGAAGGAAGTGTAAGATAGAGGGCTCAAACAGAGTTGGGACCTTAAACAAACATCAAGAATAGCTCAAAAGAGGACCACTTTCAGTATTGGTCGGAGCTCAAAACAGTGAGCAAGTAGGGTTAAGAAAAGAGGCAAGAAAATGGTGTAAAAGAGAGGGATTGAGACTTACCCTTGAAGACCTTTCTTTCCTTGCTTCTTGACTTGAGAAATGTTGCTTCTAAGCCTCTAAGAACCTCTTCTTGTTGCTGGAAATGGAGTAGTGATGGTAGTGCTTGATGATGATGAACAAAAGGCACCAAAACTTGAAGTTTTTGGAGGTTTTGGGAGAGATAGAGATAGATATGCTTGTATACCCTTGAGAGATATTTTCCGACCCTTAAACAAGAGCTGGGAGGCCAGCTATATAGGCAAGAAAATCGGAGAAAAGGTGGGCAAAAAGTGCTTTAAGTGCAAGTGGCCGGCCAGCTAGTTTTTCTGGCCGGCCAGCTAGTTTCCAAAAGCTATCGGGAAGAACACTGGCCGGTGGGTGCTAGGGAAGTCCAAATGTGGCCATTCAAGTGTCCAAATTGAAGCCCCGGAAGTTAGATTTCCAATTGCGCAAACCTTGCATCAAAATTCCTCCTGTGAAAAAAGTTATGCCCGTTTCCGTAAAGCCGCGTAGATTCAGTCCAACCGAAGTGATGCCCTACTTCAATCAACCATATCTCCCCCATCCGGAATTGAACTTAGGAGATTCTTGAGTGAAAAATGAAGCCCCGGGAGTAAGCTTTCCAACGATGGTGGCCTCATACTTTAATTCCTCTCGTGCAAAGAGTTACGCCCGTTTCGGTGAAGCCGCGCAGACTTTTCTCCTTCCCGGATCCACTAAACCACCTTTGACCAAGCAGAAAGCTGGTTGCTGAGACAATTGCTAGGATCCCACCCTCCAGTGATCTTCTTGGTGATAAAACAAAGGTATCTGCCAAAAATGAACAAAAATTGATGCAAAACGAATGGTCAGGGGCCAAAACACGCAGTTCGGGGTCCCGAAAACCGGCCGTTAAGTACCGAAAGTGGCATTTGGCTGCGAAGTGGGTATCTAAGACCCCAGTGTCCCTCGAAAGGGAGTAAATGAGATGTATGCCAGAAACCGGAGGAATCGGAGATGATTGGGTGGTCCCGAACCGAGGCATACGGCCTGACGGCTCCGAAAACCGGGAACCGGGCTCCGAAATGGGCAAAATGGCCTATGGCCACGAAACGTAGCCCACGGCCACCGAGAGATAGCCTACAGGACCACTCCCTTCCCTCAGGAAAGAAAACAGAGAAAATCGAGTCTGGTTCGCAAACCGAGGCAAGGCACAGAAGAGAGTTCGGAAGTCCGGAGGCAGGGCGCACGGCCGCGACTCTGAGACTTCTGAACGAGCACAGTATGCAACATCACCGAGCGCTCAATCAGTGACGTCTGAGTCTTAAGGTCGGTCAAAAATGGGGTGTCTACATGTATATATATATATATAGGAGGGCAATATGGTCAAAAAAATACAAATTATAGAATGTCCTTATTGAGCCACACTTCTCCTACTCAGGGGCTTTTTGAAGGAAAATTTATTGAGTTGTCTGTTATCCTAAGAAAAGGCCCAAAAATGGGGTTTTCACCAAAAATCCCTAAAAAAAAATTAAGAGAAATTTATTTATTCCACTAAAATTTAATGAAGAAATAAGGTAAAATAAAATAAAATTAGGGAGCCTATTTTGGGCCACCAACATTTTGTATATATTTTAATTGCAATTGGGTCAAACCACACCTATAAACAAATATAAGCCCAAGAAAATATTTTTGGATCCTTTAGATTGGCCCTAAAACAATAAAAATAATTTAGGCATATTTATATTTGTAATATACTATAATATTTTTCTAAATTTAAGGACCTTATTTTGAGTTAATTTTTTAGGGTCTAAGGCATAAATCTCAATGGCCTTAGTCTAGGATCGGTTCTGTCTGTGGCACATGTTGGCCATTATATGGAGAAACACACAAACACACTTAAAAAATAAAAAAACAGAGATGATCCAGACCCCGACTTGAGGGTGACCTCACCACCCCCACATACACGTGGGGGGTAACGAGAGGAGGATAAAAAATAAATAAAAATTTAGACCAATCAGCATTCACTGGAGTGGTGGGATCACCCCCAGTGAGGGTCTCACTCTTTTCTCATAAAATAAATATATGGAAAAAGTCACTGACCAGTAAGAAAATGTGAAGACGGAGGCAAAGGATAAAAGGGAGAGAGAGTTGGCCGACAGTAAAAATGACTTCACGATTCTAGCGACATTCTAACATTAATGTTTAACTATTAATATTTCCTAAATTCATCAAGCACAGGTTCAATATGCCGGTGTGTGCACAACAAGGGCATTGGTACACAAGGTAAGGCCGCTAGGCACACAGGCATGTGTTGTAAAACCCAAGTTGTGTGTAGGATTATTTTATTGGATAGATTAGTAATTAAATTAATTTATATGGGTCATTTATTAATATCAAAGAATTAGTTATGAGATGGCATTATATTTCTTATTACCTAGATGGGTAATTTTGTAATTTTGAGAAATTAGGTTAATAAGCCCACTTATTGTGGCTTTAAGTCTTGAAAAACAAACAAAACAGAGGTTGTGAATTACTCCATAGGTGGCTAGGGTTTAAGAAGGTAAAAGAAAAAAGAAAAGAAAAAGAAAAGAGAGGTTCAAGTGAGGTTACAATAGGGATTGGAGGCAGCACGTTGGTGATTTTGGGACACCCATTGGTTAAGGTAAAATCTGTCTTTACTGTTAATTATTAAGTTTATGTTGAGGAGTTTAACAATCAATGCATTAAGGGGATTTGGAAGATCTATAGGTGCCTACTTAGGTTTTGAGAATTGGATGCAATGTGTAAGTGTAACTTTGGGTGGGTAATAAAAATAATGGAGTTTTGTATCATGGGTAAGGGTGTGTTTGGCTTTAAAGTTGGGTTGAATGGTTTGATCTCTTAGATATTAAAGCAATACATTAATCTAATATAATGGGGCTTTTGTGGGTGTATGTAACATGTAAAAAATATTAATTTATTTGAGGTTTTATTTATTAGGTTTGTGTGATTGAAATGGTGGAGCTGGGTGTTTGGAGTTGGTGTTAGAGTGTTATTTCTAAACTTTTGAAGTAAGTAACCTTCTATCACTGTTGGTTCATTTTTTATTCCTATCGAATCGTTTAAAATCATAAATATTTATTTATAGCCTTCGTGTTCTCTTAAAATAAAATATTGGTCAAGTATAAAACAACATCGAATATTATTATGAAAATTATTTGAATATTTGGTGAAACTATTCTGAATTGTACTAAACGTTTATTCTGAAAATATCGAATGTTTTATTTAAAAGTTGTGTATTGTTTGAATTTTGAACATCACTCTAGTCTGACTATGATTTGGACCCTAGCCAATGGGGGTTATTTATTGACACAGAAACTAGTTTCTTTTGGGGCTTTACCACCGGCCTATGTGTGGTTCTAGGCCTTGTCACGGGCTAAGTGACCGTAGTCACCAAGACTTGAGTTTTGTGAATTGCATCATTGAACCATTTGAATATCGAACCATCAATTTTGAACAACGAAATTTCATCGAATTACCTCATTGTCTTTTCAATTAAAATGTATTACTACACTGTTTATTTTCAGCTACGAAACCATCTTACAAAATAATTGTTCATTTATTGAATGGTAGCAAAAAATATATTTATTGGTTATTGACTATGTTTTTTTTTTTTTTTTTTTTTTTTTTGTATACTTGATCCAACTAACAGTGATGGTTGGTTATTTACTAGGCTGTCTAACTTACCCTTATTTTATTTTTTCAGATTCTGAGGAGTAGAGCTGCGCGTGGTTTTTACTTGTGGGAGTGCCGAGAGTAGGACTATGATTTAATTACTTGGATCATTATTATTATTATTATTTTAATTAGTGGACTTAGTGGACAATTTCATATGATAACAATTATTTATTTGAATGGTTTTTAGCATTATGATATTTAAGGATTTAATTTGAGTATTTTACATTGTTAATCATGTATTGGACTCTTAGCCTTGCATGCTCACTTAAATGAGTGTGCGACGTTGTCACGGAGCTTGGGGCGTGACATGTGTTGCGTGCGATAGGCATGCACACGTGCTATTTGTGTGCTATTTTGAAATTTGCCTCAACACTAATAGGCTATTTTAGCCACAAAAAATAAAATAGGTTCGGAGCTATTTTAGCAAAGAGATTTGGGGCTATTTTAGTTACAAAAGACAAAATAAGTTATTTTAGCCACAACAAATAAAACATCACATCCAATCCATAATCATTACATTTTTCTCTCACAAAAAAAGTCAAAAAAGTCAAAAAGTCAAAAAAATCTTTCTTAAACCAAGCTTTTTAGCTCAAGCTAAAATAATCAAAAAAGTTAAAAAGTCATCTCACTTCCCAAACGAAGGCTTAATGAGACAACAATCAAGATTATTCGCCCACCCCTTTTGTAAGAATTGGGATATGAATGATTAGGTTTGGATCAAGAAATTTTTTTTTTTTTTTTAAAAGAAAAATAAAGAAAAGTAAATTGTTTCGCGCAATGATTTTAACTTAAATATTACACCCAATAAGGTAACATGTCATTCATTAAGTCAAATAGACAACATTTACATAATTTTTTTTAAAAATAAAAGATTAATATATATTATTGAAAGTTGTTTTGATTTTTTTTTTTATATATAAAAACAATAGACACAAATTTGATAAAAATAAATTTCAAAAACAAAACTTTAAAATTTCAAAATATTTCTTGACACAAAAAAATAATTACGTGGCATGTCTGACAATTATGACTCTATTCTTTTCTGTGGCATGTCTGGCCACACAATAAAATTTACATGACACATCTGACAACTATTTTTAATAAAAAAAAAAAACTAGTTGCCAAATAGGATTTACATATGAAAATAATAAGTGTTGCTTTTAAATTGTTTTCATCAAATTAACATTTGAACTGTTTTATAAAATAAAAAAATTAAAACCTACCCACACATAATCAAAATTGATTATAAATGGCATTTAATAATTAATGGCAACTATTATATTCTATGGCACGTCGTGTCAAAAAAATAATAATAATAAGTGATCACACAAAAACAAAATATGTGGCACGGCTAGCAAGTCTGGCCACAACAAAAATTACTTGACACATTTAACAATTATTATTAGAAAAATGATTTGTGCACACAATTTTTGTGGCACTAATGGCACTAATTTCCTATTCTGGTAATTGTTTTTTTTTTTTTCTTCTTTTCTTGCCTTATATGGAAATTAGTGCTATTAATGCCACAAAAATTGTGTGCACAAATCAAAGTTGTTATTATTAATTAAAATATTATGTCAAGTTTAAAAAGTCACAAAAAAATTAAAAAGTCAAAAAATTATTTAAAAAGTTAAAAAATTATTATTATTTATCAAAAGTCAACAATTACGGTTGCACAATTCTCAATACTAATTTTTCCCTACACATTAATTTATATAATTTTTTTTAAAAATGACTTGTCCCCTTAAAAAAGCCCCACTTAATCCCCTAATGTCCAAAACGACGTCGTTTTGGGCATTTTTTTTTTGCCTTGGTTTGAAATTTAAGGAGATTAAGAGGCCAAAAATTAGGAGATGTAGCACAGTCCAATTTTTTAATACACATTTTTTCATAAAAAAGTCAAAAAGTTAACCCAAACATTCATATTTTTAACCTTAACTTTTTAGTCTAAAAAGACAAAAAAATATACTTATTTAGGACACCCCAAACAACCCCTTAATTCTTTTTGTCAAATTAATTTTTTAAATGTTCTATAAAAAAAGGTTAAAAACTTGCCCACACAAAGGCAGTGTTTGAGAAGGATTTTTTTGATTTTTTTTTTGTTTTTTTTTAACTAAAAGAAAAATTGGTTAAAAAAAAAAAAACAAATTCAAACAAAATATCACATCAAACTCCATAATCATTTTATATTTTTTCTGACAAACATTACATCCAACTACAAAAAAACCCAACTATCTTTTTAAATATAAAAAAAAAAAATTCTTCAATAATATCCTATAATTAAAAAAATTTACACAAAAAATTTACTTTTCAAACACCCATGAAGTCAAAATTAATTATAAAGGATATTTTAATAACTAATGCCAACTATTTCATTCTATGACACGTCTAATAAAATAAATAAATAAATTTACGTGGCACATCTTATAAGTCTGGCCGTACGAGCAAGTCTGGTAAAAAAAAACAAAGAAAAAAAAAACTAAGAAAAATGAGTGGGAGTATTAATTAGTACTCCTACTAATGATGTAATAGTAGGCCCTATTATAAATGATTTGATATTTTGGTTTTGGTATTGTATTTTTTATTTATTTATTAAGTGACATGTCATTAGTGGTCTTTTTAGAGCTCCAAAATTAGTGGTCTCTAAACTAATGACATGGCACTCAATAAAAAAAGAAAAAAAATACAACACCAAAGTCAAAACATCAAATCATTCATGGTGGGATCTACTGCCATATCATTAGTGATAGCACTAATTAGTGCTCCCACTCATTTTCCTTGTTGAAAAACTAATCACGTGACAGGTCTAGCAAGTCTAGGCACAGGAAAAAACAAAAAATAAAATAAAATAAAATAAGACGAATCTTTATAATTTGAAACACGAATTATTTTAATTTTTAATTTTTTAATTATGATATATTTAATTTTAAATTTTAAATATTATTTTAAATAAGAATAATTAAAGATGTTAGTGCTTAATTAGGTGGCAAGCCTAGTAATTATTTGTAATCAAAAAGTTAACTACCAAGCAAGACATACCTATGAAAATAATGAATATAGCTTTTAAATTTTTTTCATAAAATTAGATTTGGAAATGTTTTATAAATGGTGGTGTTACATGTATCAATTATGTACTAACATTAGTTATGACATTATTATTGACCCTACTCATTATATAAATTACAAATATTAAAAATTTCTTAAATTATGTCACATCATCAATTAATACACTAATTAATGCATATAATATTATTCTTTTATAAAAGAAGGAGAAATATCAAAAGCTTAAATGACATTTTAATACTCTTGTTAACAAATGTCCCTAGGTCATAAGTTAAAAGCAAAATATTTGTAAAACATAATACACTTTCTGTCACGACTTAATCTCAGGGGTTTAGGATTGGAATCATAACTTACTAACTTATTCTATTCGTAGCAAATTAAACTGCGCAAGCGGAAATAAAAATAATTAACTAGAAATTACTCCATTTTACTATTTTAATAAGAGAAAATACATTTATAGGGATTTTATTATTTTATTATTCAGTGATCGGCTCCAAGTAGAAATAAAAAGGAACAAATATATATATATATATATAAAGACAAAATAATGGTTCAACATCAATCCTCGTGTAGGTTCCATTACGTGAGATTATGGGTTTTTCCTACATCTCGTCACCTAAAATGGTAACAGCTATAAGCACATAGCAGAGTGAGAAATATTATGCCAAGAGTATAGGGAATAGAAAATAACCATGGATAGTTAGTTAAGCCAAAACATTTACATAACTCAATTTCGTAAATAAACCATTGAAGTGGCAGAAACTGAAATACAAAAATTATATAAATAAATAATCATAACCACGGTACAAAACGGAACAGAGGTCATAGAAGTGACAATCAGAGCAGAGGTCAATGGATTCATGACAAACAGAGGACTACAAAGTGGCCAAACAGAGGTCAATGGCTATTTAAGTCCCCCAAGGCATGAGACTCCCATGGTGGTACTTACAAAACATAATTGTTTATAAGGTCATAATCAAATATTCTTTAAAATTTAAACAATCATATCCATGGGTTTCATTTTAAACAAATAGAGTTCAGAAATTAATCCACATAATTGAAATATTTATGAAACATAACTTGTATTAATATAACTAATAAAATACAACTTGTATAAAATAAATTATAGTAAGTCAAAACATATGTAAAATATAGTATAGTAACTCAAGGTATAATATAACTCACCTTAAGAATGAGTTTTGCTAATTCCTTTATATTTTTGTTGATTTTCGGCTCTTCCCTTTTCTACTGATCTCCTCTTTTTTTCTTTTCGTTTTTTCCTTCTTTGTTTACACGCTGGCCAACTTCACCACTTTCTTCTTAAAAAGTATAGGCACATGTTGGGTGATGACTCACCCTTTCTTAGTACTGATAACTCACCACTGCATCCCTACATGTAGACATACAAATGGCCCTTCCTCTTCTTCTAATCTATATTTGCAAATCCTTTTAATTAAAACAAATCTCCGTAATATCTTCCTAATTCATTATTACTTGATTTATTTAACTAAATCCATACATTCCAATCTTTTTACACTAATTAGTGATTAATTTAGCTCTCAAATAAATCTCCTCATCATATATTTGATAACCACAGTAACAAATTAATTTACATAGCACGTATAGCTTATTTATTTTATTATTTTCATTTTCATTATTATTCTTATTCCATATATTTATTTTATTATTATTGTTATTATTGTTCTTATTATTAAATTATACTTTATCGCATACCATCACAAAATTAATTATTTTAATTTACTATTATAGATTATTATTATTTTTATTAATAATCGTGGTTGGTTGCGGTATTAATTAAATATTTAGGGTGTCACATTTCTCCCATTCTAAATAGAAATTTGTCTCCAAACTTGACATACCTTAATTTTCGAAGAGGTGTAGGTATTTGGCTCGTATTTGAATTTCCGTTTCCCACGTAGCTTCTTCGATACAATGATTTCGCCATAAGACCTTTACCAACGATATGGTCTTGTTTCGGAGAATTTGATCACGACGATCGAGAATCTGCACTGGTTACTCTTCATAAAAGAGGTCCTCTTGAACTTTCAGATCCTCATAATCAACAACGTGCTCTGGATCTCGGAGGTACTATTGAAGCATTGAAACGTGAAACACATTGTAGACATTGGATAGTTCAGGTGGTAGTGCAAGGTGATAAGCTACAGAACCAATCCTTTCCAGTATCTCGAATGGCCCGATATAACGTGGGTTTAACTTTCCTCACTTTCCAAATCGGATAACTCCTCTTGTTGGTGAGATCTTGAGGAACACATGATCCCCTACTTGAAATTCTAAGTCCCATCTTCGTATATCTGCATAACTTTTCTGGTGGCTCTAAGCAGTACGAATTTGTTGTTGGATAAGTTAGATTTTCTTACTTGTGACTTGCACGATCACGGGGCCTAACAATTTTCTGTTTCCGACTTCCGTCCAACATGGAGGTGACCGACATCTCCTTTCATACAGAGCTTCGTACGGCGCCATTCCAATGCTTGCTTGATAGCTGTTGTTATAGGCGAATTTCACTAAAAGTAGGTGCTCATCCCGATTACCTTTGAGGTCCAACACACATACACGTAACATGTCTTCCAACGTCTGGATTGTTCTTTTAGATTGTCCATCAGTTTGTGGCTGATAAGCAGTGTTAAACTTCAGTGTGGTTCCCAAAGCTTCTTGCAATTTGTTCCAGAAGTGAGACACAAAGCGAGGGTCTTGGTCAGACACGATCGAAACTAGGATACCATGCTAACGAATAATTTCCTTGATATATAAAGTGGCAAACTTATTAAGGGAGTACATGATTTTGATTGGTAGAAAATGCACCGACTTCGTCAATGGGTCTACTATAACCCATATTGCATCATTCTTCGAAAATGACTGTGGTAGCCCGACCACGAAATCCATAGTAATGTGTTTCCATTTTCATTCAGGAATAGAGAGTGGTTGCAGTGGTCCTGTAGATCTCTGATGTTCTGCTTTAACACGCTAACAATGCAAACATTTTGAGACATGACTTGCTATGTCTCTTTTCATTCCTATCCACCAGTAGTGTTCCTTCAGATCATGGTACATCTTTGTATTGCTAGGGTAGACTGCAAATCTCGAGTTATGAGTTTCCTCCAGTATCTTCTTCTTGAGTTTCGGGATGTCAGGTATGCAAATTCGATTTCGAAATTTCAATAACCCATTGCTTATAGTGAAATCAAGGTCAGGCGTATTCCTTTGTTCCTCGTACTTTTTCTTCAAAAGTTTATCTTCCCATTGGCGCGCTTTAATTTCTTCAATCAATGTAGGTTCCATGGTTATGTTGACGAGTAGTCCATTGATCTTGTGGGAAACGAGAGTACATGCCAAACTTCTAGTCGTCTTTTGGCTCAGTGGGTCTACCAACACGTTACCTTTGCCTGAATGGTGATGGATCTCTACATCATAGTCTTTCATAAATTCTAGCCACCTCCGTTGCCTCATATTCAGTTCCTTCTGTGTGAACAGATATTTAAGACTCATGTGACCAGTGTAAATCTCGCAGGTTGCATCGTAAAGATAATGACGCCAGATTTTGAGAGCAAAGATCACTGCAGCCAATTCTAAATCATGAGTCGGGTAGTTCTTCTCGTGAATCTTTAATTGTCGTGACGCATAAGCAATGACTTTTTCGTTTTGCATAAGAACGCAACCCAAACCATTGTATGAGGCATCACTATAGATTACGAACCCATTGGCTCCTGTAGGGAGTGCTAGTATAGGGGCTGACACAAGTCGACTTTTTAATTCTTGAAAGCAACGCTCTTGTTTGCCAGTCCATTCAAATGGTGTGTTTTTCTGAGTTAGCTAGGTCAAGGGTGATGCTATCTTTGAGAAATCTTGCACGAAACGTCGATAATAGCCAGCTAAACCCAAGAAACTTCGGATTTCTGACACATTAGTAGGTCATGGCCAGTCCACAATTGCTGTAACTTTTTGGGGGTCAATCGAGATGCCATCTTTGTTAATCACGTGACCAAGAGAGTATACACTGGTGATCTAGAATTCGCATTTCTTCAACTTGGCATAAAGTTTGTGATCACGTCATGTTTGTAGATGTCACGACCCAAACCCGCCCCTATGGGTATAGCACCGTAACCGGCCAGTAATCTGTGATTACCGAAGGCCTGCTTAATAGTAATAACAGTAATACAGAGTACAGGGGCTGGCGGAAGCCAAAACAGTAATAAAAGATGTCCAATGAACTGTGACAGTCTGTATGCAAAAAAAAAAAAAGACTTTTCATACATATTCACATTCAGAACCAAAACAGTATATACATACATATACAATCATCCAAGACAGGGACCTAATCCCTATTAGAACAATACAGTACAGGTATAATCAGTCTATACAAAAACAGAGACAGAAAGGATGAATCTAAAACACCCTAAAAAGCCCTAGCTAGAAGGACTTAGAACCTCTCAATGAGGCACAGAGGTTGGCTTGACAAAAAGGGAGTTAAACCCAACGCTCCTAGCTTCGATTCGGTGCCTGGACACCTATATATATATATATATAAACAGTGAGCTAAAGCCCAATAAATAATATATGCGTAAAGAGGTTAAGAATGAATGTCCTTTCAGTATTTAAAACAGTCAGTTATAACAGTATATCAGTCAGTCCGTCATAGCAGTCATATGTGGTACATCCTATAGCAAAACGGTACAGTAGGTCTTAATAGACCGAATAGTCAGTTGATGGCCATCATATCAGTAAACAGTAGTGGCTCCAACATGGGAATTGACAGAGATCTCTGTAATAGTAGCAATAACAGTACAGTAACAGTAAATTGCAAAAAGTTAGTAACCGCTCTTTCCTTTATTCTTTCCATCGATTCAGCGCCACTGACTGATGACTCGCTTCCGTTATCATTATTAGCCATTCTACAAGGTAATAAACGAGGCATTACATTTACAACGCAGCATATATGTAAGCATGTGTAGCGTAATCTATATCTATATAAAATGCCAACTTTATATTTTTTACAATTAATATTACACCAGTTAGAATATGTTAGTGTCTCATCCCTGTGGTAAACAAAAACAAAAAGACAACAAAAATGGATCACAACACATCATGGTCAGTATACAAGAAGGTTTTCTTCTACCAAATCTAGAGTGATGGGTCAAAGGGACCAAACAACCATGGGAAATAGTGTTGCATAAAGAGCTCAAATTCCTATCCTAACTGGACTACACCAAAACACATCCACGTTGCTTGGACAGTGAAAATGGAGACGGACTGTATGTATTCCAAAAATGCTCGATTGACAATCCAGTCGGGTGTCTCGACATATGACCAGTCATTATTAAAGTCAACATTTTGAATATTAATTATCTCCAGCGGGTTAGGGACTGTGGTGAAAATATAGTTCTTAGGGTACACGTTTGCCCTTCTGGCCACAAAATCTAGGGGTAGAGGGCCTATGATATAGTGCGGGAGGTCATGTCCCGAGGCAACGCCGAGGACACAAGTAGATCCAAGAAAACGTCCGCGTGTATCGGCATGGCTTTGCCTCCATAGTAAATGTGGGACATCGGTAGGATCAGCATGTATATAAATTGGCCGACCCATCAACTGGGCAAGGCCTAGATGCAGTCCTCTGAATTTCCCCAACCCTCAGGTGAGACGGGGACGGGGTGCTCGGCTAAAATCTCATCTAAATTAATAGCCCCGAGCTCATCCCAAAACGCATCATCAAGATTAATCTCTAACATTCCTAAGTCACCAGAATAAACATGAGATTTTACACAAAAAAACTAACGTTGCAAGTAAATATTTATTATTTTATTTATTTTATTTTATTATGTTTATCTAGCTGTATAGTTTTATTTATAGATTTATTTATAACTTTTCGAACTTTCTGATCAAATTAAAATAGCATTTTTTTTTTTAATCTTTACATTGATACCACTTTTGTCACGACCCAACCCCAAGGACTTAGGATTGGAATCGTAACTTACTAACTTATTCTATTCGTAGCAAATTAAGCTGCGCAAGCAGAAATAAAAATAATTAAACAGGAAATTACACTATTTTATTATTTTAATAAGAGGAAATACATTTATAGGGATTTTATTATTTTATTATTCAGTGACCGATTCTGAGTAGAAATAAAAGGGAGCAAAAATATATATATATATATAAAGAAAAGAAAAGATAGACAAAATAATGGTTCAACATCAATCCTCGTGCAGGTTTCATTACGTGAGGTTATGGGTTTTTCCTACATCTCGTCACCTGAAATGGTAACAGCTATAAGCACACAGCAAAGTGAGAAATATTATGCCAAGAGTATAGGGAATAGAAAATAACCATGGATAGTTAGTTAAGCCAAACATTTACATAACTCAATTTCGTAAATAAACCATTTAAGTGACAGAAACTGAAATACATAAATTATATAAATAAATAACCATAACCACAGTACAGAACAGAACAGAGGTCATAGAAGCGACAGTCAGAGCAGAAGTCAATGGATTCATAACAAACAAAGGACCACAAAGTGGCCAAACAGAGGTTAATAGCTATTTAAGTCCCCTAAGGCATGGGACTCCCATGGTGGTATTTACAAAACATAATTATTTATAAGGTCATAGTCAAATATTCTTTAAAATTTAAACAATCATATCCATGCGTTTCATTTTAAACAAATAAAGTTTAGAAATTAATCCACGGAATTAAAATATTTATGAAACATAACTTGTATTAATATAACTAATAAAATACAACTTGTATAAAATAAATTATAGTAAGTCAAAACATACGTAAAATATAGTATGGTAACTCAAGGTATAATATAACTCACCTCAAGATTGAGTCTTGCTAATTCCTTTATATTTTTGTTGGTTTTTGGCTCCTCCCTTTTCTATTGATTCTTTTTTTTTCTTTTTTTTTTTCTTTTTTTTTTTTTTTTTTTTAAACAGGCTGGCCAGCTTCACCACTTTTTTCTTAAAAAATATAAGCACATATTGGGTGATAACTCACCCTTTCTTACTAACCCTATTGATGACTCATCACTGCCCCACTACATGTAGACATACAAATGGCCCTTCCTCATCTTCTAATCTATATTTGCAAATCCTTTTAATTAAAACAAATCTCCGTAACATCTTCCTAATTCATTATTACTTGATTTATTTAACTAAATCCATACATTCCAATCTTTTTATACTAATTAATGATTAATTTAGCCCTCAAATAAATCTCCTCATCATATATTTGATAACCATAATGACAAATTAATTTACATAGCACGTATAGCTTATTTATTTTATTATTTTCATTATTATTATTATTATTATTATTATTCCATATATTTATTTTATTATTATTGTTCTTATTATTAAATTATACTTTATCTCATACCATCACAAAATTAATTATTTTAATTTACTATTATAAATTATTATTATTTTTATTAATAATCGTAATTGGTTGCGATATTAATTAAATATTTAAGGTGTCACACTAATGATTTAAACTCAAATATTACACCCCGGAAGAAAGCATGCCATTCATTAGGCTAAATGGACAACATTTTACACAATTTTTTAAAATAAAAGATTAATATATCTTATTGAAAGGTGTTTTGATTTATTTTTTAAAAAAAAAAAGCAACAAATTTGATAAAAATAAATTTAAAAAATAATAATTTAAATTTTTCAAAAAAATTTCTTGCCACAAGAAAATAATTACGTATCACGTTGGCAATTATGACAACTATTCTATTTTCAGAGCTAATTGGGAAGCCCTAAAAAATAGAGTACTAATAGCTCTAATGAGCTGAAAATATAAAAAAACAAGAAAACAAGAATAAAGATTGAGAGCTCTAATTTTTTGCTCTAAAAAAAACTTTAATGATGTGGCAAAAAATGAGACCCACATGTGATGTGATATGTATGTATGTTTTTGTTTTTTTCTTTTTCTTTTTATCTTGCCACATCACTAGAGCTCTTTTTAGAGCTCCAAAATTACAGCTCTCTATCATTATTGAAAAAACAAACAACAAAGACACTCATCACATGGGCAATGATAGAGACCACTAAAAGTAGTGATGTGACATCCATTTTTTAAAAAAAAAGAAAAAAAAAAATACAACAACAACAACAGCATTGTGACAGTGGGTGGGACCCACTGCCACATCATTAGTGATGGCACTAATTAGTGTTCTCACTCATTTTCTCTCATCACATTATGAGGAGAGCCCGCTCATAATGCTCCCCCTAATACTCCTTTTTAGTACTACCAGGCATTTTTGTTCTTTTTATTGCCACCCAACTCACCCTCCCTTTTTTCTTTCCCTACGTCTCCACCTTGTCTCGCTGGTCAATGGCTTTTCCATGTAATTTCTTGTTTTTATGTGTTCGTGTGTTTCCCAACCATCAATGGACTTTTCTTGACTTGTCTTTGCCATAACTTTCAGATCTGGTCCAAATCTACAACAAATCATCTATATAAGCCATTTTAACGTGTCAATCTACGTTAGGCGACCACCATTGTCCTATAGGGTCTCATATATTCTTTTGTGGTGAAATTGTAAGGTCTAATTTGTTCTTCTATGTTGAAAATTGTGATTTTTTCTAATTGACGGTAGTGACAAAGGACTTCAGAGGAGGTTATGATGATGTTTGGGTTGGTGTGTTTGTTTTATTTGTCTTATTTGTCTTTGTGTGTCTTATTTGTTATTTGGTCATTTCCATCAAAACAAAAAAGTAAGTTAATAGAGTTAGATGACTACTTCATATTAGGTTCCCCGGCCATTTTATACAACTACTTGATCATGCTTGAATTCTCCGAGAAATTATTCATTGCTTTGGAGCAATACTCCATTAAAAAAGCCAAATTCCTAAACGGGCACTGATTAATCCAAATCACATAATAGTTGCGTACTGATCTCTAAAAGGGATGATGAAAAATGACAACTTTACCATTAGATTTAGCCCCCAAAAACAACATACAAGAGGTTAAAGAATGCCATTCTCCGGGAAACTTACATGAACTGAAAGCCTCTCTCACAGGTAAAAGAGGAGTAAAAGGAAGAAAAGAGCTGAACATCAATAGGGTTTAGGGAAGGTCTCCTTCAGGAAGTTCCCAGTTATCTTCAACCTCTTCTTCCTTCTTGCTCTTGGTGGCTTCCTGCTTTTCTTGTGGCGTACCTCTAAACTGGGTGCGTCTAAAAAAAAAAAAAAAAGATGGTCAGTAAATAATAATTTCTAAAAGAAGCAAAACTAGAAGGTGATTGGTTTTAGTTTCAAATGTTGGTTTTGTTTTTTCGAGCTTTTAAGAGTCTTGTCCATCTTTGGTTATGAGTTGGGCTAGCCTCTTGGCCTTGTGAGTGGCATTATTTCTAGCCTAGATTAGTTCTGAGCAGGGTTGTAAACGAACCAAGTCGAATTAAGTACTAAGTTGCCCAAGCTTGGCTTGAAAATTTAATGAACTTCAAAATGTGTTCAAGTTTGGTTTGTTTATATAACGAGCCAAACTTATGAGCTTTCAACGAATCGAGCTCGAATAATTTGATTTTTATGGTGTATATAAACTTATCAAGTCCAGTAGTAGATTGCTCAATGTACCTAACCTTGTTTGTATATAAACTTATCAAGTCAAGGTATATTAAGAAGTAAAAAAAATATTTAAAATATTAAAAAATTCACAAAAAACAAAAAAACTCAACTTTTAAAAAATTGAAATCAAACAAGGTGTGATCTTTAAAATGTGTTCAAGCTTGGCTTATTTACATAGCGAGCCAATTTTGAATAAGCTTTTAACTAATCAAACATGAGTCGAGTTTGAGTAGTTCAATTTGAGTAGTCTCGTTTGTAAGATAGTGAAGTTTTTTACTGTGTCAGTAAAGCTAATTTTAAGCTCATTAAGTTTTTTAAGTCAAATTTGAACAACCTATTTCTCGACTCAATAAGCTTATATGCACTATAAAAAATCAAACTACTTGAGCTTAACTCATTACAAACTCTTTTGAGATTGGCTCGTTATATAAACAAAACACATTTTGAAACTCATTAAGTTTTCAAACCAAGTTTTGAACAATCTATTACTCGACTCGTTTACAATCCTAATTTCTTGTATTTTATTTTGGGGATGAGCTATTTGTCGAACAGAAAGTAAAATTCCATAGGACAGGGGCTGTAGAATTACCCAACACACACACACACACTATGAGCCCCAAAAAGCATCATATTGCAAAGGATAAAACTTGCACATTTTTACCAACCTAAGGAATTATGCAAAACCCTATAAGACGCATATTGGTACAAACTGAGAGACCTGAAGTACAAGTTTGTTTGACTAGAAATTAAGTGGATGTTTGGATATTCAATCATTCCATGGAACTCAAATATCCCCTTTCAATCTCACACATCAAAAGTTTAGACACACATGCAATCAACGTCCACATGTTTGTCAAATAAATATGCAACTACACAGAGGATTAACCAAATGAGTTGTTGTACCAGTAAAACTTGTTTCTCGCTAAGAAACAAGACCCCAAAAACCAAAACTTTTTACGACTTTCATCTCCTAAACTATTGTTATTTCTTCAATTTCCATTCCTAAATTATCAATTTCTTCTTATTAGTACCTAAAATTCCTGATTTAAGCTAATGTACTCCCAAATTAATAATAGTAGTTGAATTGAAGTTTCTAATTTGAAGGGTAAAAAGATGATTTCAAAAATTAAACAATTTATATCATGCAACCGAGCACTCATTTTTCTTACTCAACCAAAAGAAGATGGAGATAGATGTTTAGTTGTGCGGTATAACTTCTCTAATATAGTGTAAGTAACATGATTGGTGTTTTGTTTGTATAATTTAAGAGTGCTGATATTTACCCCACCTATTTTCTTAGGAATCCCCATTTCTTTAGACCTCACCACCCAAATTGTTCCCCTCTCTCCTTTTCTTTTGATCCCTAATAATAATTCCCAAAATATCCATTTCTTTGAACCCCACTCCTATCACAACTTTTCCGCTGGCAAACCCCTTCTCCCACCACCCCACCACCGCCTTCGGCGGACCTCCCAAACCCCCTTTCACACCTCTACGGTAGCCTAGCAACCTCTCTTCCTCACCCTAGCAACTTGTTTATTATTATTATTTTTTTCCTGTGTTCGAATGTTGTTAGGATGTTACATTTTTGTCCCATTAAATTAGGCTTCTACAGTCATATCATAACCATTTTAAACAAAATAATAAAAAAAAAACCTCGTGAATACACAAATAGAATTGATAATTCAGGCCTTTTTGGGCAGAGGATCTATTTTGGGTCACATCACTTTTCTACGTTTATATATATATATATATATTTAAAAAAATTTAGACGTAAAAAAAAAATTAACTTTTAACCAATTTCTCAAAACAATCCTTAATAATAAAATAGAAAAAATAACAATAATTTGAAAAATTCTATTTCCACACACCTACTTAGCTCAATGTACACACTTAATGAAATTTCATTTTAATGACAATAATACTCTGAAATAAATGACCATAATGGACATCAAAACCTTAACCAACTCATTCTCATCTTGCCAAAACCACACTATTCAAGCAAGCCCCAAAGAATAGTAGGCTGTGGATGTTGCATAAATGTCCATCATTTTCAGGGAATGGTGCACCGAACAAATCCAAATCGAAGGGCGATCTTTTCATAACATGAAAACAAGTTTTGTTAACATTGTTGTACCCTTTTTCTCACTTAGATTTTCCTTTCACTTACTTCATCTCTTCTCTGCAACTTTTTAGGTTGCTTTTACTGCTGAAAAAGTGTGAACACACTGACATTGTTCATCCAAAACTGTGGTATGTTGGTCTCCATAGAATAGTAGGTTATGGATATCAACAATCTTATACTAGCAAAGTCACTGTAATTAATTTGGCCCAGTTTCATGATGATGATGGTAAAGAAATGGAAAGCTCTTAGCTTATGATCTCAGAAGCCATAAATTTTGGTCCAAATATGGGGAAAATTAGGGCTATGGATGTTAAAAAAATACAGATTCGTAGATGAAGTTGAATTGGGTGTGTTTGGGTGAAAAGTGTGGGTAGAGTAATTAAATTAAGGGTTATAATTGGAATATGTGGTGGGTGAAATGAGACAAATAATACTTAATCAAATTCTACATTGAAAAATTATGTGCATTGAGCTACGTCCGCGTGTAAATAGAATTTCCTCAATAATTTAGGGAAGAAGATTGAAATGAACCAATGTTTTAATGAGACAATACCTAATCAAATTCATATGTGTACATTGAAAAATTATGTGCACGTGTGTGGAAATATAATTTTCCCAATAATTTAGGGAAGAAGATTGAAATGAACCAATTTTTTAAATCAAAACAGAAACAATCTACTAGAGACAAACAGCAACAAAAAAGCATAAAAGATCAGAGAGAGAGAGAGAGAGAGAGAGTAATATAACCTTCGACGATTTCGCTTGGCGGCCTCACGGGTCTTGCGCTTCTTCTCGTCCTGCTTGTTCTCAAAGAACCTCCTTCGCTTACATTCTTGGATGACGCCAGCCCTCATGACCTCTCTTCGAAACCGATTGAGAAGCTTCTCTTCGGGCTCGTTATCGTCGACGATGACCTGAACGTTGTAACCCGATCTGAAGAAGAGCGTGTTGGCATAGGCCAGAGAAGGGCACATCACGGAAGTGAGATCACTGGAGGGAACTATAGGAACCAACACATCTCTGTTTCTCGACGAAGAAGAAGAAGAAGAAGAGAGAGAGGAGAGAGAATCGGAGGAGAGAGAAAGGTGGGGGAGTGGTGTTTTAGGCGGTGGTGGTTTGGAGGGTGTGAAGATGGAGAGGAAATTGGCGAGAGGTGAGGAAGCCATGGATGGATTTGATTTTGGGTTGGAGGAGTCTGTTTGGCTGAGGATAAAAGTGAGAGTCGGCCGTGTATGGGTCGGATCTTCGGATCTATCCGAGATGGTGATGGGTCTTATTTCTGTACCTCTTTTCTCTCCTGAAAGGCTTCACAAAAATCCTCGTTAGGGCCTAGGCCCAATTGTTAACAAGTGCTGTTACCAACAAAACGATGCCCTTTTTACACTATTAAAAGTTGAGTTTTTTATTTTTTTATTTTTAGTGAATATTTTTAAAATTTAAATAATTTTTTATTTTTTAGATGCATATTATTTAAATGTATCCAAAAAATAAAATATTTATAATTTTTTTTTAAAAAAAAATCAATAAATATATAATAATATGAAAATGTATTGAATTTTTATATTTTTCTATATTTTTGGTATTTAGTAAATTTTTTTAAAAAAAATTCACAAATATTATACTTTTTAAGTGTATTTATGTTAGATGTATCTAAAGATTAAAGTAAATTGCTTAAAATATTAAAAAAAATTCTATGAAAAAAAAAACAAAAAATAAAAAATTCTAATTTTCTGATAAATTAATCCAAAAAATTGAAACCACACAAGGTTAACTCCCAAAAATTTGAAGAATTTGATAGGATTTTCAAACTCCTTTTGAAATTTTTCAAGATTTTATTGGGTGGTGAAAGAAAAGAAAAAAAAATTATTATTTTCATATGATTTTTTTTTTTTTTGGGAGTAGAAATAGTTTTAAAATTTTAAAAATATTTTTCTATATTATTTTTGTCAAACAAATTTCTAATTTTTCAAATAAATTACAGAAAACATGCTCTGAGATCTCAACTAAACAAAGCACATAAGTAATAGGGTTTTTATTTTTAAAGTGATAGATCTAAATTTATGTCACATTATTTTGTATATAATTTTTGTAAATTATTACTCATACCAAAATGAACATCCTTGATTTATCTAAAAAAACCCATGATCCCAAAAATACTAAAATTAAAAAAGAAAAAGAAAAAGTAGCATAAAAAAATTGAGTATTTCTTTACCTTTTTGATAATTGATGGATTCTAATTTTTCACACAAGATAATTAATTAGAATTAGTCCAATTAGTCAAAAACTATACACTTCATTGAGAGGTCAAAATGAAATTGTAAAATAAAATCTAACAAGTTTGAGAAGGGGAATGAATAGTCAGTTTGACCCTCCAAAATCAATAGGGTGTTTTGAAAATATAGTTAAAAGTTAAATTTTTTTTTTTACTTTTTAATTTTTTTTTTGTGAGAAAGGAAATGAGTTAAAAGTTTGAAAGTGACTCTTAACCCACTTTTCAAAATAGACTGATGTTAATTTCAAAATATAAAATGTTATGGACCCCAAATAAATTACTAATTTTTTTACAAAATCCCTCATGAGTGTGGGACTCACACAAATCACATATGTGTGAATCTTATACTTATATGAGAGATTTGATAAAAAATTTGATAATTTATTTAGAATCTCTACCATAACTCTTTGAAAATTAATCAAGTGATGAATTGGATGCTAATCTATTCAATTATTTAACAATATCAATCAATTTGTCAATTAAACAATTAAACCATCAATGAAAGGCATATTTCATGAAGTCTTGCAGTCCGCTATGAATACGTGTAAAGAATCAAAAGCATGGTCACTTCCTTTTCTTATATCAAGTTATTGAGACTTTCCATGACAAGTGGACAGCATAGAAAATGACAGTTTTAGGTAAACAAGGCCCTTATTTAGGATTAGTTTAATTAACCCTCTCTATGCCCAATAACGATCTAGTGCTAAAAATTGTAAAAACAATTAATAAAATTAAAGAACTAGTGGGCTAGTGGTATATATATTGAGGTAATTAGAATTATATAAATATACTTTTCTTTTGTATCTATGGCTTAAAATTAAAATTGATGAATATGATTTATTCTGCCAACATCTATTGTTTAATAGGATAAAAGGGTCTAATACAAGCATTTAGTTTACATGATTATGATGGTGAAACTTGTGGGGGTAATTATTATTCAGTAATTTCAAAATATGGACACGTGATATTTTATAGTATTATGATTGGTGAAGAATGTGGATAAGTAAAGTATTGTGTTGGATGATTAGAAACATGAAGAAGCATATTGAATGATAATTAACTAGAAAGTACAGACACGTGATACTCCGGAATTATTAAATAATTTTTCGAAACTTGTGTTAGTCCAAAGATTTAAGGCAAATCCACCACATTAATTGGAGAGATAACACATAAGCTTTAAATCAAGGTTCTGAAAAGCGGTTGCGGTCATCGTGGTTAGCAGTGATGTGATCTTGATGACGTTGATTCGGTTATGGGTGTAAAGTAGTAAGCGTAACGTTGCGATAAAGAATCGAAACCGTGAATTTTTTTATTTTTCGCATAATTTGAGAAAAACTTATCAATACGCACATTTTTTTTCCATGATCATATTTATTGGGTTTTTAAATAAATATTGATCAACTTTTATAAATTTTTATGCTTGATCCAACATATTTCATATTTTTAAATTACTATAAACTGAATTTTTTACATTTTATTTTAATAATTAATGACTTTATATTTTCCAAAAAATAATCACTAACTATTATATATAAGATAAACAATGACAAAAGTAAGAGAATAAATAAATGTCTAAATATATATATATATATTAATCAAGTCAAATAGATAATAACCACACTTATTATAATTATTATTTTCAAACAATATATAAATAGACACACACAAACAAAATGGTTGAGTGATAATAGCTAAATAGAATACCATAGGTCTTACAACTTCAACATATCAATAACATGTTCTTCATCTTTCCTATTCTCTCTTTCTATCTCTTGTTCCTCCATCTTCCATCTTCTCTCTCTATCTCTCTTCTCCCATTTTCAACTTTTTTTTTTTTTTTTTTGTTTTTTTGAAAGAAGCAATTCATGAACGGTATAACCATCAGCCATTACCATTTACTTAGATCGTTATATAACGCTATCGCTATATACTGTGAATCTCAATCACACCGCAGTGCGACAAGAACGGTAATGTATCTATCACAACCGCTACGTAATCTGGCGTTACGAATCTGTTATGCCGCTTTTTAAAACGTTGCTTTAAATAAATAATGTTTATGGGGGCAAAGGAAAAACTAAAATATAAAAACTTATCCAATGAACTACTTTTCTAGGCTTACCGCGTGTCATTTTCTTTGTGATTGGTTGTGATTAAATTAATCCTAGTGGATGTTAATTAATTCTATGATATTAGTCTAGATTAATAGTATGGGAATATGACAGGTGCGATGACCCCATAACTAGTTCTATTAATGTATGATATTGGACCAATCATCCATCTTATTCACTTCTTCATCTATTTCGATCAGATCCCACTTTGTGAGCAATCCATTTTCCACATATAACCCAAATATCACTGTCATTTGTTTTCCTAGCTTTCATTGCTCTAAACTAATTTGAATTTTTTTCTTTACAAAATAAGAAGCTACATAAACATAAATTTGCTTTTAAGTAAATGATAAAATACTTAGCAAAAGGGTCAATTTAATTAGGGTATGAAACAAGTTATTTTAGTAATTTTTTGACTTTTTACAAAAATTTGTATAAAAAAATAAAGAGAATGATATGACAACTTATAATAACTTTTTTACTTTTAACTAAAATTAAAAATTATCTAACAAAATAATTTCTATTTTGATTGAGACCCCAGTAAAGTCCCACCCCCACCACCCATATACACACATGAGGGTTGATCATTAGATAAATAAAAAATAAAAAATAAAAAATAAAAAATTTGACCAATCAAACCCCACTGGGCCTGCGGTCACCCCAATGGAGGTCCGGACCATTTTCTATTCAAGGAGTGAATGCTCTACTTTCTAATGCAGTGTTTTTACTTGTATACCAAGTGAAAACTTGCACTTTCTCAAGGGTGGTCATGGGCTGATTGTCCATTCAACTCGCCCAATTCAATCTCATATTTGAAAGGTTTTACACAAAATACAATTATTTTGACTTGTTTTCATTTAAATATATTTTTTCTTATTTTTTATGCTGGGAAAAAAAAAATAAATAAAAAACTTTCCACGTTCTTCCCATCTTATCCTCCACCCCTTCATGAGTGCATTGCATGCGGAAGGAAACAGTAAGTCTTCCAGCCTCTCTGTGCATGTATATACAGAATGGCTTTTTTTGAAAATGAGTTAAAAATCATTTCTCAACTCATTTTGAATTATATCATCTCTCATATTTTATACATATTTTTCAAAAAAAGAACTTAAAAAATTCAAAAAATTAATTTTTAACCATCTTCTTAAAACACTCCAATATATATGCACATTATTCTCTCTCTTCACTCTCTCTCTAACCTGCATTTCCGGAAATCGACATGCTGTTGATGTTGGCATTGTTGTGTTTTATAATCTCGGCATATTTTAATCGCTATTTGCCCACTAATTTATGCATAAATCCCCAGCAAATGGGGGGCTGCAAAGAACCCTTTCAATGCAATATACTCTCTCTCTCTCTCTCTCTCTCTCTCTCTCTCTACCCTAACCCTTCAAAATCCTAGACACTTTTCTCTCAACTCATTTTTATTTCGGTTTCATTATTGCTTCTACAACCCTTATTCTTGACTTGCCTGATATGCCCCTTTTGTCTAAATACATATATGTCTTTATTCTTTATCTGTTGAATCTTGATCAAGCCATGACATAAAAAAGTTGTATTTTGGGGGGGCCTCAGGTTTCAATTTCTTTCTTCTGGGTTCTTGTTTTCTGTCTAAGGTTTGTTTGCAAATCCACTCATCTTTTGTATTGATGGTCTAAAGACATTAAAAAAATATGGTATTTTGGCCTCGGTTGGTTATCTGGGTTTCCTAATTTTTTTTAATCAACCTATTTCATATAAATTATCTCCTGGCCTTTGATTCTTATCTTCCTAGCATTGCAAGTATATTCACCCTCATCTCTTGAATGTTGACTAGCTCAGGACATAAAAAGCTGTTATTTACCAGCAATCTGTCATCTTTTGAAGGTCTATATATGTATGTCAAACCTGTGTAAGGAAAACAAAAACAAATACAAAAACAAAAACAAAACAAAAGAGGAGAAGAAGAGAAGTTTTTTTGGGGGTCAATTTCTCATCTGACTAAGCAATTTTCCTTTCTATGATTTCTCAATTAACCTTTTTTCATTTTGGTGGTGTGTTTGTATGCCCTTAGATCTTTATCAATCCATCGCATAAAACTGTACTTTGCTATACTTTCTTATTCAAGGTTTCTAATTTTCTTGCATATTTGGTAATTATTGTATGCTGTTTATTGGATTGTAAGTGGTGCTTTTTGTGGGTTATTTTGTGAGTATGCAGAGGAGTTGAAGAATTTAAAGGTGTTTGATCAATGTTCACGGGAAAAGAGAGAGAAAAAGAGGAACGAAGCAAGGGTTTCAATGAATGTTGCTATTCTACGAGTAACAATGATGGGCTTAATAGGAACTACAGTAATGGAAATTGGGTCAGTCCCGGTAGTCCTCAACCAGAAAAGATGAGAATCTGCGAGACAAGTAGCGGATTAAGCCAGAAGTGGCTCGGACTTTCCACCAGTGATGATGTTTCATCTGGTGTAGAACCTCAGGATGCAGATTACTGTTACATTCCCTCACTTGATTATGAACTAGAGGGTCTGATATTGGCTAGGGTCCCTAGATCAGAGTATTGGAAGCTATGCTTTGTGAACAAGAGGTACTTAACTCTGATGAAGAGTGGAGATCTATTTCATATCAGGCGAAAGAATGGAATCAAGGAATCGTCTGTTTTCATGTCCGGCATTGGGGAAAGTAGCTGGTGGGCATTTGATCGCGAATTCAAGTCTCAGCAAAAGCTCCCAAATTTGCAAACTGACATCTGTTTTGCATCCGGTGATAAAGAATCATTTTGTGCAGGTACCCATCTGCTTGTTTCAGGCAATGAGTACGAAGGACCTGTCATTTGGAGATACGAATTGGCAATGAACAAATGGTTCAAGGGTCCTTCTATGATCACCCCAAGGTGTTTGTTCGCATCTGCCACGTGTGGTACATTCGCTTTTGTAGCTGGTGGGGTTGGAAAAGATTCCAATAGTTCAGATTGTGTAGTCTTTGATACTGCTGAGAAATATGATCCAGAGAGAAAAATTTGGGAATCCCTTCCAAGGATGAAAATGAAACGAAAGCTTTGCTCGGGGTGTTACATGGACAATAAGTTCTATGTCATCGGAGGCCAAAATGAAGATGGTGAACTCACGTGTGGGGAATTTCTTGATGAGGGTACAAATAGATGGGAATTGATACCGGACATGTTAAAGGATGATCCGGTTTTGAGTTGTCACTCTCCGCCTCTTGTTGCTGTGGTCAATAACGAGCTTTATGCGCTCGAAGCTTCTTCCAACAAACTCAAAGTGTATGTGAAGAGCAGCAATACCTGGAGGCAGTTGGGGTTGGCACCGGTGAGGGCGGATTCAAGTAGAGGTTGGGGGGTTGCATTCAAGTCTTTGGGTGATGAGTTGCTTGTAATTGGTGCCTCCTCTGGCAATTGTGTGGCTGTTTACACTTGCTGCCCTGATCCTGATGCCTATGAATTGCGATGGAGGCTGGTTAACAGTGACAGGAATAGGCTTAGTCAGTTCATTCTTAATTGTTCTGTCATGGTAGCTTGAGGGCACAACTCTTGATTCTCTTATGTACCAAAGAAAAAAAAAATTTGAAGTGTCTGAATAAAAAGCCAAATTCATAAATGAGAGAGTCAGTGTAACCAAAATTGATGAACTAGAAAAGCTTTATGAATTGTTTGTTGTATAACTTGTATTGTGGTTTGTAATTATTTTGCTCAAGAGCTGTTATATATCATCGGCAGCATATTGTAGTGGATACGATGTGTTTGATGTATATGCATAATGTTTGTTGTGTGAATTCATGTAAAAGACGGTTTTTTCATCTCACTTTGGGGTTTTCTTTGATGTTTTCTGCTCTACTCGTGTGTTTACTTGAATCTTAATTCTGTTATCAAATGTTGTGTCTGTTTGGCAGAGTTTAATTATAACTTATTTCAGCTTTCAGCTTAATTTAAGCTATTTTGATATGGTTGGTTTAGCTTATAGCTTATAGCTTTTTGGAAGTCAGAAATCAGCTTATTCTTTGAGTTGGGCAGGAGATGCTTTAAGAATAAGCTGGAAATCAGCTTAAGCTGAAAGTTATAAGTTATAAGCACTTTCCCACAACTCTACCAAACAGGGCCGTTGTCTATAGATCCGAATGCCACTACTATTTTTGTTTTTTTTAACAATTAATAGGAGAGAAATGGAAAGTTGAATTACAATAACAACCAGGGGAAAAGGAAAAGTCGTATCACTAATATTCAGGCATTACTTCTTCCACTGATTCAACTCTTAAGTCAATTCTTCGCGGTTGTCTGGGATGTGTTATATAAGTGTATTTTTTAATTTTTTTGATTAAAAAAAGTGAAAAAAAAATATATGTATATTTAGGGTTAGTTTGGGAAGTGAGTTGATTTTTTATTTTTTTTTTGACTATTTTAGCCTGGAATTAAAAAACCTTGTTTGGGAAAGATTTTTGACTTTTTTGATTTTTTTGACTTTTTTTGTAAGAGAAAGAATATAATAATTATAGGTTGAATGTGATGTTTTGATTTTTATGACTAAAAATTCTATTTTATTTTTTGTGACTATTTTAGTCAAAAAAGCCCAAGGTTTGGCTTTCCAAACGAAGCCTTAGGATAACTTTTGATTTTTTACGAAAAGATGTGTAATAAAATATTATAGTAAAATCAAAATAACCCTTTGTGGACTCACCTTTTTTCCGCGTCCCGCCTTTCGGAAAGATTTGAAAAGAAAGGCCTCACAGTTCGGACTCCCTCGGTTCTGAATCTAATCTCACAAGTGCAATGTAAAATTGATAAACACCAAAGAGTCCAAATTCGGCAAATCTTTTTGAAAAATCGATTTTAAATCAAATAATGCCAAAATTAGACTGATTTGCCAAATTATAGAGTCCCCACCTAAATATTTTATTTTGGAAAAATTTAGGAAACCCTAACTCGTGTCGAAAGTCACATGTTCGTCATCACCAAAGTTATCTCGGTTCGGGAACTTAGGTATGAGAGGGAAAGGTCCTGAAATGAGTATCCCGGCTCGCCCGATCAAAGATCGGTCTTTACTAATCATGATATGAAATTTTATGAACATTATGCGTTCTTATTCTAGTTATTAAACTAGCTTTGTTATGTGACGCGCACAAGCAAGTATAGACTAGTTTGCTCAATTTTGAACAATTCAACTCATGATTGTTTGCGAAAATTGTTTGAATTTGCCACCTCAAGTGGGCTTAAAGGTGTAGATTTGCCACCAAACATAGTGGACTTAAAACATGATTTGCCACTCAACAAAGTAGACTTAAAACACGTATTTGTTGAATTGTTCTAATTCAAACAACAAATTTTCATCCACAGGCATTCATGCAGTTAATCATCTAAGCACATAGCCTCATGGCAAGCATGTTAAATATGGCAACAGGGAAATCACACTCATGCAAGTATGCTAAAGCATAAAGATTCACTGAGTACTGTAAGCCAAAACAAAAACTAGTTAGAAAGATACATGATCCTAACTATACAAAATGTCTAATGCAACGTATGCAAAAAATGCAATTAATAGGCTCGGTTACTAATATGACATATGAACTAATTTGATAATATGCGGTTAAACACATATTCAAAGAAGTATTTGAAATTACAATGCAGTTTGAATGATGCCCCGAACCTCAGTGCATGCAAGACAAGATGAATGGATACAAGCATGTGATATGCTAATCAAAACATGACCCTAATCTAACCATCGAAAGCAATTAAATAAAAAGGAGAAAAACGTGAGGTTGGAAGACATACACACACGCACACACACTTATTACAACATTACACCCTCGCGAAGGAGTGTCCGAATGAATAAGCTACCTAACTGGCTAATTAATTATTACAAACTGAAACTAATTAATTATTCTAGTTAACTAATTATTACAAACTGAAATTGAATAACTAGTTAAATTAACTAATTATTCAATACTTAATTAGCTACAACTAATTAATTACAACACATGTTTGATCTAATGCTAATTAAACTAACTAGCTAATCCCGGGAAGCGAGGAATGCATGCATGTTTTTCACTTGAAAAAGCCACTACTTTGCTGCTGTAAGCCTCTGTTTGCACATTTGAGCACTAAAAATTCTGCCAACTTCCAGAACACTTCTGCTCTACCTCAGGAACACACTGGAAAAAATCATTGATGGTTGACAAGAAGGACAAGGGGGCGGTCAGCTACCAATGGTGGCCGGTCGGCCACTGCTGGTTCACACTTCTATGCTACAATAGAGAGCAAAACAATGTATTCTCACAGGTTGTCTGTACAATTTACCCTCTTTATCATCACACAAACTCAAAGAAGAAAAACTCTTGGCCCTCAAACCATCAATCAAGTAATTTTCATACATGATGGCTAAGGGACCAAGTTTCTACAAGTTCAATAAATGCACAAACAAGACCAACATGACCACCACCCTATCATGCATGATTAAGGGTAATGGTGACCTAGGAAAATGACACATTTCATCACTTTGAGTATGAAATGTCCCATTTTCCTTGTGTTCAAATTAACGTCCAATTTGAACACATGCAATGCAACACAAAGAATGCTTATCTTACACACTTTTACTTGTCAATTTTGTTTACTCATTTTAATTACCAAACCATTCATTAGTCAATCAGTCCATTGGTGAGTGTCTTGTAAAGTGAAAGACGTGTCAACCAAGGGGTAGTTCAAGGCATGAGGGAAGCTTCATGCCGTTGATAATGAACTCGCAAAGGAAGATTAAACCATTAAGCATGAGCCTTGACCTCAAGCTTAAACAACCCTAAGGTTGAAACAACCCTCAAAGCAAATGAAAAAGTGAAGAAATGAGGGAGGTTGCAGAGATTGTCTGTGCTGAAATGGAGTGATAAAAGAACTAAAAGCATGCAACCAACTCACACCAATGCTAGTTAAAGCCTTAAAACACTAAACTCGTGAAGGAATTAACATTACAATTATGCCATGCAAGGCTCAAATGAAACAAATGATAAAAAATAGAGGCAAAACAGCCTTAATTATGGTCTAAAACATGCTGAAATTATGCTAACAAAAGCTAGAAAAATAAGCTAAGATATAAAGCATGTTAAGCTAGTAAACAAAACACAAGGAGGGGAGGCTACCCCTTCTATTTTTGGATTCCAAAACATGATTTTAGCCACTGAAATAACTCTAAAATTCAGTGTTTAAAAGCTATGATAAAGATGATGCAATGGTGGAAAACACAAGGGCAAAGGTCTCCAAAACAAGGTATAAAGAAGGGCTATCAACCCCTCAACCTTTAATGGCCTTAGGACCCAAGCTTCAGCCCAAAAACACATAGTTTTTATAGCCCAAAATCAGTTGGAAAACATGTTGGAATGAAGACAAATGTAGCTAAAACAATAAGCTAATACATGGAGTTACACTACAACTATGCAAAACAAGACTCAAATAAACTAACCAGCCCAAAACAGAGTTAAAACAGGTTATTTTAGAGGCTAAGATATGCTGGACTTGAGCTAAGTTAAGCTAGAAAAATATGTTAACATGTGAAGCTAACTAAGCATGTAAACAAGACACAATGAGAGGTGACTAACCCCTCCAAATTTGGACCTCAAAATAAGGTTTTTGCCACTGAAAATCCTTTGAAATTCAGTGGTTAAAAGGTCTAAAAAAGTTAGTTTGAAAGATGATAAACAAAGGCTCAAAAGCTATACAAGCAAAGAGACAAGAAGAGTGAACCACCCCTTAACTGAAAATGACCTCAAACCACCATTTTTAGGTCATAAAAATAGAGCTCTTTACAGTTCAAAATCAGGCCAAAAATGGTCCAAAAACAATAGAAAAAGATGGTGAAGTAAGTAAGTAAAAACAAGCTATCTAAGCAAGAGTTATACCTCTTGAAGGCAAGGCACAATTTAGGCAACAAAGCAAGCCAAGACCACCTTCTAGAGCTCAAAAAGGGTCCCAAGTAACCTCAGCCCAAAGATAAGCAACTTTGGTTAAGGGTTGATAGGCAAATTTGAAGTGTATCAACACTTGTATGCACAAAAGTTCAAAAGAGAGAGAGAATTCTAGAGAGAGAAAATTGTAGAGAGAGAGAGAGACTCCCAAAATTTTTCTAACCTTGAAAATAATAGAGAAGGTCCTCTATATATAGAAATATATGAGCCTTGGTTGAAAATATCTCAAAATGGACAGTTGGAACATTGTGAAAACAGTTAGAGAAAAAATATCTGTACAAAAACTGACTTTTAACACCAGTGGCCAACCAGCCACCACTGGTGGCTGACAAAAGTCACCCTTGGACGACACATGGCTGAAAAAAGCCATTCATGGCTGGCACATGCCCGTTAAAGCCCATCTATGGCCAGCAAACTCCACAAGTGGCCAGTCAGAAAAATCGGCTATTCAGGTCCAACTTCAAATAGGCATATCTCCTTCATCTGGACTCCTTTGTAGGTCATTCCTCAGTCTAAATTGAAGCCCCAGAAGTCTTATTTCCAATGGTGGCAACCTCACATCAAAATTACACGTGTGCAAAAAGATATGCCTATTTTAGTAAAGGTTGCTCAGTTTTGGTCCTAACCGGATGGATGCCTACTTTCTCCTCAACTAGTTTTCTTCCCTTCTCTCCTATTTTCTTCAACTCCAAACCTCTAAATAAAGTGTTTTGAAAGATTTTTCAAAGATTTCACCTCTCTTTCATTTATCTCCACTTTGTCCTTGCTCGGTTTACCAAAGAGCGCAACATTTAACGAAACGTGAGCCTCAGAACATCGTAGAAACTTTTTTCAAAAATATTTTGAAAGAGAGAGTTTTGAGGTCTAAAAATCATTTTTGTCAAAAGGTTTTGGTCAAAAATGGGGTGTAAAGTTGGGATTTGGAGCTTTCCTTGACGAAGAAATCGAACATTTGCACAACATAACCTTTACCATAAGGCCCCAAAGTCTTAAGGGCAGTAAAAAATGGAATATCTACACCTTTCTACCCTTATTAACTTTTTTTCTTTTGGATAATTGAATTCAAAGGGTAAAATAATAATTTTATTCTCTAAGCTTCCCCTACAAGCCTCCCGTAAATAGTATAGACTTTTTAGCTTTTTTAGTAACTTTTTGATTTTTTTGATTTTTGTAGGTTATCGCAAACAACCCCTAATCTCGGATGCTACGATCTTTTAATCTTACTAATTTTTTATTATTTAGATCTCGTTTGACAACATCACATTTTAATTTGAAAGTCAAAAAATATTAAAAAATTCAAAAATCCAACAAACTATATAAAAAGCTCAAAAAATTTCTTTTCTCTTTATTTTTTGTACATTTTTTAGTAAAAAACAAAAAATCATCACAAACATACTAATTTTTTTATCTCATATTTTAGTCAAAAAATTGAAAAATTATTGAAATAGCCTATTTCCAAGCGAGACCTTATTATTATAAAAAACCATAGTTAATAAAAATTACTTCTTGTGATCAATAAAATGAATTCATTTGATATTTTGCATGTTTCATCACTCTCTAAACTATCATTAAAAGTAAGAAAAATTAGTGAAATATTCTTCTTCAATTTTGAGTAATAAGAGAGGTCTAATATGTCTTTTTTTATTAGTATATCAGAGAAATTTCAAAATTTCTCTATGATTAGAAATTTCTTTGTGGAAATTGAAATTTCAATGTGTCGAATTTCCTCTGTGAAAATATTGAGGGACCCCCACTATTATGAAAATATTGTATATCATTTATCTTATAAAATTTTAATATCAGGAATCTTTAAAAAAAAATCCAAAGAAGTTTTTCCCTTTTTTTTTCCATTTTTTACCAATTTGACCCTAATCAAATTTTTCACTAAATTGGATCCAATTTTATTATATCCAACATTTTGAGTTTTCACCAAAGTGCAACTGAAAAAAAAATTAATAAAAAAATATATTTTCTTGCAAGTATTTGAATAAAATGATTTTTTTCTTTTTTTAAAAAAAATAGAAAAAATTATAAATAACTCATACATTTAATTTTTCTTGTATTTTTTTGCAAGAAATTAAAAATTAATTACAGTACTAATATGGGTTGTACAAAAAAGATAATTTTCTACTTTCAAGCTAAACAAACTCATAAATATTTTTTAAAAAAAAATTTCTTATTCTCTCATTTTTTATCTATTTCATGCTAAACACATTGAGACTAACCCAAAAAAAAAAATTTGTCTATCTTTCTCACAAATGTGATGTGTATTTTGTATTTTGTTCTTTATAGTTGTTAAGTTGTTTGTTTGCCGCTTTCGAGACTTGTTATTTTTATTTTTCTTGATTTATATGTTGTTTATTTTTATTTTAATATTATTACTTTATAACTTCTTTAAAAGAAAAGAAAAAAACAAAATAACCCGTTCACATGCTGACCCGAAAATAGACCCGGATAGGCTGCAGAATATCCAACCGGGGATACTATTTTCAAGATGGGCCGGGCGGGCTTAAACGCTAGCACCTCTCTCTCTCCCACGATGAAATCAATTCGAAATGAAAATTGTTACCATTCTCAAAATTTTTATCAAATATTTTATCAAATATCTCATATGAAATAAATCTTACATAAATGTGAGATTCACGTTCATATAAAATATTTAATAAAATATTTGGTAAATTTTTTTGGTTGTATTTAGTAAAACTTTAAAAACGTGATTCTACACCTTAGTTTGAGTATTATGTTTGATTAGAATTTTTAAAAATAATTTCATAGTCACTTTTAAAAACACGTTTACACATCATTCTTTTCAGACATCAAGCCGATTCACCAGAACAGTATTTTTTTGATAATTGACACATGTTATGTTTATATTTTAAATAAATAATATTTTCAAATTTTTTTATAAGTTTTAAATAAAATTTTAAATTGTATGTTTAGTTATATATTATAAGATTTTGAATCAAATTATTTTTCAATAATTTTTCTAATTTCATATATCACATCAAAAATTTTAAATTCTTTTCAAAATTTATAATCAAATAAATTTTAACTTTTCAAAGCATAATTACAAAACTTCCAAACTCAAAATACAAGTCACTCTCAAGTCATTATTCAACCATTACTTAATTGAAATACATGCGAGTTAGAGAAGGGAAGAGAGAGAGACAAACGAGAGATCGATCTCCGTTGCTTGCCATTGTGATGCGGAGAGAGAAGCTAGCTATCAGCGAAGAACCCTAGGTACAGACTGCTATATCATCATCATTTGGTAAGATCTCACTTTCTTCTATTGAACCTCTCTTAATTCCTTCACTTATCACTGTCGCAATTTATGCTGAATAGTCTAGAGCAGATATCTGATCTTCTTTCACATATATGTAGTTTTCTTTCAGGACCTCGAATTTATTTTCCGAATATTCAAATTTCAGAGTACCTGATGCGATTAAGCTTTCCAAAGTACTGATCTTTATTAGGAAATTTGAGCATAATTTGAGGGCTTAGGGTTTTACTGGTTTTAGGTACACTGACTCTTCTTGGAGACAATCGAATCGAAGAATTAAACACAGCTTTTTGTAGGCTATGGAAGTTGCCTATTTTTAAGATTTTTTAGGGTAAACCAATTCAGACATAGGGATGTCTGGGAATCTCAACAACCAGCCCAAGAATGTTAGGGTTTCGTCCCCTTTTGGAAATGTCGATCCTCCTGCAAATCAAAATTCCAATCTTCAATCAAAATCCCAAGTTCAACAACAATTTGGTTCTGGTTTTCCTGGTCAATTTCATCTGTCCCAGTTATCGGCTGCTCAAGCCCAGGCACTTGCCCAAGCACATTCGAAGGCCCAAGCTCAAGCACATGCCCATTTACAAGCTCAGTTACATGCTCAAGGGCTGTCCATGAATCAGCACCACACTGCCGGTATTGGGAATGTGGGTTCTTCACCATCATCATCATTTAACACACCAGGCAATCCAAGTGCGAAACGCCCAGCTCAGAAGCCACCAGTGCGGCCTCCTAGCTTCTTGGCTACCAACACATTCTCACCTTTGAGAAATATGGAGCCTGCATCGGCTGCTGCTGCTCGTAGAAAGAAGCAGAAGCTTCCAGAGAAGCAGTTACAGGAGAGAGTGGCGGCAATTCTGCCTGAATCTGCTCTTTACACTCGGCTCCTTGAGTTTGAGTCCGGTGTAGATGCTGCTTTAGCAAGAAAGAAGATTGATATTCAGGACGCCATTAAAAACCCTCCCTCGATTCAGAAAACTC